>CM040438.1:56250872-57518037 GCA_022702705.1 Papilionanthe hookeriana x Papilionanthe teres | reverse complement strand
TTGATCACAGGAAAATATATTGAGAAATTCATACCAATTTTATATGAAATTGCACTTTAAAGAAAGGTATTTTCTATGTTTTATTACAGGTATGAAGAATTATAGGTAATGGAAGCAAAAAGATCGAAAAGAAGCGAATCTGGAACAAAAAAAACTAAAAGAGATGAAAATTGAACTATCCCGCCGACGGCGAGGAATAGGCCGTCGACGGCGTGATTTTCCCAAAAGTTTTTGAATATATTATAAAGGAGCCCGCCGACGGCGAGATCGAGCTCGCCGACAGCGAGCCTTAGCAGTTGGCCAATGTTCTAGAAGCCCGCCGAAGGCGCCATTGAGCCCGCCGATGGTGAGAAGATCGGTTCAAGCAAATGTTCAATGAATCTGGATGCTTTTTGAAGAGGTGCTCAAGCAACCTTTGGAAATATTTCTCCCTCTTTAAATAGAGACAGATTTAGGCCAAAAATGTGTGTTCTTTTGGTGTGTGTATTAATCTGAGTCTGGAATTTCTGTAGTGTGTGAGTGTGTTTTAGAGAGTTCATTAGTAAGTTTAATTGAGTGTGTTGTACAAGAAGGAAGAGTCAGAGGAACTTCAAGGAGTCTGCTTGGGGAGAAGATTCGAGATAATTTTTTGTTTATTGTTTTATAGCTTTAAATGAAATCCAAGTTTTGTGTTATTCTTTCTATGCATTCTGAGTAGTTTCTCTGTCTTTCTCCTTGTTGTTGAGATTTTGTGAAATGGAAAATTGAATTAGTTGTGCCTTAAATATTAAATAAAAATTGTGATAATCTTTTACTTAAATGTTAATTTATTTTCAATTTGGCCAATTGAACTGTTAAAATATGTTGAATTATAGTAAAGATTACATCCAAAATTCAGGGAAATCAAAAGCCTTGAAAGGAGGGTACAAATAAATAGGGAAGTATTATTTATCGGGCGTAGAATTGGATATTTTAGTGTGACAGACTAAAATATTCAAATTCGGTCATATCGTTTAGGAGCTGAATTGTAGATGTTAGCCCTCAGGCGAGGGGACTGTGGGAGCTCCAAAGTGGTAGCCGGTATCCTCCCAGCCTAGCTGCAGATTCAGTAACCAAGCATAGGATTAGTCAATGTTCTTTATGCCTGGACCAAAGGGTAAAGAATAGGAATGCTCCTATTTGGCACAATATAATTCTAACTAAATTAATTATCCATTCACTTAATTCTCTTAACAAGGAGAAAGATACTTTTTCTAAATTGCAATCTTCCATTAAGTAATAGAGTTTAGTATAAGCGTTCTTTATTTCCGTATACTAAATAGTAATTGCATCTGTTGAAATTAGTTCTTAATCTCTAAACTTCCCTGTGGGATCGATATCTAAAACTCCATTAGAGCCCTTTATTACTTGAACGATACGTACACTTGTGTTGATAAAAAGGGGCACATTTGTTATTTTTACTCAGTTAAACACTTATATAGTTATAAAGCTCCGCAAACATATCCACCTTGTGCGTGCCACCATTGTTATCATGTTTTTGGCGCCGTTGCCAGGGAAGTAAAGTAATTAATAAGGTAATTAAAAAAAATAATTATTAAAGATAATTACTAGAGTAATGGACTATTTTAAAATCTACTTAAGTTGTGTATGCGTAAATTTGGAACCCAAAGTTTAATACCTTACGGTTCAGAATTAGAGCGCACTATTAAAAGAATTAGAAAACAAAAAAAAGAAATTATAAATTTAAATCAAATGGCAAATAATCCTGTAATTGAAAATACAAATCAACCAAGACCTTTAAGAGATTACACTAACCCTACATTAGATGAAATTCACTTAACTATTCAAAATCCTGATGTAGCGGCTAATTCATTTGAGCTTAAACTTGCAATTATCCAAATGGTACAGAATAATCAATTTTGTGGTTCATCAAACGAAGATCCTAATTTACATCTTGCTAGTTTTTTAGAACTTTGTGCTACTTTTAAATATGACGGAGTATCTAATGATGTTGTTAGACTTAAGGTTTTTCCTTTTTCTTTAAGGGATAAGGCTAAGACATGGTTAAATTCGTTAGCACCTAGATCTATTAGAACTTGGGGAGAATTGTCACAAAAATTTCTATTCAAATACTTTCCTCCTTCAAAAACTGCGAAACTTAGAAATGACATCACATCTTTTAGTCAGTTTGATGGAGAATCAATATACAAAGCTTAGGAGAGATTTAAAGATTTTCTTAGGAAATGCCCACATCATGCGTTACCAGATTGGTTAATTATTCAAATTTTTTATAATGGATTAATAGGATCTCTTAGATCTATTATAGCTGCTGCTGTTGGAGGTTCATTAATGTCAAAACCATTTGATGAGGCTTATTCATTAATTGAAGAAATGGCTACCAACAATTTTCAATGGCCTTCTGAAAGGTTAAATCCTAAAAACATAGCTAGTATCCATGACTATGATGCAATATCTATGTTAGCTTCTCAGATTACTGCTATATTTAAGAAATAAGATCATTTTGGAATAAATTATTCTGCTAATATAATAGAAGAAAATTCATTTAGACAACTTATAGATGCTCAAACTTCATATGAAACTTTAAATGCTATTAATAATATACCTAATAATCCTTATGCAGATTATTACAACCCTGGTTGGAAGAACCATCCAAATTTTAATTGGAATAACAACTCTGCTAATCAACAATGGATGAACAACTCAGTAAACCCATTAGGAAATCCATCTAACAAAGGAAATTCTAATTATAAACCTTCTTATCCACCTGGATTTAATAATAACTCTCAATTTAAGGAAAAGAAGTTATCTATGGAAGAATTAATATTAAAGATGGGTCAGCATTTGCAGAATCAAGGAAATCAGCTACAAATTCAAGGGAACCAATTACAAAATCAAGGAACTGCAATTAAAAATATTTAAACTCAACTTGGACATATCGCTACTGCACTTAATAATAGATTCCTGGAACTTTTCTTAGTAATGTGGAAATAAATCCTAAAGATCAAGGAAAAGAACAAATCAAAGCGATACTGTTACAAAGTGGAAAAGAGTTGAAACAAGAATACAAAAAGAAATGGAAAATGAAAAAGAGAAAGTGGAAACTGAAAAAGAAAAGGATCAGCAAGATCAAAATTTAGAATATCTACTAATACCTATGAAAATTTCTGTAGAGAAACCACCACCACCACCACCATTTCCTCAGCGATTAAAGCAACATAAAAAGGATAAGCAATTTTCTAAATTTCTTAAAATCCTGAAGAAATTAACGGTGAACATTCCTTTTGTAGAAGCATTAGAACAAATGCCCAATTATGTGAAGTTTATGAAAGATATTTTAAACAAGAAGAGAAAGTTCACAGATAATGAAACAGTTGCACTTAGCGAAGAGTGTAGTGCAATTATTCAGAAAAAGCTTCCTGAGAAATTAAAGGATCCTGGTAGTTTCACTATACCTTGTGCTATTGGAGAAAAATTTTATGGAAAAGCTTTATGTAACTCTGGGAGCCGACATCAATCTTATGCCTCTATCAATTTTTAAAAGATTAGCATTGAGAGAAGTCTCACCTACTTCAGTAACTCTTCAGTTAGCTGATCGTTCAGTGACATATCCTAAGGGTTATTGAAGATGTGTTAGTAAAAGTGGATAAATTTATCTTCTCTGTTGATTTTATTGTTTTAGATATGGAGGAACATAAAGAAATACCTATAATTTTAGGGAGACCATTCTTAGCTACTGGAAGAGCTATAATTGACGTTCAAAAAGGAGAAATAACTATGAGAGTAAACGATCAAGAAGTAACATTCAACATAGCAAAATCAATGAAATATCCTGCTATAGAAAAAGATGATGAATGTTTTCGAATGTAAATTCTTGAACATCTACGAAATGAATATTTTAAAGAATACTTTGAAGATAAACCAAAAATAGAAAAACAAAATTAATTGAAGAAACATACAATGAAAAATTAGATTATATACAAGCAAGATTTGAGATGTTGGATATTACGGAAGACGCTGAAAAGAATATAGTTCCATCGATTATTAAACCTCTTGAACTTGAGTTAAAAATTTTAACTACTCATTTGAAGTATGCATTTTTAGGTAACTCTTTAACTTTACCGGTTATTATATCGGCAGAATTAAACGAATCACAAGAGCAAAAACTTCTGGACACATTAAAAAAGTATAAGAAAGCTTTTGGTTGGACCTTAGCAGATATTAAAGGAATTAGTCCTTCAATCTGTATGCACAAAATTATTTTGGATAATGAACATAAACCAAGAGTTGATCCCCAAAGGAGATTAAACCCAATAATGAAAGATGTAGTTAAGAAAGAAATATTAAAATGGTTAGACAATGGTATTATATATCCTATTTCGGACAGTGCTTGGGTAAGCCCAATTTATTGTGTTCCTAAGAAATGAGGAGTGACTGTTGAAGCTAATGTAAATAATGATTTAATACCTATAAGACAAGTTACTGGATGATGTATATGTATTGATTATAGAAAATTAAATGCAGCAACCAGGAAAGATCACTTCCCTTTACCATTTCTAGACTAAATGTCGGATATACTAGCTGGACACAAATACTTTGGTTTTTTAGATGGATAAACTGGCTATCATCAAATTCCTATTGCTCCTGAGGATCAAGAGAAAACTACATTTACCAGTCCTTATGGAACATTTGCTTTTCGAAGAATGCCTTTTGGACTATGTAATGCACCTGCAATATTCCAAAGATGTATGATGTCTATATTTAGTAAATTAATTGATGATGAAATATAAATATTTATGGATGATTTCTCTGTATCTGGAATATCATTTGAAACATGCTTGGATCATCTTGAAAAAGTTTTGGAGTTATGCGAAAAAATTAACTTAGTTCTAAATTGGGAGAAATGTCAATTTATGGTTGCAGGAGGAATTGCATTAGGACATAAAATTTCAGAAAATTGTATGGAAGTAGACCCTGCAAAAATTCAAGTTATAGCTAAATTACCACCTCCTACTACAGTGAGAGGGGTACGAAGTTTTCTTAGACTTGCCGGATTTTACAGACGCTACATAAAAGATTTTTCAAAAATTACTAAACCTCTATGCCAACTTTTAGAAAAGGAAAAGAAATTTGAAATCACTAAAGAATGCTTAAATGCTTTTGAATTATTAAAAGATAAATTAATCACAACACCTATAATATTTTTCACCTGATTGGGAGAAACTATTTGAACGTATGTGTGATGCTAGTGATTATGCTATAGGAGCTGTTCTTGGTCAAATGTATGATAAAATTTTTAAAGTTATATACTATGCTAGTAAAACTCTCAATCATGCTGAAATTAACTATACAGTTACAGAAAAAGAATTATTAGTAATTGTATATGCTTTTGATAAATTTAGATCTTATTTAATTGGAACTAAATGTATTGTGCATACTGATCACTCTGCTATTAAATATTTAATGCAAAAGAAGGATACCAAACCAAGATTAATCAGATGGATATTACTGATGCAAGAATTTGATTTTGAAATAATTAATAGAAAGGGAACTGAAAATCAAATTGCAGATCATTTGTCGAGACTAGAATAGAATGAATTATCTGACAATGAAATTACAGACAGTTTTCCTGACGAACAACTTTATAATATAAATGAGTGGAAAATACCATGGTATGCTGATATAGTTAATTATATTGTAAGTGATATTTTACCACCCATGCTAACTCTGCAACAACAGAAGAAATTCATTCACGATGCTAAAACGTATTTTTGGGATGAACCATATTTATATAAACAATGTAAGGATCTAATTATTAGAAGATGTGTGCCTTATGAAGAAACTGAACAGATTATTAAAAAATGTCACGATTCTGAATTTGGAGGACATTTTGGAACTGATAAAACTTGTTGACCTCATTTTTGATGAGGTCTTCTCTTCTTCTCTTTAGTACTTAGGATCTAGCCTTAGGCTTTTCCTTTGACTGTCCTAGAGGATTAGAATTGGGACCCACCACTTAGAAATTCAAACCACCTCTTAACTCCCTGCAAACTCCACAAACTTGATTGTAGACCCCTAATCACCTAGAGGGTTGAAATCAAATGAGGAAGTTTAAAGGATGAGTGCCTATAGGACTCTTTGGCCTTAGGATCGCCCTACGGTGGCCCTGGTCCAGTGAAGGGGCTGACTTACACTCACACTACACTTATACACTACACTTTCACACACCTCCTAAAACCACACCTATACCCAACTTGACCTCCCGACTTATGAAGGTGATTCACATGGATGGTCCTTAACCCTCAAGCCCTCGGCAAGAGGTTAGGAACAACATAGTGAATGCCTCAAATGAGTCCTCTCATGGCTCATATAGGCTTAACATGGCTTCATGGCTCAACCAAAATGATTTCATTCCACTTACATTTACCCAATCTTCAATTTTTCAAATTTTTAATTTTTGACCCCGGGGACCCTACACCCGCCTAGTCTACCCAAAACCCTTGAAATTACCCAAAATTTTCAAAATTCTCCAAAATCACCCAGATTCCTCAAAACCAATCCCAAACATTCCCAAATCACTCAAATTGATCATTCATAGCCAAAAATACCAAAAATTCCAAAAATACCTCCCAATACCCTCCAAATACCCAAAATGCCCCTCTTAGCCAAAAAATCCAAAAATTCAGAAAATTCCCAAAAAATTCCAGAAAATCCCAAATATTCCTAATTTCATTTTGTCCAACTACACCATGGGCCAATTTTGTTAATTTACCCCACTTTTGTTAAAAACCCCAATTTGACCCATTTTAACCCAAAGTAAACCCAATGTCAAACTAAACCTACCCAATTGACCCAAATTCTGGTCCAATTCAATTCTAAACTTCAATTCAACATCCCCAACACCAATCGAGACCAAATCCAAGCCCAATTTGATTGAAATTTGAATCCAATTTCACTTTTGACTTTAAAGCCCAATTTGGACCCATGACCCAAACTTAGTCCAAACTCACCCAATTCAACTCCAATTAACCCCAAATCTTTTCTAAACCTTCCCTAACATCCCCACAAACAAAACACTAACATGATTTTCCCAAAATTTAGACTCAAACCCCACTCAAATTCAACCCAAAGCTAAAAGACCCAATTTTGACCTAAGCCCAAACCTAACCCAAATAAGCCCAAACCCCAAAATCAAAACCCAACCAAAGTCAAAACCTCTTTGAAACATTCCCATAAACATTTCCCAACATTAATTTTACATCAATTTCAAACCTAGCCCAACATTGGCCCAAGTTAGCCCAATTTGACCTACATTGGCCCACTTACAAATGAAACCAAATTCAAACCAATTCAATTCCAAATCACACCAAATTGACTCCAAACCATTCATGAAACATCCCTAAACCAATTGAAACATTTATTTGACATGGTACTTCACAAAATTTTCACCCAAATGCCCATCCTAAAATCAAAAAACCCACTTCCCTAAATCACTTTAAAAGCCCATCTAAAACCATTTCAAAGAGCCCAAAATCTACCCTAAAGCCCATATGACATTTTCATTTGCCATCCATTTAATCAAAGTCATTCCCTAAGTTCCAATCCCATCATCAAATGATTCCAAATCAATCCTTATGCCAAATCACCCCCTAAATGCCAAAATTCACAAAATCCTTCTCCATGAAAGTTGACTTAACTTTTCCCAAGCCAAATGGAGCCATGAAGCCATGCATGAGCCACATGGGAGCCATGAGAGCCATGGAATCTACTTTCCACCTCACCATACCCAAGATGGCAAGAGGAGGTGGCCCTTTCCATATTCCCTTAAGGGGGATTAGCCACTTCCATGACTCCACTAAAACATGCTTAAACTTAATTGTACTTGGATGGTGACCCTTCCCCACTAATTAAGCTGACCTAAACCACTTTATCTTCAGCCCAAACTAGCCATGGGAAGGTGCACCTAGCCCAATCCATGCATTTGACCAGATTTAGCCAAAATATACCCTTAGCCCATTCTACTTTGATTCAAACACTTTACACATGTCCAAGCCCAATTGCCTTCACCAACTTCAAGCCCTGGACCTCCCGACCCCGAGGGTGACCCATGCTCGCTCGGCCGACCACCGGGCCGCCGGAAAACGCCATGGCCGAGACATGGGAAGGAGCCAAGCTTTGAAATTCCACCTTATCGATTTGCCCCATGCCCGGTGGCCATTGTGCACTGTTCTTCCTCTCCAAGAGCAAGTCGATCCCGGTCCCTAACTCCCCGGGAGGCCCTCCAACCTTTCCTATTTAAACACCACCCCTCTCGGCCATGGAAGAGGTGCTCGAACCAACCTTAAGGAAACTCGCCAAAATCATTCCGGACCACTCTCCACACATAGAGCATTTGATTCCCACCGGATTCCGGCTCCAATTCCCTCCAACTCGAGCTCAATTTTGAGTTCAAATTTCAACGATAAAAACCAGGACACTTCTTCGCAGTGGACCAATCCCCAAATTGATTGGTCCTACACCTTCACCGCACCAAGAGAAGAAGTTTACCAGCAAAAGCCCCCTCACCGAGGCCAGCCATTGCTTCCGACCTCCAAGCTTTGTGATCGGGCTTGGTCGAAATCTTACCTGGACAATTCACTGAGCCAAGGACTTCATCTGGAGCTTGCTTGGACCCAATCGAAGGTGACACAACTCTCAGATCGAAGCTTCACTTCTCTGAGCAAAGGTATGGACTCACTCTTCTTCCCGAGCTTACAGAGATTCTCTATTTAAGTTGAGTCAATTTCAATACATGTTTATCGTATGGATGTGTTCGTCTCTTCAAGATGAATCCATAGAGCATAAGAACACAAAAATCCGTTGAGAATCGAGTGAGAAATTAGGGTTAGAAGGTTGACGGTCACGGGTTCACACCAGTCATAGACGATGACCAGGAGCCGTCGGATTGCGCGTGTATCGAGTGGACGGCCAGGATCGCGCCGGACGGAGCAACGGAACATGAACCGCGGGCCCTGGAGCGCTGAGTCGGATGGCGGCGCCGAATCAGAAGACGACGCGTGGAGCTTCGGAGATGCCTAGGTTGAGCTGGCGCCGCGTGGATAAGTAGAAAATTAGGCTATTTTTCTATTTATTTAATTCCCTAAACTTCAAAAATACATAACTTATTTTTTGCATTATTTTAATATTTTTAATAATTAAAAAATAATTAAAATCACAAAAATAATAAAATTCACCAAAATGTCACATTTTGAATTTTAATCACTTAGGAACAAACCCCATATTTTTCTTAGGTCTCTATGATGAGATATTAAATTTTAAAGCCCTAGGTTAATTTTAAAATTAAAAAAATATATTTTCTAGCATTTCCACTAAAATAATTATAATAAATCAAAGAAAAATCAGAAAATTATAAAAATTGGTTCTCTGATTTCCTTGATATCAGAGAGATTTTTGAAAAATATAAAATTCATTTTTCAACCTTTATTTTATTTTTAAATTAATTAATACTCCAAAACTCAAAATAATTATAATAAAAAGAATATAATTTAAAAAATCACCAAAATTGGTCCAAGTGGTTCTCTGGTCATTAGGAATGTCCCATAATTTTCTTAAGGGCAGAAACTTTCCCTTGGTCATGTTACTGAATTTTCCTTGGAAATCCTTATTTTCTACAAAAAATAATTACATAAATAAATTAAATACATAAAAATCACATTTTCTCCTCTAATGTCTTTATTGACATATGAGTGAAGTCACATAAAAATTACAAATTCATTTAAGCTCAATTTAGTGAGTTATGAAATTATTAAGCTTGAAGGGCAAAATGGTAATTAAAATTTTAACCCTTAATTAAAACTTTAGGCTTAATAAAATGAAATAGTAAAATATTTGATCCTAATCTGATTTGGATGATTGAAATTTAAATAATTAAAGGGTAGAAACCTACTAAACAATTTAAAAATAATTAAAATAAAACCTTAATCAAATAATTAATTAAATTTGGAAGAATAATGAAAAATTGGAATTATTAAAATAGGGATATTATTAGGAAGAGATTTGTTCTTTAATTTAAGAATCCCTAAATTAATCACTTCAATAATATTTAATTCCTAATTAAAATGATAATCCAAATTTAAAATTTAAAATGCTAAAAGACTTAATCATTAAATTAAATTAAAGTTAAATTATTTAAATTAAATCCTTTTAAAATTTCAATTAAATTAATACTTTAACAATTAAAATTAAATCATCTTTTAAACATAAAAAATAAAATATTAAATTAAAAATAAAAATAAAATTAAATTTAAATTTAAATTAAATTAAATTAAATAAAATTAAATAAAATTAAATTAAAACATATTAAATTAAATCAAATTAAATCAAACTAAATTAAATTAAATTAAATTAAATTAAATTAAATTAAGTTAAATTAAATTAAATTAAATTAAATTAAATTAAATTAAATTAAATTAAATCATATTAAATTAAATTAAATTAAATTAAATTAAATTAAATTAAATTAAAATAAAAAAATAAAATCAAGTTAAAATTAATATTAGATTAAATTAAATAAATTAAATTAAAATTAAAACTAAACCAAATTAAATTAAATTAAAGTTAAATTAATTTGAATTAAAAATAACATCACCTAAGACATAAAGAATTCAAAAATAAATCTAAAACAACTTGAACACTATTCCAAACTTAAACCCATTAATTGAAACTAAATTAAATCACAAATCACTTGAACATCATTTTGCCCTCAAAAGCTCGTGTTGTCATAACTCCTAAACGGAGTATTAAGTGAAGTGTTACTTCATTCATAGGATTTTAAAATGTCCTAGTTCACTGAGCAAGATAACAAAACTTGAACTCCTGGATGATTAATTCATTTGTATAATTAAATTCTTTTGGACTTAAAATAATCCTAGAAATATTGAAAAGATGTTTAAGATTTGTCTTAAGCACTTCCTCGATATGATAGGATATTTATAAGAACAATTGAACTTAATTGTTCTTTGATGAAGAAAATCGTCCTCAAACCCAAAATACAAGAACCTAGACGTCATAGGAGGTGACTAGCTATAGGATTAGGAACTTGGTAGAAAACCATAACCCTTCCCTTAGCTTTACGTAGGAATTTGCTTTAAATGCTTAAATATTCTAATTGTGTTTTAAGTGCAGCTTGGGATGACGGGAAGACCCTCCAGGTACGCTTTTATTTTATTGCAATTTACCTTATTGCAATTTATTTAATCGCATCGCACTTACCTTTCTTGTATGATAAACAACTGTTGCATGAAAACCAAAACCTTTAGGGTAGTCCCTGAAACTGAAACCAAAACTAAATTAAAAGTCATTACAAGATAAAATTCACCGTCACAACATTTCAAAATATAAAACAACTCAAAATTTAATCACAAACGAACAACAAAACTACAACTACAACTAAATTAAAACGTCTTGTTGGATGATCGGGAATACCTCGGATGATGTAACCTACGTGTTGCTAACGGGATTTCCCACGAGCCTAAATGAAAGTGTGGAACTCATTTAGTTGAGTTTAGCAAATTCATCTGGACTAAGTGAATCTGATAAAAATAACGATGCCGGAAGGATGGAACCGTGGGATCTTAACCGGTGTTGTTATAATCAATTTTAAGATTTGTTTTAATTAAATATAAAAAACACTTGGAAATTAAGACCTTATCTAAACCAGAACACTTCTCTCATCTCCTGATTTATGACTTCTAAAACTAAACCTCTGCAACAACAAGGAGCTCGGAGCATGGTGGGCAAGCACGGCCATCGTCATCAGCAAAACCCGAGTCTACTTCAACGAAACTTTCTTAGAATTAAATAACCAAGCCATAGGACTTCGAGGTAGTTTGCTCGGTGCAACATAAATCCTCAACTCTTCGTTAGGCATTTGCATGATCATGTCATGTAAATTAAGCCTTAACCGGTCTTAGGACTCCGAGGTAAGTCGTTTGGTACGACATAAACCCTCACATCTTCAAGGCTATTTGTATGATTTTATCATACAAATATAAGTCCTAATTAATTAAAATTGGCAGGATGGAAATATTAAGTAAATTTCCAAATTGAAGCCAAACCATAGGATAGTGTGGGAAGTTGCCAAGATTCTTCTTGGATCCTCAGCTTCTCCTACTTCTCTTCCTTTTGGACTCCTGAAAATAAATATTCCAAATTTGATCCATTCCCTATTGAAATTCCAAAATTCAATCTCTTGAAAACTTAAACTTTGAAATTCTTGAGAGCAGAACTACTGATTATTATCGAGAGTTTTCTTAGGTGATTCCCGTCACTTAAGATGTAATTAACTATAGGGGCTTGCCCTTATAGGGAATTTTAATAACCCAGGTAATATAAACCCTGCTTAATTCATTTATATTAAGCAGGAGAACTTGTCGGCTTATAAAATTGGTTCGCAGACCAAACGGATGTCACAAATCTCCTAGTTTATTTAATCGAGCCCCATCATCAAGCAGTGTGTCTATTCTTCGGGATAGACACATGGTTTGTGGTGCGGTGCTCGTTTATATAAACTATTTGGGATGTTAGATCGGTTTGATTTCATATCTTAAAACTTTTAAACTTAAAATTACTTTCAAAATCAAATGTTATCTTTTAAACTATATATATATTTAAATTAAATTTAAAATATGAAAATTTGCCGACAATTTCTGTAGGCGACCCCTTTTCAAAACACATAACCTAAAAATATGCCGACAATTTCTGGCGACTCCGCTGGGGATAATTCCTCTCTCCATTTTTTTTAATCGTATAGTTCTGCTTTCAAAAATTGGTAGTGTATCCATGTCCCTAATGGATCAAACTACCCTTCTTTCCGTTGGAATACTATGTTCATTTCTACCTTGAACGAATATAGCCAACATTCTCTCGGATTTAGGAGCCACTGTTTAGACACCCCTAAACAGAGAGGTTCCGAGATCCTTTTACCTCATTTCTGAGGTGGGGTGGACCCCCAATAGGTGTTAGTTTAGAAGTGGTCCTTCGAGTCGAGAAGTCTTGCATAAGACTTTCTTTTCCTTTCCAACTCTGAATCGGATTCATTACCTTCTCTACACCTTTGAACATTCCGTTCCTAATAAACAAACCCTCTAATGAATGACTCTTTTAACAAATAACTCCTTCTTATAAATACATGAACAAGAATGTGTTCGGACTCTTTTCGATTCCTTTCTTTTCGTCCTGATGAGAAGAAGCATAACTTGGGACTGACAATCAGAATCTACCTTGCAGAAATGGAATCCCCAAAGCTAATTTTCTCCTTCACCAATGGACTAGACTTCGCTGTTTACAAGGATGAGCTGCCCGACAATGGGATCATCCGGTTTGGAGAAGGATTCGAGAACACAAATGTCAAGATCACTGACGTTACCCTTTTCGCACTGACAGACAAAGTATCTGAAACTGAAAGACCTTTGATCGAGTTCAACCTTAAGTCAACTCAAGAGTTTCCTCCTCTCGCAAAGGATTCCACTCGAGAGGAGTACCGCTGTCCATAAAAGGAACGTTATCTCTACCCCCACTGGTCTAGTCGTCTCTGCACCTACCCCGGCTTCCGCCAACTGAAGGGGAAGGAAGTTCAAATTTGTAACGAGCATGTTACCGTGGAGGGTACAGATTTCCGTGCAAGACCTTCTGTTTTTGAAATTAGGTCCAGCTCAAGGGTTACACCCCTAACACGGACTCAGAGGAGAAACAGAGGCAGGAAGATTGCCAGGAAGGCTAGAGCTGCTGAAGTCGCTTTCTTAGAAGAAATCCCTGAGTACACACCACTACCTGAATACATACCATTGCCTAAGTATACACCGCTTTTGGAAGGAAGTAGATTCCATCCCCTTTCCGCCGCAGCTGACGAGGAAAATGTCCACAGGATTGCCTCCACATTACCTCGACCCGCATACTATAGCGACAACAGAAAGAAAAGGGCAAGGATTACACCATTTGCCCGACTACAGACTGTGATTGAGAAGTTAGCAAAGAAAGAGAAATGCCCCGTATCGGAGATCTTAAGAAGAATAGGACGGGTGCCGACCAAATCCCGTCTTGGGCCACGAGTAGAACTCGCTATCGCCGCGGAAGAGCCGAGTAAGAAGATGAAGGCTAGTCCACCCGTTGTTGTTTCGAGTTTACGGATCGGGGAGGATACCACCTTCCAAGCATTCAGCCGACGTACCATCCGATCCTAGGCCTTCTGCCGCTAGAAGGATGGTATGGCGTCCCACTACCGGCCAATTAAGACCAAAACGACGACTCGAGAAGGAAAGTCTCGTCAGGAGACTCGAGTCCGAAGAGAGCGCTACCGCAATGAAGGGGACTCATGAGAAGGAAACCCGACAGCCATCGGATGATAACTGCGAAACCGCACGAAAAAGACCATTGGAAGACGCTATGGAAAAGCTAAGAACTGATATTCAGCGATTAGCAAGAGAAAGGGAAGAAAAATTCAGAGATGAAGTTGACTCGTCAGAGTTCATGGATGACGAATATGTGGAGATCAACATGGTTGAGACACGAGCATCGTCAGCTTCACAAGGTGCTCCGGCAGCTGCGGAAAGAGATGAACCGAAGCATTAAGAGCATAAATTCGAGAAAAGACGATACAATCTCTCAATTGGCAAAAAGAATGGAAGAGATGGCTGCAGCCCTAGCCACTCTTCAGAGTCAAGCTCAACCCCCAAGAGAAACGCCTCCAGAAGTTATTCATATTACAGACGGAGGAAAAGAGATTACATCTGTTAACGGAGATGATCAGCCAAAGAAAGATTCTACCCAGAATATGATTCTAGAAAAGGATATTAAGAGCATGGTGGAACAGCAGGTGCGAGAAGCCTTGGCACAATCAAAGAGCGGGACATCCATTCGGACGGGTAGACCTTACCTCGAAGAATTCGACACTGTCCAATATCCGAAAGGCTTTGTACCACCTCTGTTCAAGACCTTTGATGGAACCGGAAACCCTCGGCAGCATGTTGCACATTTTCATGCCAGTTGTTGCAATGCCGGCGGAAGTGATGCCTTACTCTTTAGACAGTTTGTCAGCAGCCTATCAGGGATCGCCTTTGATTGGTATGCGGAATTACCAAACGGCTCGGTGAAGACATTTTCAGAATTAGAGAACCTCTTCATCAAGCGATTTGCCGGAGCTCAACACCACATCACTATAGGTGATTTAGTGGTAGAGAAGCAGAAACCGAACGAAACTTTGGTGGATTACATACTTCGATGGAGGAATCTAAGTATGAAGTGTGAGCCACAGCTACAAGAACGAGCATGCGATCGGCATTTTACTTAAGAGCATTCATGGCCCGATAAGCACTTCTCCTCAAGGATTTACTATTAAGACTTTCGAGAAGTTGTTAAGCAAGGCCGGAAGCTTGCAAGAGGAGGCGAAGCAATTAAGTTTCATCGACAAAACAGACAAACAGAAGCCCATGAAAACTTTTGAAAAGAAGTCCAGGATCATTGCAGCAGTCGATAAGGGCAAGCAGCCGATACAAATACCGTCAGAACGGCCACAGCAACCCCGACCCAGCTATCAGTCATCTCAACAGTATGAACAACCGCCTCGTCCACAACGTACGTTAAGGGAGCTTATGAGCAGGGAGTATCCGTTCAAGAATGAGGCAGTGTCGAAAATGTTCCGCGATCCGATGAAGACTCCGGATTTCCAGTCGCCGAGCCTAAGAGACCAGAAGACGTCGACAAGAAAGGTGATCCCAACTTTTGCCCTTACCACCGGATGCTTGGACACAAGATAGAAGATTGTATTACCTTCAAAAGTTGGCTCAACGATAATCTTCGAAAAGGGAACATAACAATCCCGAAGTAATACATGAAGGAACCCCAGAAAGGAGGTTCCGTCAATGTTATCTCGACGGATTTCATTGTTCCGATAGATCCATATGCGACTGATGATGGATGGACTACCGCTTGGACAAAGTCTTCGAAGAAGATTTTGGATCGCATCCAAACCACTTCGGTGCAAGCCTCAATTGAAAGTTCGAAACCTGTCGAGTCGGCACTATCACTTGCGATGGAAGAACCCCTCAACAAGAGACGATTGAAGAAAAGAAGAAAATTGATGAAGAAGAAAAGACCGAGGCTCTTAAGGCTAGACTAGGGGCTGCTTATCTTAGGATAGTTGTTTCCGATTCGGGGGAGAAATCCCTCGAACCTCTGACTCTGTATGATTATTTACTCACTCCGGTGGGATCTTATAATGATGAGGGTTATGGTGTTGGCTACTTTTCGATCGTTTCTAACGATTACGTAACTAGCGACAATCAACCTAATCCGGACGTCGATTCCGATACAAATAACAATTCTCAAATCATACACAATCTCGACGATCACAATGACAAAGAAGACATCCACCAAGGAGGCTACGAGAGTTCAACAAGCAACGAATCTATTTGCGAGTTCCGAGGAGCTCCGATCACAATAGAGTTAGAGCCTTCGGACTCCGAAGCTAATCCGAAGAACCCGTCATTCCGATTCAGAAGGAGACACCAGCAAACCCAATACTAGATTCAGAAGAAATTACAGAAGTCAACTTAAGAAGTGGAAGAGTTCTACTTCCGAGAATGGGTCCAAAGGACAAAGGAAAGCAAGTGGTTGTTCAGGAAGAACCAACCCCGGCAGAAGAAATACCCATTCGGGAAGAAAACGAGACACATGAAAATAAAGTGGACTACAACGTGCTAGCCCATCTTAGGAAACTACCGACCAAACCGAGCATCTACGACGCTCTCATCTTATCAAAGGAGATGAGAGAAGCTCGATCAAGGCCTTACTTGATCCGCAAATTTGCTTAGCTCAAATGACCGGAGATTCCTTAGATGAGATTTGCTCGTTAAAGGAACAACGAGGTGTTACTTTCACTGACAATGACCTACTACTGGGGACGACAGACCACAACCGACCGTCGTACATTTCAGTTACAATTGGGAAGTTTACACTCTCCACAGTATTGGTGGATCCAGGAGCATCAATCAATATAATGAATCTTCGAACGTTAGCATACTTGGAAATTGATGCTCGCGAGCTCGAAGCGGACAAAATGTTATTAAGAGGATTCAACCAGAAAGGAGAAAGAGCCCTCGGCTCAATAACACTCGTTAATGAAGACCGGTGACTTAGCAAAGACAACCGCGAAATTTCACATAATCGATTCGAAACGTCATTCAACGCTCTATCGGGCCGACCATGGATACATGAAAACCGGATGGTACCATCATCTCTACATCGGTGCATCAAATACTACGATGGAGGGGAACAGTGCATCAAAGGTGACTTACAACCATTCTCCGTACATGAAATTGGAATCCATGAAGATGCAGCTTATTATGCACCTCCGAAGAAAACAATCTTCTTCAGAGATACCATAACAAATGAAGCAAAGGAAGTTCGGGATGATGAAGAACCTGAAGTTCTAGTCCAACAGTCACTCACCACTCCCTTACGACGAGATGGTGAAGGTTTCTCCACAACTCGCATCCGAGGTCGAGGCCGGGGACGAGGTCATGGCAGAGACGTTAGGACAGTTGGACAGAGGAAACCAACCATCAATGTTGATTGGGAAGATAGTCTCGAAGAAGAAAAAGAAATCAAGCAAGAAACAACGACAATAAGTCGGAAGAAGCCGCAATTCAGGATCTCTCTCGAAGATGAAAAGAACGAGGAATATAAATCGATGTACGAGAAGATTAACCACTATGTACATACTATGACCCTGACCCCGATCCATTCTAATAAGATCGAGGGTATGGTGGTCAAAGAGGTACGTAGCGGCGGTGCAAAGCCAATCAAATTCTACCGTGGTGCTCCTTCCTCCAAAACTGAAAATAATGTACAATTTGAAGATGCTACTTCATCAGAATTAATGGAATTACCTTTTGAGTGGTACTCTCCCAGTGTTCAAAATTTAATTCATCGTGGTTTCTTACCTCGACAATGGACAAAAGGTTGATCACAACATTTTGAAAATTTATGGAATAACTCCGGTCGTCCACCTAATTCAAAGCATGGTCTCGAATTCGGCACAGTAGGATCAGTTGACGATACTGAATTTTGCTTGGTTGTCACTTGCGAGTCTAATGAAGACTGCATGGAAGCTAAAGAAGAACTTGAAGATTTACAAATTGGAAACGCTCCACCAGAGTTCGAAGAAGAGATCAAATCTACAATAGATGATTAACGGAAGTTAACTTAGGTACTAGCGAAGAGCCTAGACCTACCTTTGTTAGCTCCTTACTCAATAAAGAAGACTCTGAAGAAATAATCAAGTTATTAATGGAATTTAAAGATAGTTTTGCTTGGAGCTACGATGAGATGCCAGGATTAGCTACAGAGGTCGCAGTCCATAAGCTAGGAGTGGATCCTACTTCTGTTCCAGTCAGACAAGGTTCCAGGAGAATGCGGCTAGAAATCGAACAACAAGTCATAGCTGAAGTTAAAAAGCTAATAGACGCTAAATTTGTCCGTGAAGAACAATACCCGACTTGGTTAGCCAATGTGGTACCGATCGAAAGAAGAATGGTCGGATCGGAATTTGTGTGGATTTCGGAGATTTAAACAAGGCATGTCCAAAAGATGAATTCCCTCTACCGATGCCAGAATTAATGATCGACATTGCTTCAACACATGAAATATTCTCATTCAAGGATGGATCTTCAGGATACAACCAGATAAAAATGGCTCCAGAAGATGAAAAACTTACAGCATTCATAACGCCGATCGGAGTATATTGCTACACAGTGATGCCATTCGGACTGAAGAACGCAGGAGCAACCTACCAGTGAGCGATGACAAGAATTTTTGATGATCTCATCCACAATCAAGTCGAATGCTACGTGGATGATGTGGTCATCAAAAGCAAAGTAAAGGAAAACCACTTATATGATTTGAGAATTGTTTTCGAACGATTAAGACAATTTAACCTTAAGATGAATCCCTTAAAATGCGCCTTCGGCGTCACCTCCGGGAAATTCTTAGGATTCGTTGTCCGACATCGTGGAATTGAGATCGACCCGGAAAAAGATTAAAGCTATCTTAGAAATGCCACCTCCTAGAACCTTAAAACAACTACGATCTTTTCAAGGGAAGTTGGCATATCTTCGACGCTTTATCTCGAACTTGTCAGGTAGGTGTCAGCCTTTCTCGGCATTAGTTAAAAAGGACGCCAAATTTATTTGGGAAGAGAAATGCCAGAGGGTCTTCGAGGACATTAAACAATATTTAATGACACCTCCTGTCTTAGTAGCCCCAGTCTCAGGTAGACCGTTGATACTTTATACTGCGGCTTTAGACGACTCTCTCGGAGCCCTGTTAGCCCAGGTCAATGATGAGGGTAAAGAAAATGCTCTTTACTACCTAAGCCGTCGTTTACTTCCAACGGAGATAAAGTATCCCCCAATTGAAAAGCATTGTTTGGCCCTGATCTTCGCCGCTCAAAAGCTCGAGCACTACATGCTTTCTCATAAGGTCAACCCGATCTTGAAATTTAATCCATTGCAATACTTGATGACCCGTCCGACGCTTTCCGCGTACTTGCCAGGTGGTCAATGATATTATTGCAATTCGATATAAATTTCGTGCCTCTTCGTGCCGTAAAGGGACAAGTCCTAGCAGACGTCCTCGTAGCACACCCTTTACCGGCAGAATCTCCTCTCAATGACGACTTGCCAGATGAACAAATAATGAGCTTAGAAGACCCTGATGATCGACGTTGGGAATTGTACTTCGACGGAGCATCTTCAGCACATAAAGACGAAGAGTCGCAAGTGCTAGTGCCCGGTAAGGCAGGAATTAGACTAATCTTTATAACACCGGAGCGGGGGATGTTAAGATATTCCTACCACTTAACAGAGCCGTGTACAAACAACGAAGCAGAATACGAAGCCCTCATAACAGGACTAGAATTAACTATTCAAATGGGGATAACAAACATCAACATCTACGGGGATTCGCAGTTAATCATTCAACAGATCGCCGGACAATACAAAATTTTAAAGCCAAGACTCGAGCAATACTTCCAGTATGCCATGAAACTGTTGGAACAGATTCCGAATGTGACGATCTACAAAATTCCCAGGAAAGAAAACGCTTTAGCAGATGCGTTAGCCCGCCTCGCAAAAGAATTTGCCTGCTTGCAAGATGAATCAGTGGAAGTGTCAGTTCACGGACGTCGAGTCCTATCACGGCTCGACATAGACACAATACACAAATCGAAAAAGAAGAAGAATCGCGTTGCAACGGTGATATAAAACACCGAAGATTGGCGACAACCATTAATGTAGACTACCCGCAAACAGGAAAACTACCGGACGATAGGTCGTTAGCCCATCGGATCAAGAAAAGAACTCGTCCTACGCACTAATAAGTAACACGTTATACAGAAGGTCTTTCGATCAAATGTGGCTAAGGTGCCTAAGCGGGTCCGAGGCCCGCAAAATTGTTAAAGAGGTGCATTCATGACTCTGTGGTGCTCACCAGTCGGGTCCGAAGATGAAAATGATAATCAAAAGACTAGGGTACTACTGGCCCTCGATGATGACCGACTGCATGAAAATCGCCAAGAGCTGTCACCAATGCCAAGTGCACGAAGTGGTTCTACACCAACCTCCAAATGTGCTACATCCGACAATTGCGTCGTGGCCATTTAAATGTTGGGGCACAGATATAGTGGGTCCAATAGAACCACCATCTTCAAAAGGACATCGCTTCATTCTTGCGGCTACGGATTACTTTTCCAAGTGGGCGAGGCGGTTCCACTCGGAGAAGTGAAAGCACACCACGTGCTACGCTTTTCAAGAACCAAGTTATCTACCGTTTCGGAGTGCCGCACAGGATCATCTCAGATAATGGGTCAGCATTCAGAAGCACGCAAATCAACAATTTTTTCAAGAGACACGGAATCGACTGGCGATATTCAACAATTTACTACCCAAAATCAAACGGCCTGGCTGAGGCTTTTAATAAAATTATCGTTCAAATCTTAAAGAATACCTTGGACGATAATAAGAGAAATTGGCACGAGAAGTTATTAGAAGCCTTATGGGCCTACCGGACAACCTTCGAACTCCCACTCAAGCTACACCTTACGCTCCGGTGTATGGGTCCGAGGCGATTACCCTTAGAGGTCCGAGCTTTCCTTCACTCGGAATTGCAGTTGCAAACAAGATCACGACGAAGAGAATGCCAAATTACGACTCGAGGAATTGGAAAGCCCGGAAGGGAAAAGACTTGCGAACAAGAAGCAAAATTTAGAACTATACCAAGCTAAGATGGTTCAAGCCCATGACATACTGGTCCGCCCTAGAACCTTCAAAGTTGGTGACTTAGTTCTCGTTCTCAAAAGACCTATTCTTGCACACCACAAGATAGGAGGAAAATTTGAACCCACTTGGGAAGGGCCGTTTGCGGTTGAGGCAGTCTACTCGAGAGGCTCCTACCAGCTAGTGAATTGCCAAGGAGAACGACATATGCTTCCGATCAACGGACGATACTTGAAAAAGTATTACGCTACCTGATGTTTCGAAGGAATGAATTTTTCATCCCTAGAAGCACGGGTGAAGTAATTACTTATGACTGGGTCCGAACCTAAAAATAATAAAAAATGTGCTAAAATAAATAAAATCATGATAATAAAATTTTCCTTGTTTTCTCTTCCCTATCAAAATCTCTTTCCTGATCTTATCCCAATTCATTCTTGTTGAATTTAAAAATACAAAAGTAATAAAAAAAACTCTCTGTCTTTAATAAATATTTTCTTAATGTTCTTGTTCTTAGTACAACCCCTGATCCTTGTCCTTGTCTTTTCGCAGGGAAATGTCGAACGGGCGGTTGGTCCTGAACTTTAGAAATGGCGTAAGCCTTGCACTCGACGAAAAGAGGGTGAAAGATGGAGCGATAATAGAGATTGACTCAGACTTCCCACCAGCAGGCTCGCAATACGAGGAAGGTGACCGGGTCCCAATCGACCGAGAGGAACCGCCCGATCAACAAGAATGAAAGTGGGTGGCCCAAGCCACCAATCCAACGAAGAAGAAAAGAAAAACAAACACCGAAGAAGACAAGAGAATCAAGTCCGTAGTCGCTACGACAGAGGGCGAGCTTGTCGGCGCCGCGCCCACGAAATTCGAGAAGTACGAAGAGCCACTCTCACAAAGAACTCGGCGAAGAAATAAAAATCACCGTATCCGCAAGATGTTAACTAAACTAGCGATGGACCAGCGCGACGAGGCGATTGCTACGCACGAGTACATATACTTCAAGGATACCGGTTCGCCAGGAACCTGAAGAAAGGAGGATAGCTCCGAGGATAACAGAAGAGACCAGGGAAATCTCAAGAAGATCAGAAGAAGGAAGGCTACCACGCCACCAGATAAAGTCACCAGTAATGCATAACCTTATTGCAAGAGCAACCCCGGAGGATGTCCCGACGGAGACCATCCTCGAGGAGCCGAGGTATGCAGGAGAACGCGAAGGGATTGAGCCATATATCCCATAGTACGTCACCAGGCCTCGCCATTTGCGGATTATTCCGGAATACGAGCTAGAAAGAATGCGGAATGTCGAGAAGCAAACTTTTGAATACTTTGAGAGAATCAGAGGCAGGAGGATCAATATACTAGAAGGCCTCGAGCTACATACAGACGTGTTCTCAGAATACGAACAACAACAAATTGTGGACTGCATCCGGGATTTGAAAAGAATGGGCCGAGTGGGCCGCCTAAGAGAAAACACTTACTCGGAACCCCGGAGATGGATGCCAGGGAAAGGGAGAATTACAATACAATGTGGATGCTGCTACAACTTCGCAGAAGACAGGAAGGGAAACCCACCGGGATACTCCGTCATGGCCGAGTGGATCCAATGTCATTAGTCATCAAAAGGATGGTAAAAAGAATGATAGCATGGAGGGTACTGCCGCGGATTGCATACCCGACAGTTGCATCATTAACATTTACAAGAAGGGTGATCGCATACCCCCGCACATAGATCACCACGACTTTGTCGAACCTTTCGCACGGCTTCTTTTCGAACGAGTGTAATATCATGTTCGGATCCGACCTCCGGATAACGAGCCCGGGTGAGTTCCGAGGGCCGAGAAAGATACCATTATCGGTAGGTTCCGTCATGATACCTAAAGGGCAACAGAGCGTGATGTCGCTAAACATTGCATACGGGAGTACCAATGAAGCGGATCTCGGTTACTTTTAGAAGGATGAATGACGGAAAGCACCTTACCACTTCCAGCGTGACCCGGAGCTAGAGAGCCTCCGCCTTATGAGCCGTGAGTTACATGGAAAATATCACACCTCCAACGTACATCCATACGACATCCTTGCCAAGGATGGCTTGGAAGGTGATGTTATTGACCATGTACCTCACTATTCAGACATGGATTTTTGACAGATACCTTTTGGATGGATCAACAAAGATCATACATAGTCCGTTTTGAGTCTATATGGATTGTATAAGATGTATTCCAGATCGAGTTGCATGATGTATCTTCAACATGATTGGAATGAAAGTGACCATGTCACATTTTTTGGCCTTCACCTCTTTTGTGCAAGTTGACTGGGAAACGCCATTAAAGTTAAATGAACTTCGAACAAAGAACAGAAAAGAAACAAAAAGAATAAAAGAAAACTTTCCTTAAAAATCTAAATAAAAAAATGATGGACTCCAAATTCACATGAACATTAAATGAACGATAAATCGTTAAAGAATAAAAAAAATGAACACAAATTTTAAATCAAAATCTCAAATTCAACTTTCCAAATTTTAAATCAAATCTCAATCAAATTCAAATTCGATTTTCCAAATTTCAAATCAAATCTCAATCAAATTCAAATTCAACCTTCCAGATCTCAAATCAAATCTCAATCAAATTCAAACTCAACCTTCCAAATTTGAAATCCAATCCGTTCTACTCTCTCCTTTGTCTGGGATGGAAGCGGTCGATTCCATTGACATGGAGCCACGAGGTTTTTGATTCGGATCTAGTGGCGAGGAATTGTATCCAATCCAAACCAAAGAACTTTCAATCAACTCTTTTGAATGGGATATGTAGCATCTACATATTCCCTCCTAATCTATTTCCTTCCATGAAAGTCTTTTACAACTTTCATGAAATTCTCAAAACACCAAAATTCCACACTTTTCAAATCAACACTACAAATCATTGCAAAATCGATTACCATTCAAAATCAAACTTTTAGGGTTAAGGATTTTACATCCGAGACTGCATTGCTTTAGGTTCTTTCCCTATCGCAATGAAATACATCAAAATCAAACTTTTGGGGTTGAGGATTTTACATCCGAGACTCGCATTGCTTTAGGTTCTTTCCCTATCGCAATGAAATACATCAAAATCAAACTTTTGGGGTTGAGGATTTTTACATCCGAGACTGCATTGCTTTAGGTTCTTTCCCTATCGCAATGAAATACATCAAAATCAAACTTTTGGGGTTGAGAATTTTACATCCGAGACTGCATTGCTTTAGGTTCTTTCCCTATCGCAATGAAATACATCAAAATCAAACTTTTGGGGTTGAGGATTTTTATATCCGAGACTGCATTGCTTTAGGTTCTTTCCCTATCGCAATGAAATACATCAAAATCAAACTTTTGGGGTTGAGGATTTTTACATCGGAGACTGCATTGCTTTAGGTTCTTTCTCCATCGCAATGAAATATATCAAAATCAAACTTTTGGGGTTGAGGATTTTTACATCCGAGACTGCATTGCTTTAGGTTCTTTCCCTATCGCAATGAAATACATCAAAATCAAACTTTTGGGGTTGAGGATTTTTACATCCGAGATCGCATTCTTTAGGTTCTTTCCTATCGCAATGAAATACATCAAAATCAAACTTTTGGGGTTGAGGATTTTTACATCCGAGACTGCATTGCTTTAGGTTCTTTCCCTATCGCAATGAAATACATCAAAATCAAACTTTTGGGGTTGAGGATTTTACATCCGAGACTGCATTGCTTTAGGTTCTTTCCCTATCGCAATGAAATACATCAAAATCAAACTTTTGGGGTTGAGGATTTTTTACATCCGAGATTGCATTGCTTTAGGTTCTTTCCCTATCGCAATGAAATACATCAAAATCAAACTTTTGGGGTTGAGGATTTTACATCCGAGACTGCATTGCTTTAGGTTCTTTCCCTATCGCAATGAAATACATCAAAATCAAACTTTTGGGGTTGAGGATTTTACATCCGAGACTCGTATCGCTTTAGGTTCTTTCCCTATCGTAATGAAATACATCAAAAAAATCAAATTCTTGGGGTCGAGGATTTTACATCCGATATCGCGTTGCTTTAGGTTCTTTCCCTATCGCAATGAAATACATTAAAATCAAATTCTTGGGGTTGAGGATTTTACATCCGATACCGCATTGCTTTAGGTTATCTCCCTATTGCAATGAAGCACACCAAATCAAACTTTTGAGGTTAAGGATTTTACATCCAATACCGCATTGCTCTGAGTTCTTTCCTCATTGTAATGGTTCAATCCAATCAATTCAATTTTCTTTTGAGGTTGAAGGTGTTACATCTAAAACCACAAAATTTCAATTTTCATTTCAAGTTCAAATCCCTTCAAATTAATTTTAACAAAACTTCAATCTAAATTAAAACTCAAGCTAAAATCTAAACTTACACATCAAAACTTAAACTGAAACAACATGAAATCTAAATCGAAATTCCCCCAGATCATGTGATTTGGGATTCACCTCCTTTTCCTTTCCCCAGCGAGAGTTCGAGAATCTTCAGTCTCAGAGATATACTTGACACTCCCCAGCGGAAACTCTTCTACTTCGTCCTAAGTTTGTCACTTGGACATCTGTGTTGGTTTTGTTGATCGCTTCGGTCAACGCCAATACGTGCGGTGTGATGGGTTAGCACACCACACCTATTGGGGGTCCATTTGTTGACCTCATTTTTTATGAGGTCTTCTCTTCTTCTCTTTAGTACTTAGGATCTAGCCTTAGGCTTTTCCTTTGACTGTCCTAGAGGATTAGAATTGGGACCCACCACTTAGAAATTCAAACCACCTCTTAACTCCCTGCAAACTCCACAAACTTGATCGTAGACCCCTAATCACCTAGAGGGTTGAAATCAAATGAGGAAGTTTAAAGGATGAGTGCCTATAGGACTCTTTGGCCTTAGGACCGCCTCAGGTGGCCCAGTCCAGTGAAGGGCTGACTTACACTCACACTACACTTATACACTACACTTTCACACACCTCCTAAAACCACACCTATACCCAACTTGACCTCCCGACTCATGAAGGTGATTCACATGGATGGTCCTTAACCCCTAAGCCCTCGCGTAAGAGGGTTAGGAACAACATAAGTGAATGCCTCAAATGAGTCCTCTCATGGCTCATATAGGCTTAACATGGCTTCATGGCTCAACCAAAATGATTTCATTCCACTTACATTTACCCAATCTTCAATTTTCCAAATTTTTAATTTTTGACCCCGGGACCCTACACCCGCCTAACTTCTACCCAAAACCCTCGAAATTACCCAAATTTTTCAAAATTCTCCAAAATCACCCGCATTCCTCAAAACCAATCCCAAACATTCCCACATCACTCAAATTGATCATTCATAGCCAAAAATACCAAAAATTCCAAAAATACCTCCCAATACCCTCCAAATACCCAAAATGCCCCTCTTAGCCAAAAAATCCAAAAATTCAAAAAATTTCCAAAAAATTCCAGAAAATCCCAAATATTCTCAATTTCATTTTGTCCAACTACAACATGGGCCAATTTTGTCAATTTACCTCACTTTAGTTAAAATCCCCAATTTGACCCATTTTAACCCAAAGTAAACCCAATGTCAAACCAAACCTACCCAATTGACCCAAATTCTGGCCCAATTCAATTCTAAACTTCAATTCAACATCCCCAACACCAATATAGACCAAATCCAAGCCCAATTTGATTAAAATTTGAATCCAATTGCACTTTTGACCTTAAAGCCCAATTTGGACCCATGACCCAAACTTAGCCCAAACTCACCCAATTCAACTCCAATTAACCCCAAATCTTTTCTAAACCTTCCCTAACATCCCCACAAACAAAACACTAACATGATTTGCCCAAAATTTAGACCCAAACCCCACTCAAATTCAACCCAAAGCTAAAAGACCCAATTTTGACCTAAGCCCAAACCTAACCCAAATAAGCCCAAACCCCAAAATCAAAACCCAACCAAAGTCAAAACCTCTTTGAAACATTCCCATAAATATTTCCCAACATTAATTTTACATCAATTTCAACCCTAGCCCAACATTGGCCCAAGTTAGCCCAATTTGACCTACATTGGCCCACTTACCAAATGAACCCAAATTCAAACCAATTCAATTCCAAATCACACCAAATTGACTCCAAACCATTCATGAAACATCCCTAAACCAATTGCAACATGTATTTGACATGGTCCTTCACAAAATTTTCACCCAAATGCCCATCCTAAAATAAAAAAACCCACTTCTCTAAATCACTTTAAAAGCCCATCTAAAACCATTTCAAAGAGCCCAAAATCTACCCTAAAGCCCATATGACATTTTCATTTGCCATCCATTTAATCAAAGTCATTCCCTAAGTTCCAATCCCATCATCAAATGATTCTAAATCAAGCCTCATGCCAAATCACCCCTAAATGCCAAAATTCACAAAATCCTTCTCCATGAAAGTTGACTTAACTTTTCCCAAGCCAAATGGAGCCATGAAGCCATGCATGAGCCACATGGGAGCCATGAGAGCCATGGAATCTACTTTCCACCTCACCATACCCAAGATGGCAAGAGGAGGAGGCCCTTTCCATATTCCCTTAAGGAGGATTAGCCACTTCCATGACTCCACTAAACCATGCTTCAACTTAATTGTACTTGGATGGTGACCCTTCCCCACTAATTAAGCTGACCTAAACCACTTTATCTTCAGCCCAAACTAGCCATGGGAAGGTGCACCTAGCCCAATCCATGCATTTGACCAAATTTAGCCAAAATATACCCTTAACCCATTCTACTTTGATTCAAACACTTTACACATGTCCAAGCCCAATCGCCTTCACCAACTTCAAGCCCCGGACCTCCCGACCCCGAGGGTGACCCATGCTCGCCGGCCAGCCACCCGGCCGCCGGAAAATGCCATGGCCGAGACATGGGAAGGAGCCAAGCATTGAAATTCCACCTTGCTTGAGTTGCCCCATGCCCGAGTGGCCATTGCAGCTGTTCTTCCCTCGCCAAGAGCAGTCGATCCTCGTCCCTAACTCCTCCGCGGAGGCCCTCCAACCTCTCCTATTTAAACACCACCCCTCTCGGCCATGGAAGAGGTGTCGAACCAACCTTAAGGAAACTCGCCAAAATCATTCCGGACCACTCTCCACACATAGAGCATTTGATTCCCAAGTGGATTCCGCCCCAATTCCCTCCAACCGAGCTCAATTTTGAGTTCAAATTTCAAAGCATAAAAACCAGGACACTTCTTCACAGTGGACCAATCCCCAAATTGATTGGTCCTACACCTTCACCGGACCAAGAGAAGAAGTTTACCAACAAAAGCCCCCTCACCGAAGCCAGCCATTGCTTCCGACCTCCAAGCTTTGTGATCGGGCTTGGTCAAAATCTTACCTAGCACAATTCACTGTGCCAAGGGACTTCATCTGGAGCTTGCTTGGACCCAATCGAAGGTGACACAACTCTCAGATCGAAGCTTCACTTCTCTGAGCAAAGGTATGGACTCACTCTTCTTCCCGAGCTTACAAAGATTCTCTATTTAAGTTGAGTCAATTTCAATACATGTTTACCGTATGAATGTGTTCGTCTCTTCAAGAAGAATCCATAGAGCATAAGAACACAAAAATCAGTTGAGAATCGAGTGAGAAATTAGGGTTAGAAGGTTGACGGTCACGGGTTCACACCAGTCGTAGACGATGACCAGGAGCCGTCGGATTGCGTGTGTATCGAGCGGACGGCCGAGATCGCACGGACGGAGCAACGGAACATGAACCGCGGGGCCCTGGAGCGCTGAGTCGGATGGCGGCGCCGAATCAGAAGACGACGCATGGAGCTTCGGAGATGCCTAGGTTGAGCTGGCGCCGCGTGGATAAGTAGAAAATTAGGCTATTTTTCTATTTATTTAATTCCCTAAACTTCAAAAATGCATAACTTTGTGTAGGAAAATCAGAAAAATAAAATAAAAATACCCTCTTGCTCAGTGAACAGAGGAGAATAATGTGGAAAAGAAATCATTTAATTTCATTGAGTATTTGATTTTTAATAAGTTATTTACTCTCTGCACATTTTCAATTCTCCATGAATGTATACAATTCACCATGGCATGAGACCATAAGGCTTTTGAAGCCTCTGAATTTGGGAACATTTCCTGAATTTTCCAAAGTCAGAGGCCATCCCTATGAAGAGTTATTGATTTTTCAATTCTAGGTTACTATTCTGAGTATTTTAATTCTAATAATTAGCATATTGTGAAATAAATTCTAGGAAAATTTGGTGATGTTTATTATGACCAGAGGACCCTAGGAAAAATAGGTTTTGAGTTAACTCACTTGAATAACCCTAATCGGCTTAAACACCCAAAATGGAGCTTTAATTAATTAGAGCTAATCATACATCAAATTGACTTGAAATCAATTCTCCACTGATCTTTAGGATCAGAGGAACCCACCATAAAAGTTTGAAGTCAATTGGACTTGGTTAGCCCTATCAAATGGGTTGATTAAGCCAATTAGCCAAAATTAAACTTAAAAAATTCATAACTTTCAAAATACTTTTCAAAAATTCACCAAATTGGTTTTGGAGCCTCTCTGATATCAGGGGAATTTATGAAAATTAAAATTGCAATTTTCTAAAAAGTTGATTTTTTGCATTATTTTAATATTTTTAATAATTAAAAAATAATAAAAATCACAAAAATAATAAAATTCACCAAAATGTCACATTTTGAATTTTAATCACTTAGGAACAAACCCCATATTTTTCTTAGGTCTCTATGATGAGATATTAAATTTTAAAGCCCTAGGGTAATTTTAAAATTAAAAAAAAATGTATTTTCTAGCATTTCCACTGAAATAATTATAATAAATCAAAGAAAAATCAGAAAATTATAAAAATTAATTTTGTGATTTCCTTGATATCAGAGAGATTTTTAAAAAATATAAAATTCATTTTTCAACCTTTATTTTATTTTTAAATTAATTAATACTCCAAAACTCAAAATAATTATAATAAAAAGAATATAATTCAAAAAATCACCAAAATTGGTCCAAGTGGTTCTCTGGTCATTAGAAATGTTCCATAATTTTCTTAAGGGCAGAAACTTTCCCTTGGTCATGTTACTGAATTTTCCTTGGAAATCCTTATTTTCTACAAAAAATAATTACATAAATACATTAAATACAGAAAAATCATATTTTTTCCTCTAATGTCTTTATTGACATATGAGTGAAGTCACATAAAAATTTCAAATTCATTTAAGCTCAATTTAGTGAGTTATGAAATTATTAAGCTTGAAGGGCAAAATGGTAATTAAAATTTTAACCCTTAATTAAAACTTTAGGCTTAATAAAATGAAATAGTAAAATATTTGATCCTAATCTGATTTGGATGATTGAAATTTAAATAATTAAAGGGTAGAAACCTACTAAACAATTTAAAAATAATTAAAATAAAACCTTAATCAAATAATTAATTAAATTTGGAAGAATAATGAAAAATTGGAATTATTAAAATAGGGATATTATTAGGAAGAGATTTGTTCTTTAATTTAAGAATCCTTAAATTAATCAATTCAATAATATTTAATTCCTAATTAAAATGATAATCCAAATTTAAAATTTAAAATGCTAAAAGACTTAATCATTAAATTAAATTAAAGTTAAATTATTTAAATTAAATCCTTTTAAAATTTCAATTAAATTAATACTTTAACAATTAAAATTAAATCATCTTTAAAACATAAAAAATAAAATATTAAATTAAAATTAAAAATAAAATTAAATTTAAATTTAAATTAAATTAAATTAAATTAAATCAAATTAAATCAAACTAAATTAAATTAAATGAAATTAAATTAAATTAAATTAAGTTAAATTAAATTAAATTAAATTAAATTAAATTAAATCCTATTAAATTAAATTAAATTAAATTAAATTAAATTAAATTAAATTAAATAATATTAAATTAAATTAAATTAAATTAAATTAAATTAAATTAAATTAAAAAAATAAAATCAAGTTAAAATTAAAATTAGATTAAATAAAATAAATTAAATTAAAATTAAAACTAGACGATTATTAAATTCTTTTGGACTTAAAATAATCCTAGAAATATTGAAAAGATGTTTAAGATTTGTCTTAAGCACTTCCTCGATATGATAGGATATTTATAAGAACAATCGAACTTAATTGTTCTTCGATGAAGAAAATCGTCCTCAAACCCAAAATACAAGAACTCTAGACGTCATAGGAGGTGACTAAGCTATAGGATTAGGAACTTGGTAGAAAACCATAACCCTTCCCTTAGCTTTATGTAGGAATTTGCTTTAAATGCTTAAATATTCTAATTGTGTTTTAAGTGCAACTTGGACGACGGAAGACCCTCCAGGTACGCTTTTATTTTATCGCAATTTACCTTATTGCAATTTATTTAATCGCATCGCACTTACCTTTCTTGTATGATAAACAACCGTTGCATGAAAACCAAAACCTTTAGGGTAGTCCCTAAAACCGAAACCAAAACTAAATTAAAAGTCATTACAAGATAAAATTCACCGTCACAACATTTCAAAATATAAAACAACTCAAAATTTAATCACAAACGTAACAACAAAACTACAACTACAACTAAATTAAAACGTCTTGTTGGATGATCGGGAATACCTCGGATGATGTAACCTACGTGTTGCTAACGGGATTTCCCACGCCTAAATGAAAGTGTGGAACTCATTTAGTTGAGTTTAGCAAATTCATCTCGGACTAAGTGAATCCGATAAAAATAACGATGCTTCGGAAGGATGGAACCGCGGGATCTTAACCGGTGTTGTTATAATCAATTTTAAGATTTGTTTTAATTAAAACATAAAAAACACTTGGAAATTAAGACCTTATCTAAACCAGAACACTTCTCTCATATCCTGATTTATGACTTCTAAAACTAAACCTCTGCAACAACAAGGAGCTCGGAGCATGGTGGCCAAGACGACCATCGTCATCAATGAAACCCGAGTCTACTTCAACGAAACTTTCTTAGAATTAAATAACCAAGCCATAGGACTTCGAGGTAGCTCGCTCGGTGCAACATAAATCCTCAACTCTTCGTTAGGCATTTGCATGATCATGTCATGTAAATTAAGCCCTAACCTGGTCTTAGGACTCCGAGGTAGTCGTTTGGTACGACATAAACCCTCACATCTTCAAGGCTATTTGTATGATTTTATCATACAAATATAAGTCCTAATTAATTAAAATTGGCAGGATGGAAATATTAAGTAAATTTCCAAATTGAAGCCAAACCATAAGATAGTGTGGGAAGTTGCCAAGATTCTTCTTGGATCCTCAGCTTCTCCTACTTCTCTTCCTTTTGGACTCCTGAAAATAAATATTCCAAATTTGATCCATTCCCTATTGAAATTCCAAAATTCAATCCCTTGAAAACTTAAACTTTGAAATTCTTGAGAGCAGAACTACCGATTATTATCGAGAGTTTTCTTAGGTGATTCCCGTCACTTAAGATGTAATTAACTATAGGGGCTTGCCCTTATAGGGAATTTTAAGTACCCGAGTAATATAAACCTCGCTTAATTCATTTATATTAAGCGAGGGAACTCTGTCGGCTTATAAAATTGGTTCACGTACCAAACGGATGTCACAAATCTCCTAGTTTATTTAGTCGAGCCCCATCATCGCACAGTGTGTCTATTCTTCGGGATAGACACATGGTTTGTGGTGCGGTGCTCGTTTATATAAACTATTTGGGATGTGAGATCGGATTGATTTCATATCTTAAAACTTTTAAACTTAAAATTACTTTCAAAATCAAACGTTATCTTTTAAACTATATATATATTTAAATTAAATTTAAAATATGAAAATTCGCCGATAATTTCTGTAGGCGACCCATTTTCAAAACACATAACCTAAAAATATGCCGACAAAACTGCTTATAAAATTTTACAATCTGGATTTTATTGGCCTACTCTTTTTAAAGATGTTTATAGATATATCAAAACTTGTGATAAATGCCAAAGAGTAGGTAATATATCTAGAAGAAATGAAATGCCTCTGAATTTTATATTAGAAGTTGAAATTTTTGATGTTTGGGGATTAGATTTCATGGGACCATTTATTCCTTCATTTGTAAACTCATATATATTAGTTGTTGTTAATTATGTTTCTAAATGGATTGAAGCACAAGCCTTACCTCGTTGTGATGCTAAGTGTGTTTCAAAATTTTTAATGAAAAACATTTTCACAAGATACAGAATGCCGAGAGTGATTATCACCGACGGAGGATCCCATTTTAGGAATAAATATATTCGTAAATTGCGAGAAAAATTCAACATTATTCATAAAATATTGACTGCTTATCATCCACAAACCATTGGATTAGCTGAAGTTTCTAATCGACAAATTAAACGAATTCTAGAAAAAACTGTAAACCCTAGTAGATTAGATTGGTTTACAAGACTAGACACTGCATTATGTGCATACAAGATTGCTTATAAAACCCCGATTCGAATGACTCATTACAGACTTATTTGTGGAAAAACTTGTCACTTACCAGTTGAATTAGAGCATAAAGCGTATTGGGCGATTAAAGAATTCAATTATAATTTAAAAGATGCTGGTGAGAAGAGATTGTTGTAGATGAATGAATTAGAAGAATTAAGGAATGAATCCTATAATAACGATAGAATTTATAAGGAGAAGATGAAATTATGGCATGATCGGAAGATTAACCAAAAAAATTTTGAACCAGGACAAGAAGTTTTGCTTTATAATACAAGATTGAAATTATTTCCTGGGAACTTGAAATCTTGATGGTTAGGACCTTTCACTATAACTCAAATATTTACATACGGAGTCGTAGAAATCGAAGATCAAAAGATCGGACACCGATTTAAAGTAAATGGACACGGATTAAAACCATATTTTGAAGGAAAAAGACCAAATTTTAAAGAGATTTTAATGCTCAATCAACTCGATTAATAACTAGAATAAGTCGAGTCGACGACGTTAAACCAAGCACTTTATGGGAGGCAACCCATAGTTATCTTTATTTATGTGTATTGATTGTATATTTATTTGATTTATTATTAATTATGATATAAAATGAATTCTACTACTCATATTTATCTTTATAATCATCACGATGTTGGATCCATAGAAAAAATTGGAAAGCATTTGGACCAGAGTGAAACTGGGCAAATTTTGCCTTAGCCGCCGACGGCGAGATCGACACTGTTGACAGCGAGTTCTGCCGGCCAAAATTTAGTTTATATTATTTAAAAATCCCGCTGACGGCGAGATCGTTGCCGTCGACGGTGAGATCGGTGAATGAACGGCTTAGGGAGTTATTTTGATGGTTTTTGACAATTCTAAGTGTTTAAACTCTTTAAAAACGCCAAGAACTCGAATTCTAAACCATTTACTTCCTAAAAATGATTTGAAACTCCACAAAAACTCATCATTATGGCATCCAATTACCTTGAAATCACTAGATCTAGAGTGTTCAATCAAAGAAAATTTGTCAGTTATGAGGCCTAGTGAATCTTCAACAAAGTAATGATGAAAAAGAGACTGATCAAAGAAAGAGGATTCGTGAATAGAGGAGTGGAGAATTCGACAATGCCTATTGAGGAGATGATTGTGTGATGACGTTAGGAAGTATTATGTTATACAACTTCTGCAGTAGTCATCCCTGTAGTAAAAGAATTGTACTCCAATCTTCACGGAATCAACAACGGAAACGTCTATGTGCGAGGCAGATGGGTAACATTCACTCCCTGAATTAATGAGTTATATTCAATTGAGAATACACCCGTTTGCCACTATTCAAAATTTGTCCCTACACGAAATAATATGAATGAGATCTATCGATATTTGACTGATGAAGCAGAAGATTGGGAAACAAGAGAAGACGTGTATGTTAGCTTTTCTACATCACTTCTAAACCCTGTCTCTAAACACTGGCACTTCTTTATTTCTTCAAAATTATTACCCACTTTGAGGGTAACTAAAGTTTCTAAGGAGTGTGCAATTCTGAATTATTGTATTCAAGCGGGATTACCTATCGATATTGGTTCAATTATTGTGAAGTCTGCTTTAGGCCTGATTGTTCATGGATCAATTTATGGGCTTGGACATCCTTCAATAATTTTTGCACTATGCAGTCAGTACCAATTTGCATATGAAGCCTGTGAAAAGGTAATGTTGCCTAGGAAACCCATAGATCCAACTGATATGTTTCCTACTCTGGATAACTATAATGAAACAACCATTGTTACAGATCAAGCATCTCAAAATTCTCTTTCAATCAGACCCTTTACTGATAAAACAAATCTGATCTTACGAAAACTCAACGGATTGAAAAAGAGGTACAAAACGTGATGAATTCAATTAATAACATCTCTGATTTATTTGATCATATTGATTGGAAGATGAAGGAACACTTCGATCATTCTGGACATCTTGAGGCTAGTTTTATACGACTTTTGAGAAAGGATGGATTGAAGAAAATTCTATAGAAAAACTTCCTTACATGCCTTTCTACAATCTATTCGTTTATTTACGTTCTATCGGAGATATCAGAGATGAGTTTAGTACAGACCCTGACGAGTAGAAGACATTCATACTTGTTTATGTGTTGAGTTAGTTTGAATTTAATTTTTATGTAATTTGCACTTTTTGATATTTTAGATTTTAAGATTTGATCTCAGTATAGATGAGATTATGTGTTGTTTGTTTATATTCAGCATTTTGAGTATTGTGGTTTGGATTGCGACGCTGAATTTGGTGTGTTAGGGTTGTAAAAATACATTGTTAGTAATGTGGTGTACGAATATTGTAAACACTTGGATTTTATATAAACTTTGTGATGTTTTGTGTTGTATGAATTTAATTGAGTTAAAATAGTATCTAATCACAGTAAAATATATTTAATTGATTGATCAGACATTAACGAGGTTTAAAATGAATTGAAAACATTATAAAATATTAAAAATATTAATTTTTGAAAAATCTCGCCGACAGCGAGATCGACGCCGCCGACAGTGAATTTTTCTAGAGACTTTATGCCTATTTGAATTAATTAGCTCGCCGACGATGAGATTTTTCCCGCTGACGGCAAGATCCCGAAAAACACTTTTATTTGACCGGTTAGCCATCACTATTCATCGTCCCCTTCCTCAAAACTTCAAAAAAACTGACCTAGGGCTTGAGAGATCTTGGATTTGGAGCAATTTCAACACATTTTGACACCAGATTTTATCTTACCTTGGTGAGAGCTTCACTCCCATGCAAAAATGTTTGATTTTCACCGTGTATTTCTTCCACATTTGGGGATTTTGAAAAAAAATTGAAATAAGGAGAAAATAGTTGGAAGAAATCCATGGAATTCATTTTAGATTATTTTAAGTCACCTTTGGAAGCCATTCTAGTATTATTTTGGAATTTAGTTGAGATTTTTGTAAATTGATAGATCGAGAAATGACTCCACGACAGCAGAGATGACTAGATTTTGATGAGACATGATTCGTGAATGCTAAAGCTCAATCAAGATACAACTTTAATATCAAAGCAAGAAAATACATTCCAGATAAAGTTTTTAAGAATCCAGGAGGAGAAGTGGAACAAACGATCAAAGAGAGAAGATGGAAAAATTTCTGTTATATGAAAAATAAAGCTGCAGTTGAAGTCGTAAAAGAGTTTTATGCCAATTTGACCCAAATAGATGATGAGCCTATAAAGGTTAGAAGATTTTTAGTCGATTTTAATGCTGCACAAATAAATTCTTTCTACGAAGTACAAGATCTTCATACCAGTGAATACGATAAATTCAGAATAATGGAAGGACAGCTGGAGGAGGTGATTAACTTTCTCACTGATGGGAAAGGGACTTGGAAAATTAAGCAGCGTGACCGGTAAAGTTCCCCCTTTCTATGTTAAATGCAACCTCTAAGGCTTGGCATTATTTTATTTGCTCTACTTTTCTACCCATTTATCACCATAGTGAAGTCACAAGAGATAGAGCAGTTCTGAATTTTTTTATTCTTAACCACAGAAGTATAAATGTAGGGAGTATTATTTATAAAAATATATTAGCCATTGCAAAAAGTGAAAGTGGAGGAGGACTAGGACATCCTGGTCTAATTTATGCACCTGCCAATTGTCTTGAGTAGAGGCGAGAGATGATGAGGAATGTGTTAAACCTATGAAACCCATTACCTAGGCTAATATAAAGACTAATGAATCCCGCGAAGGATGGAGATCTGAAACTAGGAGCTATGCACCTTCAACTAGTAAGGATATTCCCTCTACCAGTTATGACCCTCCTACCTATAGTTCTCCCACCCTTTTTTATTTGATGAATGAAATGACTTTGCAGCGAAAATTTTTTGAAAAGATTGAAGAAAAATTGGAGCATATTGATCAGAGAATTGGAGGATTAGAGCAGAGGCATGATTATGACAGTGATTATCTCCACAGGCATTCAGAATTTGAGATAGCCTACTATAATGCTGAGAATCGTTATTGGAGAGGAGAGCTTGATGTTACATTTTCTCAGTGCCCCCGTTATACTCACTACCAGCCTACTCCACCTGTTTAACAAGGATATGAGGATATAGTTTGGGATTTTAATGTTGATGATTAGATTCTATGATTAGATATTTATGTTGTGTGTTTATTTAGTTGCTTAGTTTATGTATTTTGATTCTTATGTTGTGTAAGACATTTAAACTTTGTTGTATAATTTAAATTTGTGTAGTTTTAAATTTTAATATTTCAAATTGTGATTATAACTCTGAAACTGGATTAGTGAAATGTATGCAGATGTTGTGTTAAATTGTGCTTAGTATTATAATAGGTATAAATTGTATTAGTATTTTGTACTTATTTCAAAACTTCTTTACCCAGAAATTTCTTTGATATTATATATGTGTAGAAAATTATTAACAGTACAGGTTAATTAAGTGATAAAAAGAACCTGCAGAACTTCAAAAGGAGAGATACCTAAAGCACGAAAGGTATGATTTAATTTTACAGTTTGTTTTCATTTCACCCTATATAAATAGATAGAAAAATTTAAGTTTGGGGGAGGGAAAAACAAAAATTTAAATATTAAATTGTTCTCAATTTATATTTTCAAAAAATTTTATATAAATGATTTTTTTGTAGTAAATTTAATTCAGTAAGCTAGAATTAATTTATTTAATTTATTATAGAAAGTTAAAAGAAATACTTTTAGTGACTAAACAAATTTTATAGATTAAGATATTTGGAATAAAGGATAAGAATATAGTTTACTATTTAAAGTAAGGAAAACTATATATTAAAATATTAAATTCTGAGGTATTTAGAGGAGAAAAAAAAGATTGAAACTCAATGAAGTGAAAACTATGAAATACATATAAGATAAAGAAATATTTCAAGTTTCAAATTTTGGAAGAAGAAAATGAAGTTCAAAATTATTTACAGGCTATCCAGATACAGTAATCTTCACTTAAAAAAAAGAGAGAAAAAAAGAAAAAGAAAAAGGATTGAAAATCAATCCAAAATGAAAAAAAAGAAAAAGTAAGTGAGGAGGAGTTTAAGAAGATGCCTTATCAAAAATTGGCTTCATTTGAATCAACCTAAAGGGTAAAACTTAGTAATATTTCTAAACTTATATATATGGATTAATATTTTACTAAGTAGTATTTTTAGGAATTTCCTCCTAATATCCTAAGTAATTTAATATTGCAACTATAGTCATTCTTGAAATGAATAGAAGACTAGAACTCTTAAACTTGATAACCAAATAGCCTTATATCTATAGAATTAATTTAATTATCTAAATTTTTTTTAATAGACTTTACTATAATACTTATTTAAATTAAATTCATAGTATTTCTGAATTAAAACTTTACTACAAATAATCATTAATTTTATGTAGTATCAAGATTACTTGAAGACAAGTAATAGTTATGTTTGGGGGATTTTGATCACAGAAAAATATATTGAGAAATTCATACCAATTTTATATGAAATTGCACTTTAAAGAAATGTATTTTCTATGTTTTATATCAGATATGAAGAATTATAGGTAATGGGTGCAAAAAGATCGAAAAGAAGCGAATCTGGAACAAAAAAGACTAAAAGAGATGAAAATTGAACTATCCCGCCGACGGTGAGGAATAGGCCGCCGATAGCGTGATTTTCCCGAAAGTTTTTGAATATATTATAAAGGAGCCCACCGACGGCGAGATCGAGCCCGCAGAAAGCGAGCCTTAGCAGTTGACCAACGTTCTACAAGCCCGTCGACGGTGCCATCGAGCCCGCCGACGGCGAGAAGGTCAGTTCAAGCAGATGTTCATTGAATCTGGATGCTTTTTGAAGAGGTGCTTAAGCAACCTTTGGAAATATTTCTCCCTCTTTAAATAGAGACAGATTTAGGCCAAAAAAGTGTGTGTTCTTTTGGTGTGTGTGTATTAATCTGAGTCTGGAGAGTCTGTAGTGTGTGAGTGTGTTTTAGAGAGTTCATTAGTAAGTTTAATTGAGTGTGTTGTACAAGAAGGAAGAGTCAGAGGAACTTCAAGGAGTCTGCTTGGGGAGAAGATTCGAGATAATTTTTTGTTTATTGTTTTATAGCTTTAAATGAAATCCAAGTTTTGTGTTATTCTTCCTATGCATTCCGAGTAGTTTTCCTGTCTTTCTCCTCGTTGTTGAGATTTTGTGAAATGAAAAATTGAATTAGTTGTGCCTTAAATATTAAATAAAAATTGTGATAATCTTTTACTTAAATCTTAATTTACTTTCAATTTGGTCAATTGAACTGTTAAAATATGTTGAATTATAGTAAATATTACATCCAAAATTCAGGGAAATCAAAAGCCTTGAAAGGAGGGTGCAAATAAATAGGGAAATATTATTTGTCGGGCGTAGAATTGGATATTTTTGTGTGACAGACTAAAATATTCAAATTCGGTTCTATCGTTTGGGAGCTGAAGTGTAGATGTTAGCCCTCAGGCGAGGGGAACGTGGGAGCTCCAAAGTGGCAGCCGGTATCCTCCCGCACCTAACCACAGATTCAGTAACCAAGCATAAGATTAGTCAATGTTCTTTATGCCTGGACCAAAGGGTAAAGAATATGAATGTTTCTATTTGGCATAATATAATTCTAACTAAATTAATTATCCATTCACTTAATTCTCATAACAAGGAGAAATATACTTTTTCTAAATTGCAATCTTCCATTAAGTAATAGAGTTTAGTATAAGTGTTCTTTATTTCCGTATACTAGATAGTAATTGCATCTGTTGAAATTAGTTCTTAATCTCTAAACTTCCCTGTGGGATCGATATCTAGGACTCCATTAGAGCCCTTTATTATTTGAACGATACGTATATTTGCGTTGATAAAAAGGGGCACATTTGTTATTTTTACTCTGTTAAACACTTATATAGTTATAAAGCTCCGCAAACATATCCACCTTGTGAGTGCCACCGTTGTTGTCACTCATTCAGACAAAGAACAACAACGAATCAGCAAAAAAAAAGGGGGTGAATCTACAGTTAATTTCAACAAACCGAATGCAAAGAACAACACTTTGCTCGTGTCCAAAGAAGAAAGCATAAGAAATAAAGAGAGAATTTGATGGCTACAACAACAAGGAGAAATCAGAGAAGTTTTATGTAATGTAAGATAACTCTTGAACAACATTTAATTAATTGGGATAACAATAGAGAACCTACTTAAAAACCCATTTTAACTTATCAATGTGGACTTACACAATAAGGTTAAGAGGTTGTCTATGAATCACTGTGCAATCTCATTTGATATCTCACGTGTGTATAAAATTATGGCCGGTATGAAGAAAAGTTCAAGCGATCTCAACTTGAAATATAAATTATAATTTCAAGTTTAGCTAAAAGCTCGAATTGATCTAAAATGATTGATTTTGAATGGATTAGTTATTTAAGTCCAACTATGTCGCTTAATTTCAAAAATTTATTATATATGTGAAATTTTATATGATTAGAATTAAGTTCAAGTTTTTTTGAACTAATTTCAAGTAAGCAATCCTCAAGTAATAAAATTAATTTAGATTTATAGATTAAAATTCAAATAATCATTGAGTGAGTTCAAACAAAATTGATTGCGCCATCTAAAACGTGACCTTTCTAAATGATGCAATGTGGGATTTGCATTTCAAAATTTAGTCATGAATCAAAGACTTTGTCACTTTAGTGAGTATTATTTAATTCCATGTTTTGTTATTATTCTTATTTGAAATTTTATTATTTTGATTAGGTTTAGATTGCCCTACAAAATTATAATAACTATTACGAATAAAAAGACTGATTGTAATAGTTGTTGATGATGATAGAAAGATATGCCAACTTTTAGCATCCTCTAAAGAGATCAATTCCTAGATTTTCTCTAACTATAAAGTTCTTTCTTTCACTATTCTTATACTTGAACATATACTCCTGAGACATCCATTCATCTCTTCTTCTCAATCCGTTTTTTTCCTCGTTATCACTCCATTTTCTCTCTATATCAAAATCTTCGTTAACATCTCAATCAAAGTTCAACTACAATCCAGTTCTAAGCTTACAAGATTGTGGAGGAACTTATAAGTAGTATTTTATTAGAAATTTAATAATTAACACATGACACAAATCCTGTTAACACACATAATAAGATGTGTGTGAAAAATATTATAAAATATTTTTGTGAGACACAAATTTTTACAAAATTTTGTAGTAGAACAATGTCTTGTCCTGAGAGGAGCAACTCCCTCAATTGACAAGATCTTGAACAATTAGAGTTTGGTGCTTTTAGATCAAACATTTATCTTTCCACCTCTCACTCTCCATACCATTATAAAAGGCGATTAGAAAACATGAAAATTTACATACATACCCCACATTTTTTATGTATTTTTATATCTAACTCCTAAAGTATAATATTTATGCTGATCATAACATCATGGTGTCATAACATTTTTCAAAAAGATAACAATTGTAATATTTCTTAAGTGATGTTAAAGATTGAGTGACATTCATGTATATGTGAAAGTTTAGCTGTTATGTATGTCATTACATAAAAATTGTTCGGCATGTAGGTAAATGCCCCAGAAAAATAAATGAGAAGAGAATAGCGTATAAGGATACAGTCAATGGGTATTTATGACATTTTTTATTTTTTTTTCATTTATTGGAATCCAACTCATATAATAAATTGATGGCCATACAAACACAATGCTACCAAAGTCATTAGAAATAAGCATAAAATATTTTACAAACCCATAAATACACTAAAAAAAAAGAGGGTTTAGCTAAATGGATTTCGCACTACCCTATAAAAAGTAATTGCACATGTCCATGTTATTACTCAATCAATATCATAGCTCAGTATATCATACCACAGACTGTCAACCCAACGATTCAAATGATTCACCATCACATATCCGATCAAATTACTCTATGTACAATCGTCCATAAGAAAATCTTGTTGGAAATGACTTTGAATGCCACTAGAGATTGGCTTGTAACTCCTATTCAATTTCAAACAAATTCGGCTCAAATTTGAATCAGCCTCAATCCAACTCGAAATAGAAATGAGCTGGCTCATTTTGATTGATCGAGCTTAAAATGAATGAATAAAAACAAATTACACAAAAATCCTAATAGTTCATTTTAAAATTTTGTTTAGCATTATATATATGTATATAATTTTTTGAGCTGACCTCAAACAAGTTCGAGGCTCTCCTCATATGACTCGTCCATAATTTAGCTCATAACTTAGCTCGTCCTCTTCCATCTATGCAAAAGTTAAAACTGATTGTCAAGCAATTAAAGACGAGCAAATTGCTCAGTGTGCTTGCTGGGGATGTCTCTCAACCATAAAGAATAGCTCAAACGGCTACAATGGAGTCCTTTTGCTTTCAGATCTTCATAACAAGTGGCCCCTTTATGGATTCTAATTAATTGACGAGTTCAATATGGGCTTATCTTTGTGGGCCACCGACCCACTATCTCAGAAATGTAATTATATTCGAAGAAATTATTCCCCAAGAAATTCTCTTCAGAATTTTGGATTTTAGTACATATCCGAAGTATATTACGGCACAAAAATATGCTCACTTTAGTCTATCTATTAGGAAAAAAGAATTAAAGTGATACTCTTATTTGTTGGTTAGCGCCAGGATTAAGGCGATAATTGGCTCAGATTACTATTTGTAGCAATTTATATCTTCTTTTAGTTGATGCCTATGTAAATAATTTCATTATGAACAATATTTAGTATTATTATTATTTTTTTAATTTTCTCATCTCTATAATTGCATTTATATGCCGACCTTGTAATATAAAACAGATAGTTGATAAGGTCTGAGGCCCGACATGTTGGAAGCAGGCTCGATTGACCTTTCATGCATATTCCCAATAATTAATAAGATTCGGCCTAATACTAATATTATTTAAGCAAACATTATAATAAACTGGCATGCCAGCTTGTGATGATTTGAGTTGGATTTTGCTGATTGTAGAGTTTTAAATATATTTTTTTTGGACGTATCTCTCTTGTTGAAGAACATGACATCCACATCGACCTTGTATTTGGCAATTGGCACTTGGGCAAAATCAACCCACTGAAGACGCTTCAACTAGCAAGATCAAAATGTAAAGGGAGTAACCGGAATATCTATATATATATTCTTTATGAATACGTCTCGAGAGTTAGGGTTGGATGAAGGAGGGGAGAGAGTAGAATACGTTTAGAATTCCCTATAGAGAGAGCTGGGAAAAGAGGCATTTATTTGTATTATTATCTCCTATTTATAGGAGAGTATTTTGTACATTTATGGAATGGAGAGAATTGTTATGGAAACCGCCGTTAATACAATGGATACTCTTATTAATCATGTGAATTTCCTATCATATATCGATTTACAATTTGAATTTTAACAAGAAGGTAATTGGCTAGCCGTCTTGCTTGAATTCGACTGTCTAAGACGATTGGCTGAGCAACAACTGTGCTATCTGAAATACATGTTCGTCGGGCCGAGGCGCCTGGTTGAATGTCAATCTCATCCACCGTGGTAAAGGCGGGTCGACCAATTAGTCGCGATCAAAGATTCTTGCGTGCTTCTCGGTCGGTCGGGCTATCGCTCAAGTCACTCTCCATGACATGTTGATCGATTCTTGATCATGCGGTTAGCAGTATAGCAGTATGACGTCATGGTTCTCCGGCTGTCGTCTGGGCTGTTCAGATGTTTTGAGATTCGTCCTTACAGTTATGGTGTATGCATTTTAGTTCCCCAAATTTTTTTACTCTTTAAAAGTGACAGCTACGATAAGAACAGAAAAATTATTAGTATTCGATGATACTAAAATCAAGAAAGTCAATTTAATAATTCCCCTCGGATTTTTTGCCCATTATGCTTATATAAATAAAGTCAAGCTTGAAAATGCATCTATTGTCGTCTTTTTCTTCTGACCTGTCGATTTTAGTCATGGCCAAGGACCTGAGGAAACTCCATGAGACCTCAAGATTCTGGTGAAAGTGGGTTGTGGGCTTTCAAACTCTGTAAAGAAGATTAAGGTTAGGAGAGAAAAGCGATCAAGGATCAAATCTGAGCTGACTGATCAAGTCGGCTCAACTGGGGACCCTGAGGTACAGTTGTCAAAGGTCCCCAGTTTGGAGATTGTGATTCTTGAGCTAAGCATAGGGGCGAGCTCGAGGGCCAGCAGACCTTGCTCGTCAAATGCTTTGAGGAGGGCAAAAAGAGATCGATAGCCTCGCCAATTGCTACTGCAAGAAGGCGAAGATTCCTCACAACAAAAGAAGGGGGAAAGATTTATGGAAACCATTTCCTCAATGGATAGATTATAATTACGTAATGACTCTTTTCGGTCGTCGCCGATCTTTTAATAGGACTTTGACATTTCCTATGTACAGATTAATTGGTCGAGTTGGAGGGTCACTAGGATAGTGAGTAGTTGAAAGACGTAGAAGTGACCTCTTTGCAGGCTGAGCCCGCGACAATCCTATTGACAGTCATTTATGGAGGATACTAGTCGTCCACTCCTTTGCCCGCTGTTGGTACTGGATGATAGTGAATGGAGAATTCGTCATCCTCCCTTGTAGCCGTGGGTCAACAGATAGGAGAGATTGGGTCCTTATTTGCAAGGGTCAATTTTGGATGGGATCGACCAAAGGCCGCGTCGACAATCATGTGCGGGAGGTCTCAGTTCCTCTGGTGTTCATGGCTTAGTCATGGCGGCTCTACAGACGGAGGTTGTTGTTTTGTGGGATGACCTGGTTGAGGTGTTGCGCGAGTTAGGGGTACTTCAGGAGTCGACCGACTTGTCCAAATTCCATCGTAAGGCCGACTGAATGGAACAACTTAGGATAGGTAGGGTGATTGTACTCCGAAGGTTGACTCAGAAAGGGTTTGTCCCACCTGAGGCCGTGGAAGACCTGTTCATAAAGTATTTTATTTTAGATTTATAATAATGTTATTTGGAAATGAAAAGACTTTTGAGTACATTTGAAAATAAGTTTAGTATGCTACTTATCAGTGTGTGACGCTTTGTTTTTCATGTCCGCCTTATAAATAAAGTGCGAGACTGTTATTTCTTACTTTGCGCATTCCTGTTCTTGTATCCGAGCTTTTGATTTTTTTCCTCTTTTCTCATTCATCCTTCCAGTCGTCTTCGATTTTCTGCAATGGCCCTAAAATATTACCCCACTCTCTGCTCTGTTGAGGGTGTCAGTCCTTTGTTCTTGACAAAGAACGAAGTGAAGGAGTTGTAGAGGAGGTATGTTATGCGAGGCAACATCACCCTTCAGAAGTAGTTGATGTTAGCGAAAAACCTTATGGGTAAGGATATGATCTTTTACCAAGACTAGTTCAAATATGATCTTTGGTTGCCTCTGTTCAACGAGCTACGATTTGTCATTAACACGTATGGAGTTATTTCGATGCAAGCTACTTCTATCGGGTTTGAACTTGTAGTGTTTCAATGTTTTTCATTATCACTCATATTTTATTCTTTAATTACTCCTCAAATGATATTAGGTTAAACCTAACTCAATACTAAGCTCTTGAGGCTTAAGGGTAAATTTTTAAATTTGAAAATCTTTATAAAGTATGCTTAATCTTTATTGAAAGGATTTAATTTTATTTGACCTTTGGTTGGGGGTTCAAATCAGTGGTCTATTGATCTTTTAACTCAAACCTCTCAGTCTTTGATCATCCAAATGTTCATTTCTTCATATACATAACAATTCAAATAATTACAATTTTGTCCATTTTAGAAAATAACATGTGTGGGATACTACCCTATTTACCTTTTGTGTTTCAATCATTTTAATTGGTTAATCATCACAATTTAACACCCTTTCCCTCTCGTTTATTCTAAAAATTTAATTAAATTAGGGTTAAGGTGTAAAATTCCAAAAATTACAATTGTACTCTTAGGGTTTAGACCCCATAACTCTTATATTTGAATTCAAATAGTCATGAAACTTTGCTAACCTCTTACTCATGGGCTAATTAAGACCTCAGAGAAAATGTTATATTTTTCTGATATTTTTTTATTTTTTGAAATTATTTTTAATCCATAATTATGGATTTCCAATGTTAATTAATTAAATTATTCAAAACATATTTCCTATCCTTAAGAAAATTTTATGATGTTCCTAAAATTCAGAAGATCCTTAGGGTAATTTTTATGATTTTTTGAATTATATTTTAATTTTTATGATTGTCTAATTGATTTTGATAAATAAATAAATAAATAATTTATTTTATTTTGAAAATTCAATTTTTATTTTTCTTTAAGTTCTCCTACTTTGGTAAAACTCAGAAAAATATAATTTATATTTTTTATAACTATTTTAGTCAATAATTTATAGAAATATAGAAACACATATTTAAATATTAAAAATGCATTTTTCATGTCTTTAAAAATTTATGAAAGTATTTTAAAGTTACTGTTTCTACTTAGAGAGAATTTTTTGATATTTTGGAATACATTTGTATTTTTGTAATTTTTAATAATTTTTTATTATTTTTAATTAGAAAATAATTAGAAAATTCATATTAAATTTTAACTTTACTTTAATTTTTCCTAAGCACGTTTGGCTTTAATAAACTTCAAACTTAATTTTGTATTTTTCTGATTTATATTTCATTTTTTATAATTATTTTCATTGATAATTAACAAGATAATAAGAAAATACATTTAAGCACTTAAAATACATTTTCTGAGGGCATTTTAGAGATTTTTTTCTTTAGCCAGGATGATTTTTGTTATATTTTGAATTATATTTATATTTTTATAATTTATGATTATTTTTTAAATAAAAATTATTTAAAAAAATATTTTTAATTATAAATCCCATATTTATTTTTCTTAAGCCTCTTTGACTTCAGTGAACTTAATAAACTTCATTTTGTATTTTTTTATTTTTATTTTATTTTTTATACTTTTTTAAAGTGGACAGATGTGATTATCAAAAAAAATTATGGCTTTTAGCGTTAGACGTATTCTCTTAGCTTGAAAAAATCATAGATTATTTCTAATCTCATGAAGGAAAAACCCTGAAATTATAAAGCCATGTGATTAATATTTGTTTTTTTTTATTAAAATAAGCTATGGGGTTTTTAATTAATTAAAGATTAAATTTTAAACAAATATCTTTAATTTTTTGTCTATTAAATTCTACTCTGTTTAATTAGCGCAAGAGTATTTTTATTTTATTTTTCTGATTTTTCTACACCAATACATGATTTTTTGAACTTATATTTGATTTTATATATTTAATTAAACCGAAAAACCTGTATTTATCAACTTAATCACGTGGCTTCCAACGCGACGGCTCCAAGTGTTGGTTTGCTCCAAGATAGGGTCTAGGTATGGTCTAGACCAAAGGGTAGCTTGGAAGTGGTCTAGGGCTAGGGTAGATGCTGCGGGAGAGGGGAATTTCAATTGGGGAAGCGGTTTTGAAGCATGATGAAGCTTTTGGAAGAGTCAATTTGAAGTATTGGTGAGTTTGGCAAAGTGGTCATTAATGTACTGGTTTCAGCTTTGAAATTTTGGTTTTATAGTGGGGGATAGTGGCTAAGAATGGTGGGGATGAGCTTCGTGCAGGTTTAAGAAGAGTTTGGAGAAATTTTGGTAGATCTTCATTAAGGGATGTGCACTTCTTCTTCTTTGGCCATGAGGGGGTGGCCAATTTATAAGCCGAGGATTGGGTCAAATTGGGCTAACCAGTGGGTGGAAAAGAAGACTGAGGTGGTGGTGAGGTAGAATCCAAGCTTCCATGCGGGTGAGCCACATGTCAATTTTGAGTTTTCCTTTATGGGTGGCTCTCGACCTTGGGCTTGCCGCCGGTCATAGTGGCCGGCCAGAGCAGGATGGTCACATCCATCTGTGGAAGGTCAGTGATGGGTAGTGGTGAAGTCAATTAGGTTATGACAAGTGTCCATGGGTTGAATTTGAATGGAATGGGGTCTGTGCTACTTTTGGTTTGACTCATGGAAATGGGCTTGGGTCACTCTCAAAGTGGTTTGACCTGGTGGCCAGCTTGGGTGCTTGGGTTGTGATGTCCCAATCATGGAGATTATTTCTTAAAATGGGTTTAAGTGAAGCATGAGTAGGGTTAAGTACTTAATGTGAAATCATTAAATATGGTCCTCCTTTTGTCCCTTTGGGAATGGTGACATGGCATGACTCACATGGCTCACATATGACTAGAAAAAAGTTTCATAGCTTGCACGTGGCTTGGCTAGTTTTCATGAAAGATTTTATGATTTTTTTGGTCATGAGACCAAGTTTAGTTAATTTCAAAAATGAATTTTAGAACTTAGGGTTTGATCTTGATTAAGTGGATGATGGGGGAGGATATCATGGTGGAGTGGGCTTGTAGATTTAAAAGAAATTGGAGGTTGGGCTTGGCTTGGTGGGCTTTAGAAATGTGTTAAAGTAAGTTGGTTTTGGGTTTGGATTTGAATTTTGGATTTGGGTTTGAATTAGCCATGATAAATTTTTTGAGGTCATGAATTTATCATGATGAAATTCAGGGCTTGGGCTTGATGAATTTTGGGCTTAGCATGTGGGCTCACATTTGTGGATTTTGGATTTGGGGGCTGAAATTGGATGAGGGGTGGGTGTAACCTTGGATTTAGAGTTATTGAAAATTGAAATTGATTTGGAGTTACGGAACTTTGGTCTTACTTGGATTTAAGAGAATTTGAAGTTGATTTAACAATTTTGGCAATTTTGGTGAAAATTAGGGTAATTGGATAATTTTGAAAATTTGGTGAATTTTTGGGTAGAAAATTAAGTGATTCGGGTAATTTGGAAAAATTGGGACTATTTTGGGTATTTTTAGTAATTTTAGGTATTTTGGTGAATTATGGATAAATTGGGGGAATTGCAGAGGAAAATTGGGTGATTTGGGTAATTTGGAGAAATTGGGACAATTTTGGGAATTTTTGGCAATTTTAGTAATTTTGGATATTTTCGTGAATTTTGGTTAAGTTGGGGAGATCTGGTAATTTTGGTAAATTTTGAGGTGAATAAGTGAGGCATGAGAGTAAGAGGTGTATAGAGGCGGAGTGAGTGTGGTGATAGAGTGTGAGGTGATCAAGTCACCGAAGGTCTTCTTAAGGGCTCATGTTCCTATATGAACTCTTTTTTGAGTTTCAACATGTTGGTCCTAGCCATCTCAATCAAGGGCTAAGGGCTTGAGACTACACATGTGAGGCTTCACAAAAGAGTCAAGAGGTGATTAGAATTTCTAAGTTGGGATAGGTCCCATCACTAGTTCTCTAGGATAGTAAATAGAGAAACCTTGTGGATAGATCCTAAAATCTAAGAGAAAAACTGGACCTCACCAAAAATGAGGTCAACAGGCCGCACCCACCGTCTCTGACTCCCTCTGACCGCTGCAGCCACTGCTCTCTCGCCACAACCACCTTCCAGCCTCTGCCATCTCAGGGAGCTGTCGTCGCCTTCTAAACGCCATTGTCTTGCAGCCATCGCCGTCTCGGGCTGTCGCCGCCGCCTTCTGTCGCCTCCACCCTTCGGCCACGATCGCAGTCGGGCCGCCTCAGCCCTTTGGCCGTCGCCTTTTTGGGCCACCATCGTCTCGGACGCCATCTCCTCTTTCCAACTATTGTCGCCTTCCAGCCACCCTAGCAGTCTCATGCCGCCACTACTGCTCGCTCCCTATCAGGAGTTCATCCGTGTGGAGACGTTGTCATCCGAGAAATTGTGTAACCCTTTCCCTCCTGTGGAACAAGGGGTTATACTTATAATCCCCAACTCATAGTGGAACATTTCAACTGGGCAAGGACCCGTGATTTTCTCCCTTTGTAGGTTTTCCACGTACAAACTTCTGGAGTCATCATTGTTTTCTTACTTCTATCTGAGTGTGTGCTGGATTTTCATACTACGCTATGAAATTATTTTACTTAGTTGCCACGAATTTTTTAGCACACATCGATAGGACAAGTTCCATATGAAATGATTTTACTTGTGTATATCACATATTATAAATAGTGCACTTCCCTGCAATGGCTAATGTTGATCTTATTAATTAGTAGTAATAAGGATTGACTGATGATATTGACAAATATTGGGTCATGATAACTAGACATCTAGATTTTAATCTTTAAAATCCTTCTTAGGGTAGCCATCCATCGCCATAAATGTGCATCAACAAAATCTATTTATATATCTTAGGTGATATCATTTGAGTAATTTCAAGTAGAAATCATATGGCATCATTGAATTTCTTGAGTTAATTCCTTTTAATTAGAAGCTATTCTTAGTAACTTTTGCAACTTAATGATATTAATATTCAACAATCTTAACATCGTTAGATTCATCTCATTGAGAATCTTCTTTCAACTAGAAGCATGCAAAATTAGGATGATGATTGACCTCTCTAATAGCCTTATAAATTTCTCAATTGTACTTCTTAATACTTGATTTAAGTAGAGGGCTTCGATAAAGATGTTTTTCATTTTATTTGGCTCGTCTCAACATTATGCTTATTTTGACTGCATACATCTAAGATATGATGTTTGGGCCCTCAAGAAATCCCATTAAATTTTTAACTTACATTTTAACTACTCGATTTTGGTATAAGACAAATCTATGCATTCTTTTTTACTATATTGGATTCAACTCATAAAATATGCTACTTAAGGATATAAATTAGCTAAAATAAAGTTCAAATCATAATTGCTGTTTCCTTAAATGTCGAGCGACTAATTATAATCACTTATATGGCAAATCTTAAATTTCAATTAAGACCTTATAAACCAGATGAAAGCTCTCAAATTCAAATTTTTTTACTTTTGTTCTTCTGAAATATCACTTTGACCCCCCGCCCCCCCTCTCCCTGAAAATAAAGATTGGTTGCACCCATGGATGATCATTGATCCCCTACCCAAACCCCCGCCCTAGTAGGACTTTAAATCATTCTCAATCGATCCCTTGGCCATTTTTATGTGCCCCTAATAGTCTGACTAAATTCAGCTAAACCAAATATCTCATAAAATCCTTCTGCAATTTTTACAAAATCATCAACATTAATTAAGGTTATAAATGGGTGCACATGGATGAATAATTTTATTTTGAGACCGTTTTGTTATGATTTTCATGTTCATGTTCACAATTATTACTCTTATTTAAAACAAAAAAGAACACAGATAAATATATTAATCAAATTAAAAAAATAAAAAGATAACGACCGTTCAAAACTTGAGAGTTTTATTAGCCTCACATGCAACTACACCATAATTATTTTGCAGCACCTTCATACAATGTACAGACATATCCTAAGTAGCAATTAACAAGCTGGGCACAAATACAGTAATCAACTCATCAGCTAACGGACTGAATACAATCAGATTAACACTAACCGTAAACAAATATGAGGTAGATAAAGGAACACCCCATCCGCTCTGTTTTAGGCCAAACAAAGAAACATGAAAAAAAAAAAAAACGATAATAATTTTATTGAATTAATGATTCCTCACCTAAAATATTTTCTAGACTAATTTACTCCCAACTCTATAATATATATTTTTGAAAGATAAGATTATCTGTCTACTAAGTTTTAAAAATATCATATTAATTCAAAGTTTGAACTTCGGTTCTTTATATAATAAGTAATGGCGGAGAACCCACACCGCTGCCACCAAAATAATAGAAAAATACATGCATCCGTCAGCTACCAGCTGAACCAGATACAGCTAAACCACATATTTGACGCCTCACACAGCCAAAAATTTTTACATCAGGACTCCGCACATAGAGCTACATATGAAAACCTGTAAAATCGCTCCACGTGATGCGCGTGACAAAAAAATAATAGCATTCGGTCAAAATAACACAAAGAATATTTTCTCCGTGTTATTCATGTGTTATTCATGTGTTATTCATGTTATTCAGGTATTATTATGTGTTATTCTGTTATTCTGCTCCTAGAATATTCTCTGTATTATAATAACATAATAAGACATGAATAATACATGAATAACACACAATAACACATAAATAACACATGAATAATACGGGGGAATATTCCATGTATTATTCTTTTTTTTTCTGACATGCGCCACATGGCGAGATATTACTGGACTCCGCACGTAGCTCTACGTGATTTAAAAATTTTCCACGCAAATGATTCTCAGCCAAACATATCATTAAAGGTCTGTTTGGGGCAGCTGTAGCTTATCCAACTTATTCAAATAAATGGCTTATCCTGATAGTTCTACTGGCTGTTTGGGGCGGCTATTTGAAAAAGAATGATTTACAACTGTATGTGGATAAATGATCATTTTACCCAAATAGGTGGTATGTATGCAAATCTTCTGTTATTTATTTATTATTATTGCAACCCTTTATTATTTATGTAAATACACAAGAATTAGATGGTATTTATATAAATATTTTTTTATTTTATGTGCATAAATTGAACGGTATAAATGTGAATAAATGTGTAGGAATAAATACAGTGGTATGTACGGAAATAAATACACAGGAATTGAGTGCTATGTATGTAAACCTTTATATTTTACTGTTTTTTCTTTTTTTCTTTTTCGCAAATGGACAGAAATTAAGTTGTATATTTGAAAATTTTCTTTTTTTTTTATAAAAAATTTGCTGTAAAAAGAAAAGAAAGGAGTGGTATGTACGTAATTTTTTGTTACTTTTTTTCTATTAGATGTGCAAATACGAAGAAATTGAGTGGTATTTATGTAAATCTTCTTTTCATTCTCTGTTACGGGACGTATATAAAAAATAGCTGGCCGAAGCTTCGCCGGAGGAGGAAGAAGAAGGGGGTGAAATATCAGGGTTACCTTTCTCATTGGTTTCGGGTAGCTTGGCCATCTAGCTCTAATCGCAACCTTATCGCTAGGTTTAGATCACAAGGGTTTTTGGGCGAAGCCGGGAGGAAGGGGAAGTGGGCGAGGGTTTTTGGGCGGAGCCGGAAGTAAGGCAAGCACACGCGAGGGGCGAAGAGGGGCAATGGCGTCAATTAGAGAAGAAAACGCTCGACCACGGGGCTCCTCTCGCGGTGCGCATTTAGTTAAACAGGAAAACGTCATTTTGGAATAAGCATCCCAAACGCTTTTCGAAATAGTGAGGCGGTGTTTTCAAAACGCAGCCGTAGCGAATAAGCTGCCCCAAACGCACAGTAAAGCATGCCACAAGCCCGCTTCATTCATGTATTTCAAAATATTGGATGGGGAAAAAAAATCTACCAAGATGCCATCAATTTATGTCCTTTTTTATTTCATTTTGTAAACATTTTATCTAAAATTTAAACATTTTTGATATCTTAAATATAGTTATTTTTATTGATTATTGAATAAGTTGAAGTATGTGATAATGGTGACAATTACTTATGATGATCAGTGAGATGATGACGATAGGGGTGGAAGCAATCACTAACGGGGCAACAATGGATGGTAAGATAGTGGCATTAACTGCCAGCAATGGTGACTATTAAAGATGGTTGCTAGCGACAATGGAGAACGATGTAGCAAACAGTGGAGGGAGCGGTGATGATGGTGGCAGCTGCCAGTGATAATTGTTATTTTTTAAAAATACTCAAAAGTAATTTTGAGAATAAAAAAAAATAAATTTATTCATTTTTAAAAACAAAAAAAGACATTATAAACAAATATATTTTTGTAAACAAAACTAGATTGTCGTGGTATGGATCCAAAACTCTAGGCTATATATTAATACATGATTAATCAATGAAGGCATATTCTTTCATATACAAGAACACCAATGAAAATAAAATTTTATTTATGCAAATTAATTTGTCATTACATTTGCAATGACGTGGTGAAATTCAGAATCTAAAAACCATGAAATGTCTTGAATGACATAGATAAGGTTCCAGGATATATACAAAGCTGAAAATTGGAGATGGTAGCACAGAGATCACGAAATGCAAATTGTGCAAAAGTGTAACAGAATTTCATAAGCAATATATTTACTTGTAAAATTTCATTGGAGAGGAAAGCTACTCTTAAGAAACATATTGGAAGAATTCATGAAAACCTATGCAAAAGCTCGAGCAATTAGAGTACGAACAATAATAACAATAAGCATTTATCCTACCAAGTGGAGCGACTATATGAATCCTATTTCTTCATTGTGTCCTCTTGAGTGTTATATTTTCATTTAATAATTTTTTATACAACATTCACAAGTCTTTTTTAGATCTACCTCTTCCCATCTTAATAATGGTCAAATCTATAACACCTACTCTCCTAATTGGGTCATTAGATGGTCGACATTTAATGTGACCAAATCATTTAAGCCGACTCTCTCTAATCTTGTCTACTGGAGCTGCTCCAACCCTTTCACAGATATATTTATTTCACATTTTTCTCTCTAAGTGCAAAGCTACTCATCCACCATAGCATTCTTATCTCAGCAACACTAACCTATCAGAGTTGGAAGAATTATAAAAATCAAACCAACAACAACTACACCAAAAATGTAGAAGGCAAAACTGTTGAGGAAAGCCGATTTAAGAAATGAGATAGAAGCAAAGCCCTACATTTCCACAGCAAGGTCAAAGGTTAAATAGGCATGACTGCAATAGACTACTATAGATTGCACAATGAAAGAGATCAAAAACCACCTAACAAAAAGATGCGACTAAGGTTCGAATTGGTGCATTTACAAGTTGTGAAGGAACCAAATACAAATATAAAGAGAAAGAACTCGTCTATCTCAACAAACAGTTATAGAAATATGTTATAAGTGCAATAATAGGTTCTAAGTGATGAAAGGTCTTGATTTTTTTTTTAAATTGAGCAAATACATATCGATACCAAACCATGCCACACCAAAATCCTTATACTCTGTTCTTGTTCAAGAATAACATGGTTTTAAAGTCAAAAGACAATGCATTGTAAATTTTGTCATTGTTTAGCGCTACATTTATAAAGATATTTATAACATAGAACAATTTGATGTAATTCAAGTAATCCTAATAACCCACACTAATTGGGGAGATATGTCATCAATCATATGAATGAGTTAACATGTCTATTTGTAAAGGAAAAATGTATGTACTTTTTGTCTATTCAATTGCCAAGGAATCTGGAAGTAACAGGGCAAGCTAAGAGATTCATGACAAAATGCACAATTTCATATTCTACTTTTTTAAGAGGTTAATAGAGCAACACTTATCATTTCATCTTCAAAGAAGAGTAGAAGGAAGTTGCCAAAAGGAAAAATCGGCAACACAATCATTAACTTGACAAAAAAAGCTACTTAAGAAGTAATACTATGATAATCAGAAAAATAAAATCTACAAAAAGTAACCACTTTGCCAACCTAGGCAAGTTCATCAAAAGAAAAAACTACATTCACATGTCAGACAAGCAAAACCGCCATCTCTCTCTCTCTCTCTCTCTCTCTCTCTCTCTCTCTCTCTCTCTGTGTGACAATGGAGCGACTTAACTCTCCAATCATAATAAAGAACTTCAGATACACAAATAGAGTCCTTGTATCTTGGATAAATTTCATTCACAAATAGAGGCCTTGTATGTTGGATAAATTTCCCTCAGCTCTCAAATTACAATATGTGTGCTTTTCTATAGAATCATCAGTCCCTTCTTATTTCACCCCAGCTCCCATTTTATTGATTTATTCCTATTTGCAATGCCTTTAGAAAATGCATATATAACTTCTCTTCTCTACAAAAAAGGACAAATAAATTTCTTGAGAGTTTTCTTCATTATTTTATTTTCTAAATGTATCAGAACAGATTTGGAATTTCCTTCTAATTTTTTTTTCCTTCTCTTAGGTCAGAGTTTCCACTTATAACCTTATTCATCTTGTCAGATTCCCCTTCTATTCAAATGTTGACCTCACTTTTGGTTGAGGTATAGTCTGTCTTTAGAATAGCCTAGGGTCTAGCCATATGACTCTCCTGGTGACTTTCTTAGAAGACTAGTCATGGAAGCACTCCTCATAAAAATTCAAATATTTCTCACTTCACTGGGAGTTTTCACATGCTTAAGGCCTAACCTCTAGCTTTTGGGAGGAAGAGACCAAGCATAAGGAAGCCCAGGGGAAGTCTCTTATAGATGGTCAGACCTTAGGATCTACCCTGGGAGGTCTGGAGCTTACACGACACTTACACTACACACTCACAAACCCTAAACAAAGTACATCACCTTTGATCCCCTAATACTTTGGAAATTCATGTAAGTGGTTTTCCTAAGCCATTAGCCCCAGGCTAGGGTTTGTCTAGTACCAACACATAGAGAACCAAATGAGGGTGACCCTTGGTTCATGGCCCAACCTAGACAATTCCATATTACTCACCTTCAACCAATCCCAACTTTTCCAAAGATTTCAAATTTCTAACCCCTTTGCCCCAAAATACCCAAAATACCCCCAAAACCCTAAAATTCTCCAAAATTTCCAAAATCACCCAAATTACCCATAGTTCTTCAAAAACCATTCCAAAATACTTCCTACCACCCAAAGTAACTAAAATTACCCAAAATTGCCAAATTTCCCAAAAAATCCCCAAAATGACCAAAATGCCCCTCTTAGCCCAAAATTCAAAAAATTCCAAAAATTCCCATAAATTCCCAAAGTCTCCCAAATATTTCCAATTACATTTCTCTCAACCAACACATGACCCAAGTTAGCCAATTTAGCCCAATTTAACCAAAAGCCCCAATTTGACCCATTTAACCCAAAAGTGCCCAAATTAAACCCAATGCCTACCCAATTGATGCCAATTTTTGCCTAATTTCAATTCCAAACTTTAATTAAACATCTCAAAGGGTAATCTAAATCAAATCCAAGCCAATTTGACCCAGATTTGAGTCCAATTTCAATCCAAACCCAAAAACCCCAATTTTGCCTAAGTGACCCAAATCCCCCAAATTGACTTAAACTCAATCAATTTCTCCCCACTTTGAATTCTAAACCCTTCATAGAACTCCCCTAAACTGAATTGAACCATCAATTGCCCCTAATTTGAGCCAAAGTCTCACCCAAATCCATTTTAAATCCAAAATACCTAATTTTGACCTAAACATGCCATATGCCTAAAATCTCCCAAATTGATTCCCCTAAACCTCAAATCTCCATCGAATTAATGTTGGGAACTCTTCATGATATTCCCCTAGACCATTTGGAACCTTCAATTGGCCTTGGACCCAACTTTAGCCTAACCTAAAACCAAGTTAATCCAACTTGCCCCAAATTGACCAAAATCCTAAATCAAGCCAAATTCACCTCCTAAACCAATCTAAAACCACCCCAATCTTTCCCTAAATCATTTATGACAATCATGTACACAATATTGTTCAATAATTTGGGCTAAATGTGAACCTAAAGTGACCCAAATGAACCCATGACCCAATTTAATCAAATTAAACCAAATGTGACCAAACCAACTCCCCCAAAGCCACAGAGTTGACCCTAGGGACTGGGCTAGACCCACCTAGCCCACCCTAGTGGAGCCATGGACCAAAGGCCCCCGATATTAGGGGTTCTCCTCCCTTAAATGGTTAAACTTAAAGGATGTTTGTCATAATGCCTTAGCCATTAAAAGTCCATTGCACTCATGGCCTGCACACTGGCTCACCTGGCCCACTGGCCATCTCCCCTGGCCTGGCCGGTCGGCCTAGTCGTCGGAGGAGACCAAACCGAGAGCTAATTCACACTTGGCCAAACCCAAACTCCACCCTATCGCCAAGTCAGCCTAAAATTTCCATTGGAGCTCCTTTGCACTCCACCTAGGCAGCTCTTTGCACATGAATTGAAGCCCTGATAGCCACCCCAGCCATGGCTATTTAAGCCACCACCCTTCACGGCCAAAGAGGAGCTCAACCAAAAATACTACCCAAACTCTGCCAAAATTCTCCCAGACCTAATTCAAGCACAGAGAAGCCAATCCCCACCATTTTCAACCCCTAAATCCTTTGTCTGAGCTCAAATTCTGAGCTTAAAATTGAGCCCAAAACAGGACATCTCCCAACACTCCACCAAACTCAAATTAATTGTGCACACACCATCCCTACAGTAAGAGAAGATGTTCCCCACTGAAAGCCCCATCACCAGGCCACTCCAATAGGGAATTCCATCAAAGCTTCAAATCGGGTCTGGTCACTTTCATACCTAGGCTATTCACCAGGGCAAGTGGCTTCATCCCTGAGCTCTTGGGACTCAAACAAAGGTGTAGAGCATCTCTAATCGAAGCTTCACTTCTCAGAGCCAAGGTATTGACCTCTCCTTCTTCCTGAGCTTCTATGAATTCTCCATGTAATTAGGGTTAATTTAAACAATGCTTAGCCATATGGATATGTTCGCCATGCTGAGACGAGTCCATAGGATCAAACCTGAAGTGATTTGATTGAGTCTAGGCTGACAAATTAGGGTTTTAGTGTGGACGGTCATGGGATCACACCAGACAGGGATGAAGATGGGCAGTCGTCGGATCGCGTGTGCTTCTGTTGGACGGCTCTGATTGCGCCGGACAAGGAGATGAAACAAAATCGCGGGCCACATGACATCCTAGTCAGATGGTGGCGTCGAATAGGAGCGCACTACGGGGACTTCGATCCGCGTAGGTTGACGTGGTTAAGTAAGGAAATATGGTTTTTTTTGAATTAATTAAATCACCAGAACTTTAAAAATCCATATCTTGGCCTAGAAAAATCATAAAAATAAAAGAAATATACCCTCTTGCTCAGTGAATAGAGAAAAATAATGTGAAAGTGTTTGAAATTTATTTGATGCATGTATGATTTTTAATTAATTAAATACCCTATGTAGTCTTTTAATTCTCCATGCATATAGACATTTTACCATGACTTGCCACTTTAACATGTTGTAGCCTATGTCATGGAGGATCTTCCCTAATTTTTCCAAAGTTAGAGGAATGCTCTATGAAGAGTTCTATATTTTTCAAGTTTTTTCATCTCTTTTCATAAATTAATTCCAAAAATTAGCATGATGGTTATAAAAATACAGAAAAATTATGGTAGGTTCCCTATGACTAGAAAACTCTAGGATAAAATCTTCATTGGTTAAATCATTAAGAAATGACCTAATTATCAACTTGGTTGAAAATTGAATATGAATTAATTTGAGTTCATTAAATATGAATATCACTCAAAAATAATTCTCTACTATATTTTAGAGGTCAGAGAACTCTCCATAAAAATTTCATGGTATTTGGAATTCATTTGGTCATCTAAATGAATTTTCTTAGTGAAATGATAATTTTGAACATTAAACTAATTTTAGTAATTAAAATACAACTCAAAAAAATGTAAAATTAGTTTTAAGAGTTCTCTATGATCAGAGGATTTTTTTAAAAATAAAATTGGGATTTAAAAAAATTTTTATTTTTACTCACATTGTAAATATTTAAATAATTAAAAAATAATAAAAATCATCAAATTATCACTTTTGGTCTCCTAATCACTTAGGGACCATCTCCATAATTTTCCTAAGCCTCAAAATCAAAATATTAGTTTTTAAAGGCCTAAATTAATTTTTTAAAGGGTAAAAATGAATTTCCTTAATTTTTCACTAAAATAATTCTAATAATTAAAATAATAAAAAAATAAAATAAAATATGTTTCTCTGGGTTCCTTGACCTCAGAGGTACTTAAGATAAATATAAAATTGAATTTTTAACTTTTAAAATATTTTATAATTAATTAAAACTCCGGAACTTAAAATAATTTTAATAATTAAATTAAAACTCAAAAAATCATGAAATTTGGTCCAAGTGGTCCTCTGTCTAGGTCTACCTCCCATAATTATTTCAAAGTCATATGTTTTGTTTTCCACAAGTTATTGAATTTTCTTTAAAAAACCTCTATTTTGCATTAAAATAAATGTATAAATTAAATTAAAATTTGAAAAATCACATTTTCTCCTATGATGTTTTAATTAACCCATAAGTTGGGTCAGATAAAAATTTTAAAGTCATTGAGGCTAAATTTAGTGAATTATGAAGTGATAATGACCTTTAAGAGTAAAATTGTAATTTTGGAAAAATTTAGCCTTAATTAATATTTTAGCTTAATCAAAACGGAAAAAGGGCAATAAATGATCTTAATTATTATGTTGGATGATTGAAACATTAAGGGATAAATGGTAGAAACCCATTGCAATTTTGTCACATCCAAATTAAATATTTAAATTTCCTTAATTATCATATTTTGGAAGAAAATCAAACTAAAAGAGTCTTAAGTTTAGGGGTTGATTTTAGAAGTTAATATTACACTAATTTAATACCCTTTCATTTGATGTCTAAATAATAATTCAATATTTTGATAAGAATCATAATCATGAAAGTCATAAAATTTCATTTTATAAAAAAACATAAAAATATCCACTAAAATCTTAAGGGCTTAGTAATGAGCTAGGTTTAATCAAAAGAATTAACTAACATGAATTAGAAAAGAAAACATAATTAATCTTAAACCACCTTTTAAAACATTACAAGCCCATTAAAATTTGATAAATTCTTCCATAAGTTAAATTTTGACTCTAAAGGCCCACTCAATAATTCCTAAGTAAAACACTGAATGATAATTACCCCTACTTTTTGGATTAATTAAAACACTAGTTCACTGAGCATAAGGGTATGAAAGAGGGATAAATCATTTAATAACTATAATAAGTCTAAAAGGATCTCAAGAAAGTTCACAAGTATTGTGAAATTTCTGAGCTTCTCCTAGACCTTTTCACAAGTCTTCTGGACACCTTGTAGGACTATTGCACCTATTATATTTATTAAATGAAGAAATCTCATAAATGAATAGAATTCACCGGGTTATGACCTAGGACTTTGTGAGTTTATGACAAACATATCCATAGGTTTTACTTCCCTGCAAATTATAAATGTTTATTGCAAGAATATTAAAGTTTCAGGTGGAGATGAAGGGAAGACCTGCCAGGTACTCTTTTATTTTATTGCAATTTACATACCTGCACTCTACCATACTTTCTTCCCTTGGAAACTTGCATGTTAAACAACAATGCCACCCTGCATGAAAACTGAAAACTTTTAAGATAGCCATAAAACCAAAACCAAAATAAAAAATTAAAAGTCAAAATAAGATAAAATTCACTGCCACAAAATTCAAAATATATAACAACTCAAAATTTAATCACAAACAAAACAAAAAATCACAATTGTAACTAAATTAAAACGTCTCGTTGGATGATTGGAAATCCCTCGGAGGAGGTAACCTATGTGTTGCTAACAGAGTTTCCCACGGTTTAAACGAAGTATGAAACTCATTAAGTTGAGTTTAGTAAATTCATTCGTACTAAATGAATCCAATGAAAAGAGTGGTGCCAGAATGATGGAATCGTGGGATCTTAACCGGTGTCGCTATAATCAACTTTAATGTTCCCCTAATAAAATGTTAAGACACCTCCATTTAAATATTTCCAAAACATAACACTTCTCTTCTCACTTTAATTGTCATTTCCTTAAACTAAACCTACTAAGACGAGGAGCTTGGAGCATGCATAGTGGGCAGCGCAGTCATCTTCAACAAAAAAACTTGTTTACATCAGCAAAACCATTCCTTAGAAATAAACAACAAGAAATAGGACTTTGAAGTAGCCCGCTTAGTGTAGCATAAATCCTCACTTTTTTCTTTAGGCTCTTGGATAAGTATGTTGTGCAACCTAAGCCCTAACTCGTTTTAGGATTCTGAGGTCGTCATCGGGTATGACATAAACCCCCTATCTTCCAGGCCATTCAAATGATCGGTATCGAGTGAATATAAGTCCTAAGTAATAAAATTGACAGGATGAAACACCGAATAAATATCCTAAATCCAAGCCAAACCATAGGATAGTTTGGGAAGACATCAAGATTTTTCTTTAATCTATGTCCTTCCCGTAGACTTCTTTCCTTTGGATTCTGACAAAATAAAATGTTCCCAAACTTGAGCCATTCACCAGTTGAATTTCTGATTATCACATTTTCTTGGAAAATCTTACCTTTGGAAGTTATGAATATAAATATTTCCTGATCTATATCAAGAGTTTTCTTAGGTAACTTCAGTCATCTAAGATGTAATTAACTATAGGGCTTGCCCTTATAGGAAACTTAAAGACCCCAAATTAATATAAACCCTATTTAATTCCTTCATATTATATAGGGGAAATTGTCGGTCAAAATGGTTCGCAGATCAAACAGATGTCATGAATTCTTTAGTTTGTTTGATCAAGCTTCATCCCAAGTCATATATCTATTCTTCGGGATAGATATATGGCATATGATGAAGCGCTTGATTTTCTAAACTAAAGTTTATATGAAATCAATTTGATTTCACATCCGCCAAATGTAAAATATTCTTTTAATATATATATATATATATATATATATATATATATATATTAAATTAAATCAATTTTCTATTTTCCTTATGAAACTATATTCTAAACCTCTTTAAAAATATTAACCTCACACCAAACAAAACGGAAGATATAGTTTTCTGGCTACTCCGTTGGGGAGATGTTTCTCTCTTCATTTAGATAAGGAAATACTATATTAATATATTGGTAATGTGCTCATGCCCTTCATGAGCCGGATTACCATTCTTCCATTGACATACTTCACCCATTTCCTTTTTGGGAAAGTGTGATCAACTCCTCTGGATTTCAGGATCATCTGTTTGGCCACTCCTAAACAGAAGGGTTTAGGAGTCTTTAGGTTTTCCTTTTGATCTTGTGGGGTTGAACCCCCAATAGATGTGTTAGTAAGAAAATTTCTCTAGGGCAATGTGCATTGTGAAGGGGATCCCTGATAAGATCCTATACTTCACTTCCTCTCTGTATCTCTCGGGTTTAATCCTGTTTGCGGTATATTAACCCACTCTTCCTGAGATCTTAAAATTCCTTTTAACGAACATATAAAAACCTAAAAAATGAAATAAAAAGATAATAAAATATCAAAATGAAATAAAATTTTCCCCAGTCCGTAGAATAACCTTTTTCATAGTGTTTGCACTATGATGACAAGGTTTTTGGCCCTCACTAACCTTCAGAATACTTCTCTTGACAGTTAACGATGTCAACCGCTACGCTAACTTTCTCCTGCAACTTGCCCTCCTCCTGCAAGGCCCATCTTGTAGAACCTATGATTCGGTTCAGGACTAGCTTCAGTGAGTTTGAAGTCCTTCTCCGAAAAGCCCATTCGTGATCATAAAATTTGCCACTCCTGAACTTCAAGAATCGTCTGCTGAGTTCTATCTAAACTCCTACAAAGATTTCCCTTATGCTAAGAAGGTGAAAGTAACCACTGCTCCCGTCAGATCCGTTGTCTCTGTACCAAGGAGAATTATCACCTCTACTGCCACCGACTTCACCGTTACCGCACCTACTTTCCCATCTGCCAAAGGGAAAGAAATTCCGCGTGAAGATGATTTTGATGATACATTTCTTGCCTCGCCACCAGTCTTCGAGATTGGCTTAAGTTCTAGACCTCCCCTGCCGACCAAGTCTCAAAGAAGAAATCACAATCGCAGGATCCGCAGGGACGCCAGAACACAAGTTGTAAATTTGCCAGTAATTGATGAGATTCCTTAACAAGAGGAACTCAGTTTACCGGATACCTCTCCTCTTCTTCGAGGTAGCAGGTTTTACCCGTTGGCTGACACTACTAGGGATGAGAGCTTTCATAGGATTGCCGCTACACTTCAAGCGCTACACAGTAGTGATAAGGTGAGGGAGATGCCCACACCTATCACCTGAGCTCACACCCTTCTACGAAGGTTGTCTGAGATAGAAGGTTGTTCTGTCGTTAAGCTTCTTAAGAGGATGGGATGTGCAATATCCCCCAAAATTAAGGATAAAATTCTAAAAATGGAAAGACCCATCCGAGTTTCCGTCGAAGACCGTTTGGGAAAATGTGTCATACAGCTGCTACAGATGATACTATTGCTGTTCTGACACATGTGATAAGCAGGTCAGTTAAGTCCCGGCTGGGCCTAAGAGTACCAGCTGCCGATGATCATAAGGAACCCCGAAAGAGAAAGAACGCGAGAGGATTATTTTCCTCTGTACATGGTCTACACACTAGGGAGCACACTTCCCCTCGTTACCCTGATTTCCTCACCGAGACACCTTATCTCAGGGCGTCGACTCTTAAGAGGAAAGTGTGGTTACCGAGAGGTGTTATACTAGTACATACTGAAAGGTCTGTTGACTAGAAAATGGATCATGAGTTCGATATTCCCGTTGCCGCTGCCGCCGTTGCTTCTGAATCAGTTATAGAGAAAAGTGACAGTGCTGGAAAGCCTACAGATTTAAAATTGACTAAAAAGAAAATGGTCGATGATAAAGTTTAAAGGCTCCGAGCAAAGATTTCCGAGTTAGCCAAACAACAAGGTTTTAATATTGATGATGAAGATTACTTCCTGTCATATTACATGGATGAAGAATTCATGGAAGTTAATATGGTCGAAACTCGGTCCACGTCATCTAAAAGATTTTAATAGCGAGGCTCCCAGTAAGGAGAACACTGCAGATGAGCTACGAAGGACCATCCCGACAATAGATGAACAAATTATTTGCCTGAAGAAGAAAATGGAGGAAATGACTGCCGCTATGACCGCCATGGCTTCACTCCACGTGCAATCACAGTCAAGACCCACATTGTCCTCTGATATTAACCAACCTGAAATCATACACATTGCAGATAAAAGAAGAGACGTCGCTTCTGACAATGAGGACGAGCCGCCGAGAAGAGATCTGACTCCAAGCCCTCCAGAAAAGGACATTAAATAGATGGTCGAACAACAAGTTCGGGAAGCCTTGTCTCAGTCCAAAGGTGGAGCATCAATTTCAAAGGGTAGACCCTACCAGGAGGATTTTGATGCCCTGCCTTCCCGCAAAGGCTTCGTGCCCCCGAATTTCAAGACGTTCGAGGGCACAGGAAATCCTCTCCAGCACATAGCACACTTCAGAGCTAGTTGTTGCAACGCAGGAGGAAATGAAGCCTTGTTGTTGTCAGTTTGGCAGCAGCTTGTCAGAAATAACGTTCGATTGGTATGCCGAGCTTCCCAATGGATCAGTGAAGCCTTTTGCAGAAATGTAATACATATTCGTGAAAAGATTCACCGGTGCCCAATATCATTTTACCATAAGAGATCTCATAGTGGAGTGGCAGAAGCCTGACGAGACTTTGGCCGACTACATTATCAGATGGAGAAACTTAAGAATGAAATGTGAGCCTCAGCTACAAGAACAACACACGATCGAGATACTACTGAAGAGCATCCACTGTCTGGTAGCCTTCGTGCTTAAGGGTCTCACCATCAAGTTCTTCGAGAAGTTACTCAGCAAAACCATCAGCTTGCAAGAAGAAATCAAGCACATGGAACCTGCAGAAAAGACAAAGAAAATAAAACTTTCTAAAGCATACGAGAAGAGATCTGATGTAGTGGCAATGATCGACAAAGGAAAGCAGCTAATAACGATTCAGCCTGAACAGTTACCACAACAGCACAGTCAGTCGCCTCAGTACAGTCAACCTCAACAGTATGGTCAGCCTCATGCATAGCAGAGCAGTCAGTCTAGTCAGCATCAGAGGTCATACAGAGTTCGACGATGTCAGAATGGCTACGCAAGAACTACTCCTTCAAATATGACGCCGTAGCAAAGATGTTCCGAAAATTAATGCATAAGCCCAAGTTTAAATTGCCTGAGCCAAAAAAGCTGGAAGAGGTAGACAAGAAGGATCAGACCAACTTCTGCCCCTACCACAGGATGCTCGGACATACCATAGAAAGCTACTTTAGTTTCAAGGATTGACTCGAGCGAAATTATAAAGAAGGAAATATAACAATACCAAAGGAATACTTGAAAGAACCTGAAAGAGATTCTATAAACATGATTTCAGCCGAGCCAATCTCTCTGATTGATCCATATACCGACAAAGGCGGATGGAGCACAATTTGGAATGAGCTAAAGAAAATCCTGGACCATATCCAGTCAACTCCAAAGAAAGATGCTTTCCAGAGTCTACCACCAGCTCAGTCCAAGATTAAAGCTTCGCCGAGGAGGCCACCACAACAAGAATGAAGAAAGAAGCAGATTGTGAATGAAATTAAGCATGATAGCACGAAGGGTAGGATAGAGGCTGCTCCTGTTAGATTGGTTGTTTCAGATTCAGGGGTGAAACCCTTGACTTTGTACCATTATCTTTATGCTCCTCCAGGATCACATAATGATAATATAAATGATGTTGGCTACGTTCTTACTGTCTCTAGTGATGACGTAACTAATCACAATCTCTCTAACCCCGATTTATATTCCAAAAATGATCCACAAATCATGATTATTTCCCGACAAGAATGTAGACGAAAACAAAGAAGATATCGACAACATCGGCTACGACAGCACCGGAAGTGAGAAGTCAGTCCTCGAATGCAAAGGAACTCCACTTTCTATCAACGTGGACTTTTCAGATACTGAAGAACCAGATACATTAATAGAAGGACCTCTGGGTCTAGAACAAGAGGAAATAACAGAAGTACATTTAAGAAGTGGCAAGGTGCTACCGCCAAGGACAGCTCCAATGGATAAAGGAAAACAGGCGATTACTCAAGATGATGTATCTCCAACAACAGAGGAAGTACAAGTTCAAAATAAAATTGAAGATTCAAACAAGGTAGATTACAATGTGCTAGCTCATCTCAGGAAGTTGCCAGCCAAACTAAGCATTTACGACGCTCTGATCCTGTCAAAGGAGATGAGAGAAAATCTGATCAAGGATTTACTTGATCTAGATATTTTCTTAACAAAGTTGGCTAGCACATCCTTAGATGGAGTTTACACTTTGAAAGAACAGCATGACGTAACCTTCACCGATGAAGATTTGTTACTTGGAACAGCTAATCACAACTGTACGCTCTACATTTTTGTCATCATCAGCAGGTTCGTCCTTTCCAAAGTGTTAGTAGATCTTGGAGCGTCGCTCAACATAATGAGTCTACGGACACTAGCCTACTTGGACATCGATGCTCGAGAACTTTCTATGGATAAAATGATGCTAAGAGGATTCAACCAGAAAGGAGAAAGAGCCCACAGATCTATAATACTATAGATGAAAGTTGGAAATCTAGTAACAACCGCAAAATTCCATGTCATCGATGTGAATACATCGTTCAATACCCTGCTTGGTCAGTCGTGGCTTCACGAGTACAACATGGTTCCGTCGTCGCTTCACTAATGCATCAAGTACTACAAGGACATACAAGAACATTGTATTAAGGGAGACTTACAACCTTTCTCAATACATGAGGTAGGCATTCACGAAGACTCCGCATACTACGCTCCCCCGAAGAAAACAATTAAGAGAAATCGTGACAAGTAAAGTCAAAGACTCAGAAGAACTACAAGAATGGGGCCATACAGCTCCGATTCAACGATCTCCCACCACTCATTCACAACGAGCTAGTGGAGGTTCTTTTAGCCCACGCATCCGAGGTCGAGGCCCGGGACGTGGTCGAGGAAGAACTCACCAGATTGTTGAACGGACGAAGCCGACGAACAACATTAAACTATAAGGAAGCTCTGAAGAAGATAGAAAAATAATGACGATAAGTCAGAAGAAGCCTCAATTCGAGATTTCTACGGATGACACAGAAAGAGATTAATATGAATCAATATATGATTGGATCAAACATTATGTTCAAGCCATGAGTCTAACTCCGATCCATCCTTAAAAGATCGAGAGTATGGAAGTCAAGGAAGTTCATAATGATGTTTTCAAACCGATCAAGTATTATAAAGCTTCTCCTTCTACTTCTGAACCTTGTGTAATTCTCAAAGAAAATAACTCTAATGAATTAATGGAATTACCTTTTCGTTACTTTTTATCTTATGTACAAGAATTAATTCAACAAGTATATGTGCCAAAGCAAATGCCAAAAGATAAGTTATAATCGTTCAAAAAATTATGGAATACAAAAGGAAAGAAACTCCACTCGAAAGAGGCTCTTGGGTTCAGTACGATTGGACCCGACGATGACTTGGGATTTTGCATGGTTGTTACTAGTCAACCAGTAGAAGATTTCCTAGACATCCAAGATGAATATGAAGATCAACCAATAGAGAGGCTCCGCCAGAGTTCAAAGAAGAAATCAAATCAATAGTTGACGAATTAAAAGAAATCAATCTCGGGACTGAGGAGAAACCCCGACCTACTTTTATAAGTTCCCTGCTTAATAAAGAAGAAGTTACAAGCTTGGTAAGGTTACTGTCAGTGTTCAAAGATTTTTTCGCCTGGAGCTATGATGAAATGCTTGTACTATCTCCAGAGGTTACAGTTCACTGACTAGGAGTGGATTAAAATACAACTCCAGTAAATCAAGCTCCCAGAAGAATGCGCCTCAAAATAGAACAACAAGTTACGACAGAAATAAAGAAATTAAAAGATGCTAACTTTGTCCGAGAAGAACAATATCCGACATGGTTAGCCAACATCATGCCAGTAAAGAAGAAGAATGGACAAATCCGAGTGTGTGTCGACTTTTGGGATTTGAATAAGGCATGTCCTAAAGATGAGTTCCTGTTGCCGATACCAGAACTAATGGTGGACATTGCTTCATCACACAAAATTTTCTCCTTCACGGATGGATCGTCAGGCTATAACCAAATGAAGATGGCTCCATAAGATGCAACACTAACAACATTCAGAACTCCGATCAGGATTTACTACTACACCGTGATGCATATTGGATTGAAGAACGCTGGAGTTACATACCAAAGAGCAATGACGAAGATCTTCGATGACCTCATTCACAACCAAGTGGAATACTATGTGGATGATTTGGTCATCAAGAGCAAAGTAAGGGAAACCCACCTAAATGATTTGAGGATCATATTTGAACGAATACGACAAAATAATATGAAGATGAATCCCTTAAAGTGCGCTTTCGGCGTTACTTCCGGGAAATTTCTAAGATTCGTTGTCTGTCATCTGGGAATCAAAATTGACCCAGAGGAGTGGTGGCGGTGGAAATTAATAATGTCGTATGGGGTCATGTCATCGCCATCAATTTCTGTATCATGTCAATGTCAAGGAGTCGCCATCTAATATTAGCCTAGTTTTATTCATATAAATCCTATGAAGGATTTAAAGAATTTTTTTTAGGACTAATAGTAGAAAAGGATGCTTATGATAATTCTCATATGAGGATATTCTAGAATAAAATATTCTAGAATTTTCATATTAAGAAAATCATGGTAAACCAGAGATTTCTATTTCGGGTTCTTTTAGATCTCCTATAGAGGCAAGCCTCTATAGTTAATTACATCTTAAACAATTTTCAATTGTTTAAGAAAACTTCTGATTAATGTTAATCATTTGTTTTCTAAGAATTTATTTTAAGGAGAGATGTACCGACTATCACTCCCAAATGTCATTATATCATGTTATTGAATACTTTAGGTATTATGTCTAACCTAAAGGTTCTGGTTTTGTTTCTGTTGTCAATGTAGTTTATTTGTTGAAAAATTTCAGGTCATGTGTCAAACCTAAAAAAAATTTTGGTTTTATGTTTGTTGTCAAAAGTTTCAGGTTATATGTCTAACCTAAAAAGTTTTGGTTTTGTTTTTGTTCACCTAGAATGTCGTCCTGCAAAACAGAGTTAGTACACCCTATAACATGTAAAGAAAATCTAAGCGAAATTTCTTGTTTTCACCTCGCAAAGAAAACATTGTCGAAATAACATCACAGAATATTTGGATATGTCTTGGATGTCAATTTATGTCGAATTATTTTGAAATGTCAAATTTTTTTGTTGATTATGTCAGTTTTGGTTTGAAATGTTGAATTTATATTTTGATTTTAAACTTAAATTCTGAATTAACTTGAGTTCTTAAGTTAAAAGGTTTGAAATTAGATTCAATATTGATTGAATTAACTTGGGTTCAGGTCCGGTTGAACCTAAGTTAGATTCAATGTTGATTGAATCTATTTAACTTGAGTTCATGTCTGTCTGAACTTAAGTTAAAAGGTTTGAAATTAGATTTAAGTTAGGTTTAAGTTAGGTTCAATGTAGGTTGAACCTAAGGTTTAGGTTAACTTGAGTTCAAGTTAGGTTGGACTCAAGTTATGTTAGGTTTAAGTTAGGTTCAATGTGGGTTGAACCTAAGGTTTATGTTAACTTGAGTTCAAGTTAGGTTGGACTCAAGTTAGGTTATGTTTAGGTTAGGTTCAATATGGGTTGAACCTAAGGTTTAGGTTAACTTGAGTTCAAATTAGATTGGACTCAAGTTAGGTTTGGTTTAAGTTAGGTTCAATGTGGGTTGAACCTATGGTTTAGGTTAACTTGAATTCAAGTTAGGTTGGACTCAAGTTATGTTAGGTTTAAGTTAGGTTCAATGTGGGTTGAACCTAAGGTTTAGGTTAACTTGAGTTCAAGTTAGGTTGGACTCAAGTTAGGTTATGTTTAGGTTAGGTTCAATATGGGTTGAACCTAAGGTTTTAATTTAAGTTAGGTTCAATGTGGGTTGAACCTAAAGTTTAGGTTAACTTGAGTTTAAGTTAGGTTGAACTCAAGTTAGGTTAGGTTTAAGTTAGGTTCAATGTGGGTTGAACTTAAGAGTTCGAGTTAACTTGAGTTCAGGTTAGATTGGACTCAAGTTGGGTTAGGTTTAAGTTAGGTTCAATGTGGTTGAACTTAAGGTTTAGGTTAACTTGAGTTCAAGTTAGATTGGACTCAAGTTAGGTTAGGTTTAAGTTAGGTTCAATGTGGGTTGAACCTAAGGTTTAGGTTAACTTGAGTTCAAGTTAGATTGGACTCAAGTTAGGTTAGGTTTATGTTAGGTTCAATGTGGGTTAAACCTAAGGTTTAGGTTAACTTGAGTTCAAGTTAGATTGAACTCAAGTTAGTTTAGGTTTAAGTTAGGTTCAATGTGGGTTGAACCTAAGGTTTAGGTTAACTTGAGTTCAAGTTAGATTGGACTCAAGTTAGGTTAGGTTTAAGTTAGGTTCAATGTGGGTTGAACCTGAGGTTTAGGTTAACTTGAGTTCAAGTTAGATTGGACTCAAGTTAGGTTAAGTTTAAGTTAGGTTCAATGTGGGTTGAACCTAAGGTTTAGGTTAACTTGAGTTCAAGTTAGATTGGACTCAAGTTAGGTTAGGTTTAGATTAGGTTCAATGTGGGTTGAACCTAAGGTTTAGGTTAACTTGAGTTCAAGTTAGATTGGACTCAAGTTAGGTTTAAGTTTTTAGGTTATGTTGGATTTGGACAAAAAGGTTGGATTTGGGTCTAATTAAACCTTAGCTTATTAAGGTTTAATAATTAATTAAGTTTAATGTAGTAGACTTAATTAGGATTTGTGTTTGATTAAGTCTTACTTAGTTAAGACTTAATAATTTAATTAGGTCTAATGAGTTAGACTTAATTAAGGATTATGTTTGATTAAACCTTAGTTAGTTAAGGTCTAATGGTTTAATTAGGTATAATGGGTTGGACCTAATTAGGTTTTATGTTTGATTAAACCTTGGTTAGTTAAGGTTTAATGGTTTAATTAGGTCTAATGGGTTAGACCTAATTAGGGTTTATGTATGATTAAACCTTAGTTAGTTAAGGTCTAATGGTTTAATTAGGTCTAATGGGTTAGACCTAATTAGGGTTTATGCTTGATTAAACCTTAGTTAGTTAAGGTCTAATGGTTTAATTAGGTTTAATAGGTTAGAACTAATTACGGTTTAAGTTTGATTTAAACCTTAGTTAGTTAAGGTTTAATGGTTTAATTAGGTCTATTGGGTTAGACCTAATTAGGGTTTAAGTTTGACTAAACCTTAGTTAGTTAAGGTCTAATTGGTTTAATTAGTGTCTAATGGGTTAGACCTAATTAGGGTTTATGTTTGATTAAACCTTAGTTAGTTAAGGTCTAATGGTTTAATTAGGTTTAATGGGTTAGACCTAATTAGGGTTTATGTTTGACTAAACCTTAGTTAGTTAAGGTCTAATGGTTTAATTAGGTCTAATGGGTTAGACCTAATTAGGGTTTATATTTGTTTTAAACCTAATGTGTAAGAAGGTTAATTAAGTTTAATATGTCTTTAAACTTAATTAAATGTTTGGTTTTGTTTAATTAAGTTTAATATGTTCTTAAACTTAATTAAAAGTGTTGATTTTTTGTATTTAAACCTAGTTTAGGTAAGGTTTAATGGGTTAATTAAGTTTAATATGTCCTTAAACTTAATTAAAGAATTCTGATTTTGATTTATTAAGTTTAATATGTCCTTAAACTTAATTAAAAGAGTTTAGTTTTAGTTAATTAAGTTTAATATGTCTTTAAACCTAATTAAAATTTAATTTTTGTATTTAAACCTAATTTAAGTAAGGTTTAATGGGTTAATTAAGTTTAATATGTCCTTAAACTTAATTAAAAATTTAATTTTTGTGTTAAACCTAACTTAGGTAAGGTTTAATGGGTTAATTAAGTTTAATTTGTCTTTAAAATTAATTAAAAGGTTTAATTTTGATTAATAAGCTTAATATGTCTTTAAACTTAATTAAGATTTAATTTTTATATTAAAACTAATTTAAGTAAGGTTTAGTTAAGTCCAATTTGGTCATTTTAGACTTAAGTGAAGTTTATCATTAGTCTATCATAGACTAGAACCATTTTCAAACTTTGATTGTTGATGAAAATAGGTTAAATTTATAAAGGGTTATTTTTAGGATTAAAATTATTTAATTAATAAAGGATTTCAACCCTAAATTTCAAAATACCATTCAAAATAATTTCTAAGACTTAGAAATAGTTTTCTTAGGATTATTGTCTGTTGCCCTATCATTTCTAGTCATTTGTATTTTATTTTTCTTAATTTTCAAAATTTTTATAATTATTATTTGAAATAATTACAAAGAAACTTGAAAATTAAAGAAAAGTGCCTTAGACATGTTTTCTGTCCTTGGAAAAATTATAAGGTTCCTAAGAACATAAAAATAAATGCCTCAAAGTTTCATAATTTTTTGATTTATAAATAATTTTTGATAATTAAAATACTCCAGAGAGTATTTAATTAATTAAAAATTAAATACTGAGAAGAAAATTATGATTCTGGTCTCATAATTTTCTCCTCTTTAAGAGCTTTACAGAGGTATTTATTTTTATGACCTCTAAATCAAAAGATATGGATTTTTGAAGTTTTTAAGGTTTTAAGGTATTTTTTTATTAAATCCCACCGCCAAACTCACCGCCGTTCGACGCGTGTCCTCGTACGCATCGAACGAACAGGAGGATCCGCTACGGGCGGCCGAACAGCAGACACCGCGGGGAAGAGATCAGCGCCGTCCGTTCCTAAAACGCGGGATCGGACGACGGAGAAAATTCGGCCAAAAATCCAAAAATTCTCGAACCATTAAACTTCAAACATCAATATCTCACTCATTTCTTAATGAAATTGAGTAAGTTTTTTTTTAAAAAATGATCATCTGGATGAGAAGTATCCATCCATAAGGTGATGATACACCTCTGGGCTAGTATAGCACATGATATGTCGAAAATACGATTTATTTTGTAAAGAAAAATTCCATACCTTTGCCACAAGCAAATCAAGCTAGATCAGACCTTATGGTTGCTTTTTATGACTCCAATGGAAGGTTATTGCTGCAGCAATTTGATCCAGAAGTCGGGCTTAGGGAGGAATTTTGAAGAAGTACCTAATTTGGGGCTGTTTTTGAAATTTGGTCAAATTGGCCCAAATAGGCTCAAACCATGGCTTGGATTTGATCCTAAAAGATTCGTTGAGACTCTTAGGAAGACTTTTTATGTTGGGAGCAGGTGGATTTGGGCAGCCCATAGTTCTCCCTAAATTTTTTCTTCTTCTTGCTAGGTTCGGCCATGGGGTTCTATTTATAACAAGGGGAGGTTATGGCTTAACTTAGGATGTTCTAGGGGAGTAGTTATCTCCTCTATCAGCCCATTGGGTGAAGAAATTGGCTGAGGATAGGCATTGATGCTTCTCCCTAAGTTTTCCATGATGATTTCCATTGTTTTGTCTTTCACCCATTGGCTCATGTAAGAGGTGCATGGTGAGCTGCCTCTACTCTTCTTAGGGAGCTTACACATCATCTCTTAAGCTTGGCAAATGGTGACACACAAGCTTATCCCTCATCATTGCTTCTAACCATGGTAGGGGGGTTTCATGCATGGTTTTCCTTCCATTGGGTAGCTTGGGAGGTGGGAGGTGAGGCCTCATGTTGGCCGGCCACCTCGGAGGCTAAATGAAGCTTAGGGTGAAGGAGAAAGTGACACCTCACCCCATGCATCATGATGGGTATTAACCCATGGCTAAGTGGTCATAATGTGGGCTTAATTATGTGTTAATTAAGCCTTAAGATGAGTTTAGCCTAATTAATTATGAGAAGGCTATATGTCATTTCATTTCTTTTTAATTTCCCATTTTAATTAATTATTTTATTAATTAAAATTGTTAGAAAATATTTTATTAATCAATTTATTAATTGAAAAAATTTTCAATTTAATTAATTGATTAATTTTATCATTTTGTCATTTTATGATTTTAATTTAATTTTCATTTTAATTAATTATGTCATTTAATTAAAATATTGAAAATTAAATCATTAATCATTTTAATTAATCAAAATAATTTTGAAATTAATTATTTGATTAATTTTGTTGTTTTTATTTCATTTTTATCTATTTTAATCAAAATAGATAGGTGTTGACCAATTTTGACACAGGTTGACCTAAGTCGACCCAAATTGATCAATTTAATTTTAAAATGTCCAGTACTTGTGATTTTGTCATTGTGGGATTTTAAATGTGTCATTGGGTGAAAGGGTTGACTTATGGGTCAACATGATTGGTCATTGGGTCTGGTTTGACTATTTTAACCACTGTTGACTTTTTAGGTCATAAGGTTGACCTATGGGGTCAACAGAGTAGGTCATTAGGTCCGGTTTGACCGATTTGACCAAAGTTGGCTTTTAGGTCATAAGGTTGACTTATGGGGTCAACGGGGTAGGTCATTAGTGTCGGTTTGACCGGTTTGACCAAAGTCGACTTTTTAGGTCATAAGGTTGACTATGGGGTCGACATGGTAGGTCATTAGGTCCGGTTTGACCGGTTTGACCAAAGTTGACTTTTTAGGTCATAAGGTTGACCTATGGGGTCAACGGGGTAGTCATTAGGTCCGGTTTGACCGGTTTGACCAAAGTTGACTTTTTAGGTCATAAGGTTGACCAATGGGGTCAACAGGGTAGGTCATTAGGTCTGGTTTGGCCAGTTTGACCAAAGTTGACTTTTTAGGTCATAAGGTTGACCTATGGGGTCAACAGGGTTGGTCATTGGGTGTGGTTTGACCAATTTGACCAATGTTGACTTTTTAGGTCATAAGGTTGACCTATGGGGTCAACAGGGTTGGTCAGTGGGTATGGCTTGACCAGTTTGACCAAAGTTGACTTTTTAGGTCAAAAGGTTGACCTATGGGGTCAACAGGATTGGTCATTAGGTCTGGTTTGACCAATTTGACCAAAGTTGACTTTTTAGGTCGAAAAGGTTGACCTATGGGGTCAACGGGGTTAGTCATCTGGGTCCGGTTTGACCAATTTGACCAAAGTTGACTTTTTAGGTCGTAAGGTTGACTTATGGGGTCAACGGGGTAGGTCATTAGGTGCAGTTTGACCGGTTTGACCAAAGTTGACTTTTTGGTCATAAGGTTGACCTATGGGGTCGACAGGGTTGGTCATTGGGTCTGGTTTGACCAATTTGACCAATGTTGACTTTTTAGGTCATAAGGTTGACCTATGGGGTCAACAAGGTTGGTCAGTGGGTCTGGTTTGACTAATTTGACCAAAGTTGACTTTTTAGGTCAAAAGGTTGACCTATGGGGTCAAAAGGGTTGGTCACTAGGTCTGGTTTGACCAATTTGACCAAAGTTGACTTTTTAGGTCATTAGGTTATTGACTCATTGTAAAATGAGGTCAGCAAAAGGGCCCTCAATATGTGTAGAATACTATATAAGTATTATGCACATATTGGCGTTGACCAAAGTGGTCTAAGAGATGTTTCATAATTGTCAGGAAAGGAGGGGATATCATATCACTCCCGGAGGATGTCAGATGTCTTTTATGTCGGTTCTAAGAAGAGATTTTCTTCTTGTATTTGAAAAGAGATTTATTGGGAGGGAAAATGGATGTTATATTTCATTTCTCAAAATGTCGATGTTGATATTTTGATAAAGGAATGCCGTGATTTCCGTGTTAGGAAAGGACGTATATCCTATAACAAGAGGGAGAAAATGGATGTCATTTTCCATTTCTCAAAATGTCAATGCTAATATTTGGTTAAAGGAAAGTTATGACTTCCGTGTCAGGAAGGGACTTATATCCAATAACCGGAAAGAGAAAATAGATGTCATTTTCTATTTTCTCAAAATGTCAATGCTGATATTTGGTTAGAGGAAAGTTATGACTTCCGTGTCAGGAACGAACTTATATTCAATAACCGGAAAGAGAAAATAGATGTCATTTTCTATTTTCCAGAATGTCAGTGTTAAGATTTGGTTAAAGGAAAGCCGTGATTTCCACATCAGGAAATGACTTATATCCAATAACCGAAGAGAGAGAATAGATGTCATTTTTTATTTCTCAGAATGTCGATGTCAAGATTTGGTTAGAGGAAAGCCGTGATTTCCACATCAGGAGAGGACTTATATCCAATAACCGAAGAGAGAAAATAGATGTCATTTTCTATTTTTCTCAAAATGTCGATGTCAAGATTTGGTTAGAGGAAACTTGTAATTTCCGCATTAGGAAAGGACTTATATCCAATAACCGAAGAGAGAAAATAGATGTATTTTCTATTTTCCTCAAAATGTCGATGTCAAGATTTGGTTAGAGGAAAGTAGTAATTTCGGCATCAGGAAAGGACTTATATCCAATAACCGAAGAGAGAAAATAGATGTCATTTTCTATTTTCCTCAAAATGTCGATGTCAAGATTTGGTTAAAGGAAAGTCGTAATTTCCGCATCAGAAAAGAACTTATATCCAATAATCGAAGAGAGAAAATAGATGTCATTTTCTATTTTCCTCAAAATGTCGATGTCAAGATTTGGTTAAAGGAAAGTCGTAATTTCCGCATCAGGAAAGAACTTATATCCAATAACCGAAGAGAGTGGCGAACTCACTAATATTTTTAGTGGGAATATCCGTCAGGGTTTTGACACTATATAGGTCGAAAGCTAATTCTCATGTTTGATTATCATAAATTATTCATTTTGTCATTTATTGATTTCAGGACCTGTCGACATATCACGGACAATGGGGATATATTTTTCTTCAACACTTTATTTTATTTCCATAAAAGTCACCAGTACATATTTATTGCAAACAAAAGCTTACAGTACATACATATGTACATATCATATAGCACGTTGCAACAAACTACGATATTTTACATGTCAACGACTACCGATATGTCACACATCGACAACTATAGATATATTATATGTCAAGAGTTCTTCATATCATGTCATAGATTTGGAGATTATCAGATCGTCCATAAACGTCCTACACTCCAAAACATCATTTGTCGAACATGTTTCAGGTGTTCAGACATTTATGGGATCACAACAGTTCCAAAGGCTTTAGTCCTTCGAGCTCTGGTATTAGTTGATATCCGTCTGGTCGTTTGTCAAGTTTCATTCGTCGCAAGGTGATGGAGATTCGTGGCTTATTAACACTGTGTATGCAGTGTTTTACAAAATCTGCACCGTTCCCTTGGAACAGAAGAACTGATCCTCGGGTTAAAAGGACGCGGCATGTCCCGTCAAACTCTCCGGGTCCCAAGATTTGTATCTCTCTTCCGAATATAACGGAGCAACGATTCATTAAAGACAGAGTACAAAATGGTCTTTCAAAATCATGATTTGTCGATGTGAGGAGGGATACAATCCCCTTTATCATACATATTAATGATGCGGCTATCGGGAACACAATCCGCAGATATGATTCCCCAAGTAACATGTCGTCTGATAATTTGGATTATCACAACGGGTAAAGGGTCGACTTGTTCATGTCGTAGAATCCCAGGAAGATTTCCTTCTCTGTCTCTTGCATAGTTATGGCAACATCCGTATTGAATGGTTTGCCTACCCTTACCGCGAATCCATTTACTAGGTTCAGAATAGGTCCTCCTTTGAAGGATTCCAGCCTACCCTGATCTCGGGCTTCTATGATGTGGTTGATGATAGCAGCTTGTTCAGTTTCATCAAATATTCTGGTAAAAAGTTTAAGACCATCCAGAATATTTATTTTTCTTTTATTCACATATTTATGTTGTTCGAAGGTTCTCCACTCAATGGCGCGAATTCGTCGTATCTCTTCCTCCGAGTGATTCTTTTTGTCTGATACCCTTAAACATTGAGCAGGTGTGACCGATGGTGGAGTGATGACTGCTTTGCCATCCTCTTTTTCTGTAAGGTCTAGATTTGTCGTTTCCGATATTATTTCCTCAAACGGAGTATTGATAGTTTGCTATTTTAACTGACTCATATCTTCCATCTCTTGTTTCTCTTGTAATTGTTTTTGTCGTTTTACTCGTTTATTGCGATTTCGTCTTTGCGATCTGGTGAATCCTGTCGTCGGATTTTTGGTTCTCGACGTTGATGCTCCTTGTACCGGGGCGGTCATGAATTCCGCTTCATCCGAGCTATCACCGATTGTGAAGTCATATTCTTCGGGTTGTCGGAGTTTGAATTCTATCAAAGGTGTTTGTAGATTAACTTCATCGTGATTCACCGGATAAAGTAACGATCCATGATATATGGATTCAACCCGCAACAGTCAAAATCAAAGTGAACTTCGGTCCCCGCGTCTATATGTCGACGGTCCAAGGCAAAAGTCATATTATTTCGGAATGAAAAAAATAATCTGTCTTCAGGCATTTTTCCTGAAAATATCAAGACAGTATTATTTTAGATTTTCAAATGTTCGTTTAACAAATGAAAGAGATGTCACAAAACATCAAAGATGATTTTTGAAAGGAGAATTTATTGTCCCAGTTTATAAATAAGTCTTTATTCATTTCTTTTTTTTATTTCTTTAGGAAACGCCCATTGATTGGAGGTAGGATTCTTTCTCCTTGACAATCCACCAATTGGTAGGATCCTCCGGAATATGTCTTTTCAATTACATATGGACCTTCCCATATTGGTTCGAATTTGCCACCTATATTTCGATGAGCTAGTATAGGTCTTCGAAGAACTAAAACTAATTCACCGATTCGAAAGGTTCTAGGGCGAACTAGTTTGTCGTGAGCTCGTATCATTTTTGCTTGATACAATTCAAGATTTTGTTGGGCTTGCAGACGTTTGCCCTCTAAATTTTCAAGTTCTTCAAGTCGCAACTTGACATTTTCTTCTTCAGTTATTTTATCGGTTATTGCGATTCTAGGAGAAGGAATTTGGACTTCCAGAGGCAAAATGGCTTCAGAACCATATACCAAAGCAAATGGTGTAGACTGTGTTGGAGTTCGGTATGTAGTTCTATAAGCCCATAAAGCTTCTATTAGTCGTTCATGCCATTGTCTCGGGATATTACTTAATGTCTTTTTCAAGATTTGAACCAACATTTTGTTGAAAGCTTCAGCTAATCCATTGGCCTTAGAGTAATAGATTGTGGAATATCTCCAGTCAATCCCATGTCTCTGGATAAAGTGATTGATTTTTGTGTTTTTGAAGGCCAATCCATTGTCTGATATGAATCTTCGAGGAATCCCAAATCTATAAACAATATGTGTTTTAAAGAAGTAGAGAACTTGTTCTGCCTTGACTTCTCGAAGGGGTATTGCTTCTGCCCATTTAGAAAAATAGTCAGTAGCTGCCAGAATAAATTTATGGCCCTTGGAGGATGGGGGATCTATAAGGCCCACTATGTCGGTACCCCAACATTCAAATGGCCATGATGCAATGGTCGGATGTAGGGCATTTGGAGGTTGATGCAAAACTACTCCATGTATTTGACATTGATGACATTTCTTTGCAATGTCAAGACAGTCGGTCATCATTGTTGGCCAATAATAACCCATTCTTTTTATTTTCATTTTCATTTTGGGCCCAGATTGATGTGCACCACATAAACCTGAATGAACTTCCTTAACACTCTCTCGAGCTTCAATTTGGTTTAAACATCTTAACCACATTTGATCAAAAGATCGTTTATAAAGGACGTCATTTATTAGAGCATATGATAATGCTCTTTGTTTAATTTGATTGGCAATAGAACTATTTTCAGGCAATTTTTCAGTTTGTAAATATTGGATGATTGGTTGTCGCCAATCATCCTTCTCGTCACTTATTGTCATTGTCATATTTTCACCGATTTAATGCAAATTATCCATATCAATTTGAGAAAGAACTTGTTTTTCTTTTATAGAAATCGGTATGTCATCTTCTTCTGGACACGCAAATTCCTTTGCAAGTTTTGCCAGAGCATCCGCTAGAGAGTTATCTCGTCTCGGGATTAAGAAAAATGTTACATCAGGAATTTGTTGAAGTAATTTCAAAGTGTAACGAGAATATTGTTCAAGTCGTGGTTTCAAAATTTTGTATTTGCCAGGCAATTTGATTGATAATTAATCGGGAATCTCCGTAGATATCAATATTCTTAATTTCCATTAATATTGTCAATTCTAGACCGGTTATGAGCGCTTCATATTCGGCTTCATTATTCGTGCATGGTTCTGTCAAATGATAGGAAAATGGCATCATCATTTTGTCTGGAGTAATGAAAATTAATCCTACTCCGGCTTTACCTGGTATGATTGTATGTTTATCTTTGTCTTTCCATGCAGATGATGCTCCGTCAAAGTAGAGTTCCCATCGTTGCATGTTAGAATCTTTTACTTCTGATATTTGTTCATCAGGTAGATCGTCGTTAAGGGGTGATCCTGCTGGAATTGGGTGTGCCGCTAAGAAATCTGCTAGGATTTGTCCTTTAATAGCACGTAACGGTACAAATGTTATGTCAAATTGTAACAAGATCATTGCCCATCTTGCTAATCTCCCAGAAAGTGTCGGTCGTGTTATTAAATATTGTAACGGGTTAACTCTTGAAATAAGAGTTACTTTATGAGAAAGCATATAATGTCCTAGCTTTTGAACTGCAAAGATTAGGGCTAAACAATGCTTTTCAATTGTCGGATATTTTACTTCCGTTGGAACTAAACAACGACTCAAGTAGTATAACGCATTCTCTTTTCCTTCATCATTTACTTGTGCTAGTAAAGCTCCAAGTGAATTGTCCAATGCCGCGGTGTAAAGGATTAAATGTCTTCCTAATACAGGGGCTGCTAAGACAGGAGGGGTTGTCAGATATTGTTTAATGTCTTCGAAAGCATGCTGGCATTTTTCATCCCACACAAATTTGGCATCCTTTCTAGTAAGGGCAGTAAGGGGTTGACATCTACCCGATAGATTGTAAATGAAACGTCGTATATATGCTAATTTTCCTTGAAATGATCTCAATTGAGTTAGATTTTTAGGAGGAGGCATATTTAGGATAGCTTCAATTTTGAGAGGATCAATTTCTATCCCACGATGTCGGACTACAAATCCTAAAAATTTTCCTGAAGTGACACCAAAGGCGCACTTTAAAGGGTTCATTTTAAGATTATATCGTCGTAGTCGTTCAAAGACAATTCTCAAATCGTATATATGATCGTTTTTTTATTTACTATTGACAACCAGATCGTCGACATAACATTCAACTTGATTATGTATTAGTTCATCAAAAATCCATGTCATGGCTCTTTGATAGGTTGCACCGGCATTTTTTAGTCCAAATGGGATAACCTTATAACAATATATGTCCATGGGTGTTCGGAAAACTGTATTTACTTCGTCTTTCAAAAATATTTTTATTTGGTTATATCCTGATGATCTATCCATGAAAGAAAATATTGCATATTTTGATGCAATATCAACCATTAATTCAGGAATTGGTAAAGGAAATTCATCTTTTAGACATGCTTTGTTCAAGTCCCCGTAGTCTATGCGGACTCTTATTTGTCCATTTTTCTTTTTAATCGGTACCACATTGGCTAGCCATGTTGGATAATTTTCTTCTCGTATGAAGTCAGCCTCTATCAATTTCTTGACTTCCGTAATGACTTGTTGCTCTATTTCGACACGCATCCTTCTCGGAGCTTGTTTAACTGGGTTTATGATTTGGTCTATCCCAAGTTTATGGACTGCGACTTCTGGAGATAAACCAGACATTTCGTCATAAGTCCAAGAAAAATAGTTTTTATATTCCATCAATAATTGAGTTATGTCTTTTATTTCCTCATCATTAAGGAATGAACTAATAAAAGTCGGTTTTGGATTTTTATTAGTTCCTAAATTTATATCTTTTAGTTCATCAATTGTCAATTTAATTTCTTCTTCCAACTGCGGGGAGCATTTTCAATTGGAAGATCAGGCAATGATTCAGAATCACATTCTTCGTGACGATCTAAACAAAATTCCGTATCATCTAATGGTCCCAAAATTCCAAATCCAACACCTTTTTTAGCGTTAGAATTTCGTTTATTATCATTCCACATTTGTTCAATGAAATGCGGTTGTTTTAAAGACCATTGTTTGAGCATTAAACTATTTTGAATGAAGTTTCGTGCCCAACGAGAATACAACTCAAAAGGAATTTTCATTGATTGTGGAAGATTTTCATCTTATATTTTTACATCATTTTTAGTACAAGAAGAAGTAGAGCCAAGTCTAAACTTAATTGGCTTTTTGTCATCATTATATACTTATTTGACTATAAGATTCTCAATCTTAGCAGTGGAGATTGGAGTTAGAGTCATATAATGTATATAATGATTGATTTTGTCATACATAGATTCAAATTGTTTGGTCTATCCCGAGTTTATGGACTGCGACTTCTGGAGATAAACCAGACATTTCGTCATAAGTCCAAGCAAAACAGTCTTTATATTCCATTAACAATTGAGTTATGTCTTTTATTTCTTCATCATTAAGGAATGAACTAATAAAAGTCGGTTTTGGATTTTCATTAGTTCCTAAATTTATTTATTTTAGTTCATTAATTGTCGATAATTTCTTCTTCCAACTCCGGGGGAGCATTTTTAATTGGAAGATCAGGAAATGATTCGGAATCACATTCTTCTGTGACAGTCAAACAAAATTCTGTATCATCTAAAGGTCCCAAAATTCCAAATCCAACACTATTTTTAGAGTTAGAATTTCGTTTATTATCATTCCACATTTGTTCAATGAAATGCGGTTGTTTTAAAGACCATTGTTTGAGCATTAAACTATTTTGAATGAATTTTTGTGCCCAAGGAGAATACAACTCAAAAGGAATTTTCATTGATTGTGGAAGATTTTCATCTTCTATTTTTACATCATTTTTAGTACAAGAAGAAGTAGAGCCAAGTCTAAACTTAATTGGCTTTTTGTCATCATTATATACTTATTTGACTATTAGATTCTCAATCTTAGCAGTGGAGATTGGAGTTAGAGTCATAGAATGTATATAATGATTGATTTTGTCATACATAGATTCAAATTATTTCTCTTTATCTTCTTCTTCTAGAGATATATTGAATTGAGGTTCTTTTGCAACCACAGATGTCGTTTCTTCTTCATAATCCAGGTGGATTTTGAACTTCAGTGGTTTCTTCATTGTGACAATTGGATCTTCTCTCCCTCGTCCTCGTGCTCGGCCTCGATCTCGAGTACGAGTCTGACGGAAATTAGTTTCTTTTGTCTTTATTGAAGAAAAATCCTTTTCATTTATTTTCTTTTCTTTGTTCTTTTCTTCCATATTTACCGTTGTCTCTTTGGAAGATATTGTTTTATTTATAGGAGCATAATATGCTTGCATCTTCATGTATACCGATTTCATGGATTGAAAACGATTGCGAGATCTCCTATAATACGAAATTCTTGTCCTTTTCGTAAATATTTGATACATTGATGTAATGAAGAGAGTACCATTTTATATTCATGGAGCCATGGTCTGCCAAGTAAGGCATTAAAAGAGGTATCTTAATCAATAATATGAAATTTTGCTGTTGTTGCCAAGTCGGCTTTTTTTAAGAGCAATGTTATTAATCCAAGGGCCCGTTCTCCTTGTTGATTGAATTCTCTTAACATCATTGTATCCCTTGATAGTTGAGAGGCATCAATGTCTAAGTATGCAAGAGTTCTCATATTCATAATGTTGATTGAAGCACCTGGGTCAATAAGAACTCTCGAAAGTATCGTGTCATTGATGTTCTATCGTAATATATAGTGGACGATTGTGTTCGGTTGTTCCGAGCAACAAGTCATTGTCAGAGAAGGTAATCTTTGTTGATTCCTCTAACGAGTAAGCTTCGTTATGGGTAGTACTAGCAAGTTGAGTTAAGCAAATGTCAGGGTATGAAAGGGCCTTGATTAATGATTCTCTCATTTCTTTGGAAAGTATGAGAGCGTCATAGATGCTTAATTTTGCGAGCAATTTTCTCAAATGGGCCGAGTACATTTTAATCCACCTTGTTGTGAAGATCATCCTTATTTCCTTCAGAAGTTCGGGGATATATTGGAGGAATGATCTTATCTTGTGTAATTATTTGTTTTTCTTTTTCTTGTGGAATTATCCTAGGAGGTAAGATTTTTCCACTTCTCAAGTTAATTTGAACTATTTCTTCAGGTTGATTATCCGATTCATTTGTTTCTGAATCCGAAGATTCCAATTTTATAGAAATCGGAATTCGTTGTAATTGAAGCGTAGCAATGTCATCTTCATTTTTGTCGTTGTCAGATCTCTCATTTTCATTTTCATTATTTTGGTTGTCTTTAGATTGATCATATACGATTTGAGTATTATCTATAGGGTTAGAATTCAAATGGTTATTCTCAGAAGCATCATCCAGAATAGACAAAATGTACGCAAAACTAGGATTGTTATTATTCATGGTAAAAAGAAAGTCATACAAAGTTATCGGCTTGAGGACTTTTCGTCCTTCGGCCGACATAACTATCCTAGTACAAGAGTGAAATGAACTAGAAGGTACAAAAGGTGTTGCAGCCCCTATGTCTGGAGGACCTCTAATCTTTTCCATTTTCTTGATTTTCTTTTTCTTTTCTTTCTTGGGAGATTTTGTAACTTGGTATTTAGCGAAGATCTCTTCGAAATGCTATCCTTGTTTTTAGTATTAAGTTCCTCTATCGAAATCATATTGATCGATCCCTTTTCGGGTTCATTCAAGTATTCTTTCGGGATGACTATATTTCCATCTTTGAAATTAAGCTCTAACCGGTCTTTGAAGACAAAACATTCTTCAATTTTATGTCCGAGCATCTCGTGATAAGGGCGATAATTAGGATTGTCCTACATGTCAAATTCTGCTGGCCTCTTGACTTCTGGTAGCTTAAATTCATGTATTTTAAGCAAGCTACAAAATATTTTGCTGACGGCTTCTATTTTAAATGAATATACTTTATTCATTCTTTAAGCCATTGTTTTCTTTTCAGTTGATACTGGGATTGGTTGTTGAAGTTGTAATTGAGGTGATGTTTGTGATGTCGAAGGACTTTGTCGTTGCTTATTTTGCTCCGGTTGGATTTGCATCACCTGTTTGCCTTTTTACGCAATATTCCCGAGTTTCTTTTCAAAAGTTTTGATAGTTTTTGTCTTTTCGAGTTTTCTCCATTACACTCATCTCGCTTAACCTCTTCCCGAAGATTGGCGGCTTTGCCGAGTAATTTTTCAAAAGTTTTTATCGTAAATCCTTTAAGCATAAATGCTATGGGACCATGGATATTTTTGAGCAGTATTCCAACAACATGTTGTTCTTGTAACTGTGGCTCACATTTCATGCTGAGATTTCTCCAGCGTAAAATATAATCTATCAAGGTTTCTCCTGGTTTTTGTTTCTCTACCACTAAATCACCAATAGTGGTATGATGTTGTGCTCCTGCAAAGCGTTGAATAAAAAGGCTTTCAAGCTCTATAAAGGTTTTGACAGATCCATTGGGAAGTTTTGCATACCAGTCGAAGGCAACTACCGTGAGACTGTTAACAAATTGTCGAAATAGGAGTGCATCATTTCCTCCAGCATTACAGCAGCTTGCTCTAAAATGTGCCAGATGTTGTCGGGGATTTCCTGTCCCATCGATCATTTTAAAGACAGAAGGAACAAAACCTTTAGGATATTGAACAGAATCATATTCCTCTGGGTATGGCCTACCCTTTGGAGTTAATGCTCCAGCTTTTACCTGAGCCATCGTTTCTTTAATTTTCTGTTCCACTATTTTTGTAATATCCCGTTGCGGAGTTTCGTTATGAGGAGAATTCTTTCTCTTTCGAGTGCTTTCCTCGACATCCATTAGTTCTTCTCTCGCTTTCAAGGATGTGAATAGCCTCCGGTCTAATGATTTCAATAGCTAGAGAAGGGTCCGTTGGTGGTTTTTGCAAAGTCGCTACCGGCTTCTTCCATTCTTTGTTCAAGACGACTTATTTGTTCATCTCGTTGTCGTATCACCTCTCGCAATTCCTCTTCATTTGATTCTCGTGCTAAGGAAGTAGATCGGGTTTCTACCATGTTAACACTGGCAACATTCTCATTGGAACTGTCATAAGTATTTTTCCTTTCTTGTCCTGAAAGTTGTTTAATATCTTCTTTTAATTTCTTTAATCTTTCTTAAAATGATTTTGTAGAATGTGTTCTGCTAATCTCTTCTTGTGAACTATTTGCAGGAGTGTTGGTGGTATTAGAATTCCTTTCAGATGATTTTCGCCTCCATACATTATTTTTAAGTATAGGTCGAGAACTCTCAGGTGGTGTATCATATCCGGTATAAGGACAATTTGCTTTTTGTAGCATCTGGACCAAGTCCGTCATTTTAGCAGTTCTATCTTCTGTTTCTGACATTAATTCATCATATCGAGTTTTGTCATTAGTGACCACTACATCTTTTATTCTAGGGCCCAATCGAAATTTCACTGGCACTCGAACACAATGTTTATCAGTTGGGAATTGATAATTAGTTTCTTGATAATCAGATTTTTCCATTGCTAAAATTGTCCTTTGTTCTTTTCTTCCATATTTACCGTTGTCTCTTTGGAAGATATTGTTTTATTTATAGGATCATAATATGCTGCATCTTCATGTATACTGATTTCATGGATTGAAAACAGTTGCAGATCTCCTATAATACGAAATTCTTGTCCTTTTCGTAAATATTTGATACATTGATGTAATGAAGAGAGTACCATTTTATATTCATGGAGCCATGGTCTGCCAAGTAAGGCATTAAAAGAGGTATCTTAATCAATAATATGAAATTTTGCTGTTGTTGCCAAGTCGGCTTTTTTTAAGAGCAATGTTATTGATCCAAGGGCCCGTTCTCCTTGTTGATTGAATTCTCTTAACATCATTGTATCCCTTGATAGTTGAGAGGCATCAATGTCTAAGTATGCAAGAGTTCTCAGATTCATAATGTTGATTGAAGCACCTGGGTCAATAAGAACTCTCGAAAGTATCGTGTCATTGATGTTTACTGTAATATATAGTGGACGATTGTGTTCGGTTGTTCCGAGCAACAAGTCATTGTCAGAGAAGGTAATCTTTGTTGATTCCTCTAATGAGTAAGCTTCGTTTTGGGTAGTACTAGCAAGTTGAGTTAAGCAAATGTCAGGGTCCGAAAGGGCCTTGATTAATGATTCTCTCATTTCTTTGGAAAGTATGAGAGCGTCATAGATGCTTAATTTTGCAGGCAATTTTCTCAAATGGGCCAGTACATTTTAATCCACCTTGTTGTGAAGATCATCCTTATTTCCTTCAGAAGTTCGGGGATATATTGGAGGAATGATCTTATCTTGTGTAATTATTTGTTTTTCTTTTTCTTGTGGAATTATCCTAGGAGGTAAGATTTTTCCACTTCTCAAGTTAATTTGAACTATTTCTTCAGGTTGATTATCCGATTCATTTGTTTCTGAATCCGAAGATTCCAATTTTATAGAAATCGTAATTCGTTGTAATTGAAGCGTAGCAATGTCATCTTCATTTTTGTCGTTGTCAGATCTCTCATTTTCATTTTCATTATTTTGGTTGTCTTTAGATTGATCATATACGATTTGAGTATTATCTATAGGGTTAGAATTCAAATGGTTATTCTCAGAAGCATCATCCAGAATAGACAAAATGTACGCAAAACTAGGATTGTTATTATTCATGGTAAAAAGAAAGTCATACAAAGTTATCGGCTTGAGGACTTTTCGTCCTTCGGCCGACATAACTATCCTAGTACAAGAGTGAAATGAACTAGAAGGTACAAAAGGAGTTGCAGCCCCTATGTCTGGAGGACCTCTAATCTTTTCCATTTTCTTGATTTTCTTTTTCTTTTCTTTCTTGGGAGATTTTGTAACTTGGTATTTAGCGAAGATCTCTTCAGAAATGCTATCCTTGTTTTTAGTATTAAGTTCCTCTATCGAAATCATATTGACTGATCCCTTTTCAGGTTCATTCAAGTATTCTTTCGGGATGACTATATTTCCATCTTTGAAATTAAGCTCTAACCAGTCTTTGAAGACAAAACATTCTTCAATTTTATGTCCGAGCATCCTGTGATAAGGGCAATAATTAGGATTGTCCTACATGTCAAATTCTGCTGGCCTCTTGACTTCTGGTAGCTTAAATTCAGGTATTTTAAGCAAGCTACAAAATATTTTGCTGACGGCTTCTATTTTAAATGAATATACTTTATTCATTCTTTGAGCCATTGTTTTCTTTTCAGTTGATACTGGGATTGGTTGTTGAAGTTGTAATTGAGGTGATGTTTGTGATGTCGAAGGATTTTGTCGTTGCTTCTTTTGCTCCGGTTGGATTTGCATCACCTGTTTGCCTTTTTCTGCAATATTCCCAGGTTTCTTTTCAAAAGTTTTGATAGTTTTTGTCTTTTCAGTTTTCTCCATTACACTCATCTGCTTAACCTCTTCCTGAAGATTGGCAGCTTTACTGAGTAATTTTTCAAAAGTTTTTATCGTAAATCCTTTAAGCATAAATGCTATGGGACCATGGATATTTTTGAGCGATATTCCAACAACATGTTGTTCTTGTAACTGTGGCTCACATTTCATGCTGAGATTTCTCCAGCGTAAAATATAATCTATCAAGGTTTCTCCTGGTTTTTGTTTCTCTACCACTAAATCACCAATAGTGGTATGATGTTGTGCTCCTGCAAAGCGTTGAATAAAAAGGCTTTCAAGCTCTATAAAGGTTTTGACAGATCCATTGGGAAGTTCTGCATACCAGTCGAAGGCAACTACCGTGAGACTGTTAACAAATTGTCGAAATAGGAGAGCATCATTTCCTCCAGCATTACAGCAGCTTGCTCTAAAATGTGCCAGATGTTGTCGGGGATTTCCCGTCCCATCGAACATTTTAAAGACAGAAGGAACAAAACCTTTAGGATATTGAACAGAATCATATTCCTCTGGGTATGGCCTACCCTTTGGAGTTAATGCTCCAGCTTTTACCTGAGCCATCGTTTCTTTAATTTTCTGTTCCACTATTTTTGTAATATCCTGTTCTGGAGTTTCGTTATGAGGAGAATTCTTTCTCTTTCGAGTGCTTTCCTCGACATCCATTAGTTCTTCTCTGCTTTCAAGGATGTGAATAGCCTCCGGTCTAATGATTTCAATAGCTAGAGAAGGGTCCGTCGGTGGTTTTTGCAAAGTCGCTACCAGTTCTTCCATTCTTTGTTCAAGACGACTTATTTGTTCATCTCGTTGTCGTATCACCTCTCGCAATTCCTCTTCATTTGATTCTCGTGCTAAGGAAGTAGATCGGGTTTCTACCATGTTAACACTGGCAACATTCTCATTGGAACTGTCAGAAGTATTTTTCCTTTCTTGTCCTGAAAGTTGTTTAATATCTTCTTTTAATTTCTTTAATCTTTCTTAAAATGATTTTGTAGAATGTGTTCTGCTAATCTCTTCTTGTGAACTATTTGCAGGAGTGTTGGTGGTATTAGAATTCCTTTCAGATGATTTTCGCCTCCATACATTATTTTTAAGTATAGGTCGAGAACTCTCAGGTGGTGTATCATATCCGGTATAAGGACAATTTGCTTTTTGTAGCATCTGGACCAAGTCCGTCATTTTAGCAGTTGTATCTTCTGCTTCTGACATTAATTTGTCATATTGAGTTTTGTCATTAGTGACCACTACATCTTTTATTCTAGGGCCCAATCGAAATTTCACTGGCACTCGAACACAATGTTTATCAGTTGGGAATTGATAATTAGTTTCTTGATAATTAGATTTTTCCATTGCCAAAATTGTCCTTTTCATGGTGTTGGAGACTGCACAACCCATTTTATCTAATAACTTAGATAATGAACATTTTTCTTTTCGTGCTAATCTCTTAAACACTGAATGTACAACACAAAATGGGGGAGACCTTTTAGGTTGAAAGGAATTGTTAGTGTATTCAACAGGAATTGGAATATATTGATTTTCTTCTAAAAAGAAGGATTTCCAAAAATATTCTGTTGAAATTCAGGTGTTTCAAAATTATCATTTTCGTTCCACCTTTTCTTTCTTTTAAATGAAGGTGTTCTATGCACGTTTCTCGAAGAAGATCAGATTTCATACACAGATGATGGTGGAACATCATCTTCCTCGTAAACTTGTTTTCCTTTATTATCACTATGTCTTTTCATTTCTTCAAGGATATAAGGTTCTTCAGGTGTATATTCGAGTAAATTGTCTATAAAATTCAGAAAGTCTTCATAAGGTTGCAAGTCAAATTCTTGAAAAGACTGAGAATCAGTTTGATATGGATTATCTAATATGAATTCCGTTTCACTAAACAATCCATAATCATTATGATAAAAAGGAGGGTTTTCCTCTATTGGTATGTCAAAGTCTTGAAAGTAAGAAAAGATCGAATTCGGAGAATCCATTGTGATTTTTCTGTAATTTCAAGAAAAGCGAATATTATTGACTTATTTATAAACTGGGAACTTTTTATTTTCAAAATTTTGAAATGAAAACAAATGATAACAAAAGATGAGAAGAAAGATTCTCCCCAGCAGAGTCGCCACTCTCTTTTGGTGGCGGTGGAAATTAATAATGTCGTATGGGGTCATGTCATCGCCATCAATTTCTGTATCATGTCAATGTCAAGGAGTCAGCAACTAATATTAGCCTAGTTTTATTCATATAAATCCTATGAAGGATTTAGAGAATTTTCTTTTAGGACTAATAGTAGAAAAGGATGTTTATGATAATTCTCATATGAGGATATTCTAGAATAACATATTCTAGAATTTTCATATTAAGAAAATCATGATAAACCAGAGATTTCTATTTTGGGTTCTTTTAGATCTCCTATAGAGGCAAGCCTCTATAGTTAATTACATCTTAAACAATTTTCAATTGTTTAAGAAAACTTCTGATTTATGTTAATCATTTGTTTTCTAAGAATTTATTTTAAGGAGAGATGTACCGACTATCACTCCCAAATGTCGTTATATCATGTTATTGAATACTTTAGGTATTATGTCTAGCCTAAAGGTTCTGGTTTTGTTTCTGTTGTCAATGTTGTTGATTTGTTGAAAAATTTCAGGTTATGTGTCTAACCTAAAAAAAATTTTGGTTTTGTTTTTGTTGTCAAAAGTTTCAGGTTATATGTCTAACCTAAAAAGTTTTGGTTTTGTTTTTGTTCACCTAGAATGTCGTCCTGCAAAACAGAGTTAGTACACCCTATAACATGTAAAGAAAATCTAAGCGAAATTTCTTGTTTTCACCCTGCAAAGAAAACATTGTCAGAAATAACATCACAGAATATTTGGATATGTCTTGGATGTCAATTTATGTCGAATTATTTTGAAATGTCAATTTTTTTTGTTGATTATGTCAGTTTTGGTTTGAAATGTTGAATTTATATTTTGATTTTAAACTTAAATTCTGAATTAACTTGAGTTCTTAAGTTAAAAGGTTTGAAATTAGATTCAATATTGATTGAATTAACTTGGGTTCGAGTCCGGTTGAACCTAAGTTAGATTCAATGTTGATTGAATCTATTTAACTTGAGTTCATGTCTGTCTGAACTTAAGTTAAAAGGTTTGAAATTAGATTTAATATGGATTGAATTGACTTGGGTTCATGTCTGGTTGAACCTAAGTTAGATTCAATGTTGATTGAATCTATTTAACTTGAGTTCATGTCTGTTTGAACTTAAGTTAAAAGGTTTGAAATTAGATTCAATATTGATTGAATTAACTTGTGTTCATGTCTAGTTGAACCTAAGTTAGATTCAATGTTGATTGAATCTATTTAACTTGAGTTCATGTCTGTCTGAACTTAAGTTGAAAGATTTGAAATTAGATTCAATATTGATTGATTTGACTTGGGTTCATGTCTGATTGAACCTAAGTTAGATTCAATATTGATTGAATCTATTTAACTTGAGTTCATGTCTGTCTGAAATTAAGTTAAAAGATTTGAAATTAGATTCAATATTGATTGAATTAACTTGGGTTCATGTCTGGTTGAACCTAAGTTAGATTCAATGTTGATTGAATCTATTTAACTTGAGTTCATGTTTGTCTGAACTTAAGTTAAAAGGTTTGGTTTAGAATAGATTTAATTAAGTTTTAAGTCTTGTTTAAATAGGACTTAAAGGTTAATCAAGTCTAATAAATTAGACTCAATTAGATTTGCAGACCATCTAAGTCCCTTTTAGATAAGACTTAAGTTTTAATTAAGTCTATTTAAAGTTAGACCTAGACTTAGGATTGAACTTAAGCCGGGTTTTAGTTTAGATTCAAGTTAGGTTGAACCTAATTCTTAGGTTAGACCTAAGTATGGTTTGACTTAAGTCTAATATGGGTTAGACTTAAGTTAGGTTTTTGGGTTAGGTTCAATGTGGGTTGAACCTAAGTTTGGTTTGACTAGAATCTAGTGTGGGTTAGACTTAAGTTAAATTTTGAGTTTAGATTAAGTTCGGTTGAACCTAAGTTTTAGGTTAGACTTAAGTTTATGTCGTGTTAAACCTAAGTATGGTTTGACTTAAGTCTAATATGGGTTAGACTTAAGTTAGGTTTTTGGGTTAGGTTCATGTCAGGTTGAACCTAAGTTTGGCTTGACTTGAGTCTAATGTGGGTTAGACTTAAGTTAAATTTTAAGTTTAGATTAAGTTAGGTTCAAGTCATGTTGAACCTAGACTTAAGGTCCATTTAAGTTCAATATAGGTTGAACCTAAGTTAAGGTTTGACTTGGATTAGATTAGGTTCCAGTTGTATTGAACTCAAGTTTAGCTCAGTTTAGGTTAGGTTCAATATGGGTTGAACCTAAGGTTTCAAGTTAAGTTAGGTTCGATGTGGGTTGAATATAAGGTTTAGGTTAACTTGAGTTCAAGTTAGTTTGGACTCAAGTTATGTTAGGTTTAAGTTAGGTTCAGTGTGGGTTGAATCTAAGGTTTAGGTTAACTTGATTTCAAGTTAGATTGGACTCAAGTTATGTTAGGTCTAAGTTAGGTTCAGTGTGGGTTGAACCTAAGGTTTAGGTTAACTTGAGTTCAAGTTAGGTTGGACTCAAGTTAGGTTATGTTTAGGTTAGGTTCAATATGGGTTGAACCTAAAGTTTAGGTTAACTTGAGTTCAAATTAGATTGGACTCAAGTTAGGTTAGGTTTAAGTTAGGTTCAATGTGGGTTGAACCTAAGGTTTAGGTTAACTTGAGTTCAAGTTAGGTTGGACTCAAGTTATGTTAGGTTTAAGTTAGGTTCAATGTGAGTTGAACCTAAGGTTTAGGTTAACTTGAGTTCAAGTTAGGTTGGACTCAAGTTAGGTTATGTTTAGGTTAGGTTCAATATGGGTTGAACTTAAGGTTTAGGTTAACTTGAGTTCAAATTAGATTGGACTCAAGTTAGGTTAGGTTTAAGTTAGGTTCAATGTGGGTTGAACCTAAGGTTTAGGTTAACTTGAATTCAAGTTAGGTTGGACTCAAGTTATGTTAGGTTTAAGTTAGGTTCAATGTGGGTTGAACCTAAGGTTTAGGTTAACTTGAGTTCAAGTTAGGTTGGACTCAAGTTAGGTTATGTTTAGGTTAGGTTCAATATGTGTTGAACCTAAGGTTTTAATTTAAGTTAGGTTCAATGTGGGTTGAACCTAAAGTTTAGGTTAACTTGAGTTTAAGTTAGGTTGAACTCAAGTTAGGTTAGGTTTAAGTTAGGTTCAATGTGGGTTGAACCTAAGGTTTAGGTTAACTTGAGTTCAAGTTAGATTGGACTCAAGTTGGGTTAGGTTTAAGTTAGGTTCAATGTGGGTTGAACCTAAGGTTTAGGTAAACTTGAGTTCAAGTTAGATTGGACTCAAGTTAGGTTAGGTTTAAGTTAGGTTCAATGTGGGTTGAACCTAAGGTTTAGGTTAACTTGAGTTCAAGTTAGATTAGACTCAAGTTAGGTTAGGTTTAATTTAGGTCCAATGTGGGTTGAACCTATGGTTTAGGTTAACTTGAGTTCAAGTTAGATTGGACTCAAGTTGGGTTAGGTTTAAGTTAGGTTCAATGTGGGTTGAACCTATGGTTTAGGTTAACTTGAGTTCAAGTTAATTGGACTCAAGTTGGGTTAGGTTTAAGTTAGGTTCAATGTGGGTTGAACCTAAGGTTTAGGTTAACTTGCGTTCAAGTTAGATTGGACTCAAGTTAGGTTAGGTTTATGTTAGGTTCAATGTGGGTTGAACCTAAGGTTTAGGTTAACTTGAGTTCAAGTTAGATTGGACTCAAGTTAGGTTAGGTTTAGATTAGGTTCAATGTGGGTTGAACCTAAGGTTTAGGTTAACTTGAGTTCAAGTTAGATTGGACTCAAGTTAGGTTTAAGTTTCTAGGCTATGTTGGATTTGGACTAAAAGGTTGGATTTGGGTCTAATTAAACCTTTGCTGATTAAGGTTTAATAATTAATTAAGTCTAATGTAGTAGACTTAATTAGGATTTGTGTTTGATTAAGTCTTACTTAGTTAAGACTTAATAGTTTAATTAGGTCTAATTAGTTAGACTTAATTAAGGTTTATGTTTGATTAAAATTAGTTAGTTAAGGTCTAATGGTTTAATTAGGTATAATGGGTTGGACCTAATTAGGGTTTATGTTTGATTAAACCTTGGTTAGTTAAGGTTTATTGGTTTAATTAGGTCTAATGGGTTAGACCTAATTAGGGTTTATGTTTGATTAAACCTCAATTAGTTAAGGTCTAATGGTTTAATTAGGTCTAATGGGTTAGACGTAATTAGGGTTTATGTTTGACTAAACCTTAGTTAGTTAAGGTTTAATGGTTTAATTAGGTCTAATAGGTTAGACCTAATTAGGGTTTAAGTTTGATTTAAACCTTAGTTAGTTAAGGTCTAATGGTTTAATTAGGTCTATTGGGGTAGACCTAATTAGGGTTTAAGTTTGACTAAACCTTAGTTAGTTAAGGTCTAATGGTTTAATTAGGTCTAATGAGTTAGACCTAATTAGGGTTTATGTTTGATTAAACCTTAGTTAGTTAAGGTCCAATGGTTTAATTAAGTCTAATGAGTTGGATCTAATTAGGGTTTATGTTTGACTAAACCTTAGTTAGTTAAGGTCTAATGGTTTAATTAGGTCTAATGGGTTAGACCTAATTAGGGTTTATATTTGTTTTAAACCTAATGTGTAAGAAGGTTAATTAAGTTTATATGTCTTTAAACTTAATTAAAGGTTTGGTTTTGATTAATTAAGTTTAATATGTTCTTTAACTTAGTTAAAAGTGTTGACTTTTTGTATTTAAACCTAATTTAGGTAAGGTTTAATGGGTTAATTAAATTTAATATGTCCTTAAACTTAATTAAAGAATTTTGATTTTGATTTATTAAGTTTAATATGTCCTTAAACTTAATTAAAAGAGTTTAGTTTTGGTTAATTAAGTTTAATATGTGTTTAAACCTAATTAAAATTTAATTTTTGTATTTAAACCTAATTTAAGTAAGGTTTAATGGGTTAATTAAGTTTAATATGTCCTTAAACTTAATTAAAAATTTAATTTTTGTGTTAAACCTAATTTAGGTAAGGTTTAATGGGTTAATTAAGTTTAATTTATCTTTAAACTTAATTAAAAGGTTTGATTTTGATTAATTAAGTTTAATATGTCTTTAAACTTAATTAAGATTTAATTTTTATATTAAACCTAATTTAAGTAAGGTTTAATGGGTTTAAATGTTATTTTAAATTTAGTTAAGTCCAATTTGGTCATTTTAGACTTAAGTGAAGTTTATCGTTAGTCTATCATAGACTATAACCATTTTCAAACTTTGATTGTTGATGAAAATAGGTTAAATTTATAAAGGGTTATTTTTAGGATTAAAATTTTTTAATTAATAAAGGATTTCAACCCTAAATTTCAAAATACCATTCAAAATAATTTCTATGACTTAGAAATAGTTTTCTTAGGATTATTGTATGTTGCCCTATCATTTCTAGTCATTTGTATTTTATTTTTCTTAATTTTCAAAATTTTTATAATTATTATTTGAAATAATTACAAAGAAACTTGAAAATTAAAGAAAAGTGCCTTAGACATGTTTTCTGTCCTTGGAAAAATTATGGAAGGTTCCTAAGAACATAAAGATAAATGCCTCAAAGTTTCATAATTTTTTTATTTATAAATAATTTTTAATAATTAAAATACTCCAAAGAGTATTTAATTAATTAAAAATTAAATACTGAGAAGAAAATTATCATTTTGGTCTCATAATTTTCTCCTCTTCAAGAGCTTTCCAGAGGTATTTTTATTTTATTTTTATTACCTCTGAATCAAAAGATATGGATTTTTGAAGTTTTTAAGGTTTTAAGGTATTTTTTTATTAAATCCCGCCGCCAAACTCACCGCCGTTCGACGCGTGTCCTCGTACGCGTCGAACGAGCGGGAGGATCCGCTGTGGGAGGCCGAACAGCGGACACCGCGGGGAAGAGATCAGTGCCGTCCGTTCCTAAAACGTGGGATCGGACGGCGGAGAAAATTCGGCGAAAAATCCAAAAATTCTTGAACCATTAAACTTCAAACATCAATATCTCACTCATTTCTTGATGAAATTGAGTAATTTTTTTTAAAAAAATGATCATCTGGATGAGAAGTATCCATCCATACGGTGATGATACACTTCTGGGCTAGTATAGCACATGATATGTCGAAAATACGATTTATTTTGTAAAGAAAAATTCCATACCTTTGCCACAAGCAAATCAAGCTAGATCAGACCTTATGGTTGCCTTCTATGACTCCAATGGAAGGTTATTGCTGCAGCAATTTGATCCAGAAGTTGGGCTTAGGGAGGAATTTTGAAGAAGTACCTAATTTGGGGCTGTTTTTGAAATTGGACAAATTGGCTCAAATAGGCTCAAACTATGGCTTGGATTTGATCCTAAAAGATTGCTGAGACTCTTAGGAAGACTTTTTATGTTAGGAGCAGGTGCATTTGGGCAGCCTATTGTTCTCCCTAAATTTTTTTCTTCTTCTTGCTAGGTTCGGCCATGGGGTTCTATTTATAGCAAGGGGAGGTTATGGCTTAACTTAGGATGTTCTAGGGGAGTAGTTATCTCCTCTATCAGCCCATTGGGTGAAGAAATTGGCTGAGGATAGGCATTGATGCTTCTCCCTAAGTTTTCCATGATGATTTCCATTGTTTTGTCTTTCACCCATTGGCTCATGTAAGAGGTGCATGGTGAGCTGCCTCTACTCTTCTTAGGGAGCTTACACATCATCTCTTAAGCTTGGCAAATGGTGACACACAAGCTTATCCCTCATCATTGCTTCTAACCATGGTAGGGGGGTTTCATGCATGGTTTTCCTTCCATTGGGTAGCTTGGGAGGTGGGAGGTGAGGCCTCATGTTGGCCGGCCACCTCAGGGCTAAATGAAGCTTGGGGTGAAGGAGAAAGTGACACCTCACCCCATGCATCATGATGGGAATTAACCCATGGCTAAGTGGTCATAATGTGGGCTTAATTATGTGTTAATTAAGCCTTAAGATGAGTTTAGCCTAATTAATTATGAGAAGGCTATATGTCATTTCATTTCTTTTTAATTTCCCATTTTAATTAATTATTTTATTAATTAAAATTGTTGGAAAATATTTTATTAATCAATTTATTAATTGAAAATAATTTCAATTTAATTAATTGATTAATTTTATCATTTTTGTCATTTTATGATTTTAATTTAATTTTCATTTTAATTAATTATGTCATTTAATTAAAATATTGAAAATTAAATCATTAATCATTTTAATTAATCAAAATAATTTTGAAATTAATTATTTGATTAATTTTGTTGTTTTTATTTCATTTTTATCTATTTTAATCAAAATAGATAGGTGTTGACCAATTTTGACCTGGGTTAACCCAAGTCAGCCTAAATTGATCAATTTAATTTTAAAATGTACAGTACTTGTGATTTTGTCATTATGGAATTTTAAATGTATCATTGGGTGAAAGGGTTGACTTATGGGACAACAGGATTGGTCATTGGGTCTGGTTTGACTATTTTGACCACTGTTGACGTTTTAGGTCATAAGGTTGACCTATGGGGTTAACAGGGTAGGTCATTAGGTCTGGTTTGACTAATTTGACCAAAGTTGGCTTTTTAGGTCATAAGGTTGACCTATGGGGTCAACAGGGTAGGTCATTAGGTCTGGTTTGATCAATTTGACCAATGTTGACTTTTTAGGTCATAAGGTTGACCTATGGGGTCAACAGGGTAGGTCATTAGGTCTGGTTTGACCAGTTTGACCAAAGTTGACTTTTTAGGTCATAAGGTTGACCTATGGGGTTAACGGGGTAGGTCATTAGGTCCGGTTTGACCGGCTTGACCAAAGTTGACTTTTTAGGTCATAAGGTTGACCTATGGGGTCAACAGGGTAGTTCATTAGATCTGGTTTGACCAGTTTGACCAAAGTTGACTTTTTAGGTCATAAGGTTGACCTATGGGGTCAATAGGGTAGTCATTAGGTCTGGTTTGACCAGTTTGACCAAAGTTGACTTTTAGGTCATAAGGTTGACCTATGGGGTCAATAGGGTAGGTCATTAGGTCTGGTTTGACCAATTTGACCAATGTTGACTTTTTAGGTCATAAGGGTGACCTATGGGGTCAACAGGGTAGGTCATTAGGTCTGGTTTGACCAATTTGACCAAAGTTGACTTTTTAGGTCATAAGGTTGACCTATGGGTCAATAGGGTTGGTCAGTGGGTCTGGTTTGACTAATTTGACCAAAGTTGACTTTTTAGGTCAAAAGGTTGACCTATGGGGTCAACAGGGTTGGTCACTAGGTCTGGTTTGACCAATTTGACCAAAGTTGACTTTTAGGTCATAAGGTTATTGACTCATTGTAAAATGAGGTCAACAAGGAGATTAAAATGATATTAGAAATGCCTCCTCCTAAAACCTTGAAACAACTACGTTCTTTTCAAGGAAAATTGGCATATCTAAGACGCTTAATATCTAATTTGTCAGGAAGGTGTCTCCCTTTTCGAATTTACTTCGAAAGGATGTCACATTTGTTTGGGGAGAGACGTACCAACAAGCTTTCAAAGATATTAAATGATATTTAACGACACCTCCGATTTTGGCAGCCCCTATCTCGGGTAGACTATTGATACTTTATACTGCGGCCTTGGACGAGTCTCTCGGGGCACTACTTGCCCAAGTCAATGATGAGGGTAAAGAATATGCGCTGTACTACTTGAGTCGACGTCTAATACCAGCAGAAATAAAGTATCCTCCTATTGAGAAGCATTGTCTAGCTTGAGTTTTTACTACTCAAAAGCATAGACATTACATGTTGTCTCATAAGGTCAACCTGATCTTAAAAGTTAACCCGTTGCAATATTTGATGACCCGACCAACACTTTCAGGATGCTTAGCAAGGTGGTCGATGATATTATTGCAATTTGCAATAACTTTTGTGCCCCTTCGTGCCATCAAAGGGTAGAGTCTCGCAGATTTCCTCGCAGCGCACCCACTGCCAGCTGGGTCCCTGCTCAATGATGAATTACCAGACTAACAGATACTATGAATAGAGCAGCCTAGTGCCAGACGTTGGGAAATGTACTTAAACAGAGCGTCATTAGCCCGAAGAGACATAGGACAACAGAGAGTGATATCAGGCAAAGCAGGAATCAGTTTGGGCTTTGTAACTCGAGATCAGGCGATGCTGAGATTATCCTAGCACTGGATAGAGCAGTGTACCAACAATGAAGTGGAATATGAAGCGCTAATCACCGGTTTAGAATTAGCAATACTAATGGAAATTAAAGATATTGCTATTTATGGTGACTCACAACTCGTCATTCAACAAGTGGCAGGACACTATAAAATTCTGAAACCAAGATTAGTAGAATACCATTGGTACACAATGAAACTACTCGAGCAAATTCTGAATGTGATATTCTATAGAACTCCTCGAGCAGACAATGCCCATGCAGATGCTAACTTGCTAAACAATTAGCTTGTCTGCCCGAGGATTCTATAGATATTACGGTGCAAGGAAGTCAGGTTTTGTTACAGATCGACCTCGACAGTCTACACAAGATTGGGAAAGAAGAGATAACAGCTACAATGTCAAATGATACAGAAGATTGGCGTCAGCCATTGATAAAATATTTGCAAACTGGGAGATTACCAGAAGACAAGTCAGCAGCACATCAAATTCAGAAGAGAGCTCTCTCATATGCCTTAGTTGCCAGTATTCTATATAGAAGATCCTTCGATCAGATGTGGCTCAGATGCATCAGCAAAGTAGAAGCACAAAATCGTCAAAGAAGTACTTGCCGAATTGTGTGAAGCTAACCAGTCAGGACCAAGATGAAGATGAAAATCAAAATAATCAGATACCACTGGCCAGCAATGATGACAGACTGCATGGACACAACAAAAAATGTCATCAATGCAAAGTGCACAGAGTGGTCTTGCACCAACCTCCAAGTATTCTACACCTCACAATTGCTTCATGGTCATTCGAGTGTTGGGGCAAGGATATAGTGGGATTGATAGACCCTCCATCTTTGAAAGGACACAGATTATACTCGCAGCTACCGACAACTTCTCCAAGTGGGCAGAGGCAGTTTCGCTACGGGAAGTTACATCACAACAAGTTCTACAGTTCTTTAAAAATCAGGTTGTTTACCGCTTTGGTGTGCCGCGAAGGATCATCTCTGAAAATGGGTCCGCCTTCAAGAGCATGAAGATCAACAACTTCGTCAGAAGACAAGGGATAGATTGGAGGTACTCTACAATCTACTACCCCAAGGCAAATGGCTTGGAAGAAGCCTTCAACAAGACTCTCATTCAAATCCTAAAGAAGACGCTCGATGACAACTAAAGAGGATGGCACAAGAAATTGCTAGAAGCTTTTGTCGGCGATAAAAAAATTGTCGTTCCTATCGTCACAAATTCAGGGCTTTCATGTCAAATGTCAAGGAGTCGCCAGTCTATTGTCCTAATCTTTTTTAAATTATAAAAGAATGGAGAATAGACAATCAAGAAAATGTAATGTGATATCATCATAGGGAGAACTCTAGAAATTTCTTATCCTATTAGGAAAATCACAAGTTTGATAACCAAAGAGTTTTAGGTGTCAAACTATTCTGAGTTTTTTTTTACTTCTCCTATAGAAGCAAGTTTCTATAGTTAATTACATCCTAGACAATTCTAGTTTTGCCTAAGAAAACTCTTGATTAATATTAAAAACTCATTTTTCAAAATAAATTTTAGGAAAATAAACATACATATGTTTTATTCCTAATTTTTTCCTCATTTTGTCATGAGATATTATATTAGTCATTTATGTCATGAGGTACCTTCTAAAATGTCAAGAAGATATGACTCTGTTTTGTCATGTCAAAATTGATTTTGTTTGTCGTGTTGATATTTTGTGACATGTCATGTCTTATTTGTTTATTTTGTTCAATATGTCTTATCATGTCGTGTTTTGTTGTTTTTAATGTCATTTATTTTTGTGTTTTATCATTTTTAATGCCATTTATCATTTTTGTTTGATTTTAATGCCATTTTGTTTTGTTATTTTTGTTAATGTTTCCTCATCGACGTCCTGCAAAACAGAGTTAGCACACTCTATGACATGCAAAGAAAATCTAGTGAAACTTATTGTTTATTTTGTTTTGTTTATTTGTTTGTCGTCGTTTCGTCATTGTTGTTCTGCACAACAGAGTTAGCACACCCTATAACATGCAAAGAAAATCTAGCAACACTTACTGTCTTCATTCAGCAAAGAAAACAATTTCAGAAAACATAAATTTTCAAATTATTTATTTCAAGATTTGTTAAATATTAAAGTCATTTTTATCTTATGTCGTTTTGTCGGTTATCGATTTATGTTGTTATTTTATGTCAAAGTTAAATTTAATGTTTTGTGTCAATTGGTTTTATATTGTTTTGTATTTTATTTTGAGTTTTGTTTTATATCAATTTTATTTTAGATTAAACTTAAAATGCATGTCAGTTTTTATTAATTTTATATCAAACTTCAATTTTTATGTTGATTTATGTCAAATTATGTTGTTTTAAGTTTGATTTATGTTGTTGAATTTTGATTTTTATGTCAGCTTATGTTGAATTGAGTTGTTTTAAGTTGAATTAAGTTCAATTTGGGTCGAACTTAAAAGTTATGCCAGTTTAAGTGAATTAAGTTCGATTTAGGTCAAACTTAACAATTATGTCATTTTAGGTTCAGTTTGGGTTGAACCTAAGGTTCATTTAGGTTTGACTTAAATCTAGAATGGGTTAGACTTTAGTTGGGTTTAACTTGGGTTCATGTCTAGTTGAACCTAAGTTTAGATTTCACTTAAGTCTAATATGGGTTAGACTTAAGTCAGGTTTGTATTATTTTTTAGTTAGGTTCAAGTTAGGTTGAACCTGGTTTTTGACTTAAGTTCATTACGGGACTTAAGTTAAGTTTGTTTAAATTTTGGGTCAGGTTCAAGTTAGGTTGATCTTGAGATTTAACTTAAGTTCAATATGCGTTGAACTTAATTTGCGTTTGGTTTTGAGTTAGGTTAGGTTGAACCTAGGTTTTAAACTTTTATTTCAATATGGATTGAATTTGGTTTATGTCAAACTATCTGATTTAGGATTGATTAAACCTAATTTGGATCAGGTTTAATTGATTAATTAGAATTAATATAGGCTAAGTCTAATTGATTTGGGGTTAATTTAACCTAATTTAAATAAGTTTTAATTAATTAACTGAACTTAATTAGGGTTAAGTCTAGTTGGTTAGATACTAATTAAATCTAATTTAATTAAGGTTTAATAGGTTAACTGAACCTAGTTATCGTTAAGTTCAGTTTGTTAAAGGTTAATTCAATCTAATTTGATTAAAGTTTAATAGGTTCATTGAACTTAATTAGGGTTAAGTTCAGTTAGTAAAGGTTAATTAAACCTAATTTGATTAAGGTTTAATAGGTTAACTGAACTTAGTTAGGGTTAAGTTCAGTTAGTTAAAGATTAATTAAACTTAATTTGATTAAGGTTTAATGGGTTAACTGAAGTTAGTTAGGGTTAAATTCAGTTAGTTAAAGGTTAATTAAACCTAATTTGATTAAGGTTTAATAGGTTAACTGAACTTTTTTAGGGTTAAGTTCAGTTGGTTAATGGTTAATTAAACCTAATTTGATTAAGGTTTAAAAGGTTAACTGAACTTAGTTAGGGTTAAGTCCAGTTAGTTAAAGGTTTGTTAAACATAATTTGATTAAGGTTTAATAGGTTAACTGAACTTACTTAGGGTTAAGTTCAGTAAGTTAAAGGTTAATTAAACCTAATTTGATTAAGTTTTAATAAGTTAACTGAGCTTAGTTAGGGTTAAGTTCAATTGGTTAAAGGTTTATTAAACCTAATTTGATTAAAGTTTAATAGGTTAACTAAACTTAGTTAGGGTAAAGTTCAGTTGGTTAAAGGTTAATTAAACCTAATTTGATTAAGGTTTAATAGGTTAACTGAACTTAGTTAGGGTTAAGTTCAGTTAGTTAAAGGTAAATTAAACCTAATTTGATTAAGGTTTAATAGGTTAACTGAACTTAGTTAGGGTTATGTTCAGTTGGTTAAAGGTTAATTAAATCTAATTTGATTAAGGTTTAATAGGTTAACTAAACTTAGTTAAGGTTAAATTCAGTTGATTAAAGGTTAATTAAACCTAGTTTGATTAAGATTTAATTGGTTAACTGAACTTAATTAAGGTTAAGTTCAGGTGATTAAAGATTAATTAAGCCTAATTTGGGTAAGGTTTAATTAATTAATTGAACTTAATTAGGGTTAAATCCAATTGGTTTAAGGTTTGATTTGATTGATTAAGCCTAATGTTGATGAAGCTTAATAATTAATTAGGTCTAATGGGTTAGGCTTAATTAAGGTTTAGGGTTTGATTAAGCCTAATGTAATTAAGGTTTAATAGTTTAATTAGGTATAATGGCTTAGACCCAATTAAGGTTTATTAAGTTAAACCTAATGTGATTAAGGTCTACCTTTGTTTAATTAGGGTTAAATAGTGTCTTAGACCTAATTAGGTTTTAATTTCATATTGGTTTGGATCCTATTGGAATTGGATTCAAAATTTTGACTTAAGTCTATTTATGTTAGACTTTAGGTTTTGATGTAAAATTGAACTTAATCCTTGGGTCTTGACTTTGGGTTTATAAGGGTTAAACCCATTAGTCTTTGAGGAAATAAGTTAACCCTATGTCCATTAGAGTTTAACTCTATCTTAAGTTCATCTAGCCTTGAGGCTTTTGGATTTGGTTAACCTTAAATGTCTTTTAAGGTTAAATTTTGATTAATTAGTTCAAATTGTCTTTAAACTTAATTAAAATTTAATTTTGAGAGTAAACCTATTATTATAGGGTTTAAAGGAACTAATTAAGTTTTTAATATCCTTTAAACTTAATTAATGTTTGATTTTTGGTCATTAAACATAATGTCAAAAGATTTAATGGGTTTAATTAAGTTTAATATGTTTTTAAAATAATTAAATTGATATTATTTTAAGATTTGTTCATTCTCTTTTTTTAAGTTTGATTTAATTAAGCTTAATTTGTCTTTAAGCTTGATTAAGGGTTTGATTAAGATGATGATTAAGCCTAATTTGTCATCTTAGACTTAACTAGATTGTGAGTTAGACTCATTTTAAACTTAATCTATTATGAAAGATAGGCTAAGTAATAAAAAAGTGATTTTTAGGATTTAAATTTATTAATTAATAATGAAGTATAAATCCTAAATTTTGAAAAATCAATTAAAATTATTTAATGACTTAAAAATCATTGTCTTAGGGTTATTGTCTTTAGGATTTCTGGCCATTTTCCAATTTTATTTTTCTTAATTTCCAATTTTATAATTATTTTTAGAAATAATTATAAAGTGGCTTAGAAATTAATAAATGCCACCTTAGAGAATTTTTCTGTTCTTAATAAAATCAGGGAATATGTGTTATGATGAGAGGATGATTTTGTGAAAATTTCATAATTTTTGAAATTATAATTAATTTTTAATAATTAGATTACTCCAAAGAGTAATTAATTAATTAAAAATTAAATATAAATGAAAAATAAAAATTATTGATTTCACATTATTCTCCTCTTTCTCCTCTTTCCAGGGGTATTTTTATTTTATTTTTGTGATTTATATTTTAAAAGATATTGAATTTTGATTTTTTTAAGGTTTCACTGATTTTATTAAATTTAAAACTAACCAGAAAAGATGAGGAAGCGCTGCGTGTCCTTGGAAGCGTCGAAACACGCTTGATCCGCTGTGGGGACCCAAACAGCAGAGTGATTATCTTTAAATCAGAGCCGCCTGTCTTTTAAACCGAAGATCGGATGGTTGTGGCTCATCTTCCCCATTTCTCTAATCTCGCATACCGTCCATGGTCTAGGGACAAATATTCGCACAATCCTTGTCAGATTTGAGCGATTTTTGTTCCTATAAATTTGTCTTGATGAGACTAAGAGATTCGTACGGCTTTGTTAGGATTTTGAAAAACTTTTCTTCACAAAGGCTGAAACTCGAACGCCATGAATGGAAAAAAACCATACCTTAGCCACAGCAGTTCAAACTTTGAATTGATTGCTTTAGATTGGTCGTCTAGGTCTAAGAAAGCTTCCATGCACTTCAATTTGACTCCAAACAAGGTGTATATAAGATTTTGGATTTGATGAGCTTGGTTTGTAGAGAAATGGTGAATAGAAGGTTAGAGACTGTGGAAAGGCTCAATTTTAGTTGAGCTCTTCTTCTTTTGACCCCTAAATGGTTTTAAGAAGATCAATTTTGAAGTTTTGTGTAGTTTGGTTTCAGACTTTGATTTTTTCCTGGTTTGGGCTAACTTGAAAATCTCTGGTTAACCTAATTAGCTTGATTCGGTGGCTAATGTGGTCTGATCTTGATTGGGATCTCTTGTGTAGGATCTAAGGAGAATTTTCTCTCTTGGGAGAAAAAGGATTTGAGCAAAGATTAGGCGTTTATTTTAGTCTCTTTTCTCCTTGGGTTTAGGCTCTCGAGTTAGCCTAATTAAGGTGATTTAGTTGAGTTTTTAGGCTAGTTGGTGGTTGGGTTTAGGATAAAACTAATCACTAAGGTCCTAAGCAAGGTTTTTGTTGTGGGAAGTTAGAGGATTTGAGCATAGGTTATCTAGTTATGGGTTACTTCTCCTCTCCTCCATGTTTTCATGTCTACCTCTATTTATAGCCATGGGGATGGCTTGGCTTGGCTAGGAGTCATCTAGGGAAGTTCTTAACTCCCTCATAAATGTTTTGGATAAGATTGTGGCTTTCAATTGAGTGGAGTTTGGAATTTAAAATGTTTAACTCATGTAGAGTTTGTTTATAGTTATACTTGAGTTTGAATTTTTAATTTCTCTCATTTATTATTTTTGTAGGTGAATATGGCTTACCATGGTATAATCTTCCCTTCATGTTTTAATAATTTTTTAATTGTGTTAAGGAGAGAAAGCCACTTTAGCCCCCTTACTCATTTCATGTATAAATGGATTATCATGGTATTTAACCATGGTAAAAAGTCTATCCTATGCTTGTTTCTTTTTTATTGGATGATCAAGGAGGTGGCTAAGATAACCTTTGTCATGGCTAGCCAAATCACCTTGGAGAGGAAGATGATTCATACCTTGAAATGGTGAGGTTTTGCCACTTCATTTTCCATAAAATGATCGCTTTTAACCATGGTTAAAATTTTAAATTATAAATCATTTATGGGTCAACTTATTTTTGATGGGTCATATGGATTGTGTCTAACCTATATGAGGTCATCAATGACGTGATTAATGATCTTAAAATTTTAAAAACCAATTATTATGTCATGATTGGTGTCATGGGTAAAAATTCCATTTTATGCCCTTTTTATTTTAATTTCCATTTTAATTTCCATTTTAATTAATTATGCCATTAATTAAAAATATTGGAAATTATTTTTTTAACCAATTAATCAATAAAAATAATTTTAAATTAAATATTTGATTAATTTGATGTCATTTTTTGGTTTAAAATTGAATTTTATTTCATGGCTTTTAATTATATTTTTATTTTAATTAATTATTTAATTAATTAAAATATTGAAAATTATATTATTATCCAATTAATTAACCAAAATAATTTTGGAATAATTATTTGATTAATTTATTTTTGGTTCAAAATTGAGTATTTTGACCAAATTTGATGAATGTTGACTAGGGTTGACCAACATTGACCCACGTTGACCCAAGTTAACTTGGGTTGATCAATTCTAGTACAAGGATGTTCAATGTGACTTTCTCAACCTTGTCATAGTTGATTTGATCACAAAATTAGTTGTTTAGTCATTTTGGGATCTAAATTGGTCATGTTGACCAAAGTTAGGGTTTTGGTCAACCCAAAGGTCAATGCGGTGACCTTTGAATTAAATTTTTGTTTGTTTTGATTAATGTTAAGTTGATCATGTTATTTATATTTGTAGTTAATTTTGTGGTCAAGGATAACATAGATTATCTATTTTGACCTTTTTTAACCTTTTTTAGTTCATGAATTAACCAATGGGGTTAATGTGATTGTCTTTATGTCAATTTGGCTAATTTTGAAAATTTTTCGTCAAAAACCGATCAAATGTGTCATATTTTATCAGTTTAATGTTTGAGATGTCAATTATGAGTCAATATGGAGGTCGTTATGTCAGAAATTGACTGTCTTATCCAATTTTTGGCCTTTTAAGTTGAAATTAACTAGGTTAATCAAACTTGTTTATTTAGATTAAGAAAATTAATCATTTCAGAGTTTGCCATTATTGATTTGATTAATTTAATTTGTTATTTAAATTTTAAGTCAAAAATACTTTATCAAGGTTTCATAACGTGCTGGTGTTCGGTATGTAGTTTTATAAGCACATAACAATTCATTTAATTTTTTATGCCATTATCTTGAATTGCTAGTCAATACTTTCTTTTAAATTTGAACCAATGTTTTATTAAAAGCTTCAGCTAAGCAATTGGCCTTTGGGTAATAAATTGTCGAATATCACCAATCTATTCAATGTCTTTGAATAAAATTGTTTATTTTCATGTTCTTAAAGGCTAATCCATTGTCAGAGATAATCCTTCAAGGAACTCCCAATCTATAAACAGTTTGTGTCTTGAGGAAGTGAAGAACTTGTTATGCTTTGACTGCCCTAAGTGGTACGGCTTCTGCCCATTTTAAGAAGTAATGAGTGGCTACCAATATAAACCTATGTTCTTCGGTTGACGGAGGATCTATAGGGCCCACAATATCTGTACCCCAACATTCAAATGGCCAAGATGCAATTGTCGGATGTAACACATTTGGAGGTTGATGTAAGACTATTCCATGAACTTGACATTGATGGCATTTTCTTGCTACTTCAAGGCAATCAGTCATCATTGATGGCCAATAATATCCCATTCATTTTTTTTTTATTTTCAACTTGGGCCCAGACTGGTGTGCACCACATATGCCTGAATGAACTTCTTTAATTAGTTCTTGAGATTTGGATTGACTTAAACATCTTAACCACATTTGATGAAAAGATTGACTGGTCAAATTAAGAAGTAAATTTCATGGAATTAAATCTTCACAACTTATTCCAAATTTAAACACTTATACATTCCACAATTATCCTACATAATTTAATTACTTCTTCATTTAATAAAGAAAAAGATTAAAAAAACTACTCATAACTCATGGGAAAAACACAAGCACACATTGATTTGAAAATAGAAATCTGACCAGAGAAAAATGTATTAAGAAATTCATACCAATACTATATTAACTTTTGATGAAATTACACTTTAAATAAATGTATTTTCTATGTTTTATTACAGGTATGACGATTTATAGTAAATGGAGCAAAAAGTTGGAAAAAGGAGCAAATTTGGAATGAAAATGACTAAAAGAGATAAAAGCGATAAAAATTGAACTAGCCCGCCGACGACGAGGAATAGGCCGCCTATGACGAGGAATAGGCCGCCGATGGCGTGTTTTTCTCGAGAGAATTTGAATATATTATAAAGGAGCCTGCCGACAGCGAGATCGAGCCTGCCGACAATGAGCCTGAGCAGTTAGCCTATGTTATATAAGCCCGCCAACGGCGCCAAGGAGCCTGCCGACGGCGAGAAGGTCGGTTCAAGCAAGATACATTGAATTTGGACGCTTTTTGAAGAGGTGCTTAAGCAACCATTGGAAATCTTTCTTCCTCTTTAAATAGAGATGATTTTAGGCCAAATATGTGTCTTCTTTGTGTCCTTGGTGTGTCATATATTAGTGTATTTAGTGTGTAAGCGTGTTTTAGAGAGCATATTAGTGAGTTTAATTGAGTGTGTTGTACAAGAAGGAAAAGTCAGAGGAACTTCAAGGAGTCTGCTTGGGGAGAAAATTCGAAATAAGTTTTGTTTATTGTTTTATAACTTTAATTTTATATGAAATCCAAGATTTGTGTTATTCTTCCTATGCATTCTGAGTAGTCTTCTCTGTCTTTCTCCTAGTTTTTGAGATTTTTGTGAAATGGAAAATTGAATTAGATGTGCCTAAAATATTAAATAAAAATTGTGATAATCTTTTACTCAAATCTTAATTTACTTTCAATTTGGCCAATTGAACTGTTAAAATATGTTGATTTTACAACTAAAGTAAAGATTACATCCAAAATTCAGGGAAAAGCAAAAGCCTTGAAAAGAGGGTGCAAATTAATAGGAAAATATTATTTATCGGGCGTAGAATTAGATATTTTAGAGTGACAGACTAAAATCTTCAATTCGTTTCTATCGTTTGGGAGCTGAAGTATAGATGTTAGCACTCAGGCGAGGGGAAAGTGGGAGCTCCGAAGTGAGAGCCGGTAGCCTCCCAGCCTAGCCGCAGATTCAGTAACTAAGCATAAGATTAGTCAAAATTCTTTATGCCTGGACCAAAGGGTAAAGAATAGGAATGCTCCTATTTGGCACAATACAATTCTAACTAATTTGATTATCCTTTCACTTAATTCTCTTAAACAAGGGGAGAGATACTTTTCTAAATTGCAATCTTCCATTCAAAAATAGAGCTTAGTGTAAGTGTTCTTTATTTCCGTATACTAGATAGTAATTGCATCTGCTAAAAATTAGTTCATAATCTCTAACTTCTCTGTGGAATCGATATCCAGGACTCCATTAGAGTCCTGTATTACTTGAACGATACAATTACTTGCGTTGATGAAAAGGGGTAACTTTGTTATTATTGAATATTATTTTTATATTGGTTAAACATTTATATAGATATACACATTCGCCCCGACCTGTCAAAATCATAAAGAAAACACCACAAGAAAAACTAAATATAAAAACAGAAGTAAATACTTATCTGCAATTCCTTTCCACAAGACTCTGGAAGTTCCTTTGAAACTTGACCTTCCACAGGACAACACTACAAAGGTTGGCACCCAACTCTGTTGACTCCAACTCTGACTTTAAACTTCAATAAAAACTAGATAAATGGATGAAAGAAAATTGGTGGAAAGAAGGTTTCACACCAACCCTTTCTCCTCTTAAACTAAACTAATTAAACTATAAACAATAAAAGAATGAAAGTAAAACTAGGAAAGACTCTTTGAAACTAGAAGATGACATTGAAATTTAGAAAAGACTCTTGAAAACTAGACTCTCTAAAAACTCCTATGAAATAATTTTAATAATAATCCAAAAGGTGCCTTGATGTCTCTTCAAATTATATCCCGATTCAATGTAACCACAAAAAGATGCATCCCTTCATTCAAATTTGCTGCCCAAGTGACGTTAAGGAAGTCACCACCAAAAGTTGCTTCAAAGATCCCTTATAATTGGCACCAAAAGTGAAGAAAATTTGATTTTAACTGTGGCGGCTAAGCGCTAACCAGGCGGCGCTTAGCCGCCAAAGTTCAATTTTTCATTTTTTTCATTTTTGCTCCAAATTTAATCCAATTTTGCTCCTTTCATCATAAGCACATATTTTCATCATACCTGCTAGAAAAACACAAACTACCTTCCATTAAAGTGCAATATCATAAAAAATCAGTATAAAAATGTGCATAAAAATACTATATATTTTAGGTGTATCAAAATCCCCCAAACTTAAAATGTTACTTGTCCTCAAGTGACTCTTAATCACATAGAAAATTTTAGCATGAAAATTATGTAATGAGTTTCTTAGGAAGGTAAAAAAATTTTGTTCTAGAAATGGAATAATCCAATTTAGAAAAAATTTTAGAAATTAAGACCAACTTAAAGTTTAGAAAGTTCTTAGGTAAAGGATAATATAAAATATAGGTTTTTATCTAATTCAAAAATACTAGTAGATTCTTCAAAATATAGGATTCACACACTTATTTGTCTCACTTAAAATATTTATTTGAAAGTAATTTTACTTACTATATTATAACCTTAAGCTTTAGATTTTCTCAGAACTTTTATCTTATACTTTAGGTATGGAACCAATTTTTGATTAGGCTCTTAAATCCTCAAGCTTCTCCTTCCTTTTTACATACTATTTTTCACTTTTTTCACTTTTTATTTTTCTTTTCTTCTTAACACTGCCGTTGCCTGTCCCAAGCCCGGATGTGAAAAGTGGAGGGTTGCGTTAGGTAGTCGACAGCCAGCATAAAACTTATCGAAAAAAAATCATGACATAAATCCTTTTGAACATTGTGTAAGTGCTAGGGAATCCCCTGGAAGCGACGCGCTGTATGACCTGAATACAGTGGAAAGTGTGCAAGGGCCACTACACCGGCGCCCGGGTGTAATGTCAAGTAAGTAAGGGCTCCCACATTACGGACGGATGCGAGTAAAGAAGTTAGTCCATGATACTAGTATTAGGATATGATCTTTGAATATAGATACTCTCAATGGTATATTAATGAAATTGGTTGATATTATGATCCATAGAAAGATAAATATCTTATGTATTCAAGAAACTAAATGGGTTGGAGAAAAAGCTAAGGAGATTGATAACTTAGGTTTTAAACTATGGTATTCTGGTAAGAGTCATACTAGAAATGGTGTAGGTGTAATTATAGATAAGAGTTTGAAAGATAATGTTGTTGTCGGCTTATTTTTAGGTTTTGAATTTAATTTAAATATATATATAATTTAGAAAGTAGCATTTGATTTTGAAAAATAATTTTTAAATTTGAAAATCTTAAGAAATGAAATCAAACCGATTTTACATCCCAAATAATTTATATAAACGAGCACCGCACCACAAACCGTGTATCTATCCCAAAGAATAGACACACTGCTTGATGATGGGGCTCGATTAAATAAACTAAAAGATTTGTGACATCCGTTTGGTCTGCGAACCAATTTTATAAGCCGACAAATTCCCCTACCTAATATAAAGGAATTAAACAGGGTTTATATTACCTGGGTTCTTAAAGTTCCCTATAAGGGCAAGCCCCTATAGTTAATTTCATCTTAAATGACGTAAATCATTTAAGAAAACTCTCGATAATGATCAGTGGTTTTGCTCTCAAGAATTTCAAAGTTTGAGGTTTCAAGGGATTGAATTTTGGAAATTTCAAAAGGGAGTAGCTCAAATTTAGAACAGTTTATTTCAAGAATCCAAAGGAAGAGAAGTAGAAGAAGCTGAGGATCCAAGAAGAATCTTGGCAACTTCCCAAACTATCCTATTGTTTGGCTTCAATTTGGGAGTTTATTTAATTTTGCAATCCTACCAGTTTTATTTATTTAGGTCTTATATTTGTATGACATAATCACACAAATAGCCTCGAAGATGTGAGGGTTTATGTCGTACCAAACGACCACCTCGGAGTACTAAGACCGGTTAGGGCTTAATTTGCATAACATGATTATACAAATGCCTAACAAAAATTTGAGGATTTATGTTGCACTAGGCAAACTACCTCGAAGTCCTATGGCTAGGTTATTTAAACTAATGATTGGTTCTGCTGAAGTAGCCACATGTTTTGCTGATGACGATGGTCGTGCTGCCCACTATGCTTCAAGCTCCTTGTTGTTGTCACAGAGGTTCAGTTTTAGAAATTATAAATCAAAAGATGAGATAAGTGTTTTGGTTTAGAAATCTTAAAGTCCAACTGTCTTTTAGTGTTTTAATTAAAACAAATCTTAAAGTTGATTATAACAACACCGGTTAAGATCCCACGGTTCCATCCTTCCGACATCGTTATTTTTATCGGATTCACTTAGTCCGGATAAATTTGCTAAACTCAACTCGAATGAGTTCCACACTTTCATTTAGACCGTGGGAAATCCCGTTAGCAACACGTAGGTTACATCATCCGAGGTATTCCCGATCATCCAACAGGACGTTTTAATTTAGTTAAAGTTGTATTTTTGTTGTTCTGTTTGTGATTAAATTTTGAGTTATTTTATATTTTGAATGTTGTGGCGGTGGATTTTTACCTTGTAGTGACTTTTAATTTAGTTTTGGTTTCAGTTCAAGAACTATCCTAAAGGTTTTGGTTTTCATGCAACAGTCTTGTTTAACATACAAGAAAAGTAAAGCGCAGTGCAATAAAGTAAATTGTAATAACATAAAAGCGTACATGGAGAGTCTTCCCGTCATTCCAAGCTTCACTTAAAACACATGTTAAGGCATTTAAATGTTTATAACAAGTACCTAGGTAAATACTAAAGGAAGGGTTTTAGTTGTCTGCCAGAATCCTAATCCTATAGCTAGTCATTTCCTATGACGTCTAGGTTCTTGATTTTGGTTAAGGATGATTTTCTTCATCAAAGAACAATTAAGTTCAATTGTTCTTTAAAACATCTCACCATAATGAGGAAGTGCCTAGAACAAATTCTAAACATCTTTTCAATACTTTTGAGATTACTTTGAGTCCAAATGAATTTTATTGTACTGGTGAATCAATCATCCAAGAGTTTAGTTAAGTTTTGTTTCCTTGCTCAGTGAACTAGGATGTTTGATTATCCTATGAGTGAGGTGACATTTCACCTAACGCCTCAGTTAATAGTTATAATAATTTAAAGCTTTCAGGGGCTAGTTAATTTGTTAAAGATTTTAATGATTCGAAGTTAAAGTTGATAATTTACTTTAATGTGATTTAATTATGAATTTTTTAATCAATGATTTTAAATTTGGAATGGTGTTTGATTCATTTAATTTAAACATTTTTTTATAAATGATAACAATATTTTACGTTAATTTAATTTTTCTTAAATTAATTTAAAAGAAGTATTCATGTTATTTATTAAATTTTGATGGTTTAATTTGGATTAATTAATTTAATTTTTACATCATGTTTTAAGATAAGTTGTTTTAAAAATTAGTTAAAATTTGTAATTTTTGATTTAAACTTGTTTTTTAAATTATTTTAGATCAGTTTCAAATATTTTTAATTTACTTTTTTAATTATTTAACATTTTAGGTTTAATCAATTATTAAATTATTTAATGATGTAGGTTTTAATTAAGAATTATTTACTTTTAATCATTTAATTATTAATCCCATTTATCTTCTTAAGTTACATCCCCATTTTAATAATCCAATTTCAATTAATCTTCCAAAATTTAAATTATTTAATTAATTAAAATTTCATTTTTTTGGTTTATTAAAGTGATCAATGGGTTTCTACCCTTTGAATTCCCAAAGTTTCAACCATCTACGAGAAGATTAAAATCAGATATTTTACCCCCATGTTAATTAAACCTAAAGTTTTGATTAGGGGTTAAAATCTTTTATTTACCTTTATGCCCCTTTAAGCTCATTTATTTTATAACTCATTAAATTAAGCTTAAATGAACTTAAAATTTTTATGCCACTTCACTCACATGTCAATTAAGACATTAGAGAGAAAATGTGATTTTTCTGAATTTAATTTATTTATATAATTATTTTTAATGGAAAATAGGGGTTTTCAAAGAATATTCACCAACATGACCAAGGTAAAGTTTCTATCATTAAGAAAATTATGGAATGTTCCTAATGATCAGAGGACCACATGAACCGATTTTGGTGATTTTTTGAATTATATTTTATTTTTTATAATTATTTTAATTTTTGGAGTGTTAATTAATTATAAAATAAAATAAAAGTTGAAAAAATGGATTTTATATTTTTCAAAAATCTCTCTGACCTCAAGAAAGTCAGAGAAATAAATTTTATATTTTTATGATTTTTCTTTATTTATTAGAATTAATTTAGTGGGGAAGGATTTAGAAAATACATTTTTTTAATTAAAAATTGTTTTAAAGCTTTGAAATTAAATATCTTAACCTAGAGACTTAGGAAAAATATTTGATTGGTTCCTAAGTGATTAGGGGACCAAATGTGACATTTTTATGATTTTTATTATTTTTGTGACTTTTATTATTTTTAAATTATTAAAAATATTAAACTATGCTTAAAAATGAAAATTTTTAGAAAATTCCAATTTTATTTTTCTTAGACTACTCTGATATCAGAGAAGTCCCAAAATCAATTTAATGAATTTTTGAAATGTTTTTTTGAAGTTATGAATTTTTAAAGTTCAATTTTGATTATGTGGTTTAATTAATCCATTTAGTGAGGTTAAACATTTCCAATTGACTTTAAATTTTTATGTGTGGTTCCCCTAATCCTAAAGATCAGTGGAGAATTATTTTCAAGTCATTTTAATGTGTGATTAACTATAATTAATTAATGTTCAATTTAGAGTGATTTGGCCAATTAGGATTATTTTTAATGAATTAACTCAAACCATAATTTTCCTAGGGTCCTCTGGTCCTAAGAAACTTCACCAAATTTTCTTGGTATTTTCTAAGCAACATGCTAATTTTTGGAATTACAATGTCAAAACAGTGACATAAACTTAAAAAATACATAACATACCATAGGGATAGCCTCTGGCCTTAGAAAATTCAGGGAATGTTTCCAAGATAAGAGGCTACAAAAGCCCTATGGTCTCATGCCATGGTGAAATGTGTACATGCATGGAGAATTAAAATTCTCAAAATAGTATTAAATTAATTAAAAATAAAATACTCAACAAAATAGATCAATTCTTTTTCCACATTATTCTCCTCTGTTCACTGAGCAAGATGGTATTTTTCTTTTATTTTTATGATTTTTCTATGCAAAGATATCAATTTTTGAAGTTTCTGGTATTTAAATAAATAAGAAAAATCAGATTTTCCTACTTAAGCCAGTCAACGCCCGTCAACCTCGGCAGCTCCGAAGCCCTACGTGTCGCGCTCCTATTTGAAGCAGCCACTGAGTCAGCTGCCACGCAGCCCGTGGTTCACGTTCCACCTCCTCGTCCGACTCCATCTGAACTGTTCGTTCAATACACTCGCAATCCGACGATGACCAATCATCGTATCCGACTGGTTTGAACCCGTGACCGTCGACCTTCTAAACCTAATATCTCCCTCGATTCTCAACAGATTTTCGAGTTCTTATGCTCTATGGATTCGTCTTGAGAAGTTGAATACATCCATATGGTAAACATGCATTGAAATTGACTTGAATGAAATGAAGAATCGCTGGAAGCTAGGGAGGAAGAAGAGGGCAATACCTTGGCTCTGAGAAGTGAAGCTTCTATCAGAGAGGCTTGGCACATTCGTTGGAGTCCAAGGAAGCTAGGGATGAAGCCTGGAGCTGTGGTGAAATTCCTAGACTTGACTTCCACCAGGCTCGATCACAAAGCTTGGAGGCTGGAACAACTAGGTGGCCTAGAGAGGGGGCTTTCACTGGGGAACTCCTTCTCTACCTCTGGTGAAGGTGTGGGAAGAGTTAATTTGGATTTGGTGAAGTTTTTGAGAGTGTCCTATTTCTGGCTCTGATTTTCGACTCGAGAAATCGGGCTCTAGCTGGGGATTCGGGTAGGAGAACGACGTGGGATGAGCTTCTCATGCTAGGAGGAGCTGCGGGAATAGTTTGAAGGGGTTCTGTTGAGAAAAATTTCAACACCTTTCAGCACCTTTCTCATGGCCTAGAAGAGGTGTTTAAATGGCCAGGGCCATTGGGTTGAACTAGGGCTCAATTGGGGGGTGGATTCCACTACTTAGGTGGAGGGCAGTGGAGCTCCAAAGTTTGATTTGGCTGAGGTGGCCAATTGGGTGAGTTTTGGGTTTGTTTTAGGCCCAAGTGTCTTGAGAAACTTTGAAGAGTTGATTGCCATGAAAAACTTTCATGAAGACAAGGAATGGTTTTGAGTTCAATTGGAAGGTCAATTTGGTGGATTTTAGTATTTTGGTTAATTTAGGGAATGTAGATTCATCTTGGGTCCAAGTTGGGTTAAGGTGGGGTTTAGACCCAATTGAAAGTTTCAAATGATCTAGGGGAATGTATTGAAGAGTTTCCAACATCATTTGGGAAGAAATTTTAGGGTTTGGCTAATCAATTTGATAGGTTTAGGGCATGGATTCACTTTAGGCAAAAATGGGGGTATTTTGGTTTTCAAATGGAATTGAACTCAATTATGAATCAAATTGGGCTTTGATTTGGTTTAGATTGATAGTAATGATGTTGAATCAAAGTTTAGAATTGAAATTGGGCAAAATTGAGGTCAATTGGGTTGGTTTGGTGTGACATTGGGTCCATTTAGGTTAAAAATGGGTCAATTTGGGGATTTTGCCAAAGGTGGGTTATTTTGGCAAAATTGGGCTATGATATACTTGAACAAAATGAAATTGGGAATATTTGAGATTTTCTAGAATTTTCTGGGAATTTTTGGAATTTTTGGAATTTTGTGCCAAAAGGGTATTTTAGGGTATCAAGAGGTTATTTAGAGAGTATTGGGGTATTTTGGTGAATTTAAAAAGTGGGGGTTGTTTCAAAATGATCTTTAGGATTTTTGGAAATTTTGGGTAATTTTTGGAAGTTTTGGAAAATTTAGGGCAATTAGGTAATTTTAGGTAGGTTTGAAGGACCCAATGTCACAACTAGGCATTTTGGCAAAAGTTGAATTTTGATCATGATAAAGCTTAAAGTGAGCCATGGACCAAGAAATGTCCACCCTGAACATCTCATGGGTGGTTCCCAACACTCCTAGCCAAAGAGCTAGGGGTTTGGATCTAGCCACATGAGTGCTCAAATGAACCAGGGGAAGAATTTGGTAAGGATGGTGTGTGTGAGAGTGCAGTGTGTGTAAGCCAGACCTCACCAGGACCAGACCACCCAGGGTAGTCCTAAGGCGTGAACAACCTTATAGGAGCTCACTATTGGTTCCCCATATAGTGGTCTTAACCTTCTAAGGTGATTTAGAGGTTTGCAACCACCCAAGTGGGATCCCAAGAGGAGTGAAGAAGTAGCTGAATTGCTAAAGGGTGGGTCCCAATTCTAGTCCTCTAGGATAGTCAAGGAGAAAAACTATGGCTAGATCCTAAGCACTAAGGAGAGAAGAAAAGACCTCACCAAAAACGAGGTCAAGAAATGGACCCCAATAGGTGTGGTGTGCTGACGGAGCACACCGCGCGTATTGGTGTTGACTGAAGAGATCAATAAAACCAACACAGATGTCTAAGTGACACACTTAGAACAGAGTGAAGAAAACTTTTCGCTGGGGAGTATTAGGCAGATCTCTAAGACTGAAGATCCCTGAACTCTCGCTGGGGAAGAAGGAGGTGAATTCCAAATCACAAGACTTGGAGAGATTAGATTTGGATTCGTTTCATTTTTTTTTAAGTTTCAATTTTGAGTTTGAGTTCCAAATTGATTTGAGTTTCAATTTTCGTTAGAGCTCAGTTTAAGATTGATTTTAAGGTGGATTTCGTTGAGATTTCCATCCTTGGAATTTGAAAGAGAACTAGAATTTAGGCTCTAGCCTCGACGAAGATAGTTGGAATTTAGGCTCCAACCTAAGAAAGAAGATCAGAATTTAGGTACTGATCGAAAGGGATGAGGACCAAAATTTAAGTACCAGCCTCGGAGAGAGAATCAGAATTTAGGTACCGACCTCACAAAGGATGAGAATCAGAATTTAGGTACTGATCTCGAAAGAAGTGAGAATTGAAATTTAAGTATCAATCTCAAAAGGAGGGTCGGAATTTAGGTACCGACCTTACAAAGGATGAGAATCAGAATTTAGGTACTGATCTCGAAAGGAGTGAGAATTGAAATTTAAGTAACAATCTCGAAAGAGAATCGAAATTTAGGTATCGATCTCAGAAAGAGAGTCGGAATTTAGGTACCGACCTCGAAAGGAGAGAGCTGGAATTTAGGTACTAGTCTCGGAAGAGAATCAAAATTTAGGTATCGATCTCAAAAAGAGAGTCAGAATTTAGGTACAGACCTCGAAAGGAGAGAACTAGAATTTAGGTACCAGTCTCGGAAGAGAATCGAAATTTAGGTATCGATCTCGATAAGAGAGTCAGAATTTAGGTACCGACCTTGAAAGGAGAGAACTGGAATTTAGGTACCAGTTATGGAAGAGAATCGAAATTTAGGTATCGATCTCGAAAGGAGAGTCGGAATTTAGGTATCGACCTCGAAAGGAGAGAGTTGGAATTTAGGTACCAGTCTCGGAAGAGAATCAAAATTTATGTATCGATCTTGAAAAGAGAGTCGGAATTTAAGTACTGACCTCGAAAGGAGAGAGCTGGAATTTAGGTACCAGTCTCTGAAGAGAATCGAAATTTAGGTATCGATCTAGAAAAGAGAGTCAGAATTTAGGTACCGACCTCGAAAAGAGAGAACTGGAATTTAGATACCAGTCTCGGAAGAGAATCAAAATTTAGGTATCGATCTCGAAAAGAGAGTCAGAATTTAGGTACCGACCTCGAAAGGAGAGAGCTGGAATTTAGGTACCAGTCTCGGAAGAGAATCGAAATATAGGTATCGATCCCGAAAAAAGAGTCAGAATTTAGGTACAGACCTCGAAAGGAGAGAGCTGGAATTTAGGTACCAGTCTCGGAAGAGAATCAAAATTTAGGTATCGATCCCGAAAAGAGAGTCAGAATTTAGGTACCGACCTTGAAAGGAGAGAACTGGAATTTAGGTACCATTCTCGGAAGAGAATCAAAATTTAGGTATCGATCTCGAAAAGAGAGTCAGAATTTAGGTACCTAACTCAAAAGGAGAGAACTGAAATTTAGGTACCAGTCTCAGAAGAGAATCAAAATTTAGGTATCGATCTCGAAAAGAGAGTCAGAATTTAGGTACGGACCTCGAAAGGAGAGAGTTGGAAATTAGGTACCAGTCTCGGAAGAGAATCGAAATTTAGGTATCGATCATGAAAAGAGAGTCGGAATTTAGGTACCAACCTCGAAAGGAGAGAACTGGAATTTAGGTAACAGTCTCGGAAGAGAATCAAAATTTAGGTATCGATCTTGAAAAGAGAGTCAGAATTTAGGTACTGACCTCGAAAGGAGAGAGCTAGAATTTAGGTACTTGTCTCGGAAGGTTGACGATTGATTCGTAAAGATTTCAATGATTAGAAGCGCAGTAGAAGATTGGAATGGGACATGAAAGCATTTCACGTCCCGAAGGATTTCATCAAGGACTGAAAGTTTGGTGAAGGAAGTGAATCCACGCCATCAGAACCAAATCGAGAATTTCGTGGTTCTGTGTCAGGGGAGAAATCACAGAGAATCGAAAAGATCTTGAGAACAGCCAGAGGCTGGGGATATCGGATTCAGAGTTTCGTTTCATTATTCATTGCTTTTAGTGATTCAATTTTTTTTTTTAAAGTTTGGTTTTCGATTGAAATTTCACTTTGATTCGGGTTTTCATTGATTTACTTGGTTCACATCTTGAAGTTTTAAGTTGATCTGTTTTGAGTTTTTGTTTGTGTTTTATTCAGACTTTGAATTCAAATTTTATTTTGTTGTTATTATTTCATTCAAATCGTTCTTCGTCCCACTTTCTTTTTAAACCGAGTTAAACTCAGATCTGGTGGCTTTTGCAGTAAATTGCACCAAACTAAAGGTAAAACACAAAGTTCATCTCCACTAAAATGTCGAAGATACATCAGGTCATTCCATCAAAACATTTATGATGCCATGCTTCTGAAAACAAACTTTTACAAAAGTTCATATATATATCTGAACACAGACTGCATTGATATCTCCATGTACGCTGACATCCATGTCTGAAAAAGTAAACTACATAGGTAATAACATCACCTTCTAAGCCACTTTCCGGAGGAGAATTCCATGTAAGTGTATTTTAGAGGTGTGCTACTACTATGTAGCCTATAGCTCGTAGGGCTGCAAATTCTCTAGTTCTGGATCTGGTTAGAAGTAGACCAAAATTTTACTCTCATCCATCCTTCTGAAGGTGATGGAGACTTGCTTGTAGGGAACTCCCGGTATGCAGTGCTTCGCTACATCTGCACCATTTCCTTGTAGTACGAGAACAGAGCCTACCGGTAGAGGTATCTCCACCGGCCCTCGGAATTCTCCGGGGCCAGTTATCCGAAGTTCTGTTCCGAACATAATGATGCATTGGTTGATGAAGGAAACGGTACAAAAGGGCCTTACAAAATCATGATGATCTGTGTGAGGTGGAATGCAGTCTCCTTCTGCATAGATGTTGATAATACAGCTGTTCGGTATGCAATTAGCGGGTAGAACTCGCCAAGCCACCATCCTTTTTATCATTTTCTTTATTAAAACTGGCATTGGATCCACTTCATCGTAGCGCAGTATCCCCGACGCATTTCCTTCCCGTCATCGCCGAAGTTATATCAGCATCCAAATTGAATAGTAATCCTCCCCTTACCTCTTTTCCATTTCTTTGGCTCGGAGTAGGTCCTGCTACATAATCGTCCTGCATGACCTTGTTTTTTCAAAGACATTGACGTAGTCTACGATTTCACTCTGCTCGTAGTGAGAGAAAACATCTGTATGTAACTCTAGTCCTTCTAGGATGTTGACATATCCGCTCTCGATTCTCCGAAAGTATTCAAAGTTCCGCTTCGCACCCTCTCGGATCATCTCCACTCGTGCTTTGAAATTATCTCGCATACTGTCGGGGTCTAGTGACGTACTGTGGGATGTATGGCTCCACACCGTCACGCTCTCCTGGGAGTGTCACTATCTAGGTGTAGGCTCTGTAGTAACCTTCTCTGGAACAACCGCGTTAGCTCGACTTGCAAAAGAATTTGCCTGCTTACAGGATGAGTCAGTTGAAGTGTCAGTTCAGGGACGTCAGGTTCTCTCGCAGCTCGGCATGGATACAATACACAAATCAGTAGAAGAAGAAGAAGAATCGGCTATGCGGCAGATGACGTAAAATGTAGAAGATCGGCGGCAGCTCATTAATAGATTACACCGCAAACAGAAATCTACCGGACAATAAGTCATTAGCTCATCAAATCAAGAAAAGAACTCGTCTTACGCATTAATAAATAGTACATTATACAGAAGGTCTTTTGATCAGATGTGGCAAAGGTGCCTGTGCGGGTCTGAGGCTCGTGAAATCGTTAAAGAAGTGCACTCAAGACTTTGTGGCGCTCATCAGTCGGGTCCAAAGATGAAAATGAAGATTAAAAGATTAGGGTACTACTGGCCCTCAATGATGACCGACTGCATGAAGGTCGCCAAGAGTTGTCACCAGTGCCAAGTGCATGGAGTGGTTCTACATCAACCTCCAAATGTGCTACATCCGACAATCGCGTCGTGGCCATTTGAATGTTGGGGCACAGATATTGTGGGTCCGATAGAACCGCCTTCTTCAAGAGGACATCACTTCATTCTTGCAGCCACTGGTACCGCTCAGGGAAGTGAAAGCGTATCACGTTTTACAATTCTTCAAGAATCAAGTCGTCTACCGCTTCGGGGTACCACACAGAATCATTTCAGATAATGGGTTCGCGTTCAGAAGTATGAAGATCAACAATTTTGTCAGAAGACACGGGATCGATTGGCGCTATTCAACGATCTTCTACCCAAGAGCAAACAGCTTGGCCGAGGCTTTTAATAAAACTCTCGTCCAAATTCTAAAGAAAACATTGGATGATAGCAAAAGGAATTAGCACGAGAAGTTGTTAGAAGCCTTATGGGTCTACAGACGACTTTCAGGACTCCTACTCAGTCTATGCCCTACTCTCTAGTGTACGGGTCTGAGGCAGTTCTACCCTTGGAAGTTTAGCTCCCATCACTCAGAATAACAGTTGTGAACAGGATCACTACAGAAGGAGATGCCAGACTACGGCTAGAAGAATTGGAAAACTTGGAAGGAAAATGACTTGCAGCGCAACAGAATTTGGAGCTGTATCAAGCTAAGATGATCCAGGCCAACGATAAACTGTTCCGCCCAAGGACATTCAAAGTCGGTGACTTGGTCCTAGTTCTCAGAAGACCTATTCTTGCACACCGCAATAGAGGTAAATTTGAACCAACTTGGGAGGGGTCGTTCGTGGTCAAGACAGTCTACTCAGGAGGCTCTTACCAGCTTGTGAATTACCATGGAGAACGATTTATGCTTCCAATCAATGAACGATATTTGAAGAAATATTATGCAACCTGATGTTTCGAAGAATGAAATTTCATTCCTAGAAGCACGGGTAGAGTGATTACTTATAACTAGGACCGAACCCGAAAAAAAAAATGATGATGAATGATAAAAATCATAAATAAAAAAAATGTGTTAAAGGAAAACATATGCAATTGAAGTAATAATAAAATTTTGATTCTTCCTTTCGAGACAAGCTCACTCCTGATCTTTTCTTATCTTCTCTTACTCTTATAAAATTTGAAATAATTAAATAAGAATTTTTCATTAATAAGTAAATTTTCTTATTGTTCTCGTCCTGAGTACAGCCCCTGATCCTTTCCTTGTTTTCTTTTCAGGGAAATGTCAAACGGGTAGCTGTCCCTGAACTTTAAGGATGGTGTAAGTCTTGCACTTAACAAAGAAGAGCTGAAAGCTGATGCTGTGATAGAGGTTGACTCGAACCTTGCACAGCTGGAATTGGAATATGAGGAAACTTCTTGGACTGCTGTGGATCCCGAACAGTTCCGTGGGAAGACAGTGATGAGGCTCAACAAGAAGGTTCCCCAGGCTGCAAACAAGAAGAGGAAAATTAATATGATCGAGGAAAACAAGATGAAATCAGTGATAACGTCCGCAGGAGGAAAGCTTGTCAATGCTGCTCCTACCGAGATTCAGGGGGAGAGGAAGCCACCCTGACCCCAACTTAGAGAAAAAACAAGAATCGCCGTATCGCCAAGATGCTGAAGAAATTAACAGAAGAACAGAACAAGGAAGAAACCCCGACGGCCGTAACAGTTGCCCCAAGGAGGCCAGTCCTCAGGAGCACCATAGCACGTCTGCAAGAGCATTTTCTTTTCTGGGAATCTTGTAGATTATTACATTCAGAATTTGCTCCAATAGTTTCATGGCATACTGAAAGTACTGCTCGAGCCTTGGCTTTAGAATTCTGTATTGTCCGGCGATCTGCTGAATGATCAACTGCGAATCTCCGTAGATGTTGATATCTGTTATACCCATCTGGATGGTTAATTCCAATCATGTTATGAGGGCTTCGTATTCCACTTCGTTATTTATACATGGTTCTGTTAGGTGGTAGGAGTATCTCAACATCCCCTGCTCCGGTGTTATAAAGATTAGTCTGATTCCTGCCTTACCGGGCACTATTGTTTGCGATTCTCTGTCCTTCTGTGCTGAAGATACTCCATCAAAGTATAATTCCCAAAGCTGATAATTGGGGTCTTGTAAGCTCATTATCTGCTCGTCCGGCAAGTCGTCATTGAGAGGCAATTCCGCCGGCAAAGGATGTGCTGCGAGGAAGTCTGCTAGGACTTGTCCTTTTGCTGCACGAAGAGGAACGAAAGTTATATCGAATTGCAATAGTATCATCGACCACCTGGAAAGTCTGCCGGAAAGCGTCGGGCGAGTCATCAATTATTGCAATGGATTGACTTTCGAGATAAGGTTGACCTTATGAGAAAGCATGTAATGCCTGAGCTTTTGAGCGGCCAAGATCAGGGCCTAACAATGCTTCTCAATCGTGCAGGTACTTTACCTCCATCGAATCGACGACGACTTAAGTAAGTAGAGTGCATTTTCTTTACCCTCGTCATTGACTCGGCTAACAGTGCTCCAAGGGAGTCGTCTAAAGCCGCGGTATAAAGTATCAACGGTCTACCCGAGACTGGGGCTGCTAAGACAGGAGGTGTCATTAGATATTGCTTAATGTCCTCGAAGGCCCGCTGGCATTTCTCTTCCCAAACAAATTTTGCGTCCTTTTTAATTAATGTCGAGAAGGGATGACACCTACCTGACAAGTTCGAAATAAAGCGTCGAAGATATGCCAATTTCCCTTGAAAGGATCGTAGTTGCTTCAAGGTTTTGGGAGGCGGAATTTTTAAGATAGCTTTAATCTTTCCTGGATCGATTTAAATTCTGCGATGTCGGACAACAAATCCAAAGAATTTCCTAGAGGTGACGCAGAAGGCACATTTTAAGGGATTCATCTTAAGGTTAAATTGTCTCAATCGCTCGAAAACAATTCTCAAATCATACAAATGATCTTCCTTCAGTTTGCTTTTGATGACCACATCATCCATGTAGCACTCGACTCAGTTGTGAATGAGATCATCAAAGATCCTCGTCATTGCTCTTTGGTAAGTTGCTCCTGCATTCTTCAATCCGAAAGACATTACTGTGTAGCAATATATTCCGATTGGCGTTCTGAAGGTTGAGAGCTTTTCATCTCCTGGAGCCATCTTTATCTGGTTGTATCCTCATGATCCATCCATGAAAGAGAAGATTTCATGTGTCGAAGCTATGTCGATCATCAATTCTGGAATTGGTAGTGGGAATTCGTCTTTTGGGCATGCTTTATTCAAATCTCTGAAATCTACGCAGATTCTGATCTGTCCATTCTTCTTTCTAACTGGTACCACGTTGGCTAACCAAGTCGGATATTGTTCTTCACGGACAAATTTAGCATCAATTAGCTTCTTAACTGCAGCTATAACTTGTTGTTCAATCTCTAGACGCATTCTTCTAGGAGCTTGTCTGACTGGAACGGCAGTGGGATCCACTCCTAGCCTGTGAACTGCAACCTCTGGAGCTAATCCTGGCATTTCGTCATAACTCCAAGCTAAACAATCCTTGAATTCCGTTAATAGCTTGATTATTTCTTCGGAGTCTTCTTTATTGAGTAAGGAGCTAACAAAGGTCGGCCTAGGCTCTTCGCTAGTACCTAAGTTAACTTCCATTAACTCGTCTATTGTAGATTTAATCTCTTATTCAAATTCTGGCGGAGCATCTCCGATTGGTAGATCTTCGAGATCATCTGAGTTTTCCAAGCAGTCTTCATTAGGCTCACTAGCGATAACCAAGCAAAATTCTGAATCTTCAGCTGATGCTACTGTGTCGAATCCTAGATCATGTTTTGAATTGGGAGGTCGACTGGCATTGTTCCATAACTTTTCAAAGTACTGTGATTGACTTTTTGACCACTGTTTAGGTAAGATGCCACGTTGAATTAAATTTTGAACACAGGGAGAATACCACTCAAAAGGCAATTCCATTAATTGAGAAGAAGTAACATCTTCAAATTGTACATCATTTTCCGTTTTGGAAGAAGAAGCGCCACGGTAGAACTTGATCGACTTAGCACCACTACCATGCACTTCCTTGACCACCATACCCTCGACCTTATTTGAATGGATCGGGGTCAGGGTCATAGTATGTACATAATGGTTAATCTTCTCGTACATTGATTTGTATTCTTGATTCTTTTCATCTTCGAGAGAGATTTTGAACTGGGGTTTCCTTCGGTTTATCATTGTCGCTTCTTTCTTGATTTCTTCTTCTTCTTCGTAGCTATTCTCCCAATCAACATCGATGACCGGTTTCTTCTGTTCAACTGTTCCACCGTTTCTTCCTAGACCTCGTCCCCGGCCTCGACCTCGGGTGCGAGTTCTGGAGAAACCTTCACCATCTCGTCGTAAGAGAGTGGTGAGTAACTGTTGAACGAGAATTTCAGGTTCTTTGTCGTCTCATGCTTCTTTTGCTTTGTTTGGTATGGCATTTCTGGAGAAGATTGTTTTCTTTGGAGGTGCGTAGTAAGCTGCATCTTCGTGGATTCCGATTTCATGCATGGAGAATGGTTGCAAATCACCTTTGATACATTATTTTTGTCCTCCTTCATAGTACTTTATACACTGGTGTAGAGACGACAGTACCATCCGGTTCTCATGGATCCACGGCCGGCCCAGTAGAGCGTTGAATGATGTCTCAGAATCAATTATGTGGAATTTTGCGGTTGTCTTGGCTAATTCACTGATCTTCATTAACAGTGTTATCGATACAAGAGCTCTTTTTCCTTTATGGTTGAAACCTCTTAACATCATCTTGTCTGCCTCGAGATCATGGGCATCAATCTCTAAATAGGCTAGCGTCTGAAGGTTCATTATATTAATTGACGCTCCTGGATCAACTAGCACCCTAGAGAGTGTGAACTTTCCAATACTGACTGAAATGTACAACGGTCTGTTGTGATCTGTTGTTCCAAGTAGTAAATCATTATCCGTGAAGCTAACACCGCGCTGTCCTTTCAATGAGCAAACCTCGTCGAAGGAATTACCAGCCATTTGAGCTAAGCAAATTTCTAGATCAAGTAAGGCCTTGACCAGAGATTCTCTTCTCCTTTGACAGGATCAAAGCTTCGTAGATGCTCAGTTTGGCCGGTAGCTTCCTAAGATGGGCTAGCACATTATAGTCCACTTTGTTACCAGGCTGTTCAATTTCTTCCGAATGGGCAATTCTTCCGCTGGGGTTGGCTCTTCCTGAGCAACCACCGCTTTCCTCGTCCTTTGGACCCAATCTCGGAGGTAGGACCTTTCCGCTTCTCAGATTGACTTCAGTAATTTCCTCTGAATATACCGGTGTCTCCTCTTGAATTGGAACGACTGGCTCTTCTGAAGCTGCCTCGGCATCTGATAGTTCTAACTCTATCGTGATCGGAGCTCCTCGGAATTCACAAATAGACTATTCACTTACTGAACTTTCGCAGCCATCCTTGTGAATGTCCTCCTCTTTGTCGTGGTTATCTAGGATTTGTATGATTTGAGAATCGTTATTCGTATCGAAATCGAGATTCAGATTAGGTTGGTTGTCGTTAGTCACGTAATCGTTAGAAACAGACAAAACTTAGCCAACACCAAAACTCTTATCATTATAAGATCCTGCCAGGGCGAGCAAATAATCATACAGAGTCAGAGGTTCGAGGGATTTCTCCCCCAAATCAGAAACAACCATCCTAGGAAAAGCAGCCCCTAGTCTACCCCTCGGAGCCTCGGTCTTCTTTTCTTGTACTATCTTCTCCTCCTTCTGGGGTGGTTCTTCAATCGTAAGCGATTGTGCTGACTCGGCAGGTTTCAAAATCTGAGTTGAAGCGCGTAACGAAGTAGTCTGGATGCGATCCAAAATTCTCTTTGAAGACTTCGTCCAAACTGTACTCCATCCATCATTAGTTGTGTATGGGTCGATCGGAACAATAGGCTTCGTCGAGATAACATTGACGGAACCTCCCTTTTGGGGTTCCTTCATGTAATCCTTTGAGATCGTTATGTTCCCTCTCCGAAGATTATCTTCCAGCCAGTTCTTGAAAGTGAAGCAGTCTTCGATCTTATGTCCGATCATCCGGTGGTAGGGACAGTAGTTCGGATGATCCTTCTTGTCGACTTCCTCGGGCTTCCTGGGCTCTGGCAACTGAAAGTTGGGCGTCTTCAACAAACTGCAAAACATCTTAGCCACTGCCTCAGTTTTGAAGGGGTATTCTTTGTTCAAATGTTCCTTCAGGGGACGGAGCGGACGAGGCGGTGGCTGATCGTACCGCGGCGACTGATAACTCCTGGCCGAGGCCGAAAACTCGCCGAGGCCGATAATCTCCGCTAAGGGTGATAATTCGTCGAGGGTGTTGATAAGTCCGTTGCGGTGGTCGATAACTCGGCTACGCGTCGCTCCGGCATATTTGCGACCGGTCGTTTACCTTTATCCACCGCTGCAACGGTTCCTGATTTCTTCTTGAATGCTTTCACAGGCTTCTGCTTATCGGTTTTATCGATGAAACTTAGCTGTTTCACTTCCTCCTGAAAGCTCCTTGCCTTGCTAAGCAACTTCTCAAAAGTCCTAATGGTGAATCCCTTAAGGAGAAGTGCTATTGGGCCATGGATACTCTTAAGCAAGATATTGACCGCATGCTGTTCCTGAAGTTGTGGTTCACAGTTCATGCTCAGGTTCCTCCATCGAAGTATGTAATTCACCAAAGTTTCGTTCAGTTTTTGTCGCTCCACCACTAGATCACCGATAGTGATGTGGTGCTGAGCTCCGGCAAACCACTTAACGAAGAGATTTTCCACTTCCGCAAAAGTCTTCGACCGATCCATTCGGCAATTCCCGCATACCGTCGAAGGCGATCCCTGACAAACTGCTGAAGAACTGTCAAAAAAGCAAAGCGTCGCTCCCGCCGGCATTGCAGCAACTGGCACGAAAATGTGCAACATGTTGCCGGGGGTTTCTCGTTCCATCGAAAGTCTTAAACAGAGGTGGTACAAAGCCCTTCGGGAATGGACTGCATCAAATTCTTCACGGTAAGGTCTACCCGTCTAAATAGATGCTCCGTTCTTAGATTAAGTTAAGGCTTCTCGCACCTGTTGTTATACCATGCTCTTAATATCCTTTTCGGGAATCATGTTCTGTGCAGAATCTTTCTTCAACTGATCATCTCCGTTAACAGATGTAATCTTTTTTCCTCCATCTGTAGTATGGATGACCTCCGGGGGTATCTCTTTCTGACGCTGGGCCTGACTCTGGAGAGTGGCTAAGGCGACAGCCATCTCTTCCATCCTTATCGTCATCTGGGAAATCGTATCATCTCTTTCCCGAAGCTGTTCTCTCATTAACTCTGGCTCATCTCTTTCTAAAGCTGGCGGAACTCCCTGCGAAGCTGACGATGCTCGTGTCTCAACCATGTTGATCTCAGCATACTCTTCATCCATGAATTCTGACGAATCCACTTCGTCTCTTAATTCTTCTCCTCTTTCTCTTGCTAGCCGTCGGATGTCCATTCTTAGTTGCCCTATGGCATCCTCAAGTGGCCTTTTCTGAACGATCTCATGGTTGTCAGGAGACGACTGTTGAACCTCTCTTTCAGGAGTTTCTTTTACTGCGGCACTTTCTTCAGATCTGGGATCTTCAGCGAGACTTCTCTTTCCAGAGCGTTCTCTTGGTATTGGTTCGACAATAATATGTCGCCACACCATCCTTCTTGTAGCAGAAGGCCTAGGACCGGCTGGTCTGTCGGCGGTGCGTAAGTAGGTGGTGTCCTCCCTAATATGGAGACCCGATACAACAAGTGAGCCTTCCTCACTAGCTCGCACCTTTTTCTTTGGTCTTTCAGGGACAATAGCAGGCTCTACTCGCGAACCGAGGTGAGACTTAACTGGCATTCATCCCACTCTCCTCAGAATCTCTGATACAGGACATCCTTCTTTTCTGGCTAATTTCTCGACTACCGCACGCAATCGGGTAAGCGGTGTAGCCTTGCTCTTCTTCTTCTTACTGTCACTGTAATATGTAGGCCGGGGTAACGCAACGACGATCTTTCTGGCATCTATTTCATCATATGCAGCAGAGAGAGGGTGGAATCTATTTCCTTCCAACAGTGGTAAGTACTCTGGCAGTTCTTCCTCTTTCTCTTCAGGGATTTCTTCAAGACAGCGGCTTCAGCTTCCCTGACCTTCTTGATCTTAGCAAACTTCCTGTTTTTATTCCTCCTCTGTGTCCGGGTTAAGGGCCTATACTTCGAACTGGACCCTATCTCGAAAACAGACGGTATTGCAGCGAAGTCTGAACCCTCCACGGTGACAGGCTCATAACTGACTTGTATTTCCTTTCCTTTCAGTTTGGCAGGAACCGGGGTAGGTACAGTAATGACCAGACCGGTGGGGGTAGAGACGACAGTTCTGGGGGTAGCAGTCAACTTCCTGTGAACAGCAGTGTTCCCTTCAACTGGGGCCCTCTGCAGGGGAGGGAACTCTTGAGTCGACTTCAGGTTAAACTCAATCATAGGCTCTTCAGTCTCAGGCACTTTGTTCATCAGTGCGAAAAGAGTAACATCGGCAAACTTAACGTCCGTATTGTCAAACCCTTGTCCAAAGCATATGATTGCATTGCTAGGTAGTTCGTCCTGGTAGACAGCTAAGTCAAGTCCGTTGGTAAAGGAGAAAATCAGCTTCGGGGCAGGCATCTTCTGCAAGGCAAGTTTCGATTATCAGTCCTGAATTATGCTTCTTTCGTTAGGATGAAAAGAAAGAAATTGAAAAGAGTCCGAACACAATTTATTTAAGTTTAATTTATGCATTTACGATTTAAAAAAGAGTTTGTTTGTTAGGCAGTTAGTTTATTCGTTAAAAACGAGAGGAGATTAGAGAGAGTAAATGACCCAATCCAGAACTTAGAAAGGAAGGGAAAATCTCGCAGGATTTCTCAAGTCGAAGGACCGCTCCTAAACTTACACATATTGGGGGTCTACCTCGCCTCTTCGGGGAGGTATCAAAAAGGAGGATTTCGGAACTTCTCTGTTTAGGAGTGTCTAAACAGTGGCTCCAAAATCCAAGAAGAGTTGACTATACCCGTTCAAGACAAAAATGAACGTAGTATGCCAATTGAAAGAATGGCAGTTTGGTCCACAAGGGGCATGGACTTACTACCGATTTATGAAAGCAAAACCATCCGATCAAAATGGAGAGAGGAACTAGTCCCCAGCGGAGTCGCCAGAAAGTTATCGACGTATTTTTAGGTTTTTAATTTAATTTAAATATATATATATATAATTTAGAAAGTAGCATTTGATTTTGAAAAATAATTTTTAAATTTGAAAATCTTAAGATATGAAATCAAACCGATTTTACATCCCAAATAGTTTTTATAAACGAGCATCGCACCACAAACCGTGTATCTATCCCGAAGAATAGACACACTGCTTGATGATGGGGCTCGATTAAATAAACTAAAAGATTTGTGACATCCGTTTGGTCTGCGAACCAATTTTATAAGCCGACAAATTCCCCTGCCTAATATAAAGGACTTAAACAAGGTTTATATTACCTGGGTTCTTAAAGTTCCCTATAAGGGCAAGCCCCTATAGTTAATTACATCTTAAATGACGTGAATCATTTAAGAAAACTCTCAATAATGATCAGTGGTTTTGGTCTCAAGAATTTCAAAGTTTGAGGTTTCAAGGGATTGAATTTTGGAAATTTCAAAAGGGAGTAGCTCAAATTTAGAATAGTTTATTTCAAGAATCCAAAGGAAGAGAAGTAGGAGAAGCTAAGGATCCAAGAAGAATCTTGGCAACTTCCCAAACTATCCTATTGTTTGGCTTCAATTTGGGAGTTTATTTAATGTTGCAATTCTGCTAGTTTTATTTATTTAGGTCTTATATTTGTATGACAATCACACAAATAGCCTCAAAGATGTGAGGGTTTATGTCGTACCAAACGACCACCTCGGAGTCCTAAGACCGGTTAGGGCTTAATTTGCATAACATGATTATACAAATGCCTAACAAAAGGTTGAGGATTTATGTTGCACAAGGCAAACTACCTTGAAGTCCTATGGCTTGGTTATTTAAACTAAAGATTGGTTCTGCTGAAGTAGCCACATGTTTTGCTGATGACGATGGCTGTGCTGCCCACTATGCTTCAAGCTCCTTATTGTTGTCGCAGAGGTGCAGTTTTAGAAATCATAAATCAAAAGATGAGAGAAGTGTTTTGGTTTAGAAATCTTAAAGTCCAAATGTCTTTTAGTGTTTTAATTAAAACAAATCTTAAAGTTGATTATAACAACACCGGTTAAGATCCCACGGTTCAATCCTTCCGGCATCGTTATTTTTATCGGATTCAGATAGTCCAGATGAATTTGCTAAACTCAACTGAATGAGTTCCACACTTTCATTTAGACCGTGGGAAATCCCGTTAGCAACACGTAGGTTACATCATCCGAGGTATTCCCGATCATCCAACAGGACGTTTTAATTTAGTTAAAGTTGTAGTTTTGTTGTTCTGTTTATGATTAAATTTTGAGTTGTTTTATATTTTGAATGTCGTGGCGGTGGATTTCTATCTTGTAGTGACTTTAAATTTAGTTTTGGTTTCAGTTCAAGGACTATCCTAAAGGTTTTGGTTTTCATGCAACAGTCTTGTTTAACATGCAAGAAAAGTAAAGCGCAATGCAATAAAGTAAATTGCAATAACATAAAAGCGTACCTGGAGAGTCTTCCTTTCATTCCAAGCTGCACTTAAAACACATGTTAAGACATTTAAATGTTTATAACAAGTACCTAGGTAAAGACTAAAGGAAGTGTTTTGGTTGTCTACCAGAATCCTAATCCTATAGCTAGTCATTTCCTATGACGTCTAGGTTCTTGATTTTGGTTAAGGATGATTTTCTTCATCAAAGAACAATTAAGTTCAATTGTTCTTTAAAACATCTCACCATATTGAGGAAGTGCTTAGAACAAATTCTAAACATCTTTTCAACACTTCTGAGATTACTTTGAGTCCAAATGAATTTTATTGTACTGGTGAATCAATCATCCAAGGGTTTAGTTAAGTTTTGTTTCCTTGCTCAGTGAACTAGGATGTTTGATTATCCTATGAGTGAGGTGACATTTCACCTAACACCTTATTTAATAGTTATAATAATTTAAAGCTTTCAGGGGCAAGTTAATTTGTTAAAGATTTTAATGATTCGAAGTTAAAGTTGATAATTTACTTTAATGTGATTTAATTATGAAATTTTTAATCAATGATTTTAAATTTGGAATGGTGTTTGATTCATTTAATTTAAACATTTTTTTATAAATGATAAAAATATTTTACGTTAATTTAATTTTTCTTAAATTAATTTAAAAGAAGTATTCAAATTATTTATTAAATTTTGATGGTTTAATTTGGATTATTTAATTTAATTTTACATCATGTTTTAAGATAAGTTGTTTTAAAAATTAGTTAAAATTTGTAATTTTTGATTTAAGCTTGTTTTTTTAAATGATTTTAGATCTGTTTCAAATATTTTAATTAACTTTTTTAATTATTTAACATTTTAGGTTTAATCAATTGTTAAATTATTTAATGATGTAGGTTTTAATTAAGAATTATTTACTTTTAATCATTTAATTATTAATTCCATCTATCTTCTTAAGTTATATCCCCATTTTAATAATCCAATTTCAAATAATCTTCCAAAATTTAAATTATTTAATTAATTAAAGTTTCATTTTTTGGTTTATTAAAGTAATCAATGGGTTTCTACCCTTTGAATTCCCAAAGTTTCAACCATCTAGGAGAAGATTAAAATCAGATATTTTACCCCCACGTTAGTTAAACCTAAAGTTTTGATTAGGGGTTAAAATCTTTTAATTACCTTTATGCCCATTTAAGCTTATTTAATTTATAACTCATTAAATTAAGCTTAAATAAACTTAAAATTTTTATGCCACTTCAGTCACATGTCAATTAAGACATTAGAGGAGAAAATGTGATTTTTCTGAATTTAATTTATTTATATAATTATTTTTAATGGAAAATAGGGGTTTTTAAAGAAAATTCACCAACATGACCAAGGTAAAGTTTCTATCATTAAGAAAATTGTGGGAAGTTAAATGTCTTAACCTAGAGACTTAGAAAAAATATTTGATTGGTTCCTAAGTGATTAGGGGACGAAATGTGACATTTTTATGATTTTTATTATTTTTGTGACTTTTATTATTTTTTAATTATTAAAAATATTAAACTATGCTTAAAAAGAAAAATTTTTAGAAAACTCCAATTTTTTTTTTTCTTAGACTCCTCTGATATCAGAGAAGTCCCAAAATCAATTTAGTGAATTTTAGAAATGTATTTTTGAAGTTATGAATTTTTAAAGTTCAATTTTGATTATGTGGTTTAATTAATCCATTTAGTGGGGTTAAACATTTTCAATTTACATTAAATTTTTATGTGAGGTTCCCCTAATCTTAAAGATCAGTGGAGAATTATTTTCAAGTCATTTTAATGTGTGATTAACTCTAATTAATTAAAGTTTAATTTAGAGTGATTAGGCCAATTAGAATTACTTTTAATGAATTAACTCAAACCATAATTTTCCTAGGGTCCTCTGGTCCTAAGGAACTTTACCAAATTTTCTTGGAATATTCTAAGTAACATGCTAATTTTTGGAATTAAAATGTCAAAACAGTGACATAAACTTGAAAAATACATAACTTACCATAGGGATATCCTCTGGCCTTGGAAAATTCAGGGAATGTTTCCAAGTCAGAGGCTACAAAAGCCCTATGGTCTCATGCCATGGTGAGATATGTACATGCATGGAGAATTAAAATACTCAAAACAGTATTAAATTAATTAAAAATAAAATACTCAACAAAATAGATTAATTCCTTTTCCACATTATTCTCCTCTGTTCACTGAGCAAGAGAGTATTTTTCATTTATTTTTATGATTTTTCTATGCAAAGATATCAATTTTTGAAGTTTATGGTATTTAAATAAATAAGAAAAATCAGATTTTCCTACTTAAACCAGTCAGCGCTGCGTCAACCTCGGCAGCTCCGAAGCCCTACGTGTCACGCTCCTATTAAACGCCGTCACCTGAGTCAGCTGCCACGCTGCCTGTGGTTCACGTTCCACCTCCTCGTCCGACACCATTTGAGCCGTTCGTTAAATACACGCGCAATCCGACGGTGGCCGATCATCGTCTCCGACTGGTGTGCACCAGTGACCGTCGACCTTCTAAACCTAATATCTCCCTCGATTCTCAATGGATTTTCGAGTTCTTATGCTCTATGGATTCGTCTTGAGAAGACGAATACATCCATATGGTAAACATGCATTGAAATTGACTTGAATGAAATAAAGAATCGCTGGAAGCTCGGGAGGAAGATAAGGGCAATACCTTGGCTCTGAGAAGTGAAGCTTCTATCAAAGAGGCTCGGCACGTTCGTTGGAGTCCAAGGAAGCTAGAGATGAAGCCTGGAGCTGTGGTGACATGCCTAGACTTGACTTCCACCAGGCCCGATCACAAAGCTTGGAGGCTGGAACAACTGGGTAGCCTGGAGAGGGGGCTTTCACTTGGGAACTCCTTCTCTACCTCTGGTGAAGGTGTGGGAAGATTTAATTTGGATTTGGTGAAGTTTTTGAGAGTGTCCTATTTCTGGCCTAATTTTTAGCAGAGAAATTGGGCTCGGCTGGGGGGATTCAGGGCAGGAGAACAGTGAGGATGAGCTTCTCTTGGCTAGGAGGAGCTCTGGGAATAGTTTGGAGGGGTTCTGTTGAGAAAAATTTCAACACCTTTCAGCACCTTTCTCATGACCGAGAAGAGGTGTTTAAATGGCCAGGGCCATTGGGCTGAGCTAGGGCTCAATTGGGGGGTGGATTTCACTGCTTAGGTGGAGGGCAGTGGAGCTCCAAAGTTTGATTTGGCTGAGGTGGCCAATTGGGTGAGTTTTGGGTTTGTTTTAGGCCCAAGTGTCTTGAGAAACTTTGAAGAGATGATTGTCATGAAAAACTTTCATGAAAACAAGGAATGGTTTTGAGTTCAATTGGAAGGTGAATTTGGTGGATTTTGATATTTTGGTTAATTTAAGGAAGGTTGAATCAACTTGGGTCCAAGTTGGGTTAAGGTGGGGTTTAGACCCAATTGAAAGTTTCAAATGGTCTAGGGGAATGTATTGAAGAGTTCCCAACATCAATTGGGAAGAAATTTTAGGGTTTGGCTAATCAATTTGATAAGTTTAGGGCATGGATTCACTTTAGGCAAAAATGGGGGTATTTTGGTTTTCAAATGGAATTGAACTCAATTATGAATCAAATTGGGCTTGGATTTGATTTAGATTGATATTAATGATGTTTAATCAAAGTTTAGAATTGAAATTGGGCAAAATTGAGGTCAAATGGGTTGTTTTGGTGTGACATTGGGTCCATTTAGGTTAAAAATGGGTCAATTTGGGGATTTTGATAAAAGTTGGTTAGTTTAGCAAAATTGGGCTATGGTGTAGTTGAAAAAAATGAAATTTGGAAATATTTGGGATTTCTGGAATTTTTTGGGAATTTTTGGAATTTTGTGCCAAAAGGGTATTTTAGGGTATCAAGAGGTTATTTGAAGGGTATTGGGGTATTTTGGTGAATTTAAAAGGTGGGGGTTGTTTCAAAATGATCTTTAGGATTTTTGGGAATTTTGGGTAATTTTTGGATGTTTTGGAAAATTTGGGGCAGTTAGGTCATTTTAGGTAGGTTTGAAGGACCCAATGTCACAACCAGGCATTTTGGCAAAAGTTGAATTTTGATCACAATAAAGCTAAAGTGAGCCATGAACCAAGAAATGTCCACCCTGAACATCTCATGGGTGGTTCCTAACCCTCCTAGCCAAAGAGCTAGGGGTTTGGACTTAGCCACATGAGTGCTCAAATGAACCAAGGGGAAGAATTGGGTAAGGATGGTGTGTGTGATAGTGCAGTGTGTGTAAGCCAGACCTCACCAGGACCAGGCCACCCAGGGTAGTCCTAAGGCTTGAACAACCTTATAGGAGCTCACTATTAGTTCCCCATATAGTGGTCTTAACCTTCTAAGGTGATTTAGAGGTTTGCAACCACCCAAGTGGGATCCCAAGAGGAGTGAAGAAGTAGCTCAATTGCTAAAGGGTGGGTCCCAATTCTAGTCCTCTAGGATAGTCAAGGAGAAAACCTATGGCTAGATCCTAAGCACTAAGGAGAGAAGAAAGGACCTCACCAAAAATGAGGTCAACTGTTGTTAAAATTAACAGAGTTGGAGATAGAATTATAACACTTAAGATTATTCTTGATACTAAGATTTTCAATATTGTAAGTGTTTATGGTCCTCAAGTTGGTTTAGACATAGGCTCTAAAGATAAATTCTGGAATGATTTAGAAGACTTAATACACTTGATACCCCTTGAAGAAAAAATTTTTATTGGAGGAGATTTAAATGGACATGTCGGTAGAGTGGTAGAAGATTTCAAAAATATTTATGGTGGCTACGGTTATGGAGCGATTAATGAAGAAGGTAGAGCCATTTTAGATGTTGCTTTAGCGTATGATATGATTATTACTAATACTTTATTCAAGAAAAGAGATGAGCATCTTATTACTTATAAGAATGGATCTAATAAAACACAAATTGATTATTTTCTTATGAGAAGAAGAGATCGTCGAGATTGTAAGGATTGTAAGGTCATTCCAAGTGAGGAATTAAGTACCCAACATCGATTATTAGTTCTAGATTTTAAGATGAGGAGTTGTAAAATAAAGAATAATAGGATTCAACATCGTAGAATAAGATGGGGGCATCTAAAAGACACAAATAAAATTATTTTTATGAGTAAAATTCAAGATTTAAATATTTGGGATGTCTATGAAGACGCGAATGCTATGTGAGAAAAATTAACTAATACTATTAAACAAGTGGCTAAAGATGTACTTGGAGAATCAAAAGAAAAAGTTTCTATAAATAAAAATAGTTGGTGGTGGAATAATAATGTGCAAGAAAAGATAAAATATAAGAAGTTATGTTATAAAAATTGGTTTAAATATATAAGCGTAGAGAATTGGGAAAAATATAAAACGGCCCGCTGGGAGTCGAAAAGAATAATTTGTGACGCTAAAATTTCTGCTTTTAGTGATCTTTATAACATGTTAGATACTAAGGACGGTGAAAAATATATGTATGAACTAGCCAAACCAAGAGAAAAGAAAAGTAAATATTTAACTCAAGTAAAGTGTATTAAAGATGAAAATCAAAAAGTGTTTTTCTTAAGAAAAAAGATATTCAACATATGTAGGTGAGTTATTTTGATAAACTTTTTAATGAAGATGTTGAAAGTACGTTTGACCTTAGTGATCTTAATATCATTAATAATAATAAAACTTTTCATTTTTACCATCGCATTAGTAGAAAAGAAGTTGATGAGGCCTTAAAGAAAACCAAGGGGGAAAGTCTGTAGGACCTGATGATATCCCAATTGTAGTGTGAAAATATTTTGGTGATTTGGGGGTTTCCTGGCTTACTAAACTTTTTAATATTATTTTAAAAACTAAAAAGATGCCTGAGGAGTGGAGAAAGAGCATTTTGGTCCCTATTTTTAAGAATAAAGGAGATGCACAAGAGTGTGTAAATTATAGAGGGATTAAATTGATGTGTCATACTTTAAAATTATGGGAGAGGGTAATTGAACATAGGTTAAGACGTATTTCGAAGGTTTCTCATAATCAATTTCGTTTTATGCCGGGTAGGTCTACCATGGAAGCTATACATTTATTGAGAGGTTTGATGGAGAAGTACAGAGATAATAAGGAGGGTCTACATTTTATTTTTATTGATTAGAAAAAGCTTATGATAAGGTTCCTAGAGATGTTCTTTGGAGAGTCCTTGAGAAGAAAGGTGTTGATATGACTTATATTCAAGTCATTAAAGATATGTATGTTAGAGCCGTTACATGTGTTCGAACTGAAGGAGAATTGACCAAATATTTTACTATTTCAGTTGGTTTACATCAAGGATCGGCTTTAAGCCCATATATTTTTGCTTTATTTATGGATGGTCTTACTGGGCATTTACAAGAGGATGTACCTTGGTGTATGCTTTTTGCTGATGATATCCTTCTTGTGGATAAGACAAGAGAAAAAGTCCAGTAAAAAATTGAATTATGGAGGTCTACATTGGAGTCTAAAGGTCTTCGTTTAAGTAGAACTAAAACTGAATACATGGAATGTAATTTTAGTAATAGTAGGTCTAGCGAAAGAAGTATAACTTTGGGTGATCAAATTATTAAAAGGTGTGAACGATTTAGATTTCTCGGGTCCATTGTTCAAAGCGATGGTGATATAGATGGGGATGTTAATAGTATAATTCAGGTTGGTTGGTTGAAGTGGAGGAATGCGTCTGGCTTATTGTGTGATAGAAAAGTATCACTTAGACTGAAAGGAAAATTATATAAGATGGTGGTGAGACCTTCAATGCTCTATGATGTTGAATGTTGGCCTTTAAAAGAGAAGCATAATGTTATGGTAAGTGTTGCCGAGATGAGAATGATTAGGTGGATGAGTGGCTTTACACTTAGAGACAAAGTGCGAAATGAATATATCCGTAATAGGGTTGGTGTTGCACCAGTGATGGATAAAATTAGATAGAGTCGCCTTAGATGGTTTGGTCACATTAAACATCGACCACCTAATGATCCGATTAGGAGAGTAGATGTTTTAAATACAACTTATGTTAAGAAAGGCTGAGGTAGACCAATGTAAACTTGGGCTTATTGAATAAAAAATGATCTTAATTTATTAGAATTAAACAAAAATTTGACACTAAACAGGACGCAATGGAGAAAAAGGATTCATGTAGCCGACCCCACTTAGTGGGATTAAGGTTTTGTTGTTGTTGTTGTTGTTGTCGTTGTTGTTGTTTCTTTTTTTTTCTTCTTCTTTTTTTTTCTTCCTCTTTTTTTATAAGGTAAGGATTACTATATCTGGATAGGCCTTTAATGATTTTGAATTCCACCCTTCCATTTAAAATAAAGGTCTGATATATAGCTTTCCCTTAAAAATCATAATAATAATATTTGAAAATTACTCCTCAATAAAAGAAATTTAAGCTTTGAAGAATAAAAGTCAAATCTTCTATTTATCCAAAAATACAATATTTCTTACTAAAAATAGTTGAACTATATTTAACATTTCTTTACTAAGAAAATTTTAACTTTATATTTTTTGTTATTACTATAAATTTTAACTAAATTCTCTTATTCATTTCTATATTCAAAATTTTTTTCCCCTAATATAACTTCATATACATAATTCTTTTCAATAAAAAATCAAATTAATTTTAAGTTTTCTTGAGAACAAATAAATTTTAGGTTTTTAAAAAATTATATGTTTTTTAAATTCCCCCCCCCCCCCAAGCATTAATTTTTAGTTAGGATAAAACATTTAAGCATAAGAAATGATACATGGGTGAGAATTAAAAACTAACATAACATGCTTGCAGGAATCTTAATATCCTAAATATGCAAGTATAACAATTTAAAAACAGGAGTAAAAAGAAATCAAATTCAATTTTTTTAGTTTTTAATTTAATAGAAATTTCAAAATTTCAAAGGACTTCTACAATAGTGGAGGTTTTCAAAGCAAATACACGCTAACTGAAAATAACTGAAATCACACCAATACTAGATAACAAATGATAGTAGTAAATTTTGAAAAGTTTTAAACATGCAGTTTTTAAATGATAGTTTTTAATAGTGTTCCATATTCTCCTAACAGTTTTGGAATTAAAGTACACACTATAAAAACTCTGACACAACATACACATTAAAACATTTACTACTACACATATATCACACAAAACAACATATAGAATATCAATCTAACAAAGATACATCTAAATATGCATAAAAAAAATCATAGTTCAACTATAATAAACATATTACCAGAGTTCACACCACCAACACAATATTAAAATAAAACACAAGACATAACATACATCAGTACATCGACAAAAACTCAGTAAAACATAAAAAAACAAATCCACTAATCATCCTCATCATCATCATCATCATCTTGCTCGTTCCAATCTTTGGATGGAACATAAGATATATAGAATGGATGAGGGGGCATCTCAGCACTCATATCACCTCTAATCAATCTATCTAAATAATCCTGATAATTCTCTTCATATTCATTTTGTTTTACAATATATCTTTCCATATTATCCATCTTACCATCCATGTCTCTAACATGCTCACAAGTAAGACTCACCTTCTTCAAAAGTTTTCTTAACAAAGCAGTTCGTGAATCACTAGACGATGAAGCTCTTGAAGTAGTAGCACGGGAAGTAGAAACAATAGAAGAAAAAGCAGAAGCAGTAGAAGCCCTACCAAATCCTCCTCTCCAGTAAAACTCTGAATGTACAGGGTAAGCTCCAACGTTTACACTGGTAATTGGTTTTAAAGGCTGAAGGACCTCTTCCCAAGTTTCAAATTTCACTCCAGATCGTTCACATAATGAATGAATCAAGGAACGAAATCTCATACCTACAGTAGTGGTAGATCTGGCACAATTCAAAATATAATCATAAATGACTGCTCCAATATCTATAGGCTTCTCTTGCTGTATGTAATAGTTCAACACAACTTTCTCCCTTATAACTTCACTAGTATGGCTTGAAGGCGACAGCTTAGATGAGATAAAATAATGCCATGTTTTAGAAGTGACATTTAACTTAGAGGCCTGAAAATTGACTCTTCTATCATTAGTGTCCTCTTCCATAAGTCAGAAATGCCATTATCTCATCTAACTCTCCCTCAGTAGGATGATAGTTATAATAAAAACAAAACATATCAGGAGGCAGTCGATAAAAGGTATTGATTACCGCAGATGTGAAATGTACTTCTTGCTTTCTCGCCATCACAAAGTTCTCTTCTGCTGCAGGTAAGTTTGCATAAAACTCTCTTACCATAGAAACAACAGCAACAGCGGAGAAGCAATAGTAATTCTCCCAATTTCTTACATCAATTATCTCCTCAATAACCTCTCCTTGCTTACTAAACACATGCTCAGGAATCAATTTACGTGACTAGTGCGTCGACGTATCATTCGTTAGCCCTTGCACTAACAAACTTGTCAGAATCAAATCTTGTCTTTTCTCTCGCAAGCTTTGACTTTAGAGCCATTTCTAAAAATTCACAAAAAATTACCATAAATTCCAAAATCGAACTAAACTTGCTAAATTAAATTCCAAAAGTAATTCCCACTAAATCCAATTAATTTCTTATCCTTTTTCTAAAATTTTCACCATGAATAGTGATTTTAGGATTTTCCAAAATGTACTCAAAATACATGGTGAAAATAAAAAAATTTTACTTAGGAGTGGTGCTCTTACCTTAAGGAATTCAAATCTAACAATTTTTGTTGAGATCGGCTCTCAAATGATCCAATATATTGATGTCTTATGCTCCTTTTTTGCGAAAATTACAGGTTAAAGATGATAGGGAAGTTAAAAATGGCCATTTTCGAGTTCTTAACTGCTGAAAATCAATTTTCGCGAACCGGCGCTTAAGCACGATGCCTTCGTTGCTTAGCCGCGAAATCTAGCGCTTAAGCGCCTGTACTCTAGCAGTTAGCCGCCAGTTCCAAGATTTTCATAATTAAGAAAACGCACTACACAAATACAAACTTATATTCATTAAAAGCAAACCACACTTAATACAAACTAAAAATTTCTATCCAAACACTTTGGATGAAATTATATAAATACAAAAGGAATTAATAATTGTAAAGATAGGTTTAAATCACTAAGATGTAACAATCACACATTAAAGTGCAACAGATCACAAACATAAAACATTAAACACTTAAAACATCAAACACATAAAACATAAAATACACAAAACAAACCACAAGATCAAACTAACATTTAATTCCACTCTCCAGTAGGTGGAATATATCCATAACCACTATTATTTCCATTTGACCCTTCTGGAATATAAATTTTATAGAACGGGCAATGATTGAACACTCTTACATCTTCTTCTTCTAACCACTTGTTCTTCAGGAACATCGTTTTATCTCCTTCTTCCACGTGACTTGTATGACTGAATTGCATCTTGAGTTGCCATCCCATATGCTCCAAATGTGCGTTAGTTTCATTAATTTTTGCTTCGATTGAAGTCACTCAGGCTTCAATCTTTGCAATATTTTCTGCAATTCCTTGAATACTAACGATGAGAATTCCATTTAATAACCCTTTAGCACTGTCACTAATAAACTTAATCTTGTTGGAATCTTCTCTCTTCTTGATCTCATTCTACCAGGAAGACATGATGCACTCAAAACACTCTTCTTATAACTTAGGAATGAAAGTAGGATTTGGGGCAAGTGTTTCTCTTAATCTAGGGCCTTTTTATAGACTTTAGAAGTACATAACCCGCCCTTATACGTTTTAAAACTTCAAAATAACTTCAAAAACTACTTTCCCACGATCTAGGCTTCTAGAACCTCATTTATCACATGTTTCATTACTTCGGCGCCTAAGTGCCAACTAGGCGACGCTTAGCCGCCAGTGCTCAACTTAGTACAGGTCTGCCAAATGTCCAAAATTTCATTCTGACTCCTCTTAGTCATAAAATAAGGTCAAATAAACACTAATATAACATAAAAATTCCAAAATACTACTACCAAAACATAAAAACAAACCAAACAAAGCACACAAAGCAAACATAAAGCAAAGCACACCGATAACTATGGGTTGCCTCCCACAAAGCGCTTGGTTTAACGTCATCAGCCTGACATACCCATAACTCATTCTGAGTGACCCAACATCAGATTCTCATCAGATTTAAGTTGATCAACTAAAAAATAAGGTTTAAGTCTATGACCATTAACTTTAAATATTTTTCCAGTTTTAGGATCTTGAATATCCACAGCTCCATAGGAATAAAATTTTATCACAATAAATGGACCCATCCACCTGGACTTTAGCTTTCCAGAAAAAATTTTCAATCTGGCATTATACAATAAAACTTTCTATCATGGTACAAGATTTTAAGTAAGAATCTTCTGATCATGCCATAACTTCATCTTTTCCTTATAAATCTTAGTATTTTCATAAGATTCCTTCCTTATCTCTTCAAGCTCATTTAATTGCAATAATCTCTTTTCAGCAGCATCTTTCAAAATATAATTGAACTCTTTAAGAGCTCAATATGCTTTATGCTTAAGTTCAATAGGCAAATGACAAGATTTTCCAAAAATCAGCCTATATGGGGACATTCCTATAGGGGTTCTGTAGGCAGTCCTATAGGCCCACAAAGCATAATCTAGTTTGATTGACCAATCCTTTCTGTTTAAATTAACAAACTTTTCCAATATTCTTTTAATTTCACGACTAGAAAATTCAACCAAACCACTTGTCTGAGGATGATAAGTAGTAACAATGCGATGATTTATATGATATTTCTTTGCTAACTTCTCAATAATCACATTTTTTAAATGATTTCCCCCATCTATTATGATTACTCTTGGTATTCCAAATCTACAAAATATATCATTTCTTATAAACTTTATAACACTTTGAGCATCACATCGTGGTAAAGTATTAGCTTCAATCCATTTGGAAACATAGTTTACTGCTATCAAAATATAAACATTTTCGTAAGATGGCGTAAATGGACCCATGAAATCTAATCCCCTAACATCAAATATTTCAACTTCCAACATATAATTGAGGGGCATCTCATTTATTCTAGAAATATTACCTACACGCTGACATCTATCACAATTTTTAATATAAGCATTCACATCCATAAAAATTGTAGGCCTATAAAATCCAGATTGTAAGATTTTATATGCAGTTTTTTCAACTCCAAACTGTCCAGCATAATCAAAATCATGACATTTTTGAATAATTTCATAATTCTCTTCAAAAGGTACACATCTTCGAATTATAAAATCCTTTCCTTGTTTATATAAAAATGGGTCATCTGAAAAGTAAGTCTTAGCATCGTACAGAAATTTCTTCTTTTCCTGGTATATCAAACCATAGGGTATAATATTACTGACAATAAAGTTTACTATGTCGACATACCACGGAACACGCCACTCATTAATAGTGAATAATTTTTCATCAGGAAAATGTTCATTAATTTCTTCAGTATTACAGAGAAATTTTTCATTTTCAAGCCTAGACAAATGATCAGCAATTTTATTATCAGAACCCTTCCTATCTACTATCTCAAAATCAAATTCTTGCAAAAGAAGAATCCATCTAATCAATCTCGGCTTCATATCCTTCTTCTTCATTAAATATTTGATAACAAAATGATCAGTATGCACCACACATTTAGTTCGAATTAAATATGATTGAAATTTATCAAAGGCAAATACTATAGCTAATAACTCTTTCTCAGTAGTGGTATAATTAATTTGAGTTTCATTAAGAGTCTTACTAACATAATAAATAACTTTGAAAATTTTATTATAATTTTGACCCAAAACAGCACCAATAGCATAATCACTAGCATCACACATTAATTCAAAAGGTTTTTCCCAATTTGGTGAAACTATAACAGGTGCAGTGATTAATTTTTTTTTAATGTTTCAAAAGTTTTTAGGGCAATTATCATCAAAATAAAAAATTGCATCCTTTTCCAGTAAATGACATAAAGGTTTTGTAATTTTTTAAAAGTCTTTGATGTAACGCCTGTAGAATCCAGCATGTCCTAGAAAACTACTAATTCCCCTTACATTGGTCGGGAATGGTAAATTAGAGATAACTTGAATTTTTGCAGGATCTATCTCCAAAACTTTTTCTGAAATCCGATGTCCCAATAGAATTCCTCTGGCTACCATAAATTGGCATTTTTCCCAGTTAAGGACTAAATTAGTTTCTTCACAGAGTTTTAGAACTTTAGACAAATGTTCTAAACATGATTCAAATGTAATTCCAAACACTGAAAAGTCATCCATAAAACTTCAATCCCTTTTTCAATTAAATCACAGAAAATAGCCATCATACATCTTTAAAATGTAGCAAGGGCATTACATAAACCAAAGGGCATTCTTCTAAAAGCAAACGTACCATAAGGACTGGTAAACATAGTTTTCTCTAGATCCTCAGGAGCAATTTGAATTTGGTGGTAACCAATATATCCATCCAGAAAATAAAAGTATTTATGCCCAGCCAGTCTATCCAGCATCTGATCCAGAAACGGGAGTGGAAAATGATCTTTCCTTGTGGAATCAATGTATATTCACCACCCTGTAACTTGTCTTGTTGGAATCATTTCATTCTTTTCATTAATAGTCACATTTACTCCTCCTTTCTTAGGAACACAATGAATAAGACTAATCCATGCTCTATCTGAAATAAGGTAGATAATTCCAGCATCCAACCACTTCAAAATTTCTTTTTTAACGACATCTTTCCAGATAGAATTTAATCTCCTTTGGGGATCAGCCTGAGGTTTGCAATTATCTTCCGTAAGAATTATGTGCATATAAATTGAAGGATTGATTCCTTTAATATCAGTAATTGTCCATCCAAAGGCTTTTTTATACTTCTTCAAAATTTCAAGCAAACTCTCTTCTTCTTTTCAGTCAATTGAGATGAAATTATAACAGGCAAGGTTTAGGATTCACCTAGAAAAACATACTTCAAATGATCAGGAAGCATTTTTAACTCAAGTTCAGGAGGTTTTCAATTGATGGACCATTAGATTCATCTTTTCAGTCATATCCAATAATTCAAAATTTTTATGAACATAATTTAATTCTTCCTTTTGAAAATCTTTAGAATTATGTAACTCGCTTATGTTCCAATTCTTCTATTTCATATTTTTCTTCATAAGTTGACTTGAAATGAAATTCACTCAAATATGTGATAACATCCATCCTATAACATTCATCATTTTTACCTATTGCAGGATATTTCATCGATTTTGAAATATTGAATGTAACAGTTTGATCATTAACCCTCATCGTTAAGTCTCCTTTTTGCACATCTATCATTGCTCTGCCTGTGGCTAGGAAAGGTCTTCCTACAATGATTGATAACTCTTTATCTTCCTCCATATCAAGAATAATGAAATCAACAGGAAAGATAAATTGATCAACTTTAACCAAAAAATATTCTATAACTCCTTTTGGATATGTGATCGAACTATCTGATAATTACAAAGTTATAGTAGTTGGGGTTAATCTCAGTCTTTTAAATATTGATAGAGGCATAAGGTTAATGCTTGCACCGAAATCACATAAAGCTTTTCCATAGAATCTGTCTCTGATTGCACATGTAATTGTGAAACTACCAGGATCATTAAGCTTTTCAAGAAGCTTCTTCTGAATTATTGCACTGCACTCCTCACTAAGTGCAACTATCTCATTATATTCAAACTTCCTCTTTCTGTTGAGAATATCCTTCATAAATTTCACATAACTCGGCATTTGTTCTAAGGCTTCAGCAAATGGAATATTATTGATAAGCTTCTTAAATATCTCTAAGAATTTTAAAAATTCCTTATCCAAATTTTGTTGATGAAGTCTCTGAGGAAATGGAGGCAGTGGCTTTTCCAAATCAACCTTAGGTGGAGAAATTGGTCTTTCCAAACCTTTCAGAGTGTCCTCTTTTGGTTCTTCAATCTCTTCTTTCTCTACTTCAGTTTCTTTCTGAACTCTACCTTCCAACTCTCTTCCACTTCTCAGTTGAACTGCTTTTATATGCTCTTTATTCTTATCTCTTGGATTCACTTCAGTATTACTTGGAAGCATTCCTTGGGATCTATTACTTAATGAATTTGCAATTTGCCCCAATTAATTTTTAATATTTCTGATGGTTGCTCCTTGAATTTGCAATTGATTTCCCATATGTGACACCACTTCTTCAACAGACAACTTCTTCTCCTTTAATTGTAAAGCATTGTTAAAACTTGGAGGATAGGTTAGTCTACAATTATTATTTTCTTTGTTGTTCCAGTTCCCCAATGGGTTTACTTTGTGGTTCCCCCATTGTTGATTAATACCACCCTGATTATTGGTATTCGAGTTAAAGTTTGGATGATTCTTTCAATCTGGGTTATAATGATTGGAATATGGGTTATTAGGCTTGCTTATAACATTCAAAGTTTCTGGTGTAGAATAAGAATCAACCATTTGGCCTAATGAATTTTCTTCAATCATGCAATTTAGCTGAGAAAAATTCATCCCAAATTGGTCTATCTTCCTTGAAATTGCAGCAACTTAATTTGCTAACATTGCAAAAGCATCATTTTCATGAACACTGGCTACCTTTTTAGGATTTAACCTTTCAGAAGGCCATTGAAAATTGTTAGTATCCATTTCTTCAATTAAAGCATAAGCTTCAGAAAACTGTTTAGACATTAATGATCCACCAGCAGCAACATCGATAATTGATCTAAGAGATCCAACTAGTCAATTGTAAAGGGTTTGAATTATAAATCAATCTGGTATCGAATGATGTGGACATTTCTTGAGGAAATCTTTAAATCTTTCTCATGCCTCATATATTGATTCACCTTCAAACTGACAAAAAGATGTAATATCATTTCTCAACTTTGCAGTCTTCGATAGTGGAAAATATTTAGCAAGGAATTTTTGCGTTAAATCACCCCAAGTTCTGATGATTCAGGTGCTAACAAATTTAACCATATCTTAGTTTTATCCCTTAGTGAGGAAGGAAAAAGTCTGAGTCTGATAGCGTCATCCGAAACACCATCATATTTAAAAGTACCACACAACTATAGAAAATTAGCAAGATGCAAATTAGGATCTTCAGATGTTGCTCCCCCAAACTGATTATTAAACACCATTTGGATAATAGCAGATTTAAGCTCAAAGGAATTAGCAGCTACAACAGGGTGTTGAATACTACCATGAAGTTCATCCACTGTAGGTTTAGCATAATCTCTTAAAGTTTTGAATTCTTGATGGATGCCAACATTTTGATTTTGATGATTTGCAATTTCTTGAATATTTTTATCTTTTTCAGAATTTTTTATTTTTTTTTATTTTTATGGTAGTTCTTTCTAATTCAGAATCGTAAGTCACAAGTCCCTTAGAACCTAAACTACGCTTACAACAACAAAATAAAATAAAACACAACACACTAACAAAAACAAAGAAAAGTAAAAATTTAAATTTTTCTTAATTTTCTTTAAAAATGCAGTTTTAATTAATTTCCTCGGCAACGGTGCCAAAAATTTGATCCTCAACGAATATACATGTGCTAATGATTTACATATGAAATTATGATTTTATAATATGGGATACTACACAAGTATTCGTATCATTTATCAAGTAATATAGGACTTTCTGATTAAGCCACGAGATATCGAACCCATAGGGAAATGTAAAAACTTTTTAAGGAAATAAGAAAATTATATTTTTACTTTTTAAATTACTTTTGAGAGTATGTTTTGATTCGTAAAGTTTGAAAGTTATTTTTGTTATTTTTTATATAAAGCTATGCAGGAAAGGAAAACTATCAGAACTTTAAAACACGATATAAAACACTAGGAAATAAAATATCTTTTTCTTTCTCATATAAAGCAATAAAAATTTTGAAAGTATTATTGTAGAAGTATTTAAATGTGTTGTGACAAATAGGAGCAAATTTATTCTTTACCTTTACTTGGTTCTATAAAAGACATTGGTTAATTTGAAATTTTAAAATTTTGAACATGGTTAGGCAGGGAAGATACTAGCTCTCACTCTAGAGTTCCCTCGATTCCCTCCACTTGGGGGCTAACTTCTCATAACAAAACACAACAAGAAAACCTACTCATAACTCATGGAGAAAACACAAGCACAAATTGATTTAAAAATATAAATCATAAAGAAAACACAACAAGAAAAACTAAATGTAAAAACGAAAGTAAACATTTATCTGAAAATCCTTTCCACAAGACTCCGGAAGTTCCTTTGAAACTTGACTTTCCACATGACAACACTAAAGAGGTTGGTGCCCAACTCTGTTGACTCCAACTCTGACTTTGAACTTCAATAAAAACTAGATAAATATATGAAAGAAAATTAGTGGAAAGAAGGTTTCACACCAACCCTTTCTCCTCTAAAACTAAACTAACTAAACTATAAACAATAAAAGACTAAAAGTAAAACTAGGAAAGACTCTTTGAAACTAGAATATGACTATATAAATTAGAAAAGTCTCTTGAAAACTAGACTCTCTAAAGACTCTCTAAAAACTCTTATGAAATAATTTTAATAATAATCTAAAAGGTGCCTTGGTGTCTCTTCAAATTATGTTCTGATTCAATGTATCCACCAAAAGATGCATCCATTCATTCAAATTTGCCACCTATGGGAAGTTAAGAAAGTCACCACCAAAATTTGCTTCAAACACCCTTTGAAATTGGCGCCAAAAATGAAGAAAATTTGATTTTTAACTATGGCGGCTAAGCGCCGACCGGGAGGCGCCTGGTCGGCGCTTAGCCGTCAAAGTCCAATTTTTCATTTTTTTCATTTTTTCGCTCAAAATTTGATCCACTTTTTATCCTTTCATAATAATCACTTATTTCATCATACTTGCAAGAAAAACACAAAAGACCTTTCATTAAAGTGCAATATCATCAAAAATAGGTATAAAAATGTGCATAAAAACACTATATATTTTAGGTGTATCAAAAGGATAAGAGGTCTTCCTAACACAGGGGCTGCCAGAACAGGAGGTGTCATTAGATATTGTTTGATATTTTCAAAAGCATTTTGACATTTTTCATCCCATACAAATTTGGTGTCTTTTCTAGTCAGAGCAGTGAGAGGTTGACATCAACCTGACAGATTAGAGATGAAACGACAAATGTATGCTAATTTTCTTTGGAAAGATCATAATTGTGTTAGATTTTTGGGAGGGGGCATATTCATGATAACTTCAATTTTGAGCGGGTCAATTTCGATCCCACGATGTCGAACAAAAAATCCTAAAAATTTCTTGAGGTGACACCAAGGCACACTTAAGAAGATTCATTTTAAGATTAAATTTTTGTAATCGCTTGAAGATTATTCTTAAATCATATGTATGTTCATTTTTGTACTTTCTATTAACAACTAAATTGTCTACGTAACATTCAACTTGCTTGTGAATGAGCTCATCTAAAATTCTTGTCTTGGGCATCTAGTAAGTAGCACCAGCATTTTTTAGTCCAAATGACATTACTTTATAACAGTATATCCCAATGGGTGTTTTGAAAGCTGTATTTGGTTCATCATTAGGGGACATTTTAATTTGGTTATATCCCGAGATCACGTCCATAAAGGAGAATATTACATGTGTCGACACAATATCTACCATTAATTCAGGAATTGGTAATAGAAATTCATCTTTTGGACATGCTTTATTTAGATCTCGGAAGTCTACACTAACTCTAATTTGGCCATTTTTCTTCTTTACTAGCACTATATCGGCTAGCCATATTGGATATTTTTCTTCTCAAATAAAATTGGCCTCAAATAGTTTCTTGACTTCTGTGATGACTTGTTGTTCTATGCAATACACATTCTTCTTGGACCTTATTTTACAGGGATGGATTTTTGATCTATCCCTAGCTTGTGAACTACCACTTCTGGAGTGAGTCCGAGCATTTCGTCGTAATTCCAAGCAAAACAGTCCTTGTATTCTCTTAATACTTGAATTATTTCTTCTGCTTCTATATTATTAAGAGAACTGCTAATAAAATTTGGTTTTGGATTTTTGTCAGTTCCCAAGTTACTTATTTTAATTCGTTCATCATTGATTTGATTTCATCTTCAAATTTTGGTGGGGCATCCTCTATCATAGGATCGAGTATTTGTTCAAAATTTAGATCATCTGCGACAACCAGGAAAAATTCCTTATCATCTGAAGGTCACAGGACACCAAATCCTACTCCATCTTTGGAGTTATAATTTTGTTTATTATTATTCCATAAATGCTCAAAATCATAAGGTTGGTTTAATGAATTTTGTTTAGACATTAAACTATTTCGCAAAAGTTTTTGAACATATGGAGAATAAAGCTCAGAAGGAAATTTTATTGATTCCAAAAAGTTTTCATCTTTTGATTTTACATCAACATTTGAGCTAGTTGAACCAAGTTAAAATTTTATCGGTTTCTTATCCTCACTATGTATCTCTTTGACCACTAAATCTTCAACTTTTGTGGAAGAAGGAGGAGTTAGATTCATAGTGTTTACATAGTAATTTATTTGTTCATACATAGATTCAAATTCTTTTTCTTTGTCTCCCTCTTCAAGAAGTATCTCAAACTTGAGATCCTTCGGAATCATCTTGTTCTTTTCTTATTCTTCATAATCCAAATAAATTTCAAACATGGGTGTTTTCTTCATGTTAGTAGCAGGAACCCCCTTTTGTCGTGCTTGTCCTCAACCTCGGCCTCGACCACGGACATTAACTTGTTTTTCTTTATTTTTTTTATCTTTTTCTTTCATATTTGACATCACATCTTTAGAAAATATCAATTTTTCTACTGGGTGTAATATGCAGCGTCCTTGTGTACACCAATTTCTTGTATTGAAAATGGTTGGACATCCCCTATTATGCAGCATTCTTTTCCTTTTTATACATATTTGATACATTTGTGTAATGATGACGGTACCATTTTATTTTCATGGAGCCAAGGTCGACCAAGTAGAGCATTAAAAGACGTATATGAATCAATGACGTGGAATTTTGTCGTTGTCAACAGATTATTTGTCTTTAAAAGCAAAGTTATCGATCCTACTACCCGTTCTCTTTGTTGATTAAATCCCCGTAACATGATTGTATTGGTTAACAATTTGTTGACATCAATGTCCAAATGTGCGAGAGTTTTCAAATTCATAATATTAATGGAAGCTCCAGGGTCAATGAGACTCTCAGAAGCATAATATAATTGATGTTCAATATAATATAGAGTGGACGATTACATTCAATTGTAATGAGTAACAACTCATCGTCAAAAAAGGTTATTTTTGTTCGTTTTTTAAATGAATATGCTTCATTTACAGAAGTACTAGGAAGTTGAGCTAAAAAAATATCAGGATCTAAGAGAGCCTTTATCAAAGATTCTCTCATTTCCTTAGATAGGACAAGAGCATCATATATGCTCAATTTTGCTTGTAACTTCCTTAAATGAGCCAATACATTATAATCTACTTTTCCACACATATCATCATTATTTTTTTTTAGTGGTCGTTCTTGTATTGGAGGGATGTTTTCCTTGGGTGCTACTATTTGTTTTTCTTTTCCTACAGGGTCCATTCTTGAAGGTATGATTTTTTTCACTTCTCAAATTGACTTCAGTTATTTCTTGTGGTATAACGTTCAATTCTTGAGTTTCTGAATCAGAAAATTCCAATTCTATGAAGATTTGCACTTTTTCTAACTTGAGTGCCAAAGTTTCATCGTCACTATTGTTATCATTTTTGTTGTCATTAATTTCATCAGATTTACATGTGATTGAAGTATCTTCTTCATGATCAAAATCGACTCGCTCATTTTCATGAAAATCATGAGAAACGGTCAAGATATAAGCAGAACATGAAACATTTTTATTTATGAACAAAAAGTCATACAAAGTTAACGGTCCAAGGGATTTTCTCCCTTTGTCCGAAACAACTATCCTAGAAGGATATGACAAAGTAGAAGGAGTAAAAGATACAAAAGGAGGAGCAGCCCTTTTGTTTACAAGACTCTTATTTTCTTTCTGCTTTTTAGAAGATTTATTACAAACATTCTTAGGTTTGATGAGCATCTTTATAAGATTTGTTTGGAGGATTATCAAAGCGTATTCATGTGCATTTACTGAGATCATATTTACTGAACCCTTTTCAGCCTCCTTCAGATATTCTTTTGGGATAGTAATATTTCCTTCTTTGAAGTTTTTCTCCAACCAGTCTTTGAAGACGAAGCAATCTTCAATTTTATGTCCCAACATCCTATGATATGGACAGTAGTTAGGATGGTCTTTCAAATCAACCTCTGCTGGCCTTTTAGCCTCAGGTAATTTGAATTCAGGTATCTTTAACAAACCATGAAAGATTTTAACAACCGCTTCTGTTTTAAATGGATATTCCTTATTCATTCTATTAGCTATCGTTCTTTTGTCTGCTTGAGGTAAAGTCGATTGTTGATATTGTAACTGAGAAGATGACTGTTGTTGTTGTTGATTTTGTTATTGCTTCTTTTGTTCAGGTTGTATTTGCATTACCTGTTTCCCTTTTTCTATCGTGATAGTTTTCTTTTCTAGTAATTTGACTGGTTTTGTTTTCTCAGTCATTTCCATCTGCTTAGCTTCTTAATGAAGATTAGCAGCTTTACTGAGTAATCTCTCAAATGTTTTATGATAAATCTCTTAAGCATAAATGCTATATGGCCATGGATATTTTTAAGAAGTATTTCCAGTGCATGTTGTTCTTGAAGGTGTGGCTCACATTTCATACTAAGTTTTCTCCAACATAGAATGTAATCCACAAGTGTTTCTGCTGGCTTTTGCTTTCCTATAACCAGATCTCTAACTGTTACATGATGTTGTGCTCCAACAAAGTGTTGGATAAACATATTTTCCAGTTCTACAAAGGTTTTAACAAAACCATTAGGAAGGTCGGCGTACCAGTCAAAAGCAACTCCTACTAAACTATTGACAAATTGTCGGAATAACATGGGATCACTTCCTCCTGCATTACAACAGCTTGCTCTAAAATGAGCAAGATCTTGTCTCAGATTTCCTGTTCCGTCAAAAATCTTTAAAAGTGGTGGAACAAAACCTTTAGGATACTGAACATAATCAAATTCCTCTGGGTAAGGCCTACCCTTTGAAATTGATGACCCAATCTGTTATTGTGCCATGGTTTCTTTGACTTTTTGTTCAACTAATTGTGAAAGTTCTTTTTCGGGAATCCCACTTTGAATGGGTTCTTTTTCTTTTGTGAACTTTCTTCAATTTCAGTATTGTCTTCATGAATATGTATTGTTTTAGGTCGAATAATTTCAATGGGCGGTGATGGAGTTGTTGGCGAGTTTTGTAAGGTTGCTGCCAATTCTTCCATTGTTTGTTCAAGACAACTGATTTGTTCTTCTCGTTGTCAAATAACAGATCATAATTCTTCAGTAACATATTCTTCATTTTGAGGAGATACTTCCAGAGCAATTCTAGATCATGTTTCTACAACATATATTTCTATAAAATCTTGGCTGTGCTCGTTAGAAGAATTTTCGTTGCTTCGTGAAGCTACTCGTTTAATGTTATCTCTTAATATCTCCAATCTTTCCTCAATTGTTTTACCAGAATTATTTTCAAGGGTATTGTCTTGAGAAATATTCATAGGAGTATCCATGATACTGGAGCTCCATCTGAAACTTTTTTTTCCTTTTATTCTTTTTTTATTTAGAGTTATGCCTTTTTGATTGATCTGCAACTCGTAACTTGTGCACAAGAGCCTTCATCTTTTTCGATGTTTCTTCAGCTTCCAATAATAATATATTGTGTTTTATACTGTTGGTCAAAGTAAGTGTCTCATTCGTTTTTGATTTTGAACGGGACTTAGTTGTCACTGGATAAATGGATTTATCATATTCAAGGTTTTTCTTTTTCATGGTAGTGGTAACTGCACCTCCCATTTTATCCAATAACTTGGCAATTGAACATCTGTCTTTTCGTTCCAATCGTTTAAATATAGTATGTATTGTTTGGATTGGTGGAAAATTTTCTTCTTTTAAAGACTGATACATACTCTCATCATATTCAACCGGTACGGGATAGAACTCAGTTCTTTCCCAAGGGTATTCATATCCAGTAAGGGTAAACTTTTCGATTTCATTTTCATTCTTGTTCTTTCCTTGTGTATATGCTATAGGAACATCCTTGGAGCTGAACCCAAATTCATATATTTATTTTGGAATATTGTCTTCTTGTTCCTCATAAAGTCCTTTTACTTTATTTTTAACTTCCTCAAAGTTACATTGTTCCATAGGAAGTTGTTGAGGTAAAAGAAAAGATTCTTCATAAGGGTATTCGTAAATATCTGGATAATATGGAAAAGGTTCTATTATCATAGGAGAACTATTCCAAATATATTCAGCTTCATCATTGAATATTCTGAATTCGTTTTGTGGAAAGTAAGCGGCTTCATTAAATGGTGAATTCAGATCTTCAAAATAAGAATATTCTGAGTTGGGAGAATCCATAGCAGTTTTCTGTCAAAGTCGAGAGAAAGTTTATGTCAAAAGTTTATGATAGACTTGTTTATGAACTGAAATTATTATTATAGCATTATTGAAAATAACTCTTTTAAAAGAGCTAAGGAAAGATGATAATGTTCATCAAATGAGTATTTTAACAGAATATGAAGAGAAAGAATCTTTAAAAGATCATATCCCCAGCGGAGTCGCCAATCTCTTGTCGGTGATAAAAACTCGTCGTTCCTATCGTCGCCAATTCAGGGCTTTCATGTTAAATGAAAAGGAGTCGCAACCTATTGTCCTAATCTTTTTAAAAATTTAAAAGAAGGCGAATAGACAATCAAGGAAAGGTAAAGTGATATCATCATAGGGAGAACTCTAGAATGTTCTTATCCTATTAGGAAAATCACAGGTCTGATAACTAGAGAGTTTTAGGTGTCAACCTATTCTGAGTTTTTTTTTTTACTTCTACTATAGAAGCAAGTTTCTATATTTAATTACATCCCAGACAATTCTAGTTTTAACTAAGAAAACTCTTAATTAATGTTAAAAACTCATTTTCTAATTACTTTTTAGGAAAATAAACATACATATGTTTTATTCCTAATTTTTACCTCATTTTGTCGTGAGATATTATATTAATCATTTATGTCATGAGGTATAATCCAAGAAAAAAAATACCTATTTTTATGCCTTGATTTTTATTAAATTTTAAGGATATTATGCTTTAATGAAAGGTATTTTTGTGTTTTTGGATGTAGGTGATGCAAAAATGTTCAAGAAGGAGAAAAATATGAAAAAGGAGCAAAAAGGAACAAAAAGGAGCAAAAATAAAGCCAAAATGCAAATTTGTCAAAATTACTGGCCTGGCGCCAGAGTCCGACGCCTAAGCGCCAGCTCGATACAGAAAACTGTTAAGTTTTTGACGACTTTTGGGGAGTTATTTTGACGGTGTGAGCAGTTATTGGACCTTCTAGAAGACTGGCAGTTGTTCCTAGTTTATAGGACATGACATTAGATGAATTTTGAAACAAGGTATGTTCTACAGCAAACAAAATGCATGTTGGGTCTTTGAAACAGTTCGAATCATTTTGATAATAATAAGTTTTCTCTGTTTTACCGAGAAAGTCTACGGTTCGAGTCTGTATAGCCCTAATACATTCCATTTTTGTTTTGTATAGAAATTTGAGTATTACTATACTCTTACTATAGTATCTATAGTATATTACTATAATTATTCTAAGATTCTAAGTTAATATAAGATACGAAATTCTTTACTTTGACTTTCTATTTATAAGATATAAGATCAATATGAAATATAAATATGAAGTATAGAAATATATAAAATATATAAATATATATAAGATAATAAGTATAAACTAAGTAAAAGAATCAGTAGAATAGAAAAGAAAAAGAACTAAGTATAAGAGCATTCTATATTATACATCACATATAGAAAGAGAATTGAAAGGAGAGAAAAAAGAAAAAGAGAAGTGGGATGACATTAGATGAATTTTGAAACAAGGTATGTTCTACAGCAAACGAACTCTCAACTATGCGGATAAAAAATCTTTTCTTGTATTTGGACGCTTCAAAACGGTTTTAATCACGAAGAGGTGTGATCCAAAGTGAAGAAGTGTGAAGAACTGGATGCGGTGTCCGGCGCCTATGCGCCAGATTCCGGCGCCTAGGCTCCAGACACACCTTCTAGAAGATTCATTGAATTTGGACACATTTTGAAGAGGTGCCTTGAGGCAACCCTTGAAAACTATAAATAGGAGGGTACTCCTTCAGAGAAAAACGCCCAACCTAGAGAGAGAATTAGAGAGATAATATTAGGGCCACCTTTTTACTTTCCTTCATAAATTAGTGAGTTTATGTTAGAGTTTGTATTTAGAGTTTGAAAGAGTTGGTGCATCTGGAGTTCATTACGCTGTGGAGTCAGTAGGAATCAGAGGTTTATTAGGAGAAACATCTAAGATAAGTATTTTTATTTTGATTCAAAGTTTATTTATTATGTTTTGTTATTTAATTTCAATGTGTTCTGAGTAGTTACTTTATTTTCTCCTTTCAATTATGAAATGATAAATAAGATAATACAAAATTCGCCGGAGAATTAAAAATCATATATTTTCAAAACATTGTGATGATATTAATACCGGTTCTTAATTTACTATTTAAATTGGCCATTTAAATTATTAAAACATGTTGAAGAGATTTGAGACCTAGAAGGAGATGAATTCTTAACTTGTAGATATCACATGAATCCTTGGGTAGTCGAAGGCCTTGTGCGGGTTATTCAAGGTGAAGTGCAAATAAATAGGAAGATATTATATATTGGGTGTAGAATTGATAAGTATTTAGAGTGACAGACTAAATTCTTATGATTTGGTTTATAGAAAAGGAAAGGGTTACTAGTAGGGCCGACCATAGCCACCCTTGGACATCTAATAATGTAATATTATACTAACCCATTTTACTAACAATACATTCGGACCTGATCTATTGGCTAGCCAATGTTCTTTATACTATCGAGCGAAGATAAAGAATAGGAATGCTTCTATTTGGCACAATACCATAAATTTATATTCTCCACGAATATTATTAATATCTTAGAAAATCTTGGATTAATTGAAAGTTGCTTTCCTATTACTATTTACATCAATCATTTTATTTCTGCTTTATTATTGCATCTAGTAAATTAAAGATATTTTATTTTTAACTATAAAAGAAATACTTTAAAATAAAAATATTTAAAGATCTATAACTCTCTCCTCGTTGGAACGATACTGGGGTCTTTGTTTCAATGCCCTATATTACTTGATATGATACGTATACTTGCGTAGTACCCCTAGTGTGTAAAATATTTTCTATAAAATTATATTTATATACACTAACCGCCATTATTATTTATAACATATATTTTTGAAAGCATTAATAAGTACGTTGATCTTCAGAGGACTTCGGGTCAAGATTTTGGCGCCTTTGCAAGGGAAGAAGATTTTAGTACGCATATATTTATATCGGGTCAAGTTTTTGGCGCCGTTGCCGGGGTGAGCCGAGGCAAATTTTTAGATTTTAAGTATTTTTATTTTATTCATTTTTCTTTATTGTAAAAAAATATAAAAAAAATAAATATATAAGATAAAAAAACATATATATAATAATAATATTTATTTTAATTCTTGCTAGTTTACTTTGTATGCGTAGTTACGGACTCGAAGGATTATTACCTTTAGATTCTGAATTAGAAAGAACTGTTAGAAGAATTAAAAAAGGAAAACAAATTCAAAAATTTCAAGAAATGGCTAATTTACATAACAATGTACAAAATCCAATTGAAATTAATGATCAAAATGTTTATAAACCATTAAGGGATTATGCTAACCCTACAGTTCATGAACTTCATAGTAGTATTCAAATACCCACTGTAGATGCTAATTCTTTTGAGCTTAAACCGTTTATTATTCAAATGGTTCAAAATAATCAATTTGGTGGAACACCAAATGAGGATCCAAATTTACACCTTGCTAGTTTTTTAGTTTGTGCTACTTTTAAATATAACAATGTTTCTGATGATGCTATTAGGCTTAGACTCTTTCCTTTTTCTTTAAGAGATAAAGCAAAGTTGTGGCTGAACTGATTAGCAACGAGTTCTATTAAAACATGGGCTGAAATGGCACAAAAATTCCTTGCTAAATATTTTCCTCCTTCTAAAACTGCTAAATTAAGAAATGATATTACTTCATGGGGAGACAATTTATGAAACTTGGGAAAGATTTAAAGAACTATTAAGAAAATGTCCTCATCGTGCTTTACCTGATTGATTAATTATTCAAACATTTTATAATGGATTAATTGGATCTTTAAAATCAATTATTGATGTTGCTGCTGGAGGTTCTTTAATGTCTAAATCATTTGAAGAAGCTTACACTTTAATTGAAGAAATGGCTAACAATAATTTTCAATGGCCTTCTGAAAGGATTAATCCTAAAAGAATGACAAGTATTCATGATAATGAAGCCTTTTTCTATTTTAGCTTCACAAGTAGCAGCAATATCTAAGAAATTAGATAGTTTTGTTATTAATATATCACATAATAACTCTGCTAATATTGAAGATTCTCAAACTATTAAAACTTTACAAGCTATTGCTAGTAAAAATAATCCTTATTCAAATTATTATAATCCTGGATGAAAAAATCATCCTAATTTTAACTGGAATAATTCACAACAATGGGGTAATAATCAATCTCATCCCACTGGAAATTGGAATAATCAAGTTAATTCAAACTATAAACCACCTGGATTTAACAATCAACAGAAAAAGTTATCAATAGAAGAATTAATTTTACAACTAAGTAATCAATTACAAAATCAAAACACTGCTATTCGTAATATTGAGAATCAAATGGGACAAATCGCTAATTTAATTAATTATAGACCCCCAGGAACACTTCCTAGTAATGTTGAAATCAATCCAAAAGAAATTGGAAAAGAACATGAACATGTTAAAGCTGTACAACTTAGAAGTGGAAAGGAATTAAAAGAAAGAATATAGAATGAAATTGAAAATGAGATTGAGGTTGAAGAGATTGAAAAATCTAAAGAAACTCCTTCTCCTAATAAAGATCAAACTGATATTTCTATTAATATGGAAGTTGAAAAACCACCACCACCTTTTCCTCAAAGACTTAAACAGCAGAAGCTTGATCATCAATTTTCTAAGTTCTTTGAAATTTTTAAGAAACTTACTATAAACATACCTTTTGCTGAAGCTTTGGAACAGATGCCAACTTATGCAAAATTTATGAAGGATATTTTAAGTAAGAAATGAAGATTTGAAGCTTTTGAAACTGTCGCATTAAGTGAAGAATGTAGTGCAATAATTTAGAAGAAATTACCTCAAAAACTTAAAGATCCTGGAAGTTTTACTATACCTTGTGCTATTGGAGAAAAGTTTTGTGGAAAAGCTTTATGTGATTTAGGAGCAAGTATTAATCTCATGTCATTTTATATTTTTCGAAGGTTGAATTTAGGAGAGATTACTCCCACCACTGTAACCCTTCAGTTAGCTGATAGATCTATCACTTACTGATCACTAGAAAATATATTAAGAATTTCATACCAATTTTATATGAAATTACAATTTAAAGAAAGGTATTTTCTTTGTTTTATTGCAGGAATAAAGATTTATAAGTACTGAAAGCAAAAAAGCACAAAAGAAGCGGATTTGGAGCAAAAAGGACTCAATTTGATGAAAATTGAACTATTCCACCGACGGCGAGGAAAAGGCCGCCGACGGTGAGTTTTTCCCGAAAGTTTTGAATATATTATATAGATCTCGCTGACGGCGAGATCGAGGCCGCCGACAGTGAGATCGGCGCAGTTAGCCTATCTTCTAGAAGCCCGCCGACGGCGAGATCGACCCCGCTTGAAAAAAGCCAAAATACGATGAACCTGGAAGCTTTTTGAAGAGGTGCTTAAGCAACCTTTGAATATTTGACTCCTTCTATAAATAGAGAAGAATTTTAGTCAGTTATGTGTCATTCTAGAGTCTTTTAGTTTCTATATAGAGTGTTTAAGTGTGTTGTACGTCTTGGAGAGTTTAATTAAGTGTGTTGTACTGGAAGGAAGAGTCAAAGGAACTTCAAGGAGTCTGCTTGGGGAGAAGAAGTGAGATAAGTATATTTGTTATTGTTTGTTAACTTTAATGAAATCCATGTTTTGTGATATTTTTCCCATGCTTTCTGAGTAGTTTCCTTAGTCTTTTTTCTTGTTGTTGAGATTATGTGAAGTGATGAATCAAAGTAGCTGTGCCTAAAATTATTAAATATTGTGATAATCTTTTACTTAAAACTTAATTTACTTTCAGACTGGCCAATTGATTTGTTAATATATGTTGAATTATCAACTATAGTAAATATTCCATCTATGATTCAAGGAAGTCAAAAGCCTTGGAAGGAGGGTGTAAATAAATAGGGAAATATTAACTATCGGGCGTAGAATTAGACATTTTAGTGTGACAGACTAAAATATTCAATTCAGTCCTGTTGTTTGAGAACTGAAGTATAGATGTTAGCCCTCAGGCGAGGGAAACGTGGGAGCTCTGAAGTGGCAGTCATTATCCTCCTAGCCTAGCCACAGATTCAGTAATCAAACATAGGACTAGTCAATGTTCTTTGCACCTGGACCAAAGGGTAAAGAATGGGAATGCTCCTATTTGGCACAATACAAACTCTAAACTACTTAAATTCATCATTCACTTAATTCTCTCAATAAGGAGAAAGATGCTTTTCTAAATTAAAATCTTATAGTTAAACCTTATTGAGCAATAGTTTTAGTTTAAGTGTTCTTAATTTCTGTATACTAATTTAGTAAGTAAGTCTACTTTAATTTATCTTTGAAATTCCCTAACTTCCCTGTGGGATCGATATCTAGGACTCCATTAGAGCCCTATATTACTTGATAACGATATGTATACTTGCGTAGTATCCACAATATAAATCATCAATTCCATAACAGAATCATCAGTATATAAATATTCAGTGCGGGATCATGTTTTTGGTGCCGTTGCTAATTTTCATATCATAGTTTAGATGTAAGTATAAATATTAAAAAGTGGGTCAAGTTTTTGGCGCCGTTGGCGGGGAAGTAAAGTAATTATTAAGGTAATTAATAGAATCATTAAAATAATTACTAGAGTAACAAACTATTTTAAATATACTTAAAAATTGTAAGCGTAAATTTGGAAACGAAAATTTAATTCTTTACGATTCAGAATTAGAGCAAACTATTAAAAAAATCAGAAAACAAAGGAAAGAAATTATAAATTAACACAAATGGCAAATAATCCAGAAATTGAAAGTATAAACCAACAAAGACCATTAAGAGATTATGTCAACCCTACATTAGATGAAATTCACCTAACTTTTCAAAACCCTGATGTAGCTGCTAACTCATTCGAACTTAAACCTGCAATTATCCAAATGGCACAGAATAATCAATTTAGTGGTTCACCTAATGAAGATCCTAATTTACATCTAGCTAGTTTTTTAGAACTATGTACTACTTTCAAATATGAAGGAGTATCTTATGATGCTATTAGACTTAGGCTTTTTCCTTTTTCTTTAAGGGATAAGGCTAAGATGTGGTTAAATTCATTAACACTTGGATCTATTAAAACTTGGGGAGAATTATCACAAAAATTTCTATCCAAATATTTTCCTCCTTCGAAAACTACAAAACTTAGAAATGATATAACATTTTTTGGTCAGTTTGATGGAGAATCCATTTATGAAGCTTGGGAGAGATTTAAAGAACTTCTTAGAAAATGCCCACATCACGCGTTACCAGATTGGTTAATTATACAAACTTTTTACAATGGATTAGTAGGATCTCTTAGTTCAATCATTGATGCTGCTGCTGGAGGTTCATTAATGTCAAAACCATTTGATGAAGCCTATGCCTTAATTGAAGAAATGGCTACTAATAATTTTCAATGGCTTGTTTAAAGAATAAATCCTAAAAAGATAGCCAGTGTTCATGAAAATGATGCAATATCTATGTTAGCTTCTCAAATTGCTGCTATATCAAAGAAATTAGATCATTTTGGAATGAATTATTATCCTATTATGTTAGAAGAAAACTCATCTCGACAAAGTATAGATTCTCAATCTCCTTATGAAACTATAAATTCTATTAATAATAGACCCAATAATCCTTATGCAAATTATTATAATCGTGGTTGGAAGAATCATCCAAATTTTAATTGGAATAACAATACAGCTAATCAATAATGGATGAACAACTCTATAGGAAATCCACCTAATCAAGGAAATACGAAATGTAGACCATCTTATCTGCCTGGATTTAATAACACTCAATTTAAAGATAAGAAGTTATCTCTAGAAGAATTAATATTAAGTATGCGTCAGCACTTGCAAAATCAAGGAAATCAATTACAAATTCAAGGAAATCAATTACAAAATCAAGGAACAACAATTAAAAATATTGAAACTCAACTCGGACATATCGCTACCGCACTTAATAATAGAATTCTTGGAACTTTTCCTAGTAACGTGGAAATAAATCCTAAAGACCAAGGAAAAGAACAAATTAAAGCGATACAATTACGAAGTGGAAAAGAGTTAGAAACTAAAATTCAAAAAGAAACGAAAAGTAAAAATCAGGAAGTGGAAATCGAAAAAGAAAAGGATCAGCAAGATCAAAACTAAGAATATCCAATGATCCCTATGAAAATATCTATAGAAAAACCACCACCACAATTTCCTTAACAACTAAAGCAACATAAAAAAGATACGCAATTTGCTAAATTCCTTGAAATTATAAAAAAATTAACAGTAAATATTCCTTTTGTAGAAGCATTAGAACAAATCCTAATTATGTAAAATTTATGAAAGATATTTTAAATAAAAAAAGAAAATTTACAGGTAATGAAACTGTTGCACTTAACGAAGAGTGTAGTGCAATTATTCAGAAAAAGCTTCTTGAAAAATTAAAAGACCTCGGTAGTTTCACTATACCTTGCGCTATTGGAGAAAAATTTTATGGAAAAGCTTTGTGTGACTTAGGAGCAAGCACAATCTAATGCCTCTATCAATTTTTAAAAGATTAGAATTAGGAGAAATTTCACCTACTTCAGTAACTCTTACGTTAGTCGATCGTTACGTGACTTATCCTAAGGGAGTTATTGAAGATGTGTTAGTAAAAGTGGATAAATTTATCTTCCCAGTAGATTTTATTGTTCTAGATATGGAAGAAGATAAATAAATTCCCATAATATTAGGAAGACCCTTTTTAGCCACTGGAAAAGCTATGATTGATGTTCAGAAAAGAGAATTGACTATGAGAGTAAATGATCAAAAAGTAACTTTTAACATAGCAAAATCAATGAAATATCTCGCTTTAGAAAAAGATGATGAATGTTTTCGAATGGAAATACTTGAACATTTGCAAAATGAACATTTTAAAGAATATTATGAAGAAAAGTTAGAAAAAGAAAATACCGAATTAATTGAAGAAGCGGATAATGAAAAACTGGATTATATACGAGAAAAATTTGAAATGTTGGATAATACTGATAACACTGAAAAGAATATAGTTCCGTCAATTATTAGACCTCCTGAACTCGAATTAAAAATTTTACCTAATCATTTAAATTATGCTTACTTAGGTAACTTTTCAACCCTACTAGTTATTATATCAGCTAAATTGAATGAATCACAAGAACAAAAACTGTTAGACACATTAAAAAAAAATATAAGAAAACTTTTGGTTGGACTTTAGCAGATATTATAGGAATTAGTCCTTCAATCTGTATGCACAGAACTATTTTAGATAATGAACATAAGCCAAGAGTAGATCCTCAAAGGAGATTAAACCCAATAATGAAAGAAGTAGTCAAGAAAGAAATATTAAAATGGTTAGATAATGGTATTATATATCCTATTTCGGACGAGTGCTTGGGTAAGCCCAATTCATCGTGTTCCTAAGAAAGGAGGAGTGACTGTTAAAGCTAATGAAAATAATGATTTAATACCTATAAGACAAGTTACTGGATGGCGTATATGTTTTGACTATAGAAAATTAAATGCAGCCACCAGGAAAGATCACTTCCCATTACCATTTCTAGACCAAATGTTGGATAAGTTAGCTGGACATAAATATTTTTGTTTTTTAGATGGATATATCGGTTATCATCAGATACCTATTGCTCCTGAGGATCAAGAAAAAACTACATTTACTAGTCCTTATGGAACATTTGCTTTTCGAAGAATGCCTTTTGGATTATGTAATGCACCTGCAACATTCCAGAGATGTATGATGTCTATTTTTAGTAAATTAATTGATGATGGACTAGAAGTATTTATGGATGATTTCTCTGTATTTGGAACATCATTTTACACATGCTTTAATCATCTTGAAAAAGTATTAGAGGTATGTGAGAAAACTAAATTAGTTCTAAATTGGGAGATGTCAATTTATGGTTGCATGAGGAATTGTATTAGGGCATAAAATTTTGGAAAATGGCATGGAAGTAGACCCTGCAAAAATTCAAGTTATAGCTAAATTACCACCTCCAACTATGGTAAAAGGGGTAAGAAGTTTTCTTGGACATGCTGGATTCTACAGACGCTTCATAAAAGATTTTTCAAAAATTACTAAACCTCTATGCCAACTTTTAGAAAAAGACAAGAAATTTGAACTCACAACTGAATTTCTAAATGCTTTTGAATTATTAAAAGATAAATTAATCATAGCACCTATAATAATTTCACCTGATTGGGAGAAACTATTTGAACTTATGTGTGATGCTAGTGATTATGCTATAGGAGTAGTACTTGGGCAAAGATATGATAAAATTTTCAAAGTTATATACTTATCTTAGTAAAACTCTTAATAATGCTGAAATGAATTGTACGATTATCGAAAAAGAGTTATTAGCAATTGTTTATGCTTTTGATAAATTTAGGCCTTATCTAATTGGAATGAAATGTATTGTGCATACTGATCACTCTGCTATTAAATATCTAATGCAAAAGAAAGATTCCAAACCAAGATTAATTAGATGGATATTACTAATGCAAGAATTTGATTTTGAAATCATTAACAAAAAGGGAACCGATAATCAAATTGCGAGATCATTTATCAAGGCTAGAATATAATGAATTATCCGACACCGATAATGAAATTACTCGATGATTTTCCTGACGAACAACTATATAATATAAATGAGTGGAAAATACCATGGTATGCGGATATAGTAAATTATATTGTAAGTGATATTTTACCACCTATATTAACTTTGCAACAACAGAAAAAATTCATTCATGAAGCTAAAACATATTTTTGGAATGAACCATATTTATATAAGCAATTTAAGGATCTTATAATTAGAAGATGCGTGCCTTATGAAGAAACAGAACAAATCATTCAGAAATGTCATGATTCTGATTTTGGAGGACATTTTGGAACAGATAAAACTGCTTATAAAATTTTACAATATGGATTTTATTGGCCTACTCTTTTTAGAGATGTTTATAGATATATCAGAACTTACGACAGATGCCAACGAGTAGGTAATATATCTAGAAGAAATGAAATGCCTCTAAATTTTATATTAGAAGTTGAGATTTTTTATGTTTGGGAATTAGATTTTATGGGACCATTTGTTCCTTCATTTGGAAACTCATATATATTAGTTGATGTTGATTATGTTTCTAAATGGATTGAAGCACAAGCTTTACCTCGATGTGACGCTAAGGGTGTTTCAAAGTTTCTAATGAAAAATATTTTTACTAGATTTGGAATGCCGAGAGTGATTATCACTGACGGAGGATCTCATTTTAGAAATAAATATATTCACAAACTAGTAGAAAAATTTAACATTATTCATAAGATATCAACTGCATATCATTCACAAACCAGTGGATTAGCTGAAGTTTCTAATCGAGAAATTAAACGTATTTTAGAAAAGACTGTAAACCCTAATAGATTGGATTGGTCTATAAGACTAGACACTGCATTATGGGCATACAGGACTGCTTATAAAACTCCGATTGGAATGACTCCTTACAGGCTTATTTATGGAAAGACTTGCCACTTACCAGTTGAATTAGAACATAAAGCTTATTGGGCAATTAAAGAATTTAATTACAATCTGAAAGAAGCTGGTGAGAAGAGATTATTGCAATTGAATGAATTAGATGAATTAAGAAATGAATCTTATCATAATGATAGAATTTATAAAAAAAAATGAAATTATGGCATGATCGAAAGATTAACCTGAAGAATTTTGAGCCAGGACAAGAAGTTTTGCTTTATAATACAAGATTGAAATTATTTCCTGGGAAATTGAAATCTCGATGGTTAGGGCCTTTCACTATAACTCAAATATTTTCATACGGAACTTTAGAAATTGAAGATCCAAAAACTGGGCATAAATTTAAAGTAAACAGACACAGATTAAAACCTTATTTTGAAGGGAAAAGACCAAATTTTAAAGAGGTTTTAATGCTCAGTCAACCTGATTACTAACTAAATTAGGTCGAGTGACGACGTTAAACCAAGCGCTTTATGGGAGGCGACCCATAATAGTTATTAATTATGATCTATTTACTAATGTTATTGAAAATTAAAATATAGAATAAATTCTACTACTCATTTACTTTTTAAAAATCATCACAAATTTGAATCTTTACGAAGAAATCAGAAAATATTCAGACCAGAGCGAAAATTGGGCAAATTTACCTAATCTCACCGACGGCGAGATCGATCCCGCCGACAGTGAGATCGGCGTGCCCAAATTCAGTTTAAATATATTAACTAGCTCGCCGACGGCGAGATCGTTACCGCCGACGGTGAGATAGTTGAAAAATGGATTTTGTGAGTTATTTTGCAGTTTTGGGCGGTTCTAAGGCCATTTCTCTATATAAAACGTTTAGAACTTATTATTTACACTATCTTCTTCCTTAGAAACGATTAGAGCCCCTCCAAAACAATCTATTATGGCCCCCAATCCACTAGAAACCACGAAATCTTGAGTTTTTAATCAAGGAAAGTTCGTCAGTTCTGAGGCTCAACGACTATTCAACAAGGTTTTGATGAAGAAGTGACTGATTAAAGAAAGAGGATTCGTAAACAGAGGAGCGAAAAATTCAACGACAACACTTGAAGAAATGATTGTTCAGCGATATTGGGAGGTATTATGCTATACAACATCTGCTGTAGTCATTCCAGTAGTCAAGGAATTCTACTCTAATCTGCATGTGATCCATAATGGAAGTGTTTACGTAAGAGGCAGATGGGTAACTTTCACTCCTTCTCGAATCAATGAATTATACTCGATTGAAAATACCCCTGTTTGCCACTATTCAAATTTTGTTCCTACAAGATACAACATGAATGAGATCTACAGATATCTGATCGACGAACCTGACGATTGGGAATTACGAGAAGACGGGTATGTTAGTTTTTCTGCATCACTTCTTAACCCCGTCTCAAAGCATTGGCATTTCTTTATTTCGTCGAAGTTATTACCCACTATGAGGGTAAACAAAGTCTCGAAGGAATGCGTAGTTTTACATTACTGTGTTCAATCTGGATTACCTATCGATGTTGGATCTATCATTGTGAAGTCTGCATTAGGATTAATTGTGAATGGGTCGATTCATGGACTTGGACACCCATCAACTACATTTGCTTTATGTAGTCAATACCAAGTTTCCTACGAAGCTTGGGAAAAAGTGATATTGCCTTGGAAACCACTAGATCTGACAGATATGTTTCCTACATTGGATCACAATGATGAAACGATGAGTTATTTCGATCGAAGCATCTCAAAACAATCCTTTAATCGAGCCCACGATGATAGAACAAACCTCATTTTAAGGAAACTTAAAGGATTGGAGAAGGAACTACAGAATGTGATGAATTCTATTGATAATATCTCTGATTTATTCGATCACACCGATTGGAGAATGAAGAAGCACTTTGACCATACAGGACATCTGGAGGCAAGTTTCATACAACTGTTGAGACAGAAGGGATGGATTGAAGAAGATTCTACTGCAGAATTCCCCTTCAGGCCTTTTTATAATTTGTTTGTGCACCTGCGTTATATTGGAAACATCAGAGAAGAGATCAGTTCAGATTCCGATAAGTAGAAGAAATTTCTATTCATATTATATATATGTGTGTTGATTTGAATTTAGTTTTTGATATAATTTGGATTTTACGTAGATAATCTCAGTTTAGATGAGATTGTAGTTGTTTGTTTAGTCTCAGCATTTAGAGTATCGTGGTGTGGATTGCAATGCTGAGTTAGATGTGTTTTGGTTAATTTGCTAAGTCAATTATTAGTTTTGTGGTTTTTGAAGTTTGTAAGTTCATGGATTTCATTTATAAAAGTTATAATGTTTGTGTTGTGTAAACCTTATATGAGTCAGTAGAGTATCTAATCTTAGAAAATATATCAAATTAAGTGACCGAACATTAGATCAAGGCTTAATTAAATTAAATATAATCGAAAATATAAAATTTAAAAAAAAAATTTGAAAATCCCGCTGACGGCGAGATCGACCCCGCCGACGGCGAGATTTTCCTAAAACTTTGGCCTTGGTGAATTAATTAGCTCGCCGACGGTGAGAAATTTCTCGCCGACAGCGAGATCGCGAAATGTACTATATTTTGACCGGTCAACCGTCACTATTCATGATCCCCTTCCTCAAAACTTTGAAAAAACCGACCTAGGGCTTGATAGATCTGGGATTTGGAATGATTTCAACACATTTTGATGTCGGATTTCATCTTCCCTTGGTAAGAGCTTCACTCCTATGTAAAAATTTTTCATTTTCACCATGAATTTCTTCTACATTGAGGATTTTGGAAAAATTTTGAAATGTGAAGAAAAGACTTGGAAGAAATTCATGGAATTTGATTTAGATTGATTTTAGTAACTATTAGAAGCCATCTTAGTAATATTTAGAAGTTTAGTTAAATTTTTTTGTGAATTTCATAGATCGAAAAATGGCTCCAAGACAAAAGAGAAGAATGGATTACGACGAAACTCGATTTGTGAATGCAAGGGCACAGTCAAGATATTTTCACAACATTCAAGCCAGAAAATGTATTCAGGATCGAGTTTTTAAAAATCCTAGTGGAGAAGTAGAGAGAATAATAAAAGAAAGAGGATAGGAAAACTTCTGTTACATAACCAACAGAGCTGATGTGAAAGTAGTAAAAGAATTTTATGCCAATCTGACTGCGATCGGAGATGCACCAATCATGGTGAGAGGATTTTTGGTGGATTTCAGTGCTGCAAGGATTAATTCTTTTTATGAAGTACGTGACATATACACTAGTGAGTACGACACCTTTGAAACTATGGAAGGACCACTGGAAGAAGTGATCAACTTTCTCACTGACGAGAAAGGAGTTTGGAAGATTAAGCAGCGTGAAAGGGTAAACTTTTCTCTCTCAATGTTGAATGCATTATCTCAAGCCTGGCACTATTTTATTTGTTCTACCTTGTTACCCACTTATCACCATAGTGAGGTAACAAGAGATAGAGCAGTTCTGAATTTCTGTATTCAAAGTCAAAGAAGTATTAATGTGGGAAGTATAATTTATAAGAATATATTAGCCACTACAAGAAGTGAGAGTAGAGGAGGACTAGGACACCCTGGTCTGATTTTTGCACTCGCCGATTATGCGGAGTTGAAGCAAGAGATGATGAGGAATGGGTGGAGCCAATTAAACCCATTACTCTGGCTAATATAAAAAAATATGAATCCCACGAAGGATGGAGATCTGGGACTAGGAGCTATGTACCTTCCTCGAGTAGAGATATTCCCTCTACCAGTTATGACCCTCCTCCCTATAATACTCCTACCCTTCATGATTTGATGAATGAGATGACTCTACACCGGAAAAGTTTTGAGAAAATAGAAGAAAAATTGGAACACATTGATCAGAGAATTGGAGGCTTAGAGAGAAGACATGATTATCACAGCGAGTATCTCCAGAGACATTCAGAGTATGAGATAGCTTACTGCGATGTTGAAAATCGTTATAGAAGAGGAGAGCTCGATATTGTATTTCCTGAGTGCCCCTGATATACTCATTACCAGCCTAATCCACCCACTGATCAAGGAAACGACGATATAGTTTGGGACTTTGATGCGGAAGATTATATCCTATGTTTATTTGTTTAGTTATTTGACTTTGATGCTATGATTGATTGTATGTTTCTATTAAAACTTTAGTATTAATGTTTAGTTTATGAACTTGATTAGATGTGGTGTAGATCTTTTTAAACATTGTTGTTAAAGTTATATAGTTTTTAAATTTTTAATGTTTTCAGATTGCTATTGTAATCTTGGATTGAAATTAGCAAATGTATGTGGATTTAGTGTAAAATGTTAGTATAAAATGTGGTAGTATTGTGTTAAACTTCTTTACCCAGCACTTACTTTAATATTATGTATGTAGAAAGTTATTAACACTACAGGTAATTAAGTGATAAAAAGAACATGTAGAACTTCAAAAATAAGAAATACCTAAAGCACGAAGGTATGATTTAATATTACAGTTTATTTCCTTTTAACCCTATATAAATAGATAGAAAAATTTAAGTTTGGGGGAGGGAAAAACACAAATTTAATTATTAAATTTTTCTCAATTTATATTTTCAAAAATTATTATAAAATGATTTTCTGTGGTAATTTTAATTCAGTAAACTAGAATTAATTTATTTAATTATTATCGAAAGTTAAGAGAAATACTTTTAATGATTAACTAATTTAGATTAAGGATATTTAGTATAAGAGAATAAGAATATAGTTAACTATTTATAGTAAAGAAAACTATATTTTCAAATATAAAATTCTTAGGTATTTAGTTGAGAAAGAAAAGATTGAAATTCAATAAAGTAAAAACTTTGAAATACATATAAGAGAAGTAAATGTTTCAGGTTTCAAATTTAGGAAGAGGAAAATGAAGTTCAAAATTATTAACGAGCTAACCAAAAATAGTGATCCTCACTTAAAAAGGTAAAGAAAAAGGGATTGAAAATCAATCCGAAAGAAAAGAAAAGAAATATATATATATATATATATATATATATATATATATATATATATATATATATATATATATATATATATATATATATATATATATATATATATATATATATATATATATATATATATAAAGTGAGGAGAAGCTTGAGGAGATGCCTTATGAAAAATTGGCTTCATTTGAATCAACCTAAAGGGTAAACTTCAATTACATTTCTAAACTTATATATATGGATTAGTATTTTACTAAGTAGTGCTTTCATGAAATTCCTATCATCTAAATATCTTAAGTAATTTAATATTGAAAAGTATAGTCAATCTTGAAATAAATAGAAGACTAGAAATCTTAAACTTGAGAAGCTAAATAGCCCTATATCTATAGAACTAGTTTAATTATTTTAAAATATTTTTAGAAAACTTTACTATAATACTTATTTAAATCTAATTCATAGTAATTCTGAATTAAAACTTTACTACAAATAATCATTTACTTTTATGTAGTATCTAAATTACTTGAGGACAAGTAATAGTTAAGTTTTGGGGAATTTGATCACTAGAAAATATATTAAGAATTTCATACCAATTTTATATGAAATTACACTTTAAAGAAAGGTATTTTCTTTGTTTTATTGTAGGAATAAAGATTTATAAGTACTGAACGCAAAAAGCACAAAAGAAGCGGATTTGGAGAAAAAAGGACTCAATTTGATGAAAATTGAACTATTCCGACGATGGCGAGTTTGTCCCGAAAGTTTTGAATATATTATAAGGATCTCACTGACGGCGAGATTGAGGCCGCCGACAGCGAGATCGGCGCGGTTAGCCTATCTTCTAGAAGCGGCGAGACAGTTGAAAAAAGCCAAAATACGATGAACCTGGACGCTTTTTGAAGAGTTGCTTAAGCAACCTTTGAAGATTTGACTCCTTCTATAAATAGAGATGAATTTTAGTCAGTTTTGTGTCATTCTAGAGTCTTTTAGTTTCTATATAGAGTTTTCAAGTGTGTTGTACGTCTTGGAGAGTTTAATTAAGTGTGCTGTACTGGAAGGAAGAGTCAAAGGAACTTCAAGGAGTCTGCTTGGGGAGAGGAAGTGAGATAAGTATATTTGTTATTGTTTGTTAACTTTAATGAAATCCATGCTTTGTGTTATTTTTCCCATGCTTTCTGAGTAGTTTCCTTAATCTTTTTCCTTGTTGTTGAGATTATGTGAAGTGATGAATCAAAGTAACTGTGCCTAAAATTATTAAATATTGTGATAATCTTTTTCTTAAAACTTAATTTACTTTCAATCTGGCCAATTGATTTGTTAATATATGTTGAATTATCAACTATAGTAAAGATTCCATCTAAGATTCAGGGAAGTCAAAAGCCTTGGAAGGAAGGTGCAAATAAATAGGGAAATATTAACTATCGGGCGTAGAATTGGACATTTTAGTGTGACAGACTAAAATATTCAATTCGGTCCTATTGTTTGAGAGCTGAAGTGTAGATGTTAGCCCTCAGGCGAGGTGAACGCGGGAGCTACGAAGTGGCGATCGATCCTCCCGGCCTAGCCGCATGATTCAGTAATCAAACATAGGACTAGTTAATGTTCTTTGCACCTGAACCAAAGGGTAAAGAATAGGAATGCTCCTATTTGGCACAATACGAACTCTAAACTACTTAAATTCATCATTCACTTAATTCTCTCAACAAGGAGAAAGATGCTTTTCTAAATTAGAACCTTATATTTAAACCTTTTTTAGCAATAGTTTTAGTTTAAGTGTTCTTAATTTCCGTATACTAATTTAGTAAGTCTACTTTAATTTATCTTTGAAATTCTCTAACTTCCCTGTGGGATCGATATCTAGGACTCCATTAGAGCCGTATATTACTTGATAACGATACGTATACATGTGTAGTATCCACAATATAAATCATCAATTCCATAACAGAATCATCAGTATATATATATTCAGTGCGGGATCAAGTTTTTGGTGCCATTGCTAATTTTCATATCATAGTTTAGTTGTAAGTATAAATATTAAAAAGTAGGTCACTTACCCTAAAGGAGTTATAGAGGATGTTCTTGTTAAAGTAGATAAATTTATCTTCCATGTAGATTTCATTGTACTTGATATGGAAGAAGATAAAGAAATACCTATTATTTTAGGGAGACTTTTTCTAGCGACCGGACGAGCTATGATTGATGTGCAAAAAGGAGAATTAACCATGAGAGTTAATGATCAAGAGATTAAAGTTAATGTCCTTGAATCAATGAAGTACCCTGACAAAGAAAAATGTTATCGAATGGATATAATTGATTATTTAATTGAGAAACATTATCAAGAAAAATGTAAAGTCATTTCTGTAGAAAAATTTGAATTATTAACCGATGAAGATCAAGAACTAAAAGAAGAAGAAACTCATTATATTAAAGATAATTGGGAAACTTTGGACATAACTCAAAATGATATACTTTTACCCTCAATTAAAAAAGCCCCTGAACTGGAATTAAAAATGTTACCTTCACATTTAAAGTATGCATTTATGGGAAATTCATTAACTTTACCTATTATTATTTCTTCTGAGCTAAGTAAAGATCAAGAAGAAAAATTGATAGGAGTGTTAAAGAATTATAAGAAAGAATTTGGTTGGACAATTGCTAACATAAGAGGAATAAGCCCTTCCATTTGTATGCTTAGAATTTTAATGGAAGAAAATTTTAAACCTACTATTGAACCGCAAAGAAGATTAAATCATATCATGAAAGAGGTTGTTAAAAAAAAATTGTTAAATGGTTAGATGCTGGTATTATTTATCATATTTCAGATAGCCAATGGGTAAGTCTTATTCATTGTGTTCCAAAGAAAGGAGGAGTAACTGTCATTGTCAATGATAAAAATGAGCTAATTCCTACAAGACAAGTTACTGGATGGTGAATTTGCATTGATTATAGGAAATTAAATGACGCCACTAGAAAGGATCATTTTCCTTTACCTTTCTTGGATCAAATGCTTGATAAATTAGCTGGACACTCATATTTCTGTTTTCTGGATGGATGTTCTGGTTATCCTCAATTACCTGTCGCTCCTGAGGACCAAGAGAAAACAACATTTACAAGTTCTTATGGAACATTTGCCTTTAGAAGAATGCCTTTTGGTTTATGTAATGCACCTGCAATTTTTCAAAGATGTATGATGTCAATATTTTGTGATTTGATTGACAAAGGAATTGAAATATTCATGGACAATTTTTCGGCTTTTTGGAACTTCTTTTGAATCTTGTTTGAAAAATATTTCCAAAATTCTGAAAAGATGTGAAGAAACAAACTTAGTTCTTAACTGGGAAAAATGTCAATTCATGGTCACAGAAGGCATAGTACTTGGTCACAAGATTTCTCAAAAAGGGATGGAAGTAGATCAAGCAAAAGTGAAAATTATTGTTGAATTACAACCACCTATTACTGTTACTGATGTGAGAAGTTTTCTAGGTCATGCTAGATTTTATAGAAGATATATAAAAGATTTTTCTAAAATTGCTAAACCTCTTTGTCATTTATTGGAAAAAGATGCTAAATTTGAATTTAACAAAGACTGTGTGTCGGCATATTTTTAGGTTATGTGTTTTATTTTGAAAAGGGGGGTCGCCTACAGAAATTGTCGGCGAATTTTAATTTAATTTAAATAAATAATTTGAAAAGTAGTATTTGATTTTGAAAATAATTTTAAATTTGAAAATTTTAAGATATGAAATCAAACCGATCTCACATCCCGAATAGTTTATATAAACGAGCGCCGCACCACAAACCGTGTATCTATCCCGAAGAATAGACACATCGCTTGATAATGGGGCTCGATTAAATAAACTAGAAAGGTTTGTGACATCCGTTTGGTCCGCGAACCAATTTTATAAGCCGACAAGTTCCCCGCTTAATATAAATGAATTAAGCGGGGTTTATATTACCCAGGTTTTTAAAGTTCCCTATAAGGGCAAGCCCCTATAGTTAATTACATCTTAAGTGACGGGAATCACCTAAGAAAACTCTCGATAATAATCAATAATTCCGCTCTCAAGAATTTCAAAGTTTAAGTTTTCAAAAGGATTGAATTTTGGAAATTTCAATAGGGAATGGATCAAATTTAGAACATTTTTATTTTGGGAATTCAAAGGAAGAAAAGTAGAAGAGATCACGGATTCGAAGCGGACTTCGGTAATCTCCCGACTATCCTATTGTTTGGCTTGGATTTAGGAAAGTCCTAATGTTTATTTAATGTTTTAATCTTGCCAATTTAGTTAATTAGGGCTTATATTTATATGATAGAATCATACAAATTGCCTAGAAGATATGAGGGTTTATGTCGTATCGGACGACTACCTCGGAATCCTAAGACCGGTTAGGGCTTAATTTGCAATGCAAATGCCTAACGAAGAGTTGAGGATTTATGTTGCACTAGCGCAACTACCTCGAAGTCCTATGGCTTTGTTATTTAATTCTAGGAAAGTTTTGTTGATGTAGGTTCAAGTTTTGCTGACGACGATGGCCGTGCTGCCCACCATGCTCCGAGCTCCTTGTTGTTGCAGAGGTTTAGTTTTAGAAATCATAAATCAAGAGATGAGAGAAGTGTTCTGGTTTAGAGAAATTTTAATTTCCAAGTGTTTTTTTTTTGTGTTTTAATTAAAACAAATCTTAAAGTTGATTATAACAACACCGGTTAAGATCCCACGGTTCCATCCTTCCGGCATCATTATTTTTATCGGATTCACTTAGTCCAGATGAATTTGCTAAACTCAACTGAATGAGTTCCACACTTTCATTTAGACCGTGGGAAATCCCGTTAGCAACACGTAGGTTACATCATCCGAGGTATTCCCGATCATCCAACAAGACGTTTTAATTTAGTTGTAATTGTAGTTTTGTGTTCCGTTTGTGATTAAATTTTGAGTTGTTTTATATTTTGAAATGTTGTGGAGGTGAATTTTATCTTGTAGTGTCTTTTATTTTAGTTTTGGGTTTCAGTTTTGGTTTCGTCCTAAAGGTGTAGGTTTTCATGCAACTCGTTGTTTATCATGCAAGAAAAGTAAGTGCGATGCGATTAAATAAATTTCAGTAAAATAAATTGCAATAAAATAAAAGCGTACTCGGAGGGTCTTCCCGTCATCCCAAGCCGCACTTAAAATACAATTTAGAGCATTTAAGCATTCATAGCAATTTCTAGGTAAAGCTAAGGTAAGGGTTATGGTTTTCTACCAAATTCCTAATCCTATAGCTAGTCATTTCCTATGACGTCTAGGTTCTTTGTGTTTTTAGTTTGAAGACGATTTTCTTCATCAAAGAACAATTAAGTTCAATTGTTCTTATCAACATCCTATCATATTGAGGAAGTGCTTAGGAGAGATCCCAAACATCTTTTCAATATTTCTAGGATCGTTTTAAGTCCAAATGAATTTAATTGTGTAAATGAATCGATCGTTCGAGGTTTTCGATTTTTTGTTAACTTGCTCGATGAACTAGGACATTTGAATGTCCTATAAGTGAAGTAACATTTCATTTTAATGTTCTATTTAGGAGTTATGATAACTAAAGCTCCTAAGGGCAAAATGATATTTAATGATTTGTGATTCAAATTTAAGTTCAAATTAATGATTTAAGTTTGGAATAGTGTTCAAGTTATTTTAGATTTATTTCTGAGTTCTTTATGTCTTAAGTGAGGTTATTTAATTCAACTTAATTTAATTTAATTTAATTTAATTTAATTCAATTTAATTTAGTTTGATTTGATTTAATTTAATTCAATTTAATTTATTTGATTTAATTTTTAATCTAATTTAATTTAATTTAATTTAATTTAATTTAATTTAATTTAATTTAATTTATTTAATTTAATTTAATTTATTTATTTAATTTAATTTAATTTAATTTAATTTAATTTTATTTAATTTAATTTATTTAATTCATTTAATTTAATTTAATTTGTTTATTTAATTTAATTTAATTTAATTTAATTTAATTCAACTTTTAACCTTAATTTAATTTAATTTAATTTTAATTTAATTTACTTAATTTAATTTAATTTTTAATTTAATTCAATTTAATTTTAATTGAAATTTTTGAAAGAGTTTAATGATTTAATTTTAGTTTAATGATTAAGTCTTTTAATATTTTAAATTTGAGTTATCATTTTAATTAAGAATTGAATATTAATGAGATGATTAATTTAGGGATTTTTAAATTAAAGAATAAACCTCTTCCTAATAATATCCCTATTTTAATAATTCCAATTTTATTATTCTTCCAAATTCAATTAATTATTTAATTAAAGTTTAATCATTTTAAATTGCTTAATGGGTTTCTACCCTTTAATTATTAAATTTCAATCATCCAAATCAGATTAGGATCAAATATTTTACTTGTTAATTTTTATTAAACCTAAAGTTTTAATTAAGGGTTAAAATTTTAATTACCATTTTGCCCTTTAAGCCTAATAATTTCATAACTCACTAAATTGAACTCAAATGAACTTAAAATTTTTATGTGACTTCATTTATGTGTCAATAAAGACATGAGAGGAGAAAATGTGATTTTTCCTGTATTTAATTTATTTATATAATTATTTTTTGTAAAAAATAGAAATTTCCAAGGAAAATTCAATAATATGACCAAGGGAAAGTTTCTGTCCTTAAGAAAATTAGGGGACATTCCTAATGACCAGAGGACCATTTGGACCAAATTTTGTAATTTTTTGAATTATATTTTATTTATTAGAATTATTCTAAGTTTTAGAGTATTAATTAATTTAAAAATAAAATAAATGTTGAAAAATAAATTTTATAATTTTTAAAATTCTCTCTGATATCAAGGATTCCAGAGAACCAAACTTTACAATTTTCTGATTTTTCTTTGATTTATTATAATTATTTTGGTGAAAATGCTAGAAAATACATTTTTTTAATTTTAAAATTACTCTAGAGCTTTAAAAATTAATATCTCACTAAATAGACCTAGGAAAAATATGGGACTTGTTCCTAAGTGATTGAAATTCAAAATATGACATTTTGGTGAATTTTATTATTTTTGTGATTTTTATTATTTTTTAATTATTAAAAATATTAAAATAATATTAAAAATCAACTTTTTTAGAAAATTGAAATTTTAATTTTCTTAAACTCCCCTGATATCAGAGAGACTTCAAAACCAATTTGGTGAATTTTTGAAAGATATTTTGAAAGTTATGAATTTTTAAAATTTAAAATGACTAAGCTGGCTTAATTAACCCAATTAGTGGGGCTAACCAAGTCCAATTGACCTCAAATTTTTATGGTGGGTTCCTCTGATCCTAAAGGTCAGTGGAGAATTGATTTCAAGTCAATTTGATGTATGGTTAGCTCTAATTAATTAGAGACCTATTTTGGGTGTTTAAGCCAATTAGGGTTGTCTAAAATGAACTAACTCAAAACCTATTTTTCCTAGTGGTTCTCTCGGTCATAAGGAACATCACCAAATTTTTCTAGAATTTATTACACAACATGCTATTTATTGGAATTAAAATACTCAAAACAGTGACATGAATTTGAAAAATCAATAACTCTTCATAGGGATGGCCTCCGACTTTGGAAAATTCAGGGAATGTTCCCAAATTCGAGGCTTCAAAAGCCCTATGGTCTCATGCCATGGTGAATTGTATGAATGCATGGAGAATTAAATGTATGCAGAGAGTAAATAAATTACTAAAAATAAAATACTTGATGAAATTAAATGATTTCTTTTCCACATTATTCTCCTCTCGTTCACTCGAGCAAGAGGGTATTTTTATTTTATTTTTGTGATTTTTCTACACAAAGTTATGAATTTTTAAAGTTACGGGAATTAAATAAATAGAAAATATCCCTATTTATCTACTTAAGTGACGCGGCGCCGCGTCAACCTTAACGTCTCCGAAGGCACACGCGTCACGATTCCATTCGACGCCGCCATCCGCGTCGGCCGCTCCCGGGACCCGCCGTATCGCTCCGTCTTCTCATCCGGCGCGATCCCCGCCGTCCGTGCGCGCGTGTATTAAATGGACGGCATCCGTTCATCGTCCATGACCGGTGTGATCCCGTGACCGTCCACACTCTAACCCTAAGAACTCACTCGATTCTCGATGGATTTTCGTGTTCTTATGCTTCTATGGATTCGTCTTGAAGAGACGAACACATCCATACGATAAACATGCATCGAAATTAAGGCATTTGAAATGGAGAATCTCCGAAGCTCGGGATGAAGAATTAGCTCATACCTTGCTCGGAGAAGTGTGGCTTCGATCCGAGAGTTGCCGCACCTTCGATTGGATCCTAGCAAGCTCCGGATGAAGTCTCCCGGTCCAGTGAATTGTCTAGGTTGGACTTCGACCACGCGCCGATCACAAAGCTTCGGAGGCCGGAGCAACCGGGTGACCCGGAGATGGGGCTTTTATCGGTGGACACCTTCCCTTGGTCCGGTGAAGGTGTAGAGACAATCAATTTGGGGATTGGCTCACTGTGGAGGAGTGTCCTGGTTTTGGGCTTGGATTTCAACTCCGAAATCGAGCTCACGGAGAAGAAATGGCAGGGGGATCTCACCTGGGGATCAAGTGCTCGTGTATGAGGAGGGGTCCGGAACAATTTTGGCGAGTTTTGGCAAGGTTTTTGCAACTCTCCTCTCATGGCCGTGAGGGGGTGGTGTTTAAATAGGCATGGTCGGAGGCTCTCCCGGGGGGTTTAATGGTTGGGATCAGCTCGCTTAGGTCAAGGGAAGAACAGACCATGCTATCCATTTGGGTTGGGACAAGTCAGCAATGGAGAATTCCAATGTTGGCTCATATGTGAGCTTTCGGCCATGGTGTTTTCCGGCGATCGGGGTGGCTGGCCGAGCAGCATGGGTCACCCTCGTGGTCAGTGGGTCGGGGCTTGATGTTTGTGAAGGCAATTGGTGGCTGCCATGTGTAAAGTGGTTGAATCAAAATGGAATGGGGAAGGGGTCATTTTGGCTTCAATTTGGTCAACCCATTGGTTTGGGTTGGGTGCACCTCCCCATGGCCTCGATTTTGGGCCGAGAGGATCGGTTAGGTCAGCTGCCATGGAGTGGTGAAGTCTCCATCCATGGTGAGGTGGCTAAGCATGGTTTAGTGTGCGACATGCTTAAGGTAAAAAAAGGTTAAAGGAGGTTTAAGAAAGAACCCCCTCTTCTTGCCATAAATGGACTAATGACAAGTCAAAGCCCTCATAGCTTCATGTGGCTTGAGAATGGCTTGTTCATGGCTCCATTTGGCTTCGGGAAAAGGTTGGATCAATTTCATAAAAATGGGTTTTAAGAATTTTGGATATTTTGGTGTGAATTTGTATGGGGCTTGATTTGGAATTGTTCGATGATGGAATTATAACTTAGGGAATGGCTTTGATTAAATGGATGACAAATGGAAATGTCATGTGGGCTTTAGGGCCAAATTTGGGCTTTTATGTTTGGTGGAAATGGGCTTTTAGGGAGGTTTAGGGAAGTGGGCTTTTAAATTTAAAATGGATTTTGGGATGAGATTTTGGTAAAGGCTTGGGCCAAATAATTGTTGAGCTTGGTTTAGGGATGCTTCATGAGTGATTTAAAACAAGTTTGAGGTGATTTGGGTTTGAATTGGTTTGAATTTGGGTTTAATCTGGCAAGTGAGCCTATGTAGGTCAAATTGGGCTAACTTGGGCCAATGTTGGGCTAGGGTTGAAATTGATGTAAAATAAATGTTGAGAAATATTTATGGGAGTGTTTCAAAGAGGTTTTGGCTTTGGTTAGGTTTTGATTTTAGGATTTGGGCTCATTTGGGCTAGGTTTAGGTTTAGGTCAAAATTGGGCTTTTGATTTTGGGTTGAATTTGAGTGGGGTTTGGGTCTAAATTTTGGGCAAATCATGCTAGTGTTTTGTTTATGGGGATGTCAAGGAAGGTTTAGAAAAGATTTGGGGTTAATTGGAGTTGAATTGGGTGAGTTTGGGTTAGGTTTGGGTCATAGGTCCAAATTGGGCTTTAAGGCCAAAAGTGAAATTGGATTCCAATGCCAATCAAATTGGGCTTGTATTTGGTCTAGATTGGTGTTGGGGATGTTGAATTGAAGTTTAGAATTGAATTGGACCAAAATTGGGGTCAATTGGGTAGATTTGGTTTGACATTGGGTTTACTTTGGGTTAAAATGGGTCAAATTGGGGGTTTTGATAAAAGTGGGGTAAATTGACAAAATTGGCCCATGGTGTAGTTGAACAAAATGAAATTGGGAATATTTGGGATTTTCTGGAATTTTCTGGGAATTTTCTGAATTTTTGGATTTTTGGGTCAAAAGGGGTATTTTGGGTATTTGGAAGGTATTGGGGGGTATTTTTGGAATTTTTGGCATTTTTGGTTATGGATGATCAATTTAAGTGATGTGGAAATGTTTGAGATTGATTTTGGAGAAATTTGGGTGATTTGGAAATTTTTGAGAAATTCGGGTTATTCAGGGCTTTGGGTAGGTTAGGCGGGGTGTAGGGTCCCGGGGGCAAAAATTGAAAATTTGGAAAATTGAAGATTGGGTGGATGTAAGTGGAATAAAATCATTTTTGTTGAGCCATGAAGCCATATCAAGCCCACATGAGCCATGAAGGGACTCATTCGAGGCATTCACTATGTTGTTCCTAACCCTCTTAGCCAAGGGCTTAGGGGTTAAGGACCATCCATGTGAATCACCTACATGAGTCGGGAGGTCAAGTCGGTATGGGTGTGTTTTTAGGAGGTGTGTGAAAGTGTAGTGTGTGTGCAAGTCAACCCTTCACTGCACCGAGCTACCTGGGGCGATCCTAAGGCCAAAGAGTCCTATAGGAACTCATCCTTTAAACTTCCACATTTGATTTCAACCTTCTAGGTGATTAGGGGTCTACAGTCAAGTTTGTGGAGTTTGCAGGGAGTTAAGAAGTGGTTTAAAATTCTAGATGGTGGATCCCAATTCTAGTCCTCTAAGATAGTCAAAGGAAAAGCCTAAGGCTAGATCCTAAGTACTAAAGAGAAGAAGAGAAGACCTCATCAAAAATGAGGTCAACACCGTGTTAATGCTTTTAATATTTTAAAAGAAAAATTAATAACCGCACCTATCATTGTTGCACCTAATTGGAATAAATCTTTTGAATTAATGTGCGATGCAAGTGATTTTGCAATTGGAGTCATATTGGGACAAAAATATGAGAAAATTTTCAAAGTTATATATTATGCTTAGTAAAACTCTCACTCGAAACTCAAAGAAATTACACTACTACTGAGAAAGAGCTTCCAGCTATAGTATATGCCTTTGATAAATTTAGACCTTATCTTCTTGGTACTAAATGCATAGTTCATACTGATCATTCTGCTATTAAATATCTAATGTCAAAAAAGGATGCTAAACCTAGACTAATAAGATGGGTTTTACTTCTACAAGAATTTGATTTTCAAATAGTGGATAGAAAAGGAACTGACAAACAAATTGCTGATCATTTGTCTAGAATTAAGAATGATGCTATTACTGAAGAAAAAATAAATGAGAAATTTCCTGATGAACATTTATATGTTATTCAAGGATGCCAAACACCTTGGTATGCGGATATAATTAACTATTTAGTTAGCAATATTCTACCTTATGGATTGGATGAAAAATTTATTAAGAAATTTAAAAATGATGCTAAATATTATATTTGGGAAGATCCTCATTTATTTAAATTAGGAAGAGATTCTATAATTCGAAGATGCGTACCTTATGAAGAAACTTTTGCTATTATTCAAAAATGTCATGATTCCGATTTTGGAGGACACTTTGGAGTAGATAAAACTGCATTTAAAGTTTTAAATTCAGGATTTTATTGGCCTACCTTATTCATAGATGTGAGACAATATGTTAAAACATGTGACCGATGTCAAAGGATGGGAAATATATCCAAGAAAGATGAAATGCCTTTAAACTATATATTGGAATTTGAAATTTTTGATATATGGGGTTTAGACTTTATGGGACCATTTGTACCATCGTCTGGAAAAATTTATATTTTATTAGCAGTTGATTATGTTTCAAAGTGGATCGAAGTCGTAGCTTTACCTAACTGTGACTCCAAAAGTGTATCTAAATTTTTAAAGAAGATGATTTTGTCAAGATTTGGAATGCCTAAGGTAATTATTACAGATGGTGGAAGTCATTTTAGAAATATAAGAATTCAATCATTACTGCAAAAATTTGGAATCAAACATAAAATTGCAACTGCTTATCACCCACAAACAAGTGGAATGGCTAAAATATCAAACAGAGAAATTAAAAGAATTTTAGAGAAGACTTTTAATCCTAAAAGAACTGATTGGGTTGATAGACTTGATTCTGCATTATGGGCTTATAGAACAGCTTATAAGACACCAATCAGAATGTCACCTTACGGGTTAGTTTTTGGTAAACACTGTCACTTACCTGTTGAACTTGAACATTTATTGGGCGATAAAGGAGTTTAATTTTGATTTGAATACTGCAGGAGAAAAACGATTATTGTAATTAAATGAGATGGATGAAATAAGAAATGAATCATATGACAATGCAAAAATTTATAAAGAGAAAATGAAGGTATTACATGATAAAAAGATTTCAGGAAAAATATTTGAGCCTGGACAAGAAGTATTACTATTTAATACTCGTTTAAGACTTTTTCCTGGAAAATTGAGATCAAAATGGATGGGACCATATATAATTGAAAAAGTATACCAATATGGAGTTGTGGATATTAAAGACACCAAAACGGGAAAAATTTTTAAAGTTAATGGATTAAGATTGAAGCCTTATTTGGGAGACATTAAAAAGATTTATAAAGAGGCTTATGAATTGAGTCAACCTGATTAAAGAATTACTTAGGTCGGGCTGACGACGTAAAACCAAGCGCTTTATGGGAGGAGACTCATAGATTTTATTTTTTAGTGTGTTTTTACATTTTTAATGTAAGGTTATGCCTCGGTCTTGACTAATTTTATATAACTTCAGAAAGTTAAAAATTATCTTGAAGTATATAAAGTTTGGACTTTGGATCACTCCATTTCATATGTGAGTAAAAAGGAGAGCAAGTTAACCTTCATTAAGATTATGTATAATTGTGTTATTGAGTTTGTTCTGATCTTACCATTATAATTTACCTATCTTTGGAGAACAAAACTTTGAAATTTGATGTTAGGCGAAACGGAGTCGAACATGGTTCCGGCGCCTAGGCGTCAGAATTCGGCGCCTAAGCGCCAGAATAAGCTGTGTGTCGATGGGTCCGGCGCCTAGGCGCCAGATTTGGCGCCTAAGCGCCACGGTTACTGGGTCGTGTAAAAACCAAATATTTTCAGTTTTTCACACGATTTTCACCTTTAAATTAACCCATCTTCATCCCCAATCCTTAAGCAATCAATATTTCGACCTTTACACTTCATTCTTGAGAGATTAGAGAGGATTTTTGAAGAAATGGAGAGGTGAAATTTGGAGAAGAGGCTAGAGACAAAGGTCCAAAAGATCATCAACCCTACTTCAATGGTTTCATCGTTGTAAGTTTGGAAAAAATTTCTAGTCTTCTTGATAAATTTGAAGCGGATTTCAAGAGTATTGGAAATCGCCTTCTTGAGATGTATCATCAGATTGAACATCTGGAATGACAAGCGAAAGTCCAATTTGATCATCTAGCGGCTTATCAAGATGCTCAGGTGAAATGTATGTGAAGAACAAATGGATTGACGAGAAGACGGCTACGGATTTTTCGAGAGCATTAGTGTTCTTCCCAAGTGGGCTGAATAGTTTTCCTTGCCAAGATAATGAAAATTAGATAGTGATTTGGTGAGATCGTGATTTATCTAGTGAGTCATTGTATTGATTTAGTGAATCGATTGTGTTTGTTTGTGTATTTTCTTTCATGTTCAATGTGTTGTGTGTTAGGACTTGAATCGTTATATTATACTAATCTGAAAAGTATTGAGCCAATATTGAAGATTATAAATGGAAATTAGAGGAGTTTGATTTAAACCTTGTGTTTGATTGGTGGATTTAATATTTAATTTTTAAAATTTTTGAAAAATATTTTGGAAGTTAGAAACTGAAGCCCTACTCTAATATGAGTAATTGGAAGTTGAATTTATGAATTTTGGTGGAAAATAAAATTTTTAGAGTGATTTTTGTAAAAGGCGAGTTCGGCGCCTAAGCGCCGGTTCGGTCTGCTTAAACAAAAATTAACATATAAACCCCATTAGCCATAAATGACGCCTAAGCTTCATTTCATTCCCCATTTTCACGAAAATACACCTCTTAGATCCATTTTGAGGTCAAAACATCAAGTATTTGGGCGCAAAATCACTTGATTTCTTCGTCTCGAGGTCAGATCTACACTCTAATCCATTTATTTTTTATTTTCACCATAATTTTTCCTATGTTTTGCTAATAACTGAAATTTTAAGAAAAATTTTGATTTTTAGGTATTCTATTTGGATTTTTAAACTTATTTTAAGTTTCTTAAACTTAAAAAGAGTTTAAATATTTGATTCCTAAATTTGTTCTTATTTTTTTTCACGTTTAGATGGCACCTAAATTTAAGCAAGGGAAGGGACGAGAAAATTTTGACAGTAACAAGTTCGTGACTGCGGCAGCGCATTTTTGATATCACGAATTTGCGACGTTGAGAAATTTTATCTTGGAGCAAAGATTTTACAATCCGGGTGAAATGATCAAGAACACAATCGTTCCACACAACTGGCAACGATTCTGTTATTTCACAGTTGTTGCAGTTATTCCAGTCGTTTGTGAATTTTATGCTAACTTTTTAGATGCGGAAGACTACGAAGTCTTCGTTAGAGGTGCCGGAGTTGGATTTACTCCGGAGAGGATCAATGTGTTTTACGGACTGCCACCTACCATTGAGTGCCACTATACTAGATTATCTCCATCTGAGGGAGATCTTGAGATGATCATTGCTTATTTGACTGATGGCACTGGAGCCTGGAAGATCTAGAATGACAAACAGGTAAATTTCAAATCTTCTATGTTAAATAGTATTTCCAAGGCATGGCATTACTTTATTTCTGCTAGACTTCTACCTTCCCACCACCTGAGCGAAGTCACTAGAGATCATGCTATCTTAAACTATTGCATTCAGGAGAGGAAGCTGATAGAAGTTGGTATTATCATTTATGATTATGTGGAGTCTACTGCTAGATCCAGCACTTCTGTGGGACTGGGATTCCCATCTTTGATCTATTCTTTATGTGTTAGCAATGGAGTTACTGTTGATATTTCTGAGGAGAAGCTGAAAACTACCAAACCAATTGGACAGGAGAGTGTTAGCATATATGATCGTCTTCGAGGGAAGAGATCGACCGCTCCTTCTACTTCTGTACCCACTTCAGGTAGACCTTCTACTTCTCGACCTTCTACTTCTACTACTGAGCCACCATCTAGTTTTTGGGAATCGATGCACGATTAGTTTATAGAGCAGCAGCATGAGTTATTTTAAACTCACTGCAGAGTTGATTCTATTGATAAGAAAATTGATCATTTATCTGAGTATACCCAGAGGAAGAGTAGTTACGATGTTGAGTATGATGAAGCTCTCGTTAGATTCCTGAAGGGAGAGCATGATATTCAGTTTCCTACCTTTCCTAGATTCTCACCATATGTTGATCCTAAGGATGTTGAGTTTTCTTTTGGTGGTGATGATGATGATGAGGCTACATACAGTGATTAGTAGCCTGATTTACATCTGAGATGTGTTAAGTCTGTTGTTAGTTTAGTTTGTTTGCTAGTATTGATTGTTGTTTGTTGTTTGCTAGTTTAGATTTGTTTATGTACTTTGTGTGGATTGTTTGGTGTTGAGACTCTTGTTAGAGTATTTTTAATGTATTCTGTTTAAGATTGAAATTTGGATGAATTTATGTTTATTTCTGTTTCAGCCTACTGTTTAGTAGTTAGTATTGTTATTCTATTTCTGTTATTATAAGTAGTATAGTCATTTAATTTAATTACTAATGAGCCTGCTTACTTTTATACCCACTTCATTATTTCAGTATTATTCATAAAAGCATGTGTAGAAGTAAATTTTTCTTTCTAGAATTTTTTTTACGTACTTATAAAAATTCCTTTTTAAAATTATGTTTTTCTTTCTCTCATACTTTAAAAAATTTTCATGATAGACCAAAACTTAAGTTTGGGGGAAAGGAAAAATACATTCAAATTTAAATTTTATTTGCCCTTAAAGAACTAATATTTTCTTAAAATAAAAATTTTAACATAACATTAGGAATGAAGAATCTATTTAAAATCACTTAAATTTTTGAAATTATAAATAATTTAGTGGACTTAACAAAAATTTTAATAACTTTGATTGATTTTAAGAATATAATTATTCAACTTAAAGAAGAATAAGATTAAGAAATTTTTCTATTCATAGTAGAGATAATTGAATTTTAGAAGAATTAAGAAATAAAAAATTATAACATGAAAAAGAATATATTGAAATTCTTTTTGAAATTTATTTATGTTATAATAATTAAGTGAAAATATATAAGTTTGAAAATATAAGTTAAGGATAGTGAAGTTCAAAACCATTAACAGGCTATCCAGATACAGTAATCTTTTCTCTTTTTAAAAAAAAAAAAAGATAGAAAAGAGAAAAAGAGAGGAGAAGCTTGAGGAAATGCCAAATAAAAAATTGGTTTCACTTGAATTAACTTATAAAAAGAAAACTGATTACATATATTACTTAATTTTTATGCATGTATTTTTATTAGAAAAGAATTTCATGAAGATCTTTTTCTTGTGAATAAATTATGTGATCTTAATATAATAAACTACAATTATTTTCGAAGTGAATGAAAAATTTTTGAAGTCTTATGATTTGGTAGTTAGAATATTCTTTAAATTCTTAAAATTAAACTTAGTGAAATTTGGTTAATGATTTACTAAAGCCTTTATAAAATAAAAAATCATAAGGAATCTTAAATATTTACCTTTTATTCCAAATGTTATACATTTTATATATTAAAAAGGGTTACTTGAGGACAATTAACGTTTAAGTTTGGGGGAGTTTGATCCAAGAAAAAATACCTATTTTTATGCCTTGATTTTTATAAAATTTTAAGGATATTATGCTTTAATGAAAGGTATTTTTGTGTTTTTGGATGTAGGTGATACAAAAGTGTTCAAGAAGGAGAAAAATATGAAAAAGGAGCAAAAAGGAGAAAAAAGGAGCAAAAATAGAGCCAAAATGCAAATTGTCGAAATTATCGGCTCGGCGCCTGGCGCCGTAGTCCGCGCTGCTTAGCGGCTCGATACGTAAAACTCGTTAAGTTTTTAACGACTTTTGGCGGTTATTTTGACGGTGTGAGCGGTTATTGGACCTTCTAGAAGACTGGTAGTTGTTCCTGGTTTATATGACATGTGATACAATGTATTTGGACGCTTTAAAATGGTTTTAATCGCAAAGAGGTGCGATCCAAAGTGAAGAGGTGCGAAGAACTGGACGCGGTGTTCGGCGCCAGGCGCCGATTCCGGCGCCTAGGTGCCAGACACACCTTCTAGAAGATTCATTGAATTTGGACACATTTTGAAGAGGTGCCTTGAGGCAACCCTTAAAAACTATAAATAGGAGGGTACTCCTTCAGAGAAAAACGCCCAACCTAGAGAGAGAATTAGAGAGATAATATTAGGGCCACCTTTTTACTTTCCTTCATAAATTAGTGAGTTTATTTTAGAGTTTGCATTTAGAGTTTAAAAGAGTTGGTGCATCTGGAGTTCATTACACTGTGAAGTCAGTAGGAATCAGAAGTTCAGTAGGAGAAACATCTAAGATAAGTATTTTTATTTTGATTCAAAGTTTATTTATTATGTTTTGTTATTTAATTTCAATGTGTTCTGAGTAGTTACTTTACTTTCTCCTTTCAATTATGAAAAGATAAATAAGATAATACAAAATTCGTCGGAGAATTAAAAATCATATATTTTCAAAACATTGTGATGATATTAATACCGATTCTTAATTTACTATTTAAATTGGTCATTTAAATTGTTAAAACTCGTTGAAGAGTTTTGAGACCTAGAAAGAGATGAATTCTTAACTTGTAGATATCACATGAATCCTTGGGTAGTCAAAGGCCTTATGCGGGTTATTCAAGGTGAAGTGCAAATAAATAGAAAGATATTATATATTGGGCATAGAATTGATAAGTTTTTAGAGTGAAAAACTAAATTTTTATGATTTGCTTTATAGAAAAGGAAAGGGTCACAAGTAGGACCGACCATAGCCACCTTGGACATCTAGTAGTGTAGCCTAGATTAACCCATTCTACTAACAATACATCTGAACCTGATCTATAGGCTAGCCAATGTTCTTTATACTATCGAGCGAAGATAAAGAATAGGAATGCTTCTATTCGGCACAATACCATAAATTTATATTCTCCACGAATATTATTATTATCTTAGAAAATCTTGGATTAATTGAAAGGGAGAAAGTTGCTTTCCTATTGCTATTTACATCAATCATTTTATTTCTGCTTTATTATTGCATCTAGTAAATTAAAGATATTTTATTTTTGACTATAAATGAAATACTTTAAAATAAAAATATTTAAAGATCTATAACTCTCTCCTCGTGGGAACGATACTGGGGTTTTTATTTCAAAGCCCTATATTACTTGATACGATACGTATACTTGCGTAGTACCCCTAGTGAGTAAAATATTTTCCATAAAATTATATTTATATACACTAGCGGCTATTATTATTTACAACATATATTTTTGAAAGCATTAATTAGTATGTTGATCTTCATAGGACTTCGGGTCAAGTTTTTGGCGCCGTTTCCAGGGAAGAAGATTTTAGTGCGCATATATTTATATCGGGTCAAGGTACCTTCTAAAATGTCAAGAAGATATCCTTTGTTTTGTCATGTCAAAGTTGATTTTTTTGTCGTATTGATATTTTGTGACTTGTCATGTCTTGTTTGTTTATTTTGTTCAGTATGTCTTATTATGTAATGTTTTGTTGTTTTTGATGTCATTTATTTTTGTGTTTTATCATTTTTGATATCATTTATCATTTTTGTTTGATTTTAATTTCTTTTTGTTTTGTTATTTTTGTTTAAGTTTCGTCGTCAATGTCGTGGAAAATAGAGTTAGCACATACTATAACATGTAAAGAAATCCTAGCGAAACTTATTGTTTATTTTGTTTTGTTTGTTTGTTTGTCATCGTTTCGTCATTGTCGTTCAGCAAAACAGAGTTAGCACACCCTATAACATGCAAAGAAAATCTAATGAAACTTATTGTCGTCATTCTGCAAAGAAAACAGTTTCAGAAAACAAAAATTTTCAAATTACATATTTCAAGATTTGTTAAATATTAAAGTCATTTTTATCTTATGTAATTTTGTTAGTTATGGATTTATGTTGTTATTTTTATGTCAAAGTTAAATTTAATGATTTGTTTCAATTGGTTTTATATTGTTTTGTATTTTATTTTGAGTTGTGTTTTATATCGATTTTATTTTAGATTAAACTTAAAATTCATGTCAATTTGTATTAAGTTTATATCAAACTTCAATTTTTATGTTGATTTATGTCAAATTATGTTGTTTTAAGTTTGACTTATGTTGTTGATTTTTTATTTTTATGTCAGTATATGTTGAATTGAGTTGTTTTAAGTTGAATTAAGTTCGATTTAGGTCGAACTTAAAAATTATGTTGTTTTAGGTTCAGTTTAGGTTGAACCTAAGGTTCATTTTGGTTTGACTTAAAACTAATATGGGTTAGACTTAAGTTGGGTTTTACTTGGGTTCATGTCTAGTTGAACCTAAGTTTAGGTTTGACTTAAGTCTAATATGGGTTAGACTTAAGTCGGGTTTGTGTAATGTTTGAGTTAGGTTCAAGTTAGGTTGAACCTGGTTTTTGACTTAAGTTCATTACGGGTTGAACTTAAGTTGAGTTTGTTCTAATTTTGGGTCAGGTTCAAGTTAGGTTAATCTTGAGATTTAACTTAAGTTCAATATGGGTTGAACTTAAATTGTGTTTAGTTTTGAGTTAGGTTAGGTTGAACCTGGGTTTTGAACTTTAAGTTTAATATGGATTGAATTTTGTTTATGTCAAACTATCTGATTTAGGATTGATTAAACCTAATTTGGATCAAGTTTAATTGATTAATTAGGCTTAATATAGGCTAAGTCTAATTTATTTGGGGTTAATTGAACCTAATTTAGGTAAGGTTTAATTGATTAACTGAACTTAATTAGGGTTAATTCCAGTTTGTTAGAGATTAATTAAATCTAATTTGATTAAGGTTTAATAGGTTAACTGAACTTAGTTAGGGTTAAGTTTAGTTGGTTAAAGGTTAATTAAACCTAATTTTATTAAATTTTAATAGGTTAACTGAACATAATTAGAGTTAAGTTCAGTTAGTTGATGGTTAATTAAACCTAATTTTATTAAGGTTTAATAGATTAACTGAACTTAGTTAGGGTTATGTTCAGTTAGTAAAAGGTTAATTAAACCTAATTTGATTAAGGTTTAATAGCTTAACTGAACTTAGTTAGGGTTAAGTTCAGTTGGTTAAAGTTTAATTAAACATAATTTGATTAAGGTTTAGAAGGTTAACTGAACTTAGTTAGGGTTAAGTTCAGTTGGTTAAAGGTTAATTAAACCTAATTTAATTAAGGTTTAATAGGTTAACTGAACTTAGTTAGGGTTAAGTTCAGTTAGTTAAAGGTTAATTAAACCTAATTTGATTAAGGTTTAATAGGTTAACTGAACTTAGTTAGGGTTAAGTTCAGTTGGTTAAAGATTAATTAAACCTAAATTGATTAAGTTTTAATAGGTTAACTGAACTTCGTTAGGGTTAAGTTCAGTTAATTAAAGGTTAATTAACCCTAATTTGTGAAAATCAGGGAATATGTGTTATGATGAGAGGATGATTTTGTGAAAATTTCATAATTTTTGAAATTATAATTAATTTTAAATAATTAGATTACTCCAGAGAGTAATTAATTAATTAAAAATCAAAAATAAATCAAAGATTGAAAATTATTGATTCCACATTATTCTCCTATTTCTCCTCTTTCCAACGGTATTTTTATTTTATTTTTCCAATTTATAATTTAAAAGATATTGAATTTTGATTTTCTTAAGGTTTCACTGATTTTATTAAACTTAAAACTAATCAGAAAAATGAGGAAGTATCGTGTTTCCTCAGAAGGGTCGAAACACGCTCGATCCGCTGAGGGGATCCAAACAGCGGAGTGATTTTCTTCAAATCAGAGTCGTTCGTCTTTTAAACAGAAGATCAGACGACTGTGGCTCATCTTCCTCATTTCTCTAATCTCGCAGGCCATTCATGGTCTAGGGACAAATACTCAGTCTATCCTTGACAGATTTGAGATATTTTTGTTCCTATAGCTTCGTCTTGATGAGACAAAGAGATCCATATGGCTTTATTAGGGTTTTGAAAAACTTTTCTTTACAAAGGCTGAAACCCGAACGCCATGAATGGGGAAAAACCATACCTTAGCCACAGCAGTTCGAACATTGAATTGATTGCTTTGGATTGGTCGTCTAGGTCCAAGAAAGCTTCCAGGCACTTCAATTTGACTCCAAACAAGGTCTATATAAGATTTTGTATTTGGTGAGCTCGGTTTGAAGATAAATGGTGAATAGAAGGCTAGAGACTGTGGAAAGGCTCAATTTTAGTTAGGTTCTTCTTCTTTTGACCCCTAAATGGTTTTAAGAAGATCAATTTTGAATTTTGTGTGGTTTGGTTTCAGACTTTGATTTTTTCCTTGTTCGGCCTAATTTGATGTTCTTGGATTGACCTAATTAGCTTGATTCAGTGGCTAATGTGGTCTGATCTTGATTAGGATCTCTTGTCTAGGATCTAAGGAGGATTTTCTCTCTTGGGAGCAAAAGGATTTGAGCAAAGATTAGGGGTTTATTTTTGTCTCTCTTCTCCTTGGATTTAGGCTCTCGGGTTAGCCTATTTAAGGTGGTTTAGTTGAGATTTTAGGCTAGCTGGTGATTGGGTTTAGGATAAACCTAATCACTAAGGTCCTAAGCAAGGTTTTTGCTGTTGGAAGTTAGAGGATTTGAGCATAGGTTAGCTAGTTATGGGTTACTTCTCCTCTCCTCCATGTTTTCATGTCTACCTCTATTTATAGCCATGAGGATGGCTTGGCTTGGCTAGGAGTCATCTAGGGAAGTTCTTAACTCCCTCATAAATGTTTTGGATAAGATTGCGGCTTTCAATTAAGTGGCGTTTGGAATTTAAAATGTCTAACTCATGTAGGGTTTGTTTATAGTTATACTTGAGTTTGAATTTTAAATTTCTCTCATTTATTCTTTTTGTAGGTGAATATGACATGTTAACTTACCATGGTATAACCTTCCCATCATGTTTTAATAATTTTTTAGTGGTGTTAAGGAGAGAAAGCCACCTTAGCCCCCTTACTCATTTCATGTATAAATGGATTAACATGGTATTTAACCATGGTAAAAAGTTTATCCTATGCTTGTTTCTTTTTTATTGGATGATCAAGGAGGTGGCTAAGATAACCTTTGTCATGGCTAGCCACATCACCTTGGAGAGGAAGACGATTCATACCTTGGAATGGTGAGGTTTTGACACTTCATTTTCCATAAAATGATGGCGTTTAACCATGGTTAAAATTTTTAAATTATAAATCATTAATGAGTCAACTTATTTTTTATGGGTCATATGGGTTGTGTCTAACCTATATGAGGTCATCAATGATGTCATAAATTATCTTAAACTTTTAAAAACAAATTATTATGTCATGATTGGTGTCATGGGTCAAAATTCCATTTTATGCCCTTTTGATTTTAATTTCCATTTTAATTAATTATGTCATTAATTAATAATGTTAGAAATTATTTTATTAACCAATCAATCAATCAAAATAATTTTAAATTAATTATTTGATTAATTTGATGTCATTTTTTTGTTTAAATTTCAATTTTATTTTATGGCTTTTAATTATATTTTCATTTTAATTCATTATTTAATTAATTAAAATATTGAAAATTATATTATTAGCCAATTAATTAATCAAAATAATTTTGGAATAATTATTTGATTATTTTTTTTTTTGGTTCAAAATCAAGTTTGATGAATGTTGACTAGGGTTGACCAATATTGACCCAGGTTGACCCAAGTTAACTTGGGTTGATTAATTTTAGTACAAGGATGTTCTATGTGGCTTTCTCAACCTTATCATGGTTTATTTGGTCACAAAATTAGTGGTTTTGTCATTTTGGGGTCTAAATTGGTCATGTTGACCAAATTTTGGGTTTTGGTCAACCCAAAGGACAATGTGGTGACCTTTGAATTAAATTTTTGTTTGTTTTGATTAATGTTAAGTTGATCATGTCAATATTTATGTTTGGAGTTAATTTTATGGTCAATGATAACATATATTATCTATTTTGACCATTTTTAACCTTTTTTAGTTCATGAATTAACCAATGGGGTTAATGTGATTGTCTTTATGTCAATTTTGGCTAATTTTGAAAATTTTTAGTCAAAAAATGATTAATAAAGTCAATACAACATTCTTTAGGTCAAGATTTAATTATTTTGACCTAATTTGTCTTTTTAGGTCATAGGGTGACTAATGATGTCAATGTAGTGATGTTTAGGTCACATATTGACCATTTCTGTCTTGTTTATATCAAAAATTTGTCATTGTTGACCTATGTTGATCATATTTGATTGTTTTAGGTTCAAAGTTAACCTTAAATGATTTATCTAATCTTATCATGGTTAACTTTATCATAAAGTCATTGATTTTTGTCACTGCGACCTAGATTTGACTAGGGTTGGTAATGTCAGATTGATTTAGTATTGTCAACTGATCAAATGTGTCATATTTTATCAGTTTAATGTTTGAGATGTCAATTATGAGTCAATATGGAGGTCATTATGTCAGAAATTGACTGTCTTATCCAATTTTTTGACTTTTAAGTTCAAATTAACCAGGTTAATCAAACTTGTTTATTTAGATTAAGAAAATTAATCATTTCAGAGTTTGTCACTACTGATTTGATTAATTTAATTTGTTATTTCAAATTTAAGTCAAAAAGACTTTATCAAGGTTTCATTCTAGGTCTTAGAATTTGTTGTCCTTTATCAAACTTTAGGAGGTCAGTGTAGGTAGACTTCCTTTTTAATGTGTCTAATGAGTGACCCTCACAAGACTGAGGTCAACAGCTTTGTGGGCCTATAGAACGACAGTCAGAACGCTGACGCATGTTGACCTCATTTTTGATGAGGTCTTCTCTTCTTCTCTTTAGTACTTAGGATCTAGCCTTAGGCTTTTCCTTTGACTATCTTAGAGGATTAGAATCGGGACCCACCTTTTAGAAATTCAAACCACTTCTTAACTCCCTGCAAACTCCACAAACTTGACTGTAAACCCCTAATCACCTAGAGGGTTGAAATCAAATATGGAAGTTTAAAGGATGAGTTCCTATAGGACTCTTTGGCCTTAGGACTGCCCTGGGTGGCCTGGTTTGGTGAGGGGCCGACTTACACATACACTACACACACACTACACTTCCATACACCTCCTAAAAAACACACCCTTAGCCAACTTGACCTCCTGACTCATGTAGGTGATTCACATGGATGGTCCTTAACCCCTAAGCCCTCGGCTAAGAGGGTTAGGAACAACATAAGTGAATGCCTCGGATGAGTCCCTTCATGGCTCATGTGGGCTTGATATGGCTTCATGGCTCAACCAAAATGGTTGTATTCCACTTACATCCACCCAATCTTCAATTTTCCAAATTTTCAATTTTTAACCCCCGGACCCTACACCCCGCCTAACCTACCAAATGCTCTGAAACTACCCGAATTTCTCAAAAATTTCCAAATTACCCAAAACTCTCCAAAATCAATCCCAAACATCTCCACACCACTTAAATTGATCATCCATACCCAAAAATGCCAAAAATTCCAAAATACCCCCCAATACCTTTCAAATACCCAAAATACCCCTCTTGACCCAAAAATCCAAAAATTCAGAAAATTCCCAGAAAATTCCAGAAAATCTCAAATATTCCCAATTTCATTTTGTTCAACTACACCATGGGCCAATTTTGTCAATTTACCCCACTTTTATCAAAACCCCCAATTTGACCCATTTTAACCCAAAGTAAACCCAATGTCAAACCTAACCCACCCAATTGACCCAAATTCTGGTCCAATTCAATTCTAAACTTCAATTCAAAATCCCCAACACCAATCCAGACCCAATCCAAGCCCAATTTGAGTGGCATTGGGATCCAATTTCACTTTTGGCCTTAAAGCCCAATTTGGACCTATGACCTAAACCTAACCCAAACTCACCCAATTCAACTCCAATTAACCTCAAATCTTTTCCAAACCTTCCTTAACATCCCCATAAACAAAACACTAACATGATTTGCCCAAAATTTAGACCCAAACCCCACTCAAATTCAACCCAAAATCAAAAAGCCCAATTTTGACCTAAACTTAAACCTAGCCCAAATGAGCCCAAATCCCAAAATCAAAACCTAACCAAAGCCAAAACCTCTTTAAAACACTCCCATAAACATTTCCCAACATTAATTTTACATCAATTTCAACTCTAGCCCAACTTTGGCCCATGGTAGCCCATTTTGGCCCACCTTAGCCACTTTACCAAAAAGGCCCATATCCAACCCAATTCAAACCCAAATCACCTCAAACTTGTTTCAAACCACTCATGAAGCATCCCTAAACCAAACTCAACAATTATTTGGCCCAAGCCTTTACCAAAATTTCATCCCAAAATCCATTTTAAAATTCAAAAGCCCACTTTCCTAAACCATTTTAAAAGCCCATCTAAAACCATTTCAATGAGCCCAAATCATCCTAAAGCCCACATGACATTTCCCCTCATCATACTTTCAATTAAACTCAATACCTAAGTCCTAAAATCATCATTAAGCCATTCCAAATCAAGCTTCATGAAAATTCTCCACCAAAGTACCAAAATTCCTAAATTCTATTTCCATGAAATTGACTAAACTTTTCCTAAGCCAAATGGAGCCAAATGCAAGCCATGAACAAGCCACATGAAGCCATGGAAGGTTTGACATGTGATCAAGCCATTAATGGCAAAAGGAGGAGCCTCTTTTAAGCCCCCTTAAAAAGGTTTTAACCCTTTTAATGCTTCACCTTAATCCATGATTAATCAAAATATTCATGGATGGTGACCTTTCCACCCTTTTCTAGCTGATTTACCTGATCCTCCCTCAGCCCAAATCAACCATGGAGAGGTGAACCAAGCCCATTTTCAATGGGTTGACCAAACCAAGTGCAAAAGAAGCCACCTCCTCATGCCATTTTGATTCAAACCCTTTACACATGGCAAGGCCCAATTGACTGCACAAGCCTCCAACCCCGACCCACTCGGACCCGAGAGTGACCCATGCCCGCCGGCCAGCCCGCCCGGGTCGCCGGAAAACACCATGGCCGAGACCTCGGGAGGAGCCAAATTTTGGAATTCCACCTTGCCGAGTCGCCTCACTCCAAATGGCCATTGCAGCTGTTCTTCTCCTCACCAGAAGCAGGTCGATCCCAACCATTAAACCCCCCGGGAGAGCCTCCGACCATGCCTATTTAAACACCACCCCCTCTCGGCCATAGAAGAAGAGTTGCACAAACCTTGCCAAAACTCGCGCAAAATTGTTCCGGACTCCTCCCCATACACGAGCACTTGATCCCCAGTGAGATCCCCCCGTCATTTCTTCTCTCGTGAGCTCAATTTCGAGTTGAAATTCCACCCAAAACCAGGACACTTCGCCACAGTAAACCAATCCCCAAATTGATTGGTCCTACACCTTCACCGGACCGAGGAAGGTGTCCACCAACAAAAGCCCCATCTCCGAGCCCCCGGTTGCTCCGGACTCCAAGCTTTGTGATCGAGCTGTGGTCGAAGTCCAACCTAGACAATTCATCAGACCAGGAGACTTCATCTGGAGCTTGCTAGGATCCAATCGAAGGTGCAACAACTCTCAGATCGAAGCTTCACTTCTCTGAGCAAAGGTATGAACTCATTCTTCTTCCCGAGCTTACAGAAATTCTCCATTTCATTTGAGTAAATTTCAATGCATGTTTACCGTATGGATGTGTTCGTCTCTTCAAGACGAATCCATAGAGCATAAGAACACGAAAATCCATTGAGAATCGAGTGAGAAATTAGGGTTACAAGGTTGACGGTCACGGGTGCACACCGGCCGTAGACGATGACCGAGAGTCGTTGGATCGCGCGTGTATCGAGCGGACGGATCGATTGCGCCGGACCGAGAGAATGTTACATGAACTGCGGGTCCCGGGACGGCTGACTCAGATGGCGGCGCCCAATCACAGCGCGACACGTACCGCTTCGGAGAGGCTAAGGTTGACGCGGCGCCGACTCGGATAAATAGAAAAATAGGGTATTTTCTGATTTATTTAATTCCCTGAACTTTGAAAATCCATATCTTTGTGTAGAAAAATCCTAAAAATAAAATAAAAATACCCTCTTGCTCGAGTGAACGTGAGGAGAATAATGTGGAAAAGAAATTAATTAATTTTGTCCAGTATTTTATTTTTAATTAATTATTTACTCTCTGCATTGTTTCAATTCTCCATGCATTCACACAATTCACCATGGCATGAGACTATAGTGGCTTTTGAAGCCTTTGAACTTAGGGACATTCCCCGAATTTTCCAAGGTCGAGGCCATCTCTGTGAAAAGTTATTGATTTTTCAAATGCATGTTGCTGTTTTAAGTATTTTAATTTCAAAAATTAGCATGTTGTGAAATAAATTCTAGGAAAATTTGGTGATGTTCCTTATGACCAGAGAACCCTAAGAAAAATAGGATTTGAGTTAATTCACTTAGATTAACCCTAATTGGCTTAAACACCCAAATAGGTCTCTAATTAATTAGAGTTAACCATAAATCAAATTGACTTGAAATCAATTCTCCACTGACCTTTAGGATTAGAGGAACCCACCATAAAAATTTGAGGTCAATTGGACTTGTTTAGCCCCACTAATTGGGTTGATTAAGCCACTTAGTCATTTTAAACTTTAAAAATTCATAACTTTCAAAATATCTTTCAAAAATTTACCAAATTGGTTTTGGAGTCTCTCTGATATCAGGGGAGTTTAAGAAAATTAAAATTTTAATTTTCTAAAAAAGTTGATTTTTAATATTATTTTAATATTTTTAATAAATAAAAAATAATAAAAATCACAAAAATAATAAAATTCACCAAAATGTCACATTTTGAATTTTAATCACTTAGGAACAAACCCCATATTTTTCCTAGGTCTATTTAGTGAGATATTAAATTTTAAAGCTCTAGGGTAATTTTAAAATTAAAAAAATGTATTTTCTAGCATTTTCACTAAAATAATTGTAATAAATCATAGAAAAATCAGAAAATTGTAAAGTTTCGTTCTCTGGAATCCTTGATATCAGAGAGAATTTTAAAAATTATAAAATTCATTTTTCAACTTGTATTCTATTTTTAAATTAATTAATACTCCAGAACTTAAAATAATTCTAATAAATAAAATCTAATTCAAAAAATCACAAATTTTGGTCCAAGTGGTCCTCTGGTCACTAGGAATGTCCCCTAATTTTCTTAAGGACAGAAACTTTCCTTTGGTCATGTTATCAAATTTTCCTTGAAAATCTCTATTTTCTACTAAAAATAATTATATAAATAAATTAAATACAGAAAAATCACATTTTCTCCTCTCATGTCTTTATTGACATATGAGTGAAGTCACATAAAAATTTCAAGTTCATTTGAGTTCAATTTAGTGAGTTATGAAATTATTAGGCTTGAAGGGTAAAATGGTAATTAAATTTTAACCCTTAATTAAAACTTTAGGTTTAATAAAAAATTAACAAGTAAAATATTTGATCCTAACCTGATTTGGATGATTGAAATTTAAATAATTAAAGGGTAGAAACCCATTAAGCAATTTAAAATGATTAAACCTTAATTAAATAATTGATTAAATTTGGAAGAATAATAAAATTGGAATTATTAAAATAGGGATATTATTAGGAAGAGATTTATTCTTTAATTTAAAAATCCCTAAATTAATCATCTCATTAATATTCAACTCTTAATTAAAATAATAACTCAAATTTAAAATATTAAAAGACTTAATCATTAAACTAAAGTTAAATCATTAAACTCTTTCAAAAATTTCAATTAAAATTAAATTAAATTAAATTAAAAATTAAATTAAATTAAGTAAATTAAATTAAAATTAAATTAAATTAAATTAAGATTAAAAGTTGAATTAAATAAATTAAATTAAATAAATAGAATTAAATTAAATTAAATAAAATTAAATAAATTAATTAAAATAAATTAAATTAAATTAAATTAAATTAAATTAAATTAAATTAATTAAATTAAATTAAATTAAATTAAATTAAATTAAATTAAATTGAATTAAGTTGAATTAAATAACATAAGGAACTCAAAATAAATCTAAAATAACTTGAACACTATTCCGAACTTAAATCATTAATCCGAACTTAAATTTGAATCACGAACCATTTGAACACCAATTTACCCTCAAGAGCTTTAGTTATCATAACTCCTAAACAGAATATAAAATGAAATGTTACTTCACTTATAGGATATTCAAATGTCCTAGTTCATCTGAGCAAGTTAATAAAATTTGAAAACCTCGGACGATCGATTCATTTACATAATTAAATTCTCTTGGACTTAAAACAATCCTAGAAATATTGAAAAGATGTTTGGGATCCTTCCTAAGCACTTCCTCAATATGATAGGACATTTATAAGAACAATCGAACTTAGTTATTCTTTGATGAAGAAAATCGTCCTCAAACTAAAAACACGAGAACCTAGACGTCATAGGAAATGACTAGCTATAGGATTAGGAACTTGGTAGAAAACCATAAATCTTTCCCTTAGCTTTACCTAGGAACTTACTTAAATATTCTAATTGTGTTTTAAGTGCAGCTTGGGATGACGGGAAGACCCTCCGGTACGCTTTTATTTTACTTGCAATTTATTTTCTTGCAATTTATTTTATTGCAAATGCACTTTACTTTTCTTGCATGATAAAACAACCGTTGCATGAAAACCTACACCTTTAGGACGAAACCAAAGCCGAAACCCATAACTAAATTAAAAGACACTACAAGATAAAATTCACCTCCACAACATTTCAAAATATAAGACAACTCAAAATTTAATCACAAACAGAACAACAAAACTACAACTACAACTAAATTAAAACGTCTCATTGAATGATCGGGAATACCTCGGATGATGTAACCCACGTGTTGCTAACGGGATTTCCCACGGTCTAAATGAAAGTGCAGAACTCATTTAGTTGAGTTTAGCAAATTCATCTGGACTAAGTGAATTTGATGAAAATAACGGTGCCGGGATGACGGAACCGTGGGATCTTAATCGGTTCTGTTTAATCAACTTTAAGATCCGTTTTAATTAAAATATAAAGAACACTTGGAAATTAAGACTTCTCAAACCAAACACTTCTCTCATCTCCCGATTTATGACTTCTACAACTAAACCTCTGCAACAACAAGGAGCTCGGAGCATGGTGGGCAAGCACGACCATCGTCGTCGGCCAAAACTCGTGTCGACATCAACGAAACTTTCCTAGAATTAAACAACAAAACCATAGGACTTCGAGGTAGTTTGCTTAGTGCAACATAAATCCTCAACTCTTCGTTAGGCATTTGCATTGCAAATTAAGCCCTAACCGGTCTTAGGATTCCGAGGTAGTCGTCCGATACGACATAAACCCTCATATCTTCCGGGCAATTTGTATGATTCTATCATATAAGTATAAGCCCTAATTAACTAAAATTGGCGAGATTAAAACATTAAATGAACGTTAGGACTTTCCTAAATCCAAGCCAAACAATAGGATAGTCGGGAGATTATCGAAGTTCGCTTCGAATCCGTAATTTCTCCTACTTTTCTTCCTTTGAATTTCCAAAATAAAAAATGTTCCAAATTCGAGCTAATCCCTTTGAAATTCCAAAATTCAATCCCTTGAAAACTTAAACTTTGAAATTCTTGAGAGCGAGAATTATTGATTATTATCGAGAGTTTTCTTAGGTGATTCCCGTCACTTAAGATGTAATTAACTATAGGGGCTTGCCCTTATAGGGAATTTTAAAGAACCTAGGTAATATAAACCCCGTTTAATGTTTTCATATTAAGCGAGGGAATTTGTCGGCTTATAAAACTGGTTCGCAGACCAAACGGATGTCACAAATCTTCTAGTTTATTTAACCGAGCCCCACCGTCGAGCAGTGTGTCTATCCTTAGGGATAGATACACGGTTTGCGGTGCGGTGCTCGTTTATATAAACTATTTGGGATGTGAGATCGGTTTGATTTCATATCTTAAAATCTTCAAATTTAAAATTATTTTCAAAAATCAAATACTACTTATTTCAAATTATTTATTTAAATTAAATTAAAAGTTCGCCGACAACTTCTGTTAGGCGACCCCTTTTTAAAATAAAACACACAACCTAAAAATATGCCGACAACGCAGTCTACAACTTATGCACTTGTCTGAGGCAGTCCTTTCGTTAGAAGTTCAGCTACCTTCACTCTGGATCGCCGTCGCCAATCAAATTACAACAAAAGAGAATGCCAAACTTCGACTGGCAGAATTAGAAAGCCTCGAAGGGAAAAGATTGCTTGCACAACAAAATTTGGAACTCTACCAAGCAAAGATGATTCAAGCCCACGATAAGTTGGTCCGCCCGAGGTCGTTTAAAATTAGTGACCTCGTGCTCGTTCTCAGAAGGCCTATTCTTGCACATCGCAAGATAGGTGAAAAATTTAAACCAACCTGGGAAGGACTATTCGTAGTGGAAAAGGTTTACTCTAGAGGGTCGTACCAGTTGGTGGATTCTCAAGGGGATAGATCCAAGTTGCCAATAAATGGACGATACCTCGAGAAGTACTACACGACATGAGGAATCTAAAGAAAGATTTTCATTCTAATGTAGAATAGGGCCAGCGTCTGTGACTGGGTCCAAATCTTGTAATAAAATAAAGTTAAATGAAATAAAGTAAATTTTCTCACAAAAATAAAATACACTTGTTGAAATTCCTAAATCTAAATCTTATAAAATTATATTAATAAGATAATGACATTAAAATAATTATAAAAATTATTAAAATGAAAGATATTAAGTCTGTCCTTGTTCTTGTTCATGCACAACACCACCCACTGACATTTCTCCTGCTTACTTGTGTAGGAGGTGTCGGGTTGCGAGTTGGTGTTTGCTCCCAAATATGGCTTGGACTTCACATCTTGAAAAGAAACACACAAAAGAAGAGTACAGAAATGAAGTCAATGAAGAAGATTGGTTGTAAATAGACCGGATAGACATCGAGATATGGATGTACTGGAGGGTTCATTGACTCACACCTGCTCTCCGCGAGGCACGGTCAGGTCCCGTCTATGATCACTTCTCCGGAGGTTCAGCTTGTTGTTGCGTCAGCCGAAAGAGGTCCAGATGCGCCGTTGGCATGTAGGAAAAGAAGAAATGCAAATCACCGCAAGCGTCGCCTCTTAAACAGGATGGAGAGGAGATAAGCTCGGGAGCTAGCTGCCACGCTATCACCCATTCCAGAGATTCTTACAATCCTAAATGAAAGAAACTGACGACAGCGCACCGCGCACCGATACTGAGCCAGTGGCTGCAGAGGATCCTGCACTGACATTAGATCTGATAGAAGAAATCTTGACTGGGTGTCTAGCTTGCAACTCGGTTTTACCCATACTACCTTCAGTGACAGAGGCATTTTCAGAATGCCCGGAATGTCATGTTTTACAGCTAGAGGAGTATGGCACATTTGAGGCATATGCAGCTGCCTCAATGCTACCCAGGAGCAGGGAATATCCAGATGTAGAGCCATATGTACCACAGTTCGTCCTACCGCCACCACCGCCGCAAGGAGTTCCAGACTATGTGATGGCAAAAATCAGAAGGATTAGAAAAAAGGAATTTCAACACTATGAAGACATGCAAGGAAAGTTTGTCAATATCCTGGAAGGACTCGAGCTATACACTGATGTATTCTCGAGGAAAGATGATGAAGAAATTATGTACTGCATTGATGCTTTTCAGACTTTGGGCAGAGCGGGTTGTGTGAGGCCAAGGACATATACAGAGCCGACCAAAATGGAAAAGAGGAAAGGGCAGAGTCACTATTCAGTTTGGCTGTTGCTATAACTTTGCTGTAGATCGACAAGGCAATACCCCGGAGATTTTATAGCATGACGAGGTGGATCCAATGTCGCCACAAATAAAAAAGATGATAAAAAGGATGGCTGAGTGGCATGTCTTGCCTGCAGACTGTTTTCCTAACAGCTGCATCATAAATATTTATATGGATGGGGAATGTATCTCGCCTTATATCAACCACCATGACATTGTTAGACCCTTTTGCATGGTCTCTTTCATAAGTTAAAGTAATATCTAGTTTGGACGAGAAATCTAGATTGTAGGACCAGGAGAATTCCAAGGCTCTGATGAAATCCTCCTACCTGTCGGATCAGTACTGGTATAAAAAAATGGAGCAGATTTAGCAAAGCACTGCATCCCAGGAGTTACAAGAAAAAGGGTGTCAGTCACCTTCAGAAGAATGGACGAAGATAAAGCTTCGTTTTACTACAAACCGGATCCAGAATTGGAGAACCTTCACCCTTTGCCACTATGATGGCAGTACCTCCAGGTGTTCGCGAGGGGACTTTTCTTCCGGAGCGTAACCTTGGAAGGTTAGCTCGTCCCCGTAGGAGTCTCAGGCAGCAGAAATCTACTACCCCTTACAGCGGGTCATGACAGTTGTTGTCACCACTTTTTTAGTAGCCAGATGATATGATATGTCAGGTCTGTTCAGTTTTGTACACATGATCTATTTTTGGATTCTTATGAGCATATGATCAGTTGTACTACTTTCAGTAAAATTATGAAGATTTCTATTTTCAGAAATGCCTTTTTCAGCGCGACAGTCGAAAGACATAGAACCATGTATTGGTTCCAAAATGAAAAGGACAAAAATATAATGCAGAAGAAAAGGATAAAATTAAAATCAAAATAAAATCAAATTAAAATTAAAATCGAAATGAACTTGAACTTAAGTCAAAATGAAATTAAAATCAAAATTTAAATCGAAATCTAAATCAAATGAAACACAATGAAACAAACTGAAAGAAAATGATAAATTGAAAACAAACAAATGATAATTCTCTCTCTCTCTCTCTCTCTCTCTCTCTCTCTCTCTCTCTCTCTCTCTCTCTCTCTCTCTCGAGATTCTGAGTCCTTGCACTCATCTTTGAGTCCTTCGCTTTTACGAGCACTCCACGAAATTTGGCGCTTTTTACACAGCGCCACTTCTCTCAAAGTCTAAATATCATGAAATTCTGTAAATCTTACAATGGCTACTGGTCTTGGCCGAATTGCACCAAACTTGCTTTCTTTGAAATTTAATACCAAGTTTTACCAAATTCTTCTTAAATGAAATTCCGGGATCAGTACCTGAGTTCTGAGTCCCTCCTGTTACCCCTTGGGCCGGATGTGAGTCCTTAAGATTTCCTTTCCAAGATCCTCCAAAATTCCCTAATTTTCCATTCCCAATCCGAGAAAATTTATGCCTTCCATGAAATTCTGGGAATGGAGCTTAGTCGTCTGATTTTCTCCCAAAATTCCCTAATTTTCCATTTCCTGTTCGAGAAATTTTTCCGCCTTCCTTGAAATTCCGAGAAAGGAGCTTAGTTGTCCGATTTCCCCCAAAATTCCTTAATTTTCCACATCCTATCCGAGAAATTTTCCACATTCCATGAAATTTCGAGAACGGAGCTTAGTCGTCTGATTCCCCCAAAATTCCCAATTTTTCCATTTCCTACCTGAGAAATTTTCCGCTTTCGATGAAATTTCGGGAACGGAGCTTAGTCTTCTGATTTTTCCCAAAATTCCTTAATTTTCCATTTCCTATCCAAGAAATTTTCTGCTTTCCATGAAATTCTAGGAACGGACTTAGTCATCCAATTTTCCTCAAAATTCCCTAATTTTTCACATTCTATCCGAGAAATTTTTCCGCCCTTCGTGAAATTCTGGGAAGAGAACATAGTCGTCTGATTTTCCCCAAAATTCCCTATATTTTCCATCTCCTTTCCAAGAAATTTTTCACATCCTTGAAATCTCGAGGTCTGAAACGAAATTGGGATTCTCATTTCTGAGGATGGTACCTAAATTCCAGTTCTCACCCTGCGGGATCAGTACTTAAATTCTGACTCCCACCTTCTGAGATCGGTACTGAAATTCTGATTTCCCCTCGGCACTCACTTGAAACTTCCCATGAAATTAAAATGTTCAAATTTAAAATTCCACAAATTCTGAAATTTCTGTAAATTCCATAAAACTTAAAATTTAAATTAAAACTTAAAATTAAAATTAAAACTCAAAATTAAATCAAAATTCAAACTCAAAATTTAAAATTGAAATTAAAATCCAAATTCTAAAATCCAAATTCCAACTTCAAATCAATTCAAATCGGACTCCTTCAGGGTTCGGAGGCTTGAAATCCATAGCTTTTCTCATGAAGGTATTCCATTTCCCTTGCCCGAGACTTAAATGTTTCAACCAGATCATCCTCAGTGAAAACTTCCTTGCTAAATTCTATGTTTTTTCTTGAGTTGTGGCTCAGACAGTTGTGTTGGTTTGTTGATCTCGTCGGTTAACATCAATATGTGCAGTGTGCTTGCCTAGCACAACACACCAATTGGGGGTCTATTTGTTGATATCACTTTTTGTTGATGTCTAGTCTGTCTTTAGAATAGCCTAGAATCTAGCCATAGGATTTGAAGATCCCCCATGACAGAGGCTACAACATGCTAAAATGGCAATCCATGGTGAAATGTCCTAATGCGTGGAGAAATACATTATTTAATTAATTAAAAATCATACATGCACCAAATAAGTTTCAAACCTTTTCCACATTATTCTCCTCTATTCACTGAGCAAGACGATATTTTTATTTCAATTTTATAATTCTTCTACATTAATTTATGGATTTTTAGAGTTTTGGTGATTTAAATAAATTATAAAATCCATATTTTCCTACTTAATCAGCTCAGCGCTGCGTCAACCTACGACAGTTCGAAGTCCCATGCGGCGCGCTCCTATTCGACGCCGCCAGCTGTTTAGGATGCCACGTGGCCTGCGGTTCTGTTTCATCTCCTCGTCCGATGCGATCAGAGCCGTGCAATGAAAACACGTGCGATCCAATTGCTGCCCATCTTCAACCTCATCTGGTGTGATTCTGTGACCATCCACACTAAAACCCTAATTTCTCAAGCTATACTCAACTAAATCACTTCAGGTTTGATCCTATGTACTTGTCTAAGCATGCCAAACATATCCATACGGCTAAGCATGGTTTAAATTAACCCTAATTACACAGAGAATTCAGAGAAACTCAGGAGGAAGAAGAGGTCAATACCATGGCTCTGAGAAGTGAAGCTTCGATCAAAGATTCTCTACACCTTCATTGGAGTCACAGGAGCTCAGGGATGAAGCCTCTTACCCTGGTGAATTGCCTAGGTATGAAAGTGACCAGACCTTATTTGGAGCTTTGATCAAAGTCTCTGTTGGAGTGGCCTAGTGATGGGGCTTTCAGTGGGGAACTTCTTCTCTTGTTGTGGGGATGGTGTGGGTGAGTTTAATTTGACTTTGATGGAGTTTTGGGAGATGTCCTATTTTGGGCTCAATTTTAAGCTCAAAAATTGAGCTTAGGCAGGGGGTTTGAGGGTTGGAAAATGGTGGTGATTGGCTTCTCTATGTTGTGGGAAGGATTTGGAGTGATTTGGGCAGAGTTTTGTTAAGTCTAGTTCAGCCAACCTTTTGGCCATGAAGGTTGGTGGCTTAAATAGCCATGGCTGGGGTGGCTGTCAGGACTTCAATTTAGGTGCAAAGAGCTGCCTCGGTGAAGTGCAGAGGAGCTCTAATGGAAATTTTGGGCTGAGTTTTCCATAGGGTGGAGTTTGGGTTTAGCCAAGTGCAAGGTGGCTCTCAGTTTGGGCTCCTCCAGCTACTAGGCCGGCCGGGTGAGCCAGTGGGCAGGCCATCATGGGATGAGCTTAAATGGTTAATGCATTATGGCAAATCCCCCCTAGGTTTAACCATTTAAAGAAGGAGATCCCCTAATTTTGGGGACCTTTGGTCCATGTCTCCACTGGGTTGGGCTAGGTGGGTCTAGCCTAACCCGTAGGGTCAACTTGGTGGCTGTGGAGGAGTTGGTTAGGTCACATTTGGTTTAATTTCATTAAATTGAATCATGGGTTCATTTGGGTCACCTTGGTTCAATTTGGGCTAACTTGGGTTTGAGCTTGGTTGAGCCTAAATAATTAAGCAATATTGTGTATATGATTGTCATAAATGGTTTAGAGAAGGATTGGAGTGGTTTTGGATTCGTTTGGGAGGTGACTTTGGATTGATTTGGGATTTTGGTCAATTTGGGGCAGGTTGGGTTAACTTGGGTTTAGGTTAGGCTATGGTTGGTTACAAGGCCATTGAAGGTTCCAAATGTTCTAGGGGATGTCATAAAGAGTTACCAATACCAATTGGGTGGAAATTTTGGGAGTAGGGCAATCAATTTGATGACATTTGGACATATGGCATGTTTGGATCAAAATATGGGGTTTTGGACTTTAAGTAGGTTTGAGTGAGACTTGATCTTAAATTGGAGCAATTGATGGTTCAATTCAGTTTATGGGACTATTATAAAGAGTTTAGAATTCAAATTTGGGAGAAATTGATTGACATTAAGCCAATTTGGGGGATTTTGGTCATTTAGGCGAGATTGGGGATTTTGGATTTTAAGTGGAATTGAACTCAAATGTGGGTCAAATTGAGCATGTATTTGGTTTAGATTGACTTTGGAGATGTTGAATTAAACTTTTGAATTGAAATTGGGCAAGATTGGGATCAATTGGGTAGACATTGGGTTTAATTTGGGCACTTTTATGTTAAATGTGTCAAATTGGGGCTTTTTGTTAAATTGGATTAAATCGGCCAAATTAGGTCATGTGGTAGTTGAGAGAAATGAAATTGGGAATATTTGGGAGGTTTTGGGAATTTATGGAAATTTTTGAAATTTTTGGAATTTTGGGCTAAGTGGTGCATTTTGGTCATTTTGGGGATTTTTTGGAACATTTTACAATTTTGGGTAATTTTGGTTGATTTGAGTGGTAGGGAGTATTTTGGAATGATTTTTTGGAGAAAAATGGGTAATTTCGGTGATTTTGGAAATTTTCGGGCATTTTAGGGTTTTTGGGGTATTTTGGGCAAAGGGGTTAAAAATTTGAAATCTTTGGGTAAATTGGGATGCGTTGAAAGTGAGTAATATGGAATTATTTAGGTTAAGCCATGGACCAAGGGGCACCCTTATTTGTTCCTCTATGTGTTGGTACTAGCCAAACCCTAGCCTAAGGATAATAGCTTGGGCAAACCACTTACATGAGTTTCCAAATAGTTAGGGGATCAAAGATCATGTGCTTTGTTTAGGGTTGTGAGTGTGTAGTGTAAGTGTGGTGCAAGCTCCAGACCTCCCAGGGTAGATCCTAAGTTTTGATCACCTATAGGAGATTTCCCCTAGGCTTCCTTATGCTTGGTCTCTTCCTCCCAAAAGCTGGAGGTTAGGCCATAAGCATACGAAAACTCCCAGTGAAGCAAAGAAGTGTCTGAACTTCTAAGGGAAAGGGTTCCAAGATTAGTCTTTTAAGAAAGTCACCAGGAGAGTGCTATGGCTAGACCCTAGGCTATTCTAAAGATAGGCTATACCTCAACCAAAAGTGAGGTCAACAGTGTAGTATTTTTATTTTCATTACATTTAGTATTTTCTGATGTATTTGTGATGTACTTGAGATTGTGATTAGTAATTGTGATGTGATGTGTATTTGGATGTATTTTTTTGTGGACTTTAAGTTGTAATATGTTGAATTGTGATGGATGTGATGTGATAGTGGAGTTTGAATGTATTTAGTTTATTAGTTTAATCTGTGATTGTAACAGTTGCATGTTAATGTGTTATGTGTTTAGTTGATCTTTTATGTTTTAAGATTTCAAACTTCTTCACCTTACAAATTTCTAACATATATTTGTGTGTAGAAATGCTCTTAATTATTTCAGGCCTACTGTTCTAAATTTATAATGAAGACCTGCCTAAACTTAAAGGTATGAAAAGCCCAACATATTGAGGTAAGAGTTACATAAAGGTTTAGATATTTTCTTTCTACCTATGTTAATCTTATTGATATTCAAAAATTTAAGTTTGGGGGAGGGAAAGAATTAAAGGTTAGTTGTTCTCATTTAAAAGTATTTTCAAAATTATTAACATGATTTCTTGTGATAAAGCTTAATTTCAGATAACTGTATTTTGATTTTATTTGAGTACTTTAGTAAACTTGAATGAAAGTTTTCGGTAATGAAAAGTAATTTTGTAGGCTAAGATATTTGATATAAGAGAATAGGACTATAGTCAACTATTCAAAGTAAGAAAAAATGTATGCTTGAAATATTAAGAATCTTAAAACTTTATGTGAAAGGAAAGGATTGAGACTTTATGATGAATCAATAATAAGCTAAAGAATTGCCTATAAGGTAAAGGATTGTGGTAAGTTTCAAATTTAGGGTGAGAAGGGTGAAGTTCAAAATTATTAAAGGCTATCTAGATATAGTAATCCTCACTTGAAAAAGCAAAAAGCAAAAGAAAAAAAATAGAGAAAAGAAGAAAAAGAAAAGAAAAAGTGAGGAGAAGCTTGAGGAGATGTCTAATAAAAAATTGACTTCAATTGGATCTACTTAAATGGGATAACTTAATTACTTTCCTGAACTTATATGTATGGATTAACATCTTTACTAGTAGTGTTCTCATAAACTTTTTTTCATGTAATCCTTTTAAGTGCCTTAATAGGACAATCTACAGTCTTTTTTTAAATGAATAAAAGGTTAGACATCTTAGACTTGATGACTAGATAGCCTTACACCTGCAGAATTTACTTGAATTATTCAAAGATCTTTCTGAAAATTTTACTAATGTATTTATCTAAGTCAAAATCATGGTATTATAGAAAGAAATTTCATTGCAGTTGATCATTATTTTATGAAGTAACTAAATTACTTGAGGACAAGTAATTGTTAATTTTGGGGGATCTTAATCCACTAAAAATTTGATAGCTTTTTAAGGTCTATTTCATACCTATTTTTGATGATATTGCACTTTAAAGAAGGGTATTTTTCAAGATTTCATGCAGGTACAATGATTTTAGACATTTGGAGCAAAATGAAGCAAAATGCAGCAATTTTGGAGCAAAATGAGGCAAAATGCACATTTTGACTTGGAGCACCAGATAGCGCAGCTACCCATGCCATACCGCATTAAAAGTCAGAGTGTTTGGGCTATTTTCCAGAAAATACCACTGGATGGCGCCCTATCCTACGCCTGACTGTTCCATATCTTGATTTAATTCCAGATTTGATGTATTTGACCGGATTTTGGAGGGTTACTTGAGGAAACTCTTAGGAAATCAGTTACATATGAATTTAAACAGTTTTGGAGCCAAAAATTGAGGGAGAAAGAGAGTCTTTTGAGTGAGTGAGTGATGAGAGTGAGTGTTATAGTGTAAAGAGTCCATTAGAGAGAATCTAGGGTTTGTGTATATTCTCTTCTAAGGAGTGTAAAAGGAGAGAAAAGTGAGAGATTTCTTCTTCCTTACTTATCTAAATAGAGAATTGTGTGTTGTTATGAAGAAAGAAGAGGAATCAAAGGAATTTCAAGAGATTCTCTTGGGGAAGAGTTTGAGAAAAGTGTTTTCTTTACTCTGTTTTTATGACGGTTCTTTTATATATAAAATCCATCTTTTGTTGTCTTTTCCTCATGAGTCTTGAGTGGATTTCTTTACCTTCCTCATTTTCATGTGATGTGTTGATGTTGTGATATGGAAATGATGTGTCGATTTATTATCAAGAATTTGTGATGACATTTTCACTTCGTACTTCATTTACTTTTTGATCTAATCAATTGAATTGTTAAAGCTTGTTGTGAAACATATGTTACGAAAGGATTATGAGTTCCACAACAAAAGTGAGGTCACATTCAATGTCCATGAATGAGTGACGTAGTTGTGCAGGGTCACAATGGATGTGTGGAACCATTCTGATTGAGGCTACCCTCTCAGACTACAGTATTGAACTCTTCCTCTAACCCAAGCCTATTTTTGAATATATAATGTATTTCAAACTGTATAAGTCATATGGATATGTTCTTCTGGACTAGATGAGTCTATAGGATCAAACCCGAGCCGATTTAGTTGAGTCTAGCTTGATTCTTAAGCTTAGAAGGTGGATGGTTCTCGGGAAGAACCAGTTGGGGATGATGAACGAATACCGTCAGATCGTGTGTATATTGGATAGATGGCTCAGATAGCATTGGACGAACTCTTGTTACCTAAAGCACGCGCTGACTGTGCAGCTATGTGGATGGAAGCGTCGAATGGGAAGGATCCGTATAGCAGTACGGAGCCGTCGTGTGTTTGAGTGGCGCTGAGTCAGATAAATAGAAAATTGGGGATTTTTGGATTTATTTAAATCAGAAAACCTTACAAAACCCATAACTTTGTGTAGACACATCATAAAAATAAAATTAAAATACCCTAATGCTCAGTGAACAGAGGAGAACATTGTGGAAGTAAGTTTGAGGTTATTTGACTTAAATACAATAAATAGTACTTAAGCCATAGTTTGCTCCATACATTTCACAATGGCATGAGGTTTAGAGGGTTTAAAGGCTCTGTCATTTGGGGTCTTCCTAGATTTTTCCAAGGTTTTGGGGCATCTCTAGCCAAAGATCCATAATTTTTAAGTTAATCTCCTCTATTTTGGTATAAAAATTATAATAATTAAAATATTAATAAAAAAATGCAAAATTTATTTGGATAGGTTTACTGTGGTCAGTGGATTCTAGAAAAAATATAAAATGGGTTTAAATAATTAAGAATGACACTAATGGTAATTAACTCAATAAAATCATACAAAAATTAAATAATTAAAATAAAAGTTCAAAAGTCATAAAAATTACCCTCCACTGTTAAGAACAAATAGAGACGCTCTTTGTAAAACTTTGAAGTTAATTGGAGTTAATTTACCCACTAAAATGAATTTTTAAGTGAAATGATATTTTGGAATTAAAAATAATTATAATAATTAAAAATATAAGTAAAAAAATCACAAAATTGGACTTAGGAGCTCCTACTAACCAAAGGTACTTAAGAAAATAAAATGGGAATTAAAAAAAAATTTCATTTTGAAACTATATTTTAATATTTAAATAAATTAAAAATTATTTTAAAATAATAAAAATCTCAAAAATACAAAAATACACTATAATGTCACATTTGGTCTTTTGACCATTTGGGAACCATTAAAATAATTTTCTTAATTTTATAAGTAAAGATATTAATTTTTAAAGGCTGAAAAATATTTTTTATTTAAGTAATTCAAATAATTAAAATATAAATCACAAAAATATGAATCTTATTTTTTTGGGTTCCCTGGACTCGGAGAGATTTAAGTCAAATATAAAATTTAATTTCTAACTTAAATAATATTATATATTTAATTAATACTTAAAACAAACAAATAATTCTAATAATTAAAATAAATCTCAAAAAATAATGAAAATTGGTCCAAGTGGTTCTCTAGCCTATGTAAACCTTCAATAATTTTCTTATGGGTAGATAATTTTTTGATTGAATTATTGAATTAATATTTAAAATCTCAATTTTTGCATTAAAATAATTATAGAAATTAAATTAAAATCAGAAAAATCAGATTTTCTCTACTAATGTTTTAATTATCCCATGAGTGGGGTAACATAAAAATTTCAAAGTCATTTGAGTTGAATTTAATAAATTATAAAGTGATAAGTCCTTAAGGGCAAAATTGTGATTTTGAAATTTAAGCCTTAATCAAATATTTAGGCCTAACCAAAGCAAACGGGTAATCAATGATCATAATTGACATATTTAGATTATTTAAATACAAGGGATATAATGGTAGAAATCAATCTCACATTTTCCACATTAAGAATAAAATGGTAATTTTCATAATTATTATAATTGAAAGATAATTGAAATTAAATGATTACGAAGTAAGGGGATTGACTTTGAAAGGTAATAATACACTAAATTAGAACCCCTAACTAATCGTTTCATGATAATTCAATATATTGATAAGGATTAAATACATCACAAACTTAATATTTCTTAAAATTACAAATTTACTCATTAAGTCTTAAGGGCTTAATAGGAGCTAGGCTTAATCTAATTTTATTTAATAAGGTTTAGAAAAATGAAATATAATCAACACAAAGCATTTTAAAACACTACAAACACAACTCTAAAATTAAATTGGCTAATTCTCATAATAAAATAAATGTGCTTCTAAGGGTCTTTACTCATATTTTCATAAATAAAATATCAAGTGATGGTTACCCCACCCATTGGGATAATTGAAACATAAGGGTATACTTTGGATGAGTCATTTAGCACGTATAAAAAGTTCAAAAGAACTTGAGATAATTCAAAAGGGTTGTGAAATATTTAGGGTGTTCCTTGGAACTTTTCAAAAATCTTTTGGATATCTTAGAGAGCAATCAAACCTATTATACTTTGCTAAAGAAAGGCATCCTCATAAATGAACAAATAGGAACTCACCAAGTTATGGCATAAGGTTTTGTAGTTACTTTATAGCCTGTTTTCCCGCTTTCTGTCATACAATTTAAATTACTTGCAAAATTATATATGCAATGCAAAAGGCTAAACTTTCAGCTTGAGCACGAGAAGAGGACTGACACGCTTTTATACTTTACAACACTTTCTTTTCTTACATTTATTTTACTACATTTTCCTGCTTATAAAACTCGCATGTCAAAACTAAAACTATTAGGACAGCCACAAATCCAAAACAAAAAAAATCAATATCACTGCCACAACATAGCAAAATGTAAGATAACTTAAAATTTAATCACAAATAAAACAAAATCACAATTGCAATTAAATTAAAACGTCTCTATCGGATGATCGGGAATCCCTTAAAGGATGCAACCTATGATTGCTAAAGAGATTTCGCATGTTTTGAATGAAAGTTCTAAATTCATTTAGTTGAATTTGGCAAATTCATCTGGACTAAGTGAATCTGAAGAAAATAATGGTGCCAGAACGAGGGAACCGTGAGATCCTAACCAAATTTGCAATAATTAACTTAGTATTTGATACACCTAAAATATATAGTATTTTTATGCACATTTTTATACATATTTTTGATGATATTGCACTTTAATAGAAGGTATTTTGTATATGATGAAAATGATTAATTATAATGAAAGGAGCGAAAAAGAACCAAATTTGGAGCAAAATTATGAAGTTTGAGAAATTTGGCCTCTGGCGCCGAAGCGCTAAAGTGCTGGCGCTTAAACACTACAGTTAAAAATCGAATTTAAATCAATTTTGGCGTCATTTTCAAGGGGTGTTTGAAGAACCTTTTGGTGGTGACTTCCTTAACTTCCTTTGGGCGGCAAATATGATTGAAGGGATGCATCTTTTGGTGGATAGATTGAATCTGGACATGATTAGAAGAGACACCAAGGCGCCTTTTAGAAAATTATAAAAAAGGAAGCCTCATAATTTGTGAGTGGTTGTTGTTATTATAGTAGTTATTAGTGTGTGTAGTGTGAGTTGAAGAGAATAGTTGTTAGTGTGTGAAGATTTAGAGTTCTTCTTCTCTATAGTAGAGAGCAAAGAGTAAGAAACGAAAAAGGGTTGGTGTGAAGCCTTCTTTTCACCAATTTTCTTTTATCCTTATATCTAGTTTTTATTGAAGTTTAAAGTCTTTATTAGAGTCACCAGAGTTGGGCGCCAACTTCTGTAGAGTTGTATTGTGGAAAGCAAAATTCCAAAGGAACTTCCAGAGTCTGGTGGAGAGGATTTTCAGATAAGTATTTATCTTTATTTTTACATTTTGTTTTTAAGTAAGTTTGTTGTGTTTTCATTATGGTTTATGCTTTCATATCAAGTTTTATTTTTGTTTTATTCATGAAATCTGAGTAGTTTACTTTATCTTTTTCTTTCTTAGATGATGAAGTAATTAAATTGTGGAAGTATGTTGTGGAAAGTATAACTGTTTAATGCTGTAATAAATTGTGATGATTTAATTCCTTGAACTTAATTTACTTCTTGATTTGGCCAATTAAGATGTTAAAATTTGTTGTAAGATTATGTAAGATCCAATGCGGTATTTTCTCAAACAACAATTGGAAAAAATCACATGCAATTATATGGGTGAGAATTGTAGTCCATATGATTGAATGCAAATATATAGGGAGATATGCTTTATTGGGGAGTGATACACCTAAAATATATAGTATTTTTATGCACATTTTTATACCTATTTTTAATTATATTGCACTTTAATGGAAGATATTTTGTGTTTTTCTTGCAGATATGACGAAAATGGATGGTCATGATGAAAGGAGCAAAATTGGATCAAATTTGAAACAAAAAAGATAAAAAATGAAAGCGGCTAAGCGCCGCTGGGCCGGCGCTTAGCCGCCACAGTTGAAAATCAAAATTCAAATGAATTTGGCGCCAATTTCAAAGGGAATGGGATGCAACTCTTGGTTGTAACTTCCATAACTTCCTTTGGGCGGCAAGTTTGAATGAAGGGGTGCATTCTTTGGTGGATACATTGAATCTAGACACATTTTGAAGAGACACCAAGGCACCTTTTAGTTTACTATTTAAAGAGAGTCTTAGGAAAGATTAAGGAGCTCTTCCTTTGCATTTTGAAGGGTTCTTTCTTTCTTTCTTTCACTTGCATTTTGAAGAGAGTTTTTACGTTATTTTACTTTTATTTTGCGAGAGTTTTTATTAAGAGTAGGAGTAAATAGTAGAAAGGAGAAAAGGGTCGGAGTGAAGTCTTCTTCTTCCCACTTCTTTTCTTTCTTCTAAGTTTAGTTTCTATTGAAGCTTGAAGTTATTCTGAGTCATCGGATTTGGGAGATCCGCTTTGAGGAGTAGTTTAGTGAAGAGTTAAAATTTCAGAGGAACTTCCTGAGTCTTGTGGAGAGAATTTTCAGATAAGTGTTTACTTTTATTCTTACATTTAGTTTATTAATTAATACTTGTTTTTGTTTTTTGTTTTTCTTATTGTTTTTAATTTTTAATCAATGTATTTTTTGTATTTTCTCAATGCATTCTGAGTAGTTTACTTTATCTTTTTCTTTCTTAAATGGAGAAGTAATAATTTATAGAGAATTGTTGTGGAAAGTATAAGTGTTTAAAGTTGGAAGAAGTTGTGAAGATTGATTCTGAAAACTTTGTTTACTTCTTAATTTGGTCTGTTAAGTTGTAGAATTTCTTGAGATTATGTAAGATCCAATGCGGTATTGTCTGATAAAAGTTAGTAGGAATCACATGCAATTATATGGGTGAGAATTGTAGTCCATATAATTGAATGTAATATTAGAAGATATTTTTATGGAAGGGAGTAAAATTATAGGATTTTAGAGTGACAGGCTAAACCCCCTAATTTGGTTTGAAGTTTTGAGTTTTTTTTATGAGAAGTTAGCCCCCAGTTGGTGGGAATCGAGGGAACTCTAGAGTGAGAGACTAGTATCATCCCTGCCTAACCATGTTCAAAATGATAAAATTTTCAAATTAACCTATGTTCTTTATAGAACCAAGTAAGGGTAAAGAATACATTTGCTTCCATCTGTCACAACAAATTTAAATACTTCTACAACAATACTTTAATAATTATTACTACTTCATAAAAAGAAAGAAAAAGATTTTCTAGTTAATAGTATTTTACATACAGTGTTATTAGTTATTCTAATTTTAATTTCTTGCTTAACATTTTATTAAGAAATTTTCAAAAGACAAATCAACTTTCAAAACTTTTCAAACTCAAGACATACTTTCAAAATCCATAAAAAAAAGTAAAAAGATAATTTTTTTGATTCCTTTAAAGATTTTCAAATTTTCCCTGTGGGTTCGATATCTCGGGGCTTAATTAGAAAGTCCTATATTACTTGATAAACGATACATATACTTGCGTAATATCCACATTATAAATCAAAATCATCAGCATATATATATCCGGCGGAATTAAGTTTTTGGTGGCGTTACCAATTTTCATATCATATTTGTAAGTATAAATATCAGGTGGATCAGGGAGTAAGATTAGAGGACTTTAAAGTGACAGGTAAAGCCCCTTAATTTGGTTTGTTATTTTAAATTTTTTTATGAGATGTTAACCCCCAGGTGGAGGGAATAGAGGGAACTCTAGAGTGAGAGTTAATATCTTCCCTGCCTAACTCATCTACAAAATTTCAAAATTTTAAATTAACCAATTTTCTTTATAGAACCAAGTAAGGGTAAAGAATATAATTGCTCCTATTTTGCACAATACATTTAAAAACTTCCACAACATAAATATCCATAATTATTACTGATTCATTGAAGAAGGAAAAAGATATTTGATTCTTATAGCTTTTATATCGTGTTTAGAGTGTTGATAATTTAAATTTCTTACTTAACTTTTTATTATAAATTTTAAAAACAGCTTTTCAAAATTAAAACCTTAAAACATACTTACAAAAATCAATTTAAAAAGTAAAAAGTTTTTTTTCTTATTTCTTTAAATTTGTACACATTTTCTTGTGGGTTCGATATTTTGGGGCTTAATCAGAAAGTCTTATATTACTTGATAAACGATACATATACTTGCGTAGGATCCCATATTATAAATCATAAATTTAATATCAAAATCGTAAGCATAAATACCACGGGCATCAAGTTTTTGGCGCCCTCGCCGGGGAAATTGATTAAAATTTCATTTAAATAAAATTAAGAAAAATTAAATTTTTTTTTACTTTACTTTGCTTTTGTTAGTGTGTTTTGTTTTATTTTTTTTAACGTTGTATGCATAGTTCAGGGTCTGAGGGACTTGTGCCTTACGATTTTGAATTAGAAAGAACAATCAGAAAAATCAAAAAAATTAAAAATTCTGAAAAAGATAAAAACATTCAAGAAATGGCAAATCATCAAAATTAAAATGTTGACATCCATAAAGAATTTAGACCTTTAAGAGAATATGCTAACCCTACAGTGGATGAACTTCATGGTAGCATTCAACACCCTGCTGTAGCTGCTAATTCCTTTGAGCATAAACATGTTATTATCCAAATTGTGTCTAATAATTAGTTTGGGGGAGCACCAACTGAAGATCCTAATTTAAATTTTTCCAACTTTCTAGAGTTGTGTGCTACATTTAAATATGACAGTGTTTCGGATGATGCTATTAGACTTAGAAATTTTCCTTTCTCACTAAGCGATAAAGCTAAGATATGGTTAAATTCGTTAGTACCTGGATCTATCAGAACTTGGGGGGATTTAGCACAAAAATTCCTTGCTAAATTTTTTCACCGTCAAAGACTGCGAAGCTTAAAAATTATATCACATCTTTTTGTCAGTTTAAAGGTGAATCTATATATGAGGCATGGGAAAGACTTAAAGATCTCCTCAGAAAATGTCTACATCATTCGATACCAGATTGGCTAATAATTCAAACTTTTTAAAATGGATTAGTTGGAAATCTTAGATCTATTATCGATGCTGCTGCAGGAGGATCAGTGATGTCTAAACAGTTTACTGATGCTTATGCTTTGATAGAAGAAATGGCTACTGATAATTTTCAATGGCCTTTTGAAAGGTTAAATCCTAAAAGGTAGCCAATATTCATGAAAATGATGCTTTTGCGATGTTAGCAAATTTAGTTGCTGCAATTTCAAGGAAGATAAACCAATTTGGAATGAATTCTCAGCCAATTGCCATGATTGAAGAAAATTCATTAAGTCAAATGGTTGATTATCATACTTCACCAGAACTTTTAAATGCTATGAGTAAGCCTAATAACCCTTATTCTAATTATTATAACCCAGGTTAAAAGAATCATCCAAACTTTAACTGGAATACCAATAATCAAGGTGGTTTTAATCAACAATGGGGGAACAACCAAGTAAACCCATTAGGGAACTGGAACTACCAAGGGAATAATAATTATAGTCCAACCTATCCTCCAGGTTATAACAATGCTTCACAATTTAAGGAGAATAAGTTGTCTATTGAAGAAGTGGTGTTACAAATGGGAAATCAATTGCAAAGTCAAGGAGCTACAATAAAAAATATTGAAAATCAATTGGGACAAATTGCAAATACATTAAGTAATAGATCCCAAGGTATCCTTCCTAGTAATACTGAAGTAAATCAAAGAGATAAGAATAAAGAGCATGTAAAAGCAATTCAACTAAGAAGTGGAAGAGAATTGGAAGGTAGAGTGCAAAAGGAAATTGAAGTAGAGAAAGAAGAGATTGAAGAACCAAAAGAGGATGCTCTGAAAGGTTTGGAAAGACCTATTTCTCCACTTAAGAAAGATTTGGAAAAACCACCACCTCCATTTCCTCAAAGACTTTGTCAACGAAAATTGGATAAGCAATTTTCAAAATTCTTAGAGATATTTAAGAAACTTACAATCAACATTCCATTTACTGAAGCCTTAGAACAGATGCCAAGCTATGTGAAATTTATGAAGGATATTCTCAACAAAAAAGGAAGTTTGAAGATAATGAGACAATTGCACTTAGTGAGGAGTGCAGTTCAATAATTCAGAAGAAGCTTCCTAAAAAGCTTAAAAATCTTGGTAGTTTCACAATTCCATGAGCAATCGGAGACTGATTTATATAAAAGCTTTATGTGATTTGGGTGCAAGCATTAACTTTATGCATCTATCAATAATTAAAAGACTGGATTAGGGGAAATATCTCCAACTATTATAACTCTGCAATTAGCAGATCGTTCGATCACATATCCTAAATGAGTTATAGAATTTATTTTGGTAAAAGTGGATAAATTTATCTTTCCTGTTTATTTCATTGTGCTTGATATGAAGGAAGATAAAGAGATACCCATCATTTTAGGAAGACCTTTCATAGCCACAGGAAGAGCAATGATAGATGTGCAAAAAGGGGAATTAACAATGAGAGTTAATGATCAGAATGTTACATTCAACATTTCAAAATCCATGAAATATCCTGCAGGAGGTAAAGATGATGAATGTTAAACGATGGATGTTATCAAGTATTTGAGTGAATGTCATTTCAAATCAGCTTATGAAGAGAAATCTGAAAGAGAAGAATTAGAATATGAGTGAGAAGAGGAGTTACATCATTCTGCAGATGTTCACGAGGAAGATCTAAATTATGTTCATGAAAATTTTGAACTGTTGGACATGAATGAAAAAGATGAATCGTTTGGTCCATCAATTGAAAAACCTCCTGAACTTGAGTTAAAGATGCTTCCTGATCATTTGAAGTATATTTTTCTAGGTGAGTCCTCAACATTGTCAATAATAATTTCCTCTCAATTAACTAAAACAGAAGAAGAGAGTTTGTTTAAAGTTTTAAAGAAGTACAAGAAAGTCTTTGGATGGACGATAGCTGATATTAAAGGAATCAGTCCTTCAATTTGTATGCATAGAATCCTTATGGAAGATAATTGCACAACTAGGGCTGAACCTCAGAGGAGATTAAATCCTATTATGAAAGATGTTGTTAAGAAAGAAATTTTAAAGTGGTTAGATGTTGGGATTATCTACCCTATTTCAAATAGTGCATGGGTTAGTCCTATTCATTGTGTTCCTAAGAAAGGAGTAATTGTGACTGTTAATGAGAAGAATGAGATTATACCACTACTGAGAAAGAGTTGTTTGCTATTGTATTTGCTTTTGATAAATTTCGATCATATTTAATTGGAACTAAATGTGTAGTGCATACTGATTATTTTGATATCAAATATTTAATAAAGAAGAAAGATGCAAAACCAAGATTGATTAGATGGATTCTTCTTTTGCAAGAATTTGATTTTGAGATAGTAGATAGGAAGGGTGCTGATAATCAAATTACTAATCATCTATCCAGGCTTAAAAATGAAAAATATTTTAGTGATACTGAAAAAATTAGTGAACATTTTCCTGATGAAAAATTGTTCATTATTAATGAGTGGCGAATTATGTGGTATGCCGACATTGTAAACTTTATTGTCAATGATATTTTACCATATGGTTTGACATACCAGGAAATGAAGAAGGTTTTATCTGATGCTAAAACTTAGTTTTGGGATGACCCATTTTTATATAAACAAGGAAAGGATTTGATCATTCGAAGTTGTGTGCCTTTAGAAGAAAATTATGAAATTATTTAAAAATGTCATAATTCTGATTATGGGGGACATTTTGGTGTTGATAAAACTGCTTATAGAATTTTACAATCTAGATTTTATTGGCCTACAATTTTTAAAGATGTTAATGCATATATTAAAAATTGTGATCGATGTCAGCATGTAGGCAATATTTCTAGAAGAAACGAGATGCCCCTCAATTATATGTTGGAAGTTAAAATATTTGATGTTTGGGGATTAGATTTCATGGGACCATTTACATGATCTTTCAGAAAGATTTATATTTTAATAGCAGTAGACTATGTATCCAAATGGATTGAAGCTGTTGCTTCACCTCAATGTGATGCTCAAAGTGTTGCAAAGTTTTTAAGAAAGAATATAATTTGCAGATTTGGAATACCAAGGGTAATCATAACAGATGAGGGAAGTCTTTTTAGAAATGCGATTATGGAAAAGTTAGTAAAGAAATATCATATTAACCATCGCATTGCTACTGCTTATCATCCACAGACAAGTGGTTTGGTTGAATTATCCAATCATCAAATTAAAAGAATATTGGAAAAGACTGTGAATCCAAGCAGAAAGGATTGGTCAATCAAACTAGATTATGCCTTGTGGGCTTATATGACTGCTTACAGAACTCCTATAGGGATGTCCCCATATAGGCTAATTTTTGGAAAAGCTTGTCATTTACATATTGAACTTGAGCATAAAGCATATTGAGCTATTAAAGAGTTCAAATATAATTTGAAGGATGTTGTTGAGAAAATATTATTGCAATTAAATGAGCTTGAAGAGATAAGGAATGAATCTTATGATAATGCTAAGATTTATAAAGAAAAGATAAAGTTATGGCATGATCAGAAGATTCCTACTAAAAATGTTGAGCCAGGACAAAAAGTTTTGTTGTATAATGCCAAGTTGAAAATTTTTGCTCGAAAACTTAAGTCCAAATGGATGGGTCCATTTATTGTGATAAAAGTTTATTCTTATGGAGCTGTGGACATTCAAGATCCTAAGACTGAAAAAATATTTAAAGTTAATGGTCATAGACTTAAACCTTATTTTTCAGTTGATCAACTTAAACCTGATAAGAATCTGATCTTGGGTCACTCAGAAAAAGTTCTGGGTATGTCAGGCTGAAGACATTAAACCAAGCGCTTTGTGGGAGGCAACCCATAGTTATCGGTGTGTTTTGCTTTATGTTTGTTTTGTGTGATTTGTTTGGTTTGTTTTTATGATTATGTGGTAGTATTTTGAAGAGATTAGTTATAGTGGTGTTTATTTGACATCAATTGATGACCTAAAAGAGTCAGAATGAAAATTTTGGACATTTGACATACTTGTGCAAAAATGTGCACTGGCGGCTAAACACCGCCTGGCTGGCATTTAAGCGCCGCAGTTAAGAAAAACATGATAAATGAATTTCTAGAAGCGAAAATCATGGGGAAATAGTTTTAGAAGTTATTTGGAGTTTTAAAATGTCTAGGGTTGGTTTTAACACTTCCCATGTCTATAAAAAGGCCCTGAATTAAGAGAAATACTTGCCCCAGTCCCTATTTTCATTTAAGCCTTAAGAAGAGTGTTTTCAGTGCAAAAATGTCTTCTTGGGAGAGTGAAATTAAGGAGGAGTAAGACAACAAGAAGAAATTTATTAGTGAAAGTGCACAAGAGTTATACAATGTATTCCTAGCAGTTAGTATTCAAGGTATTTCAGAAAGGATTACGAAGATTGAAGCCAACGTGGAGTCAATTGATGCAAAGGTAAATGAAACTAACGCTCATTTTGTGCATATTGGATGGCAACTTAAAATGCAATTCAGTCATACAAGTCATGTGGAAGAAGAGGATAAGGCAATGTTTCTGAAAAATAAATGGTTAAAAGAAGAAGATGTGAGAGTTTTCAACCATCGCCCGTTTTATCAGATCTATATTCCAGATGGTTTAAATGGAACAAATGGTGGTTCTATATACATTCAACCTAATGGAGATTGGAATTAATTTGAGTATAGTCTTGTGTTGTGTTTTTATGTGTTAAGTGTTTTGTGTCTAGTGTTATATATTTGTGTTTTATTGAACTTTTAAGTATGTTTGTCACATCTTATTGATGTAATATTATCATTGATTTTATGCATTTAAATTATTGTGTATTGGGAAATTTCATCCAAAATATTTGGATAGAAAATTTTGGTTTGTATTAAGTGTGATTGTTTTAATTAAATGAAAGTTTGTGTTTGTGTGAAATTTGTTTGGAATTGATGGAAATTTAACTTTCTTTGGAGAATTAGAACAGTTTATGGGGGGAGAAATGATTATTTGAAGTGATTTAGGGTGATTAAACAAGGGGGTTTAGTACAATTTTAAATAAATTCTAAAAATCAGGGTACTTATGGCTAAGTGCCAGAACTTAGGCGCTTAAGCTCCAGATTTCGCGGTTAAGTGCCGAAGCCTTGCGCTTAAGCACCAGTTCGTGAAAACTGATTTTCTGCAGTTAAAAATCTGAAAATTGACATTTTTAACACCTCCTGTCACCCTCAACCTCTCGAAATCGCAAAATAGGAGCAGATTTCAACGAGATTTGTCAGATCTGAATTCCTTGAGGAATGTGCACTACTCCGAAGTAAAATTTTTTTATTTTCACAATATATTTTGACTACATTATTGAAAAATCTTAAAATCGTTATTTATGGTGAAATTTGAGGAAAAACATGAGAAATTGCTTGTTAAATTAGCAAGTTTAGTTTAATTTTGAAATTTATGGTGAATTTTTGCGATTTTTTTAGAGATGGCTCCAAAGTCAAAGCGCTCGAAAGATAAAGCAAAATTTGATTCCAACAAATTTGTTAGTGCAAGAGCAGAGGATCGATATGTCGACGCACTGTCGTCACGTAAATTGATTCCTGAATGAGTATTTAGTAAGCCAGGAGAAGTTATTGAAGAAATGATTACTAGAAGGAATTGGGAAAATTACAGTTACTTTTCTGCTGTCACTGTTATTTCTGTGTTCAAAGAGTTTTATGCAAACTCACCTGCAGCAAAAGAAAATTTGGTGATGGTTAGAGGTGAACAAGTGCATTTTTCACCTGCGGTAATCAATGTCTTCTATCACTTGCCACCTGCATTGTTTTGTTTTTATGTTAATTATCATCCTACTGAAGGAGAATTAGATGTGATCATATCATTTCTTCTAATTATGTATATGAAGTTACATTAGGGAAACAAAATTTTGAATATAGAAATGAATAAATAAATTTAGTTAAAATTTATAGTAATAATAAAAATTTTAAAATTAAAATATTCTTAATAAAGAAATGTTAAATATAGTTAAACTATCTTTAGTAAGAAATGGTGTATTTTTGGATAAATAGAAGATTTGACTTTTATTTTTCAAAGCTTAAATTTCTTTTATTGAGAAATAATTTTCAGCATTATTATTATGATTTTTAAGTGAAAGATACATATCAGACTTTTATTTTAAATGGAAGGGTGGAATTCAAAATCATTAAAGGCCTATCCAGATATAGTAATCCTTGCCTTATAAAAAAAAAGAAGGAGAAAAGAAAAGAAAAAGAAAAGAAAAATAAAAAGAAGAAAAAAGTTAAAAATAGTATGTGAAAAGGAAGGAGAAGCTTGAGGATTTAATGGCATAATCAAAAATTAGTTCCATGCCTAAAGTTTAAAATATAAGTTTTCAGAAAATCTAAAACTTAAGGTTATAATATAGTAAATAAAATTATTCTCAATTAAAATTTTTTAAGTGAGAAAAATAAAATGTTTGAATCCTATACTTTGAAAAATCTACAAGTATTTCTGAATTAGATAGAAACTTATATTTTCATTATCCTTAAGAACTTTCTAAACTTTAAGTTGGTCGTATTTACTAAATTTTTTTCTAAATTGAAGTATTTCATTTCTAGAACAAAATTTTGAAACCTTCCTAAAGAAACTTATTTACATAATTTGCATGTTAAAATTTTTTTATTGTTAAGAGTTACTTGAGGATAAGTAACATTTTAAGTTAGGGGGATTTTGATACACCTAAATGTATAGTGTTTTTATGCACATTTTTATACCTATTTTTGATGATATTGCACATTAATGGAAGATATTTTGTGTTTTTCTTGCAGGTATGATGAAAATGATTAATTATAATGAAAGGAGTGAAAAAAAAACCAAATTTAGAGGAAAATTATGAAGTTTGAGAAATTTGGCCTCTGGTGCCGAAGGCCAAAGTGTTAGCGCTTAAGCGTCACAGTTAAAAATCGAATTTAAATCAATTTTGGCGCCATTTTTAAGGCGTGTTTGAAGCAACTTTTGGTGGAGACTTCCTTAACTTCTTTTAGGCAGCAAATATGATTGAAGGGATGCATCTTTTGGTGGATACATTGAATCTGGACATGATTTAAAGAGACACCAAGACACCTTTTGGAAAATTGTAAAAAATGAAGCCTCATAATTTGTGAGTGGTTGTTGTTATTATAGTAGTTATTAGTGTGTGTAGTGTGAGTTGAAGAGAGTAGTTGTTAGTGTGTTAAGATTTAGAGTTCTTCTTTTCTATAGTAGAGAGTAAAGAGTAAGAAAGGAAAAATGGTTGGTTTGAAGCCTTCTTCTCACCAATATTCTTTTATCATTATATATAGTTTTTATTGAAGTTTAAATTCTTTATTAGAGTCACTAGAGTTGGGCGCCAACCTCTGTAGAGTTGTATTATGGAAAGCAAAATTCCAAAGAACTTCCAAAGTCTGGTGGAGAGAATTTTCAGATAAATATTTATCTTTATTTTTACATTTTGTTTTTAAGAAAGTTTGTTGTGTTTTCATTATGGTTTATGCTTTCATACCAAGTTTTGTTTGTGTTTTATTCATGAAATCTGTGTAGTTTACTTTATTTTTTCTTTCTTAGATGATGAAGTAATTAAATTATGGAAGTATGTTGTGGAAAGTATAAGTGTTTAATGCTGGAAGAAATTGTGATGATTCAATTCCTTGAACTTAATTTACTTCTTGATTTGTCCAATTAAGATGTTAAAATTTGTTGTGAGATTATATAAGATCCAATGCGGTATTGTCTCAAACAACAATTAGAAAGAATCACATGCAATTATATGGGTGAGAATTGTAGTCCATATGACTGAATGCAAATATATAGGGAGATATGCTTTCTTGGGGAGTAAATATAGAAGACTTTAGAGTGACAGGTTAAAGCCCCCTAATTTGGTTTGTTATTTTAAATTTTATTATGAGATGTTAGCCCCCAGGTGGAGGGAATATAGGGAACTCTAAAGTGAGAGCTGGTATCATTCCTGCCTAACCCATCTACAAAATTTCAAAATTTCAAATTAATCAATTTTCTTTATAGAACTAAGTAAGGGTAAATAATATAATTGCTCCTATTTGGCACAATACATTTAAATATTTCCACAACATAAATATCCATAATTATTACTGATTCATTGAAGAAGGAAAAAGATATTTAATTCTTATAGCTTTTATATCGTGTTTGGTGTATTGATATTTTTAATTTTCTCCTTAACTTTTTATTAAAAATATCAAAAACAACTTTTCGAAATTAAAACCTTAAAACATCTTTAAATTTTTACACTCTTCCCTGTGGGTTCGATATTTCTGGGCTTAATCAGAAAGTCTTATATTACTTGATAAACGATATGTATACTTGTGTATGATCCTATATTATAAATCATAAATTTACTATCTAAATCGTAAGCATAAATACCACGGGCATCAGTATTTCCCCATAATAAGACATTAAGACACCTCAATTTAAACGTCTCCAAAACATGACACTTCTCTCATCTCTTCAATTTGACACTTTTAAAATTGAACCTGCTGCAACTAGGAGCTTAAAGCATACACAGTGGGCAGCACGGTCATCTTTAACAGCAAAATTCCTTCTTTGAAATAAATAACATGCTATATGATTGCAAGGTAGTTCGTCTAGTACGACATAAACCCTCAATTTATCTCTTTAAGTCTTTGCATTCCGTGCAATATAAGCCTTAACGCATTTTAGGATTCTGAGGTTGTCATCAGATGTGACATAAATTTTCTTATCTTCTAGGCTATTCACATGATCGATATCAAGTGGTTATAAGCCCTAAATAATAAAATTAGCATGATGAATCAAATAATTATCTCAAATTGAACCCAAATAATAGAATACTTTGAGAAATCACCAAGATTCTTCTTGGAGCTGTGTTTTCCCTAGCTTTCTCTCACATTGGATTCCTATAGTAACTATTCCAAATTTGAGCCGCTCACCAATTGGATTTTCTATTATCACATTATCTTGAAGATCCTACCTTTTGGAAGTCATGAAAATAATATTTTCTGATCTAAATCAAGAGTTTTCTTAGGTAATTTCAGTTATCTAAAATGTAATTAACTATAAGGGTTTTTTCTTATAGGAAAATTAAAGACCCCAGATTAAGGTATACCCTATATAGTTGCTTTATATTAGACATGGGAAGTTGTCGGTAACATAAATGGTTCGCAGACCAAACGGATGTCATGGATTCTTTAGTTTATTTGATCAAGCCACATCGCCAAGTAATGTATCCATTCTTCAGGATCTATACATATCTTGTGGTGTAATGTTTGATTATTTAAACTATTGCCTACATGAGATCGATTTGATTTCATATTTTAAAATTAAAAATGATACTTTCCATATTTCCCATATTTTAAATATTTACATAAATTGAAATTTAGTGATCGACACACTCTATCGTCACAGTTACTAAGTGATGGTCTAGTTTGATGAATTGTAAGTGTCTGATAGAGTCAAGCCTTGTAATTTGTAATGCTCGAATGAATCGTGGACATCGAACTAGCCACTTGCATGCTCTACGTATGTGATTGGTGGTCACAAGTCTTCCACTATACATGATTTTAATTAAGTCGGTATATATCTATATTTAAATTATATTGAGAAGAAATACATGCACATTATATGATTGTATTTTAATGCTCTATGAGATGCTCCTAATGAATTTATGCTTGGGGCGCTTTAGCTGTATTTTGGATCAACTTCTATCGTACCTGCTACCAAAGCCATACCTGTATAATGATTAAAGAAAAGCATTAGTTTGATAACAAAATTTTTGTTATAAGATAATTTACTTCAAAATACCTGCTTAAACTTGGGTTATTGGGGCAAGTCGCACTTTTGTGACTGATGTTCTTACAATTATTATATTGGCATGGTACTGATTATTCTAGTTTCATCAATTTTATTTCTAATCTTATTGGATTTTGGTCTATCACGATGCCTTCTAAATAGAAGAGGGAGTAAAGGAATTACACCTTGTTGATGTTTGTATTAGGTTCATAACACTTTCTCTGTTATCATATGAAATAGAGCCTCCTCTCTCCGTCTATAAAATTATGTTGTAAAATATTTTGGCAAGAAAATTATATGGTCTACATTTTCGGTCCCCAAGACTACAATTTAATGTACACATGAGACATGATATATTTGTGACTTTTTGCACATGCACAAATATTATTTTGATGAGATAGTATCCGCTAAAATGCTCTGCAGCTCATATCAAAGACTTGATGCTCATGTAGATTGATACAAGATGGTTGTAGAAATTATCGGGCTTTACATCTAGATCAATGTGAAGTCACTCTTGTTTGTGGAGTAAATTTTGTATTATCTGATTCAATCCATAGTGAAATATTATTGAAATGCATTTGAAATAAAATAATTAAATTATAATAAATTGAACATATTAGACCTTAGATCAGAAGGCCTCGGGCACGTCTTAGATCTTCATTAAAACATTCAGAAGCATTTGTGGTCATAGTGTCAAACCTATAACCCCCATCATGCACCAATGATCAGTTCTTAAAATCCCACTCAATTAACCAATCAATGCTTCCTTTTTAACATTTTTATCTCGTTCATATGTTTATTTAATGTACGCTCTTATTAGTGTTTTATGTCCAATACATTTTATCGCATATTGTATTAATATCAACAAACGCGAGACAATGTAACAGCTTGAAATTATCTTATGATGTCGCAAACAATGCCTATGTGCTGCCTAAGAAAACATCTTTGTACATCTTCTAAGTAGACCCAGATGCCTATCTGATATTATGCAATGGTATGCACAGTATCGAACATGTTCCATCAGACTATGTAATAATCGTAAAAAAACCATAGCCACGGCTCAGTATTTTCAGACTGAACCACATCGAATGCTAGAGATAATAGACCATCATTTCCATCAATGCCTAATGTAACTAGTAAAGTTCCTCTATATTTTCCTAAAATGAATGTCCCATCGACACTAAGTACTGGTTGACAAAATCTCTATCCTTGATTCTTTATATGCTTGGCCAGACTGCCGAGAAAATTCCATTAATGTGTGTGTTGTTACGAACTTGTATTATGTATATAGATTAAGTTTCATCATATGCAGTTTCCATCATACAAAATAAAGAATAATAAGACTCCTCATAACTTGTGAAGATTAATTTTATCAACTTTCTCTGTGCAAGCCAAGCTTTGATATAGGTAATATGAACATTAAAATTTAGATTACATATGCCTTATAATTTCTTTTAGCCTTAAATAGAGTTGTTGTTGTAAAATAAAACATATGCAATGACAAATAAATCTTGAAGTTCAATTTTGATGACTACTCGAAATAGCTGGATGGGTACACGTATGCAATGGTCCAACAGAAGAAATCTTCCATGCACTCCGTAAGCGACTGCTTTCTTAAGCATGTAGCCACCAATGAAATGGATATGTTGAGTTGTCATATTTCACAAAGTATATAATTAGTATTTTTTTCATTTAATGAGACTTCTCTATGCTCAAAAATTTTAACAATGGACCATCCTTTTAATACATGCTAAAGATGTTCTTTGCTAGAAAAAATCATCTCATCTTCAAACTCATCTAAATTTATATCTTCTTTATATATGGATAATTAGATGAACAAAGTATCACTTCTGTCAACTGTGTCCCACTCTTAGTCGAATGAATTTGATTAACATACTCATTATTATCCCTAATCGAGTCAAGACTATTTGCATTCAATACTGATTGTTGATGTTTTAGATCGTGAACTAGCAACATTGTCTCAGTCTCACAATCTGATACTCCATGGTCTTCACCAGCTTCTGACCGCTTGAGACTTCGCTTGTTTGCTATTCATATTTTGATATCCATTTTTACCAATATTTGTATGTGCCCCAATGGATGGCTCTTGAATGAAGGGCCCGGCATTTCTACTGATATGAGGTTTAAATGAATGTGATAGGTCGAAGGACCGACATGCAGCATTATTAACAATTAATTGATCATGTAGGCTAGAGCATCCAATACTATATGCGCTCAACGATATTGGAGTGGGCATGCTTGTCAAATAATTTATATAACTGAAGTAACACATTAAAATCTAAAAAAAAAACTTGCCACATGGATAGACCACAAACCTCCAAATTTCAGTCACCCTCTCAAGTTGCTCCGTAGACTGATTTGAGATCAAATCATTATTGATGTCATTGGCAGGTAAGGCTACAACCACTATGTATAGTACTATTGTGCGTTTAGTGGCTTTTAAGAGTAGAAATTCACACTACTTATCATCTTCAACATGAGTTTCAGTAAATAACCATTCACTAGAAGCCCAAAAATCAAATTTATTATTTGTTGAACTATCTTGGCACAATAGACATAATATTTTTCCATCAACTTCATTTAATGTTATCATTTGTGACACTTGTATTGGTCAATTTCTTCCTCCAATGGTTGAAATCTTCCGTTACTTGCAACTCTCTATCGAGGCAAACCAGTAACTGAGTCTCCTTGCAACTCATATTGTTATACAAACTGGAATGTTGTATTTGACTTTAGTACCAATTTTATGTAAACATCTAAACAAATAAATAAGCAACTTCTTCTGAACCTAGACGTGGACTGACACTTCCTTTCGTGCCAACGACTTTGGGGAAGTACGACCTCTTTCTCTGTCTTTCCACATCAGCGTCTAAGACACAACAGACGTGTATGATTGTTTGATTGGTTTTATCAACCTCACATGTTAACAAAATGAGATTGGTATGTAAAAGGCCTTTTCATATAGTCATAATTAATTATTACATATTGAAAATCAAACTAAATTCCTTATTGATATTATAACAGATTTATTAAAATAATTTTTATCAATAACTATAACATTTTATAAACTAATGAGAAGTGATTATAATTTTGAATGATTAAACGTGTGTGAAAGCAGTTTTTCAAATTTTGAAAAGGGCCTAACTGCTGCACTAAAATATTGACTGCTTTGTTAAAAATATAAAAAATTTGCTTTTATAGTGATACATTATAAGGTATGTTTCAAGGCAAAATATAAAAGCGATTTTTTTTTTTTTTTTGGAGCCAAAACAATTGAAATTATATAAGAAAATTGTTAGACGTATGTCTAAAGTTTGCCTTTATAGGAATAATGCTAATTTTAATAGTAATAATACACACACACACACACACACACACACACACACACACACACACACACACACACACACACACATATATATATATATACACACACACACACACACACACACACACACACACACACACACACACACACACACACATACATACATAAAATAATAATAATATATATTTATTGTTACTATTATTATTATTGAGTTTGTTGAGAACACAGAACTATTATTTGATATTGAAAAAGGATCAATACAATTATTTTACGAAACAAATTTTCAAAAGGAACTTCCTATTATGCAAGGCCATAGTGTTTCTTGTTCTCAAATACAAGTGCTTCTGGTTCTCAGGTTCATAATTCTAATAGAAAAAATACATTTTTTTTCTATTCTATGTTTCAAGCACTCAATTAAGAGAAATTCTTTCATCAGGACTTCGCACGCAGAGCGACGTGTGGAGTTCAGTAATATCACACCACATGGCGCGAGTCGGAAAAAAAACAAAAATAACAGAATAACACGGGGAATATTCTTCCGTATTATTCATGTGTTATTCATGTGTTAGTGTGTGTTATTCATGTATTATTCATGTGTTATTGTGTTATTATAATACCGAGAATATTCTAGGAGCAGAATAACACCTGAATAACACACAATAACACATGAATAACACGGAGGAAATATTCCTCGTGTTATTCTGGCCGAATGCTATTTTTTTGTCACGCGGGCCACGTGACACGATTTTACAGGCCTCCGAAAGTAGTTCTACGTGTGGAGTCCTGATGTAAAAATTTTTCCTCAATTAAATGTCTCATCAACGAACCACGCTTTTAATTTCCTTAAATATATTGAAAATTCAAATTATTCTTTTTAGATTAATATCATTAGAAGAAAAAATAACTTCACTTAAAAAAATCAGTTCCATCGAAATTTTTCAAAAAAAAAAATTTCCATTAGAAAATTTATTAAATATGAACGCCTAGAAAGTACATGATTTTTCTAAGAAGCGAAGCTGGCTCCTTCAGCAACAAGAAAGAAAGAGGGAGAGAGAGAATTTTGAAGTGGTATAGAGAGATGGGTGACCTTGATGGCAATTGTGACATAGAGAGAGCTCTCTAAGAGGGAAATTTTTTACATCAGGACTCTGCACGTAGAGCTATGTGCAAAGTTCAATAACAGCGTGCCTCGTGTCGCGTGTCTGAAAAAAAAAACAGAATTAACACATGGAATATTCCTCCCGTGTTATTTATGGGTTATTCATGTGTTATTGTGTGTTATTCATATATTATTCATGTGTTATTGTGTTATTAGAACACGGGGAATATTCTAGGAGTAGAATAACACTTGAATAACACACAATAACACCTGAATAACACACAATAACACATGAATAACTAGGGCTAGCAATTTGGCTCGTTGTTCGCGAACAACTCGAGTTCGGCTCGTTAAGTAGCTCGTGTTCAGCTCGTTCGTTAAGCCTAACGAGCCGAACACGAACAAATTTTTAAGCTCGAAATGTAAACGAGCCGAACACGAACAACTGTTTGTTCGCTCGTGTTCGGCTCGAATTGACTCGAAATAAAAAATAATCATATAATTATTTATATAATAATTTATTATATATATTATTTATATATTAATATAATATATATATTTATATTTAATTTTAAATCATAATTGTCTTGTGTAGTAGCGATACGTTATGCTTTCGTTTCCATTCATTTGATCCAAGTTCAAATCTGCGCTAGACATATATTTTTTTCAATTAATTTTAACGAGCCAATTTCGAGCCGAACACGAGCCGAACACGAACAAGAATATTTAATTCGAGCCGAACACGAACACACCTTTCACGAGCTATTTCGAACACGAGCCGATTTCGAGCCGAGCTAATTTCGAACGAGCCGAACACGAGCCAAGCCTGAGCTCGCTCAAGCTAGGCTCATTTACAGCCCTATGAATAACACATGATTAACACGGAGGGAATATTCCCAGTGTAATTCTGGCCAAATACTATTTTTTTTGTCACGCGCGCCAAGTGGCGCAATTTTACAGGCCTCCGCACGTAGCTATGTGTGCGGAGTCCTGATGTAAAAATTTTTCCCCCAAGAGAGGGCGGGATTTACTATTATGCATTTTACATTAATTACATGAAAATATTACACTTTTGCTCCTATTCCTTACAATAATTTATCCAAATTCCTATTACCTATAAAGATTAATAACTCACTCCTTTTAAAAATTCATCATATTGAATATACACTAAGAAAATTAATACCATAAACAGCTGAGAAGAAGACTTGCAAGACTAAAGATTTGTTTGGGGTAGCTGCAGTTGTTTGAAGAAGCAGGTGCGTAGCTACCGTAGAAAAAAATAGCTTCAAAAAACTGCGGTAACTATTACAAATTTATTTTATTTTCTAATAATCAAACCACAGTTTAAAACTCATGTTGGAAAAACATAACTTTCTATCATGAAAATTTCTAGAAAGTAATAAGAAAGCAATTCCTCACACAAAACTATGACGAGAAAAATAAAGCAGAAAGAAAACTATCGCAAAAAAACCTTAAACTTCTCTTTTAGATCTCCTCTATTTCTTATTTATATTTTTATAAATATTAAAATATTTTTCATATGTTTAATTAACATATAATTATTTTTTAATTGAATTTTTTCAAAAATATATTAATTTCTTTTTAAATAAAATAAAAACATATAAAATAAATATATTTTTTAAAAAAATTAAAAAATTAAAAAAAAAAAGATTAATCCCAAACAACTTTTAAGAAGATGAAAATTGCAGAAGATTAACCGGACCCCAAAAAAAAAAAAAAATCTAGGGACGTAATTGTATTACAAGAGCTAAACTTTCACCCTTAAAAAAGTAGGAATGAGCGCCTAAATTTCTGGAATTAGCAAAAGAAGCACTATTTTTTTACTTTTTGAGCAGATTCGCTTCCTTGGGTGGCGCGTTTATTTTGGATATGTGTTCCCACATGGGCGTTTCTTCTTTTAGTTTTTAAACTATATTATATTATATTATATTAATATTATTATAAATATAAATACTAATATTATTATAAATATTATTGTAATTTATTCTATACATTAACAGAATTTTAAAAATTAAAAATCAAAAGAAATATAAATAAACAAATTAAATTAACTATTAAATTGTAAAATTCATAAATTTATTTTATATTCAAATATTTTCGTAACAAATGTTTGCAAAAAAAAATATTATCTTCTATGTCGGGTGTGATAACATAGATGACAAACCACGACCCTATAAATCAACATTTGATGCTCAACATCAGTCTTCTTCTATTGTTGCTAGACAATAAGCAGTGAATACTCTAAAAAGATCTTCAGTTAGCAGAACACAAAGATTTTCATTTTAAAAAAAACAAGAACAATAATATATAGACATCTATTTATCCTGCACAATCAGTATTTGCAAGACCCTCTAGTTTTGCAGCACCATCCAGATATACAGTACCATCAGCATTTAAGGTTTCATCATTTGACTTGCAGTAGAGAACCACTACTGTGAAGCGTATTTCAAAATTTATTTTATATTCAAATATTTTCCTAAAAAAATATTTACAAGAAGATAATATTCTCTATATCAGGTGCAATAACACACATGTCAAACCACAAGATCCTACAAATCAACCTCTGATGGTCCACATCAAATTTCTTCCATTGCTGCGAGAAAATAACCAGCAAAATACTCCAAAAATATATTTGGTTTGCATGACTAAAAGATTTTCGTTTTAAGAAACACAAAAAAAATAATATATAGAGACATGCTTATCTTGCACAATCAATATTTGCGGGACCCCCTAGTTTTACAAGACCCACATTTATACAGTACCATCAGCATTTAAAGTTCCAACATCTGACTTGTAATAGAATACCACTAGTGGAGACTTAAATTTAAATTTTCAAAATATTCTCATGTGCGCCTATTTTTTATGCAAGCATGAATTTCAATACATCACAATTCTATTCTCCACCAAATCTCATTGGAGCACATGCTGGTTATCGTCTCACAGCAGTGTAAAACGACCAATGTGGAGTTTCAGAGATTGATCTAAGCGTGCTTTATCGTTTGACATCTGCACTCTCCACCTCAATGTAGAATATAATATTTTTTTATAAATATTTTGTAACAAAAATATTTGAATATAAATTTTACAATTTATTAGCTAATTTAATTTTATTCAGTAATATTTGAAGTTGAGGAGGCTTTAAAGAAAACCAATGGTGGAAAGTCTGTAGGACTACGATGATATCCCAATTGAAGTGTGGAAATGTTTAGGTGATTTGGGGGTTTCTTGGGTTACTAAATTTTTAAATATTATTTTAAAAATAAAAAGATGTCGGAGGAGTGGAGGAAGAGTATTTGGTCCCCATTTTTTAAGAATAAAGGAGATGCACAAGAGTGTGCAAATTATAAAGGAATTAAATTGATGTGTAATACGTCTAAAATATATACATTTTTGTTATATAATTTTACTCATTTTTTATGATATTACACTTTAAAGAAATGTATTTTGTATGTTTTTTGGTTTTAGGTACAAGAAATGGTGACTGGAGCAAAAAGAAGCAAAAATGATGCAATTTGGAGAAAAAACGAGCAAGAAAATAAATTTTGGCTTAACACCTTTCGATAAGTCTTTCTATGTTTAATCTATTTTACACTTCTTGCATATTTTTTAATGAGATTACACTATAATGAAATGTTATTTTTATACTTATTTTGTAGGGCTATCTGTTAGGAACGCAACGCAACTGGAACGGGGCGAATCGCAGCTGAAACAGAATCAAATGGAGCAAAATGGTGGAGCTGCGCAGGATGGGCGCCAGCGGCGCCAAAAGCCCGATACCCCGAAAAATAGGGCTCCGGCAGCGCCCTATTCAGCGTTGACGCCGCCCGAGACGACCTGAATGCGATATTGGGCGGTTTTTGGCCAAATACATCGAATCTGAACGCTTTTTGGAGGATTTCTTCATGCACCTATTGGGAAATTCGTCCCTACACTATTTTAAACCGAATTTGAAGCCTAAAAAAAGAAGAAAAAGGAGGAGAAGATGGGAGATGTTAGGAAAAACGTGGAGAATATTGAGAGATCTTAGAATAGGAGTAGAAATGTAGATTTCTACATTTTTGGAGAGATTTGTGAGGGGATTTTGGAGAATCTGTAAGGGAATGTTCTAGTATTGCATGGATCCGCATAAGACTTTATGGGAGAGATTTTTATCTTTCTTTAAAGGGTAAAAAACTAAGTATTGTGTTCTTCATTATCTTATGATTTTGTAAACACTTATTTTGTGGATTTGCTTTGAAGTGACGTTTTCTGTTGTGTTTTCTTCGTGTTTTCCAATGTCTTTCTCTTACTCTTTCTTCTTATTTGGAAATAGTGACATAACAAGATTATGACATTGTTTTCATTCTACTTTTCTTTTGCAATGAGTAGGATTCATGTTTAGGATATTGGGATGCTTGCTAAAATATGTTTTAATTATAAATGTGATGGTTTTTACTTGTGCTTCATTTACATTATAAAAAGGGCCCGTTGTTTTGTTAAAATTTGTTGTAATTGCATTGTCCCGAAAGGGCAATGTAATTCTCAACAAAGTGGAACCACATTCAATGTCCGTAAATGAATTGCGTAGTTCATGTGGATTGAGTGTAAATAAATAGGGAAATATGGTTTCATGGGCGTCGAATTTGAGGTTTCAGGGTGATAGGCTGAGATCCCCAATTTGGTCCAAAAGTTTGGTAACTAAAGCTAGGGTTACCTTCAGGTGAAGGGCAGTGGGAGCTCTGAAGTGAAAATCAGTATTCTCCCAGCCTAACTATGGATTTAGGGACTAAGCCTAGCATTTGCCAATGTTCTTTATAGCACTCTAAAGAGGAGGTACTCGAAAGAGGGTAAAGAATATGATTGCTCATATTTGGCACATAAAATATTTAATGCATCTCATTCCTAAACTTTATCCAATTCTTTACATAAGAATAGTAGATTTTATTATCTCAAAATTCACCAAACCAATTTATCCAGAAATAGTATTAATATTTGCATTAGGGAGTAGTTATTATTTTTACATATAATCATCTGCATTTAAGAGTAGTTGTTAGAAAAACCACTTATATCACCATTCCAAACTAAGGCTCTTAGTAGTAGACTAGAATTTGACTAAGAACATCTTATCTCGCTTCACTGTGGGATCAATAAACGGGACTCCATTAGAGCCCTGTATTACTTGATATGATATGTATACTTGTGTTTGAAATTGTAACTTTACAAAATCATTATAAATATATAAATCTGAGGTCATAAATTCTTACATACAAAAAGTCGCATCAAGTATTTGGCGTCGTTGCCGGGAAGCTTCGGTAAAAATTTTAGGAGAATTTTAGTTGAAGTAATTAGGCTTAGAATTGGAAAACTTTAGTGTCGTAAAATTGTGTTTGTGTGAAAATTATTTTTTTTTTGTATGAAAAAGTGTTGTGAAAAAAAACTATTTCTGTGTAAAATAAGGTGTTTGTGAAAATGTTTTGTTGTGTTGAATATATTTTTCATTTTATTTGTATTATTGTTAATGTATTGTTTTTTGTGTTATGTATGCAAAACAAAGGATCTGTTGGACTTGTGCCTTATGATCCCGAGTTAGAAAAATAGAAAAAAATAAAAAACGAAAAGGACTTGAAAAACTAGAAATGGAAATGAAAAACATTCAAAATACTAAATTGGAAAATCATCATAAATCATTGATGTATTATGTAAATCCTACGATAGATGAAATTCACTCAAGTATACAAAACCCTGTCATAAAAGCTGACACGTTTGAAGTAAATACAGTGATTATCCAACTTGTGCAGAACAACCAGTTTGGGGGAACTATCCCTATTTACACTTATGTAGTTTTCTAGAACTTTGTGCTACATTTCGTTATAACGGCATGTCAGACATTGCTGTTAGGCTAAGGCTTTTTTCTTTCTCACTAAGGGATAAGGCTAAAATGTGGTTATACTCTTTAGCACCTGTATCTATTAAAAATTAGGAGGAATTAGCTCAGAAATTCCTAGCTAAGTATTTTCCACCTTCAAGGACTACTAAACTTTGAAACGATATTATCTCATTTTGTCAGTATGAAGGGGAATCAATATACGAAGCCTGGAAAGATTTAAGGAACTCCTAAGAAAGTGTCCACAACATGCTCTGCCAGATTGGTTAATCATTCGAACTTTTTATAATGGGTTAGTAGGATCCCTTAGGTCCATTATTGATGCTGCTGTTGATGGTTCATTAATGTCAAAAACATTTGATGAAGCATATGCATTAATTGAAGAAATGGATACAAATGAATTTCAATGGCCCTCTGCAATGTTAAATCATAAAAATGTAGCTAGTGTTCATGATACAGATGCGATTGCAACTCTTGCATCTCAGGTTGCTGCAATATCAAGGAAGTTGGACCAATTTGGAATGAACCAACCTCAATTTACTCCTGTAAGTGAGGAAAGTTCATTAGGGTGTATGAATGATTCCAACTTATTATATGAAACTTTAAATATCATAAACAACCCATATTCTAACTTTTACAACCCATGATGGAAGAACCATCATAATTTTAACTGGAATCATACTACTGAGGGTGGAAACCAACAATGAGAAAACTATTATGCAAATCCTAATGGAAGTTGGAATAGTCAGGGTAACACAAGATATAGGCCTTCACATCCACTAGACTCTAATATTGATCAACAATTTGAGGATAAGAAGATGTCTATAGACAAAGTGGTATTGCAAATGGGAAACCAGTTGCAAAGTCAAAATGCTGCGATTAGAAACATAGAGAATCAACTGGGAGAAATTGCTAATTCACTTAGCAATAGACCCAAAGGAACACTTCCTAGCAACACTGAGATCATGAACGAACGATAATGAACAACTATTCATTGTTACTGGACAAACTATGTTAGATGTGCAAAAAGGAGAGTTGCTTATGAATATTAATGACCAGGAAGTCACTTTTGATGTGTTGAAGACTATGAAAATTCTAGCTGAGAGAAAAGATGATGAATGTTTTTAGATGGATGAAATTGATTATCTAAGTAAAGACCATTTCCAAAAAAATTTTGAGAGTAATATAACAGATGAGGTCGAAATGGATTTTCATGATGAGTTGAAAATGATATCTAAATAAGATTGTATGTATGTTCAAGAGAGGTGTGAAATGATGGAAGCTGCCAAAAATAGTGAAATTGTAATTCCATCTGTTAAAAAATCTCATGAATTGACGATGGATGTACCCTATACAATTTTAAAGTCTGCCTATTTAGGGAATTCATCTAAACCACCAGTCTTTATATCTTCATCTTCAACTCAATTAAAAGAAAAACCTGAATTGAATGATGAACAAGATATAGTTAATGCACTAGGACTTGGAAGAGAATTTGAGGATAAATTTCAAAATAACTTTGAGTTGAGAAAAGAGGATAAGGATATTGGAAGACCATTGGAAGAAATTCCTAAGGAGTTAGAAAAACCTATTTCCTCAACTAAGATAGATCCTCCATCATTTAATAATTATAAAGGGGAAGAATTGGAAGATAACTTGAAACAGAAGAGTGACATAGAAGAATTTGATCCTGAATCTGAATTATCTAGAGAGAATTTGATCCAAACTTTGGGAGATTTTGAATTATTTGATAGAGATCCATTTCTTATAAATTTCAAGGATGATATTAATATGCAAATTCAAAAAATCAATAGAAGAATATTGGATCCAGAAAGAAATATGAGGAACAATGATATAAATCCATCTAAAAAGGAAGAGCTGAATGAAAAATTATAATTTGAAGATTTTGTAGGAATTCCTGGATCTGAAAAGGATTGGGCTATTTATTGAGAATTATTTAATTGGAATTTTGATCCAGGAGGAATCATTTGTTGGGCCCGCGATGTTAAAACCAAGCGCTTTATGGGAGACAACTCATAGTTATCAGTGTGCTTTAATTTAGTGTGCTTCAGAGTCATGATTGTTAGTGTTGTATGGTGTTTGGTTTATAGTGGATTGACTTGATCTTTATATGTCATTATGATTGATAAGTTTGATTGTTGATTGGTAGATGTTTGGATTGTTAGTAGTTTGATTTGATCTTTGTGTGTCATGAGGAAGGTGATTCCTTAACTTCTTATTCTGGTTAGACTTGTATGTTCTCTTGTAGTAGTTGGATTGATGAGTCCACTATGACTCAGGTCTTACCCAGACTTGAGTTTTACAGGAGTATCATGAATTTGAACAGTGTTAGATCCATCTTAATTTTGTTACTTCCTTTCTCTAACTTTGTTTTCATTTGGTAGGAGTCGCGAACTATTTGATGAATAGCATTAGGATGATCTTACACTACAATATGTAACTGTTAGAGGTGCTTAATTAAAGGGATTAGATGATGTCTGAGATTGGTGTCTGGAAATCAATATATCTGGGATAATCTTATCTTTGTGATTATAATCTATAAAATCATTTTAAAATGTACCTAATTTGTTAGTGTAGTGATTCCGTTAGAAATTGGATGTAAATCAGTGTGTTGTGATGAGTTAATGGATGAATTAACCTCATTTATCATATGTGTGTTTATGTTTGTGTTACAACTTTATTTGGGTCTTAAAGAACATTTTTATATTCCCTCGCTGATACCTGTTATGCTGGTTAAACTTTTATTTAGTGAATTTCATTCTGGCATATTTAGTTTAGATTTACTTTCTGCTGCATATTGTTCTGTCCTAATGAATATCTGTAAATGGTTTTGATAGAAATTTGTGGTAGATAGAATTTCTAAATTGTTTTTCTTCCTGCTTATATTTTCTGTACTGAATGTTATATATGTTAAAAATTAAGTTTGGGGGTAGAAAGAAAAATAAAATTTTAATGTGAAAATACTTCCTTTTATTGTAATTTTATTACAAGCATTTTTTAGGTTAGATTTACTTTCTCCTACAGTCATTCTATCCTGATTATGCATGTATATGAATTTAATAGGATGATATAGTAGTAAGTAGACTCAACTTTTACTTTTTCTTCCTGCAACATTTTATGAAATTAATTGCAAAATATTTTAAAATTTAAGTTTTGGGGGAAGAAAAATTTTTAAAATGTAATTTTATTTGTCCTCAGTAGCCTATATTTAATTTGATATCATTTTTAAAATGACTTAGGGTATGTGGTGTTACTTTTAGGTTACTATAATTTTGATTTTAGGAATGTTAGAAAAATAACTTAGTTGAAATCCTATGTGAAAAAACTGTTCTAGAGTTAAGATATTTTGTAGGAAACTTTAGGAAAAATGATTTTTTTATTTATGGTAGAAAGGAGTTGAATATTTGAAAAGTTAAAAATTTTATATTTATACTTAATGAGATTTAAGCCTTTATTGAAAACCTTTTTCGTACTAATACTTACACTTATAAGAAGTGAGGGAAAGTTTTGAGTTTTGGATTTTAGAGATTAGATTGTGAAATTCAAAATTATTAAAGGCCTATTTAGATATAGTAATCCTCACATAAAAAAAAGTGAAAAAAAAGAGATTGAAAATGATCTTGAAAGAAAAGAAAAAAAAATTAAAAAAATAAGTGAGGAGAAGTTTGAGGAGAAGCCTAATCAAAAATTGGTTTCACTTGAATCTTTTTAAATTAAAAGACTTAAAAACAATCCTAAGCTTATTCTTATTTCAAAAGGTATTGGTTAAATTGGTATAGATAAGGTGCTTAAATTCTGTTTTTATACTTTCTTTGAATCTTTAGTTTGACAAGTTTCAATAACTTTTGAAGTAAATAGAAAATTAGGATTTCTAAGTTGAATATGAGATATTCATACGCTTTAGTCCTAGGTTGATTTGCTAGAATTTCTACTATATTATACTATAATAATTCTGAGATGAAATTATAAGAAATTCTATTGAAACCCACAACCACAAGTCAACATATTTTATTTTTTAAGTTATAGTGTTATTTGAGGACAAGTAACAGTTAAGTTTGGGGGTATTGACACGCCTAAAATATATACGCTTTTTGTTATATAATTTTACTCATTTTTGATGATATTACACTTTAAAGAAAGGTATTTTGTATGTTTTTTGGTTTTAGGTACAAGAAATAGTGATTGGAGCAAAAAGAAGCAAAAATTGTGCAATTTGGAGCAAAAACGAGCAAGAAAACAAATTTTGGCTTGACACATTTCGATAAGTCTTTCTATGTTTAATCTCTTTTACACTTCTTGCATATTTTTGAATGAGATTACACTTTAAAGAAATGTTGTGTTTATACTTATTTTATAAGGCTATCTGTTAGGGACGCAACGCAACTGAAACGGGGCGAATCGGAGCTGAAACGGAGCCAAACGAAGCAAAATGATGGAGCTGCGTAGGATGGGCGCCAGGGGCGCCCAAACTGGCGCCGGCAGCACCAGAAGCCCGAGACCACGAAAAATAGGACGCCGGTAGCGCCCTATTCATCGCCAGCGGCGCCCGAGACGACCTGGATGCGATATTGGGAGGTTTTTGGCCAAATACATCGAATCTGGACGCTTTTTGGAGGGTTTCTTCATGCACCTCTTGGGCAATTCTTCCCTACACTATTTTAAACCAAATTTGAAGCCTAAAAAAAAGAGGAAAAAAGAGGAGAAGAGGGGAGATGTTAGGAAAAACGTGGATAATGTTGAGAGATCTTAGAATAGGAATAGAAATGTAGATTTCTACCTTTTTGGAGAGATTGATAAGGGGATTTTGAGAGAATCTGTAAGGGAATGTTCTAGCATTGCATGGATCCGCAAGAGATTTTGTGGGAGAGATTTTTATCTATCTTTCAAGGGAAAAAGCTATGTATTGTGTTCTTCATTATCTTATGATTTTGTAAACACTTATTTTGTGGATTTGCTTTGAAATGAAGTTTTCTGTTGTGCTTTCTTCGTGCTTTGCGATGTCTTTCTCTTACTCTTTCTTCTTATTTGGAAATAGTGGCATAAGAAGATTATGTCATTATTTTCATTCTACTTTTCTTTTGCAATGAGTAGGATTCATGTTTAGAATATTGGGATGCTTGCTAAAATATGTTTTAATTATAAATGTGATGATTTTTATTTGCACTTCATTTACATCACAAAAAGGGCCCGTTGTATTGTTAAAATTCATTGTAATTGCATTGTCCCGAAAGGGCAGTGTAATTCTCAACAAAGTAGAACCACATTCAATGTCTGTGAAAGAATTGCATAGTTCATTGGAATTGAGTGCAAATAAATAGAGAACTATGGTTTCATGGGAGTCGAATTGGAGGTTTCAGGGTGACAGGCTGAGATCCCCAATTTGGTCCTAAAGTTTGGTAACTAAAGCTAGGGTTAGCCTTCAGGTGAAGGGCAGCGGGAGCTCTGAAGTGAGAGCCAGTATCCTCCCAGCCTAACCATGGATTTAGGGACTAAGTCTAAAATTTGTCAATGTTCTTTATAGCACTCTAAAGAGGGAGTACTCGGAAGAGGGTAAAGAATATGATTGCTCATATTTGGCACATACAATATTTAATGCATCTCATTCCTAAACTTTTATCCTACATAAGAATAGTAGATTTTATTTTCTCAAAATTCTTCAAACCAATTTATCCATAAAAAGTTATCTTTAGTATTAATATTTGCATTAGGGAGTAGTTATTATTCTACATATAATCATCTGCATTTAGGAGTAATTGTTAGAAAAACCACTTATATCACCATTCTAAACTAAGGCTGTTAGTAGTAGACTAGAATTTGACTAAGAACCTCTTACCTCGCTTCTCTATAGGATCGATAAACGGGACTCCCTTAGAGCCCTGTATTAGTTGATACAATACGTATACTTACGTTTGAAATTGTGACTTTACAAAATCATTATAAATATATAAATCTGAGGTCATAAATTCTTACATACAAAATGTCGCATCAATGTGTCATACTTTAAAATTATGGGAGAGGGTAATTGAACATAGGTTAAGACGTATTACCAAGGTTTCTCATAATCAATTTGGATTTATGCCGGGCAGGTCTACTTTGGAAGTTATACATTTATTGAGAGGTTTGATGAAGAAGTACAGAGATAATAAGGAGGATCTATATTTGATTTTTATTGATTTAGAAAAAGCTTACGATAAGGTTCCTAGAGATGTTATTTGGAGAGTCCTTAAGAAGAAAGGTGTTGATTTGACTTATATTCAAGTCATTAAAGATATGTATACTAGAGCTATTACATGTGTTCGAACTGAAGGAGGATTGACCAAATATTTTTCTATTTTTGTTGGTTTACATCAAGGATCAGCTTTAAGCCCATATCTTTTTGCTTTATTTATGGATGGTCTTTCTGGGCATTTACAAGAGGATGTACCTTGGTGCATGCTTTTTGCTGATGATATCCTCCTTGTGGATAAGACGAGAGAAAAAGTCCAGGAAAAACTTGAATTATGGAGGTCAACATTGGAGTTTAAAGGTCTTCGTTTGAGTAGAACTAAAACCGAACACATGGAATGTAATTTTAGTAATAGTAGCTCTAGTGACACAAGTGTAACTTTGGGTAATCAAATTATAAAAATGTGTGAACGATTTAAATATCTCGGGTCCATTGTTCAAAGCAATGGAGATATAGATGGGGATGTTAACAGTAGAATTCATGTTGGTTGAAGTGGAGGAATGCATCTAGCCTATGGTGTGATAGAAAAGTACCGCTTAGACTGAAAGGAAAATTTTATAAGATGGTGGTGAGACTTGCAATGCTCTATGGTGTTGAATGCTGGCCTTTAAAAGAGAAGCATAATGCTAAGTGTTGCCGAGATGAGAATGATTAGGTGGATGAGTGGCTTTACACTTAGAGACAAAATGCAAAATGATTATATCTATAATAAGGTTGTTGCTGCACTGGTAACAGATAACATTAGAGAGTCGCCTTAGATGGTTTGATCACATTAAACATCGACCACCTGATGATCTGATTAGGAGGGTAGATGTTTTAGATACAACTTATGTTAAGAAAGGCAGAGGCAGACCTAGAAAAACTTGGGCTTATTTCATAAAAAATGATCTCATTTATTAGAATTAAACGAATAGGACACATTGGAGAAAAAGGATTCATATAGCTGTCCTCTTTTTGTGGGATTAACGCTTTGTTGTTGTTCTTGTTGTTGGTATATTTCTTTTAAATGATTAATTTTAATATTTTTATTAATGTATAGAATAAATAATAAAAATAATATTTATAATAATATAAATATAACATAATATAATTAAATCTAAACAAAATAGAGGAACAAACACTCCCTGTGAGGGCCGCATACATTTTGGGGAGTCTTATCTCATAAAGAAAAAATCGTGCTCCTTTGCCAATTCTAGAAATTTAGGTACTTCTCTTCATAACTCGTCGACGCAGGGTATGAAAACTGTGCAAGAATTTATGAAGTGTGCGTTCATACAGCCAATCCAGTTTCCGCTCAAATAATGCAGGGGGTGGAACTAAAAACCACCAATTGTTAATATATACTAGGGAAAAAATATATATATCAAGAAGCAAAATTATTGAATTAATTAAATAACATATGAAAAATTTCCAATTCCAGTCTAAAAATGGCCCTGCTCACATGAAAACAAACACAAATAATAATCCCTCGTAACAAATATAGCATGCAATGTGAGCTTCAAATCATACAACAAAAGATAAATATAATTCGGCAGCTAATAAAGCATCAAAAGATAAAAAGTACATGTTTTTCTTGAAATGAAAAGTACATGATTTTCAAGGAAGGGTGACAGCACGGTTAACTCATATGGATAGAATTTTTCATCGAAATGCAAACAAAGTAAATTTGGAGTAAATCTCCACATCCATACAGAGCGTCACCCAGATCTACAAAATAAAAACATATAGAATATAAATATAGATAACCTCATTGGAATAATGTTTGGCTAGCTTTTAACTGTATAAGTCATCATCATCTCCAGCTGCACCCGAAGCTGCAAATGGGTCAGATCCTGTACCAGCTGCTGCATCGGAATGATCTGCGAAGCGGAACTCACTCCCGAATCCCCTCGACTGCTGCAGAGTCTGCGCAAACGCTTGGTACTTGCGTATATCAGCATCACTCACACTCCGACGAGCATATTTCATCGACTCTTCAAAGTGAACAGCTTTGATCTCAGCAACTTCATCACCTTCATCTTCCTCCATGGCTTCCGGATTGTCCCGGGCCCTCCTCTCCCTTTCAATGTCCTAAGAGAAGACAACAAAACCTTAAGCAACAACGAGCCTTTAAAAGCTGAAGAAGCAAAGAGGCAGAATGACAGGTAAAGAAGAACCTTTTCTTAAGGAAATTTTACATATGCAGCACACAATTCTTATGTAGTTACATCTCTCACACCTAAACTTTTACGCATAAAAAAGTGCAATTCACTTCTAAAAACTGGTAATAGTTTTATTAGTTTATGAGATATTAAATATTTGAGTGTTGGGTGTAAATATATGCTCTAAATCTATGCAAAAAAAAAATGTGCATTTCACTTCCAAAGGAGATGTGGGACATGTAAATGCATAATAATTGTGTGCTATGCATACAAATACCCATTTTTTGTATGAGGGGCCAATATCTCAAGTTGACGAGAGCATATAAATCTAGAAACCACCTGGCAAGTGTGAGCATCTCTGGTACCATAAACTAAGCAACTAAATATGAAATTACCAACATAATAAAAGACTTGATGTTTTATCACTGCATCAAATCATAATCTAGCGAAACTAATCTGTGATCTCATATGCAAAACTCTCATGAAGCAACTCAGCGAAGGTAAATTGGTGTAAAAAAAAAAAAGGTTGCGACCATCAAGCCTCTTTCATTATACTTGACAACAACAGCCCATATTGTTCAAACCATGTGGAAACATAAATGAAAAGTATGGGTTATAAACCTTTTCAATATTTTCCCTGATGGCATATTTGACAGCACGCTGGCAGATCTCAGTAATATCTGCACCACTAAAACCTTGAGTATACTTCGCGAGCGCCCATAGGTCAACATCTTTTGATACAGGGGACTTCCTTAGACAAGCTTTAAAAATTTGGTGACGAGAAGCCTCGTCTGGAAGAGGAATATAAATTAACTGATCCAGACGCCCTGGCCTAAGCAACGCTGGATCTATGATGTCAGGTCTATTGGTAGCACCAATGATGAAGACCGTTTTCTTGGCCGACATTCCATCCATCTCTGTCAAAAGTTGATTCAGAACCCTATCAGCAGCACCTCCAGCATCACCTACACTGCTACCTCTCTGTAAATAACAAGGAAAGCAATCGTGAATATGAACAAATGTTCGAAGTAATAAGAACCAGAGGCGCATAAAAAATCAAGATATCAATCAATGGTGACCTGAGTGGCAATTGAGTCAAGCTCATCAAAGAAAAGAACGCATGGTGCTGATTGCCGGGCCTTATCGAAGATCTCTCTCACATTGGCCTCACTCTCACCAAACCACATGGTTAACAGCTCAGGACCTTTGACGCTGATGAAGTTGGCTTGGCATTCATTGGCAATAGCCTTTGCAAGCAAAGTTTTACCGCAGCCTGGAGGACCATAGAACAACACTCCTTTTGAAGGAGACATCCCAAATTTCTCAAACTTCTCTGGATGTTCAACAGGATATTGGACAGTCTGCAAGACATAACATGCACTGGTTATTAGCTGAGAGTTTAAAAAGACTAATAATGATAACCGGTGCAACTTCGTTTTCCTTGATACCTCTTGCAGTTCCCTCTTGACATTATCCAGCCCACCAATGTCCTCCCAGCTGACATTAGGAACTTCCACAACCTGCCAACAAAAGATAATCATTGACCAAACACTACAAGTTAATAAGAATATTAATCTTAAGACAATACCGTCTCACGGAGTGCGGATGGATTGCTAGAACCAAGAGCTGTCTTGAAGTGTTCATTTGTGACAGCCATAGAGTTAAGCACCTCAGCATCTATTGATTCATCTTCCAAGTCAATAACATCCATTTTCTCGCGAATGCATTGCAGAGCAGCTTCAGTACAGAGTGCTGCAAGATCAGCTCCAACGTATCCATGAGTGTCTTTGGCAATCCTTTCAAGATCAACCTACATCACAAGAAAAAAATTTGAAGAATAAGAAATCATAAAATGGATAATGATGGATGAAAAACAAAAATGGTGATGATAGCTATAGGTGGTTGGCGAAGGTGATTTACATCATCAGACAGCTTCATATTCTTTGTGTGAATCCGGAGGACTTCAAGCCGTCCAATTTCATCAGGCACTCCAATGTCAATTTCCCTGTCAAACCTGCCAAACCTTCTAAGAGCAGGGTCAATGCTGTTTGGCCTGTTTGTAGCTCCAATAACAATTACATGTGCACGAGATTTGAGGCCATCCATTAATGTCAGAAGCTGAGAAACAATACGCCTCTCAACTTCACCGTGAGTTTTTTCACGCTTGGGTGCAATTGAATCAATTTCATCAATAAAAATAATTGATGGAGCATTCTTCTCCGCTTCTTCAAAAGCCTTTCTGAGATTGCTCTCGCTCTCTCCAGCTAGTTTTGACATAATCTCAGGGCCATTAATGCAAAAGAAGAAGGCTCCAGTCTCATTTGCAACTGCTCTGGCTATTAATGTCTTGCCAGAACCAGGAGGTCCATAGAGCAAGATGCCCTTAGGCGGTTTAACACCAATAGATTTGAAAAGCTGGGGATGTCTAAGGGGAAGTTCTACTAGTTCTCTGATTTGAGCCATTTGTTTTCTAACACCGCCAACATCATCATAACCCACTTCATCCAGCCTATTTTCATCTTCCCTTTTAACAGGCTCACCCTCACAATAGATCTCAGTATCAGGAGCAACTACACAGTACTCAGGTGGATCAGTTTCTATGATTTTGAACTCTACACTTCTCATGCCACCTCTAACAAGGAAAAGGTCTCCTTTCCTTACAGGACGATAAGCCTCCAAGAAATATGCTGCAAACAGAACAGAGAGAAGATGAAGAGATTAAGAAGCCCATCTAGACCCACAACAGAAACACACACGGGTAGGTTCAAGAATTAAAAGCAGCTAGCATGATTGACATGGATATGAGATAAAAAATTTTAAAGAATGACAAACAATGAACTGATTACAGATATAGAGGCAAAAAGTTATAACCGGCCAGGTAGCATATACGTATACAAGTACCAAAAGGTATAATGAATTGAATAAGAAATAATTACATTAGTAGGAAAGCAGGAAGGGGAAACACCTATTAAATAATTACGTGATTGGGCGTGCACAATGATGCTAAATATGCATCAACGAGCCAAGTATATATAAAATTGAAGGTGGACAGAGAACTGGGATAGAAAAATACAATAGTTTTAAAGCTCTACAAATAAAAATAAAAATAAAAAAATTATTGCACAAAATAAAGTTTACTCATAAAACACTCAACCATGTACCTGAACAGAAATAATTCATAATATTTATTCTAGTTGGGGTAAGGCTAACAATAGTAATGATTATCGTGAAAAGAAACTGATTATATGCACCATTTCAATTAATCATGATAAAATCCAATAATATCAATCTAGGATGATTTGCAGTTACACTAACAATGAATTATAAAATAAGACATATCCAGTGAGAATTCAAAATGCAACTAGCATATCATTAAAATATGTTATGTCCTCGAAATTAACTTTGGTAAAGAATGAAAAACATGACTTGAACGAGGTCTTAAATGGGCCACTTAACAAGTAATTTGAATGTTCTTAAAGAACAGTAAAATATTTTATCAAGAGAACACAACAGAATTCATTTTGTGAAAATCATCCTTTTTGTAAATCATTGCATTGCAACCAAGAGAAACAAGGAAGTGTAACGACAACTAAAATTTTTTGAAATGTGGTTGACAGAATCCTGCTTACAGATTGTAAAATTAAAACTCCAAGAGTTACATAGGGAGTCTTTTCTTATGAGATTGATGATTTATAGGAGAAGATAAAAGGTGCTTTACTGAAATGGTTTGTCAAATAAAAATGGCAATCTCATTACAAATGCAATGCCCACTAAAGGCCACAAATAAACCCCCCTAGTCCAACAAGTAATTTGAATGTTCTTAAAGAACAGTAAACTATTTTTATCAACAGACGACGGAATTCATTTTCTGAAAATCATCCTTTTTCGTAAAATCATGCAAGCAAGAGAAATAAGAAAGTGAAGCGACAACTAAACTTTTTTTAAATGTTAAATTGACAGAATCCTCCATACAAACTACAAAATTAAAACTCCAATAGTGACAGAGGGAGGCGTTTCTTATGAGATTGTTGGTTTATAGTAGGAAGATAAAACGTGTTTACTGAAATGTTTTGTCGAACAAAAATAGCTATCTCATTTCAAATGCAATGCCCTCTTAAGCCCAGAAATAAGCCCCACGTTGTCCAACTAGGCCCCAACTCAATAGACTGGGAGCATAACAACTTTGTAATATGTATCATACAAATTACAAAAATGTTCAACTTAAAGTGCACAACTGCCAAAAGATATAATGGAGATTTGTAGTGAAAAAAAAAGGATAAATGAAAACTCAAAGTAATCATACAAAGCATATAGCACAGGTATAAAGTTTTTTTTTTTCCTTTTTTGTTAAGAAGAATATATCTTATCACAAATATTTTGCGTCTTAATAATAAGGTGAGCAAAAAATAAGCATATAAATAGCAAACTTAAGCCCAGACGTTAGCAAAACAAAAACTTCATGTCATGGGTGTCATGTCATGAACCAAGGGCCCATGCCTTAAAAATAGCAAAACATTGCTTGAGTAAAGGCCTTTGGGTACTAGAGTTTACTTAACTATACGATACAAGCCAACGCCAAATAGTTGGAGGCAAGGTTAGTGAAGAAATATTATCATGGTAACAATATTAAACAAAAGTTCATAATTTAAAAATAAAATAAATAGACAAAATTTAGATAAAGACCAAGGCAGCACTGGTTGGTCATTCCACTCCGGTAAAACAAAAATTAGAAAAAGCCTAGCATGTGTGGTAAAACTATTCAAACATCATCAAATGGAAGTTCGTAACTATAGATATAAACCCAATAAAATCCATGCTTAATAAAAAGAGAAAGCTTTTATAGGGCAGGTCAGCATAATGATTCCTTCAATACAGAAGATATTACATGACTAAGAGCCCATCTGGAAAAATTATCAAACTGCAAATGAATACAGATTACAAGCTTTAATGAGCTCATATAAAAAGAAGAAAAAAAAAAAGAAAAAAACATGTAGAAGAGAAAAATTGTTCAATCTAATGACGAGAATAACTCACGCTTCAAATATGCATCAAAGAGATTTCCCGTAACGCCTTCAATGGTATCATCAATTGGAAGAATGTGCACACGCTTTCCATATTTGACATCCTGGCACTGGTGTACTGAAACAACGTCACCAAGTCTCACTCTAAGATTTGATCTCACAACTTTATTCATCCTAATCTTAGGTTCCTCACATGTATCATCAGCAAGGGCAATACAAATTGTATCTTTCCTTTTCTTTCCCTATAAAGGTAAAAATAAACAGAATAAGCATTTACAACCAATAATTACAGAAAACACAAAATAGACCAAAATACACCAAGTAAACACCCCAAACTTAATTCAACCGGTGGACCAAGTGCATTATAATAAGTGCATCCATTCCATTACTAAAAGATAAGATATCGTTGTAGAGGCCAAAGTACCCTTAAAAATATCAAATAGAGACATAACCTGGCAAAATCCAACCATACATTTGAATTCCTAAGAACCATCATAAGGAAAACCCAAAGAATCAAAACACGACCAAGTAAATGATGTTTCATGTTATTTCTTTCAGAAACATCAATTTTAAGGCAAATCTACAATTACTATGGGCCAGTGATCCGTTATGAATGTTGACTCCTGAGATTTTTAAACCATATATTTGCATATTAACGCATAGAGGAATTTACATACATTCCACAAATTTCTTATGTATTTACATATCTAACACAAATATTTTGATAATTGCTTGGAAAAGACCCAAATCTGTAAATCACATCAACACCACCACTAATATTAACTTTTCTAAAGTGAAATACACCTTTACAAGCATATCTTTAATGTTATTGAGACTCCGAAATTTTATTTAAATAAATATCAAAGTTTAGATGTTATAAATGTAAATGCATAATAATCATGCATTAATATGCAAAATCTCCCTATTTCTTAAAGCACCAAATCAATTTCTAAGTTTTCTAGTTAATGTGTTAATAGACAATCATTCAAATTATTTAGTAGAATCATTATCCTAAAAATTACAAATTACCATACACCAATTAGCCTCTAATTTTCTGCTAAACCTATTTTTTTCCCAAAAAAAAATTATAGGCCTATTTTCATGCATATTTTCAAATCTTCACTAACAGCAATCAAATACCCTCCATCTCAAATGGTTAAATTCTCACCCAAATTATGAAATTCACAGCAAAACCCCAGCCCATTCGTTTTTCTTTCATCATATTCCCAATGGTCTTGGCACACACAACTACATAGATTTGCTAGTTCAATGTTTTTTTTCAATGGTTGGTAGTTTTGTTAGGATAGATGTTGGTGGCATGTGCATGAATCTGCCTTAACTTGTATGCTAGACTGAACCTCTAACGATCTAGTTAAAATAAAAGTTTAAGCATGCAAGATTTCAGTACAAACCCAAAAAAAGAAAGTAGAGCTCAATTTGAGGTTTGCGGCAAACCAAGTTAATCAATTTTTAAGATTTTTGTACTGAATTTACCGAAACTCTAGTCTAGATGGACAGAACAGATAATAGGTTCCTCCCACATTTTAGTAAAAATTGGACTTTTATCAGTCTACTTTTGAGTTTTTTGTGTTCAGTTTGGCTTTCAAAAAACAGAGAACCTGACAAGGACCGTATCAAGAGCGCATCTTCAAGTTATTTCTTCCTTCCCCAATAAGATTTTAAGTTAACCATGCCTAGAAATAATAATAATAATAATACTAAAATCCAGACAACAAAGTTTAAACACAACCAATATTATTGCTCCCTCCGCAATGTGTGCTGGAACCATCCTCAAACCTAACAAATTTAAGTCCCAAAACACCCGATGCTTCATTTCTTAGCCAAACCCTAATGCACAACCTAATCAAATATACATTAACTAACAAGAGGCGACCCAATTAAATCATTACCTTCAACAAGATAGTATCTCCTCTGAAGAGCTGCAGCTTCTCCATAGTCTCCGGATGCATTGAAACGACCGAGTTATCATCATTGATAGCCTCATCAACAACCAAACGGTTCGGAGATTTCTTCCTCTCCAGAATCGCGGTGCTAAAGTCCTTCTTCACGGATTTTCTAATCCCCACACATTAGATTAAGAAAAAAAATAAGTTAATTAAAAAAAAAACAACATAAAAAACACATCTTCGCGAGAAGATTTCAACAAGAAAACTGAAACAAAGTAGATCGGAGGCAGGGTTCTTACGGATCCGAAGATCCCTCCCCCTGGTTCGCCATCTGATCTGAATCGCAAGGGTCGAATCCAAGAAGAGAAAAAATAGCTCCGAATATTTAGAAGAAGAGAGTTGCTGGAGACGGAGAGAATAAGAATAGAGTCGCTGCGAAGCAATTGCCTAAATAATCTTTTCGTCGCACGTAAATCAAGGGCTCACCGTTCATTGTCTGTGATCATAATTTTGATGAAAAACACTGGCGGTGGATGAAACGACCAATCTGATGGAATCTTGGCCGTTGGATGTTTAGGAAAGATCTAGAAGTACTTGTTTGTTCTTTCCTTGAGAATTCAGAGAACATCTTTGCGGGTTTATTTTTTAGTTTTAATTAATTTACATGTAATTTTAACAGGAGATATCCTTGTGAGTATTTATATTTTGCCATTTAAGTTTGGCTTGGCATAAAGTTAGTGTTGAATTCAAAATTGTTTGGGAGATACTAAAGGAATAGAGTTTTGAAGCAAGAGAAAGAGATATAAAGAGTAAGGAGAGCAATAGCATATTATTGGACAGTAAATTCGCATAACCATCATTATTCACGAAATGAATCTCATATTTATATAAATGATGAGTTGTACAATTACATATTATACCTCTAGCATACGTAGTTTCAGCGGGAGTATTTTAGTCTATACATAAATATGGCCCGAGTGGCTTACAGACATCCGAGCGGAAGGTGCTGGGAGGCCATTTGGCCGACTAGTTGCTTGTTTAGGACTAGTGTCAAGTGCTCTAGAACTGTCTAGAATTAGACGGTCTGTTTCGCCCATTTGGTCTGTCCAGGGTGGAGGACATTGGATTCGTGTTCATGATTCTGGTTAGATAGATTCTTTGGAGCTGATCTACTCTTATCCGTATGAGAAGTATTATCCTCCTGATACGTGAGAGTTGGCCGGCTAGGCGTGTGATCCTGGATCATCTTTGGAGGGCTCCACGATACCATGTGACTTCTTCCTCCGAACATAAGATATCTTTGAGCTATGGCTGACACATTTTTAATATGCATATTAAAGTTATCTGATTCTCTTACTACTTGATAGCGACAGCTGCGATAAGGACAAGAAAATCTAAAATTTTAAAACAAGTTTGTGATATTCATGAATATTAAAAATGCAATAATTAATTATTTCTTAGTTTCTGTGCCAAGAACATTGTAAATAAACAAAACAAATGGACAGACACTTCTTTCGAGCATATTTTTTGCATTGATCTTTCCTCTTCTCACTGGTTTCGGAATATGCTGGGCGGACATCCTTTTGAATCCATTAGCGAAGAGGTCTACGCTTTGGTGTTTCAGGCCTTGAAGAAGAGGGCCATGGTAGCTTCTGAGGTCGAACGACCCGCAAATGTTTCAAGCCTGATTTGAAAGCTTCTGAACCGGTGGGCAAAATAGGATCATTGGATTCACACAATGGTCGTCCTGCAGGGGGATCCTTGATGACAGAAGGAGGTTTCCCAGTAAAAAAGTGTCACGTGATGGGAAAAGACTCATTTGAACGACAATCAGGTTGACCAGCCGGTGAACCCTTAGGTCCCTCCCAAGTGCGTCAAAAGATTGGATCAAACATCGACCTTCAATTTGATACCTCTAGCAAAGCCAGAGATAACTAATCAAGGAGTTATACCCTACCCTCCCCTAAAGGATACCTTCCAGTTTGATTCTCATTCTACGCTGAGGTAATCGGAGATTGGAGGAGAAGCATGGTCTTTCAATAGTTATGATCTAGAGTGAATGTTGGATCCCTCTTCGGACAAGGGTAAGAAGACTCTACCCCCTGTTGAGAAAAGAGGCTTTCCAAACTTGCATCGTGGTGGATTTGGGGTCCGCCGAGGATTTCAGGCATTCTGGAGGGTCGCTTGGAGATGAATCAGAGTGTCTGTTGGTTGATCTAGTGGGAACAACCAGCGCTCTCGGACTGTCTGACTTGGCCAAGCTTCATCTTCATGGGGTCCATACTTCATTGACTCGAGTATACGACCTCCTTCTTAAGGCATGGCAAGGGCGGTTGGACGAAGAGTCGGCCATGATTCGAGCTCGTTAGGTTGCCCTTCAAGAAAAGCTGACGTCTCTTCAAGTTAAGCTAGGCACTATCTAGGAAGAAGTTTCGGTCTCCCAGCTGTACGTTGAAATGAATAAGGTAGACAAGGTTAGGATTGGAGGTGAGCTAATATTTAAGTAGTTGTCTCAGTTGGGGTATGCAATCAATATTTTTAAGTTTTTTTCTATTCGACTAAATGATTATAGCATGATGTATTCTCTTTTTAGTTGGGTGGATGTAAATTGATGAAATGAATGTGTGTGTGTGTGTGTGTGTGTATATATATATATATATATATATATATATATATATATATATATATATATATATATTTGTTTATATGTGTGTGTGAGTGTCGGTTAATCGGTATGCGTGTGTGATTTAAATATTTTCTCACGCTTTTGATGTGACAAAAGTACCATATTGTCCTTGTGTCGCTTCAGCTTCCATTGCATAGTATAAGTTCGTGAACAGAACGTTTGTTTCTGATATAACTATAATATACAATATTTTTGTACACATTTATGTACTTGTTTTTGATGATATTGCACTTTAATGGAAGATATTTATATATTTTTCTTTCTGGTACAATTAAATGAACTAAATATGTCAAGAAGTGAAAAAGGATCAAATCTGGAGCAAAAATGAAGAAAGTGTTAAATTGAATTGGGGCGCCTGAGCGCCTAAGCACCAGCAGACAGTGAAGGCCGCGTCTAACTGCCAAAGGCCCTGCGCTTAAGCACAAGGTAGTTACTTTGCAATTTTAAGAAATTTTTGGAAAAATTTGAAGGAATGTTTGAGGCAACCTTTGGTATAAATGTGGGTAACTGATCAAGGGTGTCAAATGACATTCAAAAAGCACTTGAAAAAGATGCATCTTTTAGGAAGATTCATTGAATATGAACACATCTTAAAGAAACACTAAGACACCTTTTTAGAAAATATAAAAGAAAGGACTTCAAGAAAATTTAAAGAGGTTGTTAGTATGTTGAAATAGTGTGTGTAGAGAGAATAGTTATAGTAAGAAGTTGTAGGATTATTACTTAGGGTTTCTTCACACTTATCTCATTCCTAGTGAAAGGGAAGGTGGGTAGAGATTTCTAAGTAAAAAAATAAATTATTTTAGAGAGATTTAAACCCTTTAAGTTTGGGCGACCAGTCCTAGGGAGACTTGTGAGAGAAAGGAAGAGATTCAAAGGAACTTCAAGAATTTTGTGGAGAGGAACTTGAGATAAGTTTTTATTTGTGTACTTCATTTAGTTTTAATTGAAACTTCATGTGTTTCTACATGATTTCTACTTTTAAATTTACTTGTTGTTGTGTTTTCTCTATGGATTCTGAGTAGTTATCTTTATTTTTTTCCTTAAAATAAAAATTAATTAAATAATGGAAGGATGTTGTGGAAATATTGGTTTTTATTGTTGGAATAAGTTGTGTTGATTTAATCCTTGCACTTCATTTACTTCTTGATTTGGTTAATTAAGATGTTAACATTTGTTGTGAGAACATGCAAGATCTTTTTAGGTATTGTCTCAATCAACTATTGGTAGAAATCACATGAGATTGTATGGATGATAAAGTAATTCGTATAATTTTGTGCAAATAAATATGGAAATATACTTTTATGGGTATATAATTAGAGGATTTTAGGGTGACAGACTAAAGTCTCCAATTTAGTTTATTATTTTAGATTTTGATACGAGATATTAGCCCTTATGTGGAGAGAAAGGAAGGAACTCTATAATGAGAGCTAGTATCTTCCCTACTTAACCCATCTTCAAAATTATTTTAACTTTAAACTAGTCAACGTTCTTTATAGTACCTCTAGTAAGGGTAAAGAATAATATTGCTCCTATTTGGCACAATACATTTTGAGTACTTCCACAACAGAACTCTTGTACTTATTACTTATTCATCATAAGGAAAAATGTATATTCATTTATACTTCTTAAATCTTAAAAAAATCTCGTTATAGTTAGTTAATTGTTCACTTTGTTTCATAATATAAGAAAATATCAAAAAGAATCGCATTTTCAAGTTTTATGTTATCTGAAACAGTTTAAGTAAGTGTTTTTTCTAAATAGATTTTGTGATCTAATTCCTTATTATTTTTAAATATCTAAAAAGAAATTCCTTGTGGGTTCGATATTTCGGGGCTTAATCAGAAAGTTCTAATTTATTTTATAGTGATACGTATACTTGCGTAGAATCTCTAAATTTAAATATAATTATTGAATTCTTATTTACATCATAATCAAATTTTTTGTGCCGTTGTAAAGAAGGAAATTTTATTAAAAAAAACTAATATATTATATCATAAATATAATTATAAATCATATCACCACAGGTATAAATATTAAAAAGGGATCATTTCCTCACACTATCTTTCTTCTCCTTCATGTGACCCTCTCTTCCTTTTCGTATCACACCATGTCTCCTAAGTATTCATCGAAACTTTTTAGTGTGAACTCATCGTTATTGGCGTCAGTGTTACAGAGAGGCAAACAACAGATTGGCTTAAGTCATTTACCTTTGGGTAGTATATAGTGCTCTTAGCAGTCGTGAAGGGGGAAAATTTCCAGGTGACTACAATGATAAGATAGTTGTACATGTTAAGCAATTTATATGGATTGAGGCTGTCATTCTATAGCGAGATGAGTTCTATCCTCAATAGCTATGGTATCATCCTCACTCAAGTCTGATGCGACTTTTTTATATGTAAGAATTTATGACCTCAGATTTATATATTTATAATGATTTTGTAAAGTCACATATTCAAACGCAAGTATACGTATCGTATCAAGTAATACAAGGCTCTAATGGAGTCTTGTTTATTGATCCCACAGGGAAGCGAGATAAGAGGTCTTAGTCAAATTCTAGTTTACAATTATCAGACTTTAGATTGGAAGGTCGATATAAGTGGTTTTTCTAACAAGTACTCCTAAAGGTAGATGATTATATGTTAGAATAATAACTACTCCTAAATGCAAATATTAAATGTAAAAATAGTAACTATAACTAAATGCAAATAATAATTATAAAGATAACCCTTTTTGGATGAATTGGTTTGGAGAATTTTGAGACACCAAAAACTGCTATTCTTAAGTAATGAAATGGATAATGTGTAGGAATGAGATACATTAAATATTGTATGTGCCAAATAGAAACAATTCTATTCTTTACCCTTTGGTCCAGACATAAAGAACATTGACTAATCCTATACTTGTTTACTGAATCTGTGGCTAGGTTGGGAGGATACCGGCTCTCAGTTCGGAGCTCCCACTTTCATCTCGCCTGAGGGCTAACATCTCCGCTTCAGTACTCAAACAATAGGACTGAATTGGGGATTTTAGTCTGTCACTCTAAAATCTCCACTTCTACGTCCAATAATTATATTTCCCTATTTATTTGCATTTAATCCCCATGAACTTCACCATCCATGGAATTTGACTTTGGTTTGTACTTAGTTGTAGAAAGTATAACCTTCTTGGATTGTATGTTTTCACAACAAATTTTAACATTACAACAGACCTTAATTGCAATGTAAATGAAGTGCAAGTAAAAACCATCACATTTATATATAAAACTTCTTCTAGCATATATCTCAACATCCTACACATGAATTCTACTCATTACAAAAGAAAAGTAAAATGAAAACAATAGCATAATCTTCTTATGCCACTATTTCCAAGTAAGAAAAAAGAGTAAGAGAAAGACATCACAAAGCATGAAGAAAACACAACGAAAAACTTTATTTCAAAGCAAATCCATAAAATAAGTGCTTACAAAATTATAAGATAATGAAGAATACAATACTTAGCTTTTTCCCTTGAAAGAAAGATGAAAATCTCTCCCACAAAGTCTCCCACGGATCCATGCAATGCTAGAACATTTCCTTACAGATTCTCTCAAAATCCCCTCACTAATCTCACCAAAAAGGTAAAAATCTACATTTCTACTCCTATTCTAAGATCTCTCAACATTCTCCATGTTTTTCCTAACTTCCTTTCCTATTTTTGGCTTCATATTCGGTTTAAAATAGAGTAGGGACGAATTTCCTGAGAGGTGCATAAAGAAACCCTCAAAAAAGCGTCAACATTCGATGTATTTGGCAAAAAACCGCCCAATATCGCATCTAGGCCATCTCGGGCGCCGCCGGTGCTGAATAGGGTGCTGTCGGCACCCTATTTTTCATGCTCTCGGGCTTCTGGCGCCCCCACTGCCAGTTTGGGCGCCCCCGGCACCCATCCTGCGCAGCTCCACCATTTTGCTCCGTTTGGCTCCATTTCAGCTCCGATTCGCCTTGTTTTAGTTGCGTTGCATTCCTAACAGATATCCCTACAAAATAGGCATAAAAACAATCTTTTCTTTAAATTGTAATCTTATTCAAAAATATGCAAGAAGTGTAAAAGATATTAAATATAGAAAGATTTATCGAAAGGTGTCAAGCAAAAATTTGCTTTCTTGCTCGTTTTTGCTCCAAATTGCACCATTTTTGTTTCTTTTTGCTCTAATCACCATTTTTGTACATAAAACCAAAAAAAATACAAAATACCTTCCTTTTAAAGTGTAATATCACCAAAAATGAGTAAAATCATATAGCAAAAAGCATATATATTTTTGGTGCATCAAAGTCACTCCAAACTCAGTCGCTATACTTTTGACCTTTGTCATCTTCCTCCTGCAGATGGAGATACGGGTGTCAATCAAATTCTTTTCCTATTTTTTTGGTTTCAAGATTGATTGGGATGGCTATGTTGTGCTTTTGTTCAACCTCAGACTATGGGTGATATGGGTTAAGAATAAAGTAAAAGATTAGCGGCTGAAGTTCGTGATCACTTCACATCGTCGAGTCTAGGGGCTTTCCATCCAACCTATTACCAAGTAGATGGTAAGGCCGAAGAACTTGCCGAAAAGCGTCTGTATCTATGCTGACATGATCGGGGAGAGAACCTTTTGTGTTTTAGTTCACTGCATGGGATGTTGCTAACAGGGTCTTATGGCCCAAAATTTCTGGAGATATGACCGAGAGTTTATGGGAGGAGTTGGACACAAGACATAAGACAAGGATAATTGCGACAAAGGATCCTAGAAAGTAATTAAGGGAAAAATGCCTCATGGGAGGGAAGATCCTACTCTTTGATTGGGGAGACTGTTGGAGGAGCCCGATGTTGGTGAGAAAAACTCTTCCCCTTTCAAGCCTTCTCTTCCTTTTTTTTTTTTATTTATTTTTTGGCTCATTGCGTCAGGTGTGGGGACCTCCAGTGCATTCTGGGAGAACTCTTCAAGGTCATTTGATTTCTGTAAATCAAGTTCCAAGGAAAGTCTCACTTGGGTGGACCAATCAAAGAAAAGGGGGAATTATATGTCCCTTATTTCGATCCATAGGAAAGGGCTGTAATCCCCGACAAATATATGTACTTACTATTTAGATATGAAAATTATGATTTTATAATATGGGATACTACGCAAGTATACGTATAGTTTATCAAATAATATAAGACTTTCTGATTAAGCCCCGAGATATCAAACCTACAGGGAAATGTAAAAACTTTTTAAAGAAATAAGAAAATTATATTTTTAATTTTTAAATGACTTTTGAAAGTATGTTTTGATTTGTAAATTTTGAAAGTTGTTCTTGGTATTTTTGATAAAAAGCTAAGCAGGAAATTAAAATTATCAAAACTTTAAAAAAATACAATATAAAACACTAGAAAATTAAATATCTTTTTCTTTCTCTTATAAAGCAGTAATAATTATGAAAATATTGTCGTGGAAGTATTTAAATGTGTTGTGACAAATAGGAGCAAATTTATTCTTTACTCTTACTTGGTTCTATAAAAAACATTGGTTAATTTGAAATTTTAAAACTTTGAAAATGGTTAGGCAAGGAAGATATCAGCTCTCACTCTAGAGTTCCCTCGGTTCCCTCCACCTGGGGGCTAACTTCTCATAACAAAAATTAAAATATCAAACCAAATTAGAGGGCTTTAGCCTGTCACTCTAAAGTTCTATAATTTTACGCCCCATTAAAAGCATATCTCCTAAAATATTTGCATTCAATTATATGTAATACAATTCTCACCCATATAATTATATGCGATTTTTACCAATTATTATTTGAGACAATACCACATTGGATCTTACATAATCTCACAACAAATTTTAACATCTTAACTGGCCAAATTAAGAAGTAAATTAAGCTCATGGAATTAAATCTTCACAACTTATTCTAACTTTAAACACCTATACATTCCATAACAATCCTACATAATTTAATTACTTCTTCATTTAAGAAAGAAAAAGATAAAGAAAACTACTCAGATCTCATGGAGAAAACATAAGCACACATTGATTTGAAAATAGAAATCATAATGAGAGCACAATAAGTTTTAATTAAAAACTAAACTAAAAAAAACAGAAGTAAACACTTATATGAAAATCCTCTCCACAATACTCTGGAAGTTCCTTTGAAACTCGGCTTTCCACTAAAACACTCCTCAGAGTGGGTCGCCTAACTCTGATGACTCAAAAACAGACTTCAAACTTCAATAAAAACTAAATAAAAGGAAGGAAGAGAATTAGTGAGAATAAGGTTTCACTCCAATCCCTTTCTCCTTTCTTACTCTCTACTAACTCTAAAAGACTTTTAAAACTATAAAAAATAAAAGACAGGAAGTAAAACTAGAAGAGGACTCCTTGAAACTAGTTCTAAGTCTTCATGATATAATTTTCCAAAAGGTGCCTTATTGTCTCTTCAAATAATGTCCAGATTCAACGTATTCACCAAAAGATGTATCCCTTTATTCAAATTTGCTGCCCATGTGAAGTTAAGGAAGTCACTACCAAAATTTGCTTCAAACACCTCTTGAAATTGGCACAAAAAATGAAGAAAATTCAATTTTTAACTGTGGCGCCTAAGCGCCGACCAGGTGGCTCTTAGCCGCTAGTGGCCAATTTTTCATTTTTTTTGCTCCAAATTTGATCCAATTTTGCTCCTTTCATCATAATCACTCATTTTCATCATACCTGCAAGAAAAACACAAAATACCTTCCATTAAAGTGTAATATCATCAAAAATAGGTATAAAAATGTGCTTAAAAATACTATATAATTTAGGTGTATCAAAATCCCCCAAACTTAAAATGTTACTTGTCCTCAAGTGACTCTTAATCACATAGAATATTTTAGCATGCAAGTTATGTAATGAGTTTCTTAGAAAGGTAACAAAATTTTGTTCTAGAAATGGAATAGTCCAATTTAGAAAAAAATTCAGTAATTAAGACCAACTTAAAGTTTAGAAAGTTCTTAGGTAAAGGATAATGTAAAATATAAGTTTCTATCTAATTCATAAATACTTGTAGATTCTTCAAAATATAGGATTCAAACATTTTATTTTTCTCACTTAAAAATCTTTATTTGAAAATAATTTTACTTACTATATTAGAATATTAAGTTTTAGATTTTCTCAGAACTTATATCTTTTACTTTAGGTATGGAACCAATTTTTTATTAGGCCCTTAAATTCTCAAGCTTCTCCTCCTTTTTCACATACTTCTCTTTTTTTTATTATTTTTTTTATAAGGCAAGGAATACTATATCTGGATAGGCCTTTAATGATTTTGAATTCCACCTTTTCATTTAAAATAAAGGTCTGATATATATCTTTCACTTAAAATTTGAAAATTACTCTTCAATAAAAGAAATTTAAGCTTTGAAGAATAAAAGTCAAATCTTCTATTTATCCAAAAATATAACATTTCTTACAAAAGATAGTTTAAGTTTATTTAACATTTCTTTACTAAGAAAATTTTAACTTTAAAATTTTTATTATTACTATAAATTTTAGCTAAAGTCTCATATTCATTTCTATATTCAAAATTTTTTTTCCCTAATATAACTTCATATACATAATTGTTTTTAATCAAAAATCAAATTTTTAAGTATTCTTGAAAACAAATAGAATTTTAAGTCTTTGAAAAATTTTCTGTTTTTAAAATCCCTCCCAAAATTTAATTTTTAGTTAGGATAAAACATTTAAGCATAAGAAATGATACATGAGTGAGAATTAAAAATCTAACATAACATGCTTGCAGGAATCTCAATATCCTAAATATGCAAGTATAATAATTTAAAAACAGGAGTAAAATGAAATCAAATTCAAAATTTTTTTTATAAAAAGAAAAGTAAAAATTTCAGAAAATTTCTATAGTAGTGGAGATTTTCAAAGCAAATACACACCAACTGAAAATAACTGAAATCACACCAATACTAGATAACAAATGGTAGTAGTGGATTTTGAAAAGTTTTAAACATGCAGTTTTTAAATAATAGTTTTTAATAGTGTTCCGTATTCTCCTAACAGTTTTAAAATTAAAGTACACACTATAAAAACTCTGACACAACATATACATTAAAACATTTACTACTACACATATATCACATAAAGTAACATATAGAATATCAATCCAACAAAGATACATCTGAATATGCATAAAAAAATAGTCAAACTACAATTAGCATACTACCAGAGTTCGCACCATAAACACAACATCAAAATAAAACACAAGACATAAATACATCAGTACATCAACAGGAACTCAATAACACAAAAAAAAACAAATATACTAATCATCCTCATCATCGTCATCATCTTTCTCATTCCAATCTCTGGATGGCACATAAGGTATATAGAATGGATGAGGGGGCATCTCAAAGACTCAGATCACCTTTAATCACTCTATCAAAATAATGCTGATAATTATCCTCATATTTATCATGTTTTACAATATATATTTCTATATTATCCATCTTACCATCCATGTCTCTAATATGCTCACAAGTAAAACTCACCTTCTTCAAAATCTTTCTCAACAAACCAGTCAGTGAATCACTAGATGATGAAGCTCGTGAAGTAGTAGCACGGGAAGTAGAAGCGACGAAGCGTAGCGTGATGCGATAGAAGCCCTACCAAATCCTCCTCTCCAACCAAACTCTACATGTACAGTGTAAGCTCCAACATTTCACTGGTAATTGGTTTCAAAGGCTGAAGAACCTCTTCCCAAGTTTCAAATTTCACACCAGACCGCTCACATAATGAATGAATAAAGGAAGGAAATCCCATACCAGCAGTACTGGTAGATCTGGCACAATTCAAAATGTAATAAAAATGATTGCTCCAATATTTATAGGCTTCTCTTGCTGAATGCAATAGTTCAACATAGCTCTCTCCCTTGTAACTTCACTAGTATGACTTGAAGGCAACAGCTTATATGAGATAAAATAATGCCATGCTTTAGAAGTGGAATTTAACTTAGAGGCCTGAAAATTGACTCTTCTATCATTAGTTATCTTCCATAATCCTCTTCCATCAGTCAGAAATGTCATTATCTCACCTAACTCTCCCTCAGTAGGATGTCAGTTAGAATAAAAACAAAAACATTTCAGGAGACAGGCGATAAAAGACATTGATTACCGCAGATGAAAAATGAACTTCTTGCCTCCTCACCATCATTAAATTTTCTTCTGCTGCAGGTAAGTTTGCATAAAACTCTCTGACCACACAAATAACAGCGGCATCAAAGAAGTAACAATAATTCTCTCAATTCCTTCTAGAAATCATTTCTTCAATAACTTCTCCTGACTTACTGAACACACTCTCAGGAATCAATTTGTGTGACTATAGTGCGTCGACGTACAAACTTTTCAGAATCAAATATTGTCTTGTCTCTCGCGTGCTTTGACTTTGGAGCCATCTCTAAAAATTCACGAAAAAATTCACCATAAATTTCAAAATCAAACTAAACTTGCTAAATTAACTTCCAAAAGTAATTTCCACTAAATCCAAGAAATTTCTCATCCTTTTCCTCAAATTTTCACCATGAATAGTGATTTTAGAATTTTCCAAAATGTACTCAAAATAGATGGTGAAAATAAAAAATTTTTACTTGGGAGTAGTGCTCTTTAACCCACTTTTGATATTTATACTTACAAAAATATGTTATTGATATTGGCAACGACACCAAAAACTTGATCCCGCACCGAATATATGTATTTACACTGATGATTCTTTTATGAAAATTATGATTTATAATGTGGATACTACGCAAGTATACATATCGTTATCAAGTAATAAAGGGCTCTAATGGAGTCCAAGATATCGATCCCACAGGGAAGTTAGAGAATTTCAAAGACAAATTAAAGTAGACTTACTTACTAAGCTAGTATACGGAAATTAAGAGCACTTACACTAAAACTATTGCTAAAAAAGGTTTAAATGTAAGATTCTAATTTAGAAAAGCATCTTTCTCCTTGTTGAGAGAATTAAGTGAATGATGAATTAAAGTAGTTTAGAGTTTGTATTGTGCCGAATAGGAGTATTCCTATTCTTTACCCTTTGGTCCAGTGTGCAAAGAACATTGACTAGTCCTATGTTTGATTACTGAATCTGCGGCTAGGCTGGGAGGATACCAGCTGCCACTTCAGAGCTCCCACGTTCCCCTCTCCTGAGGGCTAACATCTACACTTCAGCTCTCAAACAATAGGATCGAATTGAATATTTTAGTCTGTCACACTAAAATGTCCAATTCTACGCCCGATAGTTAATATTTCCCTGTTTATTTGCACCCTCCTTCCAAGGCTTTTGACTTCCTTGAATCTCAGATGTAATCTTTACTATAGTTGATAATTCAACATATGTTAACAAATCAATTAGACAAATTGAAAGTAAATTAAGTTTTAAGTAAAAGATTATCACAATTTTTATTTAATAATTTTAGGCACAGTTACTTTGATTCGTCACTTCACATAATCTCAACAACAAGGAAAAAGACTAAGGAAACTACTTAGAAAGCATGAGAAAAATAATACAAAGCATGGATTTCATTAAAGTTAACAAACAATAACAAATATACTTATCTCAATTCTTCTCCCCAAGCAGACTCCTTGAAGTTCCTTTGACTCTTCCTTCCAGTACAGCACACTTAATTAAACTCACTAAGACTCTCTGATTTACACTCCAACACAAATGAACACTAATTGACTTTAAAATGACACCAAAAGACACCAAAAATGACACACTAAAGGGACAGAAATTGTCTCTATTTATAGAAGTCAAATCTTCAAAGGTTGCTTAAGCACCTCTTCAAAAAGCGTCCAGGTTCATTGTATCTGGCTCTTTTCAACTGTCTCGCCGTCGGCGGGCTCGATCTAGCCGTCGGCGGGCTCTTTATAATATATTCAAAAATTCTCTGGAAAATCTCGCCGTCAGCGGCCTTGATCTCGCCGTCGGCGGGATAGTTCATTTTTCATCAAATTGAGTTCTTTTTGCTCAAAATCCGCTTCTTCTGTGCTTTTTGCTTTCAGTACTTATAATTCTTCATTCCTGCAATAAAACAAAGAAAATACCTTTCTTTAAAGTGCAATTTCATATAAAATTGGTATGAAATTCTTATATTTTCTAGTAGATCAAATTCCTCAAACTTAAGTATTACTTGTCCTCAAGTAATTTTTATACTTAATAAAAGTAAATGATTATTTGTAATAAAAATTTTAATTCAGAAAAACTATGAATTAAATTTTAATAAATACTATAGTAAAGTTTAATAGAAATATTTTTAGATAATTAAATTAACTCTATAGATATAAGGCTATCTAGTCATCAAGCTTAAGATTTCTAGTCTTCTATTTATTTCAAGAATAACTATATTTGAAATATTAAATTACTTGAGATATTCAGTTGATAGGAATTCATGAAAACACTACTCAGTAAAATACTAATCTATAAATATAAGTTTAGAAATATAATTGAGTTTACCCTTTAGGTTGATTCGAATGAAGCCAATTTTTGATAAGGCATATGCTCAAGCTTCTCCTCACTTATATTTATTATTTTATTTTTCTTTTTAGGGATTGATTTTCAATCCTTCTTTTTCTTTTCCAAGTGAGGATTACTGTATCTGGATAGCCAGTTAATGATTTTGAACTTCATTTTCCTCTTTCCTAAATCTGAAACTTGAAATATTTCCTTACCTTATATGTATTTTATAGTTTTTACTTCATAGGGTTTTAATCTCTTCTTTCTCAATTAAATACTTAAGAATTTCATATTTTAAAATATAGTTTTCCTTATTTTAAATAGTTGACTATATTCTTATTCTTTTATACCAAATATCTTAATCTACAAAATTAGTTTAATTACTAGAAATATTTATTCAACCTTCTTATAATAATTAAATAGATTAATTCTAGTTTACTGAACTAAAGTTACTACAGAAAATCATTTTTATAATAATTTTTTTTGAAAATATAAAATGAGAACAATTTAATAATTAAATTTGTATTTTTCCCTCCCCCAAACTTAAGTTTTTCTATCTAATTATATAGGGTGAAAAGGAAATAAACTGTAATATTTAAATCATACCTCGAGCTTTAGGTATTTCTCTTTTTGAAATTTGCAGGTTTTCTTCATTACTTACTTAACCTGTACTATTAGTATCTTTTTACACATATAATATTTAAGAAAAATTGTTGGGTAAAGAAATTTTTGAAACAAGTACAAAATACTAACACAACTTATATTTAATATACTGCTAAACATACAATTGTTATTCTATTTAGAAATTACAATAACAGTTTGAAATATTAAAATAAACTAACTAATTTCAACAACAAAATTCCACAATTTAATATTACATCACAATCAGTTCATAAATTAAACATTCATTTTAAAGTTCCACAGAAATCACATAAACAATCATCCAACATAACAGTTAAAGTTCATAATTAAAAAAACTTAAACAAATAAAAAAATAAACATCAAATCTAAAATCTAATCTCCTAAATCAAAATCCCAAGCCACGTCATCGCCTCCTTGATCTGCAGGTGGAGTAGGCTGATATTGAATGTATCGAGGGCACTCAAGGAATACAACATCAAGTTCTCCTCTCCTGTAGCGACTCTCAGCATCGTAATAAGCTCTCTCATAATCAGAGTGTCTCTGGAGATACTCACTGTCATAATCATGTCGCCTCTCCAAACCTCCAATCCTTTGATCAATATGCTTCAATTTCTCTTCTATCTTCTCAAAACTCTTTCTCTGCAGGGCCATCTCATTCATCAGATCATGAAGGGTAGGGGAACTGTAAGTAGGAGGGTCATAACTTGTAGAGGGAATATCTCTACTCGAAGAAGGTACATAACTCCTTGTTCCAGATCTCCATCCTTCATGGGATTCATAGGTTTTAATATTAGCCGGAGTAATGAGTTTCATAGGCTCCACCCATTCCACATCATCTCTCACCTCTACCCCAAATAATTGGCAGAGTGCATAAATCAGACCAGGGTGTCCTAGTCCTTCTCCGCTCTCACTTCTAGCAGTGGCTAATATATTCTTGTAAATTATATTTCCCACATTAATACTCTTCTGATTCTGAATACGTAAATTCGAATCGTTTTATCTCTTGTTACAACACTATGGTGATACGTGGGTAACAGAGTAGAATAGATAAAATAATGCCAGGCTTTAGACAACACATTCAACATAGAGAGAGGAAAATTTACCCTTTCTCGCTGCTTGATCTTCCAAACTCCTTTCCCGTCAGTGAGAAAGTCTATCACTTCTTCCAGTAGTCCTTCCATAGTACCAAAAGTATCATACTCACCGGTGTGCAAGTCTCGTACTTCATAAAACAAATTGATTCTAGCGAAGACCGAAATCAACCAAAAATCCTCTCACCTCGATTGGTGCATCTTCTATCACGATAGATTGGCATAGAATTCTTTAACTACTTCCACTGCAGCTCTATTTGTGGTGTAACAGAAGTTCTCCCATCCTCTTTCCTTGATTATTCGTTCCACTTCTCCTCCTGGATTTTTAAAAACTCGATCTTGAATGCATTTCCTGGCTTGAATGTTGTGATAATATCTTGAATGTGCCCTCGAATTCACAAATCGGTTTTCGTCGTAATCCAATCGTCTTCTTTGTCGCGGAGCCATTTTTTTTTCGATCTATGAAATTCACAAAAATCTTAACTAATCTCCAAAATATTACTAAAATGGCTTCCTAATGTTACTAAAATCAATCTAAATCAAATTCCATGAATTTCTTCCAAGTCTTTTCTTCACATTTCAAAATTTTCCCAAAATCCTCAATGTAGAAGAAATTCATGGTGAAAATAAAAAATTTTTACATAGGAGTGAAGCTCTTACCAAGGGAAAATGAAATCTGGCATTAAAATGTCTTGAAATCGCTCCAAATCCCAGATCTATCAAGCCCTAGGTCGGTTTTTCGAAGTTTTGAGGAAGGGGATGATGAATAGTGTCGGTTGACCGGTCAAAAGGTAGTACATTTCGTGATCTCACCGTCGGTGAGCTAATTAATTCACCAAGGCCAAAGTTTCAGGAAAATCTCGCCGTCGGCGGGGTCGATCTCGCCGTCGGCGGGATTTCTGAATTTTTAAAAATTTTTATGTTTTCAATTATGTTCAATTTAATTAAGCCTTGTTCTAATGTTCGGTCACTTAATTTGATATATTTTTCTAAGATTAGATATTCTACTGACTCATATAAGGTTTACACAACACAAACATTATAACTTTTATAAATGAAATCCATGAACTTACAAACTTCAAATACTACAAAACTAACAATTGACTTAGCAAATTAACCAAAACACATCTAACTCAGCATTGCAATCCATACCACAGTACTCTAAATGATGAGACTAAACAAACAACATACAATCTCATATAAACAGAGATTAACTTTGTAAAATCCAAATTATATTAAAAATTAAGTTCAAATCAACACACATAAATAAAATAAGGATAAATCTCTGCTACTCATTGGAATCTGAACTAACTTCTTCCCTGATATTCCCAATAGATCGTAGGTGCACAAATAGATTGTAGAAAGGTCTGAAGGGAAATTCTTCTGTAGAATCTTCTTCAATCCATCCCTTCCGTCTTAACAGTCGTATGAAACTTGCCTCTAGATGTCCTGAATGATCAAAATTCTCCTTCATTCTCCAGTCTATGTGATCGAATAAATCAGAGATATTATCAATAGAATTCATCACATTCTGTAATTCCTTCTCCAATCCTTTAATTTTTCGTAGAATCAGGTTAGTTATATCAGTCAAAGGCCTGATTAAAGGATTGTTTTGAGATGCTTGATCAGAGATAATTGTTATATCGTCATTGTTATCCAAAGTAGGAAACATATCTGTCGGATCTAATGGTTTCCAGGGTAACAATACTTTTTCCCAAGCTTCATAGGAAACTTGGTACTGACTACATAAAGCAAAAATTGTTTATGGGTGTTCGAGTCCATGAATCGATCCATTCACAATTAATCCTAATGTAGACTTCACAATGATAGATCCAATATCGATAGGTAATCCAGATTGAATACAGTAATTTAAAATTGTGCATTCCTTTGAGACTTTGTTTACCCTCATAGTGGGTAATAACTTCGATGAAATAAAGAAATGCCAATGCTTTGAGACGGGGTTAAAAAGTGATGCAGAAAAACTTACATACCCGTCTTCTCGTATTTCCCAGTCATCAGGTTCATCGGTCAGATATCGATATATCTCATTCAAGTTGTATCTCGTCGGAACAAAATTTGAATAGTGGCAAACATGGGTATTTTCAATCGAGTATAATTCATTGATTCGAGAAGGAGTGAAAGTTACCCATCTGCCTCTTACGTAAACACTTCCATTATGGATCGCATGCAGATTAGAGTAGAATTCCTCGACTCATCGGAATGACAACAGCAAATGTTGTGTAGCATAATACCTCCCAATGTCGCCGAACAATCATTTCTTCAATTGTTGTCGTTCAATTCTCTTCGCTCCTCTCGTTTACGAATCCTCTTTCTTTAATCGACCGCTTCTTCATCAAAACTTTGTTGAATAGTCGCTGACCCTCAGAACTGATGAACTTTCGTCGGTTAAACACTCCATATTTCGTGGTTTCTAATGGGTTAGCGTCCATTATGGATTGTTTTGGAGGGGCTCTATTCGTTTCTAATGAAGGAATGGTGTAAATAATGAGTTTTAAATGTTTTGTAGTGAATATTATAGGTTAGAACCGCCCAAAACCGCAAAATAACACTTAAAACCCACTTTTTAACTATCTCGCCATCGGCGGTAACGATCTTGCCATCGGCGAGCTAGTTAATACTTTAAACTGAATTTGGGCGTGCCGATCTCGCTGTCAGCGGGATCTATCTCGCCGTCGACGAGATTAGGTAAATTGCCCAATTTTCGCTCCGGTCCAAATATTTTCTAATTTCTTCGTATAGATTTAAATTTGTGATGATTTTAAAAAGTAAAATGAGTAGTATAATTTATTCTAGATTTTAATTTTCAATAACATTAGTAAATAGATCATAATTAATAACTACTATGGGTTGCCTCCCATAAATTGCTTGGTTTTGCGTCGTCAGCCCGACCTAATTTAGTTAGTAATCAGGTTGACTGAGCATTAAAACGTCTTTAAAATTTGGTCTTCTCCCTTCAAAATAAGGTTTTAATCTGTGTCTGTTTACTTTAAATCTATGCCCACATTTTGGATCTTCAATTTCTATAGTTCCCTATGAAAATATTTGAGTTATAGTGAAAGACCCTAACCATTGAAATTTCAATTTCCCAGAAAATAATTTCAATCTTGTATTATAAAGCAAAACTTATTGTCCTGGCTCAAAATTCTTCAGGTTAATCTTCCTATCATGCCATAATTTCATTTTTTCTTTATAAATTCTATCATTATGATAAGATTTATTTCTTAATTCTTCTAATTCATTCATTTGCAATAATCTCTTCTCACCAGCTTCTTTCAGATTGTAATTAAATTCTTTAATTGCCCAATAAGCTTTATGTTCTAATTCAATCGGTAAGTGGTAAGTCTTTCCATAAATAAGCCTGTAAGGAGTCATTCCAATCGGAGTTTTATAAGCAGTCCTGTATGCCCATAATGCAGTGTTTAGTCTTATAGACCAATCCAATCTATTAGGGTTGCAGTCTTTTCTAAAATACGTTTAATTTCTCGATTAGAAACTTCAGCTAATCCACTGGTTTGTGGATGATAAGCAGTTGATATCTTATGAATAATGTTAAATTTTTCTACTAGTTTGTGAATATATTTATTTCTAAAATGAGATCCTCCGTCAGTGATAATCACTCTCGACATTCCAAATCTAGTAAGAATATTTTTCATTAGAAACTTTAAAACACTCTTAGCATCACATCGAGGTAAAGCTTGTGCTTCAATCCTTTTAGAAACATAATAAACAGCAACTAATATATATGAGTTTCCAAATGAAGGAACAAATGATCCCATAAAATCTAATTTACAAACATCAAAAATCTCAACTTCTAATATAAAATTTAGAGGCATTTCATTTCTTCTATATATATTACCTACTCGTTAGCATTCGTCGCAAGTTCTGATATATCTATAAACATCTCTAAAAAGAGTAGGCTAATAAAATCCAGATTGTAAAATTTTATAAGCAGTTTTATCTGTTTCAAAATGTCCTCCAAAATTAAAATCATGATATTTCTGAATGATTTGTTCTGTTTCTTCATAAGGCACGCATCTTCTAATTATAAGATCTTTACATTGCTTATATAAATATGGTTCATCCCAAAAATATATTTTAGTATCATGAATGAATTTTTTCTGTTGTTGTAACGTTAACATAGGTGGTAAAATATCACTTACAATATAATTTACTATATCAGCATACCATGGCATTTTCTACTCGTTTATATTATATAGTTGTTCGTCAGGAAAACTGTTAGTAATTTTATTATCAGTGTCAGATAATTCATTATATTCTAGCCTTGATAAATGATCTGCAATTTAATTATCAGTTCCCTTTTTGTTAATGATTTCAAAATCAAATTCTTGCATTAGTAATATCCATCTAATTAATCTTGGTTTGGAATCTTTCTTTTGCATTAGATATTTAATAACAGAGTGATCAGTATGCACAATACATTTAGTTCCAATTAGATAAGGCATAAATTTATCAAAAGCATAAATAATTGCTAATAGCTCTTTTTTAGTAACTGTATAATTCATTTCAGCATTATTAAGAGTTTTACTAACGTAGTATATAACTTTGAAAATTTTATCATATCTTTGCCCAAGTACTGCTCCTATAGCATAATCACTAGCATAACACATAAGTTCAAATGGTTTCTCCCAATCGAGTGAAACTATTATAAGTGCTGTGATTAATTTATTTTTTAATAATTCAAAAGCATTTAGGCATTCAGTTGTGAATTCAAATTTCTTTTCCTTTTCTAAAAGTTGGCATAGAGGTTTAGTAATTTTTGAAAAATCTTTTATGTGGCGTCTGTAGAATCCAACATGTCTAAGAAAACTTCTTACCCCTTTTACTGTAGTTGGAGGTGGTAATTTAGCTATAACTTGAATTTTTGCAGGGTCTACTTCCATGCCATTTTCCAAAATTTTATGCCCTAATACAATTCCTCCTGCAACCATAAATTGACATTTCTCCCAATTTAGAACTAAGTTAGTTTTCTCGCATACCTCTAATACTTTTTCAAGATGATTCAAGCATGCGTCAAATGACGTTCTAAATACAGAGAAATTATCAATAAATACTTCTATTCCATCATCAATTAATTTACTAAATATAGACATCATACATCTCTGGAATGTTGCAGGTGCATTACATAATCCAAAAGGCATTCTTCGAAAAGAAAATGTTCCATAAGGACTAGTAAATGTAGTTTTCTCTTGATCCTCAGGAGCAATAGGTATCTGATGATAACCGGTAAATCCATCTAAAAAACAAAAATATTTATGTCTGGCTAATCTATCCAACATTTGGTCTAGAAATGGTAATGGGAAGTGATCTTTTCCGGTGGCCGCATTTAATTTTCTATAGTCAATACATATACACCATCCAAGTAACTTGTCTTATATGTATTAAATCATTATTTTCATTAGCTTTAACGGTCACTCCTCCTTTCTTAGGAACACGAGAATTGGGATTACCCAAGCACTGTCCGAAATAGGATATATAATACCATTATCTAATCATTTTAATATTTCTTTCTTGACTACTTCTTTCATTATTGGGTTTAATCTCTTTTGGGGATCTACTCTTGGCTTATGTTCATTATCTAAAATAATTTTGTGCATACTGATTGAAGGACTAATTCCGTTAATATCTGCTAAAGTCCAACCAAAAGTTTTCTTATATTTTTTTAATGTGTCTAACAGTTTTTGTTCTTATGATTCATTCAATTCAGCAGATATATTAACTGGCAGGGTTGAATAGTTACCTAAGTAAGAATATTTTAAATGATTAGGTAAAATTTTTAATTCGAGTTCAAGAGGTCTAATAATTGACGGAACTATATTCTTTTCAGCGTTTTCAATATTATCCAACATTTCAAATTTTTCCTGTATATAATCCAGTTTTTCATTATCTGCTTCTTCAATTAATTCAGTATTTTTTTTTCTAACTTTTCTTCATAATATTCTTTAAAATGTTCATTTTACAAATGTTCAAGTATTTCCATTCGAAAACATTCATCTTCTTTTTCTAAAGCAGGATATTTCATTGATTTTGTTATGTTAAAAGTTACTTTTTGATCGTTTACTCTCATAATCAATTCTCCTTTCTAAACATCAATCATAGCTTTTCCAGTGGCTAAAAAGGGTTTTCCTAATATTATGGAAATTTCTTTATCTTCTTCCATATCTAGAACAATAAAATCTACCGGGAAGATAAATTTATCCACTTTTACTAACACATCTTCAATAACTCCCTTAGGATAAGTCACGGAACGATCGACTAATCGAAGAGTTACCGAAGTAGGTGAAATTTCTCCTAATTCTAATCTTTTAAAAATTGATAGAGGCATTATACTCGATGCTTGCTCCTAAGTCACACAAAGCTTTTCCATAAAAAATTTCTCTAATAAGTGCAAGGTATAGTTGAAACTACCGAGATCTTTTAATTTTTCGGAAGCTTTTTCGAATAATTGCACTACACTTTTCGCTAAGTGCAACAGTTTCATTATCCGTGAATTTTCTTTTTTATTTAAAATATCTTTCATAAATTTTACATAATTAGGCATTTGTTCTAATGCTTCTACAAAAGGAATATTTACTGCTAATTTTTTTAAAATTTCAAGGAATTTAGCAAATTGCTTATCTTTTTTATGTTGCTTTAGTCGTTGAGGAAATGGTGGTGGTGATTTTTTATAGATATTTTCATAGGGATCGATGGATATTCTAAGTTTTGATTTTGCTGACCCTTTTCTTTTTCGATTTCCACTTCCTCATTTTTACTTTCTGTTTCTTTCTGAATTTTAGTTTCTAACTCTTTTCCACTTCGTAATTGTATCACTTTAATTTGTTCTTTTCCTTGATCTTTAGAATTTATTTCCACATTACTAGGAAAAGTTCGAGGAATTCTATTGTTAAGCGTGGTAGCGATATGTCTGAGTTGAGTTTCAATTTTTTTAATTGTTGTTACTTGATTTTGTAATTGATTTCCTTGAATTTGTAATTGATTTCCTTGATTTTGCAAGTGCTGACCCATACTTAATATTAATTCTTCTATAGATAACTTCTTATCTTTATATTGAGTGTTATTAAATCCAGGTGGATAAGAAGGTTTAAAATTCGTATTTCCTTGATTAGGTGGATTTCCTATAGAGTTGTTCATCCATTGTTGATTAGCTGTATTGTTATTCCAATTAAAATTTGGATGATTCTTCCAACCAGGATTATAATAATTTGCATAAGGATTATTGGGTCTATTATTAATAGCATTTATAGTTTCATAAGGAGATTGAGAATCTATAATTTGTCCAGATGAGTTTTCTTCTAATATAGTAGGAGAATAATTCATTCCAAAATGATCTAGTTTTTTTGATATAGCAACAATTTGAGAAGTTAACATAGATATTGCATTATTTTCATGAACACTGGCTATCTTTTTAGGGTTTATCCTTTCAGCAGGCCATTGAAAATTATTAGTAGTCATTTCTTCGATTAACGCATAGGCTTCATCAAATGGTTTTGACATTAATGAACATCTAGCAGCAGCATCAATGATTGATCTAAGAGATCCTACTAATCCATTGTAAAAAGTTTATATAATTAACCAATCTGGTAACGCAAGGTGTGGGCATTTCCTAAGAAGTTCTTTAAATCTCTCCCAAGCTTCATATATGGATTCTATATCAAACTGACCAAATGATGTTATATCATTTCTAAGTTTTGCAGTTTTCAAAGGAGGAAAATATTTGGATAGAAATTTTTGTGATAACTCTCCCCAAGTTTTAATATATCCAGGTGCTAATGAATTTAACCACATCTTAGCCTTATCCCTTAAAGAAAAAGGAAAAAGCCTAAGTCTAATAGCATCATTAGATACTCCTTCATATTTAAAAGTAGCACATAGTTTCAAAAAACTAGCAAGATGTAAATTAGGATCTTCATTAGATGAACCACTAAATTGATTATTCTGTACCATTTGGATAATTGCAGGTTTAAGTTCGAATGAGTTAGCAGCTACATCAGGGTTTTGAATAGTTAGGTGAATTTCATCTAATGTAAGGTTGGCATAATCTCTTAATGGTCTTTGTTGGTTTATTTTCAATTTCTGGATTATTTGTCATTTGTGTTAAAATTAAAATTTCTTTTTTTTGTTTTCTAATTTTTTTTATAGTGCGCTCTAATTCTGAATCGTAAGGTATTAAATTTTCATTTCTAAATTTGCGCATACAATTTTTAAGTAAAATTTAAAATAGTCCTTTACTCTAGTAATTACTTCTAATAATTTTATTAATTACCTTAATAATTACTTTACTTCCCCAGTAACGGCGCCAAAAACTTGACCCACTTTTGATATTTATTCTTACAAAAATATGTTATTGATATTCAACGACACCAAAAACTTGATCCTGCACCAAATATATGTATTTACACTGATGATTCTTTTATGAAAATTATGATTTATAATGTGGATACTACGCAAGTATACGTATCGTTATCAAGTAATAAAGGGCTCTAATGGAGTCCAAGATATCGATCCCACAGGGAAGTTAGAGAATTTCAAAGTCAAATTAAAGTAGACTTACTTACTAAGCTAGTATATGGAAATTAAGAACACTTATACTAAAACTATTGCTCAAAAAGGTTTAAATGTAAGATTCTAATTTAGAAAAGCATATTTCTCCTTTTTGAGAGAATTAAGTGAATGATGAATTAAAGTAGTTTAGAGTTTGTATTGTGCCAAATAGGAGCATTCATATTCTTTAACCTTTGGTCCAGGTGCTAAGAACATTGACTAGTCTTATGTTTGATTACTGAATCTGCGGCTAGGTTGGGAGGATACCGGCTGCCACTTCAGAGCTCCCATGTTCCCCTCGCCTGAGGGCTAACATCTACACTTCAGCTCTCAAACAATAGGACCAAATTAAATATTTTAGTCTGTCACACTAAAATGTCCAATTCTACGCCCGATAGTTAATATTTCCCTGTTTATTTACACCCTCCTTCCAAGGCTTTTGACTTCCTTGAATCTCGGATGTAATCTTTACTATAGTTGATAATTCAACATATGTTAACAAATCAATTGGCCAAATTGAAAGTAAATTAAGTTTTAAGTAAAAGATTATCATAATTTTTATTTAATAATTTTAGGCATAGTTACTTTGATTCGTCACTTCACATAATCTCAACAACAAGGAAAAAGACTAAGGAAACTATTTAGAAAGCATGGGAAAAATAACACAAATCATGGATTTCATTAAAGATAACAAATAATAACAAATATACTTATCTCAATTCTTCTCTCCAAGAAGACTCCTTGAAGTTCCTTTGACTCTTCCTTCCAGTACAACACACTTAATTAAACTCACTAAGACTCTCTGATTTACACTCCAACACAAATGAACACTAATTGACTTTACAAAGACACTAAAAGACACGAAAAATGACACACTAAAGGGACATAAATCGTCTCTATTTATAGAAGGAGTCAAATCTTCAAAGGTTGCTTAAGCACCTCTTCAAAAGCGTCCAGTTCATTGTATTTGGCTCTTTTCAACGATCTCGTCGTCGGCGGGCTTCTAGAAGGTGGGCTAACCGCGCCGATCTCGTTGTTGGCGGGCTCGATCTCACTGTCAGTGGGCTCTTTATAATATATTCAAAAATTCTCTAGAAAATCTCGCCGTCGGTGGCCTTAATCTTGCCTTCGGCGGCCTTGATCTCGCCATCGGTGGGATAGTTCATTTTTCATCAAATTGAGTCCTTTTTGCTCCAAATTCGCTTCTTTTGTGCTTTTTTTGCTTTCAGTACTTATAATTCTTCATTCCTGCAATAAAACAAAGAAAATACCTTTCTTTAAAGTGCAATTTCATATAAAATTGGTATGAAATTCTTAATACATTTTCTAGTGATCACTCTTACCTTAAGGAATCTAAATCTAATAATTTTGTTGAGATCGGCTTTCAAATGATCCAATATATTGATGCTCTAGGCTCCTTTTTTGCAAAAATCAGAGGTTGAAGACGATAGGAGTAGTTAAAAATGGCAATCTTTGGGTTTTTAACTGCTGAAAATTAATTTTCGCGAACCGGCGCCTAAGTGCGAGGCCTTCGGCGCTTAGCCGCGAAATCTAGCGCTTAAGCGCCAACACTCTGGCGCTTAGCCTCCAGTGCTCAGATTTTCACAATTAAGAAAATGCACTAAACTACTTAATTAATCACCCTTAATCTTCTCAAAATAATTGTCTCTTCCCCATAATTCTCATGATACTTCAATTTAAAATTTTAATATCCATCGATTCCAATCAAGTTTCACACAAACATAAACTTATATTAATTAAAAACAAACCACACTTAATACAAACTAAAATTTCTATCCAAACACTTTGGATAAAATTCCTTAAATACAAACGGACTCAATAATCATAAAGATAGGTTTACATCACTAAGATGTAACAATCACACATTAAAGTGCAACAGAACACAAACATAAAACATTAAACATTTAAAACATCAAACACAAAATAAGATACACAAAACAAACCACAAGATCAAACTAACATTTAATTCCATTCTCCAGTAGGCGGAATATATCCAGAACCACTATTATTTCCATTTGACCCTTTTGGAATAAAATCCTGATAGAACGGGCGATGATTAAACACTCTTACATCTTCTTCTTCTTACCACTTGTTCTTCAGGAACATCGCCTTATCCTCTTCTTCCACGTGACTTGTATGACTGAATTGCATCTTGATTTTCCATCCCATAAGCTCCAAATGTGCGTTAATTTCATTAATCTTTGCTTCGATTGAAGTCACTTGGGCTTCGATCTTTGCAATCTTTTCTGTAATGCCTTGAATACTAACGACAAGAAATCTATTGAATAACTCTTTAGCACTATCACTAATAAACTTACTCTTGTCAGAATCCTCTTTCTTCTTGATCTCATTCTCCCAAAAAGACATGATGCACTCAAAACACTCTTCTTAAGACTCGGGAATGAAAATAGGACTTGGGGTAAGTGTTTCTCTTAATCCAGGGCCTTCATATATACTTAAGAAGTGCATAAACCACCTTTAAAAATTTTAAAATTCCAAAATAACTTCAAAAACAACTTTCCCATGATCTAGGCTTCTAGAACCTAATTTATCACATGCTTTATAACTCCGGCGCTTAAGCGCCAACTAGGCAGCGCTTAGCCGCCAGTGCCAATTTAGCACAGGTCTGCCAAATGTCTAAAATTTCATTCCGACTCCTCTAAATCATCAAATAAGGTCAAATAAACACTATTATAACATAAAAAACTCCAAAATACTACTACCAAAATATAAAAACAAAACAAACAAAGCACACAAAGCAAACATAAAGCAAACACCAATAACTATGGGTTGCCTCCCACAAAGCGCTTGGTTTAACGTCTTCCGCCTGACATATTGATGCGAAATTTTTATTATGCAAGAACTTATGAACCCAAATTTATATATTTTTAATGATTTTGTAAATTTCAAACTTCAACACTAGTATACGTATCGTATCAAGTAATACAGGGCACTAATGGAGTCCTGGTTATTGATCCCACGGGGAAGGTATGTTCCTTACAATAGATAGCGTAATACTAAAATCCAATACTCAAATCGCAATTAAAGTTTAGGTTTACTTCTACTAACAATTTGCAAAAAACTGTAACAGTTAAGAAAACCACAATTACTTCTAATATCTTTAGACATAATTAACTAGCACGCACACACTAAGCTTTGTAATTGAAAAGTTTTGATATATATGAAAAGTGTCTTTTCTTGCAATGAGTATATGATGTTTGAATGATATAGAATGATTATTTATTGTATTATGCCAAATAGGAGCATAAATATTTCTTTACCCTCAAAAGAGTACCCCCCTCTTCTAAGCATGTAAAGAACATTGACATATCCTAAGTTCAGTCACTAAATTTAAGGCTAGGCTAGGAGGATACCAGCTGTCACGACGGAGCTCCCATTCACCCTTCACCTGAAGGCTAACCTTTGACTTTAGTTACCAATTTTAGGACCAAAATGAGGATCTCAGCCTGTCACCTTGAAACCTTCAATTTGAAGCCCATCAAAACGCATTTCCCTATTTATTTTGAACTCAATTCCCATGAGCTACGCAATTCATGCATGGACATTAAATGGATTCTTCATTATTGTTGTAGGACACTCAATCCTTTTGGAGTTAATGTACAACAACGGATTTCAACAATTCAATTGGCTAGATCGAAAAGTAAATTAAGTTCGAAATGAAAAACCATCACAATTTCTTCAATACTTTAAAAGCACTTCAAATCCCAATCATCACATCATCACATCTCTATCCAAGAAGAAAGACAAAGGAGACTACTCATAATTCATAGAGAAGACACATTAAAACATGGATTTTATATATAAAAGAAAAGTCATTCAAATCACAATAGCAAATATAAATTATCTCTTTCTTTTCCCCAAGCAAATCCCTTGAAATTTCTTTGAATCCTTTTCTCTCTTTAGAATGGAAAGGAAGAACCAATCTCTCACTTTACTCCTTCTCCTTCACTCCTTAAAAAAGAATCCCTCTCAAATCTTCACTTCTACACTCACTATTCCAAACCCTAACTCTAAACTCACACTCTCTCTACTTCTACACTCTTCTCCCCCTCTCAAATTTCATCCAAAAATAGTTACATATATGTTAGAAACGAATTCCCAAGAGTTTCCTTAAGCATCCCTTCAAAAAGTCGCCAAAACTCTTCATTTTTGAATTGCACCGACATAGGGCGCCGGCGGCGCACGATAGGGCGTCGGCAGCGCTCTATCATCCATTTAATTTTGGAGTCTCGGGAAGTTGGCGTTGGTGGCGCCCATTCTGGCGCCGGCGGCGCCAGAAGCTGTTTTCTCCCATTTTGCTCCTTTTCGCTCTGAATTCGTTCCTTTTTTGCTTCTATTTGCTCCAATCACCTAAAATCATTATACCTGCAATAAATCATAAAAAATACCTTTCTTTAAAGTGTAATATTATAAAAAATGGTTAAAATTATATAACAAAAATAGTATATATTTTTGGTGCATCAAAATCCCCCAAACTTAACTATTACTTTTCCTTAAGTAATCCTTTTACTACATAAATATATAACTCAAGGCAATATAGTTTTCACCTGTAGGACACTAAAATTTTTCATTCAAAGGAATATATTGGTAAAACTTTTAGAAAGAAATTCAGTAACTCAGGTTAACACTACAGGTGTAAGAATATTCAACAATCAAGTCTAAGGGTTCTAGTCTTCTATTTCTTTCAAGATAAACCATAATTTGTCATATTAAGAGTGTCTTGAAAGACTATATGAAAAAGGAGTTCATGCAAACTTCATCAGAATGTTGGCCAATACTTTAAATATAAATTCAAAAATGAAATCAAGTTCTCCTTTTAGGGTGACTCAAGTGAAGCTAATTTTTGATTAGTCATTTCCCAAGCTTCTCCTCATAAATATTTTTCTTTCTTTTTATTTTCTTTTTCTTCTTTCTTTTTTTCTTTTTGGATTGTTTTTCAATTCTTCTTTTCTTTTCTTTCCTTTTTCTTTTTTTTTTCATGAGGATTATTATAGCTGGATAGTCTTTAATGATTTTGAACTTCACTCTCCTCTTTCTAAAGTTCAAACTTGAAACACCTCCTTACTTTATAATTAAGTATGAGCTTTATTATTCATCATAAAGTCACAATCTCTTCTTAACACATAATACTTTAAGTCTCTTAACATTTCAAAAATACAGTTTTCTTTACTTTAAATAGTTAACTATAATGAATTCCTTTCATACCAAATATCTTACCCCTATAAAATTAACCTTTATTACTAAAACTTTTCATCAAATCCTTCCATAATATTCAACTGAAATAAAAAACTTTTAGTTATCTAAAGTGAGGTTCAACTGCCAGAAGTTATGCTAATAATTTTTGAAAATATAATAATTGAGAACAAATAAGAGTCAATATTTTTCTATCCGCCCCCAAACTTAAATTTTTCAATAAATTTGAAACAGTAGAGAGTAAAAGAAACTAACCTTTTTGTGCCGGGGTCTTGAAATCTTCAAAAGCTATCTGGTATTAGTCAAAATTTATAGCTAGCAGGTACGAAACAGTTAGTAACAGTGATATAAAATTTTTAAACATTTGCAGGGTAAAGAGATATCAACTTTAAACATCTAAACATCCAACAAAACACTACAACTACTAAACAAACTATCACAGCACTACACATTTCATTTAACAATTTCAACTTTTCATTACAACACTACAGTACATCAACAGGCTCACACATCACATAGAAAGTAAATAACTACTATATCACAAAAACATAAGACATAAAAAGAAAAACAAAAACAGAAACAGACAAACTACCACTCTTCAACACCAGCTTCATCAGTAGGGTGATACACCTAAAATATATAGTATTTTATGCACATTTTTATACCTATTTTTAATGATATTGCACTTTAATGGAAGGTATTTTGTGTTTTTCTTGCAGGTATGATGAAAATAGATGGTCATGATGAAAGGAGCAAAATTGGATCAAATTTGGAGCAAAAAAATGAAAAATCAAAAATTTAGTATCTGTGGCTAAGCGTCATGGGCCGACGCTTAGCCGCCACAGTTAAAAATCAAAATTCAAATGAATTTGGCACAAATTTCAAAAGGGATGGGATGCAACTCTTAGTGGTAACTACCATAACTTCCTTTGGGCGGCAAGTTTGAATGAAGAGGTGTGTTCCTTGGTAGATACATTAAATCTGGATACATTTTGAAGAGACACCAATGCACCTTTTGGTTTACTATTTAAAGAGAGTCTTAGGAAAGATTAGGAGACTCTTCCTTTGCATTTTGAAGGGTTCTTTCTTTCTTTCTTTCTTTTGTTCTTCCACTGCATTTTAAGAGTTTTTATTTTAGAGTAGGAGTAGAGAGTAGAAAGGAGAAAAGGGTCGGAGTGAAGTCTTCTTCTTCCCACTTCTTTTCTTTCTTTTAGTTTAGTTTTTATTGAAGTCTGAAGTCTGTATTTTGAGTCATGGGAGTTGGGAGACTTGCTCTGAGGAGTAGTTTATCGAAGAGTCAAAGTTTCAAAGGAACTTCCTTAGTCTTGTGGAGAGGATTTTCAGATAAGTGTTTACTTTTAACCTTTATATTAATACTTGCTTTAGTTTGTTATTTTTCTTATTGTTTTTAATTTCAAATCAATGTATTTTTGCATTTTCTCAAAGCATTCTGAGTAGTTTACTTTATCTTTTTCTTTCTTAAATGGAGAAATAATTAATTTACAAAGAATTTTTGTGGAAGGTATAAGTGTTTAAAAGTTGGAAGAAGTTGTGAAGATTGATTCTAAAAACTTTGTTTACTTCTTAATTTAGCCTGTTAAGTTGTAGAATTTCTTGAGATTATGTAAGATCCAATGCGGTATTGTCTCATAAAAGTTAGTAAGAATCACATAAAATTATATGGGTGAGAACTGTAGTCCATATAATTGAATGTAATATTAGAAGATATTTTTATAAAAGGGAGAAAAATTAGAGGATTTTAGAGTGACAGAGCTAAAACCCCTAATTTGGTTTAAGTTTTGAGTTTTGTTATGAGAAGTTAGCCCCAGTGTGGTGGGAATCGAGGGAACTCTAGAGTGAGAGACTGGTATATTCCCTGCCTAACAACGTTCAAAATAATTTTGTTTATTATTTTTCTTATCGTTGTTTTTAATTTCAAATCAATGTGTTTTTATATTTTCTCAATGCATTCTGAGTAGTTTACTTTATCTTTTTCTTTCTTAAATGGAGAAGTAATTTATTTAAAGAGAATTGTTGTGGAAATTATAAGTGTTTAAAAGTTGGAAGAAGTTGTGAAGATTGATTCTAAAAACTTTGTTTACTTCTTAATTTGGGCTGTTAAGTTGTAAAATTTCTTGAGATTATGTAAGATCCAATGTGGCACTGTCTCATAAAAGTTAGTAAGAATCACATGAAATTATATGGGTGAGAACTGTAGACCATATAATTGAATGTAATATTAGAAGATATTTTTATAAAAGGGAGTCAAATTAGAGGATTTTAGAGTGACAGGATAAAACCCCCTAATTTGATTTGAAGTTTTGAGTTTTGTTATGAGAAGTTAGCCCCCAAGTGGTAGGAATCGAGGGAACTCTAGAGTGAGAGACGGTATCTTCCCTGCCTAACCATGTTCAAAATAATATAAATTTCAAATTAACCTATGTTCTTTATAGAACCGAGTAAGGGTAAAGAACACATTTGCTTCTATCTGTCACAACAAACTTGAATACTTCCACAACAATACTTTAAGAATTATTACTACTTCATAAAAGGAAATAAAAAGATATTCTAGTTAATATTATTTTACATCCAGTGTTATTAGTTATTATAATTTTAATTTCTTGCTTAACATTTTATTTATAAAATTTTAAAAGACAAATCAACTTTCAAAACTTTTCAAAATCAAGACATATTTTTTCAAAAACAATTAAAGAAAGTAAAAAGATAATTTTCTGATTCCTTTAAAAATTTTCATATTTTCCCTGTGGGTTCGATATCTCGGGTCTTAATCAGAAAGTCCTATATTAATTGATAAACGATACGTATACTTGCGTAGTATCCCATATTATAAAATCATAATTTTCATATCTAAATCATCAGCGCATATATTCCTAGCGGCCTAAGTTTTTAGCGCTGTTTGTCGGGAATCAAGTTTTTAGCGTCGTTACATTTACAGCACAGTATCATGTTTTTGGCATGGTTACATTTATCGAGGATCAAGTTTTTGGCACCGTTGCCAGGGAAAATTAATTAAATTGCCTTTTCAAGAGAATTAAGAAATTTTAAATTTTTACTTTTCTTTGTTCTTTTTGTGTGTTGTGTTTTATTTTGTTTTATTGTTGTATGCGTAGTGTAGGTTCTGAAGGACTTGTGCCTTACGTATCTGAATTAGAAAGAACTACAGAAAAATAAAAAATAAAAAAATATTGAAAAAGATTAAAATTTTCAAGAAAAGGCAAATCATCAAGATCAAAATGTTGGCATCCATCAAGAATTAAGACCTTTAAGAGATTATGTTAACCCTACAGTAGATGAACTTCGTGGTAGTATTCAAAACCCTACTGTAGCTGCTAATTCTTTTGAGCTTAAACTTTTTATTATCCAAATGGTGTCTAATAATCAGTTTGGGGGAGCAACAACTGAAGATCCTAATTTGCATCTTGCTAATTTTCTAGAGTTGTGTGTTACTTTTAAATATGATGGTGTTTCGGATGATGCTATTAGACTTAGACTTTTTCCTTTCTCACTAAGGGATAAAGCTAAAATGTGGTTACATTCGTTAGTACCTGGATCAATTAGAACTTGGGGTGAACTGTCTCAAAAGTTCCTTGCTAAATATTTTCCACCATCTAAGACTACTAAGTTGAGAAATGATATAACATCTTTTTGTCAGTTTGAAGGGGAATCAATATATGAAGCATGGGAAAGATTTAAAGATCTCCTCAAAAAATGTCCACATCATGCAATACCAGATTGGTTAATAATTCAAACTTTTTATAATAGATTAGTTAGATCTCTTAGATCAATCATCGATGCTGCTGCTAGTGGATCATTAATGTCTAAACCATTTTCTGATGCTTATGCTTTAATTGAAGAAATGGCTACTAATAATTTTCAATGGCCTTACGAAAGGTTAAATCCTAAAAAGGTAGCCAGTGTTTATGAAAATGATGCTTTTACAATGTTAGAAAATCAAGTTGCTACTGTATCAAGGAAGATAGACCAATTTGGGATGAATTTTTCTCAGCCAAATCTCATGATTGAAGAAAAGTCATTAGACCAAATGGTTGATTCTTATTCTTCACCAGAAACTGTGAGTGCTATAATCAAACCTAACAACTCATATTCCAATTATTATAACCCATGTTGGAAGAATCATCCAAATTTTAACTGGAATAACAATAATCAGGGTGGTGTTAATCAACAATGGGGGAACACCCAAGTAAACCCATTAGGGAAATGGAACAACTAAGGTAATAATAATAATAGATTAAATTTTCCTTCAGGTTATAACAATGCTTTACAAAATAAGGAGAAGAAGTTGTTTATGGAAGAAGTGGTATCACATATGGGAAATCAATTACAAATTCAAGGAGCAACCATCAGAAATATTAAAAATCAATTGGGACAAATTGCAAATGCCTTAAGTAATAGATCCCAAGGAATGCTTCCAAGTAATACTGAAGTGAATCCAAGAGAAAAGAATAAAGAATAAGTGAAAGCAATTCAACTGAGAAGTGGAAAAGAATTGGAAGGTAGAGTTCAAAAAGAAACTAAAGTAGAGAAAGAAGAAATTGAAAGACCTAAAGAGGATGCTCCAAAAGGTTTTGAATGATCTATTTCTCCACCTAAGGTTGATTTAGAAAACCACCACCTCCATTTCCTCAGAGACTTCGTCAACAAAAGTTGGATAAGCAATTTTTAAAATTCTTGGAGATATTAAAGAAGCTTGCCATCAATATTTCATTTGCTGAAGCCCCGGAACAAATGCCAAGCTATGCGAAATTTATGAAGGATATTCTTAATAAAAGAGGAAGTTTGAAGAAAATGAGTCTGTTGCACTTAGTGAGGAGTGCAGTGCGATAATTCAGAAAAAGCTTCCTGAAAAACTTAAAGATCCTGGTAGTCTCACAATTCCATGTGCATTCGGAGAAAGATTATGTGGAAAAGCTTTATGTGATTTGGGTGCAAGCATTAACCTTATGCCTCTATCAATATTCAAAAGACTGGGACTAGGAGAAATAACCTCAACTACTATAACTCTGCAATTAGCAGATCGTTTGATCACATATCCTAAAGGAGTTATAGAAGATGTTTTGGTAAAAGTGGATCAATTTATTTTTCCTGTGGATTTCATTGTGTTAGATATGGAGGAAGATAAAGAGATACCCATAATTTTGGGGAGATCTTTTCTAGCTACAGGCAGAGCCATGACAGATGTGCAAAAAGGGAAATTAACGATGAGGGTTAATGATCAGAGTGTTACATTTAATACTTCAAAATCGATGAAATATCCTGCTAGAGGTAAAGAAGATGAGTGTTATAGGATGGATGTTATTGAATATTTAAGTGAATATCATTTCAAATCAATTTATGAAGAAAAAGTTGAAAGAGAAGGATTTGAATATAAGCAAGAAGATGAGTTATTTGATTCTGAAGATTTTCACGAGGAAGATTTAAAGTATGTTCGTGAAAGTTTTGAAGTGTTGGATATGACTGAGAAAAATAAATCTTATGGTCCATCAATTGAAAAACCTCCTGAACTTGAGCTAAAAATGCTTCCTGATCATTCAAAGTATGTTTTTCTAGGTGAATCCTCAACCTTGTCTGTTATAATTTCCTCTCAATTAACTGAAAAAGAAGAAGAGAGTTTACTTGAAATTTTGAAGAAGTACAAGAAAGCCTTTGAATGGATAATTGCTGATATTAAAGGAATCAGTCCTTCAATTTGTATGCACAGAATTCTTATGGAAGATAATTGCAAACCGCGGGCTCATCCCCAAAGGAGATTAAATTCTATCATGAAAGACATTATTAAGAAAGAAATTTTAAAATGGTTGGATGCTGGAATTATCTACCCTATTTCAGATAGTGCATGGGTTTGTCCTATTCACTGTGTTCCTAAGAAAGGAGGAGTAACTGTGACTGTTTATGAAAAGAATGAAATGATACGAACAAGACAAGTTACAGGGTGGCGAATATGCATTGATTATAGAAAGTTAAACCTTGCCACAAGGAAAGATCATTTTCCACTCTCTTTTCTAGATCAAATGTTGGATAGACTGGCTGGGCATAAATACTTTTGTTTTCTGGATGGATATACTAGTTACCACCAAATTCAAATTGCTCCTGAGGATCAAGAGAAAACTACGTTTACCAGTCCTTATGGTACGTTTGCTTTTAGAAGAATGCCCTTTGATTTATGTAATGCCCCTGCTACATTTTAGAGATGTATGATGGCTATTTTTTGTGATTTAATGGAAAAAAGGATTGAAGTTTTTATGGATGACTTTTCAGTGTTTGGAATTTCGTTTGAATCATGTTTAGAACATCTATCTAAAGTTCTAAAACGCTGTGAAGAAACTAATTTGGTCCTTAATTGAGAAAAATGCCAATTTATGGTAGCAGGAGGAATTATTTTCGGACATCGGATTTCAGAAAAAGGTTTGAAGGTATATCATGCAAAAATTCAAGTTATCTCTAATTTACCTTGCCCGACCAATGTAAGGGGAATTAGAAATTTTTTAGGACATGCTGGATTCAACAGGTGTTACATCAAAGACTTTTTAAAGATTACAAAACCTTTATACTGTTTACTGGAAAAGGATGCAATTTTTAATTTTGATGATGACTGCCGTAAAGCCTTTGAAACATTAAAAGAAAAATTAATCACTGCACTTGTAATAATTTCACCAAATTGGGAAAAACCTTTTGAATTAATGTGTGATGCTAGTGATTATGCTATTGGTGCTTATTTTGGGTCGAAATATGATAAAATTTTCAAAGTAATTTATTATGCTAGTAAAACTCTTAATGAAGCTCAAATTAATTATACCACTACTGAGAAAGAGTTATTAGCTATAGTATTTGCCTTTGATAAATTTCGATCATATTTAATTGGAACTAAATGTGTTGTGCATACTGATCATTCTGCTATTAAATACTTAATGAAGAAAAATGATGCAAAACCGAGGTTGATATGATGGATTCTTTTTTTGCAAGAATTTGATTTTGAGACAGTAGATAGGAAGGGTTCTGATAATCAAATTGCTAATCATTTGTCCAGGCTTGAAATTGAAAAATCTCTCTGTAATATTGAAGAAATTAATGAACATATTCCTGATGAAAAACTGTTCACTGTTAAAGAATTGCATGTGCCGTGGTATGCAGACATAGTAAACTTTATTGTTAGTAATATTATACCCTATGGTTTGACATATCATGAAAAGAAGAAATTTTTGTCTGATGCAAAGACTTATTTTTGGGATGACCCATTTATAAACAAGGAAAAGATCTAATAATTCGAAGATGTGTACCTTTGGAACAGACTTATGAAATTATTCAAAAATATCATGATTCTGATTATTGGGGACATTTTGGAAGTGATAAAACTGCAAATAAAATATTACAATCGAGATTTTATTGGCCAACAATTTTAAGGATGTGAATGTTTATATTAAAAATTGTGATAGATGTCGACGTAGTAGCAATATTTCTAGAAGAAATGAGATGCCCCTCAATTATATGTTGGAAGTTGAAATATTTGTTATTTGGGGATTAGATTGTATGGGACCATTTACACCATCTTTCGGAAATGTTTATATTTTGATAGCAGTAGACTATGTTTCCAAATGGATTGAAGCTATTGCTTTACCTCTATGTGATGCTCAAAGTGTTGCAAAGTTTTTAGAAAAGAATATATTTTGCAAATTTGGAATACCAAGAGTAATCATAACTGATGGGGGAAGTCATTTTAGAAATGCGATTATTGGGAAGTTAGCAAAGAAATATCATATTAATCATCACATTGCTACTGCTTATCATTCTCAAACAAGTGGTTGGTTGAGTTATCCAATCATGAAATTAAAAGAATATTGGAAAAAACTGTTAATCCAAATAGAAAGGATTGGTCAATTAAACTGGATTATACTTTGTGGGCCTATAGGACTGCTTAAAGAACACCTATAGGAATGTCCCCATATAGGCTGATTTTTGGAAAAGCTTGTCATTTACCTTTTGAACTTGAGCATAAAGCATATTGGGCTATTAAAGAGTTCAACTATAATTTGAAAGAAGCTGCTGAAAAGAGATTATTGCAATTGAATGAGCTTGAAGAAATAAGGAACGAATCTTATGAAAATGCTAAGATTTATAAGGAAAAAATGAAGTTATGGCATGATCGGAAGATTCTTACTAAAAATCTTGTACCAGGACAAAAAATTTTGTTGTATAATGCTAGATTGAGAATATTTTCTGGAAAACGTAAGTCCAGGTGGATGGGTCCATTTATTGTGATAAAAGTTTATTCTTATGGAGCTGTAGATATTCAAGATCCTAAGACTGGAAAAATATTTAAAGTTAATAGACATATACTTAAACCATATTTTTCAGTCAATAAATCTAATTCTGATGAGAATTTGATGTTGGGTCACTCAGAATGTGTTCTGGGTACGTTAAAACAAGCGCTTTGTGGGAGGTAACCCATATTTATCGGTGTGCTTTGCTTAATGTTTGTTTTGTGTGTTTTGTTTGCTTTGTTCAGTTTGTTTTTAAGTTTTTAGTGTTAGTAATTTGGAGTTTTTAAACTTAGGTAGAGTTTATTTGACCTTAATTGATGATTAAGAGAAGTCAGAATGAAAATTTGGACACTTAGTAGACTTGTGCTAAATTGTGCACTGGCGGCTAAGCGCCGGCTAGTTGGCGCTTAGGCGCCACAGTTATAAAAAATGTGAAAAATGTGGATCTAGAAGCCTAGATCGTGGGGGAGAAGTTTTGGGAGTTATTTAGGAGTTTCTAAACGTCTCGGGGAATATTCTAGCGTTTCCCAAGTCTATAAAAAGGATATGACTTAAGAAAAACACTTGCCTCAAGTCCTATTTCATTTCTGAAGATCTAAGAAGAGAATTTTGAGTGCATCATGTCTTCCTGGGAGAACGAGATGAAGAAGAAACAAGATTCTAACAAAAGTAAGTTCATTAGTGATAGTGCTAAGGAGTTATTTAATGGATATCTTGCTGTTAGTATTAAGGTATTGCAGAAATGATTGCAAAAATTGAAGCCCGAGTGACTTCGATGGAAGCAAAGATCAATGAAACTAATCTGCATTTGGATCACATGAGATGACAACTCAAGATGCAATTCAATCATTCAAGGTACGTGGAGGAAATAGATAAGACGATGTTTGTAAAGAACAAATGAATTGAAGAAGATGATGTAAGAATGAACAATGATCGTCCGTTCTATCAAATTTATATTCCAGAAGGGTCAAATGAGAATAATAGTGGTCCTGAATATATTCTGCCTAATGGAGAATGGAATTAAGAGTGTTTTGTTTTGTTTTGTTAGTGTTCTTATGTGTTATGTTAATGTTCTTGTGTGTTATGTTTGGTGTGTTTAGTGTTTTTATTTAAGTATTAACTATGCCTGATGATGTGATGGTTACATCCTAGAGATGTATACTTATCAGTCTGAGATTAAAGTCTCTTGTATTTTGAGAATTTCATCCTTTATGTTTGGATAGAAATTCTAGTATTGTATTAAGTGTTATGTTTGTTTTAATATAAGTTTGTGTTTTTGTGAAATTTGTGTGGAATCAATGGTTATTAAATTTTGATTTGGAGTATTGGAAGATTTATGGGGAGAAATAATTATTTTGGAGTAATTAAGGGTGATTAACCAAGTGATTTAGTGCATATAACTTAATTATGAAAATTTGGGTACTGGCGGCTAAGCGTCATAGTGCCGGCGCTTACGCGCCAGATTTCGCGGCTAAGCGCCGAAAGTTCACGCTTAGGCGCCAGTTCGCAAAAATTGGTTCCCGAAAGTTAAAAACCCTAAAATTGTCATTTTCATCCGCCCCATCATCTTCAACCTTCGTTTACCGCGAAAGAGGAGCCTAGGGTATCATTTTGTGGATCATTTAAGAGTCGATCTCAACAAAAATTGTTAGATTTGAATCCCTTGTGGTAAGAGCACTACTCCTAAGTAAAAATTTTTTGATTTTCACCGTGTATTTTGAGTACGTTATGGAAAATCATAAAATCACTATTCATGGTGAAAATTTGTGGAAAAACTTGAGAAATTGCTTGGATTTAGTGAAAATGTCTTTTCGAAGATATTTTAGCAAGTTTAGTTTGATTTTGGAATTTATGGTGAATTTTTCTTAAATTTTTAGAGATGGCTCCAAAGTCAAAGCGTGCACGAGAAAAGACGAAGTTTGATTCTGACAAATTTGTTAGTATGAGGGCTGAGGAACGATACGTCGATGCATTGTAGTCACGTAAGTTGATTCTTGAGCGTGTGTTTAGTAAGCCAGGAGAGGTGATTGAGATATGATTGCTAGAAGAAACTGGGAGAATTACTGTTGCTTCTCCACTGTTGCTGTTATTTCTGTGGTTAGAGAATTTTATGCAAATTTACCTGCTGCAGAAGAGAATCAAGTGATGGTTAGAAGGCATGAGGTCAACTTTTCTTCTGGTGCAATCAATACTTTTTATGGACTACCTCCTGACATGTTGTGATTTTATTCTAACTATAATCCTTCAGAAGGAGAATTAGATGAGATCATGGAATTTCTGACTGATGGAAGAGGATTATGAAAAATAACAAATGATAGAAGAGTGAACTTTCCTTCTTCCAAACAGAATGTCATTTCTAAGGCGTGGCATTATTTTATCTCATCTAAGTTGTTACCTTCGAGTCATACTAGTGAAGTAAAGAGAGAAAGAGCTGTGTTGAACCATTGTATTCAGTAAGGGAAGCCATTGACATTGGAAGTATAATTTATTATTATGTTTTGAACTGTGCTAGATCAACCACTACTGTAGGTATGGGATTTCCTTCCTTGATTCATTTACTATGTGAATGATCTGGAGTGAAGTTTGAAACCTGGGAAGAGGTACTTCAGCCATTGAGACAAATTACTAGTTTAAACGTTGGTGCTTACACTATACATTCAGAGTTTGGTTGGAGAGGAGGATTTGGTAAGGCTTCTACTGCTTCTACTGCTTCTACTTCTCATGCTACTACTTCACGTGCTTCATCATCTACTGATTCGCAGACTGGTTTATTAAGAAATATTTTGAAAAAAGTGAGTCTTACTCGAGAGCATATGAGAGATATGGATGGTAAGCTGGATAATGTGGAAAGATATATTGTAAAACATGATGAATATGAGGAAAATTATCAGCAATATGTGGATAGACTGATTAGAGGTGATTAGAGTGCTGAGATGCCCCCTTATCCATTCTACATACCTTATGTGCCATCCGGGGATTAGAACGAGAAGGATGATGATGTTGATGAGGATGATGAGTAGATTGTGTTATTTGTTTTTGTTGTGGTATTGTTGTGGATGTATGTTTGTTTTGTTAGTATTTTGTTTGATAATTGTATTGTGATGTGAACCTTGATAGTATGCAGATTGTAGTTGTACTATTTTTTTGTTATGCATATTCAAATGTATTGTTGTTGTTGTGTTGTTGTTTTATATATTGCTTTGTGGTAGTGTGTGAAATAATAAATTTTGTTTATATGTGTATGTTATGTCAGAGTTTTTAGTAGTGTGTACTTTAATTCAAGAACTGTTGGGAGATTATAAACCACTATTAGGAACTTCTACTTAGGAAACTACGTATTTAAAATTTTTCAAATTCCATTACTATCTGTTATCTGTATCAGTGTGTTATTTTAGTTGGTGTGTATTTGCTTTGAAAACCTCCACTACTGTAGAAGTCTTTTTGAAATTTTTACTTTTCTATGTATAAAAAAATAAATATGTTTTGAAAAACAAAATTTGATTTCATTTTACTCCTGTTATTTAAATTATTATACTTGCATATTAGGATATTAATAATTCCTGCAAGCATGATATGTCAGTTTTTATTTCTCACCAATATATCATTTCTTATGCTTAAATGTTTTATCTTAATTAAAAAATTAAAGTTTTGGGGGATTTATTTTTTTAAAAACAAAGATTTTCAAAAACCTAAAATTTTATTTGATTTTCAAGAATACTTAAAAATAAATCATATTTTTGATTCAGAACAATTATGTACATGAAGTTATATTAGGGGAACAAAAATTTTGAATATAGAAATGAATAAAAGAATTTAGTTAAAATTTATAGTAATCATGAAAAACTTAAAGTTAAAATTTTCCTAATGAAGAGGTGTTAAATAAAGTTAAACTATCTTTAGTAAGAAGTTTTGTATTTTTGGATAAATAGAAGATTTGACTTTTATTCTTCAAGGCTTAAATTTCTTTTATTGAAGAATAATTTTCAAATACTATTATTATGATTTTTAAGTAAAAGATGTATATCTAACCTTTATTTTAAATGGAATGGAGGAATTCAAAATCATTAAAGGCCTATCCAGATATAATAATCCTTGCCATATAAAAAAAAAGTGAAAAATATTATATGAAAAGGGAGGAGAAGCTTGAGGATTTAAGGGCCTAATAAAAAATTGGTTTCATACCTAAAGTTTAAGATTTAAGTTCAGAGAAAAGCTAAAGCTTAAGGTTATAATATAGTAAGTAAAAATTATTTTCAAATAAAAATTTTTAAGTGAGAAAAATAAGTGTTTGAATCCTATATTTTGAAGAATTCTACAAATATTTCTGAAATAGATAGAAACTTATATTTGTCATTTTCCTTTACTTAAGAACTTTCTAAACTTTAAGTTGGTTTTAATTACTAAAATTTTTTCTAAATTGGACTATTCCATTTATAGAACAAAATTTTATTATCTTCCTAAGAAACTCATTACATAAATTGCATGATAAAATGTTTTATGAGATTAATTGTCACTTGAGGACAAGTAACATTTTAAGTTTGGGGGATTTTGATACACATAAAATATTTAGTATTTTTATGCACATTTTATACCTATTTTTAATGATATTGCACTTTAATAGAATGTATTTTGTGTTTTTCTTACATGTATGATGAAAATGGATGGTCATGATGAAAGGAGCAAAATTGGATCAAATTTGGAGCAAAAAAAGGAAAAATCAAAATTTTGGCACTGGAGACTAAGGGCGGCGCTTAGCCGCCACAGTTAAAAATCGAAATTCAAATGAATTTGGCGCAAATTTTAAAGGGGATGGGATGCAACTCTTGGTGGTAATTACCATAACTTCCTTTGGGCGGCAAGTTTGAATGAAGAGGTGTGTTCCTTGGTAGATACATTGAATGTGGACACATTTTGAAGAGACACCAAGGCACCTTTTGGTTTACTATTTAAAGAGAGTCTTAGGAAAGATTAGGAGACTCTTCCTTTGCATTTTGAAGGGTTCTTTCTTTCTTTCTTTTATTCTTCCACTGCATTTTAAGAGTTTTTATTTTAGATTAGGAGTAGAGAGTAGAAAGGAGAAAAGAGTCGGAGTGAAGTCTTCTTCTTCCCACTTTTTTTCTTTCTTTTAGTTTAGTTTTTATTGAAGTCTGAAGTCTGTATTCTGAGTCATCGGAGTTGGGAGACTTGCTCTGAGGAGTAGTTTAGCGAAGAGTCAAAGTTTCAGAGGAACTTCCTTAGTCTTGTGGAGAGGATTTTCAGATAAGTGTTTACTTTTAATCTTTATATTAATACTTGCTTTAGTTTGTTATTTTTCTTATTGTTTTTAATTTCAAATCAATGTGTTTTTGAATTTTCTCAATGCATTCTGAGTAGTTTACTTTATCTTTTTCTTTCTTAAATGGAGAAGTAATTAATTTACAAAGAATTGTTGTGGAAAGTTTAAGTGTTTAAAAGTTGGAAGAAGTTGTGAAGATTAATTCTAAAACTTTGTTTACTTCTTAATTTGGTCTGTTAAGTTGTAGAATTTCTTGAGATTATGAAAGATCCAACGCGGTATTGTCTCATAAAAGTTAGTAAGAATCACATGCAATTATATGGGTGAGAATTGTAGTCCATATAATTGAATGTAATATTAGAAGATATTTTTATAAAAGAGAGTAAAATTAGAGGATTTTAGAATGACAGGCTAAAACCCCCTAATTTGGTTTGAAGTTTTGAGTTTTGTTATGAGAAGTTAGCCCCCAGGTGGTGGGAATCGAGGGAACTCTAGAGAGAGACTGATATCTTCCCTGCCTAACCATGTTCAAAATAATAAAAAATTTAAATTACCCTATGTTCTTTATAGAACCAAGTAAGGGTAAAGAACACATTTGCTTCTATCTGTCACAACAAATTTGAATATTTCCACAACACTACTTTAAGAATTATTACTACTTCATAAAAGGAAAGAAAAAGATATTCTAGTTAATAGTATTTTACATCCAGTGTTATTAGTTATTATAATTTTAATTTCTTGCTTAACCTTTTAAGGAAATTTCAAAAGACAAATCAACTTTCAAAACTTTTCAAAATCAATACATACTTTTTTAAAAACAATTAAAGAAAGTAAAAAGATAATTTTCTGATTCCTTTAAAAATTTTCATATTTTCTGTGTGGGTTCGATATCTCGCGACTTAATCAGAAAGTCCTATATTACTTGATAAACGATACGTATACTTGCGTAGTATCCCATATTATAAAATCATAATTTTCATATTTAAATCATCAACACATATATTCCTAGCGACCCAAGTTTTTGGCGTTGTTTGCCAGGAATCAAGTTTTTAGCGTCGTTACATTTACAGGACAGTATCAAGTTTTTGGCGCGGTTACATTTATCGGGGATCAAGTTTTTAGCGTCGTTGCCGGGGAAAATTAACTAAATTGCATTTTAAAGAGAATTAAGAAATTTGAAATTTTTACTTTTCTTTATTTTTGTTAGTGTATAGTGTTCTGTTTTGTTTTATTGTTGTATGCGTAGTCCAGGTTCTGAAGGACTTGTGCCTTACGATTCTGATTCAAAACATCTTCTATAACTCATTTAGGATATGTGATCAAACGATCTGCTAATTACAGAGTTATAGTAGTTGGGGTTATTTCTCCTAGTTCCAGTCTTTTGAATATTGATAGAGGCATAAGGTTAATGCTTGCACCCAAATCACATAAAGCTTTTCCACAGAATCTTTCTCCGATTGCACATAGAATTGTGAAACTACCAGGATCTTTAAGTTTTTCAAGAAGCTTTTTCCGAATTATCGCATCGCACTCCTCACTAAGTGCAACAAGTCTCATTTTCTTCAAACTTCCTCTTTTTATTAAGAATATCCTTCATAAATTTCGCATAGCTTGACATTTGTTCTAGGGCTTCAGCAAATGGAATATTGATGGTAAGCTTCTTTAATATCTCCAAGAATTTTAAAAATTGCTTATCCAACTTTTGTTGACGAAGTCTCTGAGGAAATGGAGGTGGTGGTTTTTCTAAATCAACCTTAGGTGGGGAAATATGTCTTTCAAAACCTTTTGGAGCATCCTCTTTAGGTCTTTCAATTTCTTCTTTCTCTACTCAGTTTCTTTTTGAACTCTACCTTCCAGTTCTTTTCTACTTCTCAGTTGAATTGCCTTCACTTGTTCTTTATTCTTTTCTCTTGGATTCACTTCAGTATTACTTGAAAGCATTCCTTAGGATCTATTACTTAAGGCATTTGCAATTTGTCCCAATTGATTTTTCAATATTTCTGATGGATGCTCTTGAATTATTAATTGATTTCTCATATGTGATACAAATTTTTCCATAGACAACTTCTTCTCCTTATTTTGTAAAGCATTGTTTTAACATGAAGGATAAGTTAATTTATTATTATCACCTTGGTTGTTCCAATTCCCCAATGGGTTTACTTGGGTGTTCCCTCATTGTTGATTAACACCACCCTGACTATTGTTATTTCAGTTAAAATTTGGATGATTCTTCCAACCTAGGTTATAATAATTGAAATATGGGTTGTTAGGTTTGATTATAACATTCACAGTTTCTGGTGAAGAATAAGAATCAACCATTTGGCCTAATGAATTTTCTTCAATCATGAGATTTAGCTGAGAAAAATTCATCCCAAATTGGTCTATCTTCTTTGGTACAGTAGCAACTTGATTTGCTAACATTGTAAAAGCATCATTTTCATAAACACTGGCTACCATTTTAGGATTTAACCTTTCAGAAGGCCATTGAAAATTATTAGTAGCCATTTCTTCAATTAAAACATAAGAATCTGAAAATGGTTTAGACATTAATGGTCCACTAGTAGCAGCATCGATGATTGATCTAAGAGATCCAACTAATCCATTATAAAAAGTTTGAATTACTAACCAATCTGGTATCACATGATGTGGACATTTCCTGAGATCTTTAAATCTTTCTCATGCTTCATATATTGATTCCCCTTCAAACTGACAAAAAGATGTTATATCATTTCTCAACTTAGCAGTCTTAGATGGTGGAAAATGTTTAGCAAGGAACTTTTGTGACAGTTCACCCCAAGTTCTAATTGATCCAGGTGCTAATGAATGTAACCACTTTTTAGCTTTATCCCTTAGTGAGAATGGAAAAAGTCTAAATCTAATAGCATCATCCGAAACACCATCATATTTAAAAGTAGCACACAACTCTAGAAAATTAGCAAGATGCAAATTAGGATCTTCAGTTGTTGCTCCCCCAAACTAATTATTACACCATTTGGATAATAGCAGGTTTAAGCTCAAAAGAATTAGTAGCTACAGTAGGGTTTTGAATACTACTACGAAGTTCATCTACTGTAGGGTTAACATAATCTCTTAAAGGTCTTAATTCTTGATGGATGCCAACATTTTGATTTTGATGATTTGTCATTTCTTGAATATTTTTATCTTTTCTGTAATTTTAATTTTTTTTATTTTTCTGATAGTTCTTTCTAATTCAGAATCGTAAAGCACAAGTCCTTCAGAACCTGAACTACGCATACAACAATAAAACAAAACAAAACACTACACACTAACAAAAACAAAGAAAAGTAAAGAATAGGATTGCTCCTATTTGACACATACAATATTTAATGCATCTCATTTCTTTACATTATCCAATTCATTACTTGAGAATAGTAGTTTTATTATCTCAAAATTTTCCAAACCAATTTATCCTGAAAGTGTTATCTTTAATATTAATATTTTTCTTTAGGAGTAGTTACTAGTTATTTTAAAATTAAGATTTACCATTAAGAGTAGTTGTTAAAAAAACCACTTATATCGACCTTCCAAACTAAAGTCTAATAATAGTAGGCTATAATTTGACTAAGGACCTCTTACCTCGATTCCCTGTGGGATCGATAAACGAGACTCCACTAGAGCCCTATATTACTTGAGCGATACGTATACTTGCGTTTAAAATTATGACTTTACAAAATCATTATAAATATATAAATCTGGGTTCATAAATTCTTGCTTATAAAAAAGTCGCATCATCATCCTACGATGGATCAAAAGTACACGCGGCACCGCGCAATTAAATGCTGCCATCTGACTCAGTGCTGATTGGGCTCTGCGGTTCCCCTCCATCTCTCCATCCGACGTGATCTGAGCTGTTCGTCTGATACACGCGCGATCAGTCACTGCTGGTTCATCATCCCCAACTAGTTCAACTCAAGAGCCATCCACCTTCCAGCCTTAAGAACTTGAGCTAGACTCAAAAAAATCAAGAGGGTTGTTTCTAAAGACTCATCTAGTGCAGACGAACCTATCTATATGACTAACCTAGCCTAAAATCGACCCAACATGCATGGAGAATCAAAATAAGCTCGAGAAGGTGGGAGAGTTCTATACCTTGATCTGAGAGGGGAGTCCTCAATCAGATGGTTGCAGAAGCTTCAGGGAGGTCCAACGAGCTAACATATGAAGTTCCTTGCTGTGGTGAATTTCCTAGACCTAAATTCGACCAGGTCCGATGTTAGGTGTTGATCAAACTCTAGGTTAGAGAAGCTCTTGATGGAAATTTTATGAGGGATCTTTTTTTTCAGTGTGGGGATGGTGTAAAGTCAATCGATTTGAAGTTTGATGCAGTGTGGAGGTATGTGAAGCTTCTCCTGATTTTGGCTAGAAATTGGGCTAGGAAATTAGCTCTAGACAATGGGAGTTAGGGTTGGAGAACGGTTGGCTTTAACTTTAAAGGGCTAGAAGAGGCTCTGGAAGAAATTGGACAGAGTCTCTCCAAGATAAGTGTGCATCTTCTCTTCTTGGTCGTGAAGGGGTAGGTTTAAATATCCATGGATGTGGGGGAGCTCAGGGCTTGATTTTGGGTGCAATGGGTTGCCTATGTGGAGTGCTAAATAGTGTCATTGACCAATTAGGGTTGGCCAGATAGGATGAGTGAGTTTAGGTTTGAATGGGGGAAGGTGGCTCTCAGTTTTGGCTCCTCCAACACTAGGCCGATCGGCTCGACTGGGCCGAGAGAAGGTGGCTAGAGGTTAGGTGAGCCAATGGGGAGTTCTTAATGGTGATTAAGTGCTATGGCGATGACTTGGGGTAAATCAATATATGGTTTGGCCAAATAAGGAAGGAGATCCCCTAAATTAGGGGACCCTTGGTCCATAACCCATTTAGGTTGGGCTAAGTGGATCTTGGGTGGTTCCTAGGGTCCACTTGGCTGCTGCGATGAGCTTAGCTTGGTCAATTTGACTAGGTTTGGTCACATTGGGTCATAGGTTTAATTTTGGGGACTTTGGATTCAAGTTGGGCTAGGTTGAGTTTAGGTCCAATTTGGGGTCATGTAATTGAGCAAATTTTGTGTAAATGATTGTTATGAAACATTTGGAGAAGGATTGGAGTGATTTTGAATTTGTTTTGGGGGGAGGGAGTCAATTTGGCTTGATTTGATTATTTGGTCAATTTTGGGTCATTTAGGCTAGCTTGGGTTTGAGAGGCTATAGTGGGGTTAAGACTCAATTGAATGTTCTAAATGGTCTATGGGGATTTCATGAAGCTTTCTTGACACTAATTGGGTGGAGATTTTAGGGTTATGGTATTCAATTTGGTGAAATTTGAGCATGTGACACATTTGGGGCAAAATTGGGGATTTTGACTTGGGTTGGATTTGAGTGAGGTTTTAGCTCAAATTTGGGTCAATTGGTGGTTCAATTTAGTTTAGGGGAATGTCATGAAGGGTTTTGGATATTAATTTGAGGAATTAGTTTGGTCATGGGGTACAATTTTGGGGAATTTGATCATATGGTTAAAATTGGTTTTTTGGATTTGGGTTAAAATTGGGCTTGCATTTGGGTCAAATTGGATTTTGATTTGGTTTGCATTGGGTTTGGACATGGTAAAATTGAGTTTAGAATTGAAATGGGGCTGATTGCGGTCAATTGGGTGGACGTTGGGTGTGATTTGGGCATTTTTGGCTTAAAAGGGCAATTTGGGGCTTTTGATCAAAATAGGTTAATTTGGTCAAATTAGGTCCAATGAAGTGGTTCGAATTGGTTTTGGAGACATTTTGGATAATTATAAAAATTTTGGGAATTTTAAATTTGGATGGCATTTTGGTAATTTTGGCTAATTTGGAGTGTTTTGGTCAATTTTGATGATGAAGAACATTCTGGAATGATTTTTGGAGGAAATTTAGTAATTTGGCCTATTTTTTGGATTTTTGGTCAAAATAAGGGTTGTAGGGGTTGTATTTTGGTAATTTGGTAGGCTTGAAGGGCTAAAGGTCAAAATTTGGGAATTTTGGTAGAATTTGGTGTCAATTAGAATTTTCAACTTTTTTGAGCCATGAACCAAGGGAATTCCCACTTTGGATCCTCTATGTGTTGGTTTTAACCAAACATTAGCTCAAATTTGGGTCAATTGGTGGTTCAATTTAGTTTAGGGGATGTCATGAAGGGTTTTGTATATTAATTTGAGGAATTAGTTTGGTCATGGGGTACAATTTGGGGGAATTTGATCATATGATTAAAATTGGTCTTTTGGATTTGGGTTAAAATTGGGCTTGCACTTGGGTCAAATTGGACTTTGATTTGTTTTGCATTGGGTTTGGACATGGTAAATTTGAGTTTAGAATTGAAATTAGGGCGGATTGAGGTCAATTGGGTGGACATTGGGTGTGGTTTGGGCATTTTAGGCTTAAAAGGGCAATTTAAGGCTTTTGATCAAAATAGGTTAATTTGGTCAAATTAGGTCCAATGAAGTGGTTCGAATTGGTTTTGGAGATATTTTGGATAATTATAGAAATTTTGGGAATTTTAAATTTGGATGGGTATTTTGGTAATTTTGGCTAATTTGGAGTGTTTTGGTCAATTTTGATGATGGATAACATTTTGGAATGATTTTTGGAGGAAATTTAGTAATTTGGCCTATTTTTTGGATTTTTGGTCAAAATAAGGGTTGTAGGGATATTTTGGTGATTTGATAGGCTTGAAGGGCTAAAGGTCAAATTTTGGGAATTTTGGTAGAATTTGGTGTCAATTAGAAATTTCAAGCTTTTTGAGCCATGAACCAAGGGAATTCTCGCTTTGGATCCTCCGTGTGTTGGTTTTAACCAAACCTTAGCCCAAGGCCAAGAGCTTGGGGAACCACCCACACGAGTTTCCAAAAGAATGGGGGAAAATATAGGCATGTTTGGTTTAGGGTTGTGAGGTAGTGAGTATAAGTGCAAAGTAGGTGTGTGTGTGTCTGTGTGAGCCCGACCTGCACTGCACCATCCAGGGTGAGTCCTAAGGCTTAACCATCCTATAGGGAACTCCTCTTGAGCTTCATGATGGTTAGTCTCATCTAGGGCTGTCAAAAAAGCTCGTTGTTCGCGAACACTTCGTGTTCGATTCGCCAAAATGTTCGTGTTGGATTCGTTCGATAAGCAAACGAGACGAACACGAACAATTTTTTTCGTTCGGTTTGTTAAACGAACCAAACACGAACAGTGATGTGTTCGTTCGTGTTCGATTCGTTATTATTCGAAATATAAAATAATTTAAAATAATTATATATAAAAATTTTATGATATTTTAAAAATAATTATATATTATAAAAATTTATCATATTTTAAATAATTAAACTTCTAGAAATTATAATATATGATAAATTATTAATAACAATAATAATATTATACTATTAATTATATTAATATAAATATTATAATATTATAATATTATAATTAATATACTATACTATACATTAAAATAAAACCCTAAAGAAAACACTAAACGTCATATTCGGTTTGCTTCATTTTGAGGAAGTATGAATTATCCGATGTGTAAGGAATACCTGATAAATTTACTTCATTTTGAGGAAGTATGCCATCAAAACTAGGGCTGTAAAAAAAGCTCGTGTTCGCAAACAGTTCGTGTTCGGTTCGCTATGAAGTTCGTGTTCGATTTGTTCGATAAGCAAACAAGCAAACACAAACAATTTTTTTTCGTTCGGTTTGTTAAATGAATCAAACACGAACAGTGATGTGTTCGAATATTTCGAACACGAACACTAGCTCTGTTCGTTCGTGTTCGGTTCGTTTACACCCCTAGTCTCATCCTCCTCAGTACTTAGAGGTTAGACTGTAAGCATTTGAAACTCCAAGTGAAGGAAAAAAATGTTTTGAATTTCTAAGGGGGAAGTGTCCCATCATTAGTCTTCTAAGATAGTCACCAGAAAAGTCTTATGGCTAGACCCTAGGTTATCCTAAAAGAAAGACTAAACCTTAACAAAAGTGAGGTCAATAGATTCCCCCACTCTCCAAGAGAAACCCAATAAAAATTCCTCACAAAATTCTCATAAAAGTCCATTTCATTGTTTTTAGTCAAAATTTAAGTTAAAATCCCATGAAAATGAATCCCAAGGAATTATGGATCACCAACCATTTTACACTTTTGCCTAATTCACGCCTCTTCAATCAAATATATTTATTTTGAAACCACATATTACTGTATTTAAAATAGGTAATTACATACATAACACTCACAACATTGTTATTTAACAACTTTGAAACTTATAGAAGGGGTGTGATTAACTCACTATGTTAGGGTGAGAGAATATGGATGGAGGAGATTAATGTATTAGCTTTGGCGAGCAGGAAGGAAGACTACAAGCTCTAAACTTAGGAGAGGGACAAGCTTCGGCAGAGGGATGAAGCTTGAGGATGTAGAGCTAGGGGGATTGATGAGGGAGATATGAGTGCCTCTCGGTTTGAAATGGGAGGCCCTCTAACACATGATTGAGGGGTTAATGGATGCTACTTTTAAAGTATCAAGTATCAAGTGAGTTTCCCATGCAACATCCATAACATTAAAGCGGGGGCATCTTCATACATAGCACAAAATTTATATATGTTTACATATTTCACAATTAAACTTCCCTATTTACACAAACAAAATTATCAATTTCTAAAACTGTAATACACATTTTCATGCATGAGTCTAATGCATCAAAGTAATATGTATGTAAATACACAAATTTAAGTGTGAGGTATGTAAATATATAAGAATTATGCAGTACCTATGCAAAATTTTCAATAATTTTTTAGGCATAAGATACCTAATTAAAAGTATTTCAGTGCTAGCAGAGGTGTAAACAAACCAAGTTGAGCTCGAGTCACAATGAACTCAAGCTCGGCTCACCTGATAAAATGGCAGCTCAAACTCAAGCTCGTGTCAAGCTTATATTATAATTTTAAGCTCGACTCGTCATTTTATCACGAAGCTCGAGAGTTCGACCTGAGAGCTTGATAAGAAAGCCACATTAATAGTCGTCAGAGACTGCAATGTCTAGTGCTTGCCAAAAAAAACATTGATGTTCAAGCGAAAAAAAATGATGACTTGGCTGAAAGAGCTGTCTCCCAAAAAAAAAAAAAAAAGGAAAAAAAAAAGTATAAAACTCTTTATTTATGAAATAGATGATAAATTTGCTGTATCACTTTCCAGAAAAGATCACAGGAAGTTTTTCTATATTTCTATTTTTTGAAGCACAAACTTTTTATTAATTTAATCTATTAAATTTTAATTAAATATTGAGCCGGCTTGTGAGCTTATTCGAACTAGCTCGTTTAACATACGGCTTGAATTTGAGCTCGAGCTTGTGACTCGATAAGCTGACTAAGGACTTCACTGATCTTATTTGGCAGATGTGTAAATAAATAAATAAATGAAATATATATACCACACACATTTATTTTTTATTTTTTCAACATTAAAGACAAGTTACGTATTGAGAATATCCGAGTGTGGCTCGTTCCAGGGACAAGTCACAAGGGCGAGTGTTGAAATACTCCGTCCTGCCAAACTAAACTAAACAATACCGTAGTTAACGACAAAGTTCAATTTCTGTTATAGCCACAATGACCTCTTCCCCTGTCCATGGTCCCTTTAGTTAAACGGTAACTCTAAGAACAACAAAAGTTCGAATCGTGACGCCGGGAAGATCTCGAAATTAGCATAGTTGATGTCTCTTTCTCTGTCTTCTGTCACCCTCTCTCCCCGCCCTTTGCAGTGGAGGCTTTGCAGTGCTTCGCCCGGATTGGAGGAAGCGTGCCTGTCGTTCTACCCTGCAGTTTTACTTCCGCCGCTTTGGTATTTGCAGATTTGTTTAGAGAAAAAGAGTCATTCTTGGTGCCATAAGACTTCCTTTTCTTAGCCATTTCGAGAAGATTGCGGTTTCTGATAGAGGCAAGTGGTTTGTTTTCTCCTTCGTTGTGACTGTTTATGATTTGTTTTAGAGGAGATTCTGTTTACTGTGTCGCTGAAGCTTTGTTTTATGCTTTTTTTCCACTATTTATATACTCTTTTGGTTATCAGGTTGATGTTTGGGTTTTTAGGTTTAGAGACTTTGAAGCTTGTGAACTGAATGCTTTGAACATGCTTTATGATTTTGATGCCCTGCTGAAATGGGCATTCATGGAAGAGTTCTTCCTTTTGCTATTTTGGAAAGCGGCTTATTAATATTGAGTCACTTGTGTTTGATTTTTGCCACCCCTTTCTTTTTTCCTGAAAGTTATTCTCTTAACAATGCTAAACATCATCTTACGATTTGAATATTAAGATATTTTTGGGTGATGGCATTGTTGGTGATGATGAGATTGGTGTGGTGTCAACGATTGTTCTTTCAGTTAAAAAAAAAAAAACTAAATATTTTTTCACTCTTGTTTCTTTTGTTAATTTGGGTTGATTCTTCTTGTAAGGTAATAATTTATGTTTCTCAGGTTTAAGAAGCTTGAGTAAATGCATAATCAGTGTTCTAATTTTGTATTATGGTGTTGTCCTATTTTGAAGAATAAGGATAGTTTTCCCTTTCTTACATTTTATTTTATTAGTGCAGGATGGGTCTGTTTTCACTAGCCAAGGTTTGTTGATGCAGAAATGGCCCTAATAGATTGCCATCCGTTGGAATTTCTCAATTACAATAGAGCTGTGTTAGCAAAAAACATCTCATATGCAGAATATGTAGTTTATACACAAGTCTATAGTCATGGCAATTTCTAGCATCTTAGATAGGTTTTAGAGAGAGTTAAGTAATAGTATGGAAGAAATACCATCTTACTCTGATAACTATAGATCTTCCTCATCTTCAGCAAGCAGTCCTATAAACAAAGGGCCATCAGGTGCCTTTTTCTATTTGAGGAAACCTGGTGCTCTACGAAAGCCAATTTCATTCGAGGACTCGCCAGAGTGGGATGATGTCGAGATTGATCCTCACATCGAGGGGGAAGATTCTATCCATGTTGCAACTACTACAGCCTCTCCATCCCTTTCTAAGGTCAATAGTGGGTCATTTCCATCTCCATCAGTACCCTCTTCTTCAGTTGTTGAAAGAAGGGTTGCTGGGGCTTCAATTGTTTGGAAGGACCTTTGTGTAACTATAAAAGAAAAGAGGAAGTATTCTGATAAGGTGATCAAGAGTTCAAATGGCTATGCTCTTCCAGGGACACTTACAGTTATTATGGGACCTGCTCGATCGGGGAAGTCAACGCTTCTGAGGGCGATTGCAGGTTTTATTTATTATTATATAAATGAAAAAGTTTTATTTTAGTTTGATAAATAGAAAATGCTATTTATTTTAGTTCGTGTGAGTTTTAATTAAGCAGTGCATTCATATCCATGAAGCCTTTAACTTTGCAAAGGACACAATTCAATATTTTATGCGCTCATATAAGATTTTCAAAGCTATGTTATGGATTTTGACTTTGTTTCTCAGGCTGACCTGCAAATTTATCATGGAAGTAAAGGGATGAAAAATGTAATTATATTCTGTCTTTGAAAAAAAGGAAAAATATCTATGCTTTGCCTATCTGACATGTTTAAGAGGGAGTTAAATATAATGCAAAGAATTAACCTAGCTGGAGTATGTATGCAATTAGTTAAGAATACAGCTTTTTTTAAGGATTCTTTTGAAGGAGCCATATTTCATGTTTTTTTTGTGTTTTTAATACTGAATTCTGTTATGTCATTGTGGCTTTGCAGGTAAATTACCTGTTCCAGCAAGGCTGTATGGTGAAGTTTTTGTGAATGGGGTGAAATCTCCAATGCCTTATGGTTCTTATGTGAGTTTTTCTATCTGATTAGCTTTTGCCAATATTATGTTTTTTCACTGCCAATTTGATAATAAATATGAGCATCACTTGTCCATGTTGATGTAGATTTAAATTTGTTTACACTATCATGCTGTTGCATTTATAGCCACTATGTTTATATGTCACGCACCCACAATTTGCTCAATAGCTGATTTCTTGGCTGTAACACGTCTTAAGTTCTATTTACATGTTTCATGAAGTTATCACTTTAAAATGTTTTGATTCTCTTACAAGAACATATGCCATATCAAACTTTCTTTTCATGTTGATTTGTCTCGGATATTTATTTGATTCCTATGCTCTTTCAGTTGTAAGCTCCACCGTAGAAGTAGTGCAATCGTGGATCACTTATCAAAATGGCCATTTTTCATAAACAAAATTGCAAAGTTTTCGGAAGCAAAATCTGAAGTTAATTATTGTAGTAAATTTTCTCAGGGCTATGTAGATCGGAAAGATGTGCTGATAGAATCTCTCACTGTCAGCGAATTTTTATACTATTCCGCACTTCTTCAACTCCCTGGTTCTTCATCTCATAGAAAGGCTCTAGTAGAGGACGCAATTTCGGCAATGTCTCTTGGGGATTACGCAGACAAACTCATTGGTGGTCAGTTTTTTATGAAGCGTCTTCCTCATGGTGAGAGGAGGCGTGTCAGTATTGCCAGGGAGCTTGTAACAAGACCATATGCTTTATTCATTGATGAACCACTTTATCATCTGGACAGGTTACTTTCCAATTCAGTTTTTTTAATTTCATCATTCTTTATTTGTTTTTCAATGAGTTTTACTGTCTTGTACTAATAATTAATTTTTTTTTTTCTCCTTAATAGTGTATCTGCTCTACTCTTGATGGTCACACTGAAGAAACTTGCCAGCACTGGCTGTACTCTCATTTTTACAATGTACCAAAGCAGCACTGAAGTTTTTGGACTCTTTGATAGAATATGCTTACTTTCCAATGGGAATACATTGTTTTTTGGAGAAACTTTGGCTTGTTTGCAGGTAATTTTCCTGCATTATTAATTAATTTTTAAAGAATAAATATTGAGAAAAAGTTGATACTTAGCTATTTTGTGAATGACAAACTAAAAGATGAATACATAACATATTGAGTTAAGAAATAAATTTGCTTTGAAGAAAAAATCTGTCATTTCATTAATGAGTTGGGCTTATATAGAGCCTTGCAACGTTTTAACAAATAAATCTCTATACTCCCTCTACTTACAAATCATAACACTTCTTCTCAAGATGGGCAAAAAATATCCACTAAGCCCATATTGTCACAACCTAGACAAATTTAATGAGCAGAGTTCTTTGGTGAGGCAGTCGACCACTTGCTCTCTAGTGGCTACATAACTTAGCTCTAGTTGTATGTTATTCAGCTTTTCGTTGATAAAGAACCTATCAATCTCCACATGTTTGGTTCTATCATGTTGCACCGGGTTGTTGACAATATTGATTGTCGACTTATTGTTGCACCACTTCATTTAAGCTCTTTAGTCCACCTTGAGCTCTACCAACAAGGCTCTCAACCATATCATCTAAAAAACTCCTAAGGTCATGACCTTGTACTCTGTCTTTGCGGTTGGATTTGCTACAACCGACTGTTTCTTGCTTTTCCAAAAGACCAAGTTGTCCTCTACAAACATGCAGTATCTTGATGTGGGCTTCCTGTCATTAGCACAACTCGCTCTGTCAGAGTTATAATAGTCCTCAATGCCTACATGCCCATTCTTCCTAAAGATTAATCCATTCCCTAGTCCATTTTTCAGGTATCTCAGAATCTGATACACTGAGTCCATATGACCCTTCCTTAGATCATGCATTTAGTGGCTCACCATTCTCACTAAAAATAGATTTCGGGTTGAGTGTGACATAGATAGATCAGATGACCCACAAATCTCTGATACCTCTCACGATCAACCAGTTCTCCTGCCTCTGCACTTAACTTGGATTTTTGGTCAATTGGAGATACTGTAGGTTTTCACCCTAGCATGTATATTTCTGTGAGGAGATTTAGTATATACTTTCTTTGGAACAATACCAGCCCCTCAGGTCTCTAGGTCACTTCAATCCCCAAAAAGTATCTAGTTATTCATGTTTTTAACATAAAATTCATTGTGTAATCTTCCATTTAGTTGGACAATTTCTACCTCATTATCCGGTGTTATATATGCTATCAACATACACAATAAGTATAATGGTGTGATCTCCATTTCGTCGAAAAAGCATTGTGTATTATGCTGTGATCGTTTGATATCCCATACCCACCACAGTCTTTCAAAATTTAATAAATTAGGTTTGACGAGACTGCTTCAAGCCATACAATGACTTACTGAGCCTATAAACTCTGCCCACTGTCTGAACTGTACAAAATCCTAGTGTTATTTCCATATGTACCTCTTCTAGTAACTCACCATGAATAAATACATTCTTCACATCAAGTTGATATAACCTCACCCATCATTCATTGTAAAAAAAACCAGTGTTCTCACTTTGCTAATCTTTGCTACTGGTGCAAATGTTTCATCATAGTCAATGACATATGTTTAACTGTGCTTTTTAGCCACTAGTCTTGCTTTGTACAGCTCCACTTCCCATTCTAGAGTTCGCTTCACTACGAAGATTCACTTGCCCCCAACATTGGCCTTTTTCCTCGCTGGTAGTAGCACTATCTTCGATGTTCAATTTTTATCAAGAGTAGTAAGCTCTTCATGCGTAACCGCTTTTCACTCAGGATATTCCTTAGCAACCTGTCAACTTTTGGGTATAGATACAATACCCAAAAATGCAACGAATCCTCTATATAAAGGTGTTATGTTAGAATATGAAACAAAGTTAGCAATGTCACGTTCCCACCCAAAACGACCGGGCGGATGCCCCACTTTGCTGCCAAAAGTTCTTAAAGTTGTGGGGCTAGGAGGAATCATATCACCTGGGAGTTCTGAGCGGAGGTGGATGGTGTAGTTGTCTCGAGAGTCAAAGAAAACCGGGAGAAGGGACTAGCTGACACAAGTGACATTGTAGGGACCGTTCCCTCATTTTGCTTCATTTGCCTTGTATACACCCTTAGCTCACCTTCATTCTCCTCATTTTCTCTTTCCTCAATTAATTCATCTAACATCATAGGAGAAGACATTGCTCCCACTTGTATTACTCTCCACCATTATTACTCGCTTCTTTTTGCATCATATCTCCAGTATCTAGCGAGTCACCGAAGGGTGAGGTCACCTCTTGTGTGTAGTACGGTTCAAATTCTCTAAATGACACATCCATGCTCATAAGTAATCTCTTCTTTACCGGGCTACAGCAGACATCCCTTTTCTGGTTAGCAAAATAACCTATGAATACACATTTCATAGTTTTGGGATCCAACATTCCACTGATAGTCTGTTGTCCTTTACAAAATATGCACAACCAAACATCTTTATGGGAGGATCCCACTATTATCTCCTTTTAACATATGACAATGAGACTTCTAATCTAACCCCTTCAAGGACTTCTTATTAATCAATTAAGCAGTTGTCAAAATTGCTTGCCCTCATAAATGTTTTGGAACATTCATTGTAGGTCCGAAGCCCGGATGTGAAAAGTGGAGGGTTGCTTTAGGTAGTCGACAACCAGCGTAAAATTTATCGAAAAATCATGACATGAATCATTTTGATCATTGTGTAAGTGCTAAGGCGTCCCCTGGAAGCGACTCGCTGTATGGTCTGAATACAGTGGAAGGCGTGCAAGGTCCACTGCATCGGCGCTCTGGTGTAGTGTCAAATAAGCAAGGGTTCCCACATTACAGACGGATGCGGGTTAAGAAGTTAGTTCATAATACTAGTATTCATATAGGATCTTTGAATATAGGTACTTTTAATGGTAAATTAATGGAATTAGTTGATATTATGATTCATAGAAAAATAAATATCTTATGTATTCATGAAACTAAATGGGTTGTAGAGAAAACTTATGAAATTGATAACATAAGTTTTAAACTTTGGTATTCTGGTAAGAGTCGCACTAGAAATGGTGTATGTGTAATTATACATAAGAGTTTGAAAGATATTGTTGTAAAAATTAATGGAAATTGTGATATAATTATAACAATTAAGATTATTATTGATATTAAGATTTTTAATATTATAAGTGTTTATGTTTCTCAAGTAGGTTTAGATATAGGCTCTAAAGATAAATTCTGGAATGACTTATAATACTTAATACACTTGATATCTCTTGAAGAAAGAATTTTTATTGGAGATTTAAATGGACACGTCGGTAGAGTGGTAGAAGATTTCAGAAATATTTATGATGGCTATGGTTATGAAGTGATTATTGAAGAAGGTAGATTTATATTAGATTTTGTTTTAGTGTATGATTTGGTTATTACTAATACTTTATTTAAGAAAAGATGAGCATCTTATTACTTATAAGAATGGATCTAATAAAACACAAATCGATTATTTTATCATGAGAAGAAGAGATCGTCAAGATTGTAAGGATTGTAAGGTCATTCCAAGTGAGGTTTCAGTACCCAACATCGATTATTAGTTCTAGATTTTAAGATGAAGGATTGTAAAATAAATAATACTATGATTCATCATTGTAGAATTAGTTAGGGGTACACAAAAGACAAATAAAATTATTTTTATGAGTAAAATTCAAGATTTAAAAATTTGGGATGTTCATGAAGGAGTAAATGTTATGTGAAAAAATGTAACAAATACTATTAAATAAGTGACAAAAGATATACTTGGAGAATCAAAAGATAAAGTTTCTATGAATAAAAATAGTTGGTGGAATAATAATGTGCAAGAAAAGATAAAATATAAGAAATTATGTTTTAAAAATTGGTTTAAATGTAAAAACTTAGAGAACTGAGAAAAAAATAAAATCTAAAGGACAATCTTTGACGCTAAAATCTTTGCTTTAGAGAACTTTATAACAGATTAGATACTAATGAGGGTGAAAAATATATGTATAAACTTGTTAAACAAAGAGAAAAGAAAAGTAAAGATTTTACTCAAGTAAAATGTATTAAAAATGAAAATCAAAATGTGTTTTTCTTAGAAATAGATGTTTCAATATAGGTGAGTGAGTTATTTTGATAAACTTTTTAATGAAGTTTTTGAAAATACGATCGACCTTAGTGACCTTAATGTCGTTAATAATAATAAAACATTTTATTTTTACCGTCGCATTAGTAAAAGAGATGTTGAGGAGGCTTTAAAAAAAACCAAGGGTGGAAAGTCTGTAGGACCTGATGATGTCTCAATTTAAGTGTGGAAATATTTAGGAGATTTGAGAGTTTCTTTGACTTACTAAACTTTTTAATATTATTTTAAAAACTAAAAAGATGCTTGAGGAGTGGAGGAAGAGTATTTTGGTCCCCATTTTTAAGAATAAGGGGGTGCACAAGAGTGCAAATTATAGAGAATTAAATTGATGTGTCATACTTTAAAATTATGGGAGAGGGTAATTGAACATAGGCTAAGACGTATTACCAATATTTCTCATAATCAAATTAGATTTATGCCGGGCAGGTCTAGTGTGGAAGCTATACATTTATTGAGAGGTTTGATGAAGAAGTATAAATATAATAAGGAGGATCTACATTTGATTTTTATTGATTTAGAAAAAGCTTACGATAAGGTTCCAAGAGATATCCTTTAGAGAGTCCTTGACAAGAAAGGTCTTGATATGACTTATATTCAAGTCATTAAAGATATGTATACTAGAGCAGTTACTTGTGTTCTAACTGAAGGGGGATTGATCAAATATTTTCCTATTTCTGTTGTTATACATTAGAGCTCCGCTTTAAGCCCATATCTTTTTGGTTTAGTTATGGATGGTCTTACTGTACATTTACAAGAGGATGTACCTTGGTGTATGCTTTTTGCTGATGATATCTTTCTCGTGGATAAGACGAGAGAAAAAGCCCAATAAAACCTTGAGTATTGGAGGTCTACATTGGATTCTAAAGGTCTTTATTTGAGTAGAACTAAAACTGAATACATGGAATGTAATTTTAGTAATAGTAGCTCTAGTGACAGAAGTGTAACTTTGGTGATCAAATTATTAAAAGGTGTGAACGATTTAAATATCTCGGGTCTATTGTTCAAAGCGATGGTGATATAAATGGGGATGTTAATAGTAGAATTCAAATTGGTTGGTTGAAGTGGAGGAATGCTTCGAGCCTATTGTGTGATAGAAAAGTACCGCTTAGACTGAAAGAAAAATTTTATAAGATAGTAGTGAGACCTACAATGCTTTATGTTGCTAAATGTTGGCATTTAAAAGAGAAGCATAATACTAAGTTAAGTGTTGCCGAGATGAGTGATTAGGTGGATAAGTGGCTTTACACTTAGAGGCAAAATGCGAAATGAATATATCCGTGATAGAGTTGGTGTAGCTCCAGTGACGGACAAAATTAGAGAGAGTTCCCTTAGATTGTTTGGTCACATTAAACGTCGACCATCTAATGATCCAATTAGGAGAGTAGATGTTTTAGATTCAACTTATGTTAAGGAAGGCAGAGGTAGACCTAGGAAGACTTGGGCTTCTTGTATTAAAAATGATCTTAATTTATTAGAATTAAATGAAAATATGACACTGTAGGACGCAATGGAGAAAAATGATTCATGTAGTTGACCTTTGTTGTTGTTGTTGATTCGTTGTGATAATCATGCTTCAGTCTACCTCTAGAAATTGTCTGTTCTTCCTTTATGCTACTTTGTTTTTGTATTGGTGTGTATAGACATTTGATTTGATGTTGTATCCATTGGGTTTACAAATATTTCCCAAATGATTTGTTGGTATCTTTGTCCAATTATCAAATATCAATATATTCATTACAACATCATAGAGTTTTAATTGACTTGTGGAAGTCTTTAAAGCAAGCAAGCATATTACCCTTATTTTTCATTAAATATAATCAAATAATATGAGAAAAACAATCAATAAAGGTCACAAATTAATGATAACCATTCATAGAACTTCTAGAATAAGATCCTTAAATATTAGAATGTATTAAGTGAAAAATACCATAACTCTTATTCCTAAAACTAATATAAAAGCTCGTAGTAAGCTTGTCAAACTCATAAGCATCACAAACAAGTTTTTATTTATTTTTCTTTTTATATAAAGAATGATGCATTCGACTCAATAAATTAAAATAAATGTCATATGACTTTGTGATGTAGCAGCAACACATCCTTCATACTTCCCCAGATTCTCCCACTTTAACATTCTCTACCATGGATATGAAAGTTGAGTCCATCTCCTCCTGGTTTAAGTATCATAGTCCACTATGTCACATTCTAGTCCCAAGTGTCCAGGCCGTCTATTTCTCTTGGAAGATCACCTCAGGAATATCAAATGAAACAACACATTTTAGTTGAAGAATAATGAAACTAATAGATAAAAGGTTCATTGGAAAAGGAGCATGCAAAACATTGGTCAAAGTCACAGAATTAGTACATCTCACTATGCTCTTACCAACTACAGGCAGTGATGTACCATCTTTAGTTTGGATGCTCTCCGGATTTGCTAAATGAGCATAGGAGAACTCTCAAGCAGTACCTGTCTCATGTCGAGATGCACCAAAATTTACTATTCATTTTGGTGATCTTGTGGAAATAGCGGCAATAACATGTGTAGCAAGAGTACCTTTGTCAAAATAAGTATAAGTAGTAATGTTATCACTTGATGAAGATGAGGTGGATGTATCCTCAGACCTATCACTTGTTGCTTTTTGCTTCCTTTCAACCTCTCCAGAAATACATGATCCTCATGAGTAAAAATTACATCTGCTTCTCGTCTCTTGCTACCATCAAATTTGTTTGGTAGCCCATTTTCCACCTCTTCAGCCCACGGTCATGACCATGACCTCCAAACTGTCCATGTCTATATGTCTCTCTCTTCTTGGGCGGCCTAAGACAGAACTTGTTCGGATGACCTACTTCACCGTAGTGGTTGTAATAGCTCGTTTCAGTTACATGGGGAGAGGAAACGAAGGGAATGGAGAAGAATTGAAGAGTTGAGCAGTTGGAAGAGGAAATGAAGAATTGAGGAAGAGGAAAGGAGGGGGTCGAGAAAATGAATGAAGGGAAAAGAAGAAACAAAAAGTATCAGTAATCCAAAGAGGTGAAAATCGCTTATAAAGAGTCACAAACGAGTTACCTGAGAGTCGATGAGGCGAGTAGATAATTTTTGTGATCTTGTGGTTGTGGTAAGTGCAGTTAGGCCAAAGAGAAGGGGGTGTAGATAGCTCGTGCGGGAGAGGATCCTCGTGCACCTTTTTAGCTCGATCTCGATCGACCAGGTCAATGGAGAAGAAAGGGAGGAAGAAGGTGCATCGATCGTCCATTGTGAGGAGCCAAGTGCAATGAACATAAATTAGCGTGCTAAGGAAGAAGCCATGCGAGTGCTGAGTCGAGCTAGAGCTCTTGCGCATGGGATTTTTCTTCTTTTTCGTGCGTTTGGGTTCGGTGGAAGAAGACAAGTAGAGTAATTTTTCAATTTTAATTATAAAATAATATATATATATATATATATATATATATATATATATATATATATATCTATATTGAATTGATAATTTAGCGGGTTTACATAAAGTAAAATATAAAATTTTATACATGACTAATGCAAAGTAGTAACTAGTTAAACTAATAATATAATTAAAATTTGATATTATTAATATCATGTTTATATTAGATTTACATTATGAGAATCGACATCAAGGCAAACCAATTAACAATTTTATTGATATCGTGGTAAGTACTTGTACTTTTAAGCTATAGTGATAAATACTTTATTCTCAAATATGTTTGTAATCGACGTAATTTGTGTGTGTTTTATTCCGAATGAGATTTTATCAGTCATATCAATATGGATGTTGTAGCTGTTTCTCGTGCATTTGGTGTATGTTTTATATAGCATATTGAACTGAATGCTATGAATACGTATGTTATTGTTGTCTGTTTGTATGTGCGTACGTCGATTACTGATGAATCGTTATTCGACGATACTATCAGGTGAACACTAACGTACTCGTGTACGTATACGAAAAAGCATATTGATATTGATGTATCTTAAGCGATACAAATTTTTAGACGAGTGTTTCTTGTGATAGTTGTATAGATAGTAAAACGATATCGATATGATAATGATATAAACTTCTTTGAATAGCATATTACATTTTTATATTGATTTATAAACAAGTTTAATTGACATCCATATTGTTCTTTCTTTTCCTTTTATTGATGTAGTTTAGAAGTATACGTATTCATTGGTTTGTTTAGCTTACAGTTGTTTTAACTAACTTTTCTCGTTCAATTAAATTATTAAAGATGAATGATAGAAGGGAAAATGTTTATATAAGATATTGGACAACCATCGACGAGGTAATTTTAAATTGTACTGGTTTAATTTAAATTTATTGTGGCTCTTTCATCTATTAAAATGTAGATGATTCTAGAAAATTTAATTCACACTGTCAAAATGTCTTTACCTGCCTTGCTTAATTCCAAGTCATAGGCCGGTTCGTGACAAAAGTGTTATCAGAGCTAAGGTTTAAGATTAATTAATTGGATATTGATGAAAGAGTTAATATGATAATTATAATAAAATTTTTATAATTGAAGTTAAATAAATAATTATTATACATTCAAGCGTAGTAATACACCTGAAATCATTGAAGAGCATCCCATATAAAATGAAGTACAACCTACTATAAATGTGAACACGAATGTCATCACTTAAATGATGACGACAACGACTCAGCTCAGTCAGGAGTCCAGATCACAGCCTAATGATGCAGTCGCAGTGGATAAATACTTTGTGATATTTCAAGATCAACATTCACCTCTGTTCAAGAGCACTGAAGACCCAATTGAAGGGGAGAACTGACTAATGAGGATAGAGAAAAAACTAAATAGCATGGCTTGTCCGAATGAAAGAAGAGTACCATTGGCAACGTTTATACTAGACGGAGAGGCTGAAAGGTAGTCGCGTGGGCAACGTCGAGAAATGTTAGGGGACATAACCAATATGAAGATAAGTGGGAGGGGTTTGTGTACCTTTTAGAGAGTGGCTCGTACCCCTATCCGCTTGAGGACAGATGCTAGACAAGTTTATCAAGTTGAGGCAATGAGAGAAGATCATGCAGTACAAAGCAGAATTCACTGCACTATCGAGATATGCGCTACAGTTGATCGCTAGTGCAGAAGAAAAATGGTACAAATTCTTTTCGAGATTAAAAGTTTGGATTAGACAGCCGTTGATACTCTTATGAATCTATGAATATTCGATATTAATAGAACGAGTTAGAAGGGAGGAGATCGACTATCAGCTTATTTAGAAGCGTAAAGAGATGCACAAGAGGAAGACTACAGAAGAATATGGAGCTCACTTAGAAGGATCCAATGGGAAGAAATCCAAGAATATTTTGGGTGGAGTTAGTAGAGGTACGACACAAGTAATGGAGCAACTTGTGCCAAATGCGGAAGACATGATCGTCTGATAGGCTCTAACACTTGTTATTCGTGCCGTCAGTATGGTAATATAGCACAATATTATCCATCTCTTGGCCATAAAAACGCTAAAGATCAAAATTCCGGTGGAACTCCTTCACAAAAGATTGCAGGTGGGCAGAAAAAGATAGTCAATAACCTCAGCTTCTACCAAAGGTCAACCAAGACAACCGGTTTGGCCTCGTGTATGTTCTCTTGCTCATTGTGAACCTGAAGAACCTACTGCTGCGTGTGGTGATGAGGTCTGATTAGTTTGGTGTTTTTTCTAACATGTTTTCATGTTCAGTATCTGTGTTTTGAAGTAAAGTTGAGTCGCCTTGTACCAAGTCTTTACTTTTATAGTAATTACTTTTCATCTTAATAAAGGACTCTAATTTAATGGATAACTAATGTTGACTTGCTTGAAGTCTATTTATAATTTTTACGGACCAAATTTTTGTAAGTGGGGAAGATTGTAGCAGCTTTTTTTAGTTACATGGGGAGAGGAATCAAAGAGTTGAGCAATTAGAAGAGGAATTGAAGAATCGAGGAAGAGGAAATGAGGGGGTCGAGAAAATGAATGGAGAAGAAACCATAAGTGTCGGGAAGCCAAAGAGGTGAATATCACTTATAAAGAGTCGCAAACGACTTACTTGAGAGTCGATAAGGGAAGCAGCGAAATTTCATGATCTCGTGGTTGCGGTGAGTGCGGTTATGGCAAAGAAAAGGGGTTGTAGAAAGCTCGCCTGGGAGAGGATTCTCGTTCGCCTTATTCGCTCGATCTCGATTGACTGAGTTGATGGAAACGAAAGGGATGAAGAAGGCGCAGTGACAGTCCACGTGAGGAGCGAGTGCAACGGAGAGAAATTAGTGTGCGAAGGAAGAAGCCTTGCGGGTGCTGAGTCGAGCTAGAGCTCTCGCATTCGGAATTTTTTTTCTTTTACGTGTTAGGGTTCTTCTAAAGAAGAAGATAGAGTATTTATTCAATTTTAATTGTAAAATAAAGTTTTATATTTATATATATATATATATATATATATATATATATAATCGAAAATTTAGTAGGTTTACATAAAGGAAAATATGAAATTTTATGCATGAATAATGTAAAGTAATAACTGCTTAAAATAGTAATGTGATTAAAATTTGTTATTATTAATATCATGTTTATTTAGGTTTTCATTAGAGGAATCGATTTCAAGGCAAATCAATTAACAATTTGATCGGTATCAAGGTAACTATTTGTTCTTTTGAAGTGTTGTGATAAATTGCTTATTCTCAAGTATGTTTGCTGTTGACGAAATTTGTGTGTGTTTAATTCCGAATGAGATTATTTTCTTTATTGGTCATATCGTTATGGATGTTGTAGCTGTTTGCTTATGCATTTGGCTGTATGTTTTATATAAGATGTTGAGATTGAATGCTATGAATACACATGTTATCGTTCACTCGCTCAGTATGTGTACGATTGACTTTGATGGAAGCACCTTCGATGATATTAGTGGAGAACACTAACGTACTTCGTTCACATAGATAGAAGAAATACACAAGATTGATGTACCTTAAGTGGCACTAAATTTTTAAACGGTGTCTCCCGTGACGTATAAATACGAAACGATATCGATACGATAACGATATATACCTCTTTGAATAACATGTCAAATTTTAATATTAATTTATAAAGAAGCTTAAACTGGCATCCATATTGTTCTTTCTTTTTCTTCTATTGATGTAGTAAAAATATCAGTATTTACTGGCTCTTTTAGCTTATAGTTGTTTTAATTAACTTTTTCAAGTTTAATTAAATTATTAAAAAATAACTGATAGAAGAGGATACGTTTATAAAAGACGCAGACAACCATCAACTAGGTAATTTTAAGCTGTATTGTTTTAATTTAAATTTGTGTTGCTTTCATCTGTTAAAATCTAGACTATTATAGAAAATTTAATTCACATCGTCTGACCATCTGTACCCGGCTTGGTTAATCCAATCCTCGGGTCGGGTCGCGACAGTTGTAGCACTTGCAAGTCTCTCTCTGGACACCTGTCATACCTGAGCTCGAGGTAGCCAAGACTGATCGTGTACATGCAAGTCTACTCTGCTCTCGGAGTATATTCTCATGCTACTCTTCTTTTGTATTATGGCAACGATGGTCCCATCTAGTGAAGGGATTGTCGCCTTGGCGAGAAGAACTGATCTCCTCTGATTAAAGGTCGGGTTCAGATGAGCCAAAAACTGCATAGTCCTAATCTATGCAAAGATATCCCCCTTCTTGTACCCTGGATCATCACAACTCGACATAGGTTATAAGTGATTAAGATCTTGCCACAACCATTTCAGCTCTATGGCAACAAAGTAATCAATCTATTACTTTGTAACATTGAATCGATCTATTACTTTGTAACACTACCTCTGTCATACTGAATTCGAAACAGTCTCATGTTCTTCAACTATAGGTCCTCTTTTGTTTTTCCCAAGTGTTCATCACCTTTCAAATACCATCAATCGATGAGGCAATCGATGGTACCGTCGAGTTGAGTAGTCATGTATAAAGCAAGGCGTGTGTAGTCCTTCACTCATCCCCCTTAGCACTGTTTCTTTGTGGCTTGACGCTTCCATTAAGTATCTCTCTAATCTCTTCCTTACTAGAGCACCGTCAATCCGACGCGACCAACTCAAATATGTGGTTGGTCCATAGAGTTTCATATTCACATGAGGGAGATGTAGATTCACCTGTGTCGGTGCACGTGCTGAGGTAGTGACACTTGTGGAGATGCTAGCTCCCTGTATGAGCCCGACTAAGACCTTTAGAACTTCTGGATCCATCTTCCCCAGAAGTTTCAATCCTTTATCTCCCGCACTATATCCTTCTCCTGACATCCTTAATCATAAGGATAAAGTCTAGATCACACAGAAGTTCCAATCCTTTACCTCCCGCACTATATCAGTCTACTGACATTCTTAATCACAATGCTAAATTCTAGATCAAACAAAAATTTCTTCCTATCCTCACATGAAATTGCCCTGGCATTTTTGAAGCCTAAAGAGTTGAAATTTTGCCTATTACTTCCTGCCTCAAGCGTAAATTTGCTCGCCAAAACCTACACACCTGCAAACTAGCCTATAGGACTGCTCCTTTCGCAGGCTATATCAAAGCAACTACACGCCCTTGCCTCACGCGATCCTGCTCTTCCTTGCCTTCCCATTTAACTCTTGTGTTCCCGTCGTTGCTTTTTCAGCTAGCTCTAATTGCAATTCTATCGTGATGGCGTACGCAGCGCAGCGATTCAGTTGTCTTCTTCCTAGCTAGCTGTTAGCATGAGTGTATCGCGATCTCTCCTTGCTTCCCTGTTGCTTTCGCAATCCCGTTGTTTTAGCTAGCTTGCGATCGAGGTGACATAAAGGTTCGATGACTGCGATCCCTTCTTTGTCTGGAGAGACGTAGACTCTCCTGCACACACTGCGCGGACTAGTCAGATCGACAACAGTGACGATTTAGGTTAGGACTCTGATACCATAAATAAATAAATTTGTTTTGAAGAAAAACTCTGTCTTATATAGAGCCTATTAAATTTATAACGTCAATCCCTGCCGTTATTACTTATTACTTATTATTACTTGTTATTAGCCTTTATTCCTTAATTTTGTAATTCCTATTTTGTTTTATTCTATTTTATTTCTTTACTTTATTGTAGCAATTGTAATTGGGTTTAAATACCTCGTTTTCTATCAATAAAATTATGCTGCTCTAGTCACAAATTCGACACGCTAGCGGAGTCATGGCTCTAACCCTAGAGGTTTCACCCTATAGCCGCCGGCCAACTGTAGGTTTCACCCTAGCCGATCATCCAGCCTCAGATCCTTCCTGCCATTAATCCTTCTAGCTAGACCTGTGTTCTTGTAGATCCTTCCTGCCGACAAAGCCCTATCTACCGCTCCTTTTTGCCGCTAAGCCCAGCAGCTCCTCTAGCCAGCCTCCCTACATTACTTCCTGTCGGATTTCCTTTTTTTTTCTATCGTAAGGCCTTGCTGCACAGCTAGTTGCCGGTTGTTTCTCTTACCTGCATGAACTACACTGTTGTTAGTTCCACAAGTTTTTCTCGGTCTGGGTAACCAACATCATCTTTGGCTTTGTTGGAAGTATAGCGGATTCTTCCATCATCGAACCTCCTATTGACGGTGTGCATGAATCCACCGGTGGATCGTCATCGACCTCAATCCCTCTACAGACCACATATTCAAAAACCAACATGAACTTTTTTATTACGACTCATAAACTAAACGACAACAACTTTCTGCAAAACATGTCATCTCGGGCTGGTCACCGTTCTTTTGATTATTGTCACAAACCCAACCACACTAGGGGCAAGTATTGGAAACTTCACGGTAAACGTGCATATAATCCTTCGACCAAATCATCTGTTATCACGGGTCTTACAGCAACATCTGAGTCTACTACGGTTCAACCGACTCCTACTCAGAACAACCCTTAATCCTCTGAGTCCTTGAAAAATCAGGAGCAATTGATCAAGCTACTTGGATCAGATCAATTCTCAGCGAGTCCATCGACCTCCCACGTTTGACTAGGTACTATTTCTTTGGTTCTCACGTCTCTTTCCTCCCCCTGTCCATGGATTATTGATTCAGGTGTCACGGATCATATGACTGGGTTCTAGTAGGCTTTCTCAACTTGTTATCCATGCTTTGGGAAAGATAGTATCATAATTGCCAATGGCACTTGTAGTTCTATTACTGGTAAATACTCGGTTGTACTAATGATTGATCTAACTCGGGGAGTCTTTTTTACATGTTCCTCTCTTGCAATTTAACTTGTCCGTCAGCAACTTGACGAATTATAAGGATTGCATTGCTAATTTCTCTTATGATGGTTGCGTTTTTCTGGACCGTCGTTCGGGAAGGACGGTTAGAACTACTAAGAGGTTAGCTGGACTTTACTACTTTCAAAAGAAGAGCACTGAGACTGAGGACACTCCGTTCAGGAGTTGTAGTTTATCTCAAGTCATTGAATGTCCCATCTTGTGGCATTGTAGTTTTGGTCATCCTCGTTATCAATATTTAAAAAAAATTGTATCTTTTAATGTACTCTAATAAAAGTCTTTTGAATTTCAGTTGTGAGACATGTTAGTTAACCAAGCATCATCGGGTCCCTACATAACCCTCACACACCTTCCGCTCCTTTCTCTCTCATTCACCGTGATATATAGGACCCTCTCACACTCCTAGCGACACCAATAAATGGTGTTTCCATACTTTGATTGATGACCACACTTGGATGACGTGGGTCTAAATTTTAAAAAACAAATCTGAGGTTATTGTAATGTTACAAAACTTCAACACATTCATCTTAACTCAATTGAAAAATCCAATTTAGGTTCTTCGGACTGACTCTATTTTGGGTTAATTCATGGTGAGTAAGGACATCCTCCGCCATATCTCATATGCAAACACTCCTTAAGAAAATGGGATAACCGAGAGGAAAAACCGTCATCTCCTCGACGTTTCTCGCTCCATTATGTTTCAATCATATGTCCCGAGATAGTTTTGAAACGATGTTATTCTTACTTATACCTATCTCATAAATAGTCTTATCTAAAATTCATAAGTTCTAGCTGTCTTGATGTCATGCTTCCCTGCCAATCGGGTTTTCTCCACATTTGATCCCAAGATTTGTGGATGCACAACCTTTGTTCGGAACACTGCCCCTATGCGGAGTAAACTTAATCCCAAATCCATAAAATGTATCTTCCTAGGGTACTCCGCCACTCAAAAGGGGTATCAGTGCCTTGATCCTACCGTAAAAAAAATTTATCTGAGTGTTGATGTCTCATTCTTTGAAAATGTTTCATATTTTTTCTGGCTTAGCCTTAAGTGATGTGGAGCTTGAGCTCTTAGGCATCGTCCTACTCCTATGGATATTCCCTCTATTGTTCCTACCATTGAGGAGTCCCCTGTTCCTACCACTATTCGTGTCTATACTTAGCGCACCCGTCCTGATGCTTCTACTCTGGAGTTTGCTACCTCCTTACAGGATCTTAACTCCACTTTGGGTGACATCCCCGACACGACTACTGCTCAGAATGAGGAGGTAAGGTGCGGAATCAAGCATGCTCCCTCTATTCTATGGCAAAAAATGTCTTTTTCCTCAATTTATCGTTGACCTACGGAGTATTTGTTGCTGCCTTGACGAACGATCAGATCCCATGATTGAGGTTGCTTTTCTGATTCAACCTGGAAAACAACAGTAATGGAGGAGATGAATGCCCTCCGATGAAATTACACACGGGCCATCCTCGATCTTTCTCAGGGTAAGAAAGCTGTGGGGTGCTGATGGATTTTCAACACAAGTTCAACTCAGATGGATCCTTTAAATGCAATAAGGCATGATTGGTCGCCAAAGGGTACTGACATACATACAGAGATGACTATGAGGAGACATTTGCTCCAGTGGCTAAGTTAAACACTATTCAGGTCCTGTTGTCCCTTGCGATGAATCTGAATTGGCCTTTATTTCAGCTAAATGTCAAAAATGCGTTCTTAAATTGAGAGCTTAGAGAAGAGGTGTGCATGGCTTCGACTCTACTGCCTTTAGAGGGGAAGTATGCAGGCTACGAAAGTCTTTCTATGGGCTAAAGCAGTCCGCAAAAGTCTGGTTCGGCAAGTTCACCTAGTTGATTATGAGCTATGGTTTTACTCAGGCTCAATCTGATCATACTCTCTTCTTCTGACATTCCTCTAATGGCCAGGTTGTTTTCTGTATTGTTTATGTTAATGATATTGATCTTACAGGTAACAAACTCCCAACGTTTGAGTCCTTGAAAACAATTTTGCTACGTCCTCTGAAATGGAGTTGAAATTTCTCCGGTACTTTTTAGGCATGGAAGTGACTTGGTCATCTCGAGTTATTTGCCTGTCTCAGTGCAATTTTGTGATTGATCTCTTGACAGAGAACAACCTTCTATGCAAACCAGTGGTTGATTCTATGAATCCCATTGAAAAATTATCTGACATTCCCAATACTTATGCATGTCAACAAGACTCATTATCAACGTCTTGTGGGAAAACTCATCCAACTCACCCATATTCACAACGACATATGCAACACAGTTGGTATAGTGAGTCAATTTATGCATGACCCCTATAAGCATCATCTCCAGGCTGCCAGGGAATTCTCCACTATTTAAAGTGTTCACCGAGCTCAGATTTATTTTTCTCTCTTCACACCTCTAAATCTATTGTTATTTATACAGATGCTGATTGGGCCGAGTTGGTTCATGATCGATGTTCCACCTCACGGTAGTGCTCATTTTTATGGGGAAATCTTGTCACATGAAAAAGAAAAAAAAAAGTCTGTGGTTGCTCGGAGCAGTGCTGAGGTTGAATTTCGGTCCATGTCCTTGGAGATCTGTGAAGCTCTTTGGTTACACATCATGTTCCGTAAACTTTGTATGCCAACCTCCATCTCGTTGCAGCTATTTTGTGATAATAAGGCTGTCATCAGCATTGCTTACAATCTAGTCTAGCTTGATCGTACCAAACATGTGGAGATTGACTGACACTTCATTAAGGAAAAGATTGAGTCAGGGGAAATTTATATCTGTTTCGTGCCCTCCAATGGTCAACTAGTGGATATCCTCACCAAGCATCTTCTTCGTCCTTTATTCGATGACTTCAAATTCAATTTAAACTATGCTTCAACTTGGGAGAAGTATTATAACACAATCCCTACCTACTATTGCTTATTATTACTTGTTATTAGCCTTTATTCCTTGATTATGTATCTTCTATTTTGTTTTATTTTATTTTATTTCTTTTTTTATTGTGACAATTGTAATTGAGTTTAAATACCTCATCTTCTATCAATAAAATTATGCTAATATATTCACAAATTCAGCAGAGCCTTGCATCGTCTTTACAAATAAATCCTTAGACTTCCTCTATGTACAAACATGACCATAAATTATATACAAATCTCAACATTGAAGAACTTTGAGATTCTCAAAAGATTCTGTAAGATTTTATCTTTTGAATAGCAAACTAAAAATGAATAGACAACTTGTTGAGGCCTTGAGATTCTCAAAAGATTCTGTGAGATTTCCTTTACACCATATATACTATTATTTTATCTACCGTTCAGTTGATGTTAATTTTGCACATACTGAGAATCTTCCACTGACATTTGCTTTTCATCTGTTCTTTCAAATATTGAGTAGTTTTCTTTTTAGGGACATTTAAGTTTCCACCCACTTCCTATGTAATTACATATCTGACACCTAATTGTTACTTTTTACATGTATACCACCCAAATCTTTCATATTACATAAATAATATCATCATTTTGACTTTTAAGAAGTGAAATACACCTTTTAAAGGTGGTATGTATGTAAAAATTGAAGTTTTGGTGTTAGAAATGTTTATGCATTGGAATTGAGGGGTATGTACGTAAATCTTTCTTCTTTTTAATGCTCAAAGCTTTTGCTAGAATGGAGCATAACTTGAAGCTTTTGATGCAGCATTTCTCCAATGCTGGATTTCCTTGCCCAATCATGCAAAGCCCTTCGGATCACTTTTTGCGTGCTATTAATACGGAATTTGACAGGATCATAGCCATGTGTAAAAATTTTCAGGTATTTATTGTTGTCTCCCCTCTTTTTTGTTTTTTAATTATTGGCAATACATGTCATTCTTGTACTTTGGTTAAGTTTTGTTTTTATAGGAAAGATTTGGTAATATGTATGTGACAGGATCTCAAACACTATTTAACAGGATGACAATGGGGATTTCTCATCTGTTAACATGGATACGGCTGTAGCAATCCGAACACTCGAAGCAACATATAAATCTTCAGCGGACTCTGCTGCTGTTGAATCCATGATACTAAGACTTACAGAGAAGGTTAAATTATTGCTTTGTTTCAAATTTACTTATGCATTATGTTGGGTGACTCGGTAATAGAATTTGGAATTATGAATTAAAAAGCAATTAATTTGAAATGCGTGACATGTTTGCTAACCCAAGCTGAAGAATTTGGAGAAGATTATTGATGGCCAAAATTGATTGCAATCTTTAACAGGAGTTTTCGAAGGGAAATGTTGGTCAAAATTGACTGATATAGGCTGACTAAAGAAAGCAATAAGGCAAGGCTGTGGTCTAGCCTGCATCAATTTCTATCAATTCAGTATTGGGCTCTTCAAAAGCTTGCTCCTAATTAATTTTTATAAAGTGTATTATTAGGGTATAACATACATAACAAATAAATATAGTTTTGCATACAAATATGCATAATCCATGTGCATTTGTGATTTATGCTACATGAAAACACTATAATACAAGGTGCACTACATCATATCATAGTTTTATCTTATCGTAGGTTCATATTCTGCAGGAAGGCCATCGTCTAAAAAGTAAGGGAAGACCACGTGATGTGATGCGAATTACTGTGTTAACTTGGAGGTCTTTACTAACTATGTCCAGGGAGCGGAAGTATTTCTGGATTAGGCTTCTACTGTACATTCTGCTTACGCTTTCAATTGGTACAGTGTTTTCCAACATTGGTCACTCTCTATCATCTGTAATGGTGAGCAGAATGGTTATTTTCTATCTTAATTATGATCATATGCATCTTTTTTATTAGTAGATTAAATGCCATAGTGCAAAATTCATTCTTATTGTCGGTGATCGTTAATGAATTATCATTGACTTAATTCACATATAACTCCTATAATCCATTAGGAGTATATATTTAAGCTTATTTGTCTGCAACATGTGATGAAAAGTCATTTTTTAAATTAGTTTGATGCTAGAATTGCACTTTTTGTGTTATTGTAGGAGTTTAACTTGAAATGTTATTGTAACAATCATTGATTATCAACAGTTAAAAATTCGATTGAGGTGTCCGCCTCGAGGCGCAACTCGATTCGAGGTGCAAAAGAGTAGCATCGAGGCTTGCCCCTTGATCCTTCGGGTGAAGCTTACACTGTTTTTATTCGAGGCGTACTCCTGGATGTGTTTCGCCTTAGGGCATGTGTGGCACTTTTCAAGTATAGATTACTGAAAGTACCTGCGATCGACAACTGGTATTTAGCTTTCATAGTCTCGAATGCAGTATCAACTTTGTGTCCACCCAAGCGTTGGTGAGCATTCCTGCTTCGGGTGTTGATGACAGCCTTCCTTCCAATGTTGATGAGTGTGTCTAGTTTCGATTTGGAGTGTCGTCTCGAGTGTAGCTTTTGCAATCAAGCGTCGACCCTGCTTTGAGCGTCGACTCGAATGTCGTCCCTACTTCGAGCGTCAAGGAGCATTTCCATTTTCGTTTTTGAGTGTCGATTCAAGCATCATCCCTACTTCAAGTGTAAACCAGAGCTTCTTGCTCCCTCTGTCGAGCATTGTCAAGTGGTAATTGATAAATAATTTAGTTTTTTAGTTTTTCCCAATATTTATACTTTGAACTTTAGGTGTTAGGGATGAAAATCTGTATGTGAAATTGTAAATCTTCCTTTTTATAAAATAAACTTCGTTTTCACTTTCAGAAGATTTTGGAATCATTAAACCCACTAAGTTTTACAACTTAAGCATACACTATAGGATACAATGACACTCAATTAGCATCAGAGTTGCCCAGTTGGGAAACAGAGGTGCTTTCACGGGCATGAAAGTAAAATTGTAAATTTGTACTTACAAAGTTGGCATAATGAGTGACGAACAAACATTATTAAAAAATCCAAATTGTATTTGTGGTGTTGCTTGAGTTTGTATGCTTGTTTTAGGTTATGTTAATAAAATGTAGAGGATTCTTGTTGAATCTTATTGTTTAAGTATTAGATATGTAAATACTAAATACATAAAAACTGTATGTTATGCACGTAATTGACCCTTGACCTTCTTTTATTTATTTAGTCTTGTTTTTTATTTATTATTTTTTGACAATGGAGGATTTTTTTTTTATTTTTTGAAACTTATTTTGTCTTTTTTTATTCTAGTTTGGAGCATTGGATTTATTAATTTTATTGTGCAACCCTTATGTTATTTGAATGTCATTTTTTTATTAATTAGAATGGGCGGTGATGAAAGAATAAAAGACCAAGTTTGAAAATATGGGACTCAAGTTGAGGTGGTAGGAGAAGGTGCAAAAAAGAGACGTTTATTTGAAATGAAAATTTTGTGATAAGCAAACTGGTGGTGTGAAGAGGTTTAAAGATCACTTGGCTTGCATACATTTAAATATTGGAGCATGTGAGAAACTGTTAGATAAGGTCAAGGAGTGTGCTGAATATTGAAAAGAATACATCACCTCAAAAGAAACAATGCAAAAAAAGTATGGAAGAGATGATTTTAATTAGTTTTTATTTATGTTCTCAATTTGATGGATTAGGCAAATTAGAATTATAAATTTTTTATTAGGAACCCTTATGCAATTGTATTTTTGAAATCTGTTGATGTATCAACCTTTGTTAAAGATGCTCAGTTGTTTTTAAAATGCTTGATGATATTTTTGAAGTTGGGGAGAGGATAGTTATTCAAGTTATTAAAGTAGATAATGCAAGTGCCTAGAAAGTTGCAGGGAGGATGTTAATGGTGAGAAGGAAGAATCTTTATTGGACTCCTTATGCTGCTCATTTTCTTGATTTAATGCTTGAAAAGTTGGGGCAATTGACACAACTTATATCTGCTTTGCCTAAAAGTAAAAAAAAAACAATAAGTAAATTTATTTAGATTCATTTTTGAGTGTTAAACTTGATGAGAAAATTCTGACCATTCGTTACAAGATTTACCACTATTAGGGGGGTAAGTGAGCCGAGCTTTCCTATGGCTTGTTTGTGTTATGTTCGTTCATTTTTTTATTTTATTTATTTATTTCTTTTTGTGTTTGGCTCATGCTCTAAATGGCTCGTGAATATCCTATTCGTGTTTGGCTTGATTCAAATTCATTTGTTTCAGTTAAACTTGTGTTCAACTTGGAATAATAATTTATTAAAATTTAATAAATTAAATAATATAGTTAAATTTCAAAAATTAATTTTTGTTTTATAACTCTTGTAAGAGAGAATTAAACCCGAATTCAACTTAAAAATAATATTTTCAAAAAATTGGGTTTATTTTAAAACTGGGCTGTGGATGGTTAAGCAAATTTTATAAATAAAATAATAAAATATTGTTTGTTGCAATGTTCAACACAAATTTTATTTTATGTATTTATATATCCAACACGAAAATTTTACTTCTTATTTTCAGTGTTAGCTCAAATTATTTAAAAATTAATAAAATTTAATATATTCTTTAAATACATAAAAATGTAATTTATAAATGTTGTACTAATATTATTCATTTATTATTTAATTAATTTGAGCTAAATCGAGCAAACATGAATGAACAAATCTTAGTTCATGTCCGACTTATTTATAAACCTAACTCAAAAAATTTGTTTGTTTTTGACTCATTTGCTTAACAGACGAATCAAATACGAGTTACTTAAGGAGCCAAACATGAGTTATTTGCGAACTGAGCATTTTTGACATCCCTACCCATTGCTTATTTGACTTTGCAAAGATTTAAAGAGCTACGATAACATTTAAAGGTTATGTTTGCTTCTGCAAAATGGGATAAAAATTCTTGGGCCAAAAATCAGAAGAAATGCAAGTGAAGATTCTCATGAGAGATGATTCATTCTGGCGTAGTGTTTGTTATGCTTTGAAAATGGCATGAATTTTGTGAAAGTATCACAAATTCTTTATGATGAGAGGGCTCGTGCGACTTGATTTATTTATGAAGCTATGAACAAAGCGAATGATGATAAGAAGCAACTTACAAAGAAATATTAGAAATCCTTGATGAAAAATATGATCTTTGGCTGCAGTAACACTTACGTGCTGTTGCATATTATTTGAATCCTTACATTCATTATGATAAATAGTTTCACGTGGATAAAGAAGTGAAGACAATATTTTGAAGCTTTTCATTGGAAGAATGAAATTTTTATATTTAGAGCAGGTCAAACATGCTACAAGACACTCTTATGGTAAGTTTCGTTTATCCATAAGTTTAAATCTGTGAACTGCTGTAGAAAAAAATGCTTTCCAAAAAACTGCGGTGACTATTAAAAATTTATTTTATGTTCAAAAAGTTAGACCGCAACTTTTTGGTAGCTATCACACTTTAACAACTCTGGTTGAAAAAAACTATTTTCTTCTACAAAAATTTATAAAAAAGTAGCAAGAAAACAGTTCCCTAAATAGAATTATGACTGCGGTATAAAAAACAAATAAAAAAAAAAAAAAAAACTACCCCGAACATTTTAATCTTATGCTAAAACGTTGGTATACACAATTTAGAGATGACATGCTTTAACTCAAATGTATTTGCTGTGAAAGTTCTAAGTATTACTTGTTCAACTTCCTCATCTAAGCGTAATTGAAACATATTCAACTGAACTGCATATGAAAAGAAGAAATCGATTGGCTATAGGTCAAATGAACAAATAGTTTATGTTATGATCAATAAAAAATTGAAAGATGGACATTTAATTCTACAAAAATAAAGAAATGGTGGTGATGAAATAGATCCTTTGCTTGCTAATGATATTATGTTTGATGATGACTGAATAACCTTTAAGAATGAAGGATTTGAAGATGAGGAAATAGCTTTTAATGATGATATAATGAAGATATCAATGTTAACATTTGAAGGGGTCAAAGAGATAATGAATTTGGTGCAGTTTTTATTTCACAATCATTTAAAAGAAAGAAGTAAAGTGGGGTTAGAGTTTCAATAAAATCTAAAGATAATTTCGTAATCAAAGTATGATTAATTATTTAGTTGTGTTAATAATTTATTATTTTATTTAAAATTATATTGAATTCAATGAATTGATGTAACAAGTAAAATGAAAGTTGTGCAAATTAAAGAACAATTTGAAGATGGTGATAACACAATTCGAGGGTGATATAGTTATTACATATGATGATTCTTCTGAAGATGTTGAAAATGATGATACCTCTATGGATCTTGATTCTTATGACATATTTAAATTCAAAGCTTAATGTTCAAATCTTATTTCATATTTTTTGCTTTATTTGGGATTTGAGAAAACTACATGCATGTGTTATTAAGTGAAGTACTGAATTCTTTTGGCATTTTTAAATTCTAAGTTTAATAATAAAGTTCTGTTTTTTTGTCAAATATCATATTTATGAATTATGCTTAATTTTACAAGTTTTGAAATTTTTTTTGTCTCCAGGCTTACGATTCGATTTGCCTTGAGACTTAAGACGCCTCAATTTTTTGATTTTGCCTTTTAAAACATTGTTAATGATAAGTTGGATGCCATGTGAATAATTTTAAAAATGATAACTTGGATGCCATGTGAATAATTTTAAAAACCTTATTACTTTGTAGGCTAAGACTTCCCCCCTAAGATGCCACCATGATGAAGCCTTGTGCATTCGGCATACCATTTTTGTGTCTTTTAAATCTTATGAGGGTGAATTTTTTTTTTGTTCCATAGCTGTGTTTTTTGTCTTCTATTTTCCAAGAAAAATCTTAAATATAGTTGTTTTAGTATTACTGGGCCTTTCCATTCCATTCTTTTTTTCCATGCCATTCTTTCTCTCTCTACCTGATAATGCCATATCTTAACGTTATGTATGGCAGTGTAACAGAACTAATATTTTGTTCCCAATTGACAAACTTTCTTCATCATGTGGTTTGAAGCGTGATATAATGAGATCATTTACGTGTTAGGAATGTTGAATACGCTGTAAAATAAATGTATTGTACTTGAATTGGTTAGAGTTGTTTGATCAAGTGTAAGGTAAATGCTGAGATTATTTTTCATGTTTGGTTTGAAAAAACGGAATTCAAAGTAAAGCTCTGCAATGACAGTCGACTGCCGGTGATGATGATGGTGATGGTGGTTATGGCGGCGATGATGGCCATGAGCGGTTGTGGTTGTGGCTTTAGCCGGTTGGGGGTGGCAAACAGTTGACTGTGGCAACTATGGCTTGCCAGAGGCGGCTAGTAGTTGGCAAGTAGTCGGGGGCGATGGTAGTGGTGATGGTGGGCGGTTGAAGGCGACAATTGGTGGTTTGCGATGACAATCGACCGGTGGCACCTTAACAAGGAAAAAAGAGAGATGAAAACAATCCAGAAACAACAAAGAGAACATAAACTCAATTGGAGCGATAAACTAAAGGATTCAGAGCAGAAAATAGGGTACAAGGGCCAAGCACCACCCGGGACACTCAAAACTCAGGATACAAGACTTTTGCCCAACACCCGGAAGGACTTGTAGGGAAAACTGGTCATCCATATATGCCTAAACCCATACTATCAGTTTTCTTAAAAGCCAGCTATTCTTATATCCTCACGCAACCAAATAACAACAATTACAATAGTGTTACTCCTCCAAGCATAAAAGACAAAATATGAAAAAAGATAATTAAAAATCATATAAAGGAACAACTCATACGGGATTCTCTCGGGGTTGGTGAAGATTCTTTTTGGGGTCCAACATCTACATCATTATCATAATGAGGAGAGAAATTAGCAACATTGAACGTAGCTGACACATGATAATCTCTTGGAAGATTGATCTGATAAGCATTATCATTGATACACTTAATAATTTTAAAATGTCAGTCAGCCTTGGCTTTTAGTTTACCATGAACTATGGATGGAAATCATTAAAGGAGAGACTTCCTATACTTGTTGGCTTGACGACAATATTTCTCGTTCAGTTTGTGGATATTTTCTCAAGCCAATTCATTCAATTTATGTATTTCTTGCATCCATAGCTCTACATCAGGACTGGATTCAGTGATAGTTAAGACATGAATAAGTTCAAGTGGCGAAATGGGGTTTTCATCGTAGATTACTTCCAGAGGACTATATTTTGAAGTTTGACTACTAAATCAATTATATGCAAATTCTACTTGAGTTAGTAAGAGATCCCATTCTTAGATATTTTTGCTAGCATAGTATCGCAACAAATTACCCAAACTTAGGTTGATTGCTTCGGTTTGACTGTTGATTTGGATACGGGCGGCTGAGTATATTGTAGTTTTGTTCCTAATCATCCCCATAGAGTTTTCCAGAGATGGCATACAAATTTAACATCCTGATCATACATGATAGTGCAGGGAATTTCATGAAGTCGAACCTCCCCACGGAAATATAGATTAGCTATATGTGAGGCATCCATGGTTTGTTTACAAGGTATAAAATGGTCTTTCTTGAATGTTGATCAATCACCACCATAATAAAGTCTTTGTGTTATGTATGTGGAAATCAAACGATGAAATCCAAACACGCATCAATCTACAGTTTCTTGAGGATTCTATGAAGTAAAACCTCTCCATGGAAGTAAACATCAACTATATGCAAGGCATCCAAGGTCTTTTTACAAGTTATAAAATGGGTCATTTTTGAATGCTCATCAACCACCACAATAATAAAGTCTTTGTTGCATTGTGTATGTGGTAATCCGACGATGAAATCCAGACACACATCATTCTATGGTTTCTCGGGTTGATGAAGTGGGAGCACAACTCTGTATTTTGTGTTCTAGTTTTAGCAACACGACAAATACAACATCGTTTGACTTAGCGATCTACGTCCTCAAGGGCTGATGACCAATATCATTTGTCTTGTAAAATGGCTAAAGTTTGTCTCAACCGAAGTGTCATGCTAATCCTCTATCATGATATTTTGACTCACTAGTGGAACACCGAGGAATGCATAGGCGATTAAATATGAAACATCTACTAAAGCTTATGGGCAACTTTTTTGTCATATTTTTTGGAAATCGGTGTCCGAGCTATATAATTCACGTAAGACATCAAAACCAATCACCTTTGTTTGCAAAGTTGGCAAACCAAGTTCCTCTGACTGAAATCATCCATAAATTGATTGGAATTTTTGGATCTGTGTTTCAAGGTGAAATTGAACGAGGACAATTATTCAACCCATGTGACATGCCTCCCTTTAATGTAAATATTTTGGTGCTTCATGATTTGTAAAAACAACAAATTCATTGGCTAATAAATAGTGATTCCAATGTTGAAGAGCCCTCACCATAACATAAAATTTATTGTTGTAGGTGTAATATCTCCTAGTCTCATCAAGCTTTTTACTAAAGAAAGCAATCATTTGCCCATGTTGGCTAATTACTGATCAATGTGGACACCAGAAGCGTCACTTTCCACTTCACATAAATTATTGAAATTAGGAAGTGCCAGACTAGAGCAACAGCAATTAGCAATTTTTTTTTTAATCGAAACTAGCTTGGATTTCTTCTGTCCAACAATATGGATTTGATTTGAGTAGATTTGTAAGTGGTGCGGCTACAAATCTGAAGATTTTGATGCATCCGTGATAAAAAAATGCCAACCCATGGAGCTGTCGAGCCTCAGTGAAAGATGAAGGTTATGGCCAATCTGCAATAGCCCAGATTTTGGCAGATCCGTTTTTATTCTAGTTTCAGAGATTACAAATCCCAAAAAATTAATTTTGGATACTTGGAAATCACATTTAGCCATATTGGGAAATAATTGCTTATCTTGGAGGATTTTGAAGGGCATTCTAAGTGTTGTAAATGTTCGTGATTTGGCTATATAGTTAAATATCATCGAAACACATCACTATAAACTTTTCCCAAAAAGGTCGAAACACTTGATTCATCAAGCGCATGAAATTGCTTTTAGCATTGGAGAGTCTAAACAACATCACTGTCCATTTGTATAACCATTCTGAGTTTGAACATTTTTTTTTCACCCATCTCTGGTAAGCATTCAAATTTTGTGATTTTTGCTTAAATTAACTTTTAAAAAAATCATGGCCCCTTTTAATTGATCTAATAGGTTGTTGAGTCGAGGAATCAAAATTCTACATTTGATGGTTATTTTGTTACTGCTCGACTATCTATACACATTCGCCATGTGCCGTCTTTTTTGGTACCAAAAGAGCCGGAAGGCATAAGGACCGAATCTTGGTCGAGCCAATCCTTTCGAATTAAGCCTTGACTTGACATTTAAGCTCTTCATTCACTTTCGGAGCCATACGATAAACATGATGATTCGGGATAACATAGTCGGGAATCAAATTAATAGCGTGCTGAATTTGATGCATAGGTGGCAAATCCGAGGAACTTTTTGCTAAATAAACATCCATAAATTGCTGTAACAGTGATGTAATCTCTTGCGGAACTGTGTGATACTTCAAATTGGTTTTGGATATGATCAAAGCAAATCTGGTTGCTGCCTCTTTAAGGTTTTTTAGGAATAAGAACCGATTTAATGTCCAAGATGTTGCTACCTGCGGGAATTCTTCTTTCATAGGGACTAAGACGGTATGTGTACCATATTTAGTAAATGAATAGGTGTTGGTAAACTCATCATTGCTAGTTTGACGGTCATATTGCCAAGGATTTCCCAATAATAAGTGGCAAGAATCCATAGAAATAACGTCACACCATTCTTTTTTGTGAAATCAATGGCCAATAGAAAACTAAAGTAAGCATTATTTGGTGACATTTGTCTCATTTTCTTTCTTAAGCCACGTGAATTGATACAGTTGAGGATGTGATTGTAACCTTTCCAACTATTTCTACCCTATGGGCTAGAAATCACGTTTTTGCAACTCCCTCATTGGATAATAAGGTTGCAAACTTTACCATGTACGTGAAACCATTCTTTGTCGGAACTGTGTTAAGTATTCAAGGTTCGTCGAGGAACTTAAAGCTTAGTTTCATCCATCCAAAGCGATGTGAAGATTTTCTTCTCACTCTCTTGTTGAAAATCATCCAGATTCAATTCTTCAATGAAGGGAATGACTTGGCAGTTTGGACAATTTAAAGTGATACGTTCAGACCCATGACATTTAAAACATATTCCCCCCCCCCCCCCCCCACCCCCGCCCCGCCCCCCGTTCCTCGATTCGAAGGTCACCTTTGTTATCATTGAATTCTCCCTGCTTCCCAACAGTGAAAGGTTTGAAACGAGAGACTTTATTTGAGACATAATTTTCACTAGAAGCATTTCGGTTTTGGGTGAACTTTCCAAATCGTTGTTGTTTATCTACCTTAACAACTAGATTGATACTTCTTGAAATGTTTAGAAAGTTTGTAGCTATACGACATTGGCAATGGTTGGTCGTAGTCCACCTAAAACTTGGGCAAGGGTGTGTTGTTCAGGTTCGGTGAGGTTGCATTTCTGCCCGAGTTGCTCGAGTTCAGTTGCAAATTCTTCCACAATCATTTCATGTTGTTGAAGGTTATGAAGTCGATAATGACTTCTTATCTATAATGCTTGGGCAAGAACTTTCATTGTATTTCTTTCTTCATTTTGGTTAATGATGTGATCTTGTATCTTCCCTTTCCCTGTTGAATTTTCTTTAAGTTTTCCCACCAAAGTGATGTATTCTTCTTTAATTTGATCGCTACTAATTTGACAACATGTGCTTGCTGCACTTTTTCGAATTTTAGAATTCATTCAACCGTGTGTGGCTAATTGAGGAATTCATCCGGATCCAATCTACTTCAAAGTCAAGATATCAATTTTGATTTCGAAATCTGAAGTTTTTCATCGATTTCACCTCTTTGACATTTGTAGGTGTTGTTCATCCCTACTAGATGTTTCTTGATGGAATGGGTTCTCTACTTCTTCTCCAATCATCTCATTTTCTGATTCATTGTGTCATTCTCCATGGTCCTGCTGTTCAAGAATTGCTAATCTTTCTTGCAAGCAACGAGTTTCTCATTGCAACCCTTCCACAACTAGTTCTTGGGCTGGACATGCGTTGTTTATTTTTGGCAGCAGCTTGATTTTTCTCTTGCTTGCGGTTTTTGATGGAAGGAGTTCTGAGAGAGAATGGTGTTGGCTCTTTTACCAAGTTGGTACTACAACAGAGAAAACAGACGGCAATGGAGCGATCTGAAAACAGCCACAGAGAACAATAAACTCAATTGGAACGATAAACTTCAGGAATGCAGAGAATAAAATAAGATACAAGTGCTAGGCACCACGTGGGATGCCCAAAACCCAGGATATAGGACTTCTGCCTAAGACCCGCAAGGACTTGCCTGGAATACTGGTCATCCATAATCGCCTAAACCCAAACCAACAGTCTTCTTAAATAGGCCAGCTATACCTTCCTCACACAATGGAAAATAACAACAATTACAATAGTTCCACCCCTCCAAACATGAAAGACATAATGACTGAATAAAATTAAAACTCAAATAAAGGAACAGCTCCTGCGTCAATGGGGCAGTGGTGGGAGGCAAAGCTTCAGGTTTGCGGTGTATCTGGAATGAACTAAATGGTGAATTCTGAATACTTAAAATTTTATATTGCATTGCTTTTTTTAACGAAAAACTACTAAATTCTTATTCCTTTTAGTTACACCCATTTTTATGCAAATAAAGTAGCCCCTTAGTTTGACTCAAAGCATTCTGTATACACATGGAGCATTTTTTGTGCAGCATAAGATTTATTTAGTGCTGAGGCAAAGCTATTACCACTCTTTTCTTCTTTGCAGGTTAGGGTCTCCGCCATATTTGTTTTTGTATCATTCATTTTACTACTAAGTATTGCTGGACTGCCAGCCCATATAAAAGAAATCAAGGTAAATGCTTGTATAGTTCTGCTGCTCATTGTTGGTATTTAATGAAAATATAAGATTTTTTAAGCGCATGTATTGAGCTGTAAAGTGAGTGCTCTGAGATTTAATTTAACGTAAGTTTTTTCAACATTTTGTGTTACCATTTTCCTTTCTCAAGTTCCAGCACTTCTAATTTGTCAATAATTAACATCATATTGATAACGACAGTAAAAAACCTATACATAAGCTTAAGATCATATTGTTTTTCTTGGAAATCTATGTGCTTATGAACATTTGCACCACTTTTTTATTTGAAATTTATGGGGAGATATATTTCATTATCTTTCACTATTATCTATAAATGTCTGTAATAGTATAGAATGAGGCCTGAAATGTAATCATATAATCTATTCTAAGCGCAAAAATAAGTTTGGTCAAGTTACATTGACACTGGTCTTAGTTGCTTGATGCAATGAACACACCATAAAATGTTTTTTTTTAAACGTTAATTAGTGTAATTCAAGGACAACAAAGTATGTTCACCAATTTCAGTAAAATCATTGGCCATGGATTTCATCCAAAGTATCATTCTTATTTTTTCATTGATTGGAATCTGGTATATCATAAACAGCTTCTTTTATTGCAGATATTTATGCACGAGGAGGCAAATCAGCATTCTGGTGCTATGGTTTTCCTGCTTGGACACTTCCTCGCTAGCATTCCTTTCATTTTCCTCATCTCTGTTTCCTCCACTCTAGTCTTCTATTTTCTGAGTGGACTCCGAAATGAGTTCAACCTGTTGGTGTACTTTGTCCTTAACATCTTCATGTGCCTTTTGGCAAATGAAGGGTTGATAATTATTGTTGCCTACATTTGGCTTGAGGTCTTCTCTTGCCTCTTAACCTTTGTTTTTCTTCATGTAAGTTTTATTCTATGCTTCTTCTTTGGTTCTTTAAGTCGAAGTCAAATTTTTTTAATTAAATAAATTTTATATAATTTATATAACACATTACTTCTTTTTCTTTTTTTTATTTCCCCCCACAGATTTTAATGATGTTAGTAGCTGGTTATTTTAGGATCAGAAATGATCTTCCAGAACCAATTTGGAAGTACCCATTTTCTTATGTTGCGTTCCTCACTTACTCAGTTCAGGTCAGAATAACATCTCGAATTTAATTTGAGGCCATCATACAAAGTTCTTGTGGAATATATTTCAGTTTATGTCACTTTCCTCTATTATATGCGAAAATATGAATATCATATTACATGAAATTTGGACTGGGATGAGCATTATACAATGTCAAGCACAATTGCCATTGACAAGGAGGTGCATTTTGTTGAAGGAAGAGGAGAAGTAGTATTAAAAATGAGTAGAATAACAAAGTTATAGCTTTGGAGAACAACAACAAACCTTTAAGGGATCACAAAAAGAAGCGCCTTAGCTGATTTTAATTATGCTCTTGGAAATTCATTTATTATCTTAATTCTATTTTGTTTGTTAATTACTGGTATAATACCAGTGTTTTAGAGCTGATGGGTGCAAGTGCTTGCTATCTTCTTATTCTTGATTTGCCTTTGAGGTGAGGAGAGCTTACAGGGTTTATGGGTAGCGTGGTTCATGATTGTAATAACTGAATTATTTTAATGGTAAGAATAGTAATATTAATATAACATAAATAAGGAATAGAAAATTTCAAATCCGCCCAAAAGGATTAATCGTTGGGATGTTTTGCTTAAGAGAGAGTGTCTTTTCGACCTAAAGGAAACAGACGATTTGAATGAGTGAGCGAGAAAAAGCAGCAACGAGAAAGAAAAAAATGAAGAAAGGAGATCGTGCCCTAGCCGAGTGAAGGAAGAGTTCAAAGGTGAAGAAGCCGAAGGATGTATTTTTGGATGCAAATTTTTTAGGGTACCTATGGGTACAATTTTAAGGATATCTTCGGGTATTCCGTTAATTCTGATATGACTCTTAAAAAGGTTAAAAATAGTAAATACTTAAACTGAAATAGGAATGAATAAATTTAAAGTGAAAGTTTACAGTTTTATAAAGTAATGAACTATCTTTTTTTTTGGTTATTCATATATAGCATTTGTATATTAAATTAGTACATAATAAGATTATAATTGCTCACTAAGGCTTGAAAAATCACTATTAATTAATATTTTTTTCAAGAAAAAAATTATAGAGTGATATTTGTGTCAGGAAAGACTTAGTTTGCAGGAGGACTGTAGCTGATAGGTATCATATTATGATATGATTGTAATTATTTTCACTGTTTTATTTAGATTAGTGATATACATTTATATTTTAATTTGGGATGTTGTCTACAGACTTTGTTATTATTTTTGGATGTTTTGATTTTTGTATGATATACTTGTGGTTTCTTAGCGACACTTTTATATATTAGAAGTTTCTCGAAATCTATGGATAGTTATTTAAATGTTAATTGTGTCTCATCACAGTTTCTGACTTAGTTAATTTTAAGCTATCAAGTCATGATAAAAGTGGAATGCGAGAAAATTTGTTGATTCATAATGAAAAAGTATCGTTTGGATGATTAAATTAATTGATAAGTACTATTAATAAAGGGTTAAATCTTTCTTATGTTATTTCAGAAATATAAAAATTCAAGCGGACGAAGTTAGAGAGAATGTGGTAGAAAATGATGCACCTCCACATATTATTGTGAACATAGATGTTTTTGTAGAGATGTTGATTGCAACGGCTCAGATGATTAAGAATGGAGGCCGATGGACAAGTATTTGAAGTTATTTCAGAATATGAGATCACCTCTTTTTCTGGAGGTTCGGTGGATGTTGAAACTGGATGTTGAGATTGTAGAAGATTATAAATGGGTTCTCTTATTCTCTAGAGAAAATGGTAACTCTGGCCACTTTTGCATTAGTGTGAGAATTTGAGAGATGGTGGCGATGATAGTTGCAGGATAAATATGGTTGATATTGCAAGCCGCATGATACAATGGGTCGAGGCGATGATAGTTGCAAAATTTAGAGACTGTTTAGTACTATTGTCAGTCAGGAGACAGATGCATGACAAATTTATCTGATTGGTACAGGGTGATCGATCTATTATGCAGTATGAAACTAAATTCACTATGCTCTTATGGTATGTGCCCTAGTTGATTCTAAATGCAGATAAGAAGTGGCACAAATTTTTTTCTGAGTTGAAAGATGTGATAACAACCACTTATTCCTCTTCAGATTGATGATTGCTTTATTCTGGTTGAGAGGGTCGAAATAATTGAGTTGGATTTAGAAGTTGCTCGGCAAGCGGGACTTTCGGACGAGGAGAATTCGGAGGGTCTAGGTTCCTCAGGTCTCTCGTGGCGCTCAATCTAACAGTGTTGGCATTCAGTTTGAAGCAAAGAATTGTGAGAAGTGTGAAAGGTCTCACAAGGGAGACTATCTTTCTGGATCCAATAATTGCTTTTGGTGCCTCCAACCAGGACATTCAATAAGGAATTGCTCTAAATTAGGTCAGATGGCTATAGTAGATTCTTGGTGCAGTGTTGCACCACCTTAGAGGAGCTTTGGTAGATCGAGAGCAACTGAATTTTTAGATCAAGTGCCAAATTCTTGGCAAATCCAATGGCGTTTCCATCCTAGAGTATATGCACTTTCGCAGCAGGAAGCTAACCCTCACATTATTAAAGGTTTGTTTCACTTTTTAGAATTTTAACCTAGTGCACCTTTAATCATCTCAAAATCCATGCCATATCATTCATAATACAATGTAATAACTTAATTATATTAATAAGTTAACCTTAATTATTCATTGCAATAGCCTTATTGTTAGGTAAATATATCTTCAAAATAGGTCAATAAGGTTATTGTTTAATTCAGGAGCATCACCCTCTTTTATAATTGAGGAATTGGTTAAAATAATGCAATCGAATATCCTTTCAATGCCCATCACACTATCTGCTAGAATGCCAAATGGTACTTTTATAGTGGTTAATCATTCATGTGAGGTGAATTTAATAATCGGTGTAAAAGATTTTGATGCACAAATTATCGGGTTAACGTCAGTCGAGTTCGAGGTAATATTCAATATGGATCGGTCGTCTAAAATGTGTCACAATTAATCGCAATAAAAGTCTATCAAAATAAATGTATTTCGAGGAGATATAAGTGAAATTTTGCGGTGATAGAGGAGTGACATCCATGTTAATTACTCCGTTTCAAGGATTTCAAATTATTAAATCGTGGAAATCAATATTTTCTTACTGAAGTAATTATACCTCTAAGGAAGTAAAATCGTTAGGGGCTATTCCAAAGAATAAGAGTATCTGATCCACCTGATATTTATACTTACAAATATGATATGAAAAATGACAACTGCACCAAAAACTTGATCCCGCCGGATATATATATGCTTATGATTTCGATTTATAATGCTGATACTACGCAAAGTATACGTATCGTTTATCAAGTAATATAAGACTTTTCGATTAAGCCTCGAGATATCGAATCCACAGTGAAAATATGTAAATCTTTAAAGGAATCGAAAATTATCTTTTTACATTTTTTTTAATGGCTTTGAAAGTATGTCTTGATTTTGAAAAGATTGAAAGCTGATTTATCTTTCGAAATTTCCTTAATAAAATGTTAAGCAAGAAATTAAAATTATAATAACTAATAACACCGTATGTAAAACACTATTAACTGTAATATCTTTTCTTTTCTTTTATGAAGTAGTAATAATTATTAAAGATTGTTGTAGAAGTATTTGAATTTGTTGTGATGATAGAAGCAAATGCGTTCTTTACCTCTTACTTGGCTCTATATAAGAACATAGTGTTAATTTGAAATTTTTATCATTTTAAACATGTTAGCATGAAAGATATCGATCTCACTCTAGAGTTCCTCGATTCCCACTCAACCGGCTAACTTCTCATAACAAAACTCAAAACTTCAAACTAAATTAGGGTGTTTTAGCTTATCACTCTAAAATCCTCTAATTTTACTCCCTTTCATAAAAATATCTTCTAATATTACATTCAATTATATTGACTACAATTCTCACCCATATATTTCGTACGCGATTCTTACTAACTTTTATGAGACAATACCGCATTGGATCTTACATAATCTCAAGAATTTTACAACTTAACGTACCAAATTTAAGTAAACAAAGTTTTCGAATCAATCTTCACAACTTTTTCCAACTTTAAACACTTATACTTTCCACAACAATTCTCTATAAACTAATTACTTCTCCATTTAAGAAAGAAAAGATAAAGAAACTACTCGTAACGCATCGAGAAAATACAAAAACACATCGATTCGAAATTAAAAACCATAAGAAAAACAACAAACAAAAACAAAGTATTAATTAAAAAAACTAAATGTAAGAACAAAAGAAACACTTATCCGAAAATTCTCTCCACAAGACTTGTAAGCTCTTTCAAACTTTAACTCTTCACTAAACTACTCCTCGGAGCGGATCTCCCAACTCCGATGACTCGTAATAAACTTCGATCGCAATAGAAACTAAACTAAAAGAAAGAAAAGGTGGGAAGCAAGAAGATTTCACTCCGACCATTTTCTCCTTTCTACTCTCTACTCCTACTCTTAATAAAAACTCTCGCAAAATAAAAGTAAAATACTGTAAAAACTCTCCTCAAAATGCAAGTGGAAGAGCTTCTTTCTTTACTCTCTACTACTCCTAATGAAAACTCTCTTCAAAATGCAATGGAAGAGCACTTAGTCATTCCTAAGACTCTCTTTAAAAATTAAACCAAAAGCGCGTCGTGTCTCTTCAAAATGTGTTCAGATTTAACGTATTCACCAAAAGAATGCACCCTTTATTCAAACTTCGCACTAAACGAAGTTACGGAAGTTACCACCAAGAGTCGCATCCCATCCCCTTTGAAATCGGCTCCAAATTTCTTTAGATTTCGATTTTTAACCGTGGCAGTAAGAGCCGCCCGTAGGCGCTTAGCTTGCCAGCGCTCAAATTTTCATTTTTCATTTTTTTGCTCCAAATTTGATCCAATTTCGCTCCTTTCATCACGACCATCTATTTTCATCATACCCGCAAGAAAAACACAAAATATCTTCCATTAAAGTCGCAATATCATTAAAAATAGAGTATAAAACGTGCATAAAAATACTATATATTTTGTGCAGTATCAATATCCGAAGTATTTCTTAACGATTTGTCGAGGCTACTACTAGTGCGAGAGATTGATTTTACTTATCGAGTTATCGCTGAGTTCGAGCCCAGTGACTAAAGCAAAGACGGCTTTCAGTACCAGTTATGGGCCCTATAAATTTTTGGTGATATCATTTGGATTGACTAATGCTCCAGTATTCGTGGGATTAAGCTAGCAATATAGATAAATTGTATATTGTGTTGTAGTTTGTTTGAAGGAGAATACACTATATGACAAATTATATTAATACAATACCTCACCATGAAGTTGCTGTGTGTGAACATAATTTCTCTTCACTATAATTGTTTGAAACTGAGTTTGCATGAGCATGATGAAGGAACCCTATCAATGCATATTATCCTGTCCGAGAATATATTTTTACCATTATTTTTTGAAACTATGTTTGATTGAGCATGATGAATCAAATTGATTGTATTTATCTCCTATCAGTGATCAGAACGATCATAACAATGATGAAGTAAAGAATAAGAAATGTTGATAATTTAACAACGTATAGGCAAGACCGTTGAATGCATAATAGTCTAACAGATTTTCTGATGCAATTTTATGCAATGCCTTACACCATGAAGTTGTGTGAAAAGAATCTCTTCACCATAATTTTTTGAAACTGAGTTTGCATGACATGATGAAACTGTTCTATCAATGCATATTATTCTGTCCAAGAATATCTTTTTATCATTATTTTCTGAAACTGAGTTTGCATAAGCATGATGAAGCAAATTGATTGTATTTGTCTCATATCAGTGATCAGAATGATCATATCAACGATGAAGTAAAGAAAAAGAAACTTTGAGGCATTTCTTACAGAATTAATCAAATTATAGGTAAGACTTATGAATGCATATTAATTTGTTTAACAGATTTTCTGATACAATTTCATGCAATACCTTTTACCATGAAGTTGTTGTGTGAAAATAATTTCTTTTCATAACTTTTTGAAACTGGATTTGCATGAGTTGATGAAACAACCCTAATAATGCATACTATTCTCTCAAAGAAGTCTCTTTTACCATTATTTTTTTAAACTGAGTTTGCATGAGCATGATGAAGCAAATCTATTGTATTTGTCTCTTATTAGTAATCAGAGTAATCATAGCAGTATTGATCAATGATCATAGCAAAAGAAACTTTGAGGTATCTTACAAAATATTACAAAGTATAGCAGTGGCCTATCAATGCATATTGTTTTTTCTAACAGATTTTTTGATACTCTTTGATGCAATGCTGCACACAATGAAGCTTTTGTAAAGTGAAAAAAAATCCACTTTACCATAATTTTTGAAACTGAGCTTGCATAAGCAATGATGAAACAAGCGTATTGTATTTGTCTCCTAGATAGTGGTCATGATAATGATGTTCATTGAAAGAATATCTATGAGGCATCCCTTATTGAATTTTACAGAGTATAATCAAGGGCTATCAATACATAATATTCTCTCTAACAGATTAACTGTTGCTATTTCATGCAGTGTTTCACATGTAGTTTCTGTGGGTGAAATTATTTCTCTTTACCATAATTATTTGATGCACTTTTCACATCATGCAATATTTCACACCATGAGCATGATGAAGCAATCATATTAATACATACTATTCACTCACAGCCACCACCAACACCCACAACCATCAAGCAAATCACCCACAACCAACACTCTTAGGACCAACCCAACCAGATTGAGCAATCAATCACAAGAAAAAAAAGAGGGGTTGAAGCAGCTCATGTATACCACATTCCATCATCCAAATTATCCAAAAAAATCAAAAAAATCTCGTAAAGAAAGCCATTTCAACAGAAAACTTCATAGAGAAACCATTCCACAGATAAAAGCTTTTAGAAATTGTATATACAAATATATTCCATCGGAAATACTTACAGAGAACGGTTACCAGGGATCGAAGGTAGGAGAAAGAGGTGAGCGAGCGTGATAGTAGCAACCGAGGAAGAGAGCTGAGTGAAGAGTAACGTAGGGCTCGAGCGGGAGAAGGTTGATTAGAGGGGTAAGGGAGTAATAATCTAATCGAAGACGTGGATCGCGGGGTTGATCCCGCGGCCGCGTCTAATAGACAAATTCAAACTGTGTGGCGGGATACACAGACTGAACGCACGAAACAAACGTCTCTTGCGCAGTTTCAAAACGCCAAACGCACGAATAAGCTGCCCCAAATGGGCTCTTAGTCTTATAGAAATGGTAATATTAATTGTATATAACATTTTATGCCAGACTTCTTACGAAGGTTGTTTAATTTCTTATACTTGTGTGGTGTGTATTTAACATTCCTGAATTTAATTTCTCAATTAATGCTTGTCCAATGCCCATCTTTGAAGGATGATAAAATTTAAGTATACTTTAATTAGGTAAATACTCAAACCATTTAAAAAGTCTCTTAATATTTTACATTTTTCCTCATGAAGTGTCCATAAGAAAGCTGAAGACCTAACTTTAGCCAGCCAAGTGTTTTTTTTTTTTGGTTCATTTGCATTACTATGTTAAACATGATCACTATTGAGTTAAGTTAACATTAAATATTTTGTGTGCAAAAAAATTGTTTCAAAAAGGTTTAATTATAAATGGCGTCCTTCTATACTGAGAAGTTTTAGATGCAGTTTCATGTTACACTAGTGATGAAAATTTTCAACTGATGAGGGAGCTGAACATCTATCAATTCATAGTGATGTTAGGCTTCCAATAGGAAAATACTTCGATAGTCAAACATCTTTCTTGCTGGGATTCTGCAAAATAATGTTTTAATATTGGTGGTCATTTCTTGAGTTTCAGTGCAGATGAAATAGCAATGATTTTAAGAATGCCGCATAGTGGAGAATTTGTGGAAAAAGATCCCTTTATCAAAGGATGACTCAATAAAAAATCAAGTAGAGGATGAGTAAATATTAAATTCAAGAATTCTCCTAATATAATTGTGAACATGTACACAAAATTTTCTTTTTTCAAACTCGTTCTTTCCTTACCACAACTACTCAGTCCTAGAGATTTGATGAGATATAGTGAATTAAAAAACATATTATTTTTCTGTAATGCAAATTTTATTTTTGGAACACAATTTATTATTACATCTTCTAATATCTAATGTAAGGCCGCACATGATGAGATGACTATAGTCTTTCTCATTAAATCCCAAGTTTTGTGAAGAATTTTGCTCTACTTTGTAACCCAACGGGCAATAATATGGGTCATTTTAAGTTATTCATATAGAAGATTCATAGAAATTAATTGTTAAAGACAATCTGGTTATTGTAGGTTTATGATTCATTCATTGATGACTTAGAAAGATGAAATTGTACTTCTTAGAACAAGTCACTTCACTAATTGCAGATCCTTCGCCCCTAAAAACTTCATTGTTACTAATTATAGATCATTCACCACTAAACACAAACCTTTCACCATTACCCTTTCCACCACCTAGAGGACCTGCAGAAAATTAGGAGACCTCAACATCTTCTTATGATTTCTCACGATATTTAGCCAATTCTTCTAATGACACTGATTCTTATTCATCAATAGCAACTAGTCATTTCATTCAAACTTATTGTATGTATGTGCAATATAGTTCCGACTTTTGTGATAAGGGTCAGTGACATTGAAAATATATTGTAGACCTTTGACTTGAGAATGAACAAAATGAAGTCGATCATTAGTGAGCTTGTGATTTTATCACAAGCCGAAGATGCTAATAAGACAGATTTCCCTAATTTTGGAAGAAGAAAAGGATGGTTCAACCATGAGTTTAACAGATGCAGAGGATCATCAAGATAGGTCTGAATCTTGTGAAATACTGAAGGATGAATCTATCGATGAAACATTCTTCACAAGCATTGAGAAATAAAAGAAAAGATATAAGTGCTACACTTGAAGTACATGATGTTGAGTTAAGGCATGTTCATTGGGTAGACTTTAAAGTATTTTCTCAATTTACTACTTTATCTTTTACAACCATCATTTACAATAATCTTGGTTCTTAAATTTTATTTTATGTACAGTTTGATTCTACAAATAAGAAAATAATCTCGTCATTGAGGAACATTATATTGAAAGTACTGCGGGAGTAGAGCATGATTTTTCTGCAAATTTAGGATGTATTAGGGTGACCTTGATAAAAGCTTGAGAAAATTTGATAAATTCACGTTTTGGTTGTTGTGTATAAACGGTTTATGGAAGGATAAGCCTTGCTTAAGTCTTCTGGAAAGCTAAACTATAATTTTTATGCAAATTCAGGTTTATTTTCTTTCAACACTTACATCTGTCCCCGCATTATTTTCAGTATATTGTTCTCCATGTGTGATTATTATCTTATTTATAGAATCAACCTGTACAAAAATATAATCCAGGAAAATAGATTATTGCAAATGGTATGGTTTTAAAAGGTAAAGTTGCAAATTGAGAAAATGCCTTATGTTCTGCCCCATGCTCATGCCTTAACATTACGTACCCCGTGTGCGGCCGTAATATATGTGTCTTAATACTTTGTGAATTTCTCCCGGAACCTGGTGTGTATGCCTTCTTCATTTTCTTATCATCCTGCAGTTTCACGTCAAGAACACTGTTGGTGATGAATGCTTCATCAGTTGGTTCATCCTCTAGTATTTCACAAGATTGAGATATATCTTAATGATCCTTTGCATCAACTAACTCTTGGTTGAACCATTTTCTTCTTCTAAATTTGAGAAAATATTCGCTTTGTTAGCATCTTTGGCTTGTGTTGGAATCACAAACTCTTTAATGATCGACTTCTTTTTTTTTATTCTCAACTTGAAGGTCTGTACCAAGTTTTCAATGTCACCGACCATGCTCACACGATTCTGAACTATATTGTACATATCTACAATAGTTGGATACGTTGACCGGTTTTTGTTGGTGGATTGGATAGTGAAAAAATTGGTGTCATTGGAAGAATTAGCTGAATATTGTGCGGAATCTGAAGGAGAAGTTGAATATTGTGGGGAATTTTAAGGAGACGTTACAGTCTCTTCATTTTCTAAAGGTCCTCTAGGCGATGTAAGGGGTAATGCTGAACGTTTTTTGCTTAGTGGTGAAGGTCTGTAGATAGGGGTAAAGAATCTATAATTAGTGACAGTGGGGTTTTTTAGGAGCGAAAGATCTATAATTAGTAGAAGGTGACTTGTTCTAGGAAGTATTGTTTCGTCTTTTGGAGTCATATCAATGATTGAGTCATAAACTTGCAATAATCATATCATGTTTTCAACAATTAATTTATGTGAATCTTCTATATAATTAAATTAGAATGACCCATAATGTTGTCTGGTGGGTATGCAAAATAGAGAAGAATTCTTCGTAAAACTTTGGGATTAATGAGAAAAAATTTGGTCATCTCATCATGCGCATTTGCATTAGATATTAGAGGATGTAACATTAAGTTGTGTTTTTGAAATCAAATTTAAATTACAAAAAAATAATATGTTAGCTTATTTTTGTTTAATGATATGAATTCTTCGCAAGAATTATGAATACTACCCACTTAAAGAGTCATGAAACCATTCATATATCCAAGTGCCTTTTGCATCATCATTCTATATATTATTACATTAAACTGAAAAACAAAAAATCTACAAATAGCTCCTGACTATTTATATTTCGCAAATTTCTAAATATTTTCGCTATATCTCATCAAATCTCTCGGAACTGAGTAGTTGTAATAAGGGAAGCATGAGTTTGAGTGAAGAAATTTTATGTAAATGTTAGCAATTATGTAAGGAGATTTCATGAATTTAATATTACTCATACGCTGCTTCATTCTTATTGAGTCATCCTTTGACAATGAGGTTTTTTTGTCACAACGTTTCACTCATTCGGCATTCATATAATCATTTTTAACTCGTCTGCACTAAAACTCAAGAAATGACCACCAATATTGAAGCATTTCTTTTTAGAGTCCCAACAAGAAAGAAATTCGGCTGTCAAAGTATTTTTCTGTTGGGAGCCTGACATCATAGTGGATTGATAGATGTTCAACTCTCTCATCAGTTGAAAATCTTCATTAGTCGCATCACATAAAACTGAATCTAAAATCTTTTATTGTAGAAGGACGACATCTATAATTAACCCTTTTGAGGCCATATTTTTGCACACCAAAGATTTATTGTTAGCTTAACTCAATAAATCTATGAGCATGTTTAACATAGAAACTTTAAAGAACAAAGAAAATGTCACACTTGGGTGGCTATAAACTTGGACTTCAGCTTTTTTTATGGACACTTCATGAAAAAAAAGTGCAAAATGTTAAAAGATTTTTTACATGAATTAATATTTTTTTAGCTAAAGTATATCTAAATTTTCACAACCATAAAAAATAGGCGTTGGTCAAGTATTAATTGAGAAGTTAACTTCAAAAAGGTTCCCATACACAACATAAAGATATAAGAAATTCAATATTCTTCTTAAAAGTCCGACATAAAACTTCATATGAAATCAATATCACCATTTCTATAAGACTAAATGAAGGCTTCCACTTTAGGAAATAATCCATACACAGCATGTAAAGTACATTAAAATTCATTTAATTGCATAAGGTTTTGAAGAGGCACGAGTTGAATTTACATGAAATCACAAATCAACAATCTGAGGGCCTAAAATAAAGGATTCACTTCAGTAATCAGATCATACATAGCATGTTACCGGTAAATTTTTTCGTGAAATGATATTTTTCTAATTTAATTATGCCTGAACTTTCATAAACATTAAAAGTCAATAATCTGAGTGCCTATGATGAAACTTCACTTAAATGACCGTACCATACACAGCATGTTACATGATTAATTTTTTCATGACATGAAATTTTTCCCTAAATAAAGTTTATCCAAACTTAAGTAATCAACATAGATAATCATTGTTCTAGCATTAATTAATAATTTTACTTCAGGAGAAACCCCACACAGCAACATGATAAAAGAAATCCAACAATATTGCAATATGTTTATGAAGAAACCTACTTTATATTTTCATAATGATCACGAATCAATTTTGTATTATCCTTCATGAATAATTATACTTAAGGGTCACGCCATACTTAAGTAATTAAATGAAAATTTCATACATTAATTAAACATTCTTTTAACTTATGACGTAAAATTTCGTATGCAGTCAACATCACAATTTCTAAAAGATTACATGTTATGTATGGTTCAGGAAAGAAACCATACACATGTAAAGTTTATTTATTTTTATCTAATTGAACAAAGTTATGAAAAGAACTGAACTGAATATTTAAAGACATCACCAATCAACAATTTGAGGGCCTTAAATAAGACTTTCAGTTCAATGATCAGAGCATACACAAATTTATTTTTGCATTAAATTATTGTTTGTTCAATAAATATCGCCTAAATCTGTATAATGTTCACGGATAAGTAAAAGTATACTATTAATTCAAAATATCACTTCACAATACTATCGATACAGAACAACAAATCACAATAAATTTAGCTCTGGGTGGACATTTGTTTGAGTAAACCTAACTTAAAATTTCATAAATAGAAGAAATCAATATTCGTAGAGTCTTAATCATATTTATGCTTTAATCATGGCGTTATACATACCATATTAAATGAAAAAGATTATGCATAAATTAAAAATTTTTGTCAAGATGTTTTACTGTAAACATCATGGACATCACCAAACAGTATTGTTAAGGACTCATATAAGGATTTTATTTCATTAATCAGACCATATGTAACGTGTTAAATAATATATTTTTCCATTAATTCAATTTCATTCTAAATAAAGTGCAACTAAAACTTCATAAACATCACAGATATGAATTGGTACAACCTTAATTGAGAATTCTACTTAAGAAAACTGACCATACATAACAAATAAATAACATAATTTTAGCATTAGTGTAAAATATTTCTGTAGAAACTTGATTTAAATTTTCATATTTATCACCAATCAAAGATCAGTCTTTAAAAAAGCCTTTTCATTAACTAATCACACCGTACACCACCAATAAAATGGGAAAGTTACACATAAATTCAATGTTTTTTAGAGGATGTCTAACCTAAGACTTCATGTACATAAGACATTCGTAAATAACTAAATTTACAACATTTATCAACATAAGAAGTTACATTAACTATTACAGTTGTTCTTAACTTTAATACCTTGACTACTTATACATTTGATGATGATAATGACCTCCCTAGGCGACTCTGGCTTGATGCAGTAAATTGATCTTAAATACCTTCACGGCTTGCATCTGTGCCAAGTTGAGGAAGTTTTTGTTTGAAAGAAACAACAGCCTGAGATCCGTAACTTAGACAACTTCCGCTAAATGTGAATTAGACAGAGATGCAGAAAAAAATTACCCAAAACCTTAGCTCGAACAAGGATGCAATAAGCAGTGGAGACATTTTAGCAGAAACTTCCCTTCTTCTGCCAAAATCCTAGCTCGTCTAGGTAAATCACACGCAGTAAATATTAAAATCTCGGCTGGTGCACAGTCAAAATAATTTTTTATATACTTGACAATAGGTAATTAACAACACAAGCATAAAAGACACCCTAAAGTGAGAACAAAATCGGTGGGATGCAGTGGGACAGCAGGTGGGACGGGCTGGTTGGGATGGTGGCGGTTGCAGGGATTCTGACGGGCTGTGGGGCCAGGCAGAGTGGGGTTGGAAGTCGGAGAGGATAATCACCAGCACCTCCCTGCCCGTCATATACAACCATAGACAGAAATAACAGGACGCTGATGACTGTCCTCTTAGAATTTAAATCAGAAACCACATAAAACTTAACCATATAACCATAAAAGAACAATTTATAGACTCTTGCATAGAGAAAAAAGGGAAAGGAATTAAAAAGGAATTTGCCACACAAAAAGGAAAGGAGTGGGCGAAGATTCAAATCCAGAAACTGTGATTGAAGACTACCATATGGAGATCACGTAAGGAAGGCAATAGAAGGGGAAATCAACAATCTCGCCCCCTAGGGAAGTCGCCCAGTCCTGTAGCGACTTGGATCAGCCACATTATGCCAGTCGGTTTAGTTGGCTTGCTATTTCCGCATCCATGTGGGATAAAGGCTGCACCTTCGTTAGTCTCTGGGGTTGAGGAGCTTCGACCTCATTTGTCGAAGGTTCTGGTTCTTGTCTTCAATCCTGGTGGCACCTGGATCTCACTGTCGGCTTCAGTGTCCCCTGAAGCATCGGAGAATTCTTCCTCATTTGCGAGCACATGTCTATATCGATCTGCTCTCTCGAGTTTGTGGGCCATGCCTGTACTGTTGAATCTTCCCAAAGTAACCCATGGTTGATTCAATCGGCTGTGCAGTGAGAGTAACCTGAACCTTCCTGCATGATGGTGGCACTAGTATGGTGTAGACCGTGAGACCATGATATGTCATCGGTTGTATCTATCTTGTATATGGAGCGAGTGCTCAGTCCTCTCGTCCGCTATCATCACTAAAATTGGTCTCACTTTGCCTCTCTGCTGGTAACGGCTCTTGTGATTTTAGGCTCCGTCAAGGGAAGTAGAATGGTATGCTTTCCATCCTCGGTGAAGAAATGTATTTTTGAAGCCATCGTGCTTAGTCCTCTGGTCAAACTGTCATGATCGTCCCAAAAAGGTTTACAAGCATCAATAGGGACCACGTCACACCTCACTTGCCTGTAGCTGCCCCGCCCCCCCCCCCCTCCCCTCCCAATCGAAAGCTCTACAAAGGATCTTCAGTCGATGCTGACCCGATTCTCTTTCTCCAACCAATTTAGTGTACGAATGGGAATGCCTTTGAGTCACGAGTCCCAATTTCTCTACCGTATGTGTCGATGTTGATGATGAGTCCGCACACTTTTTTATTTACTATGCATCGGGTGTAGCATATGTTGTGGTGAAGCCACTGAGGATCCCTCGTGTCCTTAGTCTTTAGGATCTGCAAAATCAGGAGTGCCTCTCCTTCGTCCAGTGGAAGCTAATACACCTCACTCTTTTCTTCAGTTTTTTGTTGTTGCTAACCTCTTCCAAGGTGCCCTAGTCTGTGAGTGTAAACTACCCTGCTCGTGGGGCAGCTGAAGATTATGTGGCCGTAGTAATAACATCTAAAACACTTCCTGTCTGGTACAGTGTTGGAGGAGCTACCTTTCTCTTGTTTCTTCTCTCTTTGATTTGGAGTGTCATTCCATTGTTTGGGCTTTGCTAATTTTTTCCATGGTAACCTTATCGGTTGTTGTATCTGTGATTAACTGACTGCTTGCCTGAAGGATAATTGTTGCCTGCTCTGCTTCTGCTGCCTCTCCACTATCAATGCTAGTGTCTGGACATCCGCAAGCGTCCAATACGGCTATAACTGCACCGCATTACTAAAGTAGGCATCAAGACCCCAAAGTATCTGGCTATTTTATACTACTCTGGCTTTGTCAGCGCGCACTTTAGCTGCAAATGATCGTAATGGGATGTGAACTCTACTACTGAATGATCCTGCTATTGCAAATAATGGAGCTTCAGAAACATCCTAACGGTAATGAGGGGGAAGATATTACTTCTTCATGGCTTTCTTCATATTCTCTCACTTAGTAAACTTATTGCCGCCTTCACGTTTCCTTTGCCACTGTACGTTCTCCCACCCTAAGGAAACACTCTTCTTCATTTTAATGGCCACTAGCTTGACCCGTCTATCATCTGACATCTTCTTATACTCGAATATGCGCTCGACCATGCGCAGCTAATCAATGAATTCTTCTGGATCCATGCCTCCCTCAAACTCTGGTAAATCTACATTAATTTCGTAGTCTCTGTCTTCCAAATGACATCTCTGGGAAATTCTTCATTTGGGAGGGTTCATATATCTCTCTCTAGGCTTCCTCTGATGTTGTATTTCGAAATGCCATAGCCTGTCTTCTTCATCGCTGAAATTATCCCTGTGGAAGGGATTCAAATCTTCTTTCTTTCTCCCCTTTGGCTCCAGATCTAGGTCGAGGATAACCTCTCCTGTGTCTACAGTTCAATTTTTGCAAGCCTCTGTTGAAGGTGATAGAGCTCTCGCCGTATTTCTTTCTGGCTATGCTTGAGTCTATTTCTCCTTGGTAGCATGGCTAGAGATTAAGGAGTAGGAAAGAAATTTTTTGTTAGGGTAATTATTTGGTGGAGATGAGAGGGTGATGCAATTGATGTCGAGAGCAGAAAAGTTGTTTAGGTTTCTTGATTTTGTGGGGTTCGTAATTTGGGGCTATGGTTTGCGAATAGGCGGATGCTAGGAAACTCTAGGATAAAATTAGGGTTAGGCTAGCTCTGATAGCAAATGATACCAGCGTTAACCCAAACCACGATGAAAACAAATGTTATTGCTGAAATTTAATAGTGTTACAACCAAACACTCTTGACAATAGGTAATTAATAACACAAGCATAAAGACACACTAAAGTGAGGATGAAATCGGTGTGCTATGGGACGGGCTATGGGACGGGCTGATTCGATGGTGGCGGTAGTAGGGAGGGAGTTTGGAGGGTTTTAGTTCGTTGGCAGAGTGGCAGGGGATTATGGCAGCAAGAAACCAAGAGGTTGGGGGTCTCGGGAGCAAGTAGGAAGATTGGAAAGAGAGGATTGCGGCAGCAGATAGTAGGTGGGGAGGGCTTGCGGTGGCAGGGGAAGAAATGGGAGGGTCTTGCGGCTAGTATGGGATGAGCTGTAGGGAGTTGCGGCTAATTTGGGATGGGTTGGAGGGAGTTGCGGTTGGGGAATTAGAAGGATACAGGGCTTAGCAGGTTGGATAACAGGTTTGTTCTATGAGGGGTGAGACTGCTGAAAGAGTAGTTGGCAGCAATGAGGTAGGGTGGAGGTGGAAGTCGGAGAGGATAAGCACCATCGGTGGAATGGGATACAACCGAAACCTACCCTTCGGATATAGTCCTAGACTGGGAAAACAGGACCCCAGCTGTCCACATAGAACTGAAATCAGAAACAACTTAAAACTGAACCCTATAACTAGAAAATAACAATTTATAGAGTCTTGCATAGAGAAGAAAATAGAAGGAGAAAAGAAATCTCTCAAGCACAAAAAAAAGGGAGTGGGCAGCAGTCTAAATCTAGAAAGAAACGGTGATTGAAGACTTTTCCTTTGGAGGAGATCACATAAGGAAGGGAATAGAGGGGGGAAATCCATGGTCCTGCATCCTATGAAAGCCGCCCAGTCCAATCGTGACTTGGACCGGCCCCTTCATGCTAACCGGCTGTTTCCCGCATCCGTGCGGGATAAAGGTCATCCCGCATCATAAACATGTTAATAATTTAAAGTATATTCAAATTAAGTGGTGTGTCCCAACATAATTTTTTATCTCTGACAAAAAATGAGCCATCAAATGGATTGAATTATTAATTTTCATATTCGGGCTTGTTGGTAATAATTCTTTATATGTGCCATAGGCCTTCAGATAGATCAATTAACCTTTTATGAAATATTGTTAATACTTAAGGACCTGAATGTTAAAGAGTCTCCATCACTTTACGATGTATCATCACTAATTTATGGTGGCTTGCTAAGTATTTGGGGAACTGTAAATTTTAATGGGGATTTGCAAACAAAGTCAAATATTAAATGCTTATTTGTCAAAAATTGTTTGGTCAAGTTTTTTTCAAACTCTTTGTTTAATATTTCAAATTGGTAGTTAGCATATTATAAGAATATATTATTTTCTTTTTGAATATATCATATAATATATAAATTTATTCTTTTTGGCCTTATTATTGCTTAAGAATTTCTTTTTCTGCTTGCTAGCTTCAATTTCTCATTCACATCTCTTATGAAGAGCAAAATAAATTTTACTAAATTAAGGGGCCATCTTTATAAGGTAGTAGGTTTGAATGATTTTATTTCTATAAATCTGCACAATTTTTGATAAATTATTTGATCAATTTTTAATATATTTATTTTCATCAAATTTCAAAATAGAATATAGGCTGATGGAGTCAAGAGTACTTATAATTTTAATAAGATTGGATTTATGTTTGTGATACTTTTAATAAGATTGGATTTATGTTTGTGATACGGGAGTTGACCCAAATCACAATAGGGAAAACAAATTCTATTACTAAAAAAAATAAATAGGTTTACAACCAACACTCTAAATAGGAAAGGAAATGCAACACAACACAAATTTTCAGCTAGGCGATGCGGGGTATCCCATGGAGGGTCTGGAATATGTTGTGGTAGGTTGGCTGGTGGGCGATTATAATAGGAAGGGAGAGGAGGGGGTGTTGTTGTTGTAGGAAGGGTAAGTTGGATCGGTTGTAGTAGTAGGTGGAGAGGGAAGTATAGTGGCGGGGAGGGGGGGAATGCAGGACAGGAGGAGAACATCAAGAGAAAGTTGGGGCAAGTTGGAATGTTGGTGGGGAAACAGGTTATGGCAAAAGCAGAGGCATGGGAAGGGGAAGCGAGCTCTTGGAGGAGGCTACAGGCTGAGGGGAAGGTTGGCCAACAAACATAGACAGGGAGGGGAGCAGTAGCAGCAACATGTGATTCACAGGAAGATGGTGGCAAGCAGGGGAGGATAATGCAAGCATTAAAAGGAAGGATGCACGCCAGTTCTAGATGAGTTACATTCAGAACATTTTCTCGCTATCGGATACAATCCTAGAAGGAAAACAGGATGCCAGTGACTGTCTTAACAGATATCTCAAGCAAAAATTGAACCCTAATTGCATAAAATACCCTAATATTCTAGATAAATAGGATGGGGAGGCCCCTTCCCTTGGGCGGCAACCCTAGCCCCAAATAAGAGCTGACTGGCTCTTGTACCCCTTTGATTGAACAGGTTCAACTGTTTCTAGCTGGTTCAGCCCTCACGGAGCCGCACTACTTTCATGGGGTTGGAAGAGCTTCAAATTCCTTCGTTGAAGCTTCCATCGACATGTTGACGGTGATAGTAGCTAGAACCTCCCGAGGCTAACGGAACTTCAGTCGTGAATTGAGAAGCACCAGGATACGACGAGCATTTGAGATACCTTTCACAACACCGGAGGAGTTTTCTCAACTTCCGAGCATACATCCATATTGATACAATCTTCTGGGCTTGTGCGTCACCCATATACCGTTGAATCCTCCCAAAATAGTTTCAGGTTGGCTCAACCTGATCTAAAGTGAGGGTAATTTGGTGCTCTCTGTCGTGACTGCCTTATGCTTGGAATCAGTGTTCCGGTCCTATCATCTTCTGTCGTCACCAAACCTAGTCCCACAAATGCTGTTCTGCTGATAAGGGCACCGACGATGGAGTTCTCATTATATCACGAGCCTGTATCTCTTTTGTGACATGGTTTGGACTTAGGATTTGTGGGAGTAAATAGGGTAATTGGTGCTAGGGAAGAAAAAAATTTTGGCGGAGATGGTTTAGGTATAGCAGGTGCTAGGAAACCCAAGGGTAGGACTACAGTTCGGCTAGCTTCGATGCCAAATAATACCGGAGTTAATCCAAATCACAATTGGAAAAACAAATATTATTACTCAAAAAGTAAAAGATTGGCCTTGTCATCCAAGGTGCCCTAGGATATAATGATGCTTACACTACCCCCAGGGTGAAATGGCACAACATTATAAATGTCAATTCAAATTCAAGACCATTCTTAAAGCCCATCTGGCTGCCCCGATATCAACTGCCGAAGAAAAAAAAAAAAGAAAATTTGCCATCCTCATGTACATTTTTTGGGCATTGTCTCCCTTGAGTGAAGGACATGATATGTCGTCAGCGTCAAGCTGGCCTTTCACAAAAGCTGTAGAGTGGACCATCATTGTACCATCAATTATCTTTAATGCTACCTTCTTGAAGGTTTTCTGAAAGACGATGTTCCGCAATATTATTTATGATTGAGTTTGGTAATTTTGATCAACGTCTCCCACACTGATCCCAATGCTTTATGAATTCATTATTGAGTGGTATGTCCTCATCTAAGAAGAAAATGCGGGCGCTAAAGTGTAGACTTCGTTTGCTGTAGAACTCACATTACTTGGCCCGATAGCTTGTAGCTTTCCTTGCTCCATCCTTTCCAAACATTTCCTGCATCCAGGAACAGGTGCTTTAGGCCATAAATTGATTTCTATGCATTCAATGGCTCTTGTTGACACATCTTTTTCGTATGTTGATGTGGTTTTAAATTATCATCGTCATTGTGAAAAGTGGAGGGTTGCGTTAGGTAGTCGACAACCAGCGTAAACTTGTCGAAAAAAATCATGACATGAATCCTTTTGATCATTGTGTAAGTGCTAGGGCGTCCCTTGGAAGCGACGCGCGGTGTGGCCTGAATACAGTGGAAAGTGTGTAAGGGCCGCTACACCGGCGACCGGGTGTAGTGTCAAGTAAGCAAAGGTTCCCACGTTACGGACGGATGCGGGTAAATAAGTTAGTCCATGATACTAGTATTAGGATATGATCTTGGAATATAGGTACTCTCAATAGTAAATTAATGGAATTGGTTGACATTATGATCCATAGAAAAATAAAAACTAAATGGGTTGGAGAAAAAGCTAAGGAGATTGATAACTTAGGTTTTAAACTATGGTATTACAGTAAGAGTTGTACTTAGAAATGGTGTAAGTGTAATTATAGATAAGAGTTTGAAAGATAATGTTGTTAAAATTAATAGAGTTGGAGATAGAATTATAACGACTTAAGATTATTATTGATACTTAGATTTTTAATATTTTAAGTCTTTATGCTCCTCATGTTGGTTTAGATAAAGACTTAAAGATAAATTCAGAATGATTTAGAAGACTTAATACACTCGATACCCTCAAGAAAACATTTTTATTGGAGGAGATTTAAATGGACATGTCGATAGAGTGGTAGAAGATTTCGTAAATATTCATTAGTTGCTACTGATTATGGAGCGATTAATGAAAAAGGTAGAATCATTTTAGATTTTGCTTTAGCGTACGATATAATTATTACTAATACTTTATTCAAGAAAAGAGACGAGCATCTTATTACTTGTAAGAATGGATCTAATAAAACTCAAATTGATTATTTTCTTATGAGAAGAAGAGATCGTCGAGATTGTAAGGATTGTAAGGTCATTCCAAGTGATGAATTAAGTACTAACATCGATTATTAGTTCAGATTTTAAGATGAAGAGTTGTAAAATAAAGAATACTAGGATTCAACATCGTAGAATAAGATGGAGGCATCTAAAAGACACAAATAAAATTATTTTTATGAGTAAAATTCAAGATTTAAATATTTGAGATGTCTACTGAAGACGCGAATGCTATGTAGGAAAAATTAACTAATACTATTAAACAAGTGGCTAAAGATGTATTTGGAGAATCAAAAGAAAAAGTTTCTATAAATAAAAATAATTAGTGGTGGAATAATAATGTGCTAGAAAAGATAAAATATAAGAAGTTATGTTATAAAAATTTGTTTAAATGTAAAAGTGTAGAGAACTAAAAAAAATATAAAACGGCCGCAGTGAAATCTAAAGAATAATCCGTGACGCTAAGAATTCTGCTTTTACTGATCTTTATAACATGTTAGATGCTAATGAGGGTGAAAAATATATATATAAACTAGCAAACAAAGAGAAAAGAAAAGTAAAGATTTAACTCAAATAAAGTGTATTAAAGATGAAAATCAAAAAGTGCTTTTCTTAGAAAAAGATATTCGACATAGGTGGGTGAGTTATTTTAATAAACTTTTTAATGAAGATGCTGAAAGTACGATCGACCTTAATGATCTTAATATCGTTAATAATAATAAAACTTTTCATTTTTACCGTCGCATTAGTAATAAAGAAGTTGATGAGGCTTTAAAGAAAACCAAGGGGGGAAGTCTATAGGACATGATGATATCCCAATTGAAGTGTGGGAATATTTAGGTGATTTGGGGGTGTTCTTGGCTTACTAAATTTTTTAATATTATTTTAAAAACTAAAAAGATGCCTGAGGAGTGGAGAAAGAGCATTTTGGTCCCCATTTTTAAGAATAAAGGAGATGCACAAGAGTGTGCAAATTATAGAGGAATTAAATTGATGTGTCATACTTTAAAATTATGGGAGAGGGTAATTGAACATAGGTTAAGACGTATTACGAAGGTTTCTCATAATCAATTTGGATTTATGTCGTCTACCATGGAAGCTATACATTTATTGAGAGGTTTGATGGAGAAGTACAGAGATAATAAGGAGGGTCTACATTTGATTTTTATTGATTTAGAAAAAGCTTACGATAAGGTTCCTAGAGATGTTTTTTGGAGACTCCTAGAGAAGAAAGGTGTTGATATGACTTATATTCAAGTCATTAAAGATATGTATGCTAGAGTTGTTACATGTGTTCGAACTGAAGGAGGATTGACCAAATATTTTACTATTTCTGTTGGTTTACATCAAGGATTGGCTTTAAGCCCGTATCTTTTTGCTTTATTTATGGATGGTCTTAATGGGCATTTACAAGAGGATGTACCTTGGTGTATGCTTTTTGCTGATGATATCCTCCTTTTGGATAAGACAAGAGAAGAAGTCCAGGGAAAAGTTGAATTATGGAGGTCTACATTGGAGTCTAAAGGTCTTCGTTTGAGTAGAACTAAAACTGAATACATGGAATGTAATTTTAGTAATAGTAGCTCTAGTGACGAAGTGTAACTTTGGGTGATCAAATTATTAAAAGGTGTGAACGATTTAGATATCTCGGGTCTATTGTTCAAAGCGATGGTGATATAGATGGGGATGTTAATAGTAGAATTCAGGTTGGTTGGTTGAAGTGGAGGAATGCGTCCGGCCTATTGTGTGATAGAAAAGTACCTCTTAGAATGAAAGGAAAATTTTATTAAATGCTGGTGAGATCTTCAATGCTCTATGGTGTTGAATGTTGGCCTTTAAAAGAGAAGCATAATGTTAAGTTAAGTGTTGCCGAGATGAGAATGATTAGGTGGATGAGTGGCTTTACATTTAGAGACAAAATGCGAAATGAATATATCCGCAATAGGGTTGGTGTTGCACCAGTGACAGATAAAATTAGAGAGAGTCGCCTTAGATGGTTTGGTCACATTAAACGTCGACCACCTGATGATCCAATTAGGAGAGTAGATGTTTAAGAAAGGCAGAGGTAGACCTAGGAAAACTTGAGCTTATTGCATAAAAAATGATCTTAATTTATTAGAATTAAACGAAAATTTGACACTAAATAGGACGCAATGGAGAAAAAAGATTCATGTAGCAGACCCCACTTAGTGGGATTAAGGCTTTGTTGTTGTTTTATTGTTATGATCTAATTTAGAATTTGGCTCAAGTGCACTTTTTTTGGCCTTGAGTTTTGGTTTTTGTAATGTCATATACAAGGCCCCCTGATTTGGGATAAATTTTTTGACGAGCCTTGCTAACAAAAAAGGTGTATTTGGTGAGTACTTGTGGTCAAAATAAGAAAAAAAAGAAGAAGCTAGTACATAAGAAGCTGAATGGTATACACCACATTGAGGTGGGGAACTATGTTTAATTCTTAAAATTTTGATCAAATAATTGTTCCTACTTTGTTTTACCTGAAATTGAATTTCTTGGGTTGAGGAAGATTTCTTTAGTATTTGTTCAATGAAATTTGAAATAAAGTTGATATTGATTACATAAAATATATATGCCTTCATACGTTAGCAAACATACATGGTTTTATTAGATATAGTTTAAATATATATATTGAGAGAGAGAGAGAGAGAGAGAGAGAGAGTTATGTCTTGCTAATTTGTGATGATTTAACTTTACTTTTCTACTTTTTAGGGGCTTTTGGAGAATGAGTACATTGGAACATCATTTGCAGTTGGGGAGGTGAGAGCTATTTCAGGCTTGCAGGCTGTTGGAGGTTCATACCAAATTTCTGCTTCTCGAAATGCAAAATGGAAAAATTTGTTGGTGTTGTTCGTAATGGCGGTTGGCTACAGAATCCTGATGTTTCTTCTCCTTCGTTTCAGGATAAGAATGACCATTTTCAACAGAACTTCTAATTTCTGGATAATGATTTTTTCGAAGAATGCGAGATGAATTTACGGCGGCTTTAGAGTTCTTTCGTTTCTATTCGTTGTGTATCCAAAATTTTGTTCTGGATGATTTCTTTCAGTTGAAAGAAAAATATATGGATGGGGTTATAGAAATTCTGAGATTTTATTGTTCATGTCAAAATGGTTTAGCTATTAGATTTATTAACGCTTTGTAGGGACTAAAATTGGTTCCATCTAACTTGTTGCCTCATTTAGCTTCTCTGGTTAATGAAAGTGGCCTTCACATGACTGATCTGCAGAAATTTGTTATTTTTTATTTTTTGCAAGTCTGATGTGCTTCAGTGATTGTTTTGTCCAGCGGTAGATTTGGGTAGTAACAAGTTTGGTGTGAAGATATGTAAGCTAGTATGTATGTAATTTCATATACCACTTAATTTATTATGTATTTACATGTTAGATACCTATAATTCAATTTTTTAATTTATATGCCACCTCACCTATAATAGGTGAATGTGTATTTTTCTATAGTTAAAATTGTGTTCATGTGATGTCAAATTTGCGGCTGGTATAAATGTAAAAAAGTTTTGGTTAGATATTTAAAAATTATATATATATATATATATATATATATATATATATATATATATATATATATATATATATATATATATATATATATATATATATATATATATATAGGGGAGATGGAGAATTTTGCGGAGCATTTGTTTGGGCGATTTTGAAATCCCTTATTCCTCTTCAGATCTTGATCTTGTTTGGTTGATCTTTTAACCTGTTTTTGGTTTTGAGATCTTCCATTTAGTTTCAGCACTTTGTTCTCTTTTTTGCTGTTTCCCGGGCTTTGTTTTTTTCAAATTCTGTGGGTTCTTGATGATCTTGTTGTTAAAGATTCTTCTTTAACGGACCTGATTATTGAGATTTCTGGTTGAATTCATCTCTTATAGTCTTGTTTCCACTTTGTTCTACTTTTCCCGGGTTCTTGATTGTTCTATGGCTAATCTCCCTTCTAAGGCTTATTTTCTTGAAGTGGTCGGGAATGGTTTGGTTGCTCAGCACGATAAATTGGTTTTTCCACAGATTTATCATGATTCGGCTGCAGGCAAAGGAGATTGTCCTTTTATTAAGCAAGTGGTTAAGAAGGGTGGTAAACCTGCCCTTATATTTTCTGATAATGAGCTCTCTTCCTTGGTGGATATTCATAAATTCAATTTGATTGGTAAGTTCCAATATGGACATCCTAAAATGGACTGTATTAGGAAATGCTTTGAAGATTTTAAATTGGTGGGCAATTGGAAAGTAGGTCTATTTGATGGTAGACATATAATGATTCATTTATCTAAAGAGAAGGATTATGCCAACTTAGGGCCTGTTTGGAAGGCAAAATTCGCGGTGCGGGGCTTCACCGCACTGCGAATTTGCGGTAAAAATTGTCGCGAAACCCGTGCAGTGCGGCGACCTGCCGCGAAGCGGCATCGAAAGCGGACCGCAGGATATACCCCGCGGCCCCGACTTTCAACCAGCTTCCACGAATTATTTTCCTGCGTTGCCCTCGCCCCGCTGCTCTCCCCGAACTCGTCTCTCGCCCCGCTGCTCTCCCCGAACTCGTCTCTGTCCTAGCGAGCCAATTGCTCTCCTTCTTCCTCGACCGAGAGACATTTGAATCTAAGGTAAGACCCTTCGATCTACCATTCTGTATCACACCCCGGTCCTCCGCGCCTTGTATATAGCGATTTTGGTTGGGCTCTGCTGGATTTGCTTCCCTCTTCTTCTGTCCCGATCTACATATGCTTTCTGTCCCGATCTACATACGCTTTGGTTTTAACCTACATATGCTTAAGTTTTATGCTTATGCTCCCTATTGTGTCCCTCTTCTGTTGTCACTCTTCTTCTGTCCCGATCTACATAGCAGTGCAGTGTGTATTTGTGTGTGTTTTTCTTTTAGTTCTTGTGCTAAGGGGACTTCGGCCGTTAATTCTTTCGGGGACACTTAGGGGAGACTTCGGGCCGTTAATTCTTTAAGAATGCAGAAGGTTCCTTCATCCTTCATACTTCGTTCTTCGTTCTTCTTCTTTTTATGAAATAGGAAGATTTAAATGCAATGCCAAACAATTTTGGGGAGTTCCTTTGCCTAGCAGTTAAGTTATGTGTAAACGGATGAAGATTGGGTGGTATGTATGTAAATTTCCCTTCCCTAGCAGCAATTGGATTCAATTTTGGGGAGTTCCTTTGCCTTGGTTTATTTGAATGTGGAACTCTGGAACCAAAGTATATATGAAGGCTGAAATTGAATTGTTCGACCTGTAGGATTTTGCATCTCCTTTACTTCAACTTGCTTAAGCTGAATCTCTTGAACATTATAATTTTGGGATATTCTCTTTGGTTTTAATTATTGAAGTCTGAACTTTGAAATTTTGGGATTTTGGAAATACAGGATCGGTCATTATGTTGTTTTCTAAAACTGGAGTGTGGAAATTGGTGGTTTATTAAACCTACTGAGGCCTATTAAAAATTTTGAAATTATTTATTAGCTTGGCTTTCTGGAACTATATATTGAATCTTTGGGTTATTCTTTGTCTTAACTCATTGAAACATAACTTTAAAACTTTTTGAAGGTTTCTGTGAATTGGTTTCTGTGAATTGGAGATTGGTTAAACTTTAAAACTCGCAGTATTTGGTGTGTGTTTGCGATGGGGTATTTGTGCGGTGCAGAGTGCGAAGTGTGTGTATCCGTGTGTGTTTGAAGTGCATCTGCAGTATTTGTGTGGAATTGTGTGTGTGTTTGCAGTGTACTGCAGTGTTTGTGTGTATATGTGTGTGTTTGCAGTGAAGTGCATTGCAGTGCAGTTTGTGGAATTTTGTAGTGCAGTGCATTGCAGTGCAGTGCAGTATGTGTTTGAAGTGCAGGTGCGATCGTTGTTTGTGTTTGCAGTGCAGTGGAGTATTTGTATTGCAGTGCAGTGTCTGGTATTTGGAATTTGAATTTTGAATTTGGGGACTGCTTTTGAATTTGGGGACTGCTTTTATTTTTTGTGTTTTTGCTGCTCCTGCAGCTGTCCCTCTCTATGGCAGTTGAATTTGGAAGGTACCTTCTTCCCTTTTGTTGTTTCTGTTTTGTTGTTCACGTCCCCTTTAGCACTTGAATTGGGATTGTGCAGTGCAGTGCATTGTGTGGAATTGTGTGTGTTTGTGCAGTGCAGTGCAGAAGTGTTGTGTAGTTCGAGTGCGATGCGGTGCAGGTGTGTGTGTGTGTGTGTGTTTGAAGTGCACTGCAGTATTTGTAGTGAAATTGTGTGTGTTTGCAGTGTACTTCAGTGTTTGTATGTGTGTGTGTGTTTGAAGTGCAGTGCAGTGCAGTGTGTGGAATTGTGCAGTGTAGTGTATTGTGTGGAATTGTGTGTGTTTGTGCAGTGCAGTGCAGAAGTGTTGTGTAGTGCAGTGCAGTGCATGTGCAGAATTGTGTGTGTTTGTTGTGTATGAAGTGCACTGCAGTATTTGTAGTGAAATTATGTGTGTGTTTGCGATGTATCTGCAAGTGTTTGTGTTTTATATGGGTGTCAGTATTTCTGCTGCCTTGCAGCTGCTCCCTTTGCATTTTATATGGGTGTCGGTTTTCTGTTTTGTTGGTCCTGCAGCTAGCCCCATTGCACTAGGAGAGTAACCTGTTTTCTTTAAAAGGTACAGTTTATACCGTCATGAATCCAGAGGAGGTCTGACGCCGTAGGAGAAACGCAATGATAAATATAATGCTGCAATACTATAATACGTACGTCGATCGTGAACCTTGTTACACTTCATCTCAGGTTGGAGAAAATTGGATGGGTGAAATGATTTCAGGACACCCAACGAGATTTCGTAACATCTTTCGAATGTCACATGATGTTTTCAGAGATCTTCTATTTGACCTAAGAACATCTCATGGACTTCATGGGTCTTATAGGACAACAGACCGTGAAGTATTGGACATCACACTTTTCATACTGTCACAGAACGAGTCAATGCGGGGAGCCATGGAACGCTTCCAGCATTCGTCGGAAATAATTAGCCGATATTTCTCAGTTGGTTTGGCTTCTCTAGTCAGTTTAGCAAATGATATACTAAAACCAATCGATCCAACTTTTGTGAGGACCCCGACGGAGATTCTTAACGATGAACGATATATGCCATATTTCAAGGTACAAATGTTTAGTAGAACAATTTTTTTATGGAATGGATTGCATATTGAAATGATTACTTTTTCTTAAGGATTGCATCGGCGCAATAGATGGAACGCACGTTCATGCTATAGTGCTCGGATAACGAGAAAGTTGCTTTTATCGGCCGTTCTGGGAGGACAACTCAAAATATAATGGCTGTTTGTGATTTCAACATGTGCTTTACATTTGCATTGTCTGGATGGGAGGGCAGCGCACATGACAGTAGAATCTTTAAAATTGCAACAAGAAAGCCGGACTACAATTTTCCTCACCCACCGCACGGTAAGGTCATTTGTAATATAAAAATTTGATGTTTTTGTTCACATAGCTTACTAAATTTTCTATCATTACGAGAAAGTATTATTTGGTAGATGCTGGCTACCCAATGCGAGAGGGGTATCTTAAACCCTATCCCGATACAAGATATCATATACTGGATTTTGAAAGAGCTTAGTAATCGCACAAGAACGAGAAAGGAGTTGTTTAATAAGAGACATTCATCCTTGCGAGGCGTTATTGAGAGAACATTTGGAGTTTGGAAGAAGAAATGGGTAATTTTTCGAGATATGCCACCTTATCCGTTCCCCAAACAAGTGCAGATAGTGTTGGCAACTATGGCCCTGCATAACTATATCAGGCGATATCCAACTCGAGCTGATGTTGATTTTGACCATGCCGATCAAAATGACGAGGTTGCTACAGTCGATGGTTTAGAGGACCACATTGAACCGTCTCAACCACAGGAAGAGAACAATAGTGCACCAATCTGTACAAAAGAAGGGGAGGGTGCAAACGAAATGACAGCACTTCGAGAAGACATTACTCGATTGTTAGTTGAAGAGTGATTTTGTTAAGCAGTGCAATGTATGTCTTTTACACTCTTTCTGAGCACTTTACATCACATTATTTACAATTCTACACTCTAGCTTGATTCTTTTCATTTTGTTTCGACCATTTCATACTCAAATTAATTAAGCCGCATATGTGCTTCCATTTCGGGTAAACATGAGCTCCGAAGACGTCGGCTACCTCTCGCCGATCGCTATGTCACCTGCGGTCGCGGACATCTCTTTTGGCATCACGTCGCCCGCATAGCTTTCGCCGAAAGTTTTATGCCCGTCCTCGGAACATTCCAGATCAGTGTGGTTTCTTCCGATGGGCAGATAGTTTACCAGATTCTCACGAGTCCGACGCTGGGGAGTCTACGACCACAACGGAAGACGGAGTGACACGGGAGTTACAGCTTCTGAAAACTAAAGTGAACATTATTATATTGTTGGTTGTTGTTGGAATAGTCCTTCAGTTTTTTTTTCACTCTACTGCTGCTACCACGTGCTTGAGAGGAATATATGTTTTGTTGTAGAACTCTATGACTATTTTGAGATTTGCAATCGCTCTCTTCGTCGTGTTTTCGTTTCGAATCTTGTGTAGACTTATGATTTAATATCAAAAATTGTTAATGCTTTTAACATATATAAATACCTTAACAATTTGAAAAAGTACTTTTAAAATATGTAGATATATTATTTAGTTTCATATTTTTTAAAGCTCGTAAATGTTATATTAATTTGAACAATCTATTTAAAATATAAAATTTTTAGGAGATATATATATTTTATTAAAATTAAGATATAATCAAGCTCGTAAATATTTTATCTATATAATCTAGATATAATAATTACTCTCCAACCTATATAGTAAATTATTGCATTGAATCAATAATTCACTCTATAATCTACATATAATAAAGCTAGAAAATATATATTAAAAATATAAAAATAAAAAAATCTAATTTAAATTTATTAGTTTGTATGTTTAAAATATAATTTTTTTTAAAAAAATTCATTTCGCAAATATCGTATACTACATAAATATATCAAAATTTTAAAACGAGTTTAATAAACGAAGTGCTCAGTCATTTTTCGTCTCGCAATTGTTTTCCACTAACTGCAACCAAACAGACAAGAGACTTCCCCGCTAATTGCTTCTGAAGCAAGGCAGCTGCATGTCTGCAACCAAACAGAGCCTTATTCTCTAAGAAGTTCATTATGATAGAGGCGAAATATATGAAGATCTTGAAATGGTCTCCAGATTTTGATCCAAATCAAGAAGCACCAATTGTTCCAATTTGGTATATATTACCTAATCTGAAATTTTATTTCTTCAACCATCAAGTAATCTATGCTATTGGGACTGCACTTGGAGACCCTTGAAATTGGATGTCTACTTTTAGGGTCTGTTTGGTTCGGCTGCAGCTTTTCAACTATGTACTGAATGCTATGCTTGTCAGAAGCAACTAGGGAAGCAATCATGTGAAGTTAGTTGTTCGTTTGGTTGTACTGTGGGAAACATACAACGGATGCTTTTTTCGTAAAAAAGACCAGATTGCCCCTGTTTATTAAAATTGTTTGAAAATTTCGATTTATTTATATGATATACAGGATTTCTAAATGCATCTAAAAAATTCTAGTTGTATGATCATATAAAAAATTCTTTCGATTGGATACCTTTGAGTCGAATTTCTACTCAAATCTAGTTGTATGATCAATATAAACTACTTCTTCAAGCTCTGTTTTGAGGAATTCATTAATAATAATCAATTGATGTATAAATCAATCGACATTCATCGTTATAAATAGTGAGACTTGTCCAAAATTCAATTTTTCTATTTATGCAAATGATCTGTGGTTATGTGGTTAATGTTATGGATTTGGGTGAACCATTCAGCAACCAATCAAGTTTTATATAGTCCTTGAGAGCCTTAACTGATTTAAACTTCATTTAAAACAACCACTTGCAACCAATTACAACCTTCCCTATAGGCAAAGTCCACCATCAAGTACTATTTTTCTCAAGTACTGCTTCTTTCCATTCAGGTATTTATAGAGCCTCTGCACATTTTTTTTGGAATATTCATATGAGAAAGTTGAATGGAGAAAGCAAGAAAAGAGAGTGAAATTTTTCTATAGGATAAAAACTTTGATATGGTAAGATTTACGAAAGGTGTAACACCCTTAAGACTTGATAAATTTCTACTGCATACAAACTTTGATTGTCGTGCTCTAGTAGAATAGTTTTGATTTGCAATGATAGAGGACTTTTAACATATAAGGATGCATTTTTCTGCAAAGAAGGTAATGAAGAATATCTAGCTTCTCCCTAATTCCTGTGTTTGTTATCCCTCTCCCTACTTTCATTATTTGCCCGAACAATCTTCCCCAAGGAGTCGTTAGCAGCGCTGACTACTTTATTTGTAGCACCAGCTTGCTTTCAAACAGCCCCTTCAATGCACTAAAAAAATTTAGCCTTAAAGTAATTGCAGGATAGAATAAGCTTATAGAAATTTATTGCTTGCCAACAAATGTAAGCATTTTCTCTTTTTCTGCCCTATGTTGACGCATTTCTAATAAAAATTCATATGTTTAAAAACAAGGCGGATAGCTACACTCACGACCCTATACCGAACATAAATATCGTGCAAACCAAAAAAGAGGACCTCGGATACGATCGAATTCCCGGGCAATCTTGCCCGGAGTCGGAGCTTCCTCTTGAAGGCGGCTAGGGCGTCGGAGCACCGTTTCGGCTTGTTCCGGTGAGAGGCCGATGGGCGGCGGTGGATTGGAGCGCGAGAAGCCGCAGGATCGAAGGAGGCGCAGGAGCCGACGTTTCCGGCTTCGGATGAGGTGGGAAAGGAGTGAGCAGGGGCTGAGCCTCCAGCCATCATCGGCCCTCGCCGTCGACGGCGGATCGCAGAGTTCCCCGTCGCTGACGGGCTGCGTAGGGTCGAGGGTAGCGGCAGGAAAAATAACTTTACAGCGGAGTGAAAAGTCGAGGCCGCGGGGTTTATCCCGCGGTCGGCTTTTATGCGACTTCGCGGCAAACGACGACGAATCCGGCCTCGCTTCCGCCCGGCTAGCCAAATTTATGCGGCGCGTCAAAGCGCCGCAGCTCCCACCGCTGAACCAAACGGGGCCTTAGGGTCTGTTTGGGGCAGCTGCAGCTTATTCAGCTTCTGCTGATAAGCAGCTTATTCTGATAATCTGCTGATACGCAGCTGATTTGGATAAGCTGTCTGGCTGTTTGGTTCGTGCGTTTGTAAACCAGCTGATCCAAGATAAATGATCATTCTGCCCGTCTTATAATTATAATTTTCTAGGATAAAACTAAAATTTGTAATGTTTAATATGAGTTATGAAAAATTATAATTTGTTATCAAAATAATTTATAATTTGTTTATTTATATAATTATTTAAATTTATAAGTAATTCATTTGCTGTTATTTATATAAAGTACTAATTATTAATCACTTAAACTATTAAAAATAGCTTAAATAAATCTATCTTCTCCTTCCTCAACCTCGCTGCTTCCTCGTCTCCCAGATTCGCCCAAAACCATCGCCTATCTTCTCCATCCTCCTCGCTTAGGGCAGAGATGACTCGCCGATCCGTCTGGGCTTCGCTCGGCAGAGGAGATGGCGAGGGGTCGCAACGAGAAGTTCGGGCTTCGCGTGAGGGCAGAGGCGTAAAATGACGGAGCAAACGCGGATGGGAAGGCAAACCGTTGTGGCTATCGCGCGATCTGCGTGCTTCACAAATTATAAACGGAGTTTTTGAAAAAGCTTCTGAAACGCGCAAAACAAATGTGACGGCGGCGTTTTTAAAAACGTCGCCGCACTTATAAGCTGTCCCAAACGCAGCCTTAATCTATCTAGGCCATCCTTGGCTAGAATTCTAGTTGAAAGGGACATCACACTTCCTGATGTTGATGACATTTGCCTTGGATCTCCACATAATGGGTATTGACAACCTATTATTATCGAGCAAGGCCTATTTATTGTTACCATTGCAAGATGTTTGGGCATTCCAAGGAGTTACGTTATAGACTTCAACCAAATCTGAAGCCAATCAAAAATAAAAATGACAATTCTAATAGAAATGCTATAAATGAGGATTTGACTGCTAGAGTTCAAAGTACTATAGCTGCTGATGTTAATGAATAGAGTTATCGCTATTATCGGTGTCGGTAATGTCGTGGTGAATCCGATCCATTACATGTCTACTATTCGGAAAGAAAATTCTGCCGTCATTAATATTGTGGATTCTGAATTGACACCTGATGTTGAGTTTGTTGTTGCTGATCACAATCAAAAGAACTCTGAGGTTGTAAAGTTTAATATTGTGATGAATTCTGTCCAAGACCTTTCTCGTCGTTCGTAAAGAAAAATCACGCCATTAACATCGGGGATTTTGAATTGATACCTATTGTTGAGTTTGTTGTTGCTGATCACAATCTAAAGAACTCTGAGGTTGTAAGGTCTGGTAGAGATCAAAATAATTCTAAAAAGTTATTATCTACAACAGATGCGCATAAGGTAATTGGTTTTCAACATGGAATTAATATGGAGGTGGTTCAACCTCATATTATTATTGATAATTCTTCGGTTCAAACTGAGGAGGCTGTCAATACACAAATTATTGAGGGAATTGATTATGAGGCTGTTAACAATCATAAGCAATATCCTTCTAAAGAAGTACTACCTCAAGAAATGAATTATCCTATTTTTCAGTGTAATTCTCATGATGGTTCAAATGTTATTAATAACATGGCTGCTGTGAATAAAGAGCTGAATAATGACTGGGTGGTACAAAAAAGTAAAAAGAAAAAGTCTCTGGAATTGAAGCACCTCTCTGATGCAAATATTATTCGTTCAAGTTCTTCTACATCTTCCTTCTCTAGGCTAACAAGAGGGGGAAGATTTGCTAGTAATGATTAAATTTCTATGTTGGAATATTAGGGGAGTGGCACAACCTGGCTCCCTTAATAGACTATTAAGTTTAAACAGGATTCACAAGTTTTGGGTTTTGGTTCTCCTTGAACCCTTGGTGAAGTCTAATTTTGACAGATTCATTAAAAAGTTCCCTGGTTATAATTTTACTTTAAACTCTTCTAATAAAATCTGGCTGATCTGTAGGAAAGAGTTGAAGGTAGATATTATTCAAAATCATTCTCAATTTTTGCACTTTTATTTTGAACTTGAACAATTCAGTGGATTCACTTTTTTTGTTTATACTGCTTCTTCTATTAATGATAAAAAGGAGTTGTGTAATCAATTACATATTATTGGGCATATTTGTTAATGAATGATGGATTGTTAGGGGTGACTTTAATTCTATTGCTCATCCAAGTGAGAAAAAAAGAGGTAGAAATCCTATTCTGCAGGATATGCTTACTTTTTCTAATCAAATTAAAGATGCTAATCTATTTGATCTTGGTTTTGAGGGATCTCCTTTCACATGGAAAAGAGGATCCATTTATGAAAGACTTGATAGAATCCTTGTTAATAAAGATTAGTCGGAGATGTTTCCAATATCTAAAGTACATCACCTAGATAGACTAGATTCTGATCATTCTCCTTTGTTATCTACTTTTTCTGTACTACCTGCTGTTAAACATAGCACTTTTAGATACCTTAATGTTTGGTCTGGTCACCCTACTTATTACAAAGTAATTGAAGATGATTGGTACTATCCTCAAGTTTTTTCAGATGCCAACCCTATTGTTCAGCTATTACAATCTCAAAAATTGTTGGCTAAGGCTTTAACTTCTTGGAATTGGAATGTTTTTGGGAATTTGAAAGATTACATTCTAAAAGCTGAAAAACAAGTTGAAGCTCTGGAAAAGGAGGTGGAGGAAGGTAGATGTTTTGAAACTCAACTCTTTGAAGCTAATGAGAAATTGAATACTGTAATTTTAAATGAAGAGCTTTTTCTATTACAAAAGGCTTAACTAAACATTTCCTCCATGGAGATAGGAATTCAAAATATTTTCATGCTCTCATCAAGTATAGGAGATCCTTGAATACTATTTTTATAATCAAATTTGATCAGAAAGGATGGTTATATGATTATCAGGAAATTGTTGATGATGCTATAAAGTATTTCCAAGAACTGTTTACTTTCAAGCCTACTAATGCTAGCTTATTTTCTGCTGATTTGTTAAAAGAAGGATTTTTCAGAGGTAATGGAAGTGAATTAATTCATATACTTGTTGAGGAGGAGATTCTTAGAGTTATTAATTCCATGGATGGTAATAAAGCAACTGGTCCTGATGGATTTACATTAGACTTCTATAAAAAGTATTAGAATATAGTTAAAGCCAAAGTGATATCAGCTGTCCAAGCATTTTTTCAAGGAGTTGAGCTTCCTAAATACTTTGCTGCATCTTCTATTGTTCTTATTCCTAAAGATAAAACTAAAACTGGCTGGAATGATTTCAGACCCATTTGTATCACTTTCATCTTTTCTAAAATAATCAGTAAGGTTATTGTGGAAAGATTACAACCTTGTTTAACTGATCTAATTGCTGATAATCAATCCGCTTATCTTAAAGGCAGATGCGTCAGTGATAATGTTCTCCTTTCACAAGAATTAATTACTGATATTGACAAGCCTTGTCGAGGGTCTAATTTAATTTTCAAATTAGACCTTTCCAAAGCTTTTGATTCCATCAGCTAGTCTTTTGTTTTGGATGTGTTATCTGCCAGAGGCTTTGGAGCAGAATTTTGTAATCTCATTTCTAGATGACTTCAAAACAACTAATATAGTCTTTTGATTAATGGAAGATGTCAGGGGTTCTTTCAAGCTGGTAGAGGTATTAAACAAGGGGATCCCTTGTCTCCTTATATCTTCATCTTGATCTTGATTATTTATCCAGAATGTTGAATCAATTGCAGCAAAATCATCCTCATGTTCAATTCCAACACAGATCTAATCAAATGGTTAGTCATCTTGCTTATGCAGATGATGTTATTGTGTTATGCAATGGTAGTAAAAATTTTATTAAATGCATTATGAAAACATTAACTTATTTTGAAGAAGTCTCTGGAATGACATTTAATAAATCCAAATGTCAATTTCTACCTAGTTCTTTAATGAATGTGCATATAAGGAATTGGATCTCTGATTTCAATGGATTTAAAGAAGTAAGTTATCCTCTCAAATATCTGGGATTTCCATTGATTAAAGGAAGAAGGAGGCTTTCTCATTATGATGATGTAGTTATTAAAATTTCTTCACAAATACAATGTTAGTCTAATTGTTTTCTATCTAATGGAGGTAGGATTACTCTACTTAGAAGTGTCTTAACTACCTTTCCTCTTTATACTCTCTAGATGATTAGAATGAAGAAAAGCACTCAAAAATTACTATCCATCATCTTCAATAAGTTTCTTCAGGAAGGCCAACATAAGCAGATGCATTGGTCCAACTGGGACAAGTTATGTAAGCCCATGTCAAGTGGAGGACTTGGTTTTAAGAGCTTTCATCAATTGAGCTTTGCTTATTGCTGTAAACAGTGGTTAAATTTTAGATCTAAAAAATTACTTTGGGCTAGATTTCTTCATGGAAAGTATTGTTATAATTCTCATCCTACGCAGATTCATGCAAGACAAGGGGATTCTATGACCTGAAAAGAATTGCTGAAGGTTAGGGAATTTGCTGAAAAACTTTTTGTGTGGGATGTTGGTGATGGCCAAATTGATTTCTGGTTGGATAATTGGTTGTTTAATGAATCTCTGATAGAGCAATATGATCATTTCACTTCAATTCATAAAGTTTCATATTATTGGAATAACTCTACTTGGAATGTATCCTTAAATATTGCTGTCAAAAAGGAGACCATGGATAAAATCTTAACTGTTCCTATTCAAGCTGATAAGAAGGACATACTAATCACTAAGAATCCTGCTTATCAAAGTCTTTCTAAGTTCATTTATTTTCAAATGGTTCTTGGACTAATAATGACTGGGGAAAGTTAATATGGAATAAATTTATATCACCTTCTATGTCCTTCTTTTGTTGGAAGCTTTTCAGAAGTTTTTTTACCTATTGATGATATATTGAAGCTCAAGGGGATTATGGGGCCTTCTAGATGTGTTTTCTGCCACTCTAATGAAGAATCCATCATTCATATTTTTTTAAATTGTTCAGCAAGTCAGGTGATCTGGAATTCTATTCTGAGAAGCATTAACACAAAATCTAAGTTCTATTTATGGAGTAACATTGAGGCTTGCTGGCGGGATTGGAAAGGACCTGTTGACTATTATATTCCTTTAATAATCTTCTGGTTCATCTGGTTATCTAGAAATGAGGTGATATTCAAGAATAGGACTTCTCTACTCAGCTAGTTATAAATAATTGTTTGGCTTATCTGTATAAGATAAGAAAACAATTTAATATTGAACAAAAACATTTTGTAACTAAGATTTTGCTGATTTATTGGAGACCTCCTAAATTTTCTTGGATTAAGATTAATGTGGATGGAAGCTATAAATCTGGTACAGCTGGTATTGGAGCTCTTGGGAGAGATCATAATGGGAAATGTTTATGGCTCTTAGCAGCTCTTATTATTGCTTCTAATGCACTAGTGGCTGAAGTTGTAGCTTTACTGGGGACTGAAGGGTGCTATTATGAATAATCATCACTAAATTCATATTGAGACTGATTCAACCGTCTTGTTGAATATTTTATTGCATAAAGTTGTTGTTCCTTGGTATATTCAGATCTGGATTAACAAATCATTCAAATTTCTTCCTCTAAAGTTATTAATTGGAGCCATGTGTACAAAGAAGGGAACCAACCAGCTAATTAGCTTGCCATCAGAGCTTCTTCCTCAAATGTGTCTTTATGTTGTTCTTATGAATATTCTGATGTTAAATCTTTCTTTTTGTATGCCTTTAGTATTCTTCTTCATGGGGATCTGCTTTCTATTCCTCATTTGAGATGTAATAGATTGTCCTAGTCTATTAAAGATCTTATTTTAGTGCAAAAAAATAATAAATAATAAAAAATAAAAAATAAAAAAAATAAAAACAAAAAAAGTACAATTATATATATATATATATATATATATATATATATATATATATATATATGAAAAGCCCAAGGGCTAATATATTGAAATAGAGTAGATACATAAATGTTGTGTGAAAGGGCCTAATAAAGGCACCTTATCCATATGTACAACACACACGAGCACCCAAAAGAGAAAAGATACAGATAAATCCAAAAGTTCAAAACTCGCAGGAAGTAGTTAAGGTCGAGTCAGTTTAGTCATACATCTGCCTCTAGTTCTGGGAAGGAGCTAGCTAATAAATTGTTGAATATCGCGTCATTACCCGAAGTAACTAATTTATCATTCATTAAGTTCTTGAGCTCGACTGTACCTCCATTCTTTTTCTTCCTCCTAGAAGTGTAAACCTATCATTCCTCATCGGAAGACTGGCTCATCTGATCCATTGGGTCAACAGATTGTTGGTTATGTATAAAAAGATGAGCCCCTTGCTCCTGACTAATAGTATCAACTTGCACATTCTGAAGAAGTGGTAGAAATCCTCAACACCTGATGCTTCTTGAGGATGTGGAACTGCAATGCTCTCTGGTTATCGGAATGAACAATATCCTTTGGAGGTAAGGATCCTGCAGTATTGTTTTCAACAATGATTGAAGCTATAGGTTGCCCATCTGAACCATCTGCCAACACACCAGTCGCAATAACATAAATAGTATTTTCAATGGGTGTCTTCGGTAGCGGGAGGGAGAGGAGACAGCTTTCGGCATATTTTTAGGTTATGTGTTGTATTTTAAGAAAGGGGTCGCCTACAGAAATTGTCGGCGAATTTTAGGTTTTATATTTAATTTAAATATATATAGTTTAGAAAGTAGCATTTAATTTTGAAAATGATTTTAAGTTTGAAAATTTTAAGATATGAAATCAAACCGATCTCACATCCCGAATAGTTCATATAAACGAGCACCGCACCACAAACTGTGTATCTATCCCGAATAATAGACACACTCGCTCGATAATGGGGCTCAATTAAATAAACTAGAAGATTTTTGACATCCGTTTGGTCCGCGAACCAATCTTATAAGCCGATAAGTTCCCCGCTTAATATAAATGAATTAAGCGGTGGTTTATATTACTTGGGTTCTTAAAGTTCCCTATAAGGGCAAGCCCCTATAGTTAATTACATCTTAAATGACGGGAATCATTTAAGAAAACTCTCGATAATGATTAGTGGTTTTGCTCTCAAGAATTTCAAAGTTTAAGGTTTTCAAAGGATTGAATTTTGGAATTTCAATAAGGAATGGATCAAATTTGGAATAGTTAATTTCAGGAGTTCAAAGGAAGAAAAGTAGGAGAAGTTGAGGATCCAAGAAGAATCTTGGCAACTTCCCAAACTATCCTATTGTTTGGCTTCAATTTAAGAATTTATTTAATATTGCAATCCTGCCAATTTTAATTAATTAGGACTTATATTCGTATGACATGATCATACAAATAGCCTCGAAGATGTGAGGGTTTATGTCGTACCAAACAACTACCTCGGAATCCTAAGACCGGTTAGGACTTAATTTGCATAAAATAATTATGCAAGTGCCTAACGAAAAGGTTGAGGATTTATGTTGCACTAGGCAAACTACCTCGAAATCCTATGGCTTGGTTATTTAAAACTAGGAAAGGTTTTGTCGATGTAGATCCGAGTTTTGCCGACGACGATGGCCGTGCTGCCCACTATGCTCCAAGCTCCTTGTTGTTGCAGAGGTTTAGTTTTAGAAGTCATAAATCGGGAGATGAGAGAAGTGTTTTGGTTTAGACATCTTAAAGTCCAAATATTTTTAATATTTTAATTAAAACAAATCTTAAAGTTGTTTAAACAGAACCGATTAAGATCCCCCGGTTCCGTCATCCCGACACTGTTATTTTTATTGAATTCACTTAGTCCAGATGAATTTGCTAAACTCAATCGAATGAGTTCCACACTTTCATTTAGGCACGTGGAAATCGCGTTAGCAACACGTGGGTTACATCATCCGGGGTATTCCCGATCATTCAATGAGACGTTTTAATTTAGTTGTGATTGTAGTTTCGTTGTTCTGTTTGTGATTAAATTTTGAGTTGTTTTATATTTTGGAATGTTGTGGCGGTGAATTTTATCTTGCAATGACTTTTAATTTAGTTTTGGTTTCAGTTTAGGGATTATCCTAAAGGTTTTGGTTTTCATGCAACAGTTTTATTTATCATGCAATAAAAGTAAAGTACAGTGCATGTAAGTGAATTGCAATAAAGTAAATTGCAATTAAATAAAAGCGTGCCTGAAGGGTCTTCCCGTCATCCCAAGCTGCACTTAAAACACATGTTAAGGCATTTAAACATATTTTTGCAAGAAATACCTTGGTAAAACTAAGGGAAAGGGTTTTGGTTATCTACCAGAATCCTAATCCTATAACTAGTCATCTCCTATGACGTCTATGTTCTTGGTTTGGTTTAAAGATGATTTTCTTCATCAAAGAACAATTAAATTTAGTCGTTCTTCTAAAACATCCCGTCGTATTGAGGAAGTGCTTAGGACGAGTCCTAAACATCTTTTCAATATTTCTGGGATTTGTTTTGAGTCCAAGTAAATTTAGTTGCACAGGTGAATTAATCATCCAGGAGTTTAGTTAGACTTTGTCTCTTGCTCAGTGAACTTAGGTACTTGATTACCTGATGAATGAAGTGACGTCTCACTTAATACTCTATTTAAGAGTTATAATAATTAAAGCTTTTTTAAGGGTAAGTTGGTTTATTGAGAATTTTAATCAAATTAATTGAAAGTTTGAGTTAATGGTTTAAAGTGTTTTAATTTAATTATGAGGTTTTAATTAATAATTTTAAGTTTGGAATAGTGTTCAAATTATTTTAGATTTAATTCTTAATGATTTCATTTAGGTTTGTTGTTAAATGATTTTAATTTAATTTAATTTAATTTGATTTTAATTTAATTTAATTTCATTTCATTTCATTTAATTTTAATTTGATTTTAAATTTAATTTACTTTAATTTTTAATTCAATTTAATTTTAATTTAATTTAATTTTAATTTAATTTAATTTAATTTAATTTAATTTAATTTAGTTTAATTTTCTGATTTAATTTAATTTAATTTTAATTGAATTTAATTTTAATTTATTTAGATTTAATTTAATTTAAATTTTGATTTTAATTTTAATTTTAATTGTTAGTTTTAGTTTAACTTTAATTTTAATTTGATTTTAAATTTAATTTAATTTTAATTTTAGTTTTAATTATTAATTTAGATTATTATTTTAATTTTTTTTAATTAAGAATTAAATATTGTTAAAGTGACTCATTTAGGGATTTTTTAAATTAAAGAATAAATGTCCTCTTAATAATATCCCTATTTTAATGATCCAAATTTAAATATATTCTTTCCAAAATTTAATTTATTTAATTAATTAAAGTTTCACTTTTGATATCTTCAAAGTGTTTAATGGGTTCCCACCCCTTACTTTCCCTAAGTTTGAATCATCCAAGAGAAAATTAAAATCAAATATTTTACCCCCCATTTTGATTAAACCTAAAGTTTTAATTAAGGGTTAAAATTTTTAATTACCTTTATGCCCTTTTAAGCTTATTTATTTCATAACTCACTAAATTGAGCTCAAATGAATTTGAAATTTTTATGTCACCTCACTTACATGTCAATTAAGACATTAGAGGAGAAAATGTGATTTTTCTGAATTTAATTTATTTATATAATTATTTTTAGTAGAAAATAAAGGTTTTCAAAGAAAATTCAACAACATGACCAAGGTAAAGTTTCTGTCCTTAAGAAAATTATGGGATGTTCCTAATGTCCAGAGGACCATTTGAACCAATTTTCGTGATTTTTTGAATTATATTTTATTTATTATAATTATTTTAAGTTTTAGAGTATTAAATAATTTTAAAATAAAATAAAAGTTGAAAAATAGATTTTATATTTTTTAAAATCCCTCTAACCTTAAGGAGTCCAGAGAAATAAATTTTCTAATTTTCTAATTTTTCTTTGATTTATTAGAATTATTTTAGTGAAGAGGGTTGAAAATTCATTTTTAATATTAAAAATTACATTAAGCCTTTAAAATTCGATATCTTATCCTAGGGACTTGGGAAAAATATTTGGTTTGTTCCTAAATGATTAGGAGTCAAAATGTAACATTTTCATGATTTTTAATATTTTTGTAATTTTTATTATTTTTTTATTATTAAAATATTAAAATATGGTGGAAAATCAACTTTTTTAGAAAATTTCAATTTTAATTTTCCTAAACTCTCCTAATATCAGAGAAGCTCCAAAACTATTTTTGTGAATTTTTGAAATGTATTTTTGGAGTTATGAATTTTTAAAGTTCTATTTTGCTTATGAGGCTTAATCAACCCATTTGGTAGGGTTAATCAAGTCCAATTGATTTTAAATTTTTATGTGAGGTCTCTCTGATCCTAAAGATCAGTGGAGAATTATTTTCAAGTCAATTTGATGTGTGGTTAATCCTAATTAATTCAAATTCAATTTTAGGGGTTTAGGCCAATTAAGGTTATTATGAATGAATTAATTCAAAATATATTTTTCATAGGGTTTTCTGGTCCTAAGGAACATCACCAAATTTTCCTAGAATTTATTTCACAACATGCTAATTATTGGAATTAAAATACCTAAAACAGTGACATGAACTTGAAAATTCAATAACTTTTCACAGAGATGGCCTCTGACCTTGAAAAATTCAAAGAATATTCCCAAGATCAGAGGCTTCAAAAGCCCTATGGTCTCATGCAATGGTGAATTGTCTATGCAAATGAAGAATCAAAATATTGAAAATAGTAAATAAATTATTAAAAATAAAATACTCATCCAATTAACTTGATTTCTTTTCCACATTATTCTCTCCTATTCACTGAGCAAGAGGGTATTTTTATTTTATTTTTGTGATTTTTCTATGCAAAGATATGAATTTTTGAAGTTCAGGGCATTTAAATAATTCAAAAATACCCTATTTATCTACTTATCCTACTCGGCGCCAGCGCAACATCGGCAGCTCCGAAAGCCCATGCGGCGCATTCCCATTCGACGTCGCCACTTGAGTCAGCAGCCACGCGTCCCGCGGTTCATGTACCATCGCGCCGTCCGACTTGATCTCGACCGTCCGCTCGATACATGCGCGATCCAACGGCTCCTGGTCATCGTCTATGACTGGTGTGCACCCGTGACCGTCCACACTAAAACCCTAAGATCTCACTCGATTCTCAATGAATTTTTATGTTCTTGTGCTCTATGGATTTGTCTTGAATAGACGAACACATCCATACGGTTTATAGGCTATGAAATTAGCTTAAACAAAATAGAGAATCACTGGAAGCTCGGGAGGAAGAGTGAGTTCATACCTTTGCTCAGATAAGTGAAGCTTCGATCTGAGAGTTGTGTCAGCTTCGATTGGGTCCAGGCGAGCTCTAGATGAAGTCTCCGGCTCCGGGAATTGTGCTAGGTAGAAAGTGACCAAGCCCAATCACAAAGCTTGGAGGCTAGAAGCGATGGCCGGCCCAGTGAGGGGGCTTTTGCTTGGGGAACTTCTCCTCTTGGTCCGGTGAAGGTGTAGGACCAATCAATTTGGAGATTGGCTCACCGTGGTGAAGTGTCCTATTTTTTGGGTGGATTTTCAACTTAGAAATTGAGCTCGTTAATGGGGATTAGGGCAAAGGAACACCTGGGATCAACTCGCTCGCGGGTTAGGAAAAGGTCCCGGAGCAATTTTGGCGAGTTTCCTTAAGGTCCGGTTCATCTCCTTTGTTTGGCCGAGAGGTGGTGGTGTTTAAATAGGCATGGTCGGAGGGCTTCCTGAGGGCAATCGGGAGGCCGGGATCGGCCGCTCGGGGAGGAGAAGAAGAGCTGCGGTGTCCACTAGGGTTGAGACGGCTCGATAAGGAGAATTGAATTTTTCGGCTCACATGGAGCTCTCGGCCATGGTGTTTTCCGGTGGTTGTGGTGGTCGGCCAGGCCGAGCATGGGTCACCATCCGACTCGGTGGGGTCGAGGGTTGAATTTGGTGAAGTCAATCGGAGTTTGACATGTATAAAAAGCTTGATTAAAATGGAATGGGGAGAGTGTATTTTGGGCTTGGTTTGCTCAATCCATGGAAATAGGCTTAGTGCACCTCCCCAAGACTCGATTTTGAGCTGAGGGAATCATTTAGGTCGGCTTGGAAGGGGTGGTGAAGTCTCCATCCATGGTGAGGTGGCTAAGCATGGTTTAGAGTGTGACATGAGTATGGTTAAAAATGCTTAATGAAAGATTAGGAAAGGGTCCCCTCTTCTTGCCATTAATGGCTTGATGAGGTGGAAAGTGGCTTCCATGGCTTCCATGTGGCTTGTACATGGCTCAATGGCTCACATTTGGCTTGGAAAAAGCTTGGTCAATTTCATAAAAGGGATTTTATGAATTTTGGCATTTTTGGTGGAAATTTGGATGAAGCCTTATTTGGAATTATTTGATCATTGGTTTAGGACTTAGGGATGATTTTGATTAAATGGATGATGTAGAGAAATGTCATGTGGGCTTTGGATTGAAAACTTGGGCTTTTGAAATGGTCTTGGGTGGGCTTTTAAAGTGATTTAGGGAAGTGGGCTCTTGGATTTTAGGATGGGCTTTTGGATGAAATTTTGTGGAGGACCATGTCAAATAAATGTTGCAATTGGTTTAGGGAAGTTTCATGAATGGTTTGGAATCAATTTGGTGTGATTTGGAGTAGAATTTGGTTGAATTTGGGCTTCTTAGTTAGAGGGGCCAAAGTGGGTCAAATTGGGCTAGCTTGGGTTAAGGTTGAGCTAAAGTTGGATTTGATGTAAAATTAATGTTGAGAAATGTTTATGGGAGTGTTAAAAAGAGTTTTCAACTTTGGTTGGGCTTTGACTTTGGGATTTGGGCCCATTTGGGTTAGATTTGGGCTTAAGTCAATTTAAGAAGTTTTGGTTTTGGGTTAGGTTTGGGTGGGGTTTAGGTTCAAATTTGGGGCAAATCAAGTTAGTTTTTTGTTTTTAGGAATGTTAGGAAGGATTTAGAAAATATTTGGGGCCAATTGGGGTTGAGTTGGGTTGGTTTGGGCTAGGTTTAGGTCATGGGCCAAAATTGGGCCTTAGGCTTCAAATTGAAATTGGGCTCAAATGTCAATCAAATTGGACTTGGATTTGATCTAAATTGATGTTGGGGATGTTGAATTAAAGTTTAGAATTGAATTGGACCAAAATTGAGGTCAATTGGGGTGGTTTGGTTTGACATTGGGTTCACTTGGGTTAAAAAATGGGTCAAATTGGGGGTTTTGATAGAAGTGGGGTAAATTGGCAAAATTGTCCCATGGTGTAGTTGAACAAAATGAAATTAAAAATATTTGGGATTTTCTGGAATTTTTTTTGGGAATTTTATGAATTTTTGGATTTTTGGGCTAAGAAGGCATTTTGGGTATTTGGAGGGTATTGGGGGTACTTTTGGAATTTTTGGTATTTTTGGCTATGGATGATCAATTTGAGTGGGGGGAAATGTTTAGGATTGATTTTGAGGAATTTTGGGTAATTTAGGTGGTTTTGTAAATTTTGGGTAGTTTCAAAGGCTTTTGGTGGGTTTAGTAGGTGTAGGGCCCCGGGGGTCAAAAAATTGAAATTTTGGAAAAATGAAGATTGATCAAATTTGAGTAAAATGAAATCACGTTGGTTGAGCCATGAAGCCATATTAAGCCCATATGAGCCATGAGAGGAATCATTTGTGGTATTCACTATGTTGTTCCTAACCCTCTTAGCCAGGGGCTTAGGGGTTAAGGACCATTCATATGAATTTCCTACATGAGTCAGGAAGTCAAGTTGGGTGAGAGTGTGGTTTTAGGACATGGAATGTGTGTGAGAGTGTAGTGTATGTGCAAGTCAACCCTCATCGGACCTGTGCCACCTGTGGTAGTCCTAAGGCCCAAGAGTCCACATGAGAACTCATCCTTTAAACCTCCACATTTGATTTCAACCCTTTAGGTGATTAGGGGTCTACAATCAAGCTTGTGGGGTTTGCAGGGAGTTAAAAGGTGTTTGAGTTTCTAAGTGGTGGGTTCCATTTCTAGTCCTCTAAGATTAGTCAAAGGAAAAGCCTAAGGCTAGATCCTAAGTACTAAAGGTGCAATTTCTAAGGAGAAGAGGAACTCTTGATCGTAAAGGTGCAATTTCAACCCCAGAAAGCGCAGCCAAACAATAATGATAGGAGATTCAGTAAGAGGGTCAAAATCTACCGTCTTTAAGACCTTCATCACCCGGTTATCTATTCAAACAAGTCCCATCAAAAATAATTGGGCGTAGCCTTCATCATCTGATAATTGAATAAAAATATGTCAATCGTCCAATTTACCAATCTTCCAATCCCTTTTCAACTTCATTTTCTTAAAAGCCTTTCGAATTAGCTCAAGTTTATGGTTTCCATAAAAGAATTTACCTATTAAGATCAACCGACACGATGCAGCTAGGGCGGAGATGTCGGCCTCAGAGAGATAGATTGCAGGCTTAACATTTTTACGGGATATTTTTTTGAGAAACCCGTTGTCAACGTCGAGCCCGAAAGCATCGTGATATCACTGCGGGAACATATTCAAAAGAGGGGTGTGAGGGCGGCATAGGAACGAAGCCCCCGAGGCCATCACCTCGGTGTCAGGTGATTGTGCCAGGAAATATCAAGCAGGAGTGGCGAATGTGAACAGACAGATATCGTCGTCAGGTAGAAGAAGACATGAGAGCAGACAGACGTCGTCAGGCTGGAGAGGCGACCTGCGAGCAAACGAAGGAGCGTCGTTGCCTGGCAAGAAGACGTGCGAGCAACCCTTCATCGACGGGTATGGCGAAATCGTTCACGTCGTCATGAGATACGAAGGAAACTGTGGAGTGAAGCCGATACTTTCAGCGTCGGGAATCGCCATCGGGCGAAACCCTAGCAGAGCAGCTCACCGCCAACGCCATTTTCTATGTATGTGTGTGTGTGTGTGTGTGTGTGTGTGGTTAAATTTTAAGTTATCGTAGTAGCATACCCTGATAATTAAGAGTGCAAGAGAAGATATTAAAGAGGGCACAAAACAGTCCTTATTTATGATCAGATGGTTTAAGTTTACAATTACATCAATATCACCTTCTACTTTGTCGGTTAAGTCTGATGTAGTAATAAGTTTAGATGTTAGATCTGTAAGCCGGTATGTATGCCATTACATATAACACTTAACTTCTAATGTACTTAAATATAACACTTAAAATTCAAAAAATTTTTTAAGTAAATGCCACCTTGTCTATATTAGATGAGTATATATTTTACTAAAAAGTTAAAATAGTGTTCATATGATGTGAAATTTGTTGTTGTAATAAATGTAAAAAGTTTATATTATATATATTTTAAATTGTCGTAAAAGGCATGCCCTAAGAGTTAAAAGTATAAGGGAATATATTGAAAGAGCACACAAGACCGTCCCGAATTATAATCATAGAATGCTTAAGTTTATAATTATATCGATATCTCCCTCCACCTCGTCGGTTAGAGGGTTTCCTTCTTTTTCCTAATATTGGATAGCTAATATAATTAACTTCTTAGTACAAATAACTGAATTGACGCCTCTTTCATGAATGGGTGAGATTGTTGAACATAATGTATGAGACAATTGATTTTTACTTCTACCTATGGATTGTCTAATTCTTGAATGATTATATCGGTTGGTCAAATCAACTGGTCGATTGGGTTCGATGGAATTATCAAGCGTCGAGGCAATCACGTTGAGTTAGACGTCCATTTGATAATTCGTCATATGCATTTCTAACTGATAGTCATGGAGTCCCTTCAAACTGTTTAATCTCTTTAAGATGTCTATTGGCATTTCTCCTGTGTACATAATAGTCCTTTAATTTTCTTGCTCCTAGTTAACTACAATAAAGACAAGAAAATGATTAAATAAATCTCATAAAACGTAATGATTAGTTCCTAATTTTTCATACCCATAAAACTATATAAATAGGGTTAGTAGTTTTCTTTCTCACTCTGATATCAGATTTGAAACGATATATTGTCTGCCATGAGAGTTTCAGACCGTTTTGATGATGTTGTGCTCTGAATGGCTTTAAAAGAGTTTTACCTCCCATAACCACTCCCTTTTCCTTGAAAAAATGAAGAGGGTTGTTTTGAGGAAGAAGAAACACTAGGACCATATGATCAATTTAAATGACCAGGTGCATCTTCTACTGGCCCTATTGTCGATTGAACAGAGAAAGTAGTAAGAGTGGAGAAAGATCATGGTCTTCCGGTTCCTTTCACAAACCCTTTTTGGATTGTTGAAGAATGTCTCGACAGGTTGATCCAATTACTCAGCAGGGGGCTGGCGTTTTGGATCAACTTAGTACATTAGAGATTTTCGACGTTCCTCCATCTGAATTGCAGAAAGTCAAGAATCATGTCCGAGACTTGCCAATTACTTTTGAGTTAATTTTGGAAGTTGGTATTTCAATCGGTTCGGATATGCGGGCAACTAATAATGTTGTTGATTCTATAATCTCAACAGTTGTGCTTTATCAGATGAACGGAGAGAACCAACAGTCGATTGGTGATGCAATCAGTTAGTTTCTCCATTCAACACTTCCCAAGGAATGGACGACGATCAGTAACAATCTTCTAGGTCACTGAAATGTAGATTGAATGAGATGATGAACTCTTTTGAGCAGGCAGCTATGCGACTAGAAAATGATTTTGTCTGAGATATGCAAGTTCGAGTTGAGAGGATGGATGGAGAAATGCACATTCTCCGTATCGATGTGATGGCTCTCCGAACATAGTTTATATATATATATATATAAGCTGCTCCATAATTATCTAAGCAGGGTCCCATTTAAAAAAAAAAAATAATAAATCACTCTGACGATGAAATATCCCGAAATTTTATTTAGTTATTAAAAACAAGACCTTTTGGCTAAATGAAAGTTTAAAATATTTTAAAAAAGAGCTTAAGCAAATTTTAAACTGAAAAAAATAAATTTTCTCAATGTAATTAGCAATTGCTCATAGATGCGCCTTAAGGCAAATTTAAACTTTTGGTTGCGCCTTAAAATTCTTGAATCTAGTTTGAAATAACCAAAAAAAAAAATTATTTATAGAATGTGCACACTTAAAGGCAAATTAAAAGGCATTAATATCCAATAATCAATTTTAATTAGATTTAATTAATCAAAACCTAAATACTGAGAATAGAACTAAAGCTATTTATACGATTGTAATTAGGGCTGTACACGAAACAATGTTTTTTTATTTGAAATATAACTGAGTATTTTTAACACGCCAAACACGAGCTAAGCTCTAATCCGCTCGTGTTCAGCTCGTTACACCCCTAGGTCTAATTAATCAATTCAACTTTGTGAACTAAATTTACTGCTCATCAAAATTGAAGAAATAATTTCAATTACAGTAGCACCATATTTTCCGGCAAAACCAAGAAAGTTGGAAAAATATAAAAAAGGGGTATTTCACTTCCATTTTAAAGAGCCAATCCCACAAAAAAAACTCATGATCAGCTCATTAAATAGCTCGTGTTTGAATAAATTGTTAAGCTAGCCAAACAAATATAATTTTTTGAAGCCGAAATTATATACAAGCCAAATATGAGCAATCCTTTTATTCGGTTGTGTATATTAAATAACTTGTTTGCCCATGTAATTCCGATTTTCAAATCCAACACAAAAATCTATTTTTCCTAGTAATTTAAACTGAAACTTTAACCCGGCACCAATAATAATATATAAATCAAGCCGAACATAATCAAATTTCAAATAAAATTAATTTCAAACGAGCCAATCCAGGAACCAGACCTGAGAATGCACAAGTTCAGCTCTTTTACAGAGCAAGTGTGAAAAATCATAACAAAAAAAGGTAGCGCCCAAAGTATCCGAAATCAACCCTCCCATAAAATTTATAAATTTTGACTTATAAGGTGCAACATAAAATTCCAGAAATTTTGCACGTAGCAGAGCCTGACTACTGGTAAGAGCTTCTGCACTGACTTGATATTAAATTAAGAGAATATTGTGACTAGCTTGAATAAAACCTTTCATGAATCATTTCTTCACAGAAAATATTACACATTCTAACAGCCGCAATAAAAGCAAAATGGACAATGATCAGGAGGAATTCTGTCTTTGGGGCAACCTCTTTGCGATCTCCTGATAAAAAGAAGGAACAAATTTTAAGTTTATTGAAACGTGAAAGAAATGGCATCATTTGGTTAAAGTTAGAAAACATATTTAAGAAAATGACGATTTCATTTTTTTTTTGTCCCCTCATTATGAATGTGAAAAAGAAATCCTCACTTTTGCGATCTTGAAATCAATGATTCTTCCAATAAAAGGATAGATTTAAGAAACTTCATCGCTTGGGGAGAACTAAATATATGCTCTAAAGAAGGGTTTGGATGCTTAACACAGAAGATGGTTTCAGAAAATTAGTCCAAAGCTTTTGTATAAAGCACAATCTTACTTTCGAAAATGCAGCTTTAAGAATTAGAAGGATTTGAAACTCAGGTTTGATTTATTTTATGCATTCGTGTTAATATTTTGGTTAAGGTTACAATCCCCAGATAAATCTATAATTAAAATTGATGGTTTCTTTATTTTGTGTTTACAATTCCTGTGGGCCAATAAAAAATAGTGAACTCCCATATCAGCATCACATCTAAAGACGAGAATCAAGAAACCACTATTTTAAACGAAGACTTATTTGGGGAGTAAAAACATTTTGATTTTCATAATTTGTCAAAAACTCGTGACATGAAAATAGCAGACCCCGCTTAGTGGGATAAAATCTTGTTATTTTTATAGTTTTCATGTTCAATTTATAACTGATTGAATGTTTGAAAGATACAGTGAAAAATACAGCAAATTTAAAATAGTGTTGAGGTTTTAACAATTCTGGTAGTTCTCAATAGTTTGAACCCGTTTTTTAATCTTTCTGACTAAAGTTTGAACCTCGTCTAAAACCCCTCTGAAACTATGGAAGCATCCTGAGATACTTTATTTTGCTAGGTTTTAGAGATATCAGAATCTACATATCAATTCAAATCTGGAGAAACTCTGGAATTAAATAACAAAATAGGAAACAATAGTTAAGAGTACTGAATATGTGCTTCCTTGGTTTCCAATTGGAGCTATAGCCTTCTTCAGAAACCATGTGATATAGAACCTTATTTGAAAGAATAAAGCCAGCCCATACTGATCAGAGAACAGTTTAAAAGAGGCATTTCAAGAATAAATTTATCACTAAAAAGTACTACCAGTTAAGTGACAATTACTGGTTGCAAAAATTCCACAGCTCCATACTTTCCAATTAACTGAATAAGACTCGTCAAATATTTAGTTCAAACATATCTTCACCAAATCAGATGGCAGTTAGTAGTAATCACCTAAATGTTGTATAGATTTTAAATTTAAACTCAAAGCAACGAGTAAGAACTCATTTTATGAAATTATAATATGACCAAAAGCTCAAGACAGACTTCACAGAGAAATAACTACTTATAATAATAATAATAACTTTATTTCTTTAACTGCAATACTTAAGTGGAAATATGATTGATTTCCATACCTCAAATAGCTGGTTAATGTTATCAGCAGTCTTTGCTGATGTCTCAATGAAGAACATGCCATTTTTCTCCGCATACTCCACTGCTTCCTACAATAATAAAGGAATGTGTTTGATTAGCCATGACCATAGAGACACTCAATAATTGCCTACAGTATGTCATAGAGTGGGCGTTCATACTTGAGCAGATACACTCCTACTTTCATGCAGGTCAGCCTTGTTGCCCACTAAGGCCATCACGATATCAGGGCTTCCATGTTTCTGAAGTTCCTGTTTGTGAGGAAAGACAAGCCTATTCAAAATGAAACCCAAAAACTAACGAATGGTGCCATAGGAAAATCCATTCAGTAGAAAAGAAAAATTCTGTATCAGAAAAAATGACGGTTAAAAAGAAAAAAATAGAATCTTTTTTTTAGAGAGAGGAGAAGATTTAGCTTCTTACTACATTCTACACTCAACATTGCCTATTCCGTTTGTGTGGTGAGTTAATTCATACATACTGCTAAAGAATCAAACCTTAGAATAATATGTAGAATTTTATAATATTTGAAGGGAACCTAGAGCAAAGAAATTAAATTCAATAAGGGAAATGATTTGACTTTTGAAGCATTCCCAGATGCAAATTTTGTTGGTTCTAAAGTTGATAATTTGTCAACATCAAAATATTATATATATTCTTCGAAGGCAACTTTCAGATTTGGACAAGTAAAAAAATTGATAGCAAGGTCTATAGTAGAAGCCAATTTTATAAGATTTGAGTGGATGCTTTTAGATGAAAAAAGATGAAAATTACATTGTATGTATATTTTATTGTCTAATATAACTAAATACAATGAGACAAAATGGAATGTTTCTAGAAAGGTATAAGGTGTTAACAAGTAGTTGTTAATGACAGACGGTCCTGAAGAGTGTTGTAAAGTTGTTATCCCCATCACAAGCTCGACATCCGGTAGAGTGATGGTAAACTTGTGTCGTAGACGTTGAAATTGGGGAGCTGTATGACACCTTGTGAATATGTCGGCCACTTGATCGGTTGAACTGATGTGTAATATTTGAATATCACTCGATTGAATGTGATAATGAATAAAGTTGTAGTTTATTTTAATATGCTTCGTACGGGCATGTAAGAAGGGATTGAGAGAGAAAGTGATTGTTGATGTGTCATCACATTGAATTGGTGTTTGAGTTGGAGTGAGGATGTCGAATTTCCAAAGTAGTCGTTGAAGCCAGATTACGTCAGTGGTGGCAACAACAAGAGCTCAATACTCGGCTTCAGTGGAGGCTACCGTTTCCTGCTTTTGGAGTGTCCATGAGAAGAGGTTGGTACCAAAGAATGCAGAATTTGGTGGCTGATCGTCAGTCTTGTGAGTCGCCGACCTAATCGCAGTCGGAGTAGGTGTGGAGTGGAAGTGGGCTTTTGGTTATTGGGAGACAAACGTGATGGTAAAAGTGGTAAAGGAGAGGGCTATGATATGTTGACAAATATAGTTCATGACAAAGGCTATGTCTGGTCTAGTAATTGTAAGTAATTGAAGTGAATCGGCGATTTGTTGGTATTGAGTGATATTTGGAAACTCTTGAAGAGAGTTTTTTTTGTCATGCACTATTTTGCACATGGATAGGCTAGGTTGGTGAAGGAGGGAATGAACGTATGAGGTTTGGTTTAAGTGGTAAACTTTGCGTGTTCGGTTTATGTGAATGACAAGGTATTGATCAAACCCATATCCTTGAGTTGGAATTCTAATTGGAAGGTGTGGATGAGGTTTGCAATGCCTTGAGGGTCGTTTCCCGTGATGAGGATGTCATCGACATACACTAGGAAGTATATGGTAATTTGATTGTGATGGCATATAAGTAGAGAAAGATCGGAGGTGCTAAGTTGAAATCCTTTGGTTTGTAGGTGGAGTGTGTGGCACCATTTTCGTGCTGCCTGCTTAAGGCTATAGAGAGCCTTTTTGAGTAAACATATATTGGTTGCATGTTGAGTGCCTTGAATCCCTTAAAGTTGGTGCATGTAGATGATTTCATCTAAGGAGCCATGAAGAAAGGCATTGGAGACGTCCAATTGTTGAATTTGTCACTTTTGTTGGAGTGCAGTTGATAGAAGGATCCGAATTGTAGGTAGTTTGGCGAAGGGGCTGAATGTTTCCTTATATTGCGTGCCCGGTAGTTGTTTGAAGCCTTATGCGACAAGGCACGCCTTGTATTTGTCTACGGTTCCGGTAGGAGTGTATTTAGTGTGGTAGGTCCATTTGCAACCGACGATATTTGATGAGGTGGTGGCTCAACTAGGATCCATTTTCCTTGCTTTTTTGGAGCTTCAAATTCCAAGGACATTGCTTAGCACCAATGTAGAAGTTTAACAGCTTGTGTGTAGCATGTGGGGTCAATGGTAAGGACGATGGATGTTTGAAGATTGAGGGGAAATTTCTGTTTGAGGGAGCCGGTTTTTGGTCTTGTTTTCATAGAGAACTTTGGTAGATTGGAAGGGTGAGATGTGAGATGTTTGCTGGTTGGGATGGTTCGGGTGGGATAAGGGGAGGTGTAGTGTTGAATGGTGCAGGAGGTGTTGAGATAGGTGGTGGTAGGTTGGTATAAGAAGGCTTAGTGTTGTATATGTAGCAGGTTGTGTTGATGATATTGATGGAGAATTGTGAGGGAAATTGTGTTCATTAAAGATACCGTGCAGAGAGATAATGGAATGGTTTGTTTGAGGGTGGGTTGTAACAATGGTAGCCTTTATGGGAAGGGGAGTTTCCAATGTAAACACAAGGTGGGGGAATGGTGCAAGTTTGTGAGAAGCGTAACATTTTTATAGTATCGTTAAATTGAGTGTGGATTATTTTGTCAAAATAAATTATTTTGTTGGTAGTTTCTGACGTGAACATGGGAAAGATCCAAGTAAAGCGAGCATAATCATGAACAAGAGATTGTATTTATCGCCTTGTATTGATATAAAAGGGTCGGATCCCAAATATTGAAATGTATAAGATCAAAACGATGTTTAGATGTTAACTAGAAAGAGACAATAGTAATTGATGACTCTTAGACAAGTTACATTCACCACGGCCGCAGACTGAGAAGAGGAAGATGTTGCGGCCAGTGCGGAAATGGGAAAGAGGCCATCCTTGCTTGGTCCTTGGAGGAGGATTTGGATTTTGCTCCGGTCCTTGATAACATATAATTTAAGTATCCATGTTATTCTCTTATCACGTTACTAATGATACCTTTCTCTAATTTAATCACTCAGCTTAACTATGGAATTTATATCATAATAAGCTCTTATTTTATTACATAATAAACCTATGACACCAAATATTATTATCTCTTCCAATAATATCGATTGATGTAATAAATATCATATCTATTAAATTACATATAATATACTCACACTAGGAGCTATCAATTCCAAACCCATTTTGAAATATTTCCATCACTCTAGCTTCTCACTTATTTTAACAAATGTCTCACCGATTAGAAGTAATGCCATTAACAAAAAAAGGCATATATTAAGGCAAAGTGATTATGGTTTTTTTTTTGGTAGGGTATGCTAGTTTTGCTTGCATTTATAAATATTAGAGTGTTCAAGTCTTTAAGAAACACATTAATAATTTGTTTTAAAACTAAATAATGAAAATGATGCATGTACATCATCTTCAACTGAAATGATAAAACACCTGTGACATAATTTACAAATTTGGAGTATAAACCCTGAAAGAAAAACATTCACCGCAAGTTAACAATTCCCAGAACTGCATCATCCCAAAAACAGCAATTCAGATTGGATTCTGAGCACCAAGTGAATGGTCTTTAGTACCTTAACCCAGTATTGCGCTTTAAGAAATGAATCTGGACTTGTTATGTCATACACAACAACTGCAACAGCTGCACCTCGATAGTAAAGCGGAGCCAATGCAGCATACCTGCGAAATGGATTTGCAGAAAGTAGGTACTTGATTTGAGGTTAAATAAACACAAATTATTAAAACAAAATTCAGATCTAAAAAAATGCTCAAAATAAATTAAAGAATCAACATTATACACAAAAGTTTACGCCAAACAAACCAAAAACATGCATAATTACATCACATGCCTAAGAATGAAGGTAGCAATTATTTTAGTTAACGCGGGCCAATATTTATCAACTAAACTAGCATGCACATTCACAATACTTATCAACTAAACCATCATGCACATTCACAGACAAGAATATGTTATTACAGTAATCAATAAGAATATCACAGAAAATGAAAAAAATAAGCACACAAATGTCTCATTAAATGACAACATACCTCTCCTGCCCAGCGGTGTCCCATATTTCAAATTTAACTGTTGTGGAATCTTGTAAAGCAATGGTTTGCGATAAGAATGATGCACCAACAGTCACCTGTAACCCATAAGAATTAAGTGCTGCACAAAACAGAAGTAAAACCTCTAATATGAAACCGGTAAAAACAAGTGGGGATAATACATTGAGAAGCTGGCTTCTTTTTATCCAAAAATAAAAGAGAAAAAAAAAAAAATACTTAACCGTAACTTATCCTAGATGTCAAGTATTCGATATGTTGTATCAACTTGAAAATTTTCAATGAATACCTTGGAGGTAGGGTCAAATTGTCCTCGAACAAAGCGTAGAACAATGCAGCTTTTACCAACACCTGAATCTCCCAGTAATACCAACTACAAGGCACCCAATTAAACAAATACAAAAATAAGAAATGTAGTAACAGGCATAGATAGGACAAATAAAATAGCAAGTGAATGCCCTTCAACTAGCAATATTATAATCAGCAAGAGTAAGAAGGGTTGTAATTCTCCCCAAATTGTTTGTTGATCATTTAATATAGATGTATATGCAAACTATGGAGCGCCAGTAGACCTGAGCTGTCCTCAGAAAAGAAAGGAGTTCAATCAAAGACCACCCCAAAACACTAACTGCAATCTTCCACATTCTCTAACAAAGATCTCCAACGCACCATCCACAATCTTCCAGCATTCTCCAACAAGTACTAAATAACAAGTATTCACAATATATTTGAGTATGGAATCAGGCCTCTCAACCTCCATACAAGGATGTAGCCTTACATAAATACACGTAGAATTTTTTTTTAATATTCTTTAAAAGCTTTATTTTTATTTCTTTGTTCATCATACTGTATTTTGTAATTCCAATTGTTTTTATATATCTTCATGAAGGCTATACAAAACAATGCATATGCTGAATCAAATAAATGCATGGATGAACACGCTAATTTAATCAATAGGCTTTCTAAAATTATATCTATATACTGTTTCAAAAATTGATTTATTGGACCATTAGTTGTCCTGGAAATAATGCTATTATTTGAGAATTCTGATATAGGTAGAATTAAATCTCAACTTCAGAACTTTTTCCAACCAAGCATCTTAACTAATTTGCTAGTCCTATTAATAACCTCAGTTCTGTTTGGAGATGGAATACAACACATAATTTAAATTGTGTACCCATTAGTCTCCACAGTTTCTTCCAAAAATAGGATATAAAATTGACATCTCTGTCAAAAATTATGGTGGATGGAAGTTCATTTAACCTTACAGTCTCCCTAAAAGATGTCCTTCTATATGTAATGTATCATTTGATTTTGAGTAAGGCAAGAAGTGGAATATCCTGGAGAATTGGTCAACAACTATAAAGATAATGTCAGGACTTCGAGGAGTTCTAGGAAGACCAAAAATACAGTCATAAATGTATTCCTAGTGTCAACAGAGAGTGGGCAACGCAATGCAATTTACTTTTGTTTTTTAGCCTTAGCTTGACGACAGGTCTAGCACTGAGTCACTATTTGCTCAGCAGCTCTTTTTAAGAAAGGCCAAGAGAATCTTTGCTCAACTAGTACTATAATTTTAAGCTTCTCAAAATGTCCTGTTATTCCACTAGAATAAAGCTCTTTAATTAGGATTTGTCTCAGGGATGTCCTAGGGATGCATAAACTATTTTCCTTATAAAAACAACCTATAGGGAAAATGAAGAAGCAATTAAATAATATAAGTTTCAACGCATACTATAAATAAATGAGATGAAAATCAAAACAAATATTATAGTCATCTTCTAAACTCTCAAAATCAAGAAGTCAAAATTCCAAGAAGTGACTAAGTGATATCCTAGATGATGCATCCAGAGGCTTATTTTCTACCCTAGGTTTATATTTAAATATAAAAGAAAATTCCTGAAAGTATTCTACCTACTTTCTACGTCTATAACTTATTTTTGGGTATTATAAATTTAAGAGCATCATGTTCCATGTTACAAATAACCTCCATATGAAATAAATAGTTTCCATTGCTTAAGGGTTCGAATGATGACATAGCAATTCTTATAATATGTAGACTAGCATTGTGTACCACCATTCAAATTTTCAATGTAGGACACAGGATGATTTTCCAAAGTTAATATCTCTCCAAGCTTGTCACCCGAAGCATCACACATCACTTCAGATGTTTTATTGAAATAAAAATTAAAAATAGAGGAATATGTAATAAGCAACTTATTTTTCTCTATAACTCTCTGCATTTGTAATCCAATTAAATTAAACTTTCTTTAATATTTCTATGATTAGAGCTATAATTGTGCTAGAGCTCCTAATAATTTTTTTAAAAAAGGTTGCTAAGCCATGGAAGCTTCTAACATCTTTAAAGGATTTGGAGGTTGGCTCGTCTATAATTGCCTTAATGTTTGATAGAACAGTGGACACAACAAAGCCTAAGAAAATAAACTTTCTAGCAAAATAAGCATTTCATAAAATTGACATTTTTGCTTTTCTCAATTTCTCCAAATTAATCTCAGGTAATCTAGCTGTTACTCCTCATCAGAATTACAAATAAGAATGCTATCAAAGTATATCACTAAGAAATGCCTAAATAAAAGGTTTCAAAATCATGTTCAATCTCATGATGTACTGAGAGAATTAGATAATCTAAAAGTCATGATCATCCACTCAAAACAATCATTTAGGATTTAAAAGTTGACTTTGAGTCATCCCAGGTCTTTTCTTAATTTGATGGTTACTACCTTTAAGCTAATTTTATAGAATAAATACTCTAGTGATAAGCTCTAAAATTTTAATCAATCAAATAAAAAAATTTATATTTTATAGTGATCCTATTCACAACTTAATTATCTACACACATTCTCCAGATACAATCTTCAAAGGGTATCAAAAGGAATGCATAAAGATATAGGCTTTCCTAAAGGAAGCATTTTTACGAGCTCATCCAATTATCTTTTGAATTCAACATGCCTTGCTGAGTTCATCCTATAGTGAGGAATTAGGTATTTGTGAATTACGAATAATATCTTTAGCATAATGTATCTTTCAAGTATGGCAACTCATTTGACAAATCATTAGGCATAACATCCCTATACTTAGATAATAACATTGAGACAATTGTGTATATATGGTGCACATCGGGCGTAGAAGTAATCTCCCTCAATTGCATGATTTAGAGAGAAGTACGATCAAAAAACACTTTCGAAATCTCCTAAACCCCAAATGTTCAATTCAAACACCAAAAGATAAATGAGCCTTAAGGAATAAGTCAAGAATGTTCTCCCAAAACAGTTGGGGTTGAAATAACTATCAATTGAGGCTTTGAGCTTTTCTTCTAGCTAGGCTAAGGTTGAATTTCTAAATATCTTTTGCGGAGAAATTCAGGTGCTTGTTTATCTACTAACTTCAAAGGAGATAATTTTATGATCTTATCTTTATGCTTAAAAACAAGAATTATCTGGATTATAATGTAGGGGCCTACTTATATTTGTTATGTCCTTAAAAAGAACATCATACCATGAATGATTCTCATAACTACTCATTTTAAAGAGCAAAAGGCACCAAGATCTGATGGGTAAATATATGTGATTTACCTAACTTATATGGAATGGCTTAGAATAAGAATCTAGTCTTAGACTTCTCCTTAGAACTGTATATATAGATATAATTTTTATTTCACTTAATAAAATGCCACAAAACTATACATTACCATCCAAGCTCTTTTTTGGAAAGGTTTTCTCTCATCATATTGAGCCACTTAAAGTGTTCCAAAATCTGTGACACCAATTTGATAACAGATATTAGATCAAATAGAAAGTGTTTGCAAGTAGTGAAAATTGAATCCTTGCAAGGTAATTCTCTTTATTTTTGGATTGAAGTACTTTCCTTTACTGATGTTGTTGAATCCTATTGTAGAACTCTTGCTATGATGCATGTAGTAGGCAATTCAATGAATTTTTGTATTCAGCCAACTAGTGTGCACCACTTACAAAATCTAGCCTTACCTTGTGAATCTAATTATAAATTTAGATCAATGGTAATGGAGCACTCACAATCAAGCATTTGAACCAGGATATAAACTTTAACTGAAAAGTGAAGTTGTTCTAATTAGGGTTTTATTTTAAATTGCTTTTCCTTCATACTTGTCATTTTACTTTAAGCTGTAGTTGGCAATTATATGACTTTTTGTATTCAGCCAACTAGTGTGCACCACATACAAAATCTACCCTTATCTTGTGAACCTACCCATAAATTTTGATCAATGGTAAGGGATCACACACAATCAAGCATTTCAACCATGATATAAACTTTACTTGAAAACTGAAGTTGTATAATTAGGGTTTTATTTTATGTTGCTTTGCCTTCATACTTTGTCATTTTGTGTTTTCAAATGTTATTCTGCATTGCATTGAAGGTTAAATTCATTTTAAAAAGTTTTGCATCATCATTTGCCGTTCAAATGAGAAACCCACATTTTATTTTCAAAAAAAATCTTTCAGCTTTGAAGTTATTCATAATTGCATAAATACTATATAATCATGCCTCCAAAATTTGATAACTAAGATCAAGTAGATAATATAATTGGAAGGGTAGAAGAAAGCTCTCCATAATGAGAAAATTTGATAAACTACAAAAACTTGTCATGGTATTAGCTACTACCCAAGTTCAAATCTTAACCACTAGAGCTCAAACTCAACCCTTGGTCTCACAGCTAGTTGACCTTGGCAACTTAAGTGAAGAATTTGTGGAAAAACCTAGAGTGATCATTTATCCAAGAGGATTTTTTAGGAACCCCCACAGGAATGATCTTCTCAGACATCTTGAAACTCTGAATGAACCAACCAAAAAAGGTTAAGATAGAAACGTCTGTCTGTGATGAAATCCATGACCCCAATAGATTTTTGGATTGGCTCATTCAAATGGATGAGTTTTGATTGGCATCAAATGGATGACTACCAAAAATTATATTTGCAAAAATAAAGCTGATAGGCTTTCTCAAATTTATTAGAATAACATGTAAGCTAAGGAAAAGAGGTTGGGTATAGCATTTCTAATATGGGTTGAGATACTAAAAATGCTTATGGCCAAATACTGTCCAAGAAATCATGAATGAAATTTCACGAAGAGGATTAGTAGATGGTTGAATATATGAACACCTTATAGGGTCATGTACCTAGGACTTACTCTATAGATCGGGATTAACAATTAGCCAATAAATTTGTTATCAGTCTTCCAGAAGACATTAAGAATGAGATAGAATACTAAATCCCCAGACATTAGAGGATGTCTTTCATTATACTACTCCTAGAAAACATAAAAAAACTGCATCTATTTATAGAATTAAGGGTCAAACCTTTATTTATCGAAATATCACATATCAGTCATAGAGGCCTACAACTAGATCCATTCTTTCATCATCTAGTGTTCAAACCCCTAAAATCACCACTGTGTATACTTCTAAGAATGTGTGAATATAATTTGGTTAAAACGTCATAAGAAGAAGTACATGCAAAATCAATATAAAACCAAGGTCATGTTGTTTGATGAGGTAGAAGAGGAAGAATGAAGGGGATTCATGATAATACTATCAAATGAGCTATAGTACATACTTTAAAGGATCAAGTGAGTGTTACTAGATGTTATTATTCTACTAAAGATGAGAATTTGAGAGAATACTCTTAATTTATATCATTTGTAAAAATAAAAGGTTAAGTTAGGCTTTTGTGGCACTATATTTGATATGGGGTTTAAGTGTGAAGCATCAAAGTTGCCAAAGTAAACAGTTGAAAACCTAAACTGAGAATAGATAATTGAACTTCAAAAAAAATATGGTCGATTGGGACAACTCTAGGCCTTAAAATGAACTGAAAATACTAGAGATATTTTATAGTAATTTATAATGGGACAAGGTAGCCCAAAACCCTAATCTGGTTAAATGAACTAGACTGAGTTTAAAATTTGGTTGGCTAATATAATGCAAAAGACATACAAGGAAAATATTTGAACTTGATAAAGGGATGTATTAAAAAAAATTTTGAAGTTCTTCATAATTTTTGTAGGAGTTTAAGGTTACAAATGGAGTTTAGAAGTAGATAGTCTATTTAATGCACAAGGCTGCCGACCTTATATTAGGATTTAGGAAGGAATTTTGTGAGATTTTTTTGATAGATTGTCTTTTAGGGTAAAGAGATAACCAAAGATGAACACCACAACAAAAAAATAAAGAAATTTGCACAAATATAAAATCAATTCACTCATCAAAATGATTAGGTTGGAAAGATCACCAAACCTCTCTCGATGCTTTGTCCAACAACCAAGCCTCACCACATGGAAGTTTTCACTCCAATCTATGTTTAAAGCAACTCTTAAAACTTCGTTCCATAAACTAATATATGTTTTTACACACAAAACTACTCATAAATTTTATGTTTGGGAAAATGAGGAGGGGGCCACTTGGCCTAACTACATTAACCTAACCACCTCCTTATCATGGTTGCCCAGTACCCATTGTAAACTCACCACACTTGGTGCACATGCATGACACCAGGTTACACATGTCCCATACATAAAAATCACATGTAAATAATAAAAATTCCTAGCCTCCAATTTACTTCGAGTCATTAGACCTTAATTATTCTCCAATCTCGTACCCTGGGATCTAATTGTTGATCCATTCGTCCTAGCATTAGCATTTAGCACCTTGCAACTCTTGTGCCACATCATAAATTAGGAGAAAGATGAAGCTAAGGGTCTATTTGTGATACCTTTCTCACTAGTTTACTTTTCAAATTGCCTCATAATTTTGTTTGGCTGCTGCTTTCTTATTGCTTTATGGAAAACTAACTTTTATAAACAAATATGATAAAATGTGACAGCTATGCGAAAATTATTGTTAAACTTCTTCGAAAAAGGAAATATTTATATTATTCACAACAACTCTCAGAGATGTTACTTCTCCCACAACAGATTTGTAACTACTTTTACAAAAAAACAACAACCACCACAAACAGACCCTAACTAAACAAAGTGACCTTGGATTCCAAGTTAACATGATGAAAATTTTGGCATTTGTAATAGTTTATTAATAGGAATTTTGAGGTATTTGTAAAGGAGATGGACAATTATTGCTAAGGATCTAATCAGATTAGGCCGATCATTTCATTCTCACTTAAAAAAACACATAGGAAGATAAATTTCAAGTATTTAAGCATAAAATAAAAACAATGTAGATATGATTAGATTATGCATGCTAACCTATCATAGATTAAACATTAGTTATATCCAACGTGGGTCCAAATCTAGATCCATCTAATCTAATCAAAATCTGACCTGATTATATACATATATCATCAGGTAATTTATTTTGACTATGGAGTTAGTCCAAAGGCCAAACAACAACAACAATAACATCATCAAAGCCTTAATCCCACTAAGTGGGGTCAGCTACATGAATCCTTTTTCTCCATTGAGTCCTATTTAGTGTCAAATTTTTATTTAATTCTAACAAATTAAGATCATTTTTTATGCAATAAGCCCAAGTCTTCCTAGGTCTACCTCTGTCTTTCTTAACATAAGTTGAATCTAAAACATCTACTCTCCTAATTGGATCATCAGGTGGTCGACGTTTAATGTGACCAAACCATCTAAGGTGACTCTCTAATTTTGTTCGTCGCTTGTGCAACACCAACCCTATTACGGATATATTCATTTAGCATTTTGTTTCTAAGTGTAAAGCCACTCATTCACCTAATCATTCTCATCTCGGCAACACTTAACTTAGTATTATGCTTCTTTTTTAAAGGCCAACATTCAGCATCATAGAGCATTGCAGGTCTTGCCACCATCTTATAAAATTATCCTTTCAGTCTAAGCGGTACTTTTCTATCACACAATAGGTCAGACGCATTCCTCCACTTCAACCAACCAACCTGAATTCTACTATTAACATCCCCACCTATATCACTATCGCTTTGAACAATAGACCCGAGATATCTAAATAGTTCACACCTTTTAATAATTTGATCACCCAAAGTTACAATTCTATCATTAGAGCTACAATTACTAAAATTACATTCCATGCATTCAGTTTTAGTTCTACTCAAAAGAAGACCTTTAGACTCCAACGTAAATCATAATTCAAGTTTTTCCTGGGCTTTTTCTCGTCTTATCCACAGGGAGGATATCATCAGCAAAAAGCATACACCAAGGTAGATCCTCTTGTAAATGCCCAGTAAGACTATCCATAAATAAAGCAAAAAGATATGGGCTTAAAGCTGTCCCTGATGTAAACTAACAGAAATAGTAAAATATTTGATCAATCCTCCTTCAGTTCGAACACATGTAACAGCTCTAGCATACATATCCTACATGTATTAGATCTCCCTCTCCTTTATCTGGCTATAGAAGTCATTCCCTAGTGATTTCATCATCCCCATAGATCTCATTTGTAAGAGTTTAAAGTCATCAAACGGAGTGTAGAAGTAGACTAAGTCTATTTAATAAAGAAGACAGGCCAACCTTTATATTAAGATTTAGGAAGGTATTTTATGAGATTTTTTTGGAGAAACCAAAGATGAACGCCACAATAAAAAAATAAAGAAATTTCCAAAAATATAAAATCAATTCACTCATCAAAATGATTGGGTAGAAGAGATTATCAAAACTCTCTATATGCTTTGTCCAAGCACCAAGCCTAACCACATCGAAGTTTTCACTTCAATCCATATTTAAAACAACTCCTACAACTTCGTTCTAGAAAACAATATATATTCTTACACACATAACTCCTCATACATTTTAAATTAAGGAAAATGTGGGGTTGGGGGCAACCACTTGGCCTAACTTCAATAACCTAACCACCTCCTCCTAATCATGGTTGGCCAACACCCATGGTAAACTCACCACAATTGGCTCACACACATGACACCAAATTACATATGTCCCATACATAAAAATAATAAAAACATTCTACGTTCATAATATAAAATTCCTAGCCTCCGATGCACTTCTAGTCATTAGAACTTAATTTTTCTCTAATCTCTTACCCTGTGATCAAATTGTTGATCCACTCCTTCTAGCTTTAGCCTTTAGCACCTTGCACCTCTTGTGCCACATCATAAAATTGTAGGGGAAAGGTGAAAGCTAAGGGTCTATTTATGATAACTTTCACACCATTTTATTTTTTAGATTACCACAATAATTTTTTTTGGCTATTGCTTTCTTATTGTTTTCTAAGAAAACTTTTATGATGGAAAGCTATTTTTTATAAACAGATATGTGAAAACGTGGCAGCTATGAGATAATCATTGTTAGAATTTTTCGAAAAAGAAAATATTTATAACATCCACAATAACTTTCATAAATGTTGCTTTTCCCACAATAGTTTTACAGCAACTTATACAAAAAAACTACAACCACAACATTCAGACCTTACTAAATAAAGTGAAAGCTTTGGATTTCAAGATAACATGATGAAACTTTTGGCATTCGTAATAGTTTTTAAATGGAATTTTGAGGTATTTGCAATGAAGAGAGACAAATATTGCTAAAAATCTTATCAAATTAACCAATCACTACGTTCTCACTTTAAAAATATTTATAGGAAGAAGATCCCAATAGATTTCAAGTATTTAAGCATAAAACTAAAAACACTGTAGGTATGATTGGATTATGCACGCTAACCTATCATAGATTAAACCATTAGTTATATCTAAAGTGGGTCCAAACCAAGGTCCATCTAATCTAATCAAAATCTGACCCGATTATATACATATATATCATGTATTTTATTTTGACTATGGAGTTCGTCCAAAGGCCAGAATCTAACCTAAATCCTAAGCATGTATAAGATCTCCCTCCCATAGTCTCTTTTAGCTGGCTATAGAAGCCCTTCCCTAAATATTTCATCATCCCCATAGATCTCATCGTTTAATCATCATTGAACCAATTAAAAATTATCAGCAGCTATCTTTCTATGGATGTTAATGAATTCATTCGATAATTCAGAATATATGATACAAAAGTAAAATATCTATGTTCCTAACTATGAAAACTTTTTAAATTTCAAATCCACAGATTTCTTTTGACAATACAGCTAAAAAGGCTGTTAATAAGACGCTAGCAAGCTAACTTTCATATATACATAACCAAGGAGAATAATTAAACAATATTTATTACTTGCAATAAAATCTAGCATAATGTTGGCCTATAAAAGAGAAGCATAAAACTAAGTTAATTGTTCTTGAGATGAGAATGTTTAGGTGGATGAGTGGCTTTACACTTATAGACAAAATGCGAAATGAATATATTCGAGAAAATTTTGTGTTGCTCCAATGGCAGACAAGATTAGAGAGAGTAGTCTTAACTGGTTTGGACACATTAAAGATCGACCATCTGATGATTTTTTTAGGAGAGTAAATGTTTTAGATTTGTCTTTTTGTAAGAAAGGTAGAGTTAGACCTAAAAAGATTTCGGCATTTTGTATAAAAAATTATCTTAATCTATTAGAATTAAATGAAAATATGACACTCAATAGGACAATGGAGAAAATTGATCCAGGCTTTGTTGTTATTGTTGCAATGACAACCTTTGCAATGGCCCTACAACAACTTTCCTTTTATGACATATATAGACTTGATTTTGGAAATTGTCGAGTCTGCAACAACTAGGTCAGGTTGAATAATTGAACAAAAGTGGTGTGATTCAACTCATCCTTACAGAGCCCAATACCCATGTTTGTCCAGAACTTGACTATTGTTATGTGATATAGTGACTTTAAGAAGAGCCAAGCTTTCATGCAATTCATGATTCCCATATTACTAAGCCAACACTTGCTGTTACCGAAGGAATCGATTTTCTCATTTATCAGTACTAAATATAATTACGTAATGCAGCCCAACCACCAAGTACTTTAGACAATGAGACAAAGGGGCTTGCAAGGCCAAGAAAACCTAGTTGTTGAAGTCCTGTTGTACAACTAGTAAAACTTATAGAGAAGGAAGGTTTTCAATATAAACTTGTTGCATGAAAAAAAACACCATTCCTCCTAACTGGCACTTAACACAGAAAAAAGACAGACAATTCAAGAAAATTCTATTTAATTAACAAGGAACCTTAGTGGCCTAGCAACTTGACATGTTGCATGCTATATCAAAAAAAAAAAAAAAAAAAAAGGTGTATAACATTCTGCCTCCAGGAATTTAAGCCCGAGATCACCCCAACAATTTTTAAAAATTTATTTGAGCCAAAAGGTTCTACACTTATATTGACTGATACAAAATAAATTGTATTTTAGTAATAAAATCGGTAGTGAGGATATATTCCATGTAGTAAAAACAATCTACCCTAGAATTATGACATCATTCTCATCAGCATCAGCCTAAACCCAAATTTACAATTCCTACTGCTTCACACATTTATACTAAGCGATTTAAAGTGCTAACTCTGTTTAACAAAATTAAATAATAATAATAATAATAATATTATTATTATTATTATTATTATTATTATTCTTATTATTATTATTTATTATTATTATTATTATTATTATTATTATTAATTTAAAATGCCAACTCTGATTTCCATTCTATCCGCGTCTGATGTGAAGGATCTCTATGTTCTTGATTGTTCAATTCGTCTTCGGCAGGCAACTAGCCATGAGCAAGACACAGACCACTTCTCCCCCGACTTGGTTACAAGGAATAATTTAAAATGGGTACTCCGCTGTCAATCTATAAGGAGCTGCGGTAATTTTTCAGTTAGTACGTGGTTCTCCCTACCCAGGTTCTCACTAATTCAGTGGCTGTTGTGATGACTTTCATGCTCTTCTATCGAAGGATTAAGATTTCCTGATCGATTGAACTATTCAATCATTTCTTTTCGTTTAGAATTGTCTAGGATGGTTAAGTTCAATTCATTGTGGGCCCCAAGACCTATCTGCTGGGGCTTGAAAATAAAGTCAAGGTTAGGAAAACAAAATTTCTGGTCCGCTCCTATGCAGGTAGTTAGGGGATCTGCACTTCTTCAATGCAGTGAGGTAAACAAGATGAGAACTTTGCCTGGGAATCTTCGAGACCACGGGTCGCTGATCAAGGGCCAACGCCTCTCGCTGTTCCAATACTTTAATCCGGAGGTGTTGAGCGTATGATTCGTCCAGACGACACCAAGAAAATGACTGAAAGACTGTGGATCTCATTCGACAACTGAGAAGTGGCTCAGGAGAAAGCCACTGAGGAGTGGGTAGCTTCGAAGAAGCTGGGGGAAAAGGCGGTCTTCCACAATCCATCAGATTAATTAAGTCTACCCTATCGATGCATTGTATATTCTCTTTTAAAAATCAACAATGTCTATTTTTTCGCCATGTTATTTCAATAGAAGATGCTGCATCGAGCATTTCACTCCTTCCTGATGTTCTACCATAATCTTCTTGAATACCGGTGACTTTCTTGTTACCAATTCAATAAAACATACATCTAAGTCTCCATGATAATCTCTTACAATATGATACTCTTGCTTTATTTATTGATTTATTTATGTTAACCACTTAGTTTTTACTACAGCAACTATATTCATCTTTAAATCCTATTATATTTAGTAAGGTGTAAATCATATACTCAGTCTTAATTTTAATAATGCAAAACCCTTCATCTTATGTATAAGTATAGTTTTTAACTTTTATAACTTTCTACTATAAAAGGGGTCTGACTTATAATAACTATGTTATAAAAACATTGTACATCCCATAATACTTCCATTTCTAATATCTTCTCCATTGGATTGTTTAAAATTCAACAAGGTATAATTCAAGCATGACTTAGCTTAAATATTAAAAAAAATCAGGATTTCAAATCCTATTTTAGCCCCATTCCTATTTAAATCCAAGATTTTTTAAATTTTACCTTTCATAACATTTAACAAATTTAAGGATGTCTCCCTCTTGTAAATCTTAAATCATAAAATAAAGAGCTAAACAATTTGTTAATATAAAATCCCCAAGAAATCCTTAATAAAATAACAACAAATATTGTATACCTTTTAAGTGTGCTCTACACCCAAAGTCCTAAGGTGGTTCTTCGCCCCCTTACAAATGCTACAATGATCTTACCATAGAGATCAACCGACGACCAAGTTTTGTACTACATTTTCTTCGTAGGTTGAAAATTAGCAACTTAACATTTTTGCTATATTATTCCATGATGCGCACAACCCCAATTTTTGTAGTACTCAATCATGTCATTTAAATATTGATAAAATTGATAACCACGCTTTTAAAAATTGATAAAAAAATACACGTTGATCCTTCACTAACAAGAATAATTCTCCATTAGTTTCCTTGCACCAAAAAGAAAAAAGGTTTCATAGTAGGCCTTTAAAGCAGAAAATAAAAATAAATAAATTAATTAATTAATTAAAAAAAAAACTCAATATCACCAATGAGATTTTTCAAAACCTTTGCTCAATTGTATTCTCAAAAACTTTGTTATATGCCCTAAGTTTGCTTCCCAAATAATGCCAACAATCTAGGCATTTCTATTATTTTAATCAAAATGCCGCTTGAATCATTTGAAATTCCATACGTTCTAGGATATTATAAAAGGTTTGTTAACCAAGCTACACTATCTCTATAAATCTAAAAATCTTACAAGAAAACTCATTTAAAAAATATAGCACTTTTATTATCTTCTTCAAGACTAACTCTGGTTCACCTGGACCTTAAAAAACAATAAGTAAAACAAATTCTTTATGCACCATTGAAGGCCAAAAATTTGTTCAAGATAAGAGATCATGATGACGTATTATGGTTTAATGCTTGCCTATAAAGCTATAGCAATCATGACAAAAAAAAGCCAACCAAAAACCTCAAAAAATGACAAAAGTTGCAAATATACCTTGACTCGAATGTTTTTTGGATCATTAATGCCAGAATGCTCTAAATTCAAATTGTCTGAGCGTCCAGCATTCTTATCTGATGACAAAAAAAATATGATTAACTTTTACAAATAGTTGGTATGGCAATATAAAATGATGGATTGCAATGAAAAGTATGCTACATGCCACCATGAGATGCATCTAAACAAGCCACAAAAGAAAAATGTTACCATTCATTAGGTACAAGGAAAGCATGATCGTGAGAGCGAACATATTGAATATATTCAAATAAGACTAGCCATGCATTTTAGACAAATATTAAATTGAGTCGAGAGCCACTTTGACATACATACTGCTCAAGCTTTTGCAGGAAATTTATTATCAAATGCGGAATTTCTAATACTTAAACCGATATATAAAAGCTGTTTTTACATATCACACAAAATCTCTAAATGAAAAGTACTGACAAAGTAATTTACTGAAGGAGTTGTTAGGTTCAATTTTTCTTTCATGAAGTATTATGCTATTTAAGGTAAAAGATGTTTGATTTAAAGCCATCTCTCAACCAAGGTAATTTGAATAGCATTAATAGCTAAAATTAAGGTTGTCAAAATAGCAGCCAAATTGTGTGATATCTAAATTACCTCAAACTTAATGGCTTAAAAAATAAGAAATAAAATCTTAACCAATATTTATTATTTTAAATAATCTCATAATCTAGTAAGATAATATTAAACCAACTACATTACATTACAAAGAAATAATTATCATCAAATAACATTGTCGTTTAGAAAATATGGTTATGTTAATAACATCAACCAAGCATACCCCAAGTTCCATCTGATGGCAGCATAACTCTTGTTAACTCTAGAAATAACTGCATCAGATGTGCATCTTTTAATAGCCCGGTTAACTTCTTGAAGTGTGATAAATACTTATCAAAAAATAAAAAGAAGAAAAAAACATCTATCTCAAAATTTAACCAAAAAATTGTAAGTAGAAGATTTTTAAGTCTTTAATGTAAATCATTTACGTCAAAATGAAGGCAGATAAAACTAAATTGAGTTTATGACTACATTTTTACAATTGCCCATGTCAGTCATTCAACGGAAATGTAGTGTCCCCCAGTCAACCTGCCAGTCCTACAAATTTATAAGCTAACTAGTATAAATGATCATGTGTGAAATATTCAAAGTTGTATCTCAATATAAATGTATTTTCCTCTCTTCATACGATTCACCAGTGCAAATCCATTTAATATGTTTTATTACAAACATTTAACAACATTCATGTTATAGTTTCTACATTCCACTGAAAATTACTATAATTCAACTGCAAATATCACTTTGCTGTAAGATTATCAGGTATTGTTGTTAGTATTATCAAGGAAATAATTTTATTAATTATCCACTAAGAGAATGCAGCAAATGCACTTTTTGTAATTCTATCTTCAAGTTAGAAGTCGAAATTTATTCAATCTTATGTCAATTAAGTATTACTGGTCATTGAGAATAGGTGCATTTTCAATAAGTAATATTAATTACCTAAATAATGGAGTCAGCTAGGCCTAAAAATTATGTATGAATTGCTGTTAGAGAACATCATAGTCACCACTCATCTACATGATCTTTTAAAAAATATATAGCCTAAAGATCAAGCCTAGCACCACAGTTAAGCTGGCTCCATGAAAACTTAAAGGTCCTGGTTCAAATTATAAAAACTACTACAGAAAGTTACAGATAAGGCTACATATATCAACCCATATCTGAAGTTCAAACCATTTAACTTTTTTACAAGTTTAGTAGATGTTAGTTTTGTCAACAGGAATTATACAACAAAAGGAAAATTAATAATCAAATTACAAATCCCGTTACTGGAACCACAATTGAATCATATGCCATGATTAAAGACAATTCAAAATATGGGTGAAGTCCTCCAACTCATGCATGGCTATTTGACAAGAGAGCATGCCATTAATCACATGCATGCATGCAATGCTTGCACACACAAAGACTAGGAAAGGTAGGGAAATTAATGAAGGTGAAGAAATTCTTGTGGGGATAGAGTGAGAAAGGAGAAAATGGGAGAGAGATAATCAAAATATAACTCATGAAATATATCCATGATTTCTACATGAGCAAGATATCATGGATTTCACATAAAGAATAAGGGAAAAAAATCAAAGGTGCTTCAATACACGTGAGCAAACCTTTCATGAGCATTCTCTGTAAGCATACCAATCTTGAAGACTTATAGGTGTTAGATATTTAATACACATAAGAATTGAGTGGTATGAATGTAAATCTTCCAAAAAATAAATTAACATCAACCAATCTCAACGAGTACGAGAGCTATTTTTCCAAAATAATCCATGAAAACTAGCCAAAAAATCTGCATCGTAAAAGGTAAATCCCTTCTAAAAACTCAAATTACTTTCTCCCAGCAAGATTCCCCTTAAATAAACTAGGGATAAAAAATAATTTCCTAATACATCAACCCACTCCAGCGTCCCTAAAAAGAAATGAACATGAAATGCAACTCAAAACAATCCAGAACAATAAAAGGTCATACAACTACTGCAAAACTAAACAAAAAACTTACAAACACGATGATCCACGAAATAACCGCGTATTATACAGGGGATGCCTCCAATATGGGTTCAAAGTTAAATCGATGTCCTAAATAAGAACAATAAACGATGAAGGAGGTAGAAACAACTCTCTCTCAAATCACGGTTCCTCAAGGTTCAGGAAGAAAAAATAGCAAAGCATAGAATACGAATGATTATATAATCTACAAACTACCATCAGCGCCCTTACAAAGAATAACTCAAAACAGCCTAACAAACGCAACGGCCAAAAAAACACGAACAAAACGGTAAAGGAAAAATGCTTATATACAAGACGAGCCACAAAAAATAACCACTAACAGTGAATTCGATGTTTAAGCGATGTTACAATTGGATCGAAAAGTATAGGTAAGGGAAGTTAATAGCATAGAGTACAGGGGCAAGGCTAGAAAACCCTTAAAGGGAAGGGAGAAGTGTTGAGGGAATACCCGGAATGGAGGAAGCGCAACCCATGAGAAAGACGAAGTGAGGACGACGTAGGGATCCCTGTCTCGAGAAGAAGACGCAGCGGTTAGAAAAAAATTGTTTGCTGGTTTATGATCAGGATCGTAGGGAGCGAGATGGAGGCGACGAAGGGAGAGGTGCAACGAGCTATTGGGGCGGTCTTTTTCTTTTTTTCTCCTCTCAAGACTTTGGACAGCCACGAACGCGTGGAGGGGACAGGCTTGAGAGGGCTTGACACAGGGTCGTTTGGGACAGCTTACAGTGTTTGGTCCGTGAGTTTGGAGTGTATTTTTTAAAACAGCTTTTTTATATTTGAACTAAATATGAATTGTGGCCATACCCGTGTGTTTCACATTGGCACCGCTCGCTATTACAGCCTTGCCCTTTCTATCGCGATAGTTTCCTTTCGCCCCAGCTCTCTCGACCATGCCCCAAGCCATCGTCGCTCCCCTACATTGGCGAGAAACTGCTCTCCTCAGGTAAAAAATTTTTTCCTATCTCCTCTTCTGCCTCCTCGACTCTCCTCCTTCCCGTCCACGATTTCCTAAGAACCCTAAGCGTAAGGGTAGTGTTCGATCTGTGTGAGCATGAGGAGAAGACCTTTTTTGCTTCACGTACATCCATTCTTCTGTTAAGAAACTACAGAGTATAATCTTAGCTTAATGTATAGAAATTTTAGGGAACAAATAATACGAACTCTAAGAACCTGTTTAATTACTAGCGAGGAAATTCAGTTCCAACAAATATAACTTCATTTACTAGGAAGCAATTTTTTTTCCTTTTTAAACACTTGCTTTCGTATTTTAATATTAGTTGAAGAGGGATGATTTATCTATCGTTTGGATAAAAAGAACAAATAATACTCTCTAGCAGTGCAGGGAATTTATCACATTCTACAACGTATCAAATAATAATGAATAAATTTTACATTCTCTGGTTTGAGATGATTGCATTTTTTTTTATGTTTTAAAATATGAAATGAAAAAGTATTTTTCTATGTAGGCGTTCCTGTTTCAAGCGGTTATTGCTCGCTTTGTCCGATTAATTATTCCTGGCCTTTAAGTGAGGCTTAAGTTTTTTAAATGGTTTGGATATGAATGAAGAGGGAAATTGGTGTTTAATCGGTTAGCTAAACACAATCTGTAATTTGTACATTGTGTGATTTTGAATTCCCTTTGTAGAAGCCACCTTAAAGTACATTTATGGCGGCTTTCTATGTTTAATTATTGAATATATTTTTGAGTAATAATGATTTAAAAAATGTGTGAGGTGGCTAGTGTTTAGTGCGCGAACTATTATTGATTCCCTTTTTCCTTTTGCTAATTTTTTGTTATTTGTGAACTTTGCTTTTCACAAGTTACGCTTCTGTTTTAATTAGTTGTACTCTTCTTTCATAAATTGAAATAATGTGGTTGTTTGTGTGGAACCAAACTCTTAAATTTAAGTAGGATTTTGTGATTCTTGTAAATATAGATTTATCAAATTCAAATGTCGTTGGATTCATAGTAGTATTTGAGCTGATATTTTTTCTCTTGAATAATGCTAATTTCATGCTAGCTCGTTTATCTCACAGTCAACATGAGTAAACCTAGAGAGACCGGAGTATCAGCCTTGTGGGATAGAGAGACCACTATTACTTTTTGTGATCTTTGTTTGAGGGAGGTCGAGCTAGTAATAGGCCCACCACGCATTTTAGTGAAGAAGGTTGGCAGAATCTTATTTCTAAATTCAACAAAGTAACTGGAAAAGATTATGATCGCATGAAACTAAAGAACAGGTGGGATCAGTTAAAAAAAAGTGGAAATTTTGGAAAGAACTTAAAAGGGGTTCAACTGTATTAGGTTGGGATCCACTGAAATGAACAATTGATGCACCAGAGGCTTGGTGGGCTGAGAGATTACAGGTAAAAATATACCTCAGATTACTTATTGCATATATCATATTCAAATGAATTTACTAAGAAATTATTATTATATTACAGGTAGTGCCAGCAGCAAAAAAATTCAAATTGAGTGGCATTGATCCAGTTCTGGAGGAGTAGTTGGATGCCATGTTCGCTGGGGTTGTCGCAACGGGAGCTTATGCTTTTACCCCAAATGACCAGGCCTTTGACAACTTACCACCGAACATGGAAACCGAGCATATAGGTGAGTCAGGAGAATGTCCCAACTAAATCAACATAGAAGTTCAATCAACTGGTGGGACAAAGCGTCCCAGAGTGGAAAAAAAGACAAAAGGAGTCACATTCCTCAAAGGTGCCATAGAGACAATCCTTGAATCATGCAAAGCCAGTCTGAACCAGCAAAGCACAACTCAATTAAAGAATGTATTAAGCTCCTTAATACACATCATGATATTATGGAAGACAAAGTTATGTATTTGAAGTATGTGAAGTTGCTCGGAAACTCAACTCGGAGACAGTTTTTTGAGAGTTTGAACCCAGAATTCCGACTTGATTACTTGCGCTCGTTCATGAAAGATTGACTACTTATTGTGTTTAGTTTTTATTTACTACGGATCTTTTTATTATTTATTGTGATGAACTCTTTAATATTTTTCATGGAGGCACATTCGGATGCCTTTTATTTTATTATGTTTTGATGTTGACATCCTCTATTCTACTATCTATGTATCACTACAATTGACTCAAGTTATTTTTATTCATCTTTAAAAAATAGCCATTTTTGAGATTTCGTAGAATGGATGAAGAACAAGTTAGCGACAACCTCAAAGTCGCTCTCATCCTTGCCTTGCTCTACCATTACTATCATATATACGTTGATCGAACCCCCTGTATGACATCGAGTTATATTGGAGATAGATGGGTCGGTGAGTTATTATGGGGTCATCCTACACGGTTTGCCAACATGTTCTGTATGACGAAAGAGATGTTTCTCGACCTGCTTAATGAACTTCAGAACATTTATGGGTTGCACGGCTCTACAAGAACGACGACAAGAGAGGTGTTGGCGATTACCCTATATATTTTATCTCATAATGAATCCATTAGAGGAGATGAAACGATTTCAACATTCCTCGAAAACCATCAGTAGATATTCTCAGTTGGTTTGAATGCACTAGTGAGCTTAGCACACCAGATAGTTAAACCCAAGGATTCAATATTCCAGTCCATTCCCACACATATTGCAAATGACCCTCGATACATGTCGTTCTTTAAGGTATTTCTTTAACATAAAATTAATCTACAATAATGATATACATTTAAAATGCTAATGTAGTACTTCTTGAATGATAGGACTGTATTGGAGCTATTGACGGAACACATGTGGATGCAAGCCTGCCTGCTACAGAAAAGGTCACCTACATCGGACACTGTGGATCCCCAACACAAAATGTAATGGTCGTGTATGATTTTAAAATGTGTTTCACCTTTGTACTGGCTGAATGAGAAGGTAACACACATGATAGCCGTGTTTTCAAGTTTTCTATCAGAAACCGAAGACATGGTTTCTCTTATCCACCTTCAGGTACGTGTATGTAACAACTACGTTTCTTTTCATAATTCCATTGCTAATTACCCTAACTGAACATGTAATTACTATTTGGTCAATGTCGGATATTTCTTACAAAGGGGGTATCTAAAGCCATATCCAGATACAAAGTACCATATCTCTGATTTTGAAAGATTAAGCGGAGCAGCACGAGGCAAGAAAGAATTATTTAACAAAAGACATTCATCCTTACGCGGTGTGATCGAGAGAGCCTTTGGAGTATGAAAGAAGAAATGGGTTATATTACGTGATATGTCGAACTACCCATTTCCAAAGCAGCTGCAAATAGTAGTGGTTACAATGACACTACACAACTTCATCCGACGGCATCACTCCAGATCAGATGCAGAATTTACAGTGGTTGAACAAGATTTGCAGCAGATCCCACCCGAAGCATTCGAATTTCATGTGGGACGTACCATACCACAGCTTGACATCACTTCACTAGAAGCACACGCCGAAGATGGTGAAGGTGCATCGGAGATGACAGCTTTGAGGGAGCGAATAGCAGACGATATTATCCAATTATGATTGAGCCTGCCACTATCCACAATGGCACTGCATAGCTTTGAGGGCTTTTTCATGTCTTAGACTTTTTTGTTCTTTTCATCTTGATAAGTTATCTTGCTTTATGTCACTTCTTGTTGTTGTTGTTGTTGTTGTGGTTGTGCGCCACATTAGGGTCTCAATTAATTGGAAATCCTAAAATTCATATATATATATATATATATATATATATATATATATATATATATATATATATATATATATTCATTTTATGTCAATCATGGAAATGAGCTTGTTAGTGCAACATTGCAATTTGCTAAACATGAACTTTTTGGCATTGCAATTTTGCTAAATTGTGGAAGATTGTTGGCATATTTGCTTTCAGATTTTTTATTTGCGAGAAAGTCATTCCTTATATCACTTGAATGATGAGATTTAACAAATATTGGACTTAACTAATATTGGAGGAAAGATGAGATTTATCAAAATAGTGGGCTTTACCTGCGTTAAACTATGCAGGATGTAATGCTTATTTTTAACAGATGGGTTGTTGTGGAGGATGCATGACTCTATGGGTAGTTGCACCAAGTTATTAAATTTTTTGCCAAAATGGATGCCACAATTGATGAAGTACTTGTGTAGTGGAGGCTTTCATGTGTATCAAATAGTTATCCATTCTTAAGTGATGCCTCTTATGCTATAACCTGTCATGGTAAAGCAGCCTGGATGGCCCATGTCTATACGAGCAACTGCTGCTAATCAACCATGTGCTAGCTTGGATATATTATGGTCCATATACTTTAATTTCCTTGGAAGTATTCAATTGTTTGTTCATGTTGCTTCTGGTATATCTATTTTTCTGATGCATTGCTGATGTTTATGCTCTCTTCGCTCTATCTGGCACATAATCAGATTATTTATTTGAGGCATTTACTTAATACCCCACAATTTCTATGTATTTACATATCTGGTACATAACTGGCTTCTTTTTTGGGGCATTTACTAGATACCCCACAATTTATGTATTAACATAGTTGACACATAAATTTTACTGAGCATATCCAATTAGAAGCTGGGAAAATGAATGCGCATATCCAAATGAAAGAGCATGTCCAAAGCTGAGGGCAACTATCTTTGTAGTAATTATACTTTATGTGCTACATAAGCACAAAGGAATTGACTTGTATGTATGTAAACGATTCTTCAATTTTCTATCTTCTGCTGAAGAAATTGGTGGCTGAACAAATTTGAGAAAGCACAATTTATGCAAGCATAAATGAATTTGTGCATTTTACACACACACACACACACACACACACACACACACACACACATATATATACATATATATATATATATATATATATATATATATATATATATATATATATATATATATATATATATATATATATATATATATATATACCACACAGTTCTTACGGGTTTACATATCTAACAATTTTGGGATTGTCGTAAATTTCCTGAAGGAATTTGTGCATTATATATATATAATGTACATATCTAATTTTTTTCAAAATGCTGATGCGTAATTGTTGGAGTATGATGCCTACTAGTGGACCTAATTGTTGGGTATGTTACAGTGTGAAGAATAATCTGATAGTTTAAAGCATGTTTCAGATAGCTTGGGGATTTTTAAGTGACAGTCATTTATAATGAATTGAGTGCTATGTATTCCTAAGATTATACAAAATATGACAGTCATTTAAGCATTCATATACAGAATATGGATTGTAGCTGTATTCTTAAGTGGCAGCCATTTAAGCATTCATATACAGAATATGAAGTTCTTGTGTGTTGACTATTCCTATGATTGTAGCTGATTGGAATTCGATATGCAATGTTGGTTGTTTATTCTTATACTTTTAGCATTATTACTAACTACTTCAATGTGGCTTATAAGTTCGAAATTATACTTTAATAATGTCCACGGGCCTCAATGATTTGCTTCATTTCTTAGATTTGCTTTATTTTCTAACCTGACAATTGTGGAGCAGCTTGGATGGCCACAAAACTTTGTTGTCGGCAACCGCTGAGTCCACAATTTGGTATGTACATTGTCTTTATTTTCTCTATTTTTTGACTGAAGCAATCTCTTTTTAATAACTAAAGGATGATGAATTCCAGGTATTCAGGGAAATCTGGGCAAGTGGTGTGCCGCCGCGGGCTGTCGTCCTTGTTTCTTACGTCACGCAAGCAACGTAGCTATGGATAATAGTTCTATTGTTGCCCGAGGTGGAAGCAGGGACTGGAGGACTGCAAGTTTTTTAGGTGGGCAGACACCCCTTCAGATTCAACTTTGTCCCAATCGAACAACGTTGCACGGGGTTCCACGTTATCACAATCGGAGAACATCACTTTTGGTTCAAGTGTTTCTGAACTGCATAATGTTGTTGAGTGATCGATCGTGCAACAACCGAACAACGGTTCTCTTGAGATGTTGCTTTTGCATTTTAAATTGAACGTTATAATTTTATTACTAGTTATAATTGCAATATGTATTTTGGTTTTAATTGGGTATCTTAAACTTTTTGTTGAGTGAAGAGAGCATCAAAGTTCTGAACTGTTATGTTATTATTTTGTTTTGCCTTATCTAATGTCTAATGCAAATGCCTACAATTTGATATTTATTGGTGTCAATAACATTATGGGTTTATTGGTTTCAGTAGCATTTATCAACTGTTCATTATTGGTTTTTGTAGCATTACGCAAATGCTTTTAATAAATATTGGATAAGATTTGCATACATACCTCCATTATTATGTATTTACATTTGTTGCACCTAAACTTCAATTTAAATTAATTTTAAAAGTAGTATAAAATGTAAATTATTAATTATAAGTTATGTTAAACATAATTTAAGAATAAAATTTTTTAAATTTTATGTTAAACATAATTTATAAAGTATATGTAGACAGTCCGTCGGTTACAGATGCCGAATAAGTTTGCTCATAGTTCTCTGGTGTCAGATCCGGACAACGAGCATAAAGAAAGGAAATAAACAAATTTCTTGTATTTTGAAAACAGATATCTTTTATTAAAATAAGATTTTATATTTTAAAATAAGATTTTATATTATAAAATAATCCTTTTTAAATTTAAAATAAGATTTTATATCTTAAAAAAATTTTATTAATCTTAGAGGAGCATAAATTGTTATTTTTCTACAAAAAACTATAAAAAAGCTATTTTCAAACCACAGAAACCAAACAACTTAACAAGTTATTCATTTCAGGGGCGTAATAGTCATTTATCCACAAACAGCTGCAAATCAGCTATTTTCCAAACACTCAAAACAAACAGATAGACAGCTTGTCCGGATCAGCTGCTAATCAGCAGCTTATCGGAATAAACTACTTATCTGGATAAGCTGTACTGCCTCAAACAGTACCCTAAAATTATTCACGTTCGAACTCGATAAAATAGGGACATTTTATGTGTTAGTTTTACCCATAAAAAAATGCTTCATGTTTATTGATGATCCTCGACCCGATTCAGTGTTGTTCGACGGAAAAAAAAGTATTTTTGTCACTTTCTCGTTTTATCCCACAATAGCGAGCTGCTGAGATGATGGACTGCTCTCTCGACCAACATATATTGAGGATGAATTTTGAAGACAATAGCAATGAGGTTGAGACCGAGGTGAGTTTAGCTTCGCTCGAAATGTGTACATTATTATGAAGCCATTGTTTATGTTAAGGGTACAGTGTTTGTGTGGTTATATTTGCTGTTTGTAGATATTTTATTTGTGAAATACTTATGGATTTATTAATGTTTCCTCAATTGTTCGAATTGAGTATTTTTTATGTTATTATGGGGTTATTATGTATTATTATAATAATATCTATCATTTAAATGTTTCAAAATGGATGTTTTTAATGATAATGTTATTGATGCATTATTCAGGTATTATTGTGGGTTGTATTATTATTTGTCATTTTTATGTTTCTAGATAGAAGTTCCCATGAATATTGTTATTCATGTGTTATGTTGTTATTTTGATGGGGTTATTGTGATGTTATTGTAGTATGTATTTGTCCTTTATATGTTTCTAGAGAGTTATAAAGGGCAATGATATTGATGTGTTATTATTGTATTATTGTGGTGTTATTGTAGTTTAATTTGTCATTTCTATGTTTTTCATAAGAAGTTCTCAATGACAATGTTATTGATGTGTTATTCTGTTATTATGGTGGGGTTATAGTGGTATTATTGTACTGTTTTGTGTCCTTTCTTTCTTTCTAGACAAAATTTCTTAAGGAAAGTGTTATTCCTAATTTATTATGGTATGATTATGGTGTTACTTTCATTGTTTTATTAGTATTCGAAAGTTGCAAAACACAGTGTTATTGATATGTTATTCTGGGTTTATTGGAGGGTTATTCTAGTTGCTTAGATGGAGTTATGCCAACTTTTTTGTGTTATTGTCATGCCATGTTGGTATTTACTATGGTGTTAGTGGTGTTATTTTAGTGCTAAAGTTTATGTGTTTTTTGGTGTTTTTGTAGTGTTATGAAATTATTGCTAGAATATTATGATTTACTGAGATTGTAGTTTTCATGTGGTGTATATATCATATTTAATAATCCGTATAATATTATGCAAATTTGTAGCTTCATTGAGACCATAAATGCTATCAATGATTTAATTGTGGAGAATTTACTTCACACCATTGTCCACAATGAGCAAGAAGCATATGAAAACTATTGTGTCCGTGTACAATTCACTGTCTAAAAGGAACATAGCAGTTTTTGCTCAAACTAAAAGAAAATTAAGACAAAGAACTACTTATGTGGAAAAGCTAGTTAGAAGAGAGAGATAAAGATAACCAATACGGTGAAGCACAAAAAAGCTGACATAAGGGCTATTTGTTAAGCCATGGTTTAATATGCTGTTGATGTTGAGGCCAACTTGACGGTTAAGAAATTTGTTGAAAGTCATAACCACTCTTTGGCGGAAGCCGGGATAAACATCTTACGCATTCAAGTAGAAAGATAGGCGAGATAAATGCAGATGTGCTGAGGTCCAGGACAAGATCAAGGATTAGAGCAACAAATACATTTAACTTCATTGCTACAGAGGTTGAAGGAGCAGAGAATATGGAATGAAAGAGAGATGCATATAATTTTATTCAAAGATATAGAAGAGATAGAATTGAACATGGAGATGCTAATTCTCTACTACAGTTATTCATGGAAAGGTAAGTTGAGGATAATGTGTTCACTTGAGACTTCCAAACTGACGAGGATGGTAGAATAATGAGCTTTTTTTGGAGTGATGACACGTCTAGGCTTGATTATGACGGCTTTGTGTTATTCCGGTATTATTGTGGTGTTATTGTAGTTTTATTTGTCATTTCTATGTTTTTCATAAGAAGTTCTCAATGACAATGTTATTGATGTGTTATTCTGTTATTATGGTGGGGTTATAGTGGTATTATTTTACTGTTTTGTGTCCTTTCTTTCTTTCTAAACAAAATTTCTTAAGGAAAGTGTTATTCCTAATTTATTATGGTATGATTATGGTGTTACTTTCATTGTTTTATTAGTATTCGAAAGTTGTAAAACACAATGTTATTGATATGTTATTCTGGGTTTATTGGAGGGTTATTCTAGTAGCTTAGATGGAGTTATGCCAACTTTTTTGTGTTATTGTCATGCCATGTTGGTATTTACTATGGTGTTAGTGGTGTTATTTTAGTGCTAAAATTTACGTGTTTTTTGGTGTTTTTGTAGTGTTATGAAATTATTGCTGGAATATTATGATTTACTGAGATTGTAGTTTTCATGTGGTGTATATATCATATTTAATAATCTGTATAATATTATGCAAATTTGTAGCTTGCTGAGACCATAAATGCTATCAATGATTTAATTGTGGAGAATTTACTTCACACCATTGTCCACAATGAGCAAGAAGCATATGAAAACTATTGTGTATGTGCACAATTCACTGTCTAAAAGGAACATAGCAGTTTTTGCTCAAACTAAAAGAAAATTAAGACAAAGAACTAATTATGTGGAAAAGCTAGTTAGAAGAGAGAGATAAAGATAACCAATACGGTGAAGCACAGAAAAGCTGACACAAGGGCTATTTGTTAAGCCATGGTTTAATATGCTGTTGATGTTGAGGCCAACTTGACGGTTAAGAAATTTGTTGAAAGTCATAACCACTCTTTGGCGGAAACTGGGGATAAACATCTTCTGCATTCAAGTAGAAAGATAGGCGAGATAAATGCAGATGTGCTGAGGTCCAGGACAAGATCAAGGATTAGAGCAACAAATACATTTAACTTCATTGCTACAGAGGTTGAAGGAGCAGAGAATATGGAATGTACAAAGAGAGATGCATATAATTTTATTCAAAGATATAGAAGAGATAGAATTGAACATGGAGATGCTAATTCTCTACTACAGTTATTCATGGAAAGGTAAGTTGAGGATAATGTGTTCACTTGAGACTTCCAAACTGACGAGGATGGTAGAATAATGAGCTTTTTTTGGAGTGATGACACGTCTAGGCTTGATTATGACAGTTTTGTGTTATTCTGGTATTATTGTGGTGTTATTGTAGTTTTATTTGTCATTTCTATGTTTTTCATAAGAAGTTCTCAATGACAATGTTATTGATGTGTTATTCTGTTATTATGGTGGGGTTATAGTAGTATTATTGTACTGTTTTGTGTCCTTTCTTTCTTTCTAGACAAAATTTCTTACGGAAAGTGTTATTCCTAATTTATTATGGTATGATTATGGTGTTACTTTCATTGTTTTATTAGTATTCGAAAGTTGTAAAACACAGTGTTATTGATATGTTATTCTGGGTTTATTGGAGGGTTATTCTAGTTGCTTAGATGGAGTTATGCCAACTTTTTTGTGTTATTGTCATGCCATGTTGGTATTTACTATGGTGTTAGTGGTGTTATTTTAGTGCTAAAGTTTACGTGTTTTTTGGTTTTTTTGTAGTGTTATGAAATTATTGCTAGAATATTATGATTTACTGAGATTGTAGTTTTCATGTGGTGTATATATCATATTTAATAATCTGTATAATATTATGCAAATTTGTAGCTTGCTGAGACCATAAATGCTATCAATGATTTAATTGTGGAGAATTTACTTCTCACCATTGTCCACAATGAGCAAGAAGCATATGAAAACTATTGTGTCTGTGCACAATTCACTGTCTAAAAGGAACATAGCAGTTTTTGCTCAAACTAAAAGAAAATTAAGACAAAGAACTACTTATGTGGAAAAGCTAGTTAGAAGAGAGAGATAAAGATAACCAATACGGTGAAGCACAAAAAGTCGACACAAGGGCTATTTGTTAAGCCATGGTTTAATATGGTGTTGATGTTGAGGCCAACTTGACGGTTAAGAAATTTGTTGAAAGTCATAACCACTCTTTGGCGGAAACTGGGGATAAACATCTTCTGCATTCAAGTAGAAAGATAGGCGAGATAAATGCAGATGTGCTGAGGTCCAGGACAGGATCAAGGATTAGAGCAACAAATACATTTAATTTCATTGCTACAGAGGTTGAAGGAGCAGAGAATATGGAATGTACAAAGAGAGATGCATATAATTTTATTCAAAGATATAGAAGAGATAGAATTGAACATGGAGATGCTAATTCTCTACTACAGTTATTCATGGAAAGGTAAGTTGAGGATAATGTGTTCACTTGAGACTTCCAAACTGATGAGGATGGTAGAATAATGAGCTTTTTTTGGAGTGATGACACGTCTAGGCTTGATTATAACAGTTTTGGGGATATTATAATTTTCGATACAGGCTACAGACTGAATAAGTATAATCTATGTTATGCTCCTTTTGTGGTGGTTAACCACCATTGGCAAAATGTTCTCTTTGGAATTGACTTTTTTTCAGACGAGACGATTGATTCTTTCAAGTGGTTATTTAAAGCATTCTTTCTTGTAATGTATGACAAACATCCAATCAAAATTTTTACTGATCAGGATCAAGCAATGGCAAGAGCTATCTAAGATTGTCTTCTACATACACGACATAGTAGCTCTAAGTAGCTTGATGATTTCTTCAAGTCTGTGATCGACTCTACCTTTTGCTGCTCATGGGTGATGTCGCTCGAGGCAAATGGTCCCACATCATATTGCATTGGTGATTGTGGTTGGCTTGAGCTTCTTGGTGCAAGAATGCCCTTCCCGGACTTGATAATCCTTCATCGGGATTGGCCAGCAAATGTCATTAATCCTCTTTCAATTCCAAGAATTTATCATGAACCTATAATTTAATTAAAAATTATAAGACGTTAAAAAACAATAGCATAACACATGATTGCAACAAGAGTCTCCAAACAATGAGAATGTTACCCATTGATTTAAATCACTTACTTGTGTTGGACTAAGCCTCTTAAAGGCTATGCCAAGTTTCAACAAATACCAACTTACATCGGTTGGCCACCTCAATATTATCGATTTGGCCTCAGGATGAGCAAAAGTGAACAAAATTGTGTGATTGTAAAACCAGAGCTGTGTAAAAGTAATGTCATATTATGCTTTGAACAAAATGAATGAATTATTATGAGGTTCATATAAAATATCAACTGTTAGGACATAAAAAAATCCATTTATATATCTTAAAGGGCGATTTTTCCTTCTTATAATGTCCACTGCATCGATTTGCTCCATGAGGAAATCACACAACGCTGCAGACCAATTAAATGAGCTGAATGTTTGTACATTCTCAACAAAGGTGTAAAGCTCCTTGAGAACACTAAGGTTACTAGAACAGAAAAATAAGTTTGATAACAAAAACTTTAAAAACAACTCATCAAAAGGTGTAGAACACTCCCCGCTTGAAACATTCAAAATGTCATTCTTAATTTGGCCTGCATCTACACTGGAAGACGAAGATTTTTTCCACTTTGGCACTTCTCCTCTGTTAAAACATGCCTATCAGCAGGGCAATCTCATCAGAGCTTATTCTGAGATCTTTCCCGCCCATTCTGAATACCATTCACTCATATTCCCAACGCTTTAATATTTGTAGTGTCAGAATATTATCTTGCGGATACGGAGGTAGATAAAAAAATTGATCTACATTCAACAGTCTCAAGCTATTTCCTTCTCTCCTCTAATAGGCCAAGCTTGACCTTATCAAGAACGTCTCTTACAACGGATGAACGACACCTGCAAATGAAGGACCTTGGGTTCATAAACCTGCAAAAAAAGATCATGCAAAAAATAAAGTCAATTAGCTATCTATAAATCAATAACACGAATACAACAATAAAAATTAAACCTCAACAGAATTAAAAGAGATAGATGTGTTATTCAAGTTTTATTAAGGTGTTCTTTTAATGTTCTTGAAGTGTTATTAAAACACGATTATGAGTTTATCATGATTTTATTATGGTATTATTATGGTGTTATTAAAGTATTATTATAACATCAGTGTTATTATGATATTATTATGGTATTTTTATGGTATTATTATGGTATTAATAAGGTGTTGGTGTTATTATGACATTATTTTGGTGTTATTTTGATAATATTTCAGTATTATTATGGTTTTATTACAGTGTTATTTTAGTATTACTCAATCGTTAGAGAGGAATAATTTTTTTTATTTATTATTGGGTTATTTTGGTATTCTAAAGACCTTATTGCACGGTTTTGTAAGTTTTTTTTTTCCAAAAATACACAATTTGAATACAAAAAAAGGTATCAAAATAACACCATACTGTAATGCTAGATTTTGAGAGCAACAACAAAAAGAGAAGATATTACCTTTATGCGCTTTCATGACTCTTGAGCTCTTTGGTGTTCTTTTTCTTCATCTCTTTTTATTCCTTCTTTTGCTATGTAGTTTCCATCGTCTCCAGCACTTAGGTCCCTTCGGTGGGCTGGTTAGCTTCCATTTTTATGTGAAGAGGGGGCAGGAACAGTCGAATGGCGATTTCAAATGCAAACCCTAGAACAAACAGCGATTTCTCTTGCAGAAGAGGGGAAGAGGGGGAATGGAGGAATACAAAATAAACAGCCCAGGCGTTAGTTTACCTTACCAATGCAGTTTTATTTTGGTAGTTTAAATTTCCCTTGATTGGGAGGGGTTCAGGCCTCGCAGGTGTAATTAAATAGGTGAGAAAATGCAGAAAATTGCCTTTTCATCTCGTGATATGCTGGGTTGGGTCGGGCCACGTAATTAATAGAGCATTTTCTTAAGGGGTGGGATCGACACATGCAGGTGTGGATGTTTGATTGGAGTCCGGATGCATCTCTACATCCGGACTCCGGACCGAATAAGCCTTCTTGACATAGATGCCTTAGATTAGGGAAAATTATTCGGTCAGGAGTCCGGATGCAAACTCCAATTACATAACGACACCTGTTTGTGTCAGCTTCAATCCTTAAAACAAGAAAAAGAAAACAACGAATTTAATCAAGTGGCCCGACCCGACTTTATTGGAATATTCCCCAGTTTTATTATGGTAGTATTCTGATATTATTGCAGGTAGAGTAAATAACGCTGCGGTTGTATCAGAATATTCCGTGACATTAGGTGTTATCAGAAGATTCATTTGTTATATTGGAGCATTATTATGGTATTATTTTGGACGCAAATAAAGCCACGATTGTATCAGAATATTTTGCGGTGTTATTGCAATATTCCACGTTTTTATTGGGGTAGTATTCGAGAATTATTTCGGATAAAGTAAATAACGTCGCGGTTGTATTCAAATATTCCGCTGCTTTGTTAGAATATTCTGCAGTTTTATTATGGTAGTATTTCGGTATTAATGCATGTAGAGTAAATAAATTTTCAAAATTATTTACTCTACTTGCAATATACCAGAATACTACTACGATAAAACCAGGGAATATTCTAATAAATCTGGGGAATATTTGAATATAATCGCAGCTTTATTTCTATAAAAAAAAACTGGGTCGGGTCGGGCCTCGTTATTAAATTCACAATTTTATTATTATTATTATTTTGAATGGTGGGACCGACACAAACACGTGTCCTCATGTAATTGGAGTCCGTACGCGGCTCTGCGTCCAGACTCCGGACCGAATAATTTCTTCCAAATTAATAAAGAAGGAAGTGAGTAATCAATTTTTTTAATGCTTTAATTTGTGGAGCTCATTTAGCCATGCGTCATAATTTAATCGGACTCCAGAAGTAGCTCTAAGTCGAGATTAGTGACAAAGTTAAGTCGAAATATCAAATACAAAGCAACTAGCCTTTCTAATGCACAATTTCTTTTTTGAATAAAAAAAATATATCAGAAATAATCTTATTGTTGAGTTAATAATAATCCTATTTTTTTTAATCACGCCTAAGGAATAGAACGTAAGTGAGAGAGGAATGAAAAGTAATGAATAGAAATTCATATTTATTTATTCACAAAATGATCTCCAAAAATAGGGAGCTGTTATAATATGATGTTACATTTTTGTTGCTACTTTAAAGAGGATTGTACAAGATATTCTTGGTATTTTACGTGTATAAGTTTATCGCTTGGATGCTCCCTGACTCGATCGGCTAAGCTTGATAAGCTCCAGGTCTATAAAAATGGTTTGATTGGCTGACTTGGTATGCATTGGTGCATTGTCGATCGAGCCATCTAGTCTGGTTGTCGACCCTTGGTAATAGATGGAAGACTTTTGGGCAACCCTAGTATAATTTGAGATGCTAATAGACCGTGTCTTCCCTCTAGTCGACTTCTTTGCGGTGATTGGCTCAAATATCTCTTTATATTGTGTATGACCGAATAGTTCAGAGTCGAATCATTTCATTATTTTTCATGGCTTGGTCGGCTTTGATCTTACTGGCTTTGGCTTGGATGGCTTCTCTTGGTTGGATAAGTGGGCACACGTTCTTATATTGGAGGCCTTGCCTCGTCGTACTCTTCTCCTCTGAATCATTAAATCTCATTAGAATCAGTGTAGACACATTTTTGATAAAAACACAAACACACACACACACACAAACATAATTTTTTTGGTGAAATACATAATAATGTTAGGAAAGTTGAGGCTAAAGTGTGTAGATTAGAGAACATTGATACTGAGGGGGAGCTGGTTGACGATGAGTTATTCTCGGCTCGGCAGGAGCTGACTACTGCCATTAAATGGGAAGAGGACTTGCTTAAAAAAAAGAGGGTGTTGCCCATTTCACCAGTGGGCATAAAAATTTTCAGTACTGTCATGCTTGCATTCAAAATAAAATAAGATTAAATGCCATTCTACGTATTCAAGATGATCAAGGTAATCAGTTGACTGATCGAGGGATATTATCAAATGTGGAGTGAGTTATTTTGGTAAATTGTTTAGCCAGGTTGATAACCAGAATGTTCCCATGAATCTGTATTTATTTAAAAAGCATAGATGGTACATTGAAAACCTTAGCTTGGCAGAGGTGCCCAAGGAGAAGGAAATTCGAAATGCCTTAAACTCCATTGATAGTAATAAAATTGCTAGGCCTGATGGCTTCTTCGCTAATTTCTACATGAAATGTTGGAATGTGGTGAATTTAGATATAATTGCGGCTATTTAAAGCTATTTCAGAGTTAAGGACCTAGATAAATATTTCACTACCTGTAATATTCTCCTTGTTCCTAAATTAATTAGAAACCAATTGGAATCATTTTAGATCAATCTACCTTACTACTTCCATATCTAAAATCATTAGTAAAATTATTGTGGCACGACTTCAACCTCACCTTCCTACTCTCATTACTCCTAATCAGGTGGCTTTCACTAAAGTTAGGAGCATTGCTAATAATATTCTACTTGGTTAGGAATCTATAACAAATATTGATAAGAAAAGTCAAGGCTAAAATCTAATCATTTGATTCTATAAGCTGGTAGTTTAATTTGAATGTGCTGAAAGGCAGAGGTTTCTTTGAGAAATTTTGCAATCTTATCGGTAGATGGTTGAGAAGAAACTTCTATAATGTCCTTATCAATGGTAAAGCTCATGAGTTCTTCAATTCTTGCAAGGCATCAAGCAAGGTGATCCTTTCTTTTACTATTTTCATTTTAGCTTTTGATTACGCTTCTAGACTTCTTAATCAGTTGCAGAGGACCCACCACCACACACAATATAAACATAGATTTGAGGTGATGATCAGTCACCTAGCATACGTGGATGACACTAAATAATTTACTAAAATGTGTAAAGCTGTAGTGAGTAAAATTTAGCATTTGGTGATGTAGTTTTAGGAGGTTTCGGGTATGCTTTTTAACAAACATAAATGCGAACTTTTCTTGAGAAAATAAGCTAGCAATAACTTAGTTCAATGGCCGAAATATTTCAATGGTTCAGTGTGCCTAATTTACTTAATAAATAACTGGGGGATAACATAATTAAAGGGAGAAGGAAATAAATTCAATTTGACGATGTTGTTGAAAAAATAAAAAAGCCTTTAAGGAATATTAACCTTTGTGGGTCGAATCATGTTGCTTAAGAGTATCCTAACTTTTATTCTACTTTATGATTTACAAGTTCTTATAATGAAATCTAGCACTCAACATATGTTGGAAAGATGTTTTAAAAATTTTTTGTGGTCCGAAAGAGGAAAAGCACTCATTGGGCTATCTGGAAGAAACTTTGTAAACTTCTCTCTGGTGTAGGCTTGAGCTTTAAAGAACTTCACCACTTCACTGAAATTAATTACATTAAGCTCAGGATTAATTTCAGAGCTAAAAACTCGATGTGGGATGAATATGCACAAATATTGCAATGGATTGCACCCCTCTTTGATTACTAGTAAGATGGGTGATTCATAGAAAAATGAAGAGGCTTAGTGAATGCTCGTGAGTCTGCTGAGCAATTTTTCTGTTGGAATATTGGAGAAGGTAATGTTTCTTTCTGGACTGATAACTGGTTTTTGGAGGATCTTTACCATATGGATGGCGAGGGGACTATTAGGAATGATATTGAATTTGTGGATTTTTGGCTGGATAATTCCTGGATTATGGATATGTTGAATCATTTGGTCAGCCCTATCACCACATCTATATCTCCAACATCCCAATAGACAAATTTCGGAAAGATTAAGTGATTACTAAATGTTATAATTCCATCCCTCTCACTAAAACTATATATGCTAAAATACACACCTAGGCAAATGTTGATTGGGGTGATGCTATTTGGCATAAGTTATTATCACCTTCTATGTCATTCTTAGTTTAGAGATGCTACAATTTGATGTTGTTGGTGGACAATGTGTTAGACTGAAAGGGTTAAGACTCCCCCCTTGTTTCCATCAGTGAAGTTAGAGAAGGATATCTTTAAACATGTATTTTTTTATTGTGTTTATTCTAAATTCATTTGAAAGGCCTAGTGGGATGTGTTTAGTATATAGCCACCAACTACTGGTTTGTCTAATTTTCAACAGTGCTTATTGATTTAGAAATACATGAGTCTATCTCAGCATATCTTGGAAATAACACATATTGATGGCTAGAAACATAAAAAATATGAGGAGTTTGTAGTGAAGGGGGAGAAATTCTTTACTAACAATATGGCTTATATTTATAAGATTATCTGCTATAGGAATGTTAGTGCTTCTTATTATAGTGGTCTTTTTTATTGTAACAGTTCTATAATCCTTATTAGTAGTAGGAAAATAATTTTTCAAGTGCAGCAAATTGTTTGGAGGAAATCAATTAGACCTTAGATTAAAATTAATATAGATGGCAGCTGGTCCCATTTCTTTGTTTGTAATGGAGGTGTTTTCTATAACTCTGAAGGTAAATGTATTCATTTTTTTCAATCTCCTTATGTTGTTTCCCGTGTTACTAAGGTGAAGTTTTTGGCGATGTGATTTGCTATAAAAAATTGCTCTTTTGTTTAAAATTATTTACATGGTGAACTGGAGTCTCTTAAACTTACGAATATCTTATTGGGGCTAAAATTGATTCCCTGGAATATTTTGTTGTATTAAACATATTAAAGCTAGTGTGCAATCTCTAAATACTGTTTGGAGCCTATCCCAAGAGAAGGAAACCAGCCTGCAAATTGGCTTGCTAAGCTTTGTGATACGATCAAAGACATTTTTATGGACAAGGTCCCTTCTATTCCTCTCAAAATTCTATTGCATGAGTGATACACCTAAAATATATAGTATTTTTATACACATTTTTATACCTATTTTTGATGATATTGCTCTTTAATGGAAGGTATTTTGTGTATGTTTCTTGCAGGTATGATTAAATGAAAGACTGTGGTGAAAGTAATGAAAAAGGATTGAATTTGGAGCAAAAATGAAGAAATGTGCAAAATTGATCTGTGGTGGCTAAGGGCCCAGATGGCGCTTACACTCCAGAGGCCCGCGGCTATGTGCCTAGATCTGGAGCTTACACGCCACAAGGCTCATGGCTAAGTGCTAAAACCTCGCGCTTACGCACGATAGTTACTAAAGAGGAGTTATTTAATTTTTGGCGCCATTTTGAAGGGGTGTTTTAGGCATCTCTTGGTATAAACGTGGGTAACTTCCTATTGGCACCAAAATTAATTCAAATTACTCCTGAATGGATGCATTTATTGGAGGACTCATTCAATATGGACAAAATTTGAAGAGACATGAAGGCAACTGTTAGAAAATTATAAAAAGAGGGTTTGTAAATCAGAAAGGTGCTTGGTGGTTGTTGTTGGAGAGTGTAGTTTATGTTTATTGAATAGGAGAGTTATTTTAGTAACACACTACTCCACTTCACCATTTCTACTCACTTTAATATAGGTTGTATTAGGATTAGAAGTAAGAATTGAAGTCTTTAGAGTTGGGCGCCAACTTCTAAGGGATATTGTAAAGAAAAGCAAAGTTTTCAAAGGAACTTCAAGTGGTGGAGAGAAATTACAAATATGTCTTTATCTTTGTTATTAAGTTTGGTTTTTAATTAAGACTTCTTGTATTCTTACTATGATTTCTACTTTTAAACCAAGTTGTGATTGTATTTCTCCATGAATTCTGAGTAGTTTTCTTTATCTTTTTCATTAAAATGATGACGTAATAAAGTTATGGAAGGATGTTGTGTGAAGTACAAGAAATCAATGTTGGATGAAGTTGTGATGATTCAAAACCTTGCACTTCATTTACTTCTTGATTTAGCTAATTAAGATTTTCATATATGTTGTGAGAACACGTAAGAGCTGGTATGGTATTATCTTAGTCAACAATTGGAAAGAATCATATGAGATTATATGGGTGAGAATGTAATCCACATGGTTGAGGGTAAATAAATAGGGACATATACTTCAATGGATGTAGAATTGGAGGACTTTAGAGTGACTGGCTAAAGCTACCAATTCAATTTATTGTTTCATGTTTTGATATGAGATGTTAGCCCTCAGGTGGAGAGAGAAGAGGAAACTCTAGAGTGAGAGCTAGTATCTTTCCTGCCTAACCCTTCTTCAAGGTTTATAAAGCAATAGATTAACCTATGTTCTTTATAGCTTCTCTAGTAAGGGTAAATAATATAATTGCTCCTATTTGGGACAACACATTTTAGATACTTCAAAAACAGAATTCAATGACTTTTCACTGATTCATAATTAGAAAAAAGATTTTTTATTTGCATTTACTTTCATCTTACAAAAATTTAGTTAAAGTAGTTGTTTACTTTCATTTCAAATTAAAAAAATTAATAAAAGTAATCAAATTTTCTTTCCTAGAATATTATCATTAGTTTGAGTAAGATCTTTCTTAAAAAGTAAAAACTTATTTTTGTTTTTTATTTATTTAACACTTTCCCTGTGGGTTCTTTATCTCGGGGCTTAATCCAAAAGTCCAATATTACATGATAACAATACGTATACTTGTGTAGTATCCCATTTTATAATATCAATTAAAACTCTTATTTACATTGACATCAAGTTTTTGGCACCGTTGTAAAGAAAGAGATATCATTAAAAGAAAGTATAAATTCATATATAAAAGGTAAGCATAAATATTTGGGGATCAAGTTTTTCACTACATTGCAAGGAAAGAAACAAAATAAAAAAAGTTAAAACTATATTTGAAGAAAATTTTAAGAAAAACTAATTTTTACTTTTAAAATCTTATTTAAACTTGTTATATTTATTTTAGGAAATTTTTGTTTTTGTTGTGTGATTTTATTTTATTTTATTTTATTGAGTTTTATAATAGTGTATGCGTAGTTCAGATTCTGAAGACTTGTCTCTAACGATTTTAAATTAGAAAGAACTATAAAAAAAATCTGAAAAATTAAAAATATAGAAAAAGATAAAAATATTAAAGAAATGGCAAATAAAAATAACCAAAATGCTAAAATCCATCAAGAATATAGACCTTTAAGAGATTTTGCTAACCCAACATTAGATAAATTTCATGGTAGTTGTCAAAATCCTATTGTAGCGGCTAATTCATTTGAACTTAAACCTATTATTATCCAAATGGTATCTAATAATCAGTTGAGGGGAGCACCAACTAAGGATTAAAATTTACATTTTTCCAATTTTCTAGAATTGTGTGCTACATTTAAATATGACGGTGTTTCAGATGATATTATTGGACTTAGAATTTCCTTTCTCATTAAGGGATAAAGCTAAGATGCGATTAAATTTGTTAGCTCCTGGATCTATCAGAACTTGGGTTGATTTAGGACAAAAGTTTCTTGTTTAATATTTTATATCATCAAAGATTAGAAAACTTAGAAATGATATTATATCTTTTTGTCAGTTTAAAGGGGAATCTATTTATGAAGCATGTGAACATTTTAAAGATCTCCTAAGAAAGTGTCCACATCATTCGATACCAGATTGGTTAATATTTCAAATTTTTTATAATGGATTAGTTGGATCTCTTATATATATTATCGATGCTGCTGTTGGTGGTTCATTGATGTATAAAAAATTTAATGACGCTTATGCTTTAATTGAAGAAATGACTACAAATAATTTTCAATGCCCTTCTGAGAGAGTAAATCCTAAAAAAGTAGCCAATATTCATGAATCTGATGCTTTTGTAATATTAGCAAATCAAGTTGCCGTAATTTCAAAGAAGATAGAACAATTTGGAATGAATTTTTCTCAACCAATTTCAATGATTGAAGAAATTTCATTAGGCCAAGTGGAAGATTCTCAAACAGCATTAGAAACTTTGAATGCCATAAATAAGCTTAATAACCCATATTCTAATTATTATAACCCAGGTTGGAAGAACCATCTAAACATTAACTAGAATAACAATAAGGGTGGTAGTAATCAATAATGGGGGAAAAATTAAGTAAAATCATTGAGGAATTGTAACAATTAAGGGAATAATAATTATAGATCTACTTATTATCCAATTTTTATTAGTACTTCACAATTTAAGGAGAATAAGTTGTCTATAAAAGAAGTGGTGTTACAAATGGGAAATCAATTGCAAATTCAAGGAGCTACAATTATAAATATTGAGAATCAATTGAGAAAAATAGACACTTCATTAATAGATCCCAAGGAACACTTCTTAGTAATATAGAGATAAATCCAAAAGGCAAAAATAAAGAGCAAGTAAAAGCTGTTCAACTGAGCAGTGGAAGAGAGTTGGAAGGTAGAGTTCAAAATGAGATTGAAGTAGAGAAAGAAGAGATTGAAGAACCAAAAGCGGACACTAAAAAAGGTTTGAAAAGACCTATTTCTCCACCGAAAATTGATTTAGAAAAGTCACCACCACCATTTCCTTAGATACTTCGACAACAAAAGTTGGATAAGAAATTTTCAAAGTTCTGTTGACCTCACTTTTGGTTGAGGTCTAGTCTTTCTTTATAATAGCTTAGGGTCGAGCCATAAGAATTTCTTGATAACTATCTTATAAGATTATCAATGGGACCCTCACCCTATAGAAATTCAAAACACTTTTTTGCTTCATTTGAAGTTTTCAAATGCTTAAAGTCTAACCTCTTAGTATTTAGGAGGAAAAGACCAAGCAATAGGAGGCTCAAGAGGAGTTCCCTATCGGATGGCTAAGCCTTAGGATTTACCCTGGGTGGTCTGGGTAAGGCACACACACACTTTCACATTACACTCTCACACACTACCTCATAATCCTAAACCAAGCTTCCTTAGGCTTGATCCCCTACTCTTTTAGAAACTCATGTGGGTGGTTTTCCTAAGCTCTTAGTCCTAGGCTGGAGATTGGTTAGTACCAGTACATGGAGGACCCAAACGGGGAATTCCCTTGGTCCATGGCTCAAATGGGTAATTAACCTCTCTCAACCCCAATTTTACCAAAAATCCAAACTTTTAACCCCTTTACCCCTTAACCCCACCAAATGAACAAATTGTCCATAAAACCCCAATTTTGCCCAAATTTCCAAAAATAAATCAAAATTACCAAAATTCCTAAAAAATCATCCCAAAATATTCTTCACCACTAAAAATACCCAAAACACCTCCAATTTACCAAAATACCCCCAAGACCCATCCAAATTACCAAAATGCCCCTCAAAGCCAAAAATTTCAAAAAATTTAAAAATTCTCAGAAATTCCCAAACCCTCCAAATATTCTCAATTTTAATTTAAACCACTTTGTTTGACCCAATTTGACTAAATTTGCCCAATTTAATCAAAATTCCCAAATTGCTCTTTAAGGCCCAAAATGCCCAAATTACCCCCAATGTCCACCAAATTGGCTTCGATCCTCTCCAATTTCAATTCCAAACTTTAATTGACAATGCCTAGCCTCATCCCAAACCAAATCTAAGCCAAATTTGATCCACATTTGAGCTCAATTTTAACCTAAATTAAAAGGAACCCATTTTTACCTTATGGCCTAATTCCCTCAAATTAAACCCCATGAGCCAATCAATTCCACAAATTAATATCCAAAATCCTTCATAAAATTACCCTAAACCAAATTAACCATCAATCTCCACCAATTTAAGCTCAAACCTCACCCAAGTCCAACCAAACCCAAAATCCCGAATTTTGCCCCAATTGACCACATGACCAAAATCCACCAAATTGAATGTCCCAATCCCAAAATCTCCACCCAATTAATGTTCAAAACTCTTTATAACATTCCCCTAGACCATTTGAAACCATAAATTGGCCTTTGACCCCACTCTAGCTTAACCTAAACCCAAGCTAACCCAACATGCTCAAAAATTAACCAAACACCCCAAATTAAGCCAAATGGAACCCCCAAACCTATTCAAAACCACTCCAATCCCCTTTCAAACACTTTATGACAATCATATACATCATTTTGAATAATTAATTGGAACTAAACCAAGATTGGACCCAACCTAGCCCAACTTGAACCCACTTGACCCAAAATTGAACTCATGAGCCAAATTGACTAAACCTAGCCAAATTGATCAAACCAAGCCATCCATGGCCAAGTTTTGGACCCTAGGAGCCACCCTAGGTCCATTAAGCCCAACCTATGTGAGCCATGGACCAAAGGTCCCCTAAATTAAGGGATTTCACCCCATTTATGGCTAAACCAAGGAAGATCTTTTGCCCAAAGACATCACCAGCTTAATTACTCACCATGATGGCCTGCCTATTGACTCACCTGACTTCTGGAAACCTTCCCTGGCTTGGTCAGCCAGCCTAGTCACTGGAGGAGCCCAAATCGAAAGCCATCCCAAGTCAAATTAAATCCAAACTCACCTACTGAGCTGTCTAGCCTTGTTTGCTCACTAGAGATCTTTTGCCCTCTACCTAGGCAGTTGACTCCACCCATCAATAGCCCCTGAGCTCAGCCCAATTGCCTTGGCCATAGATGATGCTCTCCACGACCAAAGAGGGGTGCTGAAAATTCCTTAAGGAAACCCTGCCAAAATCTAATCAGAGCTTCGCTCATACCTCCTAAGTGTAATCCCATTGTTTTCAGCCATTCATCCCCACTGTTCAGAGCTGATTTCCCCACTGAAATTCCAGCTGAAACCAAGACACATTCCATTATAGCTCTACACTGGACCAAAATCAAATTAATTGCACCCACACCTTCCCACCACTGAAAGATGAAGTTTATCCATAAAAGCCCCATCACAGAGAGCCTCTACACCAGACTTTGAACAACACCTGAAATCAGATCTAGTCGAACTTGGGTCCAGACATTTTACCAGGGCAAAAGAATTCATCTGGAGGTTCGCTGGGACCAATTGAAGCTGCTAGAACCATCTGATTGAGGCCTCCCATCTCAGACAAATGTATTGAACTTCACCTTCCTATTAAGCTATTCTTCATTTCTCATACATGTGTACTCTATTTCATAGTGTATAAGTCATATAGATAGGCTCGTCTTGCTTAGATGAACCTCTAGGATCAAATCCCATGTGATTTGGTTGAGTCTAGCTCAAGATATTAAGGTTAGAAGGTGAACGACTCTTGAGATGAAACAGTGAAGACGATGACCCACAACTGTTGAATCACGCATATTTTGCTTGGACAGCCAGGATGGAGTCGGACAGAAGATCTTAACATAAAGCGCAGACGCATGGCGGTCCAGTCAGATGGTGGTGTCAAGCTAGGGATTGCCGAGTGAGCTTTAGCAGCTGCCTATGTTGCGTTGGCGTCGCGTCACTTAAGTGAGAAAATATAGATATTTGATTTATTTAATTTAGGTCAACTTTAAAAATTCATAACTTGGTATAGAAAAATCAAAAAATAAAAAAAATACCATCTTGCTTAGTGAACATAGGAGAACAATGTGGAATTGGTTTGAAACTAACGCACACTTAGCACATATTAGATGACAATTAAAGATGAAATTTAGTCATACTAGTCATATTAAGAAGACGGATAAAGCGAAGTTTTTGAAAAGCAAGTGGATAGAGGAAGATTCAGTAAGATTTTTCAACCATCATCTGTTCTATCAAATCTATATTCCAAATGGTTCAAATGGAACTAATGAAGGTTCTGGATATGTTCCACCTAATGCAGAATAGAATTAAGTTCTTATGTTGTGTTAAGTGTTAGCCAGTCCTGTTAAGTGTTAATGTTTAGTGTTTTATGTTTTGTTATGTGTTATAAATTTATTTGTATTTTAAGTATTTGTTTAAGTGTTTTAATGTGAGTAGAAAAGATGAGATCTTATCCAAGGATCTAGGATTAAAGACTTGTGGTTTGTATTTGTAATTATATTTGTTTTATTTAGTAAAGAGTTAGTGTTTGAGTGAAACTTGTGTTGAATCCATTTTTAATTTATAAATGCGTAATCCTAGAAATAAGAAGATTATAAGGAGATGATATACTTATTAAAACAATTTAGGGTTGATTAAGTGAGCGAAAAAGTGTATTTAACAAAAAAATCGAAAACAGCGAATTCACGGGTAAGCGCCAAGATCCCACGCTTATGCGCCATTGCATCGCGACTAAGCGTCATACTTTCACGCTTAGGCGCTGGTTTTCAAAATTTGGTTTTCAGGTTTTAAAAATCGAAAAATCATAATTTTTTCATCCCTATCATCTTCTTCATTCAGAGTTCCCGACCAAGGAAGTTAAGGCATCACCAAAATTTGTGATTTTTAAGCCATTTTTAGTGATCTTCTTGAGTTAAGAGCACTACTCCTTTGTAAAAATTTTCTATTTTCACCATCTTGTTTTAGTGCATTTTGGAGAAATCCGAAAATCACTATTCATGGTGAAAATTTAAGAAAAAGCTTTGGAAATTACTTGGATTTAGTTGTTTAAGCTTTTAGAAGTTGAGTTTAGTGATTTTAAGTTAAATTTGGAATTTATGGTAATTTTTATGTAAATTTTAAAAATGGCACCAAAGAGAAGCAAGGCGAGATCAACTCTCGATTCAGACAAGTTCGTACATTCGAAAGCTCAGGATTGATACGTGCGAGCTCTATAATCACGTAAACTGATTCAGGAGCGAGGTTTTGATAAGCTCGGTGGAGTGATAGAAGATATGATCGTCAGATGCATTTGGGACAAATTTTGCCGCTTCTCGACTGTAGCAGTTATTTCTGTTGTACGGGAGTTTTATGCAAATCTCCCGGAGTCAGAATAAAACTTTAATTTAGTACGAGGATATTTGGTTCATTTCACGCCCAAGGTAATAAATGAATTTTATTTGCTACCGCCGAATACATTTTGTTTCTTTTCAAATTATAATCCTACGGAGGAAGAATTCGATGAAATCATTTCAACTTTGACTGATGGAAGGGGATCATGGATGATAACTAATGAGAGAAGGGTTAACTTCCTTGCTTCAAAGTTGAATGCCACCTCTAAGGCCTGACATTATTTTATGTCATCCAAGTAGATTCCTATTAATCATCTGAGCGAGGTGACGAGAGAAAGAGCTACATTGAATTATTATATTCAGCAGAGGAAGGTGATCGATATTGGGAAGATTATTTATGATTGTATTTGGATGTCTGCCAGTGCTGCCACCACTGCAGGTATGGGATTTGTTTACCTTTTACATTCATTGTGTGAGCAGGCTGGTCTAAGATCTAAAAATTGGGAAGAGGTTCTTTAGCCTCCTAAGCTTATTTCTAGTGCGAATGTGAAGACATATGCTGAGCATTCACTTTTTGGCTGGAGAGGAGGATTCTCTACAACATCAAGTGCATCTACTTCTACTGCTTCTACACGTCATGCTTCCACATCTCAGGCATCATCAGGTCGATTTTTAGATTCACAAACTGAACTTTTAAATAAAATAAAAATAATATTAATTATACTGCGAATCGAGTTCATGATATAGAAGGTAAAGTAGATCATATTGGGGATTATCTTCAAAAACATAGTGAGTATGAGGCAAACTATCACAGTTATATAGATAGATTGATCAGAGGCGACTATAGTGCTGTGAACCTCACATCCACAATTTACCCATATGAGCCTAGTCATACCCGGAATGAAGGAGATGATGATGAGGAAGAAGATGAGCATTAGGATTGATGTTTCATTTGTGTTGTGTTCTGTTATGTGATGTGTGTTAGACTTTTTATTCTGTATGAGTTCTTTATTTACTATTTTTTAGTTGTTGAGTGGACTATTCTGTTGTAATTGTGACTGATGTAATAGTTGATGAGCTACTTTAGTTTGTTTTTATGTTATTTGTGGATGTTGTTTGTTTGTATCATGTGATGTAATGTTTAGAGTTTTTGTGGTAGTAAATGTGTTAGTGAATTTGTAGTGTACTTTTTTTGGTTAGTGTGGAACTTATTCCAGAAACTATTTAGGAAGGTTTAAAACACTATTAACATCCACTATTTAAATTTCATGCGTAACTTTTCAATTTACTACCATAGATGTTTTACTTGTGGATTTCTGTTTAAGTATGTGTGAATTTGCTTTTATGTCCTCCACTACTTTAGAAGTCTTTTGAATTTCTTTTATAAATGAGAAGTTAAAAATTTGATATAGTTGTTTTTACTCATGTTTATAATTATTATACCTTCATATTTAGGATATAAAAATTCATGCAAACATTATACTTATAGTTTTTAATTCCTACCATGTATATTTTTAATATTCTTAAAAGTTTTATCATAATAAAAAATTTAAAGTTGGGGGGGGGGAATGAAAAACAAATTTTTAAAAACTTAAATTTTATTTGTTCTCAAATGTGCTAAAAGTAAAATTTTGATTTTGATTGAAAAATAATTATGTGTATGAAGTTATATTAGGGAAGTAAAATTTTAAATATAGAAATGAGTAAGAGAATTTAGCTAAAATCTATAGTAATGATGAATATTTTAAAGCTAAAAATTTCTTAGTGAAGAAATGATGAATATTTTGTAACTATCTTTATTAGAAAAAAATGTATTTTTGGAAAAATAGAGAGATTAGAATTTTATTTTTAATAATTAAATTTCTTTTTTTGAAAATAGTTTTCAAAACTTTAATTATATTTTTAAGGAAAAGATATATATCTACCTTATGCTTTAGGAAAGGAAGGGTGGAATTCAAAATTATTAAAGGTCTATCCTAATATAATAATCCTTGCCTTATAAAATAAGAAGAAGAAGAATACGAAACAAAGAAAAAAAGAAGAAAATAAAAGAAAAGAAAAAGAAAAGAAAAAGTGAAAAAATAGTATGTGAAAAGGAATGAAAGGATTGTTGATTTAAGGGCATGATAAAAAATTGGTTCCACGCCTGATCTTTTTAGAGCATAAGATTTGAGAAAATCTTGAAGCTTATGAATATAATATAGTTAGAATAATTAATTTTAGTAAATATTTTTAAATAAAGAAAATTAAATGCCTAAACCAATATTTTGTATAATCTACAAGTATTTCTGAGTAAGATAGGAACTCATATTTTTCATTAACATTTACCTAAGAGATTTCTAAACTTTAAATTGGTCTCATTTACTAAAATTTATTCTAAATTGGGCTACTACATTTCTAGAATAAAATTATAGAAAATCCTAAAGAAATTCGTTCACATAATTTGATTGTTTGATTTTTATATGATTAAAGTGTCACTTGAGGACAAGTATTATTTCAAGTTTGGGGAATTTTGATACACCTAAAATATATAGTATTTTATACACATTTTATACCTACTTTTTGATGATATTGCACTTTAATGGAGGGTATTTTGTGTAATTTTCTTGCAGATATGATTAAATTGATGATTGTGAGGTGAAAAATAATCAAATTTGGAGAAAAAATGAAGAAAGGGGCAAAGTTGATTTATGGCGGCTAAGCTCCCAGATGAAGCTTACATGCCAGAGCCCCGCGACTATGCACCCAGATTTGGAGCTTACATGTCAGAAGACTCGTGGCTAAGTGCCGAGACCTCGCGCTTACGCGCGATAGTTACTGAAGATGAGTTATTTAATTTATGGTTACATTTTGAAGGGGTGATTTAGCCATCTCATGGTACAAACGTGGGTAACTTCCTATTGGTGCCAAAATTAATTCAAATTACCCTTGAATGGATGCATATGTTGGAGGATTTATTGAATCTGGACATATTTGAAGAGATATGAAGTCACCTATTGGAATAGTATAAAAAGAGGGTTTGTAAATAAAATATGTGATTGGTGGTTGTTGTTGGAGAGTATGGTTTATGTTCATTGTGTAGGAGAGTTATTTTAGTAACACACTACTCCCCTTCACCATTTCTACTCACTTAAATATTGGTTTTATTAGGATTAGAAGTAAGAATTATAGTCGTTAGAGTTAGGCACCAACCTCTAAAAGATATTGCAAGGAAAAGCAAGGTTTTCAAAGGAACTTTAAGTGTTTGGTGGAGAGGATTTACAGATAAGTCTTTATCTTTGTTATTACATTTAGTTTTTAATTAAGACTTTTTGTTTTTTCACTATAATTTCTACATTTAAACCAAGTTGTGATTGTATTTTCTCCATGAATACTAAGTAGTTTTCTTAATCTTTTTCTTTAAAATGATGTAGTAATAAAGTTATGGAAGGATGTTGTGTGAAGTATAGGGAATTAATGTTGGAAGAAGTTGTGATGATTCAAAACCTTGCACTTCATTTACTTCTTGATTTGACTATTTAAGATGTTAATATATGTTGTGAGAATATGTAAAAATTGGTATGGTATTGCCTCATTCAACAAGTGGAAAGAATATATGGGTGAGAATGTAATCCATATAGTTGAGTATAAATAAATAGGGAGATATACTTTGATGGGTGTATAATTAGAGGACTTTAGAGTAACAGGCTAAATACCCTAATTCAATTTATTATTTTACGTTTTGATATGAGATGTTAGCCTCGAGGTGGAGGGAGAAGATGAAACTATAGAGTGAGAGCTAGTATCTTTCCTGCTTAACCAGTCTTCAAAATTTATAAAGCAATAGATTAACCTATGTTCTTTATAGCATCTCTAGTAAGGGTAAATAATGTAATTGCTCCTATTTGACACAGCACATTTTAGATACTTCCAAAATAGAACTCTATGACTTTTTACTAATTCATAATAAGGAAAAAGATATTTTATTTGCATTTTCTTTCATATTAAAAAAATTTAGTTAAAGTAGTTGTTTACTTTCATTTATGAGAATATAATTTATTTAAGAATATTAATAAGGGTAACGACAGAGAATGGAAATGGTTTTATCCATGTGGAGGACATTTGTGGGAGAGATGGAGTCGAAGAAACTAAACATGTCACTATACATGAAGTGGAGGGTGGGGAAGAGCATTCACATCAATTGATCAGAGAGGGTAATGATAATATTGAATTGGCTATATTACAGAATGTGGATACAGGTGATATTTGACCTATGGAAAGTTAATACCCATATGTAGAGACAAAGATTAAATGAAAACACAGATGTGGGGGTGGGGCTTTGGAAACAAATAAAAAAGAATTATAAGAAGAATGAATCGTATAAAGATCTAGAAGGAAGAGGTGAGGTAATCAGGAGCTCATAAATCTAGAAGAAAAAAACATTAACTCCTGAAAACCTCTCTTTCTTTAATGTTGATCGAGTTGTAGCCCTTCCTAAGATTACTAGGAAGGGTATGGGTCTGTTTGGGGCAGCTGCAGCTTATCCAGATTAGCTGCTGATAAGCAGCTGATCCAGATAAGCTGTCTGACTGTTTGGTTTGTGTGTTAGGAAAACAGCTGATTCTGGATAAATGACCATTCTGCCCCTATTTAGGATAAGCTGTTTAGCTGTTTTATGTTAATTTTGTTAAATTTTAACCATAAACCCTAAACCCTAAACCCATCTATCTTCCTTATGTGGACCTAAAATTTCCTGCTCTATGAGTGTTTCAATTCATTAAAAAACTTAAGGAAGTGCAACTCATAAATAATCCTCAACAATAAGAAGTGTAATTCATAATCATAAAGATAAAATGTCAGCAATAATACAACACAAAACATTAAAAAATATAGCATGAAAATATGAATTTACCCAGGTTACTTGCCAGTAGATTCATGGAGGAAAACATTGAGGGCTTGAAGTGTCTGTTTTCATGATTATGAATCCATGAAAAACATTAGCCAAGATATACTGGTAGTTCTTTCTAGAAATACCCGTTGAGTGTAGGGAAGGGCAGAGCTTAGCTAGGCTAATAATTTAGGCCGAAGAGGGAAGGGAAATGGCGGGCTTCAGTATGGTCGAGTGAGCATAGGGAGATGAAGGCGAGGGCCCGTTTCGCTCATTTGGCTGGGAGAAGCCATAATACATGTCCTGAGAAAAGATGGATTTTCTATATTTCATCATTGGAAATGTAGTTTGAAATCAGTATAAACATTCCCAAATTAAGGAATTTCAGAGCAAATAAAATAAAAAACATCGCTTCTAAAACATGTTCTCCATCTGCAAGCAAAAATATCACCCTTATCTCAATCACAAAGTGAGGAGTCCAGAAACATGACTGTAAAGTATCCCATCCGCATGCGCACAAACAACAACGGAAGCGGCGACCCACAACATCATGCTACACAACGTTTTCCTCACACTCTTGTAATAAGCACCCAAACTAATGAGCCAAGAAAAAAGTCAAAAGAAAATAAGGACAAAATAGATGTGGGCCATGGAAGAAACAACTTGTCCATGTCCCCCTCGTAGTAGAACTTAGCAAAGGGCATAAAGAAAAAATCAAGGACAGCGTCTGTGATGTAAACAACTAGCTAGAGCGTCTTCATCAGAAGCGTCAGGTTACAGGCGCCGTTATAAATGGCATGGCGGCAAGCTTGCTATTGTCAACATCAGCGGGAAACATCAATATCGAGATGACGGTGATGGAGAGACCTTGGACGATGATGGCTTATAGAAAGTACGCTTGATTCCTTTTGCTGGATGCTGGTAGTTCACCAGCTAATAAACATTGAAGAGCAGAACAAGTATGCATACTATCACCGCTATAATAACCAGCTCCAATTAAAATCCCCCATCATTTCCGCTTGGGATTGCCGGATCTAGATCTGGTTATCAATAGATCTTTCAGCCTTCTCAACCTTCATCTTCCCGCAAGTTTCTTCTTAAAATTAAAAGCAGGTAGAAGAGGGAATCGGGCCGAGAGGGAGCTGAGGTCAAGCGGGAGAGGCCTCGATTGATAGAGGGAGGCCAAATGAAGGGAGCTAATTTTTCGGTGCAAAGGGGAGAAGGCGAGCGAGGTCTCGGTCGAGGAGGGATCGAGCAAGAGACGAATAGTTTCGAAAAGGGCAGGAGAGGAAACACGGCTTGAAAGAAGCTGGACGCGGGGTCTATACTGCGTCCCCGTTTATTAAGAAATGGAAAACGTGGTTTTTAGATAAGTTGTTCAAATGCATGAAACAAACAGTGCGACGATGTTTTCAAAAACGCCGCAGCACTTATAAGCTGCCCAAATGGGCCCTAAGTCTTCTTACTATGATTAATTCTTTGATATGTAATATTAAGGGTATTTTTGATACTTCATCTTTTAATAAATTAAATAAATTATTTAGGATCCACAAAATTAGGTGTTTTGCTATTTTTGAACCATTTGCCACTATAAACAAACAATAGATTATGAATAAATTGGGGAAGTTTAACTTTGTTTCTAATGTTAATAACAAAATTTTGTTAGTTTGGAGAAAGGATATCTATATGCATCTGTTGATTGATGATCCTCAATTGCTTCATTTACAATTTGATATGGAGCAGTTTAAAAGGTGGGCCACTTTTATCTATTCAAGCTATATCAATGCTACAAGGTTGGAGCAATGACAACAATTAATTATGCTGGGAAAAGCTAGATTGTGGGAGAGGATTTTAAATATGATTACCTGTAACTCTGAGGAAAAAAGGAGGTAGATTAGTCAACCCCAAATTAATGTCAGCTTTTAATAACTTACTTATTGAAACTGGTTTGTATGATCTTGGGTTCATTGGTTCTACTTTTACTTAAAAAGAGGCAGAGTTTTTGAAGGACTAGAAAGAATTCTTGCTGACGAGGAATGGCTTTCTAATTTTGCAAAATTTTCTTCTATCCACCATCTGGCTAGAACTAGATCTGATCATAGACCCCTTCTTCTAAATATATCATTTATGGATAAACCTACTTACTCTCCTAACAGGTACCTAAATACATGGTCCAACATCATGATTTTCTAAACTGTGTCATTAGGGCCTAGTAAACTACTATAGTTGGGAATGCTTGGTTCAAACTTTGGAAATTTTATAAGAGCACTGCCAAGGCTCTTAGAACTTAGAATTGGGAGACCTCTTGGAGACCTTTATAATAAGGTCATTAAAACTGAAGTTGAGGTGAGTCGTTTGAAGAATATTGACATTGTTAATTAGACGGTGAAGGGGATCTTCGAGTTTTATTTTAGAAGTTGTAGCAGGAGGATATCCTTGTTAAAATTTTTTGAGAAAGCCTAATCACTAATTGGGAAAGTTACAACAAATAATTTATAGTGGCATCTTGTAGTCACCCCAAAGAATGTAGCTAGTGTGCACAAGGTTGATGTTCTGACTATCATAGCCTCATAGGTTGTTGCCATCTCTAAAGAGTTAGATAAATTTAGAATGAATTCAATGCTAGCATCCCTACCATCGATGGTGTGACTTATTGACTAGAAGTACATTTTAGCAATAATTTCCAAAAGTCCTTGAAATCCAAAGAAAACAGATTAAACAATCCTTAATCCAATAAACACAACCCAGGCTAAAAAAATCACTCAAATTTTAATTGGAGAAAAAGAAACACTACACAAAATTGGAACCACCAAGACAGTTATAACCTGAGATAGACCTACCCACCGGGATTCACCTATAATTTTCAATTTAAGGAGGAGAGATCATCTTTAGAGAATATTGTATTATAGATAAGAAACTAGGTATAGCCAAGTTGTAGCCATAAGGAATATGGAGAAAAAATTGGGATATTAGCTAATTTTTTGAGTAGTACATCCCAAGGGCTGCTTTTTAGTAACATCGAGGTGAACTTAAGGAATCAAAATATAGAGCAATGTAAAACCATCAGAGATGAGGATGGAGAATGAATTAGAAGATATACCTAGAAAGAAAAGCAAAATTATAGAGGTAAATCTTTAGTTTTAAGGCCAAGTGAAGAACCTACACAAGATTTATGAAAAAAGACTGTCACCTCTTAGAGTAGCACAAAAGAGACCACCATGTCGGTCGCCAAATGGGAAATTTTTAGTTGCTTTTGAAAATATAATTTAAATTTAATGCATATATATATTATTTTGAAAATTAGCATTTTAATGTTGAAAATTTTAGACTGAAATGATCTCATATATTTAATAGTTTAAATAATTGAGCACAATACCATGAGCAATGCACCTATATCGAGGAATAGACATATTACTCAATAGTGAGGCTCGATTAAATAAACTAAAGAAATTATGACATCTGTTTTGTTCTGTAAACCTTTATGTTAACCGATAAGTTTCTATATATAATATAAAAGATTAGATAGAGTTTATATTAAGCTGGGTTCTTAAAGTTTCCTATAAAGGCAAGCCCCTATAGTTAATTACATTTTAGACAACCAAAGTCACTTAATAAAACTATCAATTTTGGTCAAAGATACTTGTCTTCAAGAATTTAATGTTTAGGGTTTTCAAGGTCGGACATAGAAAATTTAAATAGGAAGGGATAAAATAAGAACAGTTATTCTAGAATCCAATGGAAGAAAGGTAGGGGATGTCACAGATCCTGAGGCGAGCCTTGGTGACTTTGCAGACTATTCTATCGTTTGGCTTCAATTTTGAAGAGATATTATTAGATGTTTCATATTAATAATTTTTATTAGGCTTACATTTGCATGATAATAGTCATAAAAACATACTATGAAGATAGGAGGACTTACGTCGTACTGAACGACAACCTTGGAGCCTAAAAGAGTTAGGACTTATACTGCTCAGCATGACTGTGCAAGAGCCTAAATGTAAGTTGAGGATTTACGTCATGCTAGATGGACTACCTCAAAATCCTATGGCTTGTTATTTAGCTATAAGGAATGATTTATTGATGTGGACCCGTTTTCTCTCTCGAAGATGTTCTCCTGTAGGTCCTCGTCATGCTGCGCAGAGTGTTTGCTCCGAACTCCTCATTGAAGTAACAATTTCAAGGTTCAAGGTTTCATGGTTTTACCATGTATGTTTCAATTTTTTGGGTTTTTTTGTTGTTTAAGTATTTTATTTGGGGAACTTTAATTTAATTAAAGAGACACCTGATAGGATCCCACAGTTCCCTCATTCTGGCATCACTATTTCTTTTGAATTTACTTAGTCTGAATAAGTTATTAGGCTCACTTAGACTAAAGAATTCTCCTGAGAAATCGTAAGTTACCTCATCCGAGAAATCTTAGTAAACCCAAAAGGAGTGATTTAAGGGTGTTCACTAGGTTTAATAGCGTGTGTTTAATTTTGAAAGTGTATTTCATTGTTTTTGGTTTTGGTTTTAGTTTTGCATGTAAACTAAATAAATATAGGTAGAAAATGTGCAAAAGTAAATAAATAACTGTAGTACATAAAATGTAAATGCGTACTTGTGCTTCTGCTATCACTGCATGGTTAGTTCATAAAGCATAATATAGTTTGCAGGATATTAAGTAAATTACGAGAAAGAGAAAAGCGAGAAAATCTAGTACCCAAAAGTAGCAAAACAAGTCATAACAAAAGTAAAAAGAGGCAAAGTAAAACCCGTTGTGACATATAAAAAATCGGGACTATGTGTAGGAAATTGGTGAAGGTGGAAGCTCAGAGCTGGATTGTGTGCATTACGACCTTGAACAAGAGCTACCAACCCGATCCAAACGATTAACCGTGGAAATTTATAAGTTTTCATCAAAATTCATTAAATTTTCATGTAAAAGTTATTGTTTAAATTTTGTAGAGTTCACTTTAACAAGCAAAAGAAACTTTGTTTTATTTTTGTAAAGTAGTGTAGTCCACAGGCTAATCACTCTAATCAAGTTAGGACTACCGGCAACCTAAGAGCGTCGGGGAAACAATCCTACAAAGAGTCAGTGAATAGTATCATCAGTCCTTGTCCTCTACCGTATTGAAGATTCTTAAGGTTAAATAAAATATTATATTAATCTCAAATCATATCCCTCATTTAACACACATTAACATTATCATCATTGTCCTAGCCAACTAGACCTCAGACTTACACAAGTCTGATTATTTATATGTGGAAAAAAAAGTCCCCAATTGATCACAAGGATTTAAATACCTTAGAGAAGACTTGAATCCTTGAGCATTGGGTTATAAATGTAAGATAAGTAGTTTATGGAATTTTTATTGATTTAGGTGATTTAACAGGTCCTGATACATAACTTGGTAGGTCCTTAATGATTTAAGGATGATTTTCTTCATCAAAGCATGATAAGTTCAATTTCCCTTTAAAACATCCAAAAGATTGCAAAAGTGTTCGTGGCATAACTCTAAACTTCTTTTAAAATCTTCTACATCATTTTGAGTTCATCTGAACTTACTATGCTGCAGAATCGTTCATCCTAGATTAAGTTAGGACTTAGTGATGATATTTTAACATGGGCTCAATGGACCTTAATATTTTAATTATCCCATGAGTAGGCTAACTAAGCATTCACTTGATGTTCCATTTCAGAATTATGTGAGTGGACACCCTTAAGGGTTATTTGAATTATTAAGGATCTTTTCACTTTCAATTTAGGTTGGTCTTGTAGTGTTTTAAGGGTAGTTATACTTGGCTATATTTCATTTCCTAAACCTCATTAAGCAAATTCAGATAAAGCCTAGTTTAATACTATGTCCTTAAGATCTCGTGGATAAATTTGTAATAATTAATAGTGCTGAATTAAAAGGACCTCACTCTCATCAAAAGATTATACTGGTTTGTCGGCTGCCATAATTGGAAGTTGTTAGTGATTTGAAAATAAAGTTTAATTTTATATATGTATATAATTTTGAAAATTACTATTTTAATTTTGAAAATACAATACTGAACTGATCTCCTATATTTAGTAGTTTAAATGATTGAGCACAACACTGCAAGTGATGTACCTATCTCGAGGAATAAACACATTAATTGATAGATAAACTCAATTAATAAAAAATCTTTTTTTGTTGATTCACAAGTTCCTCTATTTAATATTGACGATTAAATAAAGTTTATATTAAGCTGGGTTCCAAAGTTCCCTTAGAGGTAAGCCCCTTTTGTTAATTATACCTTAAGTGACCGAAGCCTCAAAAGAATACTCTCGATTCATATTAGTGGTTTTTCCTTTATACATTTCAAAGTTTAAGTTTTCAAGATCAGAGAAAGGAATATAAAATGGGAAAGATCAAATATGAATAGTTTTTTTTAGAATATATGGAGAGAAAACTAGGGGATGTCACAGATGTTGAGGAGAACCTCGATGACTTCCCAAACTAGTCTAAGTATGGCTTCAATTTTGAAGAGACATTATTTAATGTTTCATCCTGTCGATTTTTTATTTATGGCTTACATTTGCATGATATCGATCATAAAAATAGCCTGAAAGATAGGAGAGTTTATGTCATAATGGAAGATAACCTCAGAATCCTAATGCAAGTTAGGGCTTAAATTGCACTACATAATTGTATAAAGGCCTAAAAGATAAGTTGAGGATTTACGCCGTACTATACGGACCACCTCAAAGTCTTATGGCTTGTTATTTAAGCTAAGGGAAGGATTTGCTGTTGTAGACTTGTTATTAAAATTTCTTACTCGAAGATGTTCTCCTGCAGGTCCTCGTCATGCTGCCTACAGAGTTAGCTCTAAGCTCCTTACCGAATTAGCAGTCCTAAATTCTATGGTTCAAAAGTTTTACTTTTTATATTACATGTTTTATTATTATTGTTGTTGTTGTTTTAGTGGCTTATTTTAGGAAATTTTAATTTAAGTAGAGAGACATTGGTTAGGACCCATGGTTACCTCATTCTGGCACCACTATTTTCTTTCAGATTTACTTAGTCTAAACAAGTTTTTATGGTCGTTTAAACTGGGAAAATCTCGTTAGCAACTGTAGGTTACCAGATCCAAGGGATTTTCATAATCCAAAAGGACATCTTTTGTTTTTTTCTATTTTAAAAATTTTTAAGTTTAATTGTGAAAATGTTTATCTTAATTTTGAAAATTGTTATTATGGCTTTTGAAAAGTGATTTCAACCAAGCATGCATAATACATCAAAGTAGTGGTAAGTCGTAGTAATAAAATGACAATAAATAAACTATAAATGCATACATGTGATCTTCTCATTGTTCCCATTAAAATGTTAGCATTAATAATCATGTATATTGTAAACTGAAAGTAAGGGCAACAACTAAGTATAAATGAAGACTTAATGGTCTAAGTTCAAAAGAGACCACAATTCATAACTTGGTGGTTCTCTAAAGATTTTATGGTTGATTTTTTTTGAACAAAGCATAATAAATTTAATCGTTCTTAAAAATATCCAAAATATTATAAAAGTGTTCAGGGTATAACCCTGAATAACTTTTAAGATCATTTGAACTATTTCGAGTTCACTTAAATTTATTATGTGGTTGAATAGATCACCCCGAGGTTCATTTGGTATGAGCTGTACTTAGTTGTTATATCTCAATAAATCCATGAGAGAAGGGATAGGAAATTTTGAGCTTGTAGTGTTTAAAGGGGATTAATCATGGTTTATCTTCCAACTAACCTTAAAGTATCTTTAAACTTAGCTCACTACAAAGCTGGTAAATGAATAATTTAGGAAAAGTCATATTAAGAAGATATAATTAAAAGATCAACCTATGACTCAACCATCGGTTTGGGATTTTAGAATAGTTGGTTATTGACTTCCTAACTTATGTCTAAAACATTAAAATCATTCAAGTCAACTTCATCTTTCAATGTTCAACAATTTGAGTAATCACACTTATACCCCTCTTTTCTAAAAAAGAATGTTGAATGATTTCTACCTCTTACCCTCATGTTTCAATCACCATATAACATTAGACAGGCTCAAATATTACCCATTAAACCCTTAGCTTGATTGAGGGGTGTAAAGGTAGAAATTACAATTTTGCTTCTAAGACTTCTATCTTAATAAATCTTTTATATTAGTTCATGTGGACTTGATTTGCTGACTATCACTCATGGATTAATTAAGGTACCAGAGAAGAAATCACATTTTTTTTATTTTTATTTTATTTTTTATAAATATTTTAATCCAAAAATAGGAATTCCAAATTTAATTCATTTTTATTAACTAAGGTAAAGTTTCTATCCTTAGGAAAATTGTTAGAGGTTCAATAGGTTAGAGGACCACTTAAGTTAAATTTCATGAATTTTTGAATTATAATTAATTTTTATAATTATTTGTATATTTTAATGGTTAATTAAATAGAAAATATATTTTTATTTAAAAAAATCAGTTATGTATTTCTCATTGATCTCTCTGACTTTCAGAAGCTCAGAGAAATTTATTTTGTATTTTATTTGATATTTATCTTTTTTTTATAATTATTTTTGTGAAAAATTAAGAAAATATATATTTAGGCATTTTAAAATACATAAATTTATTTAAAAAAATGGGAAAAAAATATTCTAATCAGTCCCAAGTGGTCAGGGAACAATTAGAAACATATTGATGTATTTTTTTACTTTTGTGATTTTGAATTATTTTTAATTTGAAAAATAGTTTAAAAATGAAATTTTTATTTTAGCACCAATTTTAATTTTCTTGGGTGCCCTTGGTCACATGGATCACTCTAAACCACTTTTCATAATTTTCTGAATTATATTTTGTTTATTATAATTATTCTAGTGTGCAAATTCTATTTATTGTGGAAAATACACTTTGATGTCAAAAACATATGAAATGGGTTTCAAATTTTTACAGAGGCTTAATATGTTCATTTTCTTCACTATGAACTAATTTTTGTGATTTTTTAAATTACATTTTATTTATTTAATTATTCATGGGTTTTAATGAATTAAATTAAGAAATTATTTTTTAAAAATATTTAAACTTAAGTTTTATTTTTCTTGCACTCTTCTAACCACATAAACCTATCAAAGCAAACCCTATATTTTTCTGAATTTTATATTAATTTATATAATTATTTTAATCAAAAGGATGACTTATCTTTGGAAATTAAGGTTCACCATATTAGGAGTGCCATCTGACTTGGAAAGATTAGAGAGCATTCCTAATAATAGAGAGAACAAACCCTCAAAATTTCACTTCATGGTAATCAATATTTAATTAGTTACGATTTAAGGAAAAATTAGGGTATTTAATTAATTTAAAAATATATAGAAGTCAAATGATCTTGATTTTTAGTCCACATGATTCTCCTCAGTTCACTAGGCACAGGGGTATTTTTATTTTTTTTATTAATTTTCCACACCAATTAATGAGTTTTTTATATTTTATGAATTATTTAAATCTCTTAAATATCTAACTTACTACTTATACATGTCAGTGTCACTGCATCCTCGTATCCGTTGAAGATCCACACATCGCCGCACTACTAGATTCTGCCTTCCGAGTTAGCTGCCACGTGTCCCACCTTTACTGCTCCATCCATTCATCTGACACAATCTGGTCCGTTCGCCCAATATACGCGCGATTAGACTGCTCCTGGTCTTCGTCCCCAACTAACCTAACCCGTAAACCGCATGTTTAAACACCTAATTTCTCTCCAGATTCTCAAACAAATCATGTAAGATTTGTTCCTATACCATCATCTGCTCAATACAAACGTATTTATACGTTTGATCAAGCATGAAATACAAGTTTGTTTCACAAAGGCTCAAACCGAGCTCAAAATTAGGGAAAATGTTCCATACCTTTGTCCAAGAGGTGTAGCCTCAATTGGAATGGTTATACACATTTGTTATGATCTGGTGAACCTCCTCCAAGTGTTAATTCGAGCTAGGGTTGGAGTTATGTAAGACTTCCTTCAGCAGGTGGCACAGCCTATGTAGAGGTCTAGTGCAGAGAGCTCAATTGATGGGGATTGTAGTAGGAAACTTCCTCTCTTGCTCTGTTGAAGCTCAAGAGTCAATCAATTTAGGTAATTGATTAAGTTCCCATGATGGCCGTGAAAAGCACTGGATTTCATGTTTGAAATTGAGGCTGAACAGTGGGGATTAAGGCACGAAAATGGTGGGGATTAACTTCTCTAAATTGCTAGAGGGTCTGGTGAAATTTTAGTAGAGTTTGGTTAAGGTATAAACACTCTTCTTATTTGGCCATGGGGGGTGGCCTTATTTATAGCCATGGCCAAAATGGCCAATAGGGCAAGCCAGGGTGGCAGAGAGGCCGCTTAGGTGCACGGAAGAAGAGCTCCAGTGTCCAATTGGGTTGAGACAGCACAGGTGGGTTTAATTTTGTTTCCCATTTGGGACCACTCTAATATGGTGTTTTCCTGCGGCCGTGGTGGCTGGTCGGCCACATTCAGGTCACTTCTAAGTTAAAGGAAGTCAGGGAGGCTGAGTGGACAATCCAATTTGGTCCCAAGGTGGCTCCATGGTGAAAATTTAAAGTGGAAATGGGGTTTTTGGTTAGGTTGGCCAAGCTTGGGTTAAACCCCTTGGTCCAAGGGTTAGGTCTTGTCCCAAAGTGGTTATGATACTTGGATTAACCTTAAGGAAGGTTTGGATGAGATCAAATTGCTAGCTTGGTGATCCCTGATATTTATGCTAACGTTTTATAGATGAATTGATACTTCTCTTTAATGATATTATAAAATAGGATACTATGCAAGTATATGTATCGTTACCAAGTAATATAGGACTTTCTGATTAAGCCCTGAGATATCGAACACACAGGAAAAGTGTTAAACAAAGAATGTAGAAAAAAATTTTCTTTTTACTTGTTAAGAAGGATCTTACCCAAACTAAAGATAATATTCTAGGAAAGGAAATTTGATTCTTTTAATTAATTTTTATAATTTGAAATAAAAGTAAACAAAAAATTTAACTAAACTTTTATATGATATAAGAAAATGCAGATAAAATATAATTTTCCTTTTTATGAATCTGTAACAAGTGATAAAAATTATTATTGCGGAAGTATCTAAAATGTGTTGTGCCAAATAGAAGCAATTATATTCTTTACCCTTACTAGAGATGCTATAAAGAACATAGTTTAACCTATTGTTTTATGAATCTTGAGGAAGGGTTAGGCAGAAAAGATACTAGCTCTCACTCTAGAGTTTCCTCTATTCCCTCAATCTGGGGGCTAACATCTTGTATCGAAACATAAAACAATAAATAGAATTAGAGGCTTTAGTCTGTCACTCTAAAGTCCTCTAATTCTACACCCATCAATGTATATCTCCCTATTTATTTGCACTCAACCATATGAATTACATTCTTACCTAAATAATCTCATATGATTCTTTCCAATTGTTGACTGAGACAATAACATAATGGTTCTTACATGTTCACACGACAAATTTTAACATTTTAATTGGCCAAATCAAGAAGTAAATGATGTGCAAGGATTTGAATCATCACAAATTCTTCCAACATTGAAATCTTATACTTCACACAAAATACTTTCATAACTTTAATACTTCATCATATTAAGGAAAAGGATAAAAAAATACTCAGAATTCATGGAGAAAATACTATCACAACTTGGTTTAAAAGTAGAAATCATAGTGAAAACACAAGAAGTCTTAATTAAAAACCAAATGTAATAACAAAGATAAAGACTTATCTATAAATCCTCTCCACAACAATCTTAAAGTTCCTTTGAAAACTTTGTTTATCCTTACAATGCTCCTTAGAGGTTGGCGCCCAACTCTAAGAACTCCAATTCTCTAATCTAATTCTAATACAATCTAAATTTAAGTAGAAATTGTGAAGTAGAGTAGTAAGTTAATGAATGAACTCTCCTACACTAACTACACACTCTACAACAACCACAATAACCACTCTTACAACACCCTAATTACTCTTTTCACACACACCCTAATTACTCTCTTAATTCTCTCTTTTTCTGATTTTCAAGTCTTCTTTTTATAATTTTCCAACAGGTGCCTTCGTATCTCTTCAAAATGTGTCCAGATTCATTGAATCCTCTAAGAGATGTATCCATTCAAGAGTAATTTAAATTAATTTTCGCCAATAGAAATTTTTACCAAGAGATGCCTCAAATACCCCTTTAAAATGACAGCTAAAATTAAATAACTCCTCTTTTATAACTGCCACACATAAGCGCGAGGTCCCGACGCTTAGCCACAGGTCTTCTGGCGTGTAAGCTCGAGATCTGGCGCATAGCCGCAGGGCTCTAGCACGTAAGTGTCATCTTGGCGCTATGCCCCCAAGATCAATTTTGCACCTTTCTTCATTTTTGCTGCAATTTTAAAACTTTTTCACTCCTTTCATTAGATTTATCCATTTAATCATACCTGCAAGAAAAATACACAAAATACCTTCCACTAAAGTGCAATATCATCAAAAATAGATATAAAAATATGTATAAAAAAACTATATATTTTAGGTGTATCAAAATCCCCAAACTTGAAATCTTTTTTTTCCTCAAGTGACACTAAAATCATATAGAAATAAAACAGTCAAATTATGTGGATATCTTTCTTTAGAAGTTTTTATAATTTTGTAGCAATCCAATTTAGAAAAAACTTTAGTAAATGAGACCAATTTAAAGTTTAGAAATCTCTTAGGTAAAGGTTTATGAAAAATATGAGATCTTATCTTATTCAGAAATACTTGTAGATTTTCAAAATATAGGACTTAGGTATTTTTATTTTGTTTACTTAAACATCTTTACTGAAAAATAATTATACTAACTATATTATATTTTTAAGCTTCAAGATTTTCTCAAATCTTATACTCTAGAAAGATCAGGTGTGGTACCAATTCATGATTAGGCCCTTAAATCCTCAAGCTTCTCCTTCCTTTTCACGTACTATTTTTCACTATTTTTTTATTTTTTTTTATAAGGCAAGGATTACTATATCTGGATAGACCTTTAAGAATTTCGAATTTTACCCCTCCTTTCCTAAAGCATAAGGTAAATACATATCTTTTACTTAAAAAAATATAATAAAAGTTTTGAAAATTATTTTCAATAAAAGAAACTTAAGTATTTAAAAATAAAAGTCTAATCCTTCTATTTTTCCAAAAACACAACTTTTCATACTAAAGATAGTTACAAAATATTCATCATTTCTTCACTAAGAAAATTTTAACTTTAAATTTTTTCGTCATTACTATAGATTTTAACTAAATTTTCTAACTCATTTCTTTATTCAAAATTTTATTTCTCTAATATAACTTCATACACATAATTACTTTTCAATCAAAATCCACATTTTATTTATAGCACATTTGAATACAAATAAAATTTTAAGTTTCTTTTTGAAAATTTTTTTTCATCCCCGCCCCCAAACTTTAAAGTTTTTATGATAAAACATTTAAGCATAGTAAAAAGATACATGGGTAGGAATTGAAAACTATAAGTATCATGCTTGCAGAAATTTTTATATCCTAAATATGCAGGTATAAAAATTAAAAACAGGAATGAAAATAACTAGATTAAAATTTTAACTTCTCATTTTATAGAAATTTAAAAGACTTCTATAGTAGTGTAGGAAATTAAAACAAATTCACACATACTTAAACATAATTCCGCAACTAAAACATATGGTAGTAAATTAAAAAGTTAAGCATAAAATTTATATAGTAGATTTTTATAGTTTTTTAAACTTACTAAATAGGTTTTTGAATTAGTTCTAAACTAACATACAAAATTCACTGCAAATTCACTAACCCAATTACTACCACAAAGATTATAAACATTCACATTTCACAACACCAACAATTAACATTAAAGAAAACTAAAGTAGCTTACTAACTATTACATCAATAAAGTTCACATAACAACCATACTAAAAGGTTCACAACATCGTACAAACAACATAAAATAAAACATAACAATCCACAACACATACAAACTATAAATCCTAAGCATCATCTTCTTCCTCATCATCATCTCCTTCATTCTAGGTATGGGTAGGCACATATGGGGTAATTGTGAATGAGTGGGTAACACAACACTAAAGTTACCTTTGATTAATCTATCCATTTAGCTGTGGTAATTCATCTCATACTCACTTTGTCTTTGAAGATAATCCCCAATATGATCTATTTTCCCTTCTATATCTTGAACTCGATCCGCAGTGTAATTGATGTTGTCTTTCATTTTATTTAATAATTCAGTATGCGAATAAAAAACTGACCTGAATATGCCTGAGATGTGGAAGCACGAGATATATATGCAGTAGAAGTTGATGCACTGGATTCTCTAGAGAATACTCTTGTCCAACCAAAAAGTGAATGCTCAACATATGTTTTCACATTTGCACTAGTAATAGGCTTCAGAGGATGAAAGACCTACTCCCAATTCTTAGATCTAACACCAGCCCGCTCACACAATGAGTGTATAAGAGAAGAAAATCCCATACTTGCAGTGGTGGTAGCTCTGGTAGACATCCAAATTCAATCATAAATAATCTATTCAATATCTATCGCTTTCCCCTACTGAATACAGTAATTCAATGTAGCTCTTTCTCTCGTCACCTTGCTTAGATGATTGGTAGGAAGCAACATGGATGATATGAAATAATGCCAGGCTTTAGAGGTGGCATTCAACTTTGAAGCAGAGAATTTAACTCTTCCCTCATTAGTGATTTTTCATAATCCCCTCCCATCAGTCAAAGCAGAAATAATTTCATCCAATTCTTCCTCAATAGGATTAGAATTTGAATAGATACAAAATGTCTTTGGCGGTAGTAGATAAAATTAGTTTATTACCTCGGGAATAAAATGTACCAACTTTCCTCGTACCAAAATAAAGTTTTCTTCTGACTCCGAGAGGTTTGCATAGAACTCCTGTAAAATAGAAGTAACAGCTACAACAGCGAAACAACATAATCTATCCCAAATGCGTCTTACAATCATATCTTCTATCACTCTGACTGGCTTATCAAATTCTCTCTCCTGGATCAATTTACGTGACTGTAAAGCTTGAACATAATGATCTTTAGCTTTAGAACTAATGAACCTGTCAGAATCGAAAGTTACTCTCGCTTTGCTCCTCTTTGGTGCCATTTCTAAAATTTGCATCAAATATCCACAAATTCCATACTTAACTCAACTCCTAAAGGCTTAAACCACTAAATCCAAGTAATTTATAAAGTTTTTTCTCAAATTTTCACCTTAAATAGTGATTTTCAGATTTCTCCAAAATGCACTCAAACTATATGGTGAAAATAAAAAATTTTTTACATAGGAGTAGTGCCTTACCTTAAGAAGATCAAATCTAACAATTTTCACTTGAAATGGGTCACAAATCTCAAATGTAGGTGATGCCCTGGCTTCCTAAGTTGCGAGCACCGAAGGTTGAAGACGATGAGGTGAAAAAAATTTGGGATTTTCAGGGTTTTAAAACCAAAAAACCAATTTTTATGAACCAACGTCTAAGAGCGAGTATGACACTTAGTCGCGGAGCTCTAGCGCGTAAGAGTAGAGTCTCGGCGCTTAGCCGCGAATTCGCTATTTTCAATTTTTTCATTAAATACACATTTTTTCTCGCTTAATCATAAATTATTTTAAGAAGTATATCACCACGTTATAAACTTCTTATCTCAAGAATTACACTTTTATAAATTAAGAAAGATTCATCAAAAGTTTTACAATAACATAAACTCTTTACTAAATGAAACAAATACAAATTTCAAATACAAATCACAAGTCTTTAATCCAAGAAACTTGGATAGGATGTCTTCTTTTCTACTCACATTAAATCACTTAAATAAAATACTAAAAAAAGTATTTAAAATACAAAAATATTAGAACACACTACAAAACATAAAATACTAAACACTGATATATAACACAACGGACTAACACTTAACACAACATAAGAACTTAATTGCATTCTCTATTAGGTGGAATATATCCTTCATTAATTCCATCTAAACCATTTGAAATATTGATTTGATAGAATGGGTGATGGTTGAAAACTCTCACTGAATCTTCTTCTATCAACTTGTTCTTCAAAAACATCGCTTTATCCGCTTCTACAACATGACTAGTATGACTAAATCACATCTTTAATTGCCATCCAATATGTGCTAAACGTGCGTTAGTTTCATTTACCTTTGCTTTGATTGATGCAACATCGGCTCGATCTTTGCAATCTTCTATAATATACCTTAAAACTAACGATCAGAAATTCGTTATATAACTTTTGCGCAGTCTCACAAATAAACTTCTTCTTGTTTGGATTCTCTTAATTCTTCACTTTACTCTCCCAAGAAGACATTTTTCTAACTTAAACTCTCCTGTAAGGCTCTTAAGATAGAAATTTAAAATGGGATGTGATTCCTTTAATCTGGTCCCTATTTCTAGAGTTTAGATGGCTTTAAATCGTCCTCCCACATTCACAAACCATCCATTAATGTGCCATACAACTTCCCCATGATAATGGCTTCTAGAAGCACATTTTTCATGTTTTTTATAACTCCGGCGCCTAAGTGCCAACTGCTGGCGCTTAGCCACCAGTGCTTATTTTAGCATAGGTCTGCTAAACGTCCGAATACTCATTTTAACTCATCCAAAATATTAGCTAAGGTCTCATTAATCTTCACTAACATAATATAAGCAAAATACTACCATACAGCTCTTACTTCAAACCAAATAAAGCACATAAAACAAACTTAAAGTAAAGCACAACCATGACTATGGGTTGCCTCCTACAAAACACTTGGTTTAACGTCGTCAGCTTGACATACCTAGTTCTTATTCTGGGTGACCCAACATCATATTCTCATCAAGTTTAAGTTGATCCACTGAAAAATTAGGTTTCAGTATATTACAATTTACTTTGTATATTTTCTTAGTTTTAGGATCTTAAATATCCACAGCTTCATAAAGATAAACTTTTATTACAATAAATGGGCCCATCCACCTTGACTTAAGCAAATAATCTTAATCTAGCATTATATAGTAAAAATTGTTGTCCTGGCTCAATATTTTTATTCAGAATGTTACGATCATGCTACGTCTTCATCTATTCTTTATATATCTTAGCACTTTTATATGATTCATTCTTTATCTCTTCAAGCTCATTTAATTGCAATAATCTCTTCTCATTGACAACCTACAAATTATAATTGAACTCTTTAATAGCCCAATATGCTTTATGCTCTAGTTCAACAGGTAAATGACAAGCTTTCCTAAAATTAGCCTATATGGGGACATTTCTATAGGAGTCGTGTATTCAATCCTATAAGCCCACACAATAAAATCTAGTTTGATTGACCAATCCTTTTTGTTTGGATTTACATATTTTTCCAAAATTATTTTAATTTCACGATTAGATAATTTAACCTAACCACTTGTCTGCGGATGATAAGCAATAACAATTTTATGGATGATATGATATTTCTTTACTAGTTTCTCCATAATTGCATTTTTTAAATGACTTCCCCCATCAGTTATGATTAGTCTTGGCATTCAAAATCTACAAAATATGTTCATTCTTAAAAATTTTGTAACACTTCGAGCATCACATCAAGGTAAGGCAACAACTTCTATCCATTTAGATACTAGTCTACTGCTAACAAAATATAAAATTTCCGAAAGATGGTATAAATGGTCCGAGGAAATGTAATCCCCAATTGTCAAATATTTCAACTTCCAACATATAATTGAGGGGTATTTCTAGAAACATTGCCTACACGGTTACATCGATCACAAATTTTAATATAAGCATTAACATCCTTAAAATTGTATGCCAATAAAATTCAGATTGCAGAATTTTATATGCAGTTTTATCAACACCAAAATTTCCCCTAAAATCAGAATCATGACATTATTATATAATTTCATAGGTTTCTTCTAATTATATACATCTTCGAATAATTAAATACTATCCTTGTTTATAAAAAAACTGGTCATCCCAAAAATAATTCTTAGCTTCAGATAAAAATTTCTTCCTCTGTTGGTATGTCAAACCATAGGGTAATATGCCACTAACAATAAAGTTTACAATGTCTGCATACCATGGAACATACCACTCATTTATAGTGAACAATTTTTCATCTGGAAAATGCTGATTAATATTTTCATTAGAAAAGAGAGATTTTTCAGATTCAAGCTTGGACAGATGATCAGCAATTTGATTATCAACACCCTTCCTATCTACCACCTCAAAGTTAAATTCTTATAAAAGAAGAATCCATCTTATCAATCTTGATTTTGCATCCTTCTTTTTCATTAAATATTTAATAGCAGAATGGTTAGTATGCAACACACATTTAGTTCCAATTAAATATGGTCTGAATTTATCAAAAGCAAATACTGTAGCTAATAACTCTTTCTCAGTTGTGGTATAATTAATTTGAGCTTCATTAAGAGTTATACTAGCATAGTAGATCAATTTAAAAATTTTATCATGTTTTTGTCTTAAATCAGTTCCAATTGAATTACACATTAATTCAAAAGGTTTTTTCCAATCTGGTGAAACAATAACTGGTGCAGTGATTAATTTTTCTTTTAATAACTCGAAAGCTTTTAGGCATTCTTTTTTAAAATTAAAAATTGCATCTTTTTCTAATAAATGGCTTAGAGGCTTAGCAATTTTTGAAAATTCTTTAATATAATGCCTTTAGAATCTAGTATGTCCTAAAAAACTCTTAATTTCCCTTACATTTGTTGGGAAGGTAAATTAACAATCACTTGAATTTTGCAGGATCTACTTCTATACATTTTTTTGAAACTTGATGTCCCAAAACAATTCCGCCTACTACCTTAAATTTAATTTTTTCCAAATTAAGGACTAAATTTGTTTCTTCACATTGTTTAAGAACTTTAGATAGATGTTCTAAACATATTCAAGTGAAATTCCAAACACTATAAAATCATCCATAAACACTTCAATTCCATTTTCAATTAAATCATAGACATACATCTTTAAAATGTAACAGGGTGATTACATAAACCAAAGGGCATTCTTCTAAAAGAAAATGCACCATAAGGACTGGTAAACATTGTTTTTTTTATCCTTTGGAGCAATTTATATTTGGTGATAACCAGTATATCCATCCAAAAAATAAAAGCATTTATGCCCAGCTAGTCTATCCAGGATTTGATCAAGAAAGGGAAGTGGAAAATGATCTTTCCTGGTAGTAAGATTTAATTTTCTAAAATAAATGCAAATTCAACATACTGTACCTTATCTTATTGGTATTAATTCATTCTTTTTATTAACAGTTATAGTTACCCCTCCTTTCTTAGGAACATAGTGAATAAAACTAACCTATGCACCATCTGATATAGGGTAGATAATTTCAGCATCTAACCACTTTAAAATTTATTTCTTAACAACTTCTTTCATAATAGGATTTAATCTCCTTTGAGCATCAGCCCTGGGTTTGCAGTTTTCTTCCATAATGATTCTGTGCATAAAAATTGAAGGACTGATTCATTTAATATCAGCTATGGTCCATCCAAAGGCTTTCTTGTATTTCTTTAAAGTTCAAGCAAACACTCTTCTTCTTCAGTAGTTAATTTTGAGGAAATTACATTAGGCAAAGTTGAGGAATCACCTAAAAATGCATATTTTAAATGTTCAGAAAGTAACTTCAATTCAAGTTCAGGAGGTTTTTTAATTGATGGACAAAAAGATTCATCTTTCATTGTCATATCCAAAACTTCAAAACTTTCTTGAACATAATTTAAATCTTCCGAATTAAAGTCATCAGAATATTATGCTTCCTCATCTTACCCATGTTCCAACTTTTCACTTTTAGATTTTTTTTTTCATATGTTGCTTTAAAATGGCATTCACTCAGGTGTCTAATTACATCCATCTTAAAACATTCATCATCTTTACCTCTAGCATGATATTTCATTGATTTTGAAATATTTAATGTTATAGTTTGATCGTTGACACGCATAGTTAATTCCCCTATTTGCACTTATATCATTGCTCTTCCTGTAGCTAGGAAAGGTCTCCCCAAAATAATAGGTATCTTTTTATCTTCTTCCATCTAACACAATAAAATCAACAACAAAGATATTGATCCACTTTTACTAAAACATCTTCTATAACTTCTTTAGGATATATTATCAAATGATCTGCTAACTGCAGAGTTACAGTAGTCGGGGTTATTTCTCGTAATATCAATCTTTAAATATAGACAATGGCTTAAGGTTAATGCTTACTCCAATATCACATAAAGCTTTCCCATAAAATTTGTCTCTGATTGCACATAGAATTGTTAAGCTAACGGGATCTTTAAGATTTTCAAGAAGGTTCTTTTGAATTATCACTCTGCATTCTTCACTAAGTGCAACAGTCTCGTTATCTTCAAACTTCTTTTTCTATTTAGAATATCCTTCATAAACTTCACATAGCTTGGAATTTATTCAAGGCTTTAGCAGATGGAATATTTATTGTAAGTTTCTTATAAATTTCCAACAACTTTGAAGATTGCTTATCTAACTTTTGTTGTCGAAGTCTATGAGGAAATGGTGGTGGTGCTTTTTCTAAATCAGTTTTTTGGTGGAGAAATAGGTCCTTCCAAACCTTTCTGAGCAGCCTCTTTTGGTTCTTCAATCTCTTCTTTCTCTACTTTAATTTCTCTTTGAACTTTTACTTCCAACTCTCTTCCACTTCTTAATTGAATAGCTTGCACATGTTCTTTTTTTTGTCCCTTGGATTTATCTCTGTATTACTAGGAAGCGTTCCTTGGGATCTATTACTTAATGAATTGGCTATCTATCCCAATTGATTCTTAATATTTCTAATTGTAGCTCTATAACTTTGCAATTGATTTCCCATTTGTAACACCACTTTTTCTATAGAAAACATCTTCTCCTTAAATTGTAAAGTACTATTAAAACATGGAGGATAAGTAGGCCTATAATTACTATTCCCTTTGCTGTTCTAATTCCTCAATGTGTTTACTTGATTCTTCCCCCATTGTTGATTATTATCACCCTGATTATTGTTATTCCAGTTAAAGTTTGGAAGGTTCTTTCAACCTGGGTTATAATAATCAGAATATGGGTTATTGGGCTTGTTTACGATGTTCAAAGTTTTTAATGATGTTTGAGAATCTACCATTTGACCTAATGAATTTTCTTCAATCATTGAAATTGGTTGACAAAAATTCATTCTAAATTGGTCTATCTTCCTTGAAATTGCAGGAACTTATTTTTCTAACATTTCATGAATATTAACTACCTTTTTAGGATTTACCCTCTTAGAAAGGCATTGAAAATTATTTGTAGCCATTTCTTCAATTAAAGCATAAGCGTCATTAACTGTTTAGACATCAATGAACTACCAACAGCATCATCGATAATAAATCTAAGAGATCTAACTAATTTGTTATTAAAGTTTAAATTATTAACCAATCTGGTATCGAATGATGTGGACACTTTCTTAGGAGATCTAAAAAATGTTCCAATGCTTCATAAATAGATTCCCATTCAATCTGGCAAAAATATGTAATATCATTTCTAAGCTTTGCAGTCTTTGATGGTGGAAATTATTTAATAAGAAACTTTTTGCTAAATCACCCCAAGTTCTGTTAGATCCAGGTTATAACGAATTTAATCACATCTTAGCTTTATACCTTTATGAGAAAGGAAAAAGTCTAAGTCTAATAGTATCATTCGAAACACCATCATATTTAAATGTAGAACAAAATTCTAGAAAATTAGTAAGGTATAAATTTGGATCCTTAGTTGTTGCTCCCCCAAACGGATTATTAGATATCATTTGGATAATAATAGGTTTAAGTTCAAATGAATTAGCCGCTACAATAGCATTTTGAATACTAACATGAAATTCATCTACTGTAGGGTTAGCATAATTTCTTAAAGGTCTCAATTCTTGATGGATTTTAGTAATTTGATTTGCCATTTCTTAAATATTTTTATCTTTTTCTATATTTTTAATTTTTCTCATTTTTCTTATAGTTCTTTTTTAATTCAGAATGGTAAGGCACAAGTCCTTCAGAACCTGAACTACGCATACAATATTATAAAACATAATAAAATAAAATTACACAATTGAAAAAATAAATCTAATGAGTTTAAATATGACTTTACAAAGTAAAAATTAATTTTTCATAGAATTTATTTTTAAATATTATTATAACTTTCTTTATTTTCTTTCTTTCCCCGACAACGACGCCAAAAGCTTGATTTGTGATATTTATGCTTACGTTTTATATATGAATTGACACTTCTCTTTAATGATATTATAAAATGAGATACTATGCAAGTATACGTATTGTTATCGAGTAATATAGTAATTTCTGATTAAGCCCAGTGATTTCGAACCCACTGGGAAAGTGCTAAACAAAGAAAGTAGGAAAAATAAATTTTCTTTTTTACTTTTAAAGAAGGATCTTACCAAACTAAAGATAATATTCTAGAAAAGAAAATTTGATTCTTTTTGTTAATTTTTATAATTTGAAATAAAAGTAAACAACAACTTTAACTAAACTTTTAGAAGATATAAGCAAATGCATATAAAATATCTTTTTCCTTTTTATGAATCTGTAACAAGTCATGAAAATTATTATTGTGGAAGTATCAAAAATGTGTTGTGCCAAATAGGAGCAATTATATTCTTTACCTTTACTAGAGATGCTATAAAGAACATAGGTTAATCTATTGTCTTATAAAACTTGAAGACAGATTAGGTAGGAAAGATACTAGCTCTTACTCTAGAGTTTCCTCTATTTCTTCCACCTGGGAGCTAACATCTCGTATCAATACATAAAATAATAAATCAAATTAAGAGCATTAACTTGTCACTCTAAAGTCCTCTAATTCTACACCCATCAAAGTATATCTTTCTATTTATTTTCACTCAACCATATGAATTACAATCTCACCCATATAATCTCATGTGATTCTTTCAAATTCTTGACTGAGACAATACCAAGTCGGTTCTTACATGTTCTCACAACATATTTTAACATCTTAATTGACCAAATCAAGAAGTAAATGAAGTGCAAGGTTTTGAATCATCATAACTTCTTCCAACATTGAAATCCTATACTTCACACAACATACTTTGATAACTTTATTACTTCATCATATTAAGGAAAATGATAAAAAAAACTACTCAGAATTCATGGAGAAAAAACAATCACAACTTCATTTAAAAGTAGAAATGATAGTGAAAACATAAGAAGTCTTAATTAAAATCTAAATCTAATAACAAAGATAAAGACTTATCTATAAATCCTCTCTACAACGCTCTTGAAGTTCCTTTGAAAAATTTACTTTTCCTTATAATGGACCTTAGAGGTTGGTGCCCAACTCTGAGGTCTTCAATTCTCTAATCTAATTCTAATAAAAACTAAAATTAAGTAATATGATGAAGTGGAGTAGCAAGTTAATGAAAGAACACTCCTACGCTAACTACACACTCTACAACAACCACAATAAGAACTCTTACAACACCCTAATTACTCTATTCACACACCCTCTAATTATTCTCTTAATTCTCTCTTCTTCTGATCTTCAAGCCTTCTTTTTATACTTTTCCAATAGGTTCCTTCGTATCTCTTCAAAATTTGTCCAGATTCATTGAATCCTCCTAGAGATACATCTATTCAAGAATAATTTAAATTAATTTTGACGCCAATAGAGAGTTACCCATGTTTGTACCAAAAGATGCCTCAAATACCCCTTCAAAATGGCACCTAAAATTAAATAACTTCTCTTTTATAACTGCCACGCGTAAGCCCGAGGTCCCGGAAGTTAGCCACAGGTCTTTTGGCGTGTAAGCTCTAGATCTAGCACATAGCCGTGGGGCTCTGGCACGTAAGTGCCATCTCAGTGCTTAGCCGCCAAGATAAATTTTACACCTTTCTTCATTTTTGTTCCAGTTTTGATACTTTTTCACTTTTTTCATCACATTTATCCATTACTAATACCTGCAAAAAAATACAAAAACTACCTTTTATTAAAGTGCAATATCATAAAAAAATAGGTATAAAAATATGTATGAAAATACTATAAATTTTAGGTGTATCACTTGGTCATGAGGCAAAGGGATAGATGTATCATCAGAAGGGAAAATCCAAGTGAAGGCGAGGAGGGAGTGATCACCTCCTTTTGCCAAATTTAGCAAATTGACTCTATGATGCTCATGGAAGGCTCCATGAGGCATGCCTGCAATGTATAAGCCCATGGAAATGTTTTAAGCAAGAGGAATATAAGATTTTATGAATTTTAACTAAAAAAGGTCAACATGCCTTATTTTGGTAAGATTTCATGTACATGCATGATATGCTTCATATGATGCCATGATGGGGTGATTTAAATGCCGTACGATGATGAAGGAGGGATTTTTTTCATGTGGGCTTAAATTGGGCTTTTAAAATTGGGACCATGGGCTTTTAAAAATTGTTTATGCAAATATGCTTTTAATCATGCACGATGGACTTTAAAATGAAATTGACCATGGGCTAGTCAAATTGGGCTTGGGTTTGATTAAAATTGAACTTGAACTTTGAAATTGGGTAGGTTAGGAGTGAATTAGATGAATTGGTGGTCAACTTGATCAATTGGGTGCAAATTGGTGGTTTTGGGCCTTTAGGGACAAAAATGTGATTTTGGTTCAAAATTGGTTAAATTAGACCCATTGAGTGGTTAAAACTGGTTTAAGGGAGAATTAGAACCATTTGGGAAGTTTTGGGAATTTTTGGGATATGAAGGGTATTTATATAATTTTTGCATATTTAGGGGTATTTTTTGACTTTTGGAAAAATTGGGGTTTTTTGGTCAATTTGAGTGGTTTGAAATGATTTGTCATGATTTTTGGAGAGAATTTAAGGATTTGGTCCACTTTTGGAAATTTAGGGTTCCAATGGAATTTTGGTAATTTTGGTGAATTTTAGCAAATTTGGGTATTTTAGGTGCGTTTATGGTTTAGGGGTATTTGGTCATGGGTCTTAACCACACTTAACCACCTTAGAACCAAGTCTTGCCAAATGGAAACTCCTTCATGAAAGTTTGGTCCTAGACATCTTAGTCAAGGGTAGAGGCTTGAGGCTATACATGTGAGTATCCCAAAGAGTAAAGGAGGTTGGTTTAATGGGTATGATGAGAAAAGTGGGGAGATTCTGATATGCTTGAGTGTGTGAAAAACAAAACCCCAGCCATCCAGGGTTGTCCTAATGTTAACAGTCCTATGGGGACTCATTCTTGAACCCTCACATGTTGGTCTCAACCTTCCAAGTGCTGGAGGTTTATGATCATCCATGTAGGTTCCAGAGAGAGCAAGAAAGTACTTTGAATTTCTATGTATGTGGGCTCCATCTCTAGTCTCCCAGGATAGTGACATGGAAAGTCTTATGGCTAGATCTTAAGCACTAAGAGCAAGAAAAGACCTCACCAAAACTGAGGTCAACATGGTCATTCAATCATCAATAAAGGGGCATCAAATTAATGAGTTACTATCTTCTTAATCCAAGCCCACTACACAAGGATCATTCAATTGAGTTAACTTCTGAATTATAAAAATTCAAGAAACTTTGTAATTGTTGTATGATGGCGTTCTGGGTACTCGGCTTGTTGCTGCCAGCGCCGTCAATGTCAGAATGTCTGTTGATGTCATTGTTGAGGAGTCGCCACTCAATTTAGCTATCATATTTCCCTAATCTTCAAGTAATCTTATTCTTTTGGATCATGTGAAAGATCCTTAGATTTTAAGAAACCTGAAGAAGAAAGATAAGAGCTGATAAAATAGATAATAGTAGAACAAAACAATATCAGTGGTAGTCCTTACGGAGAAGATTCCAAAATGCCTTATTCTGGATATCTCTGTATAAGGATGTGATCCACCCAAAATTTATACTTACAATTATGATATGAAAAATGGCAACGACGACAAAAACTTTTCTCCGCTGGATATATATGCTTAGAATTTTGATATGAAAATTATGATTTATAATATTGATACTACACAAGTATACGTATCGTTTATCAAGTAATATAGGACTTTCTGATTAAGCCCCGAGATATCGAACCCACAGGAAAAGTGAAAAATCTTTAAAGAAATAGGAAAATTATCTTTTTACTTTTTTAATTGGCTTTTGAAAGTATTTTTTGATTTTGAAAAGTTTGTAGTTAATTTAACTCTTCAAATTTTCTTATAAAAGTCAAATAAGAAATTAAAATGATAATAACTGTAAACACGGTATGAAAAACACTATTAACTAGAATATCTTTTTCTTTCCTTTAAAAAGTAGTAATAATTATGAAAGTATTTTTGTGGAAGTATTTAAATTTGTTGTCATAAATAGAAGCAAATGTATTCTTTACCCTTACTTGGTTCTATAAAGAACATTGGTTAATTTAAAATTTTATCAATTTGAAAATGGTTAGGCAGAGAAGATACCAGCTCTCACACTAGAGTTCCCTAATTTCCCTCAGCCTGGGGGCTAACTTCTCATAAAAAAATTCAAAACTTCACACCATATTAGGTGATTTTAGCCTGTCACACTAAAAATCCTCTAATTTTACTCCCCTTTAAAACATCTTCTAATATATTGCATTGAATTATATGAGCTACAATTTTCACCCATATAATTGCATGTGATTCTTACTAACTTTTATGACACAATACCGCATTGGATCTTACATAATCTCACCACAAATTTTTCATCTTAACAGGCCAAATTAAGAAGTAAATAATGTTTATAGAATCAATCTTCACAACTTCTTCCAACTTTAAACACATATACATTCCACAACAATTCTTCATGAATTACTTACTTCTTTATTTAAGAAAGAAAAAAATAAAGTAAACTACTCAGAATGCATTGAGAAAATGCAAAAACACATTGATTTAAAATTAAAAACCATAAGAAAAACAACAAACACAACAAGTATTAATTAAAAACTAAATGTAAGAACAAAAGTAAACACTTATATGAAAATCCTCTCCACAAGACTCAGGAAGTTCCTCTGAAACTTTGACTCTTCACTAAACTACTCCTTAGAGCAGGTCTCCCAACTCCAATGCCTCTAAAATAGACGTCAGACTTCAATAAAAACTAAACTAAAGGAAAGAAAAGAAGTGGGAAGAAGAAGGCTTCAATCCTACCCTTTTCGCTTTTCTACTCTCTACTCCTACTCCTAATGAAAACTCTTTTAAACTACAATAAAAACTATATAAAAACTCTCTTCAAAATGTAATGGAAGAGCCCCTAATATTTCCTAAGACTCTCTTTAAAAATTAAACCAAAAAGTGCCTTGGTGTCTCTTCAAAATGTGTCCAGATTTGATGTATCCACCAAAGAATGCACCCCTTCATTCAAACTTGCCGCCCAAAGGAAGTTATGGAAGTTACCACCAAGAGTTGCATCCCATCCCCTTTGAAAATGGCACCAAATTCAAGTTAATCTCGATTTTTAACTGTGGCGGCTTAGCACCGGCCCAGCGGGGCTTAGCCGCTAGTGCCCAAATTTTCATTTTTCATTTTTTTGCTCCAAATTTGATCCAATTTTACTCCTTTCATCATAATCACTCATTTTCATCATACCTGCAAGAAAAACACAAAATACCTTCCATTAAAGTGCAATACATCAAAAATAGGTATAAAAATGTTCATAAAAAATACTATATATTTTAGGTGTATCAAAATCCCCCAAACTTAAAATGTTACTTATCCTTAAGTGACAGTTAATCTCATAGAAAAATTTTAACATGCAAATTATGTAACGAGTTTCTTAAGAAGATAACAAAATTTTGTTCTAGAAATGAAATAGTCCAATTTAGAAAAAATTTCAGTAGTTAAGACAAACTTAAAGTTTCGAAAGTTCTTAAGGAAAGAAAAATGATAAATATAAGTCTCTATCTAATTCAGAAATATTTGTAGATTCTTTAAAATATAGGATTCAAATATCTTATTTTTCTCACTTAAAAATCTTTATTTTAAAATAATTTTACTTACTATATTATAACCTAAAACTTTAGATTTTCTCTGAAATTATATATTAAACTTTTAGGTATTGAACCAATTTTTAATTAGGCCCTTAAATCCTCAAGCTTATCCTCCCTTTTTACATACTATTTTTCACTTTTTCTTTTTCTTTTACTTTTCTTTTTCATTTTCTTTTTTTCATTTTCTTTTTTGTTTCTTTTTCTAAGGCAATGATTACTGTATCTGGATAGGCCTTTAATGATTTTGAATTCCACCCTTCCATTTAAAATAAAGATCAGATATATATCTTTCACCTAAAAATCATAATAATAGTATTTGAAAATTATTCCTAAATAAAAGAAATTTAAGCTTTGAAGAATAAAAGTCAAATCTTCTATTTATCCAAAAATATAAAATTTCTTACTAAAGATAGATAGCTATATTTAACATCTCTTCACTAAGAAAATTTTAACTTTAAGTTTTTCATGATTACTATAAATTTTCAACTAAATTCTTTTATTCATTTCTATATTCAAAATTTTGGTTCTCCTAATATAACTTCTTCTATATAATTGTTCTCAATCAAGAAATAAGATTTATTTTAAGTATTCTTGAAAACAAATAAAATTTTAGGTTTTTGAATTTTTTTTTGTTTTTAAAATTCCCCCCAAACTTTAATTTTTAGTTAGGATAAAACATTTAAGCATAAGAAATGATACATGGGTGAGAATTAAAGACTAACATAACATGCTTGCAGGAATTTAAATATCCTAAATATGCAAGTATAAGAATTTAAACAACAGGAGTAAAATGAAATCAAATTCAGTTTTTCAAAACATTTTCTTTTTATAAAAAGAAAAGTAAAAATTTCAAAGGACTTCTACAGTAGTGGAGTTTTTCAAAGCAAATACACACCAACTGAAATCACACTGATACTAGATAGCAAATGGTAGTGGTAGATTTTTTTTTTGTAAAGTTTTTAAGCATGCAGTTTTCTAAACAGTAGTTTCTATAGTGTTCACTAATCTCTTAACAGTTTTAGAATTAAAGTACACCCTAAAAAAACTCTAGTATAACATACACATTAAAACATTTACTGCCACACACACTACACTCAAAGCAACATATAAAACTTCAATCCAACAACAATACATCTGAATATGCATAACAGATAAATAGTACAACTACAATCTGCAAACTATCAGAGTTCACATCACAACACAATCATCTAATAAAATACTAGACAAAGTACACAATAATACAGCATAACAACACAACAACTAAAACAAACAACATACATCTACTCTTCATCCTCATCATCATCATCCAGCTCGTTCCAATCCCTGGATGACACATAAGGTATGTAGAATGGATGAGGGGGCATCTCAGCACTCTGATCACCTCTAATCAGTCTATCCAAGTAATGCTGATAATTCTCCTCATACTCATCATGTTTTACAATATATCTCTCCACATTATCCATCTTACCATCCATATCTTTCATATGCTCTCGAGTAAGACTCACTTTCTTCAAAATTTTTCTTAATAAACTAGTTTGTGAATCAGTAGATGATGAAGCACATGAAGTAGTAGCATGAGAAGTAGATGCAGCAGAAGCAATAGAAGCCCTACCAAATCCTCCTCTCCTGCCAAATTCTGAATGTACAGTGTACGCTCCAATGTTTACACTGATGATAGGTCTCAAAGGCTGAAGTACCTCTTCCCAGGTTTCAAATTTCACTTCAGACCGTTCACATAATGAATGAATCAGGTTAGGAAATCCCATATCTGCAGTAGTGGTAGATCTGACACAATTCACAAAATAATCATAAATGATCGCTCCAATATCTATAGGCTTCCTTTGCTGAATGCAATTGTTCAAAACAGCTCTTTCCCTCATCACTTCACTAATATGACTTGAAGGCAATAATTTAGAAGAGATGAAATAATGCCATGCCTTAGAAGTGGCATTTAATTTGGAAGCAGGAAAATTCATTCTTCTATCATTTGTTTTTTTCTATAATCCTCTTCCATCAGTTAAAAATTCCATTATCTCATCTAACTCTCCCTTCATAGGATGAAAACTAGAATAAAAATAAAACATAGCAGGAGGCAGTTGATAGAAAGTCTTAATTACCCCAGAAGAAAATCCACATCTTGCCCCTTAAACATCACCAAATTCTCTTATGATGCAGGAAAATTCACATAGAACTCTCTAACAACAGAAACAACAACAACAGCGGAGAAGCAACAGTAGTTCTCCCAGTTCCTCCTAGCAATCATATCTTCAATTACTTCTCCTGGCTTACTGAACACTCTCTCATGAATCAATTTACGTGACTGCAATGCATCGACATATCATTCCTCAGCCCTCGCACTAACAAATTTGTCAGAATCAAACTTTGTCTTTTCTCTTGCATGCTTTGAATTTGGAGCCATCTCTAAAAATTCACAAAAAATTTACCATAAATTCCAAATTCAAACTAAACTTGCTAAATTATCTTCCAAAAGATGTTTCCACTAAATCCAAGTAATTTCTTAAGTTTTTCCTTAAATTTTCACCATGAATAGTGATTTTAAGATTTTCCAAAATTTACTCAAAATACATGGTGAAAATAAAAAATTTTTACTTAGGAGTAGTGCTCTTACCTCAAAGAATCCAAATTTAAAAATTTCTGTTGAGATTGGCTCTTAAATGGTCCAAATCAAGCATGCCTTAGACTCTCTCTCGCGTGAAAACGATGGGTTGAAGTTGAACAGGGGAGTTAAAATGGCGATTCACGGGTTTTTAACTGCTGGGAACTGATTTTTGTGAACTGGCGCCTAAGCGCGAACCCTTCGATGCTTAGCTGTGAAATTTGGCTCTTAAGCGCCGGCACTCTGGCGCTTAGCCGCCAATACCCAGATTTTCACAATTAAGTTATATGCTTTAAACCACTTCGTTAATCACCCTTAATCTCTTCAAAATAATTATCTCTTCCCTATAAATCTTCCAATATTCCAACTCAAATATTTAATATTCATCGATTCCAAACAAATTTCACACAAACACAAACTTATATTCATTAAAACAAACATAGCACTTAATACAATCCTAGAATTTCTATCCACATACATAGGATGAAATTCTCTAGATACAAGAGACTTAATCTCAAGCGATAAGTTTACATCTCTAGGATGTAACTATCAAATCATAAGGCGTAATTAAAACTCAAACATAAACACTAAACACACCAAACAAAACACATAAGAACACTAAACATATTAAATAAAACACATAAGAACACAAAACATATAAGAACAAAGCACACTTAATTCCACTCCCCGTTAGGCGGATTATATCCAGGACCACTATTATTCTTATTTGACCCTTCTGGAATATAAATTTGATAGAACAGACGATATTTGTTGATTCTTATATCTTCTTCTTCAATTCAAAAACATCGCCTTATCCGCTTCTTCCATGAATCTTGAATAACTGAATTGCATCTTGAGTTGCCATCCCATGTGCTCCAAATGTAAGTTACTTTCATTGATCTTTGCTTCCATTGAAGTCCCTCGGGCTTCAAATTTTGCAATCATTTCTGCAATCCCTTGAATACTAACAGCGAGAAATCCATTGAATAACTCTTTAGCACTGTCACTAATGAACTTACTCTTGTCAGAATATTGCTTCTTCTTAATCTCATTCTCCCAGGAAGACATGATGTACTCAAAACACTCTTCTTAAGATTTAGAAATGAAAATAGGACTTGGGGCAAGTGCTTCTCTTAAATCATGTTCTTTTTATAGACTTGGGAAGTGCTAAAACTACCACAAGGCGTTTTAAAACTCCAAAATAACTTTCAAAACCTCTTCCCCATGATCTAGGCTTCTAGAATCTCAGTTTCACGCTATTTGTAGTTCCGACGCCTAAGTGCCAACTAGGCGGCGCTTAGCCGCCAGTGCTCAATTTAGCACAGGTCTGCCAAATGTCTAAATTTTCATGCTGACTCCTCTAAGTCATCAAATAAGGTCAAATAAACTCTATTTAGTTTAAAAAATCCAAATTACTACCACTAAAAATATAAAAACAAACCAAACAAAGCAAATAAATCACACAAAACAAACATAAAGTAAAGCACACCGATAATTATGGGTTGCCTCCCATAAAGCGCTTGGTTTGACATCTTCAGCCTGATAAACCCAACATCAAATTCTCATCAGACTTAGATTGCTCGACTGAGAAATATGGTTTAAGTCTATTTCCATTAACTTTAAGTATTTTTCCAGTCTTAGGATGTTGAATATCAACAGCTCCATAAGAATAAATTTTCATCACAATAAAAGGACCCATCCACCTGAACTTAAGTTTTCCAGAAAAAATTCTCAATCTGGCATTATACAGCAAAACTTTCTGTCCTAGCACACGATTTTTAGTAATAATCTTTCGATCATGCTATAACTTTATCTTTTCCTTATAAATCTTAGCACTTTCATAAGATTCATTGCTTATCTCTCCAAGCTCATTTAATTGCAATAATCTCTTCTCAGCAGCATCTTTCAAATTATAATTGAACTCTTTAATAGCCCAAAATGCTTTATGCTTAAGTTCAATATGTAAATGACAAGCTTTTCCAAAAATTAGCCTATATGGGGACATTCCGATAGGGGTTCTGTAGGAAGTCATATAGGCCCACAAAGCATAATCCAGTTTGATTGACCAATACTTTTTATTTGGATTAACAGTCTTTTCCAATAGTCTTTTAATTTCATGATTGGATAATTCAACCAAACCACTTGTCTGCGGATGATAAGCAGTAGCAATGCGATGATTAATATGATATTTCTTTGCTAACTTTCCAATAATCATATTTCTAAGATGACTTCCCCCATCAGTTATGATTACTCTTGGTATTCCAAATCTACAAAATATATTCTTTCTTAAAAACTTTGCAACACTTTGAGCATCACATCGAGGTAAAGAAATAGCTTCAATCCATTTGGAAACATAGTCTACTGCCATCATAATATAAACATTTCCGAAAGATGGTGTAAATGGTCCCATATAATCTAATCCCCAAACATCAAATATTTCAACTTCCAACATATAATTGAGGGGCATCTTATTTCTCCTAGAAATATTGCCTACACGCTGACATCCTTCAAAGTTTTTAATATAAGCATTCACATCCTTAAAAATTGTAGGCCAATAAAATCCAGATTGTAAGATTTTATATGTAGTTTTATCACTTCCAAAATGTCCCCCATAATTAGAATCATAACATTTTTGAATAATTTCATAAGTCTCTTCCAAAGGTACACATCTTCAAATTATAAGATCCTTTCCTTGTTTATATAAAAATGGGTCATCCCAAAAATAAGTCTTAGCAACAGACAAAAATTTATTCTTTTCCTGATATGTCAAACCATAGGGTATAATATCACTAACAATAAAACTTACTATGTCTGCATACGATGGAACACGCCACTCATTAATAGTGAACAATTTTTCATTAGAAAAATGTTCATTAATTTCTTCAACATCACAGAGAGATTTTTCAATTTCAAGCCTGGACAAATGATTAGCAATTTGATTTTCAAAACCCTTTCTATCTACTATCTCAAGCTCAAATTCTTGCAAAAGAAGAATCCATCTTATCAGTCTCGGTTTTGCATCTTTTTCTTCATTAAGTATTTGATAGTAAAATGATCAGTATACACAACACATTTAGTTCCAATTAAATATGATCAAAATTTATCAAAGGTAAATACTATAGCTAATAACTCTTTCTCAATAGTGGTATAATTAATTTGAGCTTCATTAATAGTTTTACTAGCATAATAAATAACTTTGAAAATCTTATCATATTTCTGACCCAAAACAACACCAATAGCATAATCACTAGCATCACACATTAACTCAAAAGGTTTTTCCCAATTTGGTGAAATTATTACAGGTGCAGTGATTAATTTTTCTTTTAATGTTTCGAAGGCTTTGAGGCAATCATCATCAAAATTAGAAATTGCATCCTTTTCTAGTAAACGACATAAAGGTTTTGTAATCTTTAAAAAGTCTTTGATGTAACGCCTCTAGAATCCAGCATGTCCTAAAAAACTTCTAATTTCCCTTACATTGGTTGGGCAAGGTAAATTAGATATAACTTGAATTTTTGCAGGATCTACCTCCAAGCCTTTTTCTGAAATCTGATGTCCCAAAACAATTCCTCCTACTACCATAAATTGGCATTTTTCTCAGTTAAGGACCAAATTAGTTTCTTCATAGCATTTTAGAACCTTAGATAAATGTTCTAAACATGATTTAAATGAAATTCCAAACACTGAAAAGTCATCCATAAAAACTTCAATCCCTTTTTCAATTAAATCACAAAAAAGAACCATCATACATCTCTGAAATGTAGCAGGGGCATTACATAAACCAAAGGGTACTCTTCTAAAAGCAAACGTACTATAAGGACTAGTAAATGTAGTTTTCTCTTGCTCCTCAGGAGCAATTTAATTTTGGTGGTAACCAGTATTTCCATCCAAAAAACAAAAGTATTTATGCCGAGCCAGTCTATCCAACATTTGATCCATAAATGGAAGTGAAAAGTTATATTTCCTTGTGGCAAGATTTAATTTTCTATAATCAATGCATATTCGCCACACTGTAACATATCTTGTTGGTATTACTTCATTCTTTTCATTAACAGTCACAGTCACTCCTCCTTTCTTAGGAACACAGTGAATAGGACTAACCCATGCACTATCTGACATAGGGTAGATAACTCCAGCATCCAACCATTTTAAAATTTCTTTCTTAACATTGTCTTTCATGATAGGATTTAATCTCCTTTGGGGATTAGCCCGCAGTTTGCAATTATCTTCCATAAGAATTCTGTGCATTCAAATTGAAGGACTGATTCCTTTAATATCAGCAATTGTCCATCCAAAGGCTTTCTTGTGCTTCTTCAAAATTTCAAGTAAACTATCTTCTTCTTTTTAAGTTAATTGAGAGGAAATTATAACTAGCAAGGTTGAGGATTCACATAGAAAAACATACTTCAAATTATCAGGAAGCATTTTTAACTCAAGTTTAGGAGGTTTTTCAGTTAATGGATCATAAGATTCATCTTTTTCAGTCAAATTCAACAATTCAAAACTTTCACGAACATACTTTAAATCTTCCTTTTGAAAATCTTCAAAATCAAGTAACTCCTCTTCTTGCTTATGTTCCAATTCTTCTCTTTCAAATTTCCCTTCATAAGTTGATTTGAAATGACATTCACTTAAATATTTGATAACATCCATCCTATAACATTCATCTTCTTTACCTCTAGCAGGATATTTCATCGATTTTAAAATATTAAATGTAACAGTCTGATCATTAACCCTCATCGTTAATTCCCCTTTTTGCACATCTATCATGGCTCGGCCTGTAGCTAGGAAAGGTCTTCCCAAAATTATAGGTATCTCTTTATCTTTCTCCATATCTAACACAATGAAATCAACAGGAAAAATAAATTGATCCACTTTAACCAAAACATCTTCTATAACTCTTTTAGGATATGTGATCGAACGATCTGCTAATTATAGAGTTACAGTAGTTGGGGTTATTTCTCCTAGTCCCAGTCTTTTGAATATTGATAAAGGCATAAGGTTAATGCTTACACCCAAATCACATAAAGCTTTTCCATAGAATCTGTCTCCGATTGCACATGGAATTATGAAACTACCAAGATCTTTAAGCTTTTCAGGAAGCTTTTTCTGAATTATTGCACTGCACTCCTCACTAAGTGCAACAGTCTCATTATCTTCAAACTTTCTTTTCTTGTTAAGAATATCCTTCATAAATTTTGCATGGCTTGGCATTTGTTCTAAGGCTTCAACAAATGGAATATTAATAGTAAGCTTCTTAATTATCTCCAAGAATTTTGAAATTTGCTTATCCAACTTTTATTGACGAAGTCTCTGAGGAAATGGAGGTGGTGGTTTTTCTAAATCAACCTTAGGTGGAGAAACAGGTCTTTCCAAACCTTTCGAAGTGTCCTCTTTTGGTTCTTCAATCTCTTCTTTCTTTACTTCGGTTTCTTTTTGAACTCTATCTTCCAATTCTCTTCCACTTCTCAGTTGAATTGCTTTTACTTGTTCTTTATTCTTTTCTCTTGGATTTACTTCAGTATTACTTGGAAGCATTCCTTGGGATCTATTACTTAAGGCATTTGCAATTTGTCCCAATTAATTTTCAATATTTCTGTTGGTTGCTCCTTTTATTTGTAATTGATTTCCCATATGTGATACCACTTCTTCAATAGACAACTTCTTCTCCTTTAATTGTAAAGCATTGTTATAACCTGAAGGATAAGTTAATCTATTATTATTATTATTTCCTTGGTTGTTCCAATTCCCCAATGGGTTTACTTGGTGGTTCCCTCATTGTTGATAACACCTGATTATTGGTATTCCAGTTAAAATTTGGATGATTCTTCCAACTTGGGTTATAATAATTGGAATATGGGTTGTTAGACTTAATTATAGCATTCACAGTTTCTGGTGAAGAATACGAATCAACTATTTGGCCTAATAAATTTTCTTCAATCATGGAATGTGGCTGAGAAAAATTCATCCCAAATTGGTCTATCTTCCTTGAAACAGCAGCAACTTGATTTACTGGCATTGTAGAAGCATCATTTTCAAAAACACTGGCTACCTTTTAGGATTTAACCTTTCAGAAAGCCATTGAAAATTATTAGTATCCATTTCTTTAATTAAAGCATAAGCATCAGAAAATGGTTTAGACATTAATGATCCACCAGGAGCAGCATCGATGATCGATCTAAGAGATCCAACTAATCCATTATAAAATGTTTGAATTATTAACCAATCTAGTATCGAATGATGTGGACATTTCCTGAGGAGATCTTTAAATCTTTCCCATGCTTCATATATTGATTCCCCTTCAAACTGAAAAAAAGATGTAATATCATTTTTTAACTTAGCAGTCTTAGATGGTGAAAAATATTTAGCAAGGAATTTTTGTGATAGTTCACCCCAAGTTCTAATTGATCCACGTGCTAATGAATCTAACCATATTTTAGGTTTATCCCTTAGTGAGAAAGGAAAAAGTTTAAGTCTAATAGCATCATCCGAAACACCATCATCTTTAAAAGTAGCACACAACTCTAGAAAATTAGCAAGATTCTAATTAGGATCTACAGTTGTTGCTCCCCCAAGCTGATTATTAGACACCATTTGGATAATAACAGGTTTAAGCTCAAAAGAATTAGCAGCTACAGCAAGACTTTGAATACTACCATGAAATTCATCCATTGTAGGGTTAACTTAATCTCTTAAAGGTTTAATTCTTGATAGATGCCAACATTTTGATCTTGATGATTTGCCATTTCTTGAAAATTTTTATCTTTTTCTGTATTTTTAATTTTTTTTATTTTTCTGATAGTTCTTTCTAATTCAGAATCGTAAGGCACAAGTCCCTCAGAACCTGAACTACGCATACAATAATAAAATAAAACAAAACACAACACTAACAAAAACAAAGAAAAGTAAAAATTTAAAATTTCTTAATTTTCTTTAAAATGTAATTTTAATTAATTTCTTTCCTTAGCAACGGCGCCAAAAACTTGATCCACCCAAAATTTATACTTATAATTATGATATGAAGATTGGCAACGACGACAAAAACTTTTCTCCGCCGGATATATATGCTTATGATTTTGATATGAAAATTATGATTTATAATGTGGATACTACTCAAGTATACGTATCGTTTATAAAGTAATATAGGACTTTCTAATTAAGCCCTGAGATATCAAACCCACAGGGAAAGTGAAAAATCTTTAAAGAAATAAGAAAATTATATTTTCATTTTTTTATTTGACTTTTGAAAGTATGTTTTGATTTTGAAAAGTTTAATAGTTGATTTCACTCTTTAAATTTTCTTATAAAAGTCAAACAAGAAATTAAAATGATAATAACTGTAAACACGGTATGAAAAACACTATTAACTAGAATATCTTTTTCTTTCCTTTATAAAGTAGTAATAATTATGAAAGTATTTTTGTGGAAGTATTTAAATTTGTTGTGATAAATAGAAGCAAATGTATTCTTTACCCTTACTTGGTTCTATAAAGAACATTGGTTAATTTAAAATTTTATCATTTTGAAAATGGTTAGGTAGGGAAGATACCAGCTCTCACACTAGAGTTCCCTCATTTCCCTCCGCCTGGGGGCTAACTTCTCATAACCAAATTCAAAACTTCAAACCAAATTAGGTGATTTTAGCCTGTCACACTAAAAATCCTCTAATTTTACTCCCCTTCAAAACATCTTCTAATATATTGCATTGAATTATATGAATTACAATTTTCACACATATAATTGCATGTGATTCTTACTAACTTTATGAGACAATACCGCATTAGATCTTACATAATCTCACCACAAATTTTACATCTTAACATGCCAAATTAAGAAGTAAATAATGTTTATAGAATCTATTTTCACAACTTCTTCCAACTTTAAACACATATACATTCCACAACAATTCTTCATGAATTACTTACTTCTTTATTTAAGAAAGAAAAAGATAAAGTAAACTACTCAGAATGCATTGAGAAAATACAATAACACATTGATTTGAAATTAAAAACCAAAAGAAAAATAACAAACACAACAAGTATTAATTAAAAACTAAATATAAGAACAAAAGTAAACACTTATATGAAAATCCTCTCTACAAGACTCAGGAAGTTCTTCTGAAACTTTGAATCTTCACTAAACTACTCCTTAGAGCAGGTCTCCTAACTCTGATGACTCAGAAATAGACTTCAGACTTCAATAAAAACTAAACTAAAGGAAAGAAAAGAAGTGGGAAGAAGAAGGCTTCAATCCTACCCTTTTCTCTTTTCTACTCTCTACTCCTACTCCTAATGAAAACTCTTTTAAACTACAATAAAAACTCTATAAAAACTCTCTTCAAAATGCAATGGAAGAGCCCCTAATCTTTCCTAAGACTCTCTTTAAAAATTAAACCAAAAGTTGCCTTGGTGTCTCTTCAAAATGTGTCCAGATTCGATGTATCCACCAAAGAATGCACCCCTTCATTCAAACTTGCTGCCCAAAGGAAGTTATGGGAGTTACACTAAGAGTTGCATTCCATCCCCTTTGAAAATGGCGCCAAATTCAAGTTAATCTTGATTTTTAACTGTGGCGGCTAATCGCCGGCCCAGCGGCGCTTAGCTACCAGTGCCCAAATTTTTATTTTTCATTTTTTTTGCTCCAAATTTGATCCAATTTTATTCCTTTCATCATAATCACTCATTTTCATCATACTTGCAATAAAAACACAAAATACCTTCCATTAAATTGCAATATCATAAAAAATAGGTATAAAAATGTGCATAAAAAATACTACATATTTTAGGTGTATCAGGATGACCACATGAAAAGTTTAATAACAAGAGATTTTAGGTGTAATACCAATTCTCAGTTCTTTAATTCTCATATAGGAGTAAGCTCTTATACTTAATTACATCTTAGATAATTAGGATTGTCTAAGAAAACTCCTGATTAACACCCACACTTATTCTCTAAGAAATATTCAAGATGAAGGAAGTAAATGTCAATGTTAATCCTAAGGGTAATAAGTGTCATGTACTACCGTAAAGGTTTTGTTTTGTTATCATTATTGTTGTTGTTGTTTTGTTTTGTTAATGTCATTTTATTTTGTTGTTTGCCTTGTTTTGTCAATGTTATTTTGTTTCGTTGTTTGTTTTGTTTTGTCAATTTTATTTTATTTTGTTGTTTTTTTTTGTTTTTTTAATGTCGTTTTATTGTTGTTTTGTTAATGTCCTTGTTTTGTTTTGTTTTGTTTTGTCAATGTCGTTTTATTGTTGTTTTGTTAATGTCGTTGTTTTGTTTTATTTTTTCAATGTCGTTTTGTTGTTGTTTTAAGTTTTTTGGCTATCCTAGATCAAGAACTCTAGGGTTCAAGTTACATTTGGTGATATTTGTTCATTAAGGTTTCATTTAAGTCTAAATGTTTTCTTTTTTGATTTTAGGTTGGAAAATTTTAAGTTACTTACAATTTATTAACCAATTAAAATTTTTCATGTGTTATATTGATTGATTTTTATATGTCACTTTTGATTTATTTATTTAAGTCTAACATATTTTAGTCTTAGAGAAATGAGTCAAGTTTATTTAGATGTAATGTCTGTAAGATCTAATTAGAATTGAGAATTTTAGATTCAGTGTAGTTTGAATTAAATGTTTTCATGTTAAATCTAATATGAATTAGATTTTGGAATTTAGATTCAATGTCTTTTGAATATATAGGTTTTGGATTAAGTTTAATATTAATTAGACTTGGGAATTTAGATTCAGTGTCGTTTGAATCTAGTATTTTTGAGTTAAATCTAAGATGAATTAGATTTAGGAATTTAGATTCAATGTCTTTTGAATCTAAAGGTTTTAAATTAATTTGACTAAGTCTAAATGTAAATTAGACTTAATGTTTAAGTCCTAATGCTGGTTGGACCTAATGAAATTTGGTTAAGTCTAATGTTGGTTAGACTTAGGGTTGTAGATGATGATGTCAGTTGGACCTAAAGATTTGGTTGGGTTTGATTCAATTTGGATTGAATGTTGAGTTTAAGTTCAATGTAGGTTGAACATAAGGTTGATGTTTGACTTAATTTTAACTTTGGGTTGATCTTAAGTTAAAGGTTTGATTTTAGGTTCAATGTGGATTGAATCCTAAGTTATGGGTTTTAACTTAAGTTCAACTTTGGGTTGATATTAAGTTAAAGGTTTGATTTAGGTTCAATGTGGTTTGAACCTAAGGTTAAGGATTATTTTGAGTCCAATTAAAGTAGGAAATAAAGTTTAATTAGGTTCAATATGGGTTAACTGAAGGGTTTGAATTGGTTCTAAGTCCATTGTAGATAGGACTTAAAATTAGTTTAGAATTGATCCCAAGGAGTTGAAATGGTTCTATGTCTAATGTTTATAGGTCTTAAGGTTGATTTAGATCCAATGTAAGTAGAATCTAAATTTGGTTTATGTTTAATTTGAATCAAACCAAAAGTTTTATATGGTTATAAGTTCAATGTATTTTGATATAATGTAAGTAGGATCTTATGTTGACTTAGGTTTAATATGAATTGAACCTAAGGTTTGAAATTATTCTAAGTCCAATGTAGGTAGGACTAAATATTAATTTAGGTTTTAAAGGCCTGATTTAATTTGAGTTCAATTTGGATTGAACCTAAATGTTTGAATTGATTTAGGTTCAAGTTGGGTTGAAACTAAGAGTTTGATATGATTTAGGTTCAATTTGGGTTGAACCTAAGAGTTTAATTTGATTTAAAGTTTAATTAAACCTAACATGGGTAAGGTTTAATTAGCTTTATTAGGTCCAGTTAGAGTTAGACCTAATTGGGGTTTAAGTTGATTGAACCTAATGTAAGTAATGCTTAACGAGATTAATTAGTTCTAATTAGGGTTAGAGCTAATTACGGTTTAAATTTACTTAAGCCTAATGTAAGTAAGGTTTAAGGAGATTATTTAGGTCTAATTAAGGTTAGACCTATTTAGGTTTTAGATTTAGTTTGGGTTCAATGTGTTGAAGCCAAGAAATTTTGATTTGACTTAAGTTCATTTGGTTGAACCTAAGTATTAAGTTAGTTTAGGTTGACTTAGATTCAATTTAGGTTGAACCTAAGGTTTAGGTAGACTTAGGTTCAATTTGGGTTGAACCTAAAGTTTATGTCGGCTTAGATAGAATTTGGGTTGAATCTAAAGTTCTGGTTAACATGGGTTAAAGTTAGGTTGAACCTAAGTTATAAGTTTGACTTAAGTTTAATGTTGGTTGATCCTAAAACTTGGTCAACTTGGGTTTAAGTTTGGTTGAACCTAAGTTATAGGTTTGATATAGGTATAATGTACGTTGAACCTAAAGTTTGGTTTACTTGGGTTCAAGTTTGGTTGAACCTAAGCTTAAGTTTGATTTAGGTTCATTGTAAATGACACCTAAAGTTTGGTTAGGTTCAATTTGGGTTGAACCTGAAGTTTGGTTGAGTTAGGTTCAATGTAGGTTGAACCTAGAGCTTTGGTTAGGTTCAATGTAGGTTGAACCTAAGGTTAGGTTAAGTTAGGTTCAATGTAAGTTGAACCTAGAGGTTTGGTTAACTTGGGTTCAAGTTGAATTGAACCTGAGTTATGGTTTTGATTTAAGTCTAATATAAGATAGACTTAAAGGGTTTAGGGTTTCTTAAGCCTAATGTAAGTAAGGCTTAAGAGTTAATGAAGTTTAATTAAGGTCAGACTTAATTAGGGTTTAAGGTTACCTAAAACTAAATTAGTTAAGGTTTAAGGATTAATTAAGTCTAATTAGAGCTAGACTTAATTAGGGTTTAGGATTACTTAAATCTAATGTAAGTAAGGCTTTAAGGATTAATTAAGTCTAATTAGGATTAGACTTAATTAGGATTTAAGGTTGTTTAAGCCTAATGTAAGTAAGGCTTAAAGATTAATTAAGTCTAATTAGGAATAGAATTAATTATGATTTAAGGTTGTTTAGGCCTATGTAAGTAAGGCTTAACGGTTAATTAAGTCTAATTAGGGTTAGACTTAATTATGATTTAATGTTGTTTAAGCCTAATGTAAGTAGAGTTAATTAAGTCTAATTAAAGTTAGACTTAATTATGATTTAAGATTGTTTAAGCCTAATGTAACCAGGGATTAAAGGTTAATTAAGTATAATTAGGGTTAGCCTTAATTAGGATTTATGATTGTTTAAGCCTAATGTAAGTAAGGCTTAAAGGTTAATTAAGTCTAATTAGGGTTAGACTTAATTAGGATTTAAGGTTGTTTAAGCCTAATATAAGTAAGGCTTAAAGGTTAATTAAGTCTAATTTGGGTTAGACTTAATTAGGATTTAAGGTTGTTTAAGCCTAATGTAAGTAAGGCTTAACGGTTAATTAAGTCTAATTAGGGTTAGACTTAATTATGATTTAATGTTGTTTAAGCCTAATGTAAGTAGAGTTAATTAATTCTAATTAGGGTTAGACTTAATTATGATTTAAGATTGTTTAAGCCTAATATAAGCAGGGATTAAAGGTTAATTAAGTATAATTAGGGTTATCCTTAATTAGGATTTAAGATTGTTTAAGCCTAATGTAAGTAAGGATTAAAGGTTAATTAAGTCTAATTAGGGTTAGACTTAATTAGGATTTAAGGTTGTTTAAGCCTAATGTAAGTAAGGCTTAAATGTTAATTAAGTCTAATTTGGGTTAGACTTAATTAGGATTTAAGGTTGTTTAAGCCTAATGTAAGTAAGGCTTATAGGTTAATTAAGTCTAATTAGGGTTAAACTTAATTACGATTTAAGGTTGCTTAAGCCTAATGTAAGTAAGGCTTAAAGGTAAATTAAGTCTAATTAGGGTTAGACTTAATTAGGATTTAAGGTTGTTTAGGCCTTATGTAAGTAAGGCTTAAAGGTTAATTAAGTCTACTTAAGGTTAGACTTAATTAGGATTTAAGGTTGTTTAAGCCTAATGTAAGTAAGGCTTAAAGGTTAATTAAGCCAAATTAGGGTTAAACTTAATTAGGATTTAAGGTTGTTTAAGCCTAATGTAAGTAAGGCTTAACGGTTAATTAAGTCTAATCAGGGTTAGACTTAATTAGGATTTAAGGTTGTTTAAGCCTAATGTAAGTAAGGATTAAAGGTTAATTAATTCTAATGAGGATTAGACTTAATTAGGATTCAAGGTTGTTTAAGTCTAATGTAAGTAAGGCTTAAAAGTTAATTAAGTCTAATGAGGGTTAGAATTAATTATGATTTAAGGTTGTTTAAGCCTAATGTAAGTAATGATAAAGGTTAATTAAGTCTAATTAGGGTTAGAATTTATTAGGTATTATTAAGTTAAAGTTAATGTAATTAGGATTTAACCTGTTTTAATTAGGTTTAATTGGTGTCTTAGATCTAATTGGGGTTTATTAAGTTAAACCTTATGTGGTTAAGTTCTAACTTGGTTTAATTAGGTATAATTGGTGTCTTAGACCTAATTGGGTTTATTAAGTTAAACCTAATGTGTTTAAGGTCTAACTTTGTTTAATTTTGTCTAATTGGGGTCTTAGACCTAATTGGGGTTTATTAGGTTAAACCTAATGTGGTTAAGGTTTAACTTGGTTTAATTACATCTAATTGGTGTCTTAGACCGAATTGGGGTTTATTAAGTTAAACCTAATGTGATTAAGTTCTAACTTGGTTTAATTAAGTCTAATTGGTGTCTTAGACCTAATTGGGGGTTTATTAAGTTAAACCTAATGTGATTAAGGTCTAACTTGGTTTAATTAGGTCTAATTGACGTCTTAGACCTAATTTGGGTTTGGATGAGGTTAAATTCATATGGGTTCAACCTAAGTCATAGGTTTGGTTTTGATTTGGATTTGGTTTCTTATGAGTTGAATCCAAAAGTTCAAGGTTTGACTTGAGTTCATGTGAGTAAAATCCAAGGAGTTTTGATTTTGTTTTTGGGTTCATATGTATTGAACCTAGGTGTCTAAAATTTGGTTTTGGTCCATTTTGATTAGACCCAAAGATTTTTAATTTTGACTTTGATTCATGTAAGTTGAACCTAAGTATTTAAAATATGATGTAAGTTCATTTGGGTTAAACAGAAAGCTTCAGGGATGTGACTAAACCCAATTGTTGTTAAGGCTTAGTTTTACTCTAGGTCTAATTAAGAATTAAATCTAAGGATTATGATTAGGTCATTCAAAGCAATCCTTCAAGCCTAAGGATTTTTTATATTTAAATTTGAAAATTTACAATTTTACCCTAAGAGGTTAAATGTCATTTTAATTTTTCAAAGGTTGGAAATTGTCATTTTAAGGTTTGAATTCATAACCCTAAATTTTCTAACCAATTTTCTTAGTTTTTATAATTATTTTTGAAAATAATAACAAAGTTTGATGAAAGTTGGTGAATTTGATTTTAGGGAATTTTTCCTAGCCTTCGAAAAAAATAATCTCATCGAAATAATCATATCCCTACGGCTATACGGGTGCTTTGTGATGATTTTCTTCATAAAGACTTAAATTCAAGCAAGGAATTAGGGTTAAGGTCACATACCTGGTCTTGAGAGGTGAGGCTTCAATCGAGCATGAGAGGAAGGATCATTTTTTTCCTTGTAAAGTCTATCATAAGTCCAATTCAGCCGAGATGTGTTAGAGTTTAAGAGCTTTTCCTCTCATTCTCCCTTACATTGTGAGCTCACAGGGTATGGCTTTTTATAGCCATGAGGAAGTCATGGATAAGCATAGGATTTCTTGGATAAGAAGATAAGTAGCTCATGATGTCTTATCTTGGTGATCCTAGCTTGTTCTTCCCTTATTGGTTAATCCATGATGTGGATAAAGCGTCTTAGATCCACCTCCCTCTTATGAATTCAAGAGCCATTTAATGAATTGGGGATGACATGACACATATGCCTTCTCATTTCCAAATTTCATAATTTGGTCATGATGACCCTAATTATGTTTAGAATAAGGGTTTAAATGGGTCATTTTTTTATTGGATGGAGATGGTGGTGAGTGATGAGCTCACCATTTCTTCACTCCAATTTTCATGAAGGAATGAAACATAAGCTTCTCATTCCCTTTCTTTCATGGTTTGGTTATGATGAAACTAACCATGGTGAAGATTTGACAATGTAATTTTTGGTCTCCTTCCATTGGTTAGCACATAAGGTGGTTGAAAGCTTAAGATAGGCTAGATAAACCTTCCCTATATACTTCTTGCCAATCATTTAATAAGTTTGTGGAGAGGATGACAAATGGGTCCTCTCTTTCCGCACTTAAGGAATGTAATGATGAAGCCAATTATAATGGGGAGAATGACATGGCTAACCTTCTTTCTTCATTGGATTAGGAGGAAGATGAGTGATGACTTTCCTCATCCTTATTCAAAAATTCATGAGGGAATGACACCTCATTATTCCCATTCATGATGGTGTCATAATGATTTTTTTTTCTTTTGTCAAAGGGGTGACACATATCCCTCTTCATTTCATTTTTTATGATTTGATCATAATGACCATAATTATGTGTGAGATAAGGTTTTAGATGAGTTTTTCTCTCGTTGGATTCTTCATGAAGTGGATAGAGCTCTAGGATCAACCTCCCCCATATGAACTCATTGGCCATTTAATGAAATTGGGATGAGATGACACATATGCCTTCTTATTCCCAATTTTCATCATTTGGTTATGATGACCATAATTATGCATGAGATAAGGTTTTAGATGGGTCCTTTTCTTATTGGATGGAGGTGGTGGTGAGTGATGAGCTCACCATGTCTTCCTTCCATGTTTCATGAAGGAATGACACATCATTCTCCCCTTCATGATGGCTTCTTGATGGTCTTTTGTCTTTTGTTAAGGATGATATCTCACGGGTCATAATAGGTTTTATGGGTCATGGGTCACCTATTAGTGACCCTACATAAGTCAAATTAATTTTGAATAATCATTTATAGATTTTACATGTCATATGTGATGTCATCCATGTGATGTCATGTGATTTTATGTGTGATGACATGTGTGATGTCATGCGTGATGTCATATGTGACGTCATGTGAGATATCATACGTGATTTCATATGTGATGCCATTCATTTTATTTTAGGGTTGTGTGATTATAATTTTATTTTAAATTAATTAAAAATGAATGAAATTATAATATTAACCCATAAATTAGTCAAAATGAATTTAGGTTTTGACCATTTAACTAATTTTATCAATTTGGTTTAAAATTGACTATTTTGAACTAAGTTAACCAGGGTTGACCAAAGTTGACCAACCAAGTTTGACGAAGGTTGAACATGATTGACCAGGGTTGACTAAAGTTGACCAGGTTTGACCAAGTTTGACCAAAGTTGACCAAGGTTGACCAGGTTTGACCAAGTTTGACCAAGGTTGACAAGGTTGACTAAGGTTAACCATGATTGACCAAAGTTGACTAAGGTTGACCATGGTTGACCAAAGTTAACTAAGGTTGACCAGGTTTAACCAAAGTTGACCAAGGTTGACCATGGTTGACCAAAGTTGACTAAGGTTGACCATGATTGACCAGGGTTGACCAAAGTTGACCAAGGTTGACTAGGTTTAAGCAAGTTTGATCAAAGTTGATCAAGATTGACCAGATTTGACCAAGGTTAACCATAGTTGACTAAAGTTGACTAAGGTTGACCATGATTGACAAGGGTTAACCAATGTTGACCAAGGTTGACCAAATTTGAATAAGATTGACCATGACTGATGAGGATTGACCAATTTAGGTCTGGGGTTAACCTTTGGGTCAATGCAGTGGTCATTAGATCATATATTGATCATTTTGACCAAATTTGAACATCTTAGGTAAATAGTTGACCAGATGGTCAATGTGGTGGTCTTTAGGTCATAAATTGACCATTTTGACCAAGTATGGCCATTTATGTCATTTGTTTAACCATACGATCGATTTGGTGGTCATTAGGTTATGGATCGACCATTTTGACAAAATTTGACCATCTGGGTCAAGGGTTGACCAAAGTTGACTAAGGTTGACCAAGTTTGACCAAAGTTGACCAAGATTGACTAGGTTTGACCAATGTTGACCAAGGTTGACCATGGTTGACTAAAGTTGACTAAGGTTGACCATGATTGACTAGGGTTGTCCAAAGTTGACCAAGGTTGACCATGATTGACCAAGTTTGACCAGAGTTGACAAAGTTTGACCAAAGTTAACCAAGGTTGACCATGGTTGACTAGAATTGACCAATTTAGGTCCAGGGTTGACCTTTGGGTCAATGTAGTGGTTATTTGGTCATGGATTGATCTTTTTGACCAAATTTGACCATCTTAGGTCAAGGGTTGACCAGATGGTCAATGTGGTGGTCTTTAGGTCATAGATTGACCATTTTGACGAAGTCTGACCATTTATGTCATTGGTTTGACCATATGGTCGATTTGGTGGTCATCAAGTTATGGATCGACCATTTTGACCACATTTGACCATCTGAGTCAAGGGTTGACCAGTTTGGTCAATGAGAAGGTTATTGGGTTATGGGTTGACCATTTTAACCTAATTTTACCATTTAGGTTATTGATTTGACCATCAGTTCAATTTGGTAGTCATTAGGTCATGGATTGACCATTTTGACAAAATTTGACCATCTTAGGTTAAGGGTGACCAAGCCAGGGATTGCCATTGATGGTATGATCATTTTAGGATGTCATGTTGGTTTGATCCAAAAAAGGTTATATTGAGTTCAATCTGATTTTTAGGATTTTAAGAAATCCTTAGAGAGTTTGAAGGGGTTAATATTGGTAGACCTCCTCCTAGGATATATTTAATGACCATAGTGATCATTAGGTCTATAAAGAGGTGTCTGGGGATCTTGAGCGAATGAAGATGGCTTAAGATATTTCTTGTCTGTGAGTGTCAATTTGGGTCCTCATAAAAGTGAGGTCGACATTGTAGAAAAGCGATGAATTGGTTTCTACCCTTTTAATCCCTTGCATTTCAATCATCTAAAGAGTTAATTAGGATTGACATTACCATTTGCCCTTTAGTTTATCCTCAAATTCTAATTCGAGTTCAAAACTCCAAAATTACTATTTTACCCTCCAGGCTTTCTACTTTATAATTCTTTAAATTTAACTCAAATGACTTTGAGATTTCATTGTTACCCTACTCATGGGTCAATTAAAATATGAGAAGGGAAAATATATTTTTCTGACTTATATTTTAATTCTTAGAATTATTTTAGTCCAAAATTAGAGAATTTCGAAGTTATTGCATTTAATCTATCAACACATATTATCTATCCTTAGGAACATTTTAAGAGGTTCACCTGGGTTAGAGGACCTTTAAGAATAATTTTTGTGAATTTTTTGTCTTATTTTAATAATTATAATTATTTGTTGATTTTAGTGATTAATTAAATTGAAAAAATAATTTAATCTTGAAAATTACTTTTCATATTTTTTTAGTCCCTCTAAATTTAGAGAACTCAAAGAAATAAATTTTGCATTTTTATGATTTTTATTTTATTTATTGTAATTATTTTAATGCAAAATTTAAGAAAGTACACTTTAGGCATTTAAAAATACATAACTATATTAAGAAAATTAGGAAATATATTTTGAGTGGTCCCAAGTGATCAGGGAATAATTTGTGACATTTTGGTGCATCTTTATATTTTCATGATTATTATCATCTTTTAATTATTTAAAATCTAGGCGAAATAGTGGAAAATGAACTTTTTATCCAAAATTTGATTTTATTTTTCTTGAGTACCTCTGGTCACAAGGTCAATTCGGATCACTTTTTATAATTTTCTAAATTACATTTAATTTATTATAATTGTTTTAGTGCAAAATCCCATTTACTTATAAAGATAGACTTTGATATTGAAGACAATTGAAATGGGTCTCAAATTTTTACAGAGGCTTAATATGCTTAGAATCTCCAATGTGGACAAAATTTTGTGATATGTTTGGGTTATGTTTTATTTTTCAAAATATGTATGATTTTTAGTGATTTAAATATATGAAATTTTACCTTTAATTATTTGAACTTTGTTTATATTTTTTTAGGGTCCTCTGACCACAGTGAACCTACTACAATAAATTTTATATTTTTTTGAATTATTTTTTAATTTTCATGAATTATTTGATTGAAACAAAGGTACATAACATAGAAAATTAAGGCTCTTAAAGTTAGAGGTGTTCTCTGGATCCGAAAAAATTAGAGAGCACTTCTAACCACATGAAGAACAAGCCCACCAGATTTCATCTTATAGTGGTTAATATTTAATTATTTATGATTATAATAGTTTATGGAGTAGTTAATCAATTAAAAATAAAATACAAAGTGAATATTTTTTATTTTTAGTCCATATTATTCTCCATTAATAACTGGGTACAAGAGTATTTTTATTTTATTTTTATGATTTTTCTACACCAAGTTATGATTAGTTAAAGTTTCTAATTTATTTTAAATCAAAAAGGCCCTAATTTCCTACTTATCCACGCGGCATCCACGGCAACCTCGACAGCTCCGAACTGTTAAGCGTCATCCAGTGATTGGATGCACTTTACATGTTTACTGCTACGCCCGCAGTCCACGTTCTGTAGCTTTGTTTAGCGCGATCTAATCCATCTGTTTGATACAGGCATGATCTAACGACTCCTGGTTATCATCTGCAAGCATCCTAACCCGAGAACTGTCCAACTTTTAAACCTAATTTCTCGCTCGATACTCAACCAAATCACATTGGATTTAATCCGACACCTTCATCTAAGTAAGATGAACCTATCTATATGGTTGATCAACCGTAAATTTAAACTTTTCTTCACAAAGCCCAAACTGAGCTCAAATTTGGGGGAAATGGTGTATACCTTAGCTCAAGAGGTGAGACCTTTATTAGAATGGTTCTTAAGCTTTGCCTTGAGTTAATGAACATCCTCCGAGTGTTCATTTGAGCAGAGGTTGAAGCTGTGTAAGATTTCTACTTGAGGGTAGTGCGACCTATGTGTAAGTCTGATGCAAAGGACTCGGGATTGAGGGCTTTTTATTGGGGTAGAGTTCTTAAGCTCAGGCGAAGCTTAAGAGTAGCTCAATTTGATGTTTTGGTGGAGTTTGGATGGATGGCTGTGAAAATGCTCTGTATATAGACCTCAAAATTGGGGCAGTAGAGTGGGAATAGAGGCTGAAAAATGGTGGGGATGAGCTTCACAAGGTTGCTAAAGGGTTTGAGGATAATTTGGAAGGGCTTCGCCAAGGTCTCAGTGTGTCTATTATATTGGCCATGAGGTGGTGCTTAATTTATAGCCATGGAATTAGGGTTAATTGGTCAAGTTAAGGGGTGCAAGAGGTTGCTTAGGAGGAGGGCTGAGTGGCGCAATTGACCAATCAGGGTGAGCCACATTAGATGTATACAATTTGAGTATAATCCATGGGGGTGCCTTCCCAGTTTTAGGTTTTCTGACCGTTAGTTCAGCCAGCTAGGCCAGGGGAGGTGCCTAGCATGGTCAGGGAAGGTCATGGAAGGTTTATGGTGATTAACTTTTAGGTTTGATGGCTGATGGCATGGGGTAAAGGGATTAACTAAATTAGGGTGAAAGGTTCCATGATATTGGGGACCTTTGGTACATGGCTGTCGGCACATCAAAATATTTGAGTTAATATAGATATAATTTTGGAAAAGTAATAGTTTAATTTGAAAATATGAAATCAAACTGATCTCATATATGCAATAGTTTAACTAAGCGAACACTACACATCAAGCCATATATCTATCCCGAAAAATAGACACATTACTTGATAGTGCAGCTTGATTAAATAAACTTAGAAATGTAGACATCAGTTTTGTCTGTGAAACCTGTTATGTTGATCGATAGGTTCCCCTATCTAATACAAAATAACTAGATAGGGTTTATATTAATCTGTGGTCTTTAAAGTTTTCTATAAGGGCACACCCTTATAATTAATTACATCTTAGATAACCAAAGTCACTAAGAAAAATCTCGATTGAGATCTGGAAATATTATTTTCACTACTTCCAACAGGTAAGATTTTTAAGGTAATGTGGTAATAGAAAATTTGATAGGTAAGTGGCTCATGTTTGGAACAGATATTATAGGAATCTAAAGGAAGAGAAAGCTTGGGGAATACACAGCTCTAAGATAAATCTTGATGATTTCACAACTATCCTTTTGTTTAGCTTCAATTTGAGATATTTATTTAATGTTTCATCATGCCAATTTTAATTATTTAGGGCTTACATTCACTTGATACTGATCATGTGAATAGACTGAAAGATAGGAGGATTTATGTCATATCAGATGACAACCTCGGAATCCTAAGATGTGTTTAGGGTTTATATTGCATGAGGTGCAAAGGCCTAAAGAGATAAAGTGAGGGTTTATGTTGCACTAGGAAAATTACATAGAAGTCCTATAACTTGTTTGTTTATTTCTAAGAACGAAATTTTGCTGTTGAAGATGGACGTCCTGCCCACTTTGTATGTTGCAAGCTCCTCGTTGCAGCAGGTTTGATTTTCAAAGTGTCAAATTGAAGAGATAAAAGAAGTGTCATGTTTTGAAAATATTTAAATTGAGGTGTCTTAATGTATTATTAAGGGGAAAATTTTTAAGTTGATTAAGTGAGAGCAGTTAGGATCTCACGGTTCCGTCATTCCAGAACCACTATTTTCTTTGGATTAACTTACTCCAAATGAATTTATTAAACTCAACAGAATGAGTTCCATAAGTTCATTCAGACTGGGGAAAGCTTGTTAGCATCCGTAGGTTGCCTCCTCCGAGTTATTCACGATCATTCAAAGAGACATCTTAATTTAGTTGCAATTGTGGTTTTGTTTTTTGTGATTAAATTTTGAGTTATCTTATATTTTGCTTTGTTGTGGCGATGAGTTTGATTTTTGTTTTATTTTGTTTTGGATTTGTGGCTATCCTAAAATTTTCAGTTTTGACATGCAAGTTTTATAAGAAAAAAAATACAGTAAAGTAAATGCAGGAAAAAAAACTGTGAACTGTAAAAGCATACCACTCCTCTTCTCGCACTCCACCTGAAAGATTAGCTTTTTATAGCAAATATAATTATCAGGGAATTTAAAGCTGCACGCCAGAAAATAGAAAAAATAGGTTTAAAATGTCCCTACTAAATCCTATGTGATAACTTGGTGGGTTACTATTTGTTCATTTATGAGGATGATTTTCCTTATTCAAAGCATAATAGGTTCAATCGTCCTCCAAGATATCCAAAAGATTATGAAGGGGTCTGGGACAATACCCTGAATATTTCACAACCTTTTGAATTGTCTCGAGTTCATTTGAACTTAATATGTTGCTAATTAATTCATCCATATTATATCCTCATGTTCAATGAATCTTGATGTTTCAATCATCTCAATGAGTGGGGTAACCATCACTTAATATTTCATTTATAAATTATGTGGCTAAAGGCCCTTAGGGACAAATTGAGTTGATTTAGAGATTTAACCAATTTTAATTTAGAGTTGGGCTTGCAGTGTTTCAAAGATGTTTGATGTTGATTATATTTCATTTCCTGAACCTCATTAAATCAAATTTTGATTAAGCCTAATTCACTACTAAACCCATAAGGCTTAATGCATAAGTTTGTAATTTTAAGAATATTGAGTTTACGTGATCTTAATTCTTATCTAAGTATTAAAGTATCATTAAACCATTGACCAGGGTTTCTAAATTGGTGAATTATTATCTTCCAAAGTGAACCCCCTAATTTTAATTATCTTTCAAATTTCCTTAATTTAGGAAATTGCAATTTTATCCTTTATGTGGAGAAGTGTGAGATTGGTTTCTACCATTAATTCCCTTATATTTCAGTCATCTAGATATGTCAATTAAGCTCATTAATTACCCATTTCCCTTTTATTAGGCCTAAATATTCAATTAAGGCTTATATTTAAAAATTAACATTTTGTCTCTATAAGGCCTATCATTTCATGATTCATTATATTCAACTCAAATGACTTTGAAATTTTTATGTTACCCCACTCATGGGTCAATTAAAACACCAGAGGAGAAAATATGATTTTTCTAGTTTTAATTTAATTTTTGTAATTATTTTAGTGAAAATAGGGATTTTTAATATTAATTTAATAACATAACCAAAGTAAAGAATCTGTCCTTAACAAAATTATTGGAGGTTCAAGGTCAGAAGACCACCTGGACCAATTTTCATGATTTTTTAAGTTTTAATTTAATTATTAGAATTATTTGTTTGTTTTAGGTATTAATTAAATTTAAAATATTATTTAAGTTGAAAGTTAAGTTTTGTATTTTTCTTAAATCTCTCTGAGTCTAGGGAACCCAAAGAAACAATCTCATATTTTTGTGATTTATATTTTAATTATTAGAATTATTTTGGTGAGAAAAGAGAAATTCATTTTTAGCCTTTAAAAATTAATATCTTTACTTAGAAAATTAGTAAAATTATTTAAATTACTCTCAAGTGATCAGAAGACTAAATGTAACATTTTATTGTGTTTTAATATTTTTTGTGTTTTTTATGTATTTTTAATTGTTTCTAAATTATTTAAATATTAAAATATAGCATAAAAATGAAATATTAATTTTAATTCCAATTTTATTTTTTTAGACTCCTCTGGTCATAGAGAACTCCCAAAACTAATTTTATATTTTTTTGACTTATATTATTATTATTATTATTATTATTATTATTATTTTAATTTCACTTAGAAAATCTATTTTAGTGATCAAATTAGTTTCAATTGACTTCAAATTTTTATGGGGAGTTACCCTAACTATTATTTACAGTGGAGAATTTTTTATTGCTTTTTTACATTTATATTTTAATATTTTTAATTCTCTTTCATTTTAGGGGCTTTATTACAATTTGGGCCATTCTTAACGAGATAAAATAACTTTATAGTTTTCCTAGGGTCACAGTGAACCTACCAAAACAAGTTATGTATTATCTGATCGATATTTTAATTATTATAATTTTTATATCAGAACAGAGGGGATTAACTAGAAAATTAGGGATCTCTAGCAAGAGATGCCCCCTAAGCTTGGAAAAATCAGGGAAGATCCCTAAACACATAGCCTATAAGCCCTCCAAAACTCTTGCCATGGTGAATTATATTTAGCTAAATATAATTAAAATACAATAGAGAGTATTTAATTTATTTAAATTAAAATATATAACAAATAATTTTTATTTTTATTCCACATTATTCTCCTGAATTCACTAAGCATTATGGTATTTTATTTTATTTTTGTGATTTTTCTACATAAAGTTATGCATTTTTAAAGGTTTCTGAATTAAATAAATATATTAAATAACCCATTTTCCAAATTAAACTCGTGGCAGCAAACTCACTTTAGGCAGCTCTAAAGCTCCACATGGCCTCCTTCATTTAACACTGCCATCTGTCCGTGCTTTATGCACCACTCCTTTGTCCAGCGCAATCAGAGCCCTCCACTGAATACACCCGTGCCCTGATGGCTCCTAGTCTTCGTCCCTAAATGACCCAATCTGTGAACCGTCCACACTCTAACCTTAATATCTCGAGCTAGAATCAACCAAATCACTTCAAGTTTGTTCCTATAGAAGCATCCGAGATAGACAAACCTATCTATACAGCTTATATGGTATGAAATACAGTGTACATGCATGAACACAAAAAATAAGCTCAGTTTAGATGAAGAGTTCAATACCTTTGCCTAAGAGGTGAGGTATCAATTGGGTGCTTGCAGAAGCTTCAGAGGACACCGATGAACCTCTTGAAAGTGTTTCTGACTGATGCACCAAAAATATGTTGGATTTTTCATATAGATTTTGTACTCATATTTGGTGATATTACAATTTAAAGGAATGTATTGTTCATATTTTGTTGCAGGTATGATGATTTTAGGCATTTGGAGCAAAAAGAAGCAAAAAATAACAAATTTGGAGCAAAAATAGGCAAAATCAAGAATTCTGCTTTCTGGTGCCTGATATAACTAAAATATATAGTATTTTTAAGCACATTTTTATACTTATTTTTGATGATATTGCACTTTAATGAAAGGTATTTTTGTATTTTTCTTGCAGGTATGATTAAAATGAGTGATTATGATGAAAGGAGCAATAAAGGATCAAATTTGGAGCAAAAATTGAAAGATGTGCAAATTTAGCCTCTAGCGCCTAAGTGCCGAATGGCTAGCGCATAGGCGCCACAATTAGGGTGGCGAATTTTATTTGATTTTGGCACGAATTTGAAAGGGTTTTTAAAGCATCCTTTGGTTTAAACTTCACTAACTTCCCATCAGCGCCAAAACTCATTTAAAATTTGAACGGATGGATGCAATCTTGGTGGATACATTGAATCTGGACATATTTTGAAGAGACTCTAAGGCACCTTTTGAAAAATTTTAAAAAGTAGACTCGAAGATCAGAAAAATGGTTTTTGTTGGAGGGTGTGATTAGTGTTAAGAGTCAAGTTTATGTTAGAGAGTTGTTGAGATCACACCTTTCCACTTCACCACTTTTATTATCAATTGTATCTAGCTTTTATTAAGAGTAGAATAGAGATTTGGAGTCTACGGAGTTGGGTGCCAACCTCTTTTGTGTATTGTAAAGGGAAAGCAAAGTTTCAAAAGAACTTCAAGAGTCTTGTGGAGAGGATTTTCAGATAAGTGTTTAACTTTGTTTTACATTTGGTTTTAAAGTAAAACTTATTATGTTTTCACTATGATTCTACTTTCAATGCAAGTTGTGATTGTCTTTTCTCCATGGATTCAGAGTAGTTTTCTTTATATTTTTCTTTTTAAATGATGAAGTAATTAATTTATGGAAGGAAGTTGTGTGAAGTATAGGATTTCAACGTTGGAAGAAGTTGTGATGATTCACTACATCACACTTCATTTACTTCTTGATTTGGCTAATTAAGATGTTAAAATTTGTTGGGAGATTAAGTAAAATCCATTGCGGCATTGTCTCAATCAATAATTGGAAAGAATCACATGCAATTTTATGGATGAGAATTGTAGTCCATATGGGTGGGTGCAAATAAATAGGAAGATATGCTTATAATGGGGAGTAAAATAAGAGGACTTTAGAGTGACAGGCTAAAGCCCCCTAATTTGGTTTGATGTGAATTTTTTTTTGATGAGATGTTAGCCCCCAGTTGGAGAGAATCGAGGGAACTCTAGAGTGAGAGCTAGTATCTTCCTTACCTAACACATCTACACGATTTCAAATCATCAAATTAACCAATGTTCTTTATAGAACCAAGTAAGGGTAAAGAATATAATTGCTTCTATTTGGCACAACACATTTTAGATACTTCCACAATGAAATTCCATAATTATTATTGATTCATTGAAAGAGGAAAAAGATATTGTATTCTAATTTGCTTTCATACAATTTTATAGTTGTGTTAACTTTAATTGTTTGCTTTACTTTTTATTCATAAAATACCAAAAACAAATTTGAAAACCTTTATATCTTAAAACATACTTTACAAAATCATTTTAGGAGGTAAAAAAAGTTTTTTTTTATTTCTTTAAGTTTTTAGTCATTTTCCTGTGGGTTTGATATCTCAAGGCTTAATAAAAAAGTCCTATATTACTTGATAAAAAATACGTATACTTGCGTATATCCCATTTCATAAATAATCAAAGTACAATTTTGTATATAAAATTTAAGGGTAAATATTCCGGGATCAAGTTTTTGGCGCCGTTGCCAGGGAAATTAATTAAAATTTTATTTAAAGAAAATTCAAGAAAAATTAAGTTTTTACTTTCATTATTTTTGTTAGTATGTTTTATTTTATTTTGTTAATTTTGTATGCGTAGTTCAGGTTATGAGAGACTTGTGCCTTCTGATTATGAATTACAGAGAACTATCAAAAAAATCAATAAATTTAAAATTCAGAAAAGATAAAAATATTCAAGAAATGACAAATAAAGATCATCAAAATATTGAAATCCATCAAGAATTTAGACCTTTAAGAGATTATGCTAACCCTAGAGTGGATAAAATTCAGGGTAGTATTCAACACGCTGCTGTAGCTGCTAATTCATTTGAACTTAAACATGCTATTATCCAGATGGTATCTAATAATCAGTTTGGGGGAGCACCAACTGAAGATCCTAATTTACATCTTGCCAATTTTGTAGATTTGTGTGCTACTTTTAAATACAATGGTGTTTCGGATGATGCTATTAGACTTAGATTTTTTCCTTTTTCATTGAGAGATAAAGCTAAGATTTGGTTAAATTCATTAGCTCCTAGATCTATCAAAACTTGGGGTGATTTAGCACAAAAATTCCTTGCTAAATATTTTCCACCATCGAAGACTACGAAGCTTAGAAATGATATCACATCTTTTTGTCAGTTTGAAGGGGAATCAATATATGAAGCATGAGAACATTTTAAAGATCTCTTAAGAAAGTGCCCACATCATTCGATACCAGATTGGTTAATAATTCAGACCTTTTATAATGGATTATTTGGATCTCATAGATATACTATCGATGCCGCTGCTGGTGGTTCATTGATGTCTAAACAGTTTGCTAATGATTTTGCTTTAATTGAAGAAATGACCAATAACAATTTTCAATGGCCTTCTGAAAGGTTAAATCTTAAAAAGGCAGCCAACATTCATGAAAATGATGCTTTTGCGATGCTAGCAAATAAAGTTGCTACAATTTTAAGGAAGATAGACCAATTTGGGATGATGTTTTCTCAGCCAAATTTCATGATTGAAAAAAATTCATTAGGCCAAATGGTTTATTCTCAAACTTCACCAGAAACATTGAATGTTATAAGTAAGCCTAATAAACCATATTCCAATTATTATAAACCAGGTTGGAGAAACCATCCAAACTTTAACTGGAATACCAATAATGAGGGTGGTATTAATCAATAATGCGGGAATAACCAAGTAAACCTATTGGGAAACTGGAAAAACCAAGGGAATAATAATTATAGACCAACCTATAATCCAGGTTTTAACAATACTTCACAATTTAAGGAGAAGAAGTTGTTTATTGAAGAAGTGGTGTTACAAATGGGAAATCAATTACAAAGTCAAGGAGCTACAATCAGAAATATTGAGAATCAAAGATTGCCAATTCATTAAATAATAAATCCCAAGGAACGCTTCCTAATAATATTGAAGTAAATCCAAGAGACAAGACTAAAGAGTAAGTACAAGCTATTCAGTTGAGAAGTGGAAGAAAGTTGGAAGGTAGAGTTCAAATAGAGACTGAAGTAGAGAAAGAAGAAATTGAAAAACCGAAAGAGGATGCTCCAAATGGTTTGGAAAGATCTATTTCTCTACCTAAGGTTGATTTAGAAAAGCCACCACCTCCATTTCCTTAGAGACTTCGACAACAAAAATTGGATAAGCAATTTTTAAAGTTCTTGGAGATATTTAAGAAGCTTACAATCAACATTCCATTTGCTGAAGCCTTAGAATAAATACCAAGCTATGTGAAATTTATGAAGAATATTCTCAATAGAAAGAAGAGGTTTGAAGATAATGAGACTGTTGCCCTTAATGAAGAGTGCAGTGTAATAATTCAGAAAAGGCTTCCACGAAAACTTAAAGATCCTGGTAGTTTCACAATTCCATGTGCAATTGAAGACATATTTTTTGGAAAAGCTTTATGAGATTTGAGTGCAAGCATTAACCTTATGCCGTTATCAATATTCAAAAGACTGAGATTAGGAGAAATAACCCCTACCACTGTAACTTTAAAATTAGCTGATCGTTCGATCACATATCCTAAAGGAGTTACAGAGGATGTTTTGGTGAAAGTGGATCAATTTATTTTTCATGTTGATTTCATTGTGTTGGATATGGAGGAAGATAAAGAGATACCTATAATTTTAGGGAGATTTTTCCTAGCTACAGGTAGAGCAATGATAGATGTGCAAAAAGAGGAATTAACGATGCAAGTTAATGATCAAACTGTTACATTCAATATTTCAAAATCAATGAAATATTCTGCAAAAGGTAAATATGATGAATGTTATCAAATATTTGAGTGAATGCCATTTCAAGTCAATGTATGAAGAAAAATCTGAAAGAAAGTAAAAATCCTGATGTTGATCCTAATTCATTTGACCTTAAACTTACTATTATCCAAATGGTACAAAATAATCAATTTGGTCAAACACTGAATGAAGATCCTAATTTACATCCTGCTAGTTTTCTAGAATTGTGTGTTACATTTAAATATAATCGAGTGTCGAATGATGCTGTCAGGCTTATAACTTTTTCTTTTTCATTAAGGGATAAAGCTAAGGCACTGTTAAATTTATTAGCACCTGGATTTATCAGAACTTGGAGAAAACTTTCACAAAAATTTTTGTCAAATTATTTTCCTCCTTCAAAGACTGTTAAGCTTAGAAATGATATTACATCTTTTGGTCAGTTTGAAAGAGAATCAATATATGAAGCTTGGGAAAGATTTAAAGATCTCCTTAGGAAATGTCCACATCACGCTTTACCCAATTGGTTAATAATTCAAACCTTTTATAATGGATTAGTAGGATCTCTTGGATGAATTATAGATGCTGCTGCTGGTGGATAATTAATGTTAAAACCTTTTGATGAGGCATACTCTTTAATAGAAGAGATGGCTACTAACAATTTTTAATGGCCCTCTAAACCGGTAAATCCTAAGAGAGTAGCTAGTATTCATGATTCTGATGCTATAACTATGATGGTCTCTCAAAGTGTTGCCCTTTTTAAGAAACAAATCAATACGAAATGAACTATTCTCAAACACCCCCAGTGTTAGAGAAAAATTCATTAAGACAGATAATAGAATCTCAAAAATCTTATGAGACATTGAATGTTATAAATATTAGACCCAACAATCCTTATTCAAATTTTTATAATCTCTATTGGAAAACCACCTGAACTTAAACTAGAATAATAATCAAACTGCTACTGTTAACCCGCAATGGGGGAACAATTCAGTGAACCTATTAGGAAATTTAAACAACCAGGGAAACACAAATTATAGACCTTTTTATCCTCCAGGTTTTAATAGTAACCCACAATTTAAGGAAAAGAAATTATTGGCAGAAGAATTAATCTTAAATATGGGTGATCAATTATAAACTCAAGGTAATCAATACAAACTCAGAGTGTTACAATTAAGAACATTAAAAATTAAGTAAAACATATTTTTACGGCGCTTAATAATAGACCGTCAGGAACTCTTCCCAGTAATGTTGAGGTCAATCCAAAAGATAGAAATAAACAACAAATTAAGGCTATACAGTTAAGAAGTGGAAACTAATTATAAATGAGTGTGCAAAAAGAAATTGAAACAGAGAAAGAGAAGGAGAAAATTGAAAATGGCAATAATAATATTTATCTAAAATTAGAATATTTGCCTAAACCAATGAAAATTACTGTAGAAAAACCACCACTTCCATTTCCTAAAAGATTTAAAAAAATAGAGATAACCGATTTACAAAATTTTTAGAAATTCTTAAAGAATTAACAGTAAATATTCCCTTTGTTGAAGCCTTAGAGCAAATGCCTGATTATGTGAAGTTTATGAAGGATATACTTAATAAGAAAATGAAGTTTATAGATCACGAGACTGTTGCACTTAGTGAAGAGTCTAGTGCTATTATTTAGAAAAAGCTTCTTAAAAAACTTAAAGATTGTAGTAGTTTCATTATTCCTTGTGCTATATGTGGAAATATTTTTTGAAAGAGCCTTATGTGATTTTGGAGCTAGTATTACCTCACGCCTTTATCAGCTTTCAGAAGATTATGAATAGGAGAAATTTCCCCTACTTCTGTAACTCTTCAGTTAGCTGATCATTCTATTACTTATCCTAAAGGAGTTGTAGAATATGTACTAGTAAAGGTTGAAAATTTATCCTTCCTATGGAATTTATTGTTTTAGATATGGAGGAAGATAAAGAAATTCCTGTTATTTTGGGAAGACCATTCCATACTACTGGAAGAGCTATGATAGACATTCAAAAAGGAGAATTAATTATGAGATTTAATGATCAAGAAGTAACATTTAATATTTTAAATTAAATGAAATATCCTTCAACAGAAAAAGATGATGAATGCTTTCGAATGGAAATTTGTGATTATTTGAGAGATGATCATTTTAAGGAAATGTTTGAAGAGAAAATAAAATATGAAGATTTGAAATATGAGGATGATAATGAAATAGAAGATGATTTTGATGAGATTAAGAATGAAGACCAAGATTATGTTCAGGAAAGGTTTGAAATGTTGGATACTACAGAAAGTGATAATAAAAGTTTAATTTCATCTATCATAAACCTCCTGAACTTGAAATGAAAATTCTTTCAAACCATTTAAAATATTTGTTTCTAGGAGAATTATCTACCTTACCAGTTATTGTATCTTCATATTTGAATGAATATCAAGAACAAAGATTATTGGATACATTAACAAGATACAAAAAGGCTTTGGGTTGGAATTTAGCTGATATTAAAGGAACCAGTCCTTCAATCTGTATGCATAGAATTTTATTAGATGAAAAACATAAACCTAGAGCTGATTCGCAAATGAGACTAAATCCAATGATAAAAGAAGTAGTAAAGAAGGAAATTTTATAATAGTTAGATGTTGGACATATTTATCCTATTTCAGACAGTGCTTAGGTATGTCCAATTCATCTTGTATTTAAGAAAGGAGGAGTGACAGTTGATTTGAATGAATGAAATGAAATAATACCGACAAGATAAGTCACTGGTTGGCAAATTTGTATTGATTATAGAAAATTAAGTGTTGCAACTAGGAAAGATCACTTTCCTCTGCCTTTTCTAGATCAAATGTTGGATAGACTAGCTGGGCACAAGTATTATTGCTTTTTGGATGGATATACTAGTTATCACCAAATACCTATTGCTCTTGAGGATCAAGAGAAGACTACATTTACTAGCCTATATGGAACTTTTTCTTTTCGAGGAATGCCCTTTGGGTTATGTAACACACCTGCAATATTTCAAAGATGTATGATGTCTATTTTTAGTAATCTGATTGATAATGTATTCGAAGTTTTTATGGATGATTATTCTTTATTTGGAACCTCATTTAACTTAAGTTTAAATAATTCAGAAAAAAATTTGGAGCTCTGCGAAAGAACAAATTTAGTTCTCAATTGGGGAAAATGTCAATTTATGGTTCCAGGAGGAATTGTACTTGGGCATGAAATTTCTAAACATGGTATAGAAGTAGACCCTGCAAAAATTTAAATTATTGCAAATCTATCACCTCCTACTACAGTGAGAGGGGTTAGAAGTTTTTTAGGACATGTTGGATTTTACAGGTGTTATATTAAAGATTTTTCAAAAAGAACTAAACCTCTATGCCAACTTTTAGATAAGAAATTTATTTTTAACGAAGAATGTTTAAATGACATTGAAATATTAAAGAAAAAATTAATCATTGCTCCTATAATAGTTTCACCTAATTGGGAGAAACCATTTGAACTCATGTGTGATGCTAGTGATTATGCGACCGGAGTTGCTTTAGGGCAAATGTATGATAAATGTTTAAAGTTGTATATTATGCTAGTATAACACTTAATGAAGCTCAAATTAATTATACCACTACGGAAAGAGAATTATTAGCCACTGTATGTGCTTTTAAAAAATTTAGATCGTATTTAATTGGGAATAAATGTATAGTGCATATGAACCATTCAGCTATTAAATATTTAATGCAAAAGAAGGATGTCAAACCAAGTTTAATCAAATTGAAGCTTTTAATGCAAGAATTTAACTTTTTGATAATGGATAGAAAATGATTTGATAATCAAATAGCTGATTCATTTGTTTAGATTGGAATAACATGAACTATCTGATTTTAAGATGGAAATTATAGAAACTTTCTGTGATGAACAATTTATAACATTAAGGAAAGGAATTTACGTTGGTATGCTGATATTGTTATATATATTGTGAGTGATATTTTTCCACCTAAATTAACATTGCAACAATAAAAGAAATTTATACATGATGCTAAATTTTACTTTTGGAATGACCCATACCTATATATACAATGTAAGGATCTTGTTATTAGAAGCTGTGTGCCTTATGAAGAAATTGAATCAATTATTCAGAAATGTCATGATTCAGAATTTGGAGGATATTTTGGAACTGATAAAACTGTACATAAGATTTTACAATCTAGATTTTATTGGCCTAATATTTTTAGGGAAGTTTATAGATATATTAAATCATGTGATCGGTGTCAGAGAGTAAGTAAAATTTCTAGAAGAAATGAAATGCCTCTAAATTTTACATTGGAAGTTGAGATTTTTGATGTTTGGGGATTGGATTTTATGAGACCATTTACTCCTTCATTTAAAAATTTATATATTATTTTCTGTAGACTATGTATCAAAATGGATCGAAGCAAATGCTTTACCCAGATGTGATGCTCGAAGTGTTTCAAAATTCAAAATGAAAAATATTTTTACAGGGTATGGAATGCCGAGAGTGATCATTACTGATGGTGGATCACATTTTAAGAATAATCTGATTCAGAGATTGGTTGGAAAATATAATATTATTCATATAATCTCTAATTCTTATCACCCCAAAGCAAGTGTCTAATCGTGAAATTAAATGAATTTTGGAGAAAACTGTGAATCTCCACGAATTAGACTGGTTTGTTAGATTAGATGTTGCATTATGGACATATAGGATTGCTTACAAGACTCTTATAGGAATGTCTCCTTATAGAATAATTTTTTGAAAGACTTGCCACTTACCTGTAAAATTGGAATATAAAGCATATTGGGTGATAAAAGTGTTAAATTTCAATTTAAAGAATGCATGTGAGAAAAGATTGGTGCAATTGAATGAATTGGAAGAAATTAGAAATAATCTTATGATAATGATAAAATTTACAAGGAGAAAATGAAAATATGGCATGATCGAAAGATTATAAGAAAGAAATTTGAACATGGAATGAATGTTTTTCTTTATAATACAAGCTTAAAATTATTTTCTAGAAAACTAAAGTCTAGGTGGATAGGACCTCCAACTGTTATAAAAGTTTCTCCATTTAGAGCTGTTGATATTGAGGATCCTAAAACTGGAAGAATATTTAAAGGTAATGGGCATAGATTAAAACCACATTTTGAGGGGTATTAACCAAAATTTAAAGAGGTTTTAATGTTATGTCATCCTGAATAACTGAATGTTTATTAGCCTGATGACATTAAACTAAGCGTTTTGTGAGAGGCAATCTATATTTATCTATATTATATTAGTTTTCTTGAGTTAATTTTGATATTATTAATTTTAGTTAATCATATTTGAGTCCTACTTACACATACATATAAAAAAGAATGATAATTAATGGATCGTGTCAAACATTTGGAATAATTCAAACCAAAATGAATTTTGGAGCATATTTGAGTACTGGCGCCGACGGAGGCAGAATGGGCACCGCCGGTGCTAGAATGGGCACCGCCAGCGCCCATTTCCAGAGAACACTGCCAAGTTTCAGGGTTTGGGCGTCGACGTCGCCCTATCCGGTGCCAACGATGCCGAAGGTCTGGTGACCATTTTTGGAGTTTTAAATTACGGTTTTTGGCAGTTTTAGGTGGGATTTTTACCCTTATAACTTCCCAAACTCTTTTTTGAATCCCTAAACTCCAGAAAAGCAAAAGGATTCATTCCAAATTTCCATCAGATGGATTCCAACATTGTAGAAACTCCAAGCTTTAGAGTTTTCAACTGAAAGAAGTTCATCAGTTTCGAGGCGCAACGATTGTGCAACAAAGTGCTGCTGAAGAGAAGGCTTATCAAAGAATGATGCTTTGTGAATTGAGGTTTGAATGCTCCAAGTACTCGAGTAGAAGAGATTATTGTGTAGAGGCGCTGGGAATTGTTATGCTACACTATTGCCGCTGTAATCGTTCCTCTGGTGAAAGTTTTATGTAAATCTTCATGGAATCAACCAAGGAGTCGTCTATGTGCAAGGCAGGTTTGTACCATCCACTCCTTCAAATAATGATTTGTTTATGATTGAAAGCGTTCTGATCTATCATTATACAAAATTTGCTCTCACAAGAGATAACATGAATGAAATTTATCTTTATCTGACAGATGAAAGTGAAGATTAGGAGATAAGAGACAACGTATATGTAAGTTTCTCTACTGCATTATTAAATTCTGTGTCAAAGCAATGACATTTCTTCATATCTTCAGAGTTACTCCCAATTATGAAAATAAGTAAAGTGATAAAAGAAAGTGCAATTTTGAACTACTGTATTCAAACAGGAAGGCCTATCGATATAAGCACTATAATTGTGAAATCTCTATTAGGATTAATTGTACATGGATCTAGATATGGGCATGGACATCCTTCCACCATATTTCTTCTTTGCAGCTAGTCACAAGCGCCATATGAAAGCTGGGAAAAGTGCTTCTTCCTTGGAAGCCCCAGGACACAACTAACCTAATTTACTGTCAAGCAATTGATGATGAGAATGAAATGATTATAATTGCAGATCAACCATCCCAGAGTTCACAACCTATTCATCCCTATTTTCCTGAAAGTTCACAGTTGATTTTGAAGAAGATCAAGAAATTGGAGAAGGAAGTACAAAATTTGATGAATTCTATTAATAATATTTCTGATTTATTTGATCACCTGGATAGGAGGATGAAAGAACAATTTGAACATACTGGGCAAATTGAAGAACATTTGATAAATTTGATGAAGAGGAATGCTGTGATTATTGAGAATTCAATTGATGAATTTTCGTATCATCCCTTTTATAATTTGTTCGTGCATCATCAATCCATGGGAGGTATCAGGAGAGATGATAATACTGAGACCGATGAACAGTAGAGACTCTACTATATATTTAGTATTTGGTATTTAACTTTTTATATGCTTAGTGTGCTTAGTTATTGGTTTGGCTTACTATGGAATTTGTGTTTGAACTTATTATGCTTGGAATTTGTGTTTAGTTTTCAGCGTTAGAGTATTGTGGTGTGATTGCGACGCTGAATTTCTATGTTATATGGTTTGATGGACTCATATATATGAGTGCTTAAATGTGTATGTTTGTATTGTGGATTTTGTATATTAAAGTAATGTTCTGTGTTGTTTATGTGAAATTGATGTTAGTTAAATGATTAATTGATGAAATAAATGCTGAAAATGGCTAATTATATGATGGTGTAACTTAGAAATGATAAAAACTACAAAAAATTTACGAACCCAGAATTTGAACTGGCGCCCAAGACGCCCTATCCAGCTTTGACGGCACCCTCGAATAGGCCCAAGTTTGTTTAAAATTGTGATTTTTACCTTGGGACTCACCAATTTTTCCCTTTCCTTCATCTTTAACGTCAATCTAAGGCCAAATAGGGACCTAAGGCATGCTTGCTTGCGGATTTGAGGCATTTTCAAGGCTTTAAAAGTTTGGATCTTGTCTTCTCTTGGTAAGAGCTATACTTTAAACTAAATATCTTTGATTTTCACCATGGAAATCTTTCACATTATGTAGATAAATATTTGGAATTTTTTATGATGCTTTGAGATTAACCATGGTGATAGAAGTTCTGACTTACTAAGATTTGCTTTTAGAGTCTTCTACATTGTGATTTTGGAATTTATTGAATTTTTTTTGCATATTTCTATAAAACTTTGATATGGCTCCAAAGATGAGTAAAGGGAAGAGAAAACTGGTTTTTGATGAGGATAAATTTGTGAATGTTAAAGCACAATTTTGTTTTAATTCTACCATTTACAATAAGAAATGTATACAAGATTGAGCTTTTGAAAATCCAAGCGGAATGGTAGAACAGTTAATTACTGATCGAGAATGGGAGATGTTTTGTTATTTTACTGCTGATGCAATTATAAGTATAGTTAATGAATTTTATGCAAATTTTCCATGGACTAAAAGTGAATATGTGCTTGTACGAGGGAAAATGGCAGAATTTACCCTTGATTGTTTTAATGCTTTTTACCAGTTAAGGGGAACGCCATTCTGTGAATATGAAAATTTTGGTACTATGGTTGCTAGACTAAATGAAGTGATTTCTTTTCTTACTGATGGAAAAGGGAATAAAAGATAAAGAAAAGACAAAATATTAACTTCCCTACTTCCATGTTGAATGCAGCATTTAAGGCCTGACATTATTTCATCTCAGCAAAGTTATAAGTTACTAGAGATAGAGCTATTTGAACTATTGCATTCAGAACAAGAAACATATAGATATTGGAGATGTCATGTATAAGAGTATTCAGACTATTACAAACGAGGAAACCACTAGTGGATTAGGACATCCTGCCCTGATTCACACACTATGTGTACAGTCTGGAGTGCAGTTTGATGACAATGAGGAGTTTATCCATCCATTAAGGCCTATTACCAAGGCTAATATTCGTATTTATGAGGCTCATGTGTGATGGAGGGGAGGAAGTAGGAGTACTGATATTTCTTCTGCTAGTCAGGATATACCTTCTACTTCTGAGGCACCTACTTTATCTGATGTTATGGAGCAGTTAAGGATTCAACATGCTATATTGATAGAATCCATTGTAGGATTGATGGATTAGAAACCCGGAGCAATGTAAATGATGATTTTCAAAGGAAGAGAGTTGAATACGACATAGCTTACCATGATGCTCAGGTTAGATTTATGAGGGGAGGCACTGGTGTGATATTTCCTACTTGCATCAGCTATGTTCCTTACCGACCTGATGATGTAGATGAGGCTGAAGAAGCTGTTGATGATGATTGGTAGAGATGTGATTTCTGTTTTCATTTATTTTATGTAGTACTTCCGTGTACTAGTTGACTGCTTCTCTATGATCAATGTAACTTGTGAATGTACTCTATTTTAGTAATGATAATGTAATGAACCCTGTGTTTGTTTGTTTAGTGATTTGGATTGAGATTGTAATGATTATGTTAAATGTTTAAGCTTAAGTCTTTAATATTTATTCACCTTGCAAATCTTTATTATATATGTGAACAATGCTTCTAACTGTTTCATGCTTGTAGTTGAATTTTTTATTAATATCTGCATGCTTCAGAAGAATCAAAAGCCCTCCACAAAAAGGTTAGTTTTATTTTTGTTTTTCTCTCTCATTTGTTAATTTGATATACAATGAAAAACTTAAGTTTGGGGGAGGAAAATTTAACTATTAAATGTTCTCAATTAAAATATATTTTCCAAATTATTTTAACAAGACTTAATGTAGTTGAACTTCTTTAGATAACTAAATTTTTTATTTTGTTTAAATATCATAGAATATTTTAATGAAAGTTTTTAGTAATAAAGGTTAGCATTATGGGTTAAGATATTTAGTATAACAGGATGAGATTATGGTTGACTATTTAAAGTAAAGTAAACTATACTTTTGAAATGTTAAGAGGCTTAAAGGTCTATGTGAGAAGAAATGATTGTGTTTCTTTTATGAATCATTTAAAAGCTAATATATATCTATAAAGTAAAGAAGTGTTTTCAAGTTACAACTTTAGGAAGAGGAGAGTGTTCAAAATTATTAAAGGCTATCCATATATAGTAATCCTCACAAGAAAAAAAAAGAGAAAAAGAGAAAGAAAAAAAGAAAGGATTGAAAATCAATCCCAAAAGAAAAGAAAAGAAAATACTGGTGAGGAGAGGCTTGAGGAGTTGCCTAATCAAAAATTGGCTTCACTTGAATCAACTTAAAGAAAGAGCTCAATTTCATTTCTTAGTTTATAGTGGTATTAGCATCCTTATTAATAGTGATCTCATGAACTTCTTTTCATTTGATCCTTCAAGACACCCTTAATGTGACAAATTAGAGTTATTCTAGAAATGAATTGGAGACTAGAACTCTTAGACTTGACTACTAATATTCTGCACATATAGTTTTAACCTAAATTATTGAAAGTCTTTCTAAGAATTTCACTATTTTATTCATTTAAAAAAAATCATAGTCTTCTTTAAGTAGGTTCACTACTATGAGTTATATTTGTATGTAGTAAAAGGCTTACTTGAGAACAAGTAATGGTTAAGTTTGAGGATTTTGATCTTCCAACATATGTTAGAATTTTCATATATATTGAACTGATTTTTAGTAATATTGCACTTTAAAGGAAGGTATTTTTCATGTTCTAATGTAGGTATGATGATTTTAGGTGTTTGGAGCAAAAGGAAGAAAAAAAGAATGAATTTGGAGCAAAAAGAAGCAAAATGGCAAATTCAGCCTAATGGCACCCTATCCAGCATCCCTGATGCCCAAGTCTAGAGATTTCAGAATAGTTGAAGCATACGAGTGTCGATGATGCCCTATCCAGTGCCGATGGCGCCCAAAGTCGGTGAGACCAAATTCAATGCATTTGGACAATTTATGAAGGGTTGAGGAAACTCTTGGGGAGTACGTTTCTAAACTATTTTAAACATATTTGGACGACAAAAAGTGAGAGAAGAGAGAGAGAGAGGTGTCTTTTGGTGAAAGTGGAGTGTGTTAGGGTTTTTGGAGAGTAAGTGTTCTTGTGTGTGAAAAGTGTTTAGAAATATAGGGCTAGTGTGTGTGAGAGTCTTGTTTTATGAGGGATTCTTCTCTAATGAGTGTAGGAGAAGAAGAAAAGTGAGAGATTACTTCTTCCTTACTATTCTAATAGGGAATTAAGTGTTGTGTAAAGAAAGAAAATGATTCAAAGGAACTTCAAGGGATTTGCTTGGGGAAAAAGATGAGATAAGTTGTATTTACTTCTTATTGTTTGTATGACTTTGCTTTTAAATATAAAATCCATGTTTTGTCGTATCTTCCTCATGAATTATGAGTAGATTTCATTGTCCTTCTCCTTGCAATGATATATGGTGAATTGATGATATAGATTTGATGTGTCATTTAAATGTTAAGAAATTGTGATAATTTTTCACTTTGTACTTCATTTACTTTTTGATCTGACCAATTGAATTGTTACAACTTGTTATGAAACATACAATTTGAGAGGACTAAGTGCTCTACAACAAAAGTGGAGAATTCATTCAATGTCCATGAATGAGTTACGTAGTGCATGGGGGTTGAGTGTAAATAAATAGGGAAATGTGGTTTGATGGGCGTAGAATTGGAGATTTTAAGGTGAAAAACTGAAATCCCCAATTTGGTCCTAGTGTTTGGAAACTAAAGCTAGGTTAGCCTTCAGGTGAAGTGAAGTGGGAGCTCTGAAGTGGCAGCCAATATCCTCCCAGACTAACCATGGATTTAGAGACTAAGCCTAGGATTAGCTAATGTTCTTTATAGAACTCGAAAGAAGGGGTACTTTGAAGAGGGTAAAGAATATGAATGCTTCTATTTGGCACAATACAAGTTTTCATCAATCTTTATCATTTACTCATCATAATATCATTGTAAGGGGGAAGATGCGTTTCCATATTTTGAACCTTCCAATACAAAACTTAGTCTTTGTTAGTTAATTCTGTCTAGAAATTTAGAAACTAACTTTAGTAAACTTAGCTTTTAGTCATCTTTATATTTGCAACTTTAATATTTCTTGAACGTGCATTGTGAATTAAGTATTAGATTTTTGTACTATACTTTGAAAAGTTACAAACTTCCTCATGGGATCGATAACCAGGACTCATTAGAGGCCTATATTACTTGAATGATACGTATACATGCGTATACGAGTGGCTGCCTAATTATTAAAACAACATTACTTTGAAACTAAACTCAAACTACCTTCTAAATATTTATCTGAGTGGCATTGCACCAGTCTTTGGGCTGACAATGTGATACCAAGCATTTTATAGGAGGCAACCCATATTTATCTTTGTTATTTAGTTTGTTTGAGTTGGTTTTAGTTGATAATATTATTAGTTAATTATATATTTGAGTCCCACTGACTCATAAATATCATAAATGATGATTATTGGACTGTATCGAAGATTCAAAATTTATATAGCCTAAAGCGATGTTTGGAGCAAAGCTGCGTTCTGGCGCCGATGGTGCCCTTTTATTGAGAGTATCACTAAATTAAAGAGCACGAGGGCCGAAAGCCCCCTATCCAGAGCCGATGGCCCCGATGGTTCTGGTAACAGTTTTGGAGTTTCAAATGGTATTTTATGGCGGGTTTAAGTCGAATTTTCTCCCTTTTAACTCCTTAAACTTGATTTTAAACCCTTGAACTCTAGAAAAACGAAGAGATAGTTCCCAAATTTGCACCCCATCGCTTCCAAATCCATAGGAACTCCAAGATTTACAGTTTTCAATAGGAGGAAGTTCATCAGTTTCGAGACGTCGCGACTTTGTGACAAAGTTCTTGTGAAGAGGAGGCTAATCAAGGAACGAGGCTTTGTCAATCATGATTTGAATGCTCCAAGTACTATAGTAGAAGAGATTATTGTGCAGAGATGATGTGAAGCATTATGTTATACTACTGCCGCAGTAGTCATTTCTGTGGTGAAGAAGTTTTATGCAAATCTTCATGAAATCAACCAAAGAGTTATCTATGTGCGAGGCAGGTGGGTACCATTCACTCCTATAAGGATTAATGAGCATTTCATGATAGAAAATGTGCCAATCTGCAATTACACAAATTTTTCCCGTACGAGAGACAACATGAATGAAATTTATTGATTTTTGATGGATGAAAGTGAAGATTGGAAGATAGGAGACAATGAATATGTAAATTTCCCTGTTTCATTCTTGAATCCTGTGTCAAATCAATGACATTTCTTTATATTTGCAAAATTACTACAAACTATGAAAATTAGCAAAGTGCGAAGGAAAGTGCAATACAGAATTATTGTAGTTAAATGGGAAGGCCTATTGATATTGGTACCATAATTGTGAAATCTGTCTTGGGCTCGATTGTACAAGGATCAAATTATGGGCTGAGACATCCTTCTACCATTTCTTCTCTGCAGCCAGTCACAAGTGCGAAGATGGAAAAAGAGCTTCTCCCTTGGAAGCCGATGGACCCAACTAACATTTATGACTACCAAGCAATTGAGGATGAGAATGATATGAGCATAACTGTGGACCAACCATATCAGATTTCACTACCTATTCAACCTCGCTTTCCTGAAAGTTCAAAGTGGATTCCGAAGAAGATCAAAAAACTGGAGAAAGAGGTACAAAATCTTATGAATGCAATTAATAATATTTTTGATTTATTTGATCATCTGGATTGTATGATGAAGGAACAATTCAATCATACTGGGCATATTGAGGTAGGCTTGATATGTTTGATGAAGAAAAATGCTTGGATTGAAGAGGATTTGACTGATGAATTCTTGTATCGACCTTTCTACAATTTGTTTGTGCACCACTAATTAATGGGAGATATCAGAGGAGAAGATAATACTGACATTGCTGAGGAGTGGTGACTCTGTCTTATATCTAGTATTTAGTATTTGAAATTTCATATTATTTGTTGTGTTAGTATTTGGCTTGCTTTATTATGTGATTTTAGACTTACTATGTTTGGGATTTAAGTTTATGTTTTCCTTTTAGAGTTGGAGTGTTGTAGTTTGATTGCGATGCTGAATTATTATGTGGCCGCGTGATTTATATCTGTATGTTTGTAATAGTAAATTATAGATATAAAAGTGATGTTTTGTGTTGTTTGTGTAAATTTTTTATTAGTTGATAACTTAATTATGAAAATATATAAAGCTAATTAGATGAGAAAGTAACTTAGAAACGATCGAAATCGCAAAAATATTTTGTAACTAGAAAATCGGTCTGGCGCCGATGGCTCCCAAAACCCGAAACTTGCCAATTCATTTTGAAATCGTGAATTTGAGCAGTTGACCCCATTTTGACCATCTTCAACCTCTAGCTAAGGATGAAACCTGAACGTAGAGGCGATATCAAGGCTTAGAGGCAGTATTAAGGCTTAACGAGGTTGGATTTCATCTTCTCTTGGTAAGAACCCTACTTTAAACTAAAATTTTTCTATTTTCACCATGGGAATCTCCTGCATTGGGGAGATAAAAAAATTTAGACCTTTTAAAGAAAGATTTGAGATAATATATGGTCTAATGTTCTTACCTATTCGATTTGACTTTGGAGTTTACTACATTGCAATTTTGGAATTTATTTGGATTTATGTTCAAATTTTCTAAAAATTTTAAAATGGCTTTAAGGATGAATCAGGGGAAGTGGGAGTTGGATTTTGATAAGAAGTTTGTTAATATTAAAGCAAAATACCACTTATGTTTGTTAATATTAAAGCAAAATACCACTTCAACTCCAGCTTTCACAATCAAAAGTGTATAGAGGATAGAAGATTTAAAAATCTAGGTGGAGTTGTGGAATATGTAATTGCTGCTCGACACTGGGAGACATTCTATTATTTTTCTACCGATGCGATTGTGGACGTGGTTTGTGAATTCTATGCTAATATGTGGTGGACCGAAGTTGAACATGTTCTTGTTAGAGGAATAATGTTAGAGTTTACCCCAGACCAAATCAACGCTTTCTACCATTAAGGGGTAGTTCATTCTGTGAGTATGAATCCTTTGGTACTATGGATGCTAATTTAAATGAGGTAATTGCTTTTCTTACTGATGGAAAAAGGAAGTGGAAAATGAAGCAAAGGAAAAAGATAAATTTTCCTGCTTCTATGTTAAATGTCACATCTAAATCCTAACACTAGTTTATTTTTGTAAAATTACTACCTACCTACCATCATAGCAAAATTACAAGAGATAGAGATATTTTGAATTACCGTATTCAAAATATTAAAATGATTAATATTGGTGATGTTATTTATAAGAGTATTCAAATTATGGCTAACGAAGAAACCACTGAAGGATTAGGTCATCTTGCCTTGATTTACACAGTATGTGTATAATCAGGAATTAAGTTTGATAGTAGTGAAGAGTACGTCCATCCTCAAATACCTATCAGTAAGTCCATCATTTGTATTTATGAATTTTATGTAAGATGAAGAGTTGGGAGGAAGAGTAGTGATGTTCCTTCTACTAGTCGTGATATATCTTTTATCTCCAGAACTCCTACTCTTTCTGATGTTATGAAGCAGCTGATGATACAACATGTTGATATTGTGAGGCTCCATAACATAATCGGTGGAATAGAAATAATAATTTTAATGATGATTATTAGAGGAGAAGGGTTGAGTATGACATAGCTTACCATGATGCTCAGACCAGATTCATGAGGGGTGATTCTGGTGAGATATTTCCTACTTGCCCCTTCTATGTTCCATACCAGCCTGAAGTAGAAGAAGAAGTAGAAAAAGAAGAGGATGACTGGTAGAGCAGTGTTCTTTTAGATGATTATTGATGTGTGAATTTGTGTGTTTGTTACTTGCTTTTATGTGATTGATTTGTGTGGTGATTGTACTTTGTTATGTTAGTAAAGCTGTGATGAATTTGTGTTTGTTTGTCTATTAGTTTGGATTGAGATTATAATGATTGTATGATTGTATTAAATGTTTAAAGTTTATGTTTTTAAATTTTCTTCATCCTACAAATCTATGATATATTATGTGTAACAAAGCTTCTAATTGTTTTATTTCTACTAGTTTAAAAACATAAACTTTAATGAAGGTTAACTTTATGGGTTAACTTTATATCATAGAAAATTGTATAAGTGGATTAGACTATACCCATAAAGTTAAATGACTCAGAATACAGACTTCAGAATTCAATAAAAACTAAACTAAAAGAAAGAAAGGAAGTGGGAAGAAGAAGACTTCACTCCGACCCTTTTCTCCTTTCTACTCTCTACTTCTACTCTTAATAAAAACTCTTAAAATGCAGTGGAAGAACAATGGAAGTACCCTTGAAAATGCAGTGGAATAGCCTCCTAAAGCCTCCCCTAATCTTTCCTAAGACTCTCTTTAAATAGTAAACCAAAAGGTGCCTTGGTGTCTCTTTAAAATGTGTCCAGATTCAATGTATCTACCAAGGAACGCATCCCTTCATTCAAACTTGCCGCCCAAAGGAAGTTATGGTAGTTACCACCAAGAGTTGTATCCCATCCCCTTTGAAATTGACACAAAATTCATTTGAATTTCGATTTTTAACTGTGGCGGCTAAGCGCCGGCCCAACGGCGCTTAGCCGCCAGTGCCAAAATTTTGATTTTTCATTATTTTTGCTCCAAATTTGATCCAATTTTGCTCCTTTCATCATGACCATCCATTTTCATCATACCTGCAAGAAAAACACAAAATAACTTCCCTTAAAGTGCAATATCATTAAAAATAGGTATAAAAATGTGCATAAAAACACTATATATTTTATGTGTATCACTTGGCTTGGTCAATTTGGCTAGGCTTGGGTGACATTTGGGTCTTGGTTCAATTTTGGGGACTTTGGGTTCAAGTTGGGCTAGGTTGATTTTGAGCTTGGGTTGGGTCCAATTGATTGTTCAAATTGGTGTGTATGATTTTCATGAAGAGTTTATAAAAGGATTGGAGTGATTTTGAATTGGTTTGGAGGGTCAATTTTATAGAATTTGGTCATGATGTCAATTTGGGTTCACTTGAGTTTGTGTTTGTCTAGAGTTTGGCTAGGATTCAATTGATGGTTCAATTTGTTTTAAAAGAATGTCATGAAGTGTTTTGGATAGAAATTGGGTGGAAATTGGTATTCAATTTGGTGACATTTAGGCATATGGCATATTTGGGGCAAATTTGGGGATTTTGACTTGGCCTATATTTGGGTGAGTCTTGAGTCCAAATTAGGGTTATATTATGGCTCAATATGGTTTATGGGAATGTCATGAAGGGTTTTGGATGTTAAGTTGGGGGAATTGATTTGATCATGAGATTCAATTTGGGGGAATTAAGTCATATGGCCAAAATTGGGGCTTTTAGATTGGGGTAGAAATTGGATTTAAATTTGAGTCAAATTGAGCATGAATTTGATTTGAATTGGGTTTAGGCATGGTGAATTTGAGTTTAGGATTGCAATTGGGGAAGATTAGGGTCAATTTGGTGGACATTGGAGGTCATTTGTGCATTTTTGGCCTTAAGGGGCAATTTGGGGCTTTTGGTCGATTTGGGTCAATTTGGTCAAATTAGGCTCAAGGAAATGGTTCAAATTAGCATTGGAGAGATTTGAGATGATTTTGGGAATTTTTGAGGGGCATCATGAGTATTTTAGGTATTTTTGGGGGCTATTTGAGTATTTTGGTCAATTTTGATGGTGTGAAGCATCTTAAAATGATTTTTGGAGAAAATTGGGTAATTTGTGTAATTTTACTCAAAAATAAGGTTTTAGGGAAAATTTGGTAATTTGGGGGAAGTTTAGGGGTGAAAGGGTTAAAGTTGGGATTTTTTTGGTAAAATTGGAGTTTTTAACTTGAAGGATGCCAACCTAGTTGAACCGTGGACCATGGGAATTCCCCTTTTGGATCCTACAATTGCTGGTCCTAGCCTCCTTAGCCATAGGCCTAAGGTTTAGAGGGACCACCCACATGAGTTTCCAAAGAGTAGGGGATCCAAGACATGTTTTAGTTTAGGGCTTGAGGTAGTGAGTGTAAGTGTGGGGTTAAAGTGTGTGAGTCCTAGCTCAAGACAAGGCCACCCAGGGTTTACCCTAAAGCTTGACCATCTTATAGGTAACTCCTCTTGAGTTTCCTTATACTTGGTCTCATCCTCCCAAGTGCTTAGAGGTTAGACTTTAAGCATTTGAAAGTCCAAGTTAAGCAAAGAAGTTTTTGAATTTATATGGGGTAAGGGTTCCATTGCTAGTCTTCTAAGATAGACACCAGGAAAGTCCTATGGTTAGATCCTTGTCGGCATATTTTTAGGTTATGTGTTTTGAAAAGGGGTCGCCTATAGAAATTATCGGCGAATTTTAGATTTAATTTAAATTTAAATATATATATAGTTTTAGAAAGAAGAATTTGATTCTGAAAAGAACTTTAAGTTTAAAGTTATTTTAAGATATGAAATCAAACAGATCTCACATCCCAAATAGTTTATATAAACGAGCACCATACCACAAATCGTGTATCTAGCTTGAAGAATAGACACACTGCTTGATGATGGGGCTCAATTAAATAAACTAGAAGATTTGTGACATCTTTTTGGTCTGCGAACCAATTTTATAAGCCGACAAGTTCCACTGCTTAATATAAAGAAATTAAGCAGGGTTTATATTACCTGGGTTCTTAAAGTTCCCTATAAGGGCAACCCCTATATTTAATTACATCCTAAGTGACGGGAATCACTTAAGAAAACTCTTGATAATGATCAGTTGTTTTTCTCTAAAGAATTTCAAAGTTTAAGGTTTTCAAACAATTGGATTTTGGAAATTTCAATTGGGAATGGATCAAATTTGGAACAGTTATTTTAGGAATCTAAAGGAAGAGAAGTAGGAGAAGCTGAGGATCCAAGAGGAATCTTGGCAAATTCCCAAACTATCCTATTGTTTGGCTTCGATTTGGGAGTTTATTTAATGTTTCAATCCTACCAATTTTAATTAATTAGGACTTATATTTGTACGACATGATCATACAAATAGCCTCGAAGATGTGAGGGTTTATGTCGTACCAAACGACTACCTCGGAATCCTAAAACTGGTTAGGGCTTAATTTACATAACATGATTAGGCAAATGCCTAACAAAGAGTTGAGGATTTATGTTGCACTAGGCAAACTACCTCGAAGTCCTATGGTTTGGTTGTTTAATTCTAAGAAATGTTTTCCTGAAGTAGACACAGGTTTTGCTGATGACGATGGCCGTGCTACCCTCTGTGCTCCAAGCTCCTTGTTGTTGCAGAGGTTTAGTTTTAGAAGGTGAAAATCAGGAGATAAGAGAAGTGTTTTGGTTTAGAAGTCTTAAAGTCCAAGTGTTTTTAATATTTTGTTAGGGAAATATTAAAGTTGATTATAACAACACCGGTTAAGATCCCACGGATCCATCATTCCGGCACCGTTATTTTTATCGGATTCACTTAGTCCAGATGAATTTGCTAAACTCAACTGAATTAGTTCCACACTTTCATTTAGACCATGGGAAATCCCGTTAGCAACACGTAGGTTACATCATCCGAGGTATTCCCGATCATCCAACAAGACGTTTTAATTTAGTTATAGTTGTAGTTTTGTGTTCTTTTTGTGATTAAATTTTGAGTTGTTTTATATTTTGAAATATGGTGGCGGTGAATTTTATCTTGTGATGATTTTAATTTAGTTTTGGTTTCAGTTTTGTGGCTATCCTAAAGGTTTCAGTTTTCATGCAATAATCTTGTTTAACATGCAAGAAAGGTAAAGCGCAGTACATGTAAGTAACTTGCAATAAAATAAAAAGCGTACCTGGAGGGTCTTCCCGTCATTTCCAAGCTGCACTTAAACACATGTTAAAACATTTAAATATTTGCAACAAGTACCTAGGTAAAGCTAAGGGAAAGGTTCTGGTTGTCTACCAAGATCCTAGTCCTATTGCTAGTCACTTCCTATGACGTCTAGGTTCTTGTGTTTTGTTAAGAATGATTTTCTTCATCAAAGGACAATTAAGTTCAATTGTTCTTTTAAAACATCTCATCATATTGAGAAAGTGCTTAGGACGAGTCCTAAACATATTTTCAATACTTCTGAGATTATTTCGAGTCTAAATGAATTTTATTGTAGAGATGAATCAATCATCCAGAAATTTTTAGTTAAGTTTTAACTCTTGCTCAGTGAACTTAGGACATTTTATTATCCCATGAATGAAGTGACATCTCACTTGATGCTCCATTTAAGAGTTATAATGATAAAAGTCTTTAGGGGCAAATCAATTTATTAAGAATTTCAGCGATTTAAAATTAGAATTAAGGTTTTAAGGTGATTTAATTTAGTTATAAAATTTTAATAAATTTAAATTTGGAATAATGTTCAAGTTGTTTTATTCTTAAATGTTTTAAACCATTTGAATTGAAAGAGGAGTTTAAATTATTTAATTTAGACTTTAATGATTTAATTTTAATTTAATTGCAATATTCTAGATTAACTTTTAATTAGTTTGATTTTTCTCTTTTTTTTTAATTAAGAATTATTCTTTGAAATTAATTTTGACATTTCAAGTTTGTTTTAAATTTGCTTTCAAATGATTTTTTAAAATTAATAAATTTTTTAATGTTTTAAATTTATTTCAATTTAATTATCAAGTTATTTAATATTTTAAGTTTTAATTTAATTAAGGGTTACCTTTTTTTATTATTAATTTATTAATTTCAATTATCATCTTAAGTTTAATTAAGAGTTAAATATAATTAAAGTGATTCATTTGGGGATTTTAGTTTAAGTGATTATAGTCTCTCTAAATTATATCCCCATTTTAATAATCCAAATTCTTTTAATTATTCTTCCAAAATTCAAATTATTTAATTAATTAAGGTTTCATTTTTTTTTTTGGTTTATTAGAAGTGATCAATGAGTTCCTACCCTTTTATTTTCCAAAGTTTCAATCATCTAAGAAAGAATTAAGATCAAATATTTTACCCCCCATTTTGATTAAACCAAAAGTTTTAATTAGGGGTTAAAAGTCTTAATTATTAATATACCCTTTTAAGCTTATTTATTTCATAACTCATCAAATTGAGCTCAAATGAGCTTGAATTTTTTATGTCACTTCACTCATATGTCAATTAAGACATTAGAGGAATGTGATTTTTTTGAATTTAATTTAATTTATATATTTATTTTGATGAAAAATAGGGATTTTCAATGGAAATTCAACAACATGACCAAGTGAAGGTTTTTATCCTTAAGAAAATTATGGGATGTTCCAATGACCGAGAGGACCACTTGGACCAATTTTGGTGATTTTTTGAATTATATTTTATTTATTATAATTATTTTGAATTTTGGAGTATTAATCAATTATAAAATAAAATTAAAGTTGAAAAATATATTTTATATTTTTCTTAAATCATGTCGACCTCTAGGAGTCTACAGAAATAAATTTTATAATTTCTGATTTTTCTTTGATTTATTAGAATTAATTTAGTGAAAATGTTGGAAAATTCATTTTTTAATATTAAAAATTGTTTTAAGCCTTTAAAATTCAATATCTTAACCTAGAGACTTGGGAAAAATATTTAGTTTGTTCCTAAGTGATTAGGAGTTAAAATATGACATTTTTGTGATTTTTATTATTTTTATGATTTTTATTATTTTTTAATTATTAAAATATTAAAATAAGGTGAAAAATGAAAATTTTTAGAAAAATCCAATTTTAATTTTCGTAGACTCCTCTGATACCAAAGAAGTCCCAAAATAAATTTGGTGAATTTTTAAAATGTATTTTTGGAGTTATGAATTTTTAAAGTTTAATTTTACTCATGTAACTTAATTAATCCATTAAGTGGGGTTAAACATTTCCAATTGACTTCAAATTTTTTATGTGAGGTCCCTTTGATCCTAAAGATCAGTGAAGAATTATTTTCAAGTTCTTTTGATATGTGGTTAGCCCTAATCAATTAAAGTTCAGTTTTGAGTAATTAGGCCAATTAGGGTTATTCTTAATGAATTAATTCAAAACATAATTATCCTAGGGTCCTTTGGTCCTAAGAAACTTCCCCAAATTTTCCTAGAATTTTCTAAGCAATATGCTAATTAATGGAATTAAAATACCAAAAAAAGTGACATAAACTTGAAAAATACATAACTTGCCATAGAAATAGCCTCTGACGTTGAAAAATTCAGGGAATGTTCCCAAGATCAGAGGCTTTAAAAGCCCTATGGTCTCATACTATGGTGAATTGTCTATGCAAATGAAGAATTAAAATACTGAAATGAGTAAATAATTAATTAAAAATAAAATACTAATCAAATTAACTCAATTCTTTTTCCACATTATTCTCCTCTATTCATTGAGCAAGTGGGTATTTTTAGTCTATTTTTATGATTTTTCTACACAAAGATATGGATTTTTCAATTTCTGGGTATTTAAATAAATCAGAAAATACCTATTTATCTATTTATCCAGCGCGGCGCTGACTCAACCTCGGCGGATCCGAAAGCCCATGCGGCGCGCTCCCATTCGACGCCGCCATCTGACTCGGATGCCACGCGGCCCGCGGTCTGGCTCCATCCTTTGATCCGGCGCAATCTGGACCGTCCGCTCGATACACGTGCGATCGGACGGTGCCTGGTCATCGTCTATGACTGGTGTGCACCCGTGACCGTCCACACTAAAACTCTAAGATCTCTCTCGTTTCTTAATGGATTTTTGTGTTCTTATACTCTATGGATTCATCTTGAAGAGATGAACACATCCATACGGTTTACATGCATTGAAATCAACTCAAATGAAATGAAGAATTGCTGGAAGCTATCGGGGAGGAGTGTCCATACCTTAGTTCAGGAGGTGAGGCCTCAATTGAATGTGCTCGGCACGTTCGTTGGAGCTGGAAGAGCTTAGGGATGAAGCCTCTGGCCCCATCGAATTGTCTAGGTGCAACTTCCACCAAGCCTGATTTCAAAGCTTGGCCGATAGAGAGAATGGCTGGCCTGGTGAAGGGGCTTCCACTGGGGAGCTCCTTCTCTTGGTCCTGTGCAGGTGTGGGTGAGTTTAATTTGGTTTTGGTGGAGTTTTGAGAGACGTCCTGTTCTGGCCTGAGAATTGAGCTCCAAAATTGAGCTCAATCACTGGGATTTAGGGCAGGAGAACAGTGGGGATGGATTGCTCTTGGCTAGGGGAAGCTCTGTGTGGAGTTTCGAGGAATTCTGTGAAGGTTGATTTCAGCCAACCTTTTGGGCGTGAGGGGGTGGCTGGTTTAAATAGCCATGGCCAGGGCTTCACAAGGGCAATTGATGGTTGGGATCAGCTGCCTAGGGGAGGAGATGAAGAGCTGTGGTGGCCAATTGGGTTGGGACAGCTCAGCAGGTGAGAATTGAATTTTTGAATCAAATTAGCCTTCTCGGCCTGGTGGTTTCCGGCGACTGGGGTGGTGGTCCGGCCAGGGTCAGGTCACCCTCAAGGTCAGGGAGGTCAGGGCTGGGGTTTGGTGCAGTCAATTGGCTTTGGACAAGTGTCTAAGGTTTGATTTAAATGGAAAGATGGGGAGGCTAATTTTAGCATGATTTGGTCCAAGGCATGGTTTAGGCTAGGTGCACCTCCCCAAGGCTTGACTTTGGGTTGGGAGGAATCATTTGGGTCAGCCAAGAGAGAGTGGTGAGGTCTCTTTCCATGGTGAGGTGGCTAAGCTTGGTTTAGAGTGTGCCATGAATATGGTTAAAAGGGCTTAATGAAGGATTAGGAAAGAATCTCCTCTTCTTGCCATTAATGGCTTGGTGAGGTGGAAAGTGGCTTCCATGGCTTCCATGTGGCTTGTACATGGCTCAATGGCTCACATTTGGCTTGGAAAAAGTTTGGTCAGTTTCATAAAAATGGATTTTAAGGATTTTGGATATTTTGGTGGAAATTTGGATGAAGCTTTATTTAGAATTATTTGATCATTGGTTTAGGACTTAGGGATGATTTTAATTGAATTCATGATGAAAAGAGTGTCATATGGACTTTGGATGAATTTTAGGGCTTTTGGATTTGGTGGAAGTGGGCTTTTAGAATGGTTTAAGAAAGTGGGCCTTTCGGTTTGAAAACAAATTGGTGGATGGAAATTTTGTGAAGGATTGGGCCAAACAAATGTTGGGTTTAGTTTATAGATGTGTAATGAGTGATTTGAAACAAATTTGAGGTGATTTGGAGTTGAATTGGGTTTGATTTGGGACTTTTTGGTAAAGGGGTCAAAGTGAGTCAAATTGGGCTAACTTGGGCTAAGGTTGGGCTAATATTAGATTTGATGTAAAATTAATGTTGAGAAATGTTTATGGGAGTGTTACAAAGAGTTTTCAACTTTGGTTGGGCTTTGATTTTGGGATTTGGGCCCATTTGGGTTTATGGTGGATTTAGGCCAAAAATGGGGACTTTGGTTTTGGGTTAGGTTTGGGTGGAGTTTGGGTTCAAATTTGGAGCAAATCTTGTTAGTGTTTTGTTTGTGGGGATATTAGGAAGGTTTAGGAAAAGATTTGGGGTTAATTGGAGTTGAGTTGGGTTAGTTTGGGCTAAGTTTAGGTCATGGGCCAAAATTGGGCTTTAGGCTTCAAATTGAAATTGGATCCAAATGTTCATCAAATTGGCCTTGGATTTGGTCTAAATTGATATTGGGGATATTGAAGTGAAGTTTAGAATTGGATTGGGTCAACATTGAGGTCAATTGGGCTGATTTGGTTTGACATTGGGCTTACTTTGGTTAAAAATGGGCCAAATTGAGGATTTTGGTAAAAGTGGGCTAAATTTGAAAAATTGGCTTATGGTGTAGTAGAACAAAATGAAATTGGTAATATTTGGGATTTTCTGGAATTTTTTGGGAATTTTTGGAATTTATGGATTTTTTGGTTAAAAAGGGCATTTTGGGTATTTGGAGGGTATTGGGAGGTATTTTTGGAATTTTTTGGTATATTTGGCCAAGGATGATCAATTTGAATGGTGGGAAATGTTTAGGATTGGTTTTGAGTAATTTTGGGTAATTTAGGCAATTTTGCAAATTTTGGGTAGCTTCAAGGGCATTTGGTAGGCTTGGCGGGTGTAGGGTCCCAGGGGTCAAAAATTGAAATTTTGAAAAAATGAAGATTGATCAAGTTTGAGTAGAATGGAATCACTTTGTTTGAGCCATGAAGCCATATCAAGCCCATAAGAGTCATGAGAGGACTCATTTGAGGCATTCACTATGTTGTTCCCAACCCTCTTAGCTAAGGGCTTCGGGGTTGAGGACCATCCATATGAATTACCTACATGAGTCAGGAAGTAAAGCTAGGTATGAATGATTTTAGGATTTGGAATGTGTGTGAAAGTGTAATGTGTGCAGGTCAACCCTCACCAGACCAAGCCACCCAGGGTAGTCCTAAGGCCAAAGAGTCCTATAGGGAACTCATCCTTTAAACCTCCACATCTTAACCCTCCAAGTGGCTTAGGGGTTTATAATCAGGCATGTGGGGTTTAAAGGGAGTTAAGAGGTGTTTGAATTTATAAGTGGTGGGTGCCATCTCTAATCCTCTAGGATAGTCAAAGGGAAAACCTAAGGCTAGATCCTGAGTACTAAGGAGAGAGAAGAGAAAAGACCTCATAAAAAATGAGGTCAACAATCCTAGGTTGCCTAAATAAAGACTAGACCTCAACAAAAGTCAGTCAACAATGGCATAACTAGGGTTGGCTAGGTAACTTAATTAGCATCCTACGTGGTTAACCGAGGCAGGAAAGGATTAAGCATGGTTTAATTCTAATGGCATAGGTTAATTTTGATTTTAGGTTCAAAATTAAAGTCTAAAAGTTAGATTTGTGCTTGACATAGGCTTGAATCCAAACCAATTGAAAGCTCAATTTGGTCTAGGAAAATGTCATGAAGCATTTAAAAATCATATTTCATGAAATTGGGTTGATGGCAAGGCTCAATTTAATGGAATTTTGGTTTATGATCAGTTTTGGGCACTTTATTTGAGTTTGGATTCTAGGTTTGAAATTGGGTTCATGGTGTAAATGGGATTTAGATATGATGAAATTAAGTTTAGACTTGAAATTGGGGGAGATTGAAATGGATTTGGTGAGAATTAGGGGTGATTTAGGGATTTTATTCATTTAGGGGCAATTTGAGAATTTTGGCCAATTTTGGTGGATTTGGGTACAATTGGAGACACTGGGTGGTTCAAATTGATTTTGAGGACATTCAGAGTGAATTTGAGATTTTTGGAATTTTTGGAAATGAGGGGCATTTTTGTAAATTTTGGGAATTTGGGGGTATGATGTGAATTTTGATAAAAATTGAGAATTTTGGACAATTCGAATGGTTTTGAGTGGTTTGATTCGATTTTTTGAGAGAATTTGAGAATTTGGGCAATTTTGAGAAATTAAGGTTTTGGGGGTGTTTTGGTAATTTTTGAAAAATTTGGGGCTAAATGCCAAAGTTGTGGCTTTTGGTAAATTTGGCATTTATTGACGATGCTAAGCATAAAAATTCCCTTTTTGAGTCATGAGACCAATGGGAGACCCATTTTGGATTCTCCATGTGTTGGTCCTAGCTAACATATCCAAAGGCTAAGGGCTTGGGGACCACTCACTTGAGTTTCCAAAAGAACAGGGAAAGGTCAAGTGTGAATGATTTTAGGGTTTTGGGATTGGATGTGATATTGATGAGTTTAGGTGTGCAAGTGTGTGACCAGGGCTAACACTAAGGTCAGACAATCCTATGGGTAGTCTTCTTGAGTGCCCCCATGTTGGTTTCATCCTACTAAGTACTAGAAGTCAAAACCATACATGCAGAACTCTAAGAAGAGTAAAAAGGTCTTTAAAATTTCTAATGAGGTAGGTTTCCATCACTAGTCCTCTAGGATAGTTAACAAGAAATTCCTAAGGCTAGATCTTAGGCTTCTAAAGAAGACAAACTAGACCTCAACAAAAGTGAGGTCAACACACCAACACCTTTTCCTCAAAGGCTTCATAAAAAAAATTAGATAATAAATTGTCAGATTTCTATAAAGTTTTAAGAAGCTTATAGTCTATATTATTTATGCTAAAATATAGGATGGTTACCCACTTATGTTACATTGACTGAGGAATGTAGCCCAATCTTAGCAAAGAAATTGTGATACAAATTTAATGAACAAGGGAGCTTACCATTCAGTGTGTAAAATAAAAAAGATTTTTAGATAAAGCTATTTATAACATAAGAGTCAATATAAACAACATGCCTCTTTCTATTTATAATTGAGCAAGATTATAAGAGATCCAACCCACTATAGTGATTACGTAGTTAATTGACCAAGTGTTTGTGAAGGTTGACAAGTTTACCTTCCCCTGTTGTAGATACGTCGGAACATAAGGAAATCCCCATCATAATTGTTAAACCCTTTTTAGTCACTTGAAGAGTATTGATTAATGAGTACGAGGGGAGAACGAATCTTGAGAGTTAATGATCAGGAGGTAACTTTTAATGTTATAAAATCAATGAAGTGTCCCCAAGGCTCTAACAATGCTCAATGCTATAGGGCAAATGTAGTAGCATGTGTAGTTGATAGCTAATTTATTTAATAAAAAGAAGTAAACTTAGTAGAGCAAGTGATGGTTGAGGATTGTAGCAAGAATGCTATAGAAGAATTTGTTATATTTCTTAGGTGAAACCTAGAGTGGTTAGGGATAGAATCAGCCTTCAGTTTCATCCATAAAAGAAGCTCTAGATTTAGACGTAAAAGGCCTCCTATACACCTCAAGTACGCACATCTAGGAGAATAGTCTTCTCGGACCATCATGATTTTTGTTGAGTTTAGAATTATATTAGGGGAAATTGATGAGAGCCATATATTAGAAATTAGTTTATAGGATTTTTCAGCCGAGTCAATCATTGCATATTTTTCAGAAGATTACTACCAATGTGAGATGAAGAGATTACAAAAAAATCTTAACAAGGATGAGGAGAGGAACACTTGTATTTAGAAAGATTTAAGGTTAGAATTGAAATTTGATGACTTAGGCAATATTGTTCTAGTACAGTTAAAATTTAGGCAGATTGAACTAGGATTAAAAAAAAAGGCAATTTGATCATGGAGAAAATTTGAAGGACTAATTTAATTGATTTGGGCTAAGTAGGTTAAACCAAGCACCACTTGGGAGGCAACACAAGCATCATTGTGTGCTTTGATTCATGTTGGATTTTGATTTGTTTCTATTTTTTTTGAATTTTCATTATGTGTGCATTTAATTTGAAATATGTTATATTAGTGGTATTAAGTGGACTTACTAGAGTTGGATTTAAGTGAACGTGTTTAAAAAGCTTGTTATGCACTCTTTTGATCTCTCTATGATTTGCCTATGTCTAAGATGTTCTATGTTCTTGTGATGATACATTTTATGTGTGATGTATTACCTGAACCACATATGTAGATGTAAATGTTTATAGTTTCTATTGATGTGACATGATACAATGATGTAATATAAATACTCTATTATTGCATTAATCTTTCTTGAGGCATTCATTAAATAATAAAAATAATGGGGGATGGGAGAGTTATGTATATATAATTGCCTTAAAGTAGTTTACATACCTAAGCATTAGATGTTACTTTAGAGAATTGATTCATGATAGGATTTTTGGTGAATTGATAAGGTTATAACATAAATTCTTAAGAACTGTGAATGTTCATTAAAAAGAGACATGGTTTGCGGGGGGTGGGGGGCGGGGGGCAGGGGGTGGGGGGAGGGGGCAGTGAATTTCTAATAATTACTTTTATTTTGGTTTTTTCTACCTGAAGCATGAGAAGACCCTAACAATTAAAAAGGTTTAATTAAGAAATATAATTAATTAATTAGAGCTAATTAAGCCTTTAAATCATCAACTCCAATAATCTTCTTGACCTTAATTTTTTGATGGATTATAATATTCAGGGATTCATATTAAGAAGTAATGAAGAATTATCAATTGAAGGAGATGAGACATTCAAGATCATGAAAGACAAGATTTACTAAATATAATATTTCTCAGAAGGATTAAAAATGTTTCTGAACTAAAAAGAAGAAAAGAAAATGAAAAACATCATGCATGGGCTTGACTCAAAAAACAAAAATATAGCAAGTCTGTTTAGAAGAAGCTTGAGATTGAGCATGAAAAGCAAATGCTGGTGTCCAAGCTCTTTCCTAATTAATAAAACATAAACGTATTTTAATTAAATTCATAAATATTGTATTTAAAAAAGTCAAAGTATTAGGTTATTTATTTGCTAATTAATTAACTTAAGAATATCTCTTGATAATAAAAAAAAACTAATTCATTAGATTAATAACTTTATGATCATCATAGGCAAAACAAAGGAGTGAATTGGACATAGACTAAGCTATTAGAGATTAATGAAAGTTGAATATTTAGATGTTATTTGCACATCATTTATTATGAATTATATAATCTTATGAAAGAATCTAAAATTTCGATATGAAAGTTATAAAAATTAGTTAAATATATCAAATTTTAAGATATGAGATTACACGAGGGTAAGTAGTAAGTAATTTTAGGGGAATTAATAAATCAAATTTGTGGTATTTTCCATCATACATTTGATGCTTTGCTTCCTGATTATGATAATTTTATGCTTGCGGAAGGTTTTTTTGCTATGTTTTACAGGTTATAGGTGTTGAGAACAAGTCGAGAAGCCAAATAACCAAGTTGGATCAAACAATAAGACTGACATACCTATGTTATCCCTTTGAGTGAGGAACATTCAAACAAGCAAAGGAAGTTGCATAGTTGTGTAGGTTTGCAATGTACCTACGCAGTCTTAAGACATACTAACATCACACTCAGTGTACATACACCAGGTTCCACCCAAGAGTAATTTTAGCATGGTTTTAGATGCAATTTGGGTTGTGGCTATTGAACGAGACTTAGGAGAAGATAATGGATATATTGGCTATTTGGAAGCAAATTCTTCTATGATTTTAGAGGAGTCTTGTTGTGCCCTTCATAATTCTCCTTTGTTTTTCCTTTGGGGAAGATTTGTAGGGTAATATTCTTTGAGAGCTTTTGGAGAGTTGAGAGGGAGAGATTATTGTGTACTTGTATGAGGAAGATCAAGAAAGAGCTTGCATTATATAGGGAAGATTATAAGATATTGTAAGGAGAGATTGGCTCAGATTTAAGTTTCTATATCTTCTTATGAAATTTTGTTAATGCTTTCAATACAGATTTTTGTGTTTTATTCCCTCATGCATTGTAGCAAAAAAAATTTCATACTTCCTGTGTTGTGAGGCATATGATTTCTACATTATTTTATCCTTGAATTTTTCCCTTAAAGTTCTTTTGTTCTTAGCTTTCAATATGCTGATGTGTTAAACTTCTGATCTTCATTTAATTCTATTTTGGCAAATTTAAAATTTAAAACTCTTTTGATCAATAATTTTTAACCATCGACAAGAAAATAAGTACCTTGACACACATTAAAATGGTGAAATAGATATTTTTCTAGTAAGAGAGTACAACCTTGATAAGGGACTAGAGAATTTTTTGGAAAACCTTGCATGATTAAGCCCTTTTAGAGTAATATAGGCTTTCAATACGATTTATAACCTATAAATAGGTTATGGAGGACATATCCATAGTTTTCAAAAATAATGTTGATAACTCATCAAAGAACATTGAGGATTCACTAGAATGATGTCACAGAAGAATGAACATTTTACCTCTACAAAACCTCAATAACTTTAGCACTATTTTCTATTTTATGCATTAGGATTACAGAACCCTTTAACTTCCTATAAATCCGAACTCTTTAAAATAGATTCATAGGTTTAGTAAAGTAAAACTTTGCATACTAGAAAAATTCTAAGTTTCCTTATAGGATTGATACATGGACTCGTAATCCTTATATTGGTTGATCGACACATATACTTGAGTGATTGGTCGATCGCTTTACAAAAATATCCTTCGTTGCCTATGTTTTAAATATATTCTGAGAAAACACAACACTATTTATTGTGAGTATTCCTGGGTATGTCCTAGAATTTAATTAACTATAATGATACAACATCTTGGGAATCTATTTAAATAAAAAATAAAATAAAATTCATTTTGTATGTTGATTTGGTTATGAAGGTCTTTGTATAAGATTTTTCCCATTTCAATTCTCAGTTTGAGTATGGTTTGATTTACTTTAGACCTCTCTTCTATAGTATTTGTTACATGATTTTTTTCTTTATAAATATCTTAATAGAAACTCTTATTTATTTATATTTGGTCTTATTCACCCTCAATCTTTCCTTTCTTTAATTATTTATTTAAGAAGGGTGACCTAGAGAGTGGGTTCTAAAGTGGATGTATGCTATGGAGGCCATTACAGTTAGAATGAGAAAAGGGTGAAAATAAAATCAAGCATCTTCACTAAAAAATGAGACTATCTCACCATATTAGGTGTTATATTTTTGTTGGTCAGTCTTTTTCTCTTAGTTTATCTATTCAGCTAACATGATTTTACAACCTTGAGTAGATTTAATTTTTGATTGTTTCTTTTATGGTATGTCCATGAAGGTTAGTGAGATGAGTCAATTTAATGTGATTTTATCTGCATGTTGTCATTCCATTTAGTTTCTATTTCACCATAATTATCATGATTTTATGATTGTGGAAGGTTATTTATGCTATTTTGTAGGTTATAGGTGTTAAATATGCAAAACTGAGTGAAAACGTAGGAAATATAGCTGTCTGGCTAAGTCAAGCCTGATCGAGGCGTGGCCATACCTGATCTGGACTTGAAAATACTAGAATTAGCATGACCATCATAGTTTTAGGTGTGACCATGCTAGTTTCAGGCATGGTCACACAATCAGACTGCCATATCCCATTTTGGAAAATATTTTCAGCAATTTTAGCTGGATCATTAAATGGAAAGCTAGGGCATGAATAGAAAAACATTGCTTTAGGGGAAGATAGAGCTGGAAGAGGCTTGGGTCCTAATGTTGATGGTTTTTGAGAGTTTTCCTTAGTTAACCTCTTCCACTTTTGGGGGTGAGGTACCAAGGGTTATTCCTATCTTTTTCCTTGTATAATCTTTTTGAGAGGTTATTTTGTGAGAGTAGAGTTGTCTATTGTTGAAGAGGAAACAAATCATTTTGTAAGTGTTTTCTTTTTTAGTTCTCCTTGAAACAATGGTTTTAATGGGATGCTTTTCTTGGTTTTTTTCTATCATGCATAACTAAACTTCCTTTTGCACCTCTATGATTTATGAGATGTGTTTTGTTGTTTTCTTTTATGATTTCTATCCTTGTATAAGTTTCCTAAGAAATAAGGGCTTTTCATTGTTGTGTTACACACACACACACACAAACACACACACACACACACACTCTTAGAGGCGAACACCCAAGTAGCTAATGGTGATCTAAGGAATTTTCCTGCATAACCTGAAACTAATACCATTACCTTAGTGGAGGATGTTGTTGAAGATTTATTGAATTTACCATAACAAGAGCATGCTGGTTTGGACCCTCCCATTATATTTATCACCTTGTGTCCCTTCACCTCATTTAAATGAGGAGATGCAATAGAACCTAGAATCTGAGTGGCAAATTTTGAGGGGCAGGAAAAAAAGAAGATCCCTTGGGATCCAAAGAACCCTCACGAGGATAGTTACATTTTTGAAGCAGGCAGCTCTTACTCAACTAGAAGGGAGTCTCTTTCTAGACTCACAAGAAGGAGATCTAAACCCTCCCACCATGATTAACCTTCTTTGTTGGAATCTAAGTATGATTGCACGCCCCCTATCTCTAAGAAGGCTACAACATCTCAACATGAGCATAAACTGTGGTGCATAGCCATTTTAAAAGCTTTGGCTCATACTAATCCCATAGGTTTTTGAAAGCTTTCCATGGGTTTCATCACTTTGCTAACATTAATAATAAGATTTGGTTGCTTTGTAGACAGGAGGTTAACTACTCCATCATCATCATCCATCCTCAATTTTTCCACTATTCCTTCTATATAGGTGGTCATTCTGGCTATGCCGCTAGTCTTTATGCAGACTATACCAAAAGTGCTAGATTGGAACTCTGGCATGCACTCCTCACAATCAGCAACTCCCTGAATGGCTGCTGGTTGGTTGGGGATTTCAATCATATTGCTTCCCCCTCTGAAAAGCTTGGTGATAGGCCTCCTAATTTATCCACCTTGACTATTTTTAATGATAATATCCTATTTGCTGGGTTATTTAACTTGGGCTTTCAGAGCCCTAACTTTACTTGGAGAAGAGATCAGTTATGGAAAAGACTAGACAATAACTTGGTAAATGATTGCTAGTTGCAGGCTTTTATGCACCCAAATGTTACCCATCTTAGCCTAGCAGGATCTTATCACAGACCCCTCTTCATTTTAATTACTGCTTCATCTATTCAAGGTCCTTCCCCCTTCGGATATTTGAATATGTGGTCTAGGCACCCAGATTTTCTTTAGATTATCTCATCCAGCTGAAGTGGCATTACACACTCTAACCCATTAATTAAGCTTTGGCCGTTGCAGAAGCAAGTAGGTCTTGCACTTAACACTGGAATTCAAATACTTTTTGTGATTTTTTCAAATTGGTGGACCAAGCTGAGAGGGATTTGGTGAACATAGAGAAGGATGCTGCCTTTGGATTAGTGGATGAGTACTCCTTGTTAGAAGTAAATGAGAAGCTCCATACCACAGTGGCCTAGCAAGAAGCATTTTAAGATAGAAAGCTTAAGACAACAGGTTCCTAGATCGGGATAGAAACACAAAATACTACCATGCTTGTATCAAGTTTAGAAGAAAATGCAATGCCATTCACAACATTAAGAATGCTCAAGGGAGATGGTTGCATGATCATACCGACATTACCCAGGATGCAGTAAAATTTTTTCAACAATTACTCACTTGTTCTACCTCTAATAGAGTTCCCATAGATCAAACTTTCTTCCTTTAGAATAACTCTTATACTAGTGCACTGTATCTTGCTGATATTCCACAGGAGGAGATTTGAACTACCTTAACCAGTATAGATAGTGGTAGGACCGCTGGCTCAGATGGCTTTTCATCTGACATTTACAAGAAGGCTTGGGTGGTTATCAAATAGATGTGATAAGGGTCATTCAATGCTTTTGCTAGGGTAATGACCTCCCTAACTACTTTTGTGCCTCAAACATTGTTTTAATTCCTAAATCCACTCTAAAGGAAAAGTTGAGCCATTTCCGATCTATTAGCCTTACAAATGATATCAGTAAAATCATTGTGGGAATGTTACAACCCCACCTTACTCACCTAATCAGTCCCAAACCGACAAATTTTGTCAAAGGGATGTGCATTGGGGATATTGTGCTTTTAGCCCAAGAGTTGCTCTATGATCTAGATGAGCCTTGTAGAGGAGGAAATTTCATTTTTAAACTAGATTTACATAAGGACTATGACACTATCCATTGGGACTTCATTTTGGAGACATTATGGGCTAAGGTCTTCCCTAGTGAATTCTTTAACCTCATATCAAGATGGTTTAGTGCTAATGCTCACTACATCCTTCTTAATGAGAGAACCCATGGATTTTCAAGACTATCAGGGGCTTACAACAAGGAGATTCACACTCCCCCACCATATTCATTCTTGCCTTAAATTACTTATGAAGACTGCTAGATAGAACAATTATAAACAAACCCATTATTATATCATCACAAGTCAAATATAGCTGTAAGTCACCTAACTTATGTTGATGATATCATTCTTTTTTCCAGGGCTAACAAGGTTGCAGTAAAGCACATCAACAATTTTGTGAAGCTGTTCCAGCTATAATCTGGCATGTTGTTTAATTTTGAGAAATGTAACATCATCCCCAGCAGTAGGACTTCTCCCAACAAAAAATAGTATATTGCTGAATTTACTGGCTTCACTATTGCTTTTACTTCTCTTCATTAACTTGGGGTGCCTTTAATCAGAGTTAGAGTCAAGCAAGTAATGATTGATGTTGTAATAGGTAAAATTAACTCCCAACTTAATTGTTGTATCTCTTCCTTCTTGTTCAATGGGGGTAGAATCACCCTCCTAAAGTGCATATTAACCACATTCCCATTCTGTATTCTACAAATGGCAATCATGAAAAGGAGTACATAGCTACACTTGGAAAGGTGCTTTAACAGGTTTCTTTGGTCTGGTCAGAGGAATCAACTCCAATGGGCTAGCTGGCAGAAAGTGGCTAGGCTTTCTATGGCTGGTGGTCTTAGCTTTAAGGCTCTGAAACAGACACAACAGATCAATATTTGCAAACTATGGATCAAATTCAGAAAACAAGTTTTTATTTGGGCTAAGTTCATGCTAAGAAAATACTATAAAGAGCCTCATCCAAATCTGGTGATCAGGAAGCATGGAGATTCTAGAATCTGGATTAATTTACTGAAGATTAGGCAACAGACGGAAAAGTTTGTTTTATGGGACCTGGGCTGTGGGATTGTTCATTTTTGGTTGGTCTCTTGGTGTCCTGAAGAGCTTTTACTCCCCAAACTTGATAATATCAATCCTCACCTTAAAGCGACTGATTGTTAGGAAGAATATAGTTGGTCTAGTACCACACTAAATTTTATGTTAGATGAGAGCTTAATTGCTATCATATCCAGCTTTCCTTTTGACAAGAATCAGAAGGATAAAGTTGTGTTGCAAAACTATACACACCATTACCTTACAAAACTCATTTACTCTATGTTCTAGCAATGGGATCCTAACCTCTAGGGGGAGAGCCCGTGGAATAAATTCCTTACACCTTCAATTTCAATCCTATGCTGGAGAATCTTTCACAAACTCCTCCCCACTGATAATCTTCTTAGGTTTAAAGGGTTAAGATGCCCTTCCAGATGTTGGCTTTGCAAGGCAGCTGAGGACTCAATTACACACATGTTCTTTGAATACCACTTCTCCCAGAAGGGTTGGGTTGAATTCATTAAGGGCTAGGACCTCAACACTTTGCTGTTATGGTGGGTGCATTGATCACAGAAAAATACATTAAGAAATTCATATCTATTTTTGATGAAATTGCACTTTAAAGAAAGGTATTTCCTTTATTTTACTGCAGGAATGAAGATTTACAAGTGATGGAAGCAAAAAGCATGAAATGGAGCGAATTTGGATCAAAAAGGAAGAAATTGATGCAAAATGAACTAAGTCGCCGACAGCGAGATCGAGGACGCCGACGGCGAGATCACGAGGAGAATTTCTGAAGGAATTATAACTACCTCGCCGACAGCGAGCCCGAGCCCGCTGACAGCGAGATCGCGCGGTTTGAAGACCTTCTAGAAGCCCCACTGACGGCGAGGTCGTTTCCCGCCGACGGCGAGACAGTTCAAAATGCATATACATTGAACCTGGACGCTTTTTGAAGAGGTGTTTAAGCATCCCTTGGACCTTTGCCTACCTCTATAAATAGAGGACAAATTTTAGTCTTTTTGTGTGTCTTTTGTGTGTCTTATGTGTGTCTTTTGTGTGTCTTTTGTGTGTCTTTTGTGTGTCTTTTGTGTGTCATTTGTGTGTCATTTGTGTGTGTCTCTGGAGTCTTAAGTAAGTTTATTTAGAGAGTCTTAGTGAATCTTTAGTGAGTTAGAAGTGTGTTGTACTAGAAGGAAAAGTCAAAGGAACTTCAAGGAGTCTGCTTGGGGAGGAAATTAAGATAAGTATCTTTGTTTATTGTTGTTAACTTTAAATGAAATCCATGCTTTGTTTTATTCCCATGCTTTCTGAGTAGTTTTCTTAGTCTTTCTCCTTGTTTATGAAAATTATGCGAATTGATGAAATTAAATAGAAGTACCTAATGTATTAAAATAAATTGTGATAATTTTTACTTAGAACTTAATTTACTTTCAATCTGGCCGATTGATGTGTTAAAATATGTTGAAGTATCAACTATAGTAAAAATTACATCCAATATTCGGGGAAGTCAAAAGCCTTGGAAGGAGGGTGCAAATAAATAGGAAATATTATTTATCGGACGTAGAATTGGACATTTTAGTGTGACGAGACTAAAATATTCAAATTGGTCCTATTGTTTAAGAGCTAAAGTGTAGATGTTAGCCCTCGAGTGAGGGGAACGTGGGAGCTACGAAGTGGCGACCGAGTATCCTCCCGGACTTAGCCGCAGATTCAGTAATCAAACATAGTATTAGTCAATATTCTTTGCACCTGGACCAAAGGGTAAAGATTAGGAATGCTCCTATTTGTCACAATACAATTCAAGAATTCTATTTAGATTCATCATTCACTTAATTTTCTAAAAACAAGGAGGAGGATACTTTTTCTGAATTATTTAAATCAACTTTATTTCAAGCATTAGTTTACATTAGTTGTTGTAGTTACTTTAAATTTCTGTTTACTATATTAGTAAGTATTTCCTTTTAATTTTAGCTGATACAATTCTGTTAAAAACTTCTCTGTGGGATCGATAACCAGGACTCCACTAGAGGCCTGTATTACTTGATACGATACGTATACTTGCGTAGAATCCACATTAAACATTCAATCATAAAATCAAATATATATATATATATATATATATATATATATATATATATATATATATATATATTAAAGCGGGATCAAGTTTTTGGTGCCGTTGCTATTAACATAATTTGCAAACATATAAAAAGTGGGTCAAGTTTTTGGCGCCGTTGCCGGGGAAGTAAAGAAATTATTTATTAGAGTAACGGACTATTTTAAAATTTATTTGGCAAAAATTGTATGCGAAAATTTGGAAAAGAAAATTTAATACCTTACGATTCAGAATTAGAGCGTACAATTAAAAGAATTAGAAAACAAAAAAGAGAAATTATAAATTTAACACAAATGGCAAATATTCCTGAAAATGAAAATATCAATCAACAGAGACCATTACGAGATTATGCCAATCCTACATTAGATGAAATTCATTTAACTATTCAAAACCACGATGTAGTCTGCTCATTTATTTGAACTTAAACCTGCAATTATCCAAATGGTACAAAATAATCAATTTAGTGGTTCAACTACTGAAGATCCTAATTTACATCTTGCTAGTTTTTTTGAACTATGTGCTACTTTTAAATATGAAGGAGTATCTAACGATGCTATTAAACTTAGACTTTTTCCTTTATCTTTAAGAGATAAAGCTAAAATGTGTTTAAATTCATTAGCGCCTGGATCTATTAAAACTTGGGGAGAGTTATCACAAAAATTTCTATCCAAATATTTTCCACCATCCAAAACTGCTAAGCTTAGAAATGATATAACTTCTTTTACTCAGTTTGATGGAGAATCAATATATGAAGCTTGAGAGAGATTTAAAGAACTTCTTAGGAAATGCCCACATCATGCGTTATCAGATTGGTTAATTATTCAAACTTTCTATAATGGATTAGTAGGATATTTAAGATCAATCATCGATGCTACTGCTGGAGGATCATTAATGTCAAAACCATTTGATGAAGCTTATGCACTAATCGAAGAAATGACAACCAATAATTTTCAATGGCCTGCTGATAGAATGAATCCGAAAAAGATAGCTAGTATTCATGAAAATGATGCAATATCTATGTTAGCTTCGCAAATCGCTGTTGTATCTAAAAAATTAGATCATTTTGGAATGAATTACTCTCCAACTATATTAGAAGAAAATTCATCTGGACAACTTATAGAATCCCAATCTCAATATGAAACTATAAATGCAATTAATAACAGACCCAATAATCCTTATGCAAATTATTATAATCCTGGATGGAAAAATTATCCTAATTTTAATTGGAATAATAACACAACTAATCAACCATGGATGAATAACATAACACAAACATTAGGAAATCTCTCTAATCAAGGAAATTCAAATTATAAACCTAATTATCCACCTGGATTTAATAATAATAACCCACAATTTAAAGATAAGAAATTATCTTTAGAAGAATTAATATTAAATATGGGTCAACATTTACAAAATCAAGGAAATCAATTACAAATACAAGGAAACCAATTACAAAATCAAGGAACAGCTATTAAAAATATTGAAACTCAACTGGGACATATCGCTACTGCACTTAATAATATAATACATGGAACATTTCCTAGTAATGTGGAAATAAATCCCAAAGATAAGGGAAATGAACAAATTAAAGCGATACAATTACGAAGTGGAAAAGAATTATAACCTCGAATTCAAAAAGAACTTGAAAGTCCAAAAGAGGAAGTGAAAATTAAAAAGGAAAAGAATCAACAAGATCTAAACTTAGAAAATCCTTTAATACCAATGAAAATTTCTGTTGAAAAACCTCCACCACCATTTCCTCAACGACTAATTCAACATAAAAAAGATAAACAATTTGCTAAATTCCTTGAAATTCTAAAGAAATTAACAATAAATATTCCTTTCGTAGAAGCTTTAGAACAGAAGCCAAATTATGTAAAATTTATGAAAGATATTTTAAATAAAAAAAGAAAACTTACCGATAATGAAATGGTCGCACTTAGTGAAGAGTGTTGTGCTATTATTCAGAAAAAGCTTCTTGAAAAATTAAAAGATCCTGGTAGTTTCACTATACCCTGCGCTATTGGAGAAAAATTCTATGGAAAAGCTTTGTGTGACTTAGGAGCAAGCATCAATCTAATGCCTCTATCAATTTTTAAAAGATTAGGATTTGGAGAAATTTCACCTACTTCGAGTAACTCTTCGATTAGCCGATCGTTACGTTACATATCCTAAGGGAGTTATTGAAGATGTATTAGTAAAAGTGGATAAATTTATCTTCCCTGTAGATTTTATTGTTTTAAATATGGAAGAAGATAAAGAAATTCCTATCATTTTAGGAAGACCATTTTTAGCCACTAGAAAAGCTATGATTGATGTTCAGAAAGTAAAATTAACTATGAGAGTAAATGACCGAAAAGTAACTTTTAATATTGCTAAATCAATGAAATATCCTGCGTTAGAAAAAGATGATGAGTGTTTTCGAATGGAAGTACTCGATCATTTACAAAGAGAACATTTTAAAGAATATTATGAAGAAAAATTAGAAAAAGAAAATACTGAATTAATTGAAAAAGCCAATATAAATGAAGAACTAGATTATATTCAAGATAAATTTGAATTTTTGGATAACACAGAAAACTCTGAAAAAAATATAGTTCCATCGATTATTAAACCTCCTGAACTTGAGTTAAAAATGTTACCTAATCATTTGAAATATGCTTATTTAGGTAATTCTTCAACTCTACCCGTTATTATTTCATCTGAATTAAATGAATCTCAAGAACAAAAACTTTTAGATACATTAAAAAAATATAAGAAAATTTTTAGTTGGACTTTAGCAGATATTAAGGGAATTAGTCCTTTAATCTGTATGCACAGAATTATTTTAGATAATGAACATAAGCCTAAAGCTGATCCGCAAAGGAGATTAAATCCGATAATGAAAGAAGTAGTCAAAAAGGAAATTTTAAAATGGTTAGATAATGGTATTATATATCCTATTTCTGACAGTGGTTGGGTAAGCCCAATTCACTGTGTACCTAAAAAAGGAGGAGTGACCGTAAAAGCTAATGAAAATAATGATCTTATCCCTATAAGACAAGTTACTGGATGACGAATATGTATTGATTATAGAAAATTAAACACAGCCACCAGGAAAGATCACTTCCCTTTACCATTTCTAGACCAGATGTTAGATAGATTAGCCGGACATAAATATTTTTGTTTCTTAGGTGGATATATCGGTTATCATCAAATACAAATTGCTCCTGAGGATCAAGAGAAAACTACATTTACTAGTCCTTATGGAACTTTCGCTTTTCGAAGAATGCCTTTTGGATTATGTAATGCACCTGCAACATTCCAGAGATGTATGGTGTCTATATTTAGTAAATTAATTGATAATGGAATAGAAGTATTTATGGATGATTTCTCTGTATTTGGAACAACATTTGACACATGCTTAAATCATCTTGAAAAAGTATTTGAAGTATGTGAGAAAATTAATTTAGTTCTTAATTGGGAGAAATGTCAATTTATGGTTACAGGCGGCATTGTATTAGGGCATAAAATTTCGGAAAAGGGCATGGAAGTAGACCCTGCAAAAATTCAAGTTATAGCTAAATTACCACCTCCAACTACGGTAAAAGGGGTAAGAAGTTTTCTTGGACATGCTGGATTCTACAGACGTTATTTTAAAGATTTTTTAAAAATTACTAAACCTCTATGCCAACTTCTTGAAAAGGACAAGAAATTTGAATTTACAATTGAATGCCTGAATGCTTTCGAATTATTAAAAGATAAATTAATTACAACACCTATAATAGTTTCACCTAATTGGGAGAAACTATTTGAGCTTATGTGTGATGCTAGTGATTATGCTATAGGAGCGAGTTCTTGAGCAAAGATACGATAAGATTTTCAAAGTTATATACTATGCTTAGTAAAACTATAAATGATGCCGAAATAAATTATACGATTCTCGAAAGAGAATTATTAGAAATTGTATATGCTTTTAATAAATTTCGGCATTATCTAATAGGAACTAAATGTATTGTGCATACTGATCACTCCGCTATTAAGTATTTAATGCAAAAGAAAGATTCTAAACCAAGATTAATTAGATGGATATTATTAATGCAAGAATTTGATTTTGTGATCATTAACAAAAAGGAACTGATAATCAAATTGCAGATCATTTATCAAGATTAGAAAATCATGAATTATCTGATACTGATAATGAAATTTTAGACAGTTTTCCTGATGAACAACTTTATAATATAAATGAGTGGAGAATACATTGGTATGCTGATATAGTAAATTATATTGTAAGTGACATTTTACCACCTATGTTAACTTTACAACAACAGAAAAAATTCATTCATGATACTAAAACATACTTTTGGGATGAACCATACTTATATAAGCAATGTAAGGATTTAATTGTTAGAAGATGCGTGCCTTATGAAGAAACTGAACCAATCATTCAAAAATGTCATGATTCTGATTTTGGAGGATATTTTGGAACAGATAAAACTGCATATAAAATTCTACAATCTGGATTCTATTGGCCTACTCTATTTAGAGATGTATACAGATATATAAAAACCTGCGATAAATGCCAAAGAATAGGAGACATATCGAGAAAAAATTAAATGTCTCTGAATTTTATATTAGAAGTTGAAATTTTTTATGTTTGGGGATTAGATTTCATGGGACCTTTTATTCCTTCATTTGGACACTCATATATATTAGTAAGTTGTTGATTATGTTTCTAAATGGATCGAAGCACAAGCTTTACCTAGGTGCGACGCTAAAAGTGTTTCAAAATTTTTAATGAAAAATATTTTTACTAGATTTGGAATGCCGAGAGTGATTATCACCGACGGAGGAACTCATTTTAGAAACAAATATATTCACAAACTAGTAGAAAAATATAATATTATGCATAAGGTATCAATCGCTTATCATCCACAAACTAGTGGATTAGTCGAAGTTTCTAATCGAGAGATTAAGCGTATATTAGAAAAGTTTGTAAACCCTAATAGATCAGACTGGTCTATAAGACTAGACACTGCATTATGGGCACACAGGACTGCTTATAAAACTCCGATTGGAATGAATCCTTATAGCCTTATATATGGAAAAACTTGCCACTTACCAGTTGAATTAGAACATAAAGCATATTGGGCGATTAAAGAATTTAATCATAATATGAAAGAAGCTGGTGAGAAGAGATTGTTACAATTAAATGAATTGGAAGAACTAAGGAATGAATCATATGATAATGATAGGATTTATAAAGAAAGGATGAAATTATGGCATGATCGGAAGATTAATCAGCAAAATTTTGAACCAGGACAAGAAGTTCTACTATATAATACTAGATTGAAATTATTTCCCGGAAATTGAAATCTCGATGGTTAGGACCTTTCACCATAACTCGGATATTTTCATATGGAACTATAGAAATTGAGGATCCAAAAATAGGAAATAGATTTAAGGTAAACGGACATAGATTAAAACCATATTTTGAAAGTAGAAGACCAAATTTTAAAGAGGTTTTAATGCTTAGTCAACTCGATTACTAACCGAAATTAGGTCGGGTCGACGACGTTAAACCAAGCGCTTTATGGGAGGCAACCCATAGTAGTCTTTTATTTTTAATTATCTACAAATTAGTGAGTCTATATTATTAAAACAAATCTTACTACTCAAATTTTTAATTAGAATCATCACAACTTCGAACCTATATGATGAGATCAGAAAATATTCGGACCAGAGTGAAAATGGGCGATTTTTACGAATCTCGCCGACAGCGAGCCCGAGCCCGCCGACAGCGAGATCGTGTGCCATGACTTAATTTGGTTTTATAACTAGCTCGCCGACGGCGAGAAACTTCCCGCCGACGGTGAGGCAGTTGAAATTTTGGTTTCTTAAAGATTTTCGTGCGGTTTTGGACGGATCTAAGCCATTTCTTTGTAGGAAATTATCCCAAATCCAATTTTACACCATTTTCTTCCTTAGAAACGACTAGAGACCAATCCTTTCAATCCGAAATGGCACCCAAATTCTTAGAAACCACAAAATCTGAAGTTTTCAACCGAAGAAAATTCGTCAGATCGGAGGCGCAGCGTATCTTCAACAAAGGCTTGATGAAGAAAATACTTATTAAAGAAAGGGGATTTGTCAACAGAGGAGTAAGAATTCCACTACAAAAATCGAAGAAATGATCGCACAGCTGCATTGGGAGGTATTTTGTTATACGACATCCGCTGTAGTTATTCCAGTAGTTAAAGAGTTTTACTCTAATTTACATGCGATCAACAATGGAAATGTCTATGTCAGAGGAAGATGGGTAACATTTACTCCTTCAAGTTTAAATGAATTGTTTTCTATAGAGAATACCTCTGTTTGTCATTATTCCAACTTTGTGCCTTCAAGATACAATATGAACGAGATAAATAGATACCTGACTGACGAACCTGATGATTCGCGAAGACGGGTATGTCAGTTATTCTGCATTACTTCTTAACCCTGTCTCGATGCACTGGCATTTCTTTATCTCATCAAAATTATTACCTACTATGAGAGTAAATGAAGTTTCAAAGGAATGTGCTATATTAAACTACTGTATTCAAATTGGACTACCTATCGATGTTGGATCAATAATAGTAAAGTCTGCATTGGGATCGATTGTGCATGGGTCGGTTCATGGACTTGGACACCCATCGACTATATTTGCTTTATGCTCGTCGTACCAAGTTTCTTATGAGGCTTGGGAAAAAGTACTTTTGCCATGGAGACCATTTGATCCTACTGATATGTTTCCAACCTTAGATAACAATGATGAGATTACCATTATTTCTGACAGAGCATCACAGAACAATCCTTTAGCAAGGCCCCTTACTGATAAAACTAATTTCATTTTGAAGAAGATTAAAGGATTGGAGAAAGAATTGCAAAATGTGATGAATTCCATCGACAATATCTCTGATATGTTTGATCACATTGACTGGAGGATGAAGGAGCACTTTGATCATACTGGACATATATTAGCCACCTCAAGAAATGAAAGTGGAGGAGGACTAGGACATCCTGGTCTTATCTATGCACTCTGCCAATTATCCGGGGTAGAGGCAAGAGATGATGAGGAATGGGTTGAACCTATGAAACCCATTACTCGAGCTAATATAACGAAATATGAATCCCACGAAGGATGGAGATCCAGGACAAGAGATTATGTACCTTCTTCAAGTAGAGATATACCCTCTACTAGTTATGAACCCCTCGGCACACCACTCCTACCCTCGAAGATCCGATGAATGAGTTAACCCTGAGTAGAAAGAGTTTTGAGCTATTTGGAGAAAATATGGAAAGAAGATTTGAGCATATAGACCAAAGGATTGGAGGCTTGGAAAGAAGACATGATTATGATAGCGAATATCTCCAGCGTCATTCAGAGTACGAAATTGCATATTATGAGGCTGAACGTCGATATAGGAGTGGTGATTTAGATGTTGTCTTTCCTGAGTGCCCCCACTATACACAAGATGCCGACTCGCTCGGCCTTCTCGAAGCATAGAGATCAGGGAGATGATATAGCCTGGGATTTTGATGCAGAAGATTAGAGCCTTTATTAAGTTTGTTTGGTTTGTTTAGATTTATTGTTATTTTGGAAACTTTATTATTCTGTATGTAATTATTCTGTACTTTTTGTGGACTGTGGATGTTGGTATGTTTGCTTATGCTATGATGTTAGACTTATTATGTGTGTTAAATTAGTTGCAAATTTTTTTTTATATATAGGATGTTAGTTTAAGTTTTTATAAGTTATGAACTTTTAATATTGTTTAGATTGTTTTAATATTTTTTTTAAGTAGGTTAGTTGATTGTATGTGTAGTAATAGATTAAGTTTTCATTTGTTATGTTTGATACTTATTTTAAAATTTCATCCCTGCACTTTCTTTTAAATACTATATGTGGAAGAATACTAACGAGTACAGAGTTCCGTAAGTAATGAAAAAGCTCGCAAAAATTTCAAAGAAAAGAAATACCTAAAGCTCAAAGGTTTGATGAACTTTACTACATACTTTCCCTTTTCACTATTTAGTATAGATAGAAAAATTTAAGTTTGGGGGAAGGTAAAAATACAAATTTAATTATTAAATTGCTCTCAATTTTATTTTCAAAAATTATTATCAAATGATTTTCTATAGTAGTTTTTCAATTCAATAAATATGAATTACTTTATTTAATTATTATAGAAAGTTAAATAAAATGTTTCTAGTAATTCAATTAATTAATGGAATAAGATATTTGGTTAAAAGGAATAAGAATATAGTAAACTATTTAAAGTAAGGGAAACTATATTTTAAAATTGAAATTCTTAAGTATTTAAGTGAAAAAGAAAGGATTGAAACTCAATAAAGTAAAGGCTATGAAATATATATTAGCAAGGAAATATTTTAAGTTTCAAATTTAGGAAGAAAAGTTGAAGTTCAAAATTATTAACAGGCTATCCAGATACAGTAATCCTCACTTAAAAAAAAAAAAAAAAAAGAAAAAAAGAAAGATTGAAAATCAATCCAAAAAGAAAAGAAAATAAAAGAAAAATATAAGTGAGGAGAAGCTTGAGGAGATGCCTTATCAAAAATTGGCTTCAATGGATTCAACCTAAAGGGTAAAAATTAATTATATTTCTAAACTTATATATATAGATTAGTATTTTACTAAATAGTGTTTTCTTGAACTTCTTATCATCTAAATATCTTAAGTAATTTACTCTTTTTAAATATAGTTATTCCTGAAATAAATAGAAAGCTAGAAATCTTAGACCTGATGACTAGATAATCTTATATCTATAAAGTTTTTTTAATTACTTAGAAATATTTCTATTCAACTTTACTATAATGTTATTTAAATTTAATTCATAGTATATCCGAATTGAAAAATTCTATTACGAAATCATTATTTTTATTTAGTATTAAAATTACTTGAGGACAAGTAATAATTAAGTTTGGGGGATTTTGATCACAGAAAAATACATTAAAAAATTCATATCTATTTTTGATGAAATTGCACTTTAAAGAAAGACATTTTCTTTATTTTACTGCAGGAATGAAGATTTATAAGTGATGGAAGCAAAAAACATGAAATGGAGCGAATTTAGATCAAAAAGGAAGAAATTCATGCAAAATGAACTAAGTCGCCGACAGCGAGATCGAGGCCGCCGACGGCGAGATCACGAGGAGAATTTCTGAAGGAATTATAACTACCTCACCGACAGCAAGCCCGAGCCCGCTGACAGCGAGATCGCGCGATTTGAAGACCTTTTAGAAGCCCCGCTGACGGCGAGGTCATTTCCCGCCGACGGCGAGACAGTTCAAAATGCATATACATTGAACCTGGACGCTTTTTGAAGAGGTGTTTAAGCATCCCTTGGACCTTTGCCTACCTCTATAAATAGAGGACGAATTTTAGTCTTTTTGTGTGTCTTTTTTGTGTCTTTTATGTGTCATTTGTGTGTGTCTCTGGAGTCTTAAGTAAGTTTATTTAGAGAGTCTTAGTGAATCTTTAGTGAGTTAGAAGTGTGCTGTACTAGAAGGAAAAGTCAAAGGAACTTCAAGGAGTCTGCTTAGGGAGGAAATTAAGATAAGTATCTTTGTTTATTGTTGTTAACTTTAAATGAAATCCATGCTTTATTTTATTCCCATGCATTCTGAGTAGTTTTCTTAGTCTTTCTCATTGTTTATGAAAATTATGTGAATTGATGAAATTAAATAGAAGTACCTAATGTATTAAAATAAATTGTGATAATTTTTACTTAGAACTTAATTTACTTTCAATCTGGCCAATTGATGTGTTAAAATATGTTGAAGTATCAACTATAGTAAAAATTACATCCAATATTCAGGGAAGTCAAAAGCCTTGGAAGGAGGGTGCAAATAAATAGGGAAATATTATTTATCGGACGTAGAATTGGACATTTTAGTGTGACAGACTAAAATATTCATTTTGGTCCTATTGTTTGAGAGCTGAAGTGTAGATGTTAGCCCTCAGGTGAGGGGAACGTGGGAGCTCTGAAGTGGCAGCCAGTATCCTCCCAGCCTAGCCGCAGATTCAGTAATCAAACATAGGATTAGTCAATGTTCTTTGCACTTGGACCAAAGGGTAAAGAATAGGAATGCTCCTATTTGTCACAATACAATTCAAGAATTCTATTTAGATTCATCATTCACTTAATTTTCTAAAAACAAGGAGAAGGATACTTTTTCGAATTATTTAAATCAACTTTATTTCAAGCATTAGTTTACATTAGTTGCTGTAGTTACTTTAAATTTCCTTTTACTATATTAGTAAGTAATTCCTTTAAATTTTAGCTGATACAATTCTGTTAAAAACTTCCCTGTGGGATCGATAACCAGGACTCCACTAGAGCCCTGTATTACTTGATACGATACATATACTTGCGTAGAATCCACATTAAACATTCAATCATAAAATCAAATATATATATATTAAAGCGGGATCAAGTTTTTGGTGTCGTTGCTATTAACATAATTTGCAAACATATAAAAAGTGGGTCATGCATCTTTTTTTATATTGTTCTAGCTAGCACCATTTTAAGCTAGGCCTCTACCATTCATCCTTGCCTGGTTTTTATGGATGGCTAAAAATCAATCAAAATTTGAGGACACTTCACCCAATGAAGTTTAGGTAGCCAATAACTAAAATTCCTTCCTGAGCAGATTGATCCTCCTTAAGAATTTCCCTTGCATATTACCTAAACTATGACCAAGGTGCCCATCATCTTTCTCTGTGTTAAAAAATTTTTGGCTACAGCCTTTTCACTCATCAATCAAAGTCAACACTGATGGAAGTTATTCCTATGCTGGTGCTGGGTTTGGTTGTATCTTTAGGGACCATATAGGTAAGTTCTTGCTTTATTTTTATTCCCCTATTGTTGCTGTGGATGCATTGGAAACTGAAGATATTGTTGTATTTTGGGCCATTAAGCTGGCCATCCTGAAACATTGGTGTTCTTTACTTTTGGCTGCCATCACTAATCAAGGAATTTCCCATGGCATATTCTACATTGAGTTAAGCTTATCAACTCGTTGCTGCCTCAAATTAATGTTCAATTTTTCTTCATTTTTAGGGAGGGAAACAGGCCAGCCAATTGGTTGGCCAAGTATGGTTGTGAGTCCCAAACTTTGCTTGTGTCTTCCCTTCTTTGTTCTCCTCTTAACTTTCTGCTATAGGGGGATCTTTTTAATGTCACCCACCTCAAAATTGTATCTTCTTGATTGATCAATAGAAGGTCCTTTTTTGCAACACACACACACACACACACACACACACACACACACACACACATATATATATATATATATATATATATATATATATATATATATATATATATATATATATATATATATATATATATACATGTCGGCACTATTTTTTAGGTTGTGTGTTTTATTTTGAAAAGAGAGTCGCCTACAGAAATTGTCGGCGAATTTTAATTTAAATAAATAATTTGAAAAGTAGTATTTGATTTTGAAAATAATTTTAAATTTGAAAATTTTAAGATATGAAATCAAACTGATCTCACATCTCGAATAGTTTATATAAACGAGCGCCGCACCACAAACCGTGTATCTATCCCGAAGAATAGACACATTCGCTTGATAATGGGGCTCGATTAAATAAACTAGAAAGGTTTGTGACATCCGTTTGGTCCGCGAACCAATTTTATAAGCCGACAAATTCCCCGCTTAATATGAAACTATTAAACGGGGTTTATATTACACGGGTTCTTAAAGTTCCCTATAAGGGCAAGCCCCTATAGTTAATTACATCTTAAGTGACGGGAATCACCTAAGAAAACTCTCGATAATAATCAATAATTCGCTCTCAAGAATTTCAAAGTTTAAGTTTTCAAAGGATTGAATTTTGGAAACTTCAATAGGGAATGGATCAAATTTAGAACATTTTTATTTTGGGAATTCAAAGGAAGAAAAGTAGGAGAAATTATGGATTCGAAGTGAACTTCGATAATTTCCCGACTACCCTATTGTTTGGCTTGAATTTAGGAAAGTCCTAATGTTTATTTAATGTTTTAATCTTGCCAATTTTAATTAATTAGGGCTTATATTTATATGATAGAATCATACAAATTGCCTAGAAGATATGAGGGTTTATGTCGTATCGGACGACTACCTCGGAATCCTAAGACCGGTTAGGGTTTAATTTGCAATGTAAATGCCTAACGAAGAGTTGAGGATTTATGTTGCACTAGTGCAAACTACCTCGAAGTCCTATGGCTTTGTTATTTAATTCTAAGAAAGTTTTGCTTGAAGTAGGTTCAAGTTTTGCCGACGACGATGGCCGTGCTGCCCACCATGCTCCAAACTCCTTGTTGTTGCAGAGGTTTAGTTTTAGAAATCATAAATCAAGAGATGAGAAAAGTGTTTTGGTTTAGAGAAGTCTTAATTTCCAAGTGTTTTTTGTGTTTTAATTAAAACAAATCTTAAAGTTGATTATAACGACACCGGTTAAGATCCCACGGTTCCATCCTTCCGGCATCATTATTTTTATCGGATTCACTTAGTCCGGATGAATTTGCTAAACTCAATCGAATGAGTTCCACACTTTCATTTAGACCGTGGGAAATCCCGTTAGCAACACGTAGGTTACATCATCCGAGGTATTCCCGATCATCCAACAAGACGTTTTAATTTAGTTGTAATTGTAGTTTTGTGTTCTGTTTGTGATTAAATTTTGAGTTGTCTTATATTTTGAAATGTTGTGGAGGTGAATTTTATCTTGTAGTGTCTTTTAATTTAATTATGGGTTTCAGTTTTGGTTTTCGTCCTAAAGGTGTCGGTTTTCATGCAATTGTTGTTTATCATGCAAGAAAAGTAAAGTGCATTTGCAATAGAATAAACTGCAATAAAATAAAAGCGTACCTGGAGGGTCTTCCCGTCATTCCAAGCTGCACTTAAAACACAATTAGAATATTTAAGCAAGTTCCTAGGTAAAGCTAAGGGAAAGGTTTATGGTTTCCTACCGAATTCCTAATCCTATAGCTAGTCATTTCCTATGACGTCTAGGTTCTCATGTTTTTTTAGTTTGAGGACGATTTTCTTCATCAGAGAATAGCTAAGTTCAATCGTTCTTATAAATATCCTATCATATTGAGGAAGTGCTTAAGAAGAATCTTAAACATCTTTTCAATATTTCTAGGATTGTTTTAAGTCCAAATGAATTTAATTGTGTAAATGAATCGATCGTCCGAGGTTTTCAAGTTTTGTTAACTTGCTCGATGAACTAGGACATTTGAATGTCCTATAAGTGAAGTAACATTTCATTTTAATGTTCTATTTAGGAGTTATGATAATAAAAGCTCCTAAGGGCAAAATAGTATTTAATGATTTGTGATTCAAATTTAAGTTCAAATTAATGATTTAAGTTTGGAATAGTGTTCAAGTTATTTTAGATTTATTTCTTCATGTCTTAAGTGAGGTTATTTAATTCAATTTAATTTAATTTAATTTAATTTAATTTAATTCAATTTAATTCAATTTAGTTTGATTTGATTTAATTTAATTCAATTCAATCTATTTGATTTAATTTCTTAATTTAATTTAATTTAATTTTTAATTTAATTTAATTTAATTTAATTTAATTTATTTAATTTAATTTAATTTATTTAATTTAATTTAATTTAACTTTTAATCTTAATTTAATTTAATTTAATTTTAATTTAATTTACTTAATTTAATTTAATTTTTAATTTAATTTAATTTAATTTTAATTAAAATTTTTTTTGAAAGAGTTTGATGATTTAATTTTAGTTTAATGATTAAGTCTTTTAATATTTTAAATTTGAGTTATCATTTTAATTAAGAGTTGAATATTAATGGGATGATTAAATTTAGGGATTTTTAAATTAAAGAATAAATCTCTTCCTAATAATATCCCTATTTTAATAATTCCAATTTTATTATTCTTCCAAATTCAATTAATTATTTAATTAAGGTTTAATCATTTTAAATTGCTTAATGGATTTCTACCCTTCAATTATTTTTAATTTCAATCATCCAAATCAGATTAAGATCAAATATTTTACTTGTTAATTTTTATTAAACCTAAAGTTTTAATTAAGGGTTAAAATTTTAATTACCATTTTGCCCTTTAAGCCTAATAATTTCATAACTCACTAAATTGAACTCAAATGAACTTGAAATTTTTTATGTGACTTCACTTATGTGTCAATAAAGACATGAGAGGAGAAAATGTGATTTTTCTGTATTTAATTTATTTATATAATTATTTTTTGTAGAAAAGAGAAATTTCCAAGGAAAATTCAATAACATGACCAAGGGAAAGTTTCTGTCCTTAAGAAAATTAGGGGACATTCCTAATGACCAGAGGACCACTTGGACCAAATTTTGTAATTTTTTGAATTATATTTTATTTATTAGAATTATTTTAAGTTCTGGAGTATTAATTAATTTAAAAATAAAATAAATGTTGAAAAATAAATTTTATAATTTTTAAAATTCTCTCTGATATCAAGGATTCCAGAGAACCAAACTTCACAATTTTCTGACTTTTTCTTGATTTATTATAATTATTTTGGTGAAAATGCTAGAAAATATATATTTTTTTTAATTTTAAAATTACCCTAGAACTTTAAAAATTAATATCTCACTAAATAGACCTAGGAAAAATATGGGACTTGTTCCTAAGTGATTAAAATTCAAAATATGACATTTTGGTGAATTTTATTATTTTTGTGATTTTTATTATTTTTTAATTATTGAAAATATTAAAATAATATTAAAAATCAACTTTTTAGAAAATTGAAATTTTAATTTTCTTAAACTCCCCGATATCGGAGAGACTCCAAAACCAGTTTGGTGAATTTTTGAAAGATATTTTGAAAGTTATGAATTTTTAAAGTTTAAAATGACTAAGTGGCTTAATCAACCCAATTAATGGGGCTAACCAAGTCCAATTGACCTCAAATTTTTATGATGGGTTCCTCTGATCCTAAAGGTCAGTGGAGAATTGATTTCAAGTCAATTTGATCTATAGTTAACTCTAATTAATTAGAGATCTATTTTGGGTGTTTAAGCCAATTAGGGTTAATCTAAGTGAATTAACCCAAATCCTATTTTTCCTAGGGTTCTCTGGTCATATGGAACATCACCAAATTTTCCTAGAATTTATTTTACAACATGCTAATTTTTGGAATTAAAATACTTAAAATAGCAACATGCATTTGAAAAATCAATAACTTTTCATAGGGATTGCCTCTGACTTTGGAAAATTCAGGGAATGTTCCCAAATTCAGGGGCTTCAAAAGCCCTATGGTCTCATGCCATGGTGAATTGTATGAATGTATGGAGAATTAAATGTATGCAGAGAGTAAATAAATTACTAAAAATAAAATACTGGACAAAATTGAATGATTTCTTTTCCACATTATTCTCCTCTCGTTCACTCGAGCAAGAGGGTATTTTTATTTTATTTTTGTGATTTTTCTACACGGAGATATGAATTTTCCAAGTTTAGGGAATTAAATAAATAGGAAAATACCCTATTTTTCTATTTATCCACGCGGCGCCGCGTCGACCTCGGCAGCCTCCGAATGCACACGCGGCGCGCTCCCATTCGACGCCGCCATCCGAGTCGGCAACCCGGGCCCCGCGGTTCTCGTACCGTCTCCCGGTCCGACGCCATCCGAGCCGTCCGTCCGCGCGTGTATTAAATGGACGGCATCCGTTCATCGTCCCCAAGTGTCCTCACCCGAGAGCCGTCCACACTAAATCCTTAAGATCTCACTCGATACTCAACGATTTTTATGTTCTTATGCTCTATGGATTCGTCTTGAAGAGACGAACACATCTATACGGTTATCATGCATTGAAATTAAGGCATTTGAAATGGAGAATCTCCAGAAGCTCGGGATGAAGAATTAATTCATACCTTAGCTCTGAGAGGTGAAGCCTCGATCAGAGATGCTTGGCACGTTCGTTGGAGCCGCAGGAGGCTAGGGATGAAGCTCGGGGATGTGGTGAATTGCCTAGGTGTGATTTCCACCAAAGCCGATCACAACCTTTGGAGTCCGGAACAACCGGGTGACCTCGGAGATGGGGCTTTTGCCGGTGGACACCTTCCCTCGACTCGGTGCGAGTGTAGGACCAATCAATTTGGGGATTGGCTCACTCGTGGAGAAGTGTCCTGGTTTTGGGTGAAATTTCAACTCGAAATTGAGCTCGCGAGAGAAGAAATGGCAGGGGGATCTCACTGGGGATCAAGTGCTCTGTGTGTGGGGAGGAGTCTGGAACAATTTTGGCAGAGTTTCAGTAAGGTCTGGTTTTGCACCTCTCATGGCCGAGAAGGTGAGGGGTTTAAATAGGAGATGTTGGAGGGCCTCCCAGGGGGAGTTGAGGGCTGGGATCAGCTGCTCTTGGCATGTGAAGAACAGCCATGGTGGCCACTAGGCATGGGGCAGCTCAGCAAGGGAGAATTCCAAAGTTTGGCTCCTCCCGAGGTTTCGGCCATGGTGTTTTCCGGCGGCCCGGTGGCTGGCCGGCCGTGCATTGGTCACCATCTTGTTCGGGTGGGTCAGGGCTGGGGTTTAGTGTAGGCAATTGGCAAATGCCATGTGTAAAAGGCTTGGATTAGAATGGAATGGGAGAGGGCTTATTTTGGCTCAAATTGGTCAACCCCTCCACTTGGGCTAGGTGCACCACCCAAGGCTTGGTTTTGGCTGAGGGAAAAGTGATTTGGCTCAGCATAATCAGTAGGGTCAAGTCACCATCCAAGCACAATTAGGCATAAGCATGGTTAAGGGGAATCATGGGAGTGGTTAATCACCTTTAGGAATTAAGGAAAGAGCCTCCTCCTTTTGCCCAAAATGGCATGGTGACATGTAAAGAGGCTCTCATGGCTTGCATATGGCTTGTGCATGGCTCCATGGCTCCATTTGGCTTGGGAAAAGGTTGGGTCAATTTCATAAAAATGGGTTTTAAGAATTTTGGATATTTTGGTGTGAATTTGTATGGGGCTTGATTTGGAATTGTTTGATGATGGAATTATAACTTAGGGAATGGCTTTGATTAAATGGATGGCAAATGGAAATGTCATGTGGGCTTTAGGGCCAAATTTGGGCTCATTGAAATGGTTTTAGATGGGCTTTTAAATGGTTTAGGAAAGTGGGCTTTTGAATTTTAAAATGGATTTTTGAGATGAAATTTTGGTAAAGGCTTGGGCCAAATAATTGTTGAGTTTGGTTTAGGGATGCTTCATGAGTGGTTTGAAACAAATTTGAGGTGATTTGGGTTTGAATTGGGTTGGATATGGGCTTTTTGGTAAAGAGGCTAAAGTGGGCCAAAATGAGCTACCATGGGCCAAAGTTGGGCTAGAGTTGAAATTGATGTAAAATTAATGTTGGGAAATGTTTTTGGGAGTGTTTCAAAGAGGTTTTGGCTTTGGTTGGGTTTTGATTTTGGGGTTTGGGCTCATTTGGGCTAGGTTTAGGTTTAGGTCAAAATTGGGCCTTTTGATTTTGGGTTGAATTTGAGTGGGGTTTGGGTCTAAATTTTGAGCAAATCATGTTAGTGTTTTTTTCATGGGGATGTTAAGAAAGGTTTGGAAAAGATTTGGGGTTAATTGGAGTTGAATTGGGTGAGTTTGGGTTAGGTTTGGGTCATAGGTCCAAATTGGGCTTTAAGGCCAAAAGTGAAATTGGATCCCAATGCCAATCCAATTGGGCTTGGATTTGGTCTAGATTGGTGTTGGGATGTTGAATTGAAGTTTATAATTGAATTGGACCAGAATTTGGGTCAATTGGGTAGGTTAGGTTTGACATTGGGTTTACTTTGGGTTAAAATGGGTCAAATTGGGGGTTTTGATAAAAGTGGGGTAAATTGACAAAATTGGCCCATGGTGTAGTTGAACAAAATGAAATTGGGAATATTTGGGATTTTTTGGAATTTTCTGGGAATTTTCTGAATTTTTGGATTTTTGGGTCAAAAGGGGTATTTTGGGTATTTGGAAGGTATTGGGGGGTATTTTTGGAATTTTTGGTATTTTTGGATATGGATGATCAGTTTGAGTGATGTGGAAATGTTTGGGATTGATTTTGGAGAATTTTGGGTAATTTGGAAATTTTTGAGAAATTTGGGCTATTCAGGGCTTTGGGTAGGTTGGCGGGTGTTGGGTCCCGGGGGTCAAAAATTGAAAATTTGGAAAATTGAAGATTGGGTGGATGTAAGTGGAATGAAACCATTTTTGTTGAGCCATGAAGCCATATCAAGCCCACATGAGCCATGAAGAGACTCATTTGAGGCATCCACTATGTTGTTCCTAACCCTCTTGCCGAGGGCTTAGGGGTTAAGGACCATCCATGTGAATCACCTACATGAGTCAGGAGGTCAAGTTGGGTATGGGTGTAGTGTTAGGAGGTGTGTGGAAGTGTAGTGTGTAGGTGTAGTGTATGTGTAAGTCAGCCCCTCACCAGACCAGGCCACCCAGGGCAGTCCTAAGGCCAAAGAGTCCTATAGGAACTCATCCTTTAAACTTCCACATTTGATTTCAACCCTCTAGGTGATTAGGGGTCTATAGTCAAGTTTGTGGAGTTTGCAGGGAGTTTAGAAGTGGTTTGAATTTCTAAAAGGTGGGTCCCAATTCTAGTCCTCTAAGATAGTCAAAGGAAAAGCCTAAGGCTAGATCCTAAGTACTAAAGAGAAGAAGAGAAGACCTCATCAAAAATGAGGTCAACAATACCATAAATGGCATTGGTGGTGGCTATGTTGCATGTCATCTGATTTAGCCGAAGTCATGGAAGGAACTAAGCAAACAGACTCTTTTGAGTCTTCAAATGTTCAGGGTTAAAGTGGTCCTTTTTGTATCTTTTTACTGTTTTTTGTTTTGAGTTACTATGTAGATTGTTTGTAATTATAAACAGACTTTCATATTATATGGAAAATTTTGAGGATGGGGACTTCGTCATCCCAAATTTTCTCTTTCATCTAGTGATTGCTGGAATGTACGAGTGATCTCACTTGTTATTAGTTGTTGGGCGAGTGTATGTATTTCATATATACAGTCTTTACACAACCCCTATGGAGCTTGTCACTGCCGGGTGTCGACCCGTTCCATAGACCACAAATGATTGATAGACAAACCTTGTGGAGCTTCTCACTGTCATTTGTTAACATTGTAGTTTGGGCGCAGGATGATGGTTTGTAGACCTCTAGCAAAGCTTATCTCTCCTAAGTTCCAATACGTCCCCTAAGCCATGGGAGAGTGTTAGGGACTCTTCACTGAGCTTGTCATTTTTGGGTGTTAACGTTGTATTTTGAGTACAAGATGATGGTTTATACACCCATCATGGATCTTCTCACTGTTGGGTGTTGATACGTCCCATAGGCCACTGACAATTGTTAGACAACCCTTACAGAGCTTATCACTGTCGGGTGTTGACATTGTAGTTTAGGCGCAGGATGATCGTTTGTACATCCCTCACAGAGCTTGTAGCTATTGGGTATTGATTCACTCCATAGACCACGGGCAATCGTTAAACACCCCATGCAGAGCTTGTCACTGTTGGGTGTAAATGGTATAGTTTGGGCGTTGGATGATTGCTTGCACGCCCCATGCAGAGCTTGTTGTTGTGGGTGTCAATATGTCTCATAAGGCATTACAATGAATGATTAGTTTTAACCTCCAGTAGTGTTAGTTTTTTCATGTGTGGCAGTGTTAGTTCTCCGAGTGTAAGGGTGTCAGTTCCCTGATCGCAATGGTGTTAGTCCATCGAGCATAAGGGTGTTCATTCCCTGAGTGCGACTGTGTCAATTCCTCGAGTCTGACGATGTCAATTCCCAAGGCTTAAAAGAAAACTAATGAATAAACTTTGTCAAAGAGATGTTCAATATGTAAATTCCAACTTATGGGTCTCATTTATGTAAAATTGCCCCTTCATTATTTTAAAAGAATAGAAGGGTTATAAAGAACAATCATGATTGCTTCTTCCACAAGTAGGGATAATTTTAAGGAAAAAACTTGTTCAGTTCGTCATCGCTCCAAGTTTGGGGGACTTCGTTTCCCGCAAACATATTTAGTATGTGTGCTCCACATCTATCTCTTTGATAGATAATGTAGAGGACATTCCAAGTGAAGTCCAGTTTCTTGATTGCCTGTCCCCTGGAGACGAGGTTGGCTTTTTTCATTACCCTGTCTTCTAGGGAGAACTTTTCCTCACTAATGTGTTTGTTGAAACATTTAGTTATCCTTTACCTGATCTCTTCTTATTGAAGGGCTGTGTTGGTTTGATTTTCCTCAACAAGGTCAAGGGTGAGCTTGACTCCTCAGTTGTTCACTTCACACCAATCTTCTAAATATTCCTTATTAAAAGCTAAAGTAGAGAATTGGCTCTGATTGTTATGTTCTACTGGTAGCATGGCTTCCATTCCATGGGACAACATGGATGAGGTTTGCCAGGTGGATGAGGATGGGTCATCCGAATTGCCTAAAGTATCAATGGGATTATGTCTAGCCATCTTTTCTTTGCTCCTTCCACCTTTTTTTTAGTAAATTTATCATAACTTTGTTTTCAGTCTCGGTCGGGTTTTAGGGTGATGTACTGAGGAAAATCTTAGATTGATTCCCTAACTCTTGGATAAATCTTGAACCATTTTTCAGTAAATTGGGTCCCATTAACTGTAATTATAATGAGGGGAGTCCTTATCAGCAAATCAGGTTGATTCATATGAAGTTAAAAACTACCTCCGCTGTTATGTGTGCCAGTGGTATTGATTTTGCCCATTTGGAGAAATAATCAATGACCACTAGTAAGAACATTCATTGCCCTCTTGATGGGGAAAAGGGCCTAAGGATGTCAAGCCCTAACATGGTGAAGGGCTAGTGGCTAATGATTAGATGATTTTTCTAGACTGGCTAGTGGTTTAAAGTTCTGTATCCCTGATATTGCGTACATCTCCAAGAGCATTCCTTGGTTTTTTTTTAAGCAAATTCAGCCAAAAGTAACTCTGTTGCTGGATTTGGTGAGATAGCATCTTTCCTTCGGACCGACTTCCGCACTCTCCATCATGAATTTCTCATAGCACAACTTCAACTCCGTCTTCCCTTATGCACTCTAGGTATAGGGATGTGGTTGACTTCTTGAAGAGGCTTACTTCAAGTAATAAATATTTGGTAGCCTTATACCTGAATCTCCTATGATTTTTTTCTTCTTCGTTGTATCCCTTATGCTTAGGTGTCGGATGTATGGACTCATCCATCTTTTCTTCTCCTCCAGATAGACTTCCATTGCAAGTTGTTCTTTAATCGATGGTTCACCAACACTTTGAGGCTATCCTTCCCCCAAGATGAAGGCTATGAAAAAGGAGGTCAGTGACCTGGTTTTCCTCTCTTTAGACATGGTCAATTCTGAAGCTAGCAAATTGGCCAATTTTTAACTTTACTTTTCTCAAGTAATTTATCATGGTCTCGTCCCTGGTTTTCAATTCTTCATTGATCCAGTCCACCATCAGCTGTGAATAGACCTTTACTAGTATGTGAAGAATTCCCATCTCTGAAGTCGTGCAAAGTTCTTTAACCAAAGCTTCATACTTAACCTGGTTATTATTTAATGGAAAGTTTACCTCGATTGAATGATAGATGTTTCCCCCATGGGGCTGCATAAGAGAACTCTTAGTCCAGCACTCGATTGGCTATAGGCTCCATCATTGAATAGGGTTCAAGTTAGTTTGTCAATTGACAGGTATTCATTTGTGCCTCCAAGTTTGAGAAAGTCTACAAGAAAATCTACAATAGCTTCCACCTTTATTGCTGTCCGAGGGATGTAGAAGATATAAAACTCACTGAGCACCACCTCTTACCTGGGCAGTCAACCGGAGTACTCTGGTATGGTGAAGAAAGACTTTAGTGGGTAGTCGGTGATGACCTATATGGGTTTACCTTGAAATACGATCAGAGTTTCCACACTGAAATGACGAAGGAGAAGTTTAGTTTCTTCATTGTAGGGTATCAGAGCTCAGTGTCCTTGAGGACTCGGTTGCTGTAGTAAATCGGGTGTTGTTTTTGGAGTTCATTTCTGACCAAGATCGAAATGACAGCTTTGAGACCGACTCCAAAGATTAGGTAAAGAATTTCCCTTGGCTTTGGGATCTGAAGGAGAGGATGAGAGGCAAGGAATTACTTGAGGTTCCTGAAGGCCTCATCACACTCGGGTGTCCACTCAAAGCATTTGGTCTTCCAAAGGACCTTGAAGAATGAGGCATACTTATCACCAGATTTGGAGATGAACCTGCTCAAACCAACGATCCCATTGGTTACTTTCTAGATTTCCTTGGTGTTTCAGAGAGGGAGGGGGTGGGGGGGGTTGCATGTCAAGCAACATCTGGATCTTTTTTGGGTTTGCCATTATGCCATAAGAGATTAGCAAGTATCTTAGGAATTTGTCTATTGTGGTCCCAAAAATACAACTGTGGATTTAATTTTATATTGAGTTTTTTAAGCGTTAAAAAGGTTTCTTTTAGATCTTCATGGAATTTCTCTGCAAACTAGCTTGTAACTAACACATCATTGAAATACACCTCAATGTTTCTTTTTTTTTTATTAGCAAATATTACATCCATCAGGCTTTGGTAAGTTGCTCCCGTATTTTTAAGCCCGAAGAGAATTACATTGTAAATGTAGACCCTTGACAAGTAACAAAAGTGATTTTTTCAACATTAGTAGGGTTCATTTTGATTTGGTGATACTCTTAGAACGCATCAAGAAGAGCATGACTGAATTACCAATCGCTGAATCTACTAGTGCATCAATCCTTGGCAGTGAATATGCGTCCTTTGGGCAAGCCAAGTTCAAGTTGGTGAAGTCCATACACATCCTCAATTTACTGTTAGGTTTCTGCACCATCACCACGTTGGAGTTCCAAGCAAGTTACTACATCTCGAATGTATGCTGCCTCTTTTAGATTTCGTACCTCCTCTCGGATGGATTCCGTGAATGTCATGGATGAGCTTCTAATCTTTTGCTTCATAGCTTAAGTTGACGGCTCGAGATTCAATTTGTGTAATGCTGCTTCGATCAGCACACCTTAACATCTAGGTGGCTGTCCATGCAAAGATGTCTCAATTTTCTTGGAGGTTTTAGACCACCACCTCCCTATGTTTCGCATCAAAAACTTCACTTATTAGAAAACACCTAATTTGATCCCCTTCAATTGCTGGAACCTCATAGGTAGTTTCATTGGTCACTAGGCCACCATCCCCCACTTTAGATGTTTAGGGAATCATGCTCCACATTGCATATAACTAGCAAGCAGCAAACTTAAGACTATTACTGGTCCCCCTGATTGTGATAATTTCTCTGTCTGCAGGAAACTTAACAACATCTAAGTAAGTAGAGACCACCATCTTAAAATCTTTCAAGAGTGGGGAGAATGAACCCTCTATCATTTTATAGGTTTCTCTTTGGGGGGAGATCCTCATTATTAAAGTAAATAGGTGGAGGACCCTTAGGATTCAGGGTAAAGGTTGTAGTATAGAGTTCCCTTATTTTCTCTCTCTTTTAGTTTTCCCTCTTGAGTGGTTCGGTACCTATGGTGATTGCTGGCACATATCCCATGATGTGAATGATGTGCGGACAAGTCTATCGGTTGTTCATCCCACGAGAGTTTTACCCTGTCATTTGGTCACAACTCCAGGGGTGATAAATTCTTTCAACATCTCATCTCTTATCAGTTCCTCAATCAGACCTCATAATTGTCTGCATTCCTCTGTGTCATGCCCGTGTTCCCAGTGATACTTGTAATATTTTCTGCTTTTTTGGAGGAAAGCTCCGGTTCTCATTTATGGTGCCTTCCTGAAAAAAAACTTTATCCTAAATAACATCCACTATTTTCACATTGGACACTTAGAGTGGTTTTGAGGGGGCTCATGGTTGTGTCAAAGGTGCTTATTATGATAGGATGGACAACAGACTGGGACCTGACCTGTTGCTTTTTCTCCTCGCAACAATAAGTGAGATGTCTACCTTGGTGGTTCTCGTGGTGTGGGTGGATGGCCGGTTGTGTACTTTTTGGGTTGCTTTCTGTTGTCTTATAACGTTCATTTCTAGTGTCTTTGTTCGATGGGTTCTAGGGCGTTCTCATAACTGATGATATATCTGTTGGGCCATCTCTAGTAGCATGGTAAAGCTCTGTGGCTTTACGAGTTCAAGTTTGAAACAAACCTATGTTAGTGCAGCTTGGCCCATATCGGGTTTCAGATCCTTGATATCAAGTGTTTTGATCTCAAAACATACGATAAAAGAACCCAAGCTTTTATCGGCTCCTTGTTTTAGTTCCCGTAGGGATTGGTTGTTCTTCTTAGGCCTCAAAGCACTGACAAATTGTGATAGAAAAAGACTTTTGAACTACGCAAAACTACAAACCATAAAAACACCTTAATGTGGTTGATCTCAAGGCTATGAAGAATAACTTACACTTGATGGCATTAGAAATTTTTAACAGGTATATGGACGATTGAACAACTCGAGGGCGTCATTGGGATCCGACCATCCTTTATATGAATATAAGACTGGCATTTTGAACTCCTCCAAGGGTTTAGCATTGAGACTTGTAGAGAAAAAGCATTATGTAGCTACCTCTGCACCTCGGTCCGCACTGGTCGGTCCTCTCCTCCATAGGGCTAGATCCGGTGCTATATTGGTATAGCCCGTCGTTGGACTTCTCCTGTAGGTGGATCACTCTTCCTCCATTCTTTGCTGGTGCTTATCCTCGTGGGGGGTTAGATGCTCCTTGCAGGGCCGGTTCTCCTCTGGGATTGGGACTGCCACAAAGGCAGCCATGACTCTGAGTACCTCGCAAATTGCCCTGATATATGCTTAATGATCTAAGTTCTCAAATCCTGCAGGCCTTGTTGTACAAATTCCCCCATAAACCCCCTAGTGCATGCTGCTTCCACCACATTCCTTTGAATGGATTCTCCCCGTTGTTGTTGCTGGACTCATTATCATGTTGACGGCATGTTTCCATGCTCACCCCACCTTAAAGGATGTTGAAACAAAAAATGTAGAAACACACCCAAGGTAAAAGGCATTCTATAAGAGAGAGAGAGAGAGAGAGAGAGAGAGAGAGAGAGAGAGAGAGTTAAAAACAGTAAAAGGGTGTCTTTCCTTCATTCATGATATGAACCATTTATTTATAGGCATTAGCCCAAGCATTATAAAAGTACACGTTAGTACCTTCATCATTGAGTTGTCAAAGGAAATTTTTGATAATTAGATGACTAATTTGATCAGCAGGAAGTTGATCGACTGTCTATTGACCCTTGGCTTCGTCGACATCTGATATGAGAGGACACAACTTGTCAATCGGCATGATGGCCAATCACCGCCTTGTGAGAGATCCCGTGTCATGCTCTACAGATCTCTTGAACAAGGAGCTCCCTTCGTCAGTGTCCAAATTAGAGGGATTTCTACGAGTTACATTCGATCGGTCATATCTTCTTCCCAAGCCGTTCATCAGCATTGGATTTATGATGACATACTTCTCATATATAGTTGGAAAAATCACTAAAATTATCATAAATTCGACTTTTATTTAACTAATTAGTCAGAGGTAAGGATAAAAATGTGTTTCCAATTGTATGAACAATTAATTTGGAAAAAATTTCATGCTGATCTATATTGTATGCACAGAATTCTTCTGGAAGATAATTGCAAACCGTGGGCTGATCCCCAAAGGAGATTAAATCCTATCATGAAAGACGTTGTTAAGAAAGAAATTTTAAAATGGTTGGATGGTGGAAATATCTACCCTATTTCAGATAGTGCATGGGTTAGTCCTATTCACTGTGTTCCTAAGAAGGAGGAATAACTGTGACTGTTAATGAAAAGAATGAAATGATACCAACAAGATAAGTTACAAGGTGGCGAATATGCATTGATTATAGAAAATTAAACCTTGCCACAAGGAAAGATCATTTTCCACTCCCTTTTCTAGATCAAATGTTGGATAGACTGGTTGGGCATAAATACTTTTATTTTCTGGATGGATATACTGGTTACTACCAAATTCAAATTGCTCCTGAGGATCAAGAGAAAACTACGTTTACCAGTCCTTATGGTACGTTTTCTTTTAGAAGAATGCCCTTTGGTTTATGTAATGCCCCTGCAACACGTCGGAGATGTATGATGGCTATTTTTTATGATTTGATTGAAAAAAGGGATTGAAGTTTTTATGGATGACTTTTCAGTGTTTGGAATTTCGTTTGAATCATGTTTAGAACATCTATCTAAAGTTCTAAAACGCTGTGAAGAAACTAATTTGGTTCTTAATTGGGATAAATGTCAATTTATGGTAGCAGGAGAAATTGTTTTCGGACATCGGATTTTAGAAAATGGTTTGGAGGTAGATCCTGCAAAAATTCAGGTTATATCTAATTTACCTTGCCCAAACAATGTAAGGGGAATTAGAAATTTTTTAGGACATGCTGGATTCTACAGGCATTACATCAAAGAATTTTCAAAGATTACAAAACCTTTATGCCGTTTACTGAAAAAGGATGTAATTTTTAATTTTGATGATGACTGCCATAAAGCCTTTGAAATATTAAAAGAAAAATTAATCACTGCACCTGTAATAATTTTACCAAATTGGGAAAAACCTTTTGAATTAATGTGTGATGCTACTGATTATGCTATTGGTGTTGTTTTAGGTCAGAAATATGATAAAATTTTCAAAGTAATTTATTATGCCAGTAAAATTCTTAATGAAGCTCAAATTAATTATACCACTACTGAGAAAGAGTTATTAGCTATAGTATTTGCCTTTGATAAATTTCGATCATATTTTATTGGAACTAAATGTGTGGTGCATACTGATCATTCTGCTATTAAATACTTAATGAAGAAAAATGATTCAAAACCGAGACTGATAAGATGGATTCTTCTTTTGCAAGAATTTGATTTTGAGATAGTAGATAGGAAGGGTTCTGATAATCAAATTACTGATCTTTTGTCCAGGCTTGAAATTGAAAAATCTCTCTGTGATATTGAATAAATTAATGAACATTTTCCTGATGAAAAACTATTCACTGTTAAAGAATGGCGTGTTTTGTGGTATGCAGACATAGTAAACTTTATTGTTAGTAATATTATACCCTTTGGTTTGACATACCAAGAAAAGAAGAAATTTCTGTTTGATGCTAAGACTTATTTTTGGGATGACCCATTTTTATATAAACAAGGAAAGGATCTTATAATTCGAAGATGTGTACCTTTGGAAGAGACTTATGAAATTATTCAAAAATGTCATGATTCTGATTATGGGGGACAATTTGGAAGTGATAAAACTGCATATAGAATATTACAATCAGGATTTTATTGGCCTACAATTTTTAAGAATGTGAATGTTTATATTAAAAATTGTGATATATATCAGCGTGTAGGTAATATTTCTAGAAGAAATGAGATGCCCCTCAATTATATGTTGGAAGTTGAAATATTTGATGTTTGGGGACTAGATATTATGGGACCATTTACACCATCTTTCAGAAATATTTATATTTTGATAGCAGTAGACTATGTTTCCAAATGGATTGAAGCTATTGCTTTACCTCGATGTGATGCTCAAATTGTTGCAAAATTTTTAGAAAAGAATATATTTTGCAGATTTGGAATACCAAGAGTAATCATAACTGATGGGGAAAGTTATTTTAGAAATGCGATTATTGAAATATCATATTAATCATCGCATTGCTACTGCTTATCATCCGCAGACAAGTGGTTTGGTTGAATTATCCAATCGTGAAAAATTAAAAGAATATTGGTAAAAACTGTTAATCCAAATAGAAAGGATTGGTCAATCAAACTGGATTATGCTTTTTGGGCATATAGAACTGCTTACAGAATACCTATAAGAATGTCCCCAAATAGGCTGATTTTTGGAAAAGCTTGTCATTTACCTTTTGAACTTGAGCATAAAGCATATTGGGCTATCAAAGAGTTCAATTATAATTTGAAAGATGCTGCTGAAAAGAGATTATTGCAATTGAATGAGCTTGGAGAAATAAGGAATTAATCTTATGAAAATGCTAAGATTTATAAGGAAAAGTTGAAGTTATGGCATGATCAGAAGATTCTTACTAAAAATCTTGTACCAGAACAAAAAGTTTTACTGTATAATGCTCGATTGAGAATATTTTCTGGAAAACTTAAGTCCAGGTGGCTGGGTCCATTTATTGTGATAAAATTTTATTCTTATAGAGCTGTAGATATCCAAGATCCTAAGATAGGAAAAATATTTAAAGTTAACGGGCCTAGACTTAAACCATATTTTTCAGTCAATAAATCTAAATCTGATAATAATTTGATGTTGAGTCACTCAGAATGAGTTACAGGTATGTCGAGTCGAATACGTTAAAACAAGCGCTTTGTGGGAGGCAACCCATAATTATCGGTGTGCTTTGCTTTATGTTTGTTTTGTGTGCTTTGTTTGCTTTGTTTGGTTTGTTTTTATGTTTTTAGTGGTAGTAATTTGGAGTTTTTAAACTACAGTAGAGTTTATTTGACCTTAATTAATGATTTAGAGAAGTCAGAATGAAAATTTGGACACTTAACAGACCTGTGCTAAATTGAGCACTGGCAGCTAAGCGCAGACTGGTTGGCGCTTAGGCGCCACAGTTATAAAAAACATGAAAAATGAGGTTCTAGAAGCCTTGATTGTGGGGGAGTGGTTTTGGAAATTATTTTAGAGTTTTAAAACGTCTTCGGATAGTTTTAGCACTTCCCAAGTCTATAAAAAAGACTTGATTTAAGAGAAACACTTGCCCCAAGTTCTATTTTCATTTCTGAGTCTTAAGAAGAGAGTTTCGAAAGCATCATGTCTTCCTGGGAGAATGAGATTAAAAAGAATCATGATTCTGACAAGAGTAAGTTTGTTAGTGACAATACTAAAGAGTATTCAATGGATATCTCGCTGTTAGTATTCAAGGGATTACTGAAATAATTGCAAAAATTGAAGCCCGAATGAATTTAATGGAAGCAAAAATCCATGAAATTAACCTACATTTGGAGCACATGGGATGGCAACTCAAGATGGAATTCAGTCATTCAAGGTACGTGGAAGAAGCGGATAAGGCGATGTTTCTGAAGAACAAATGGATTGAAGAAGATGATTTAAGGATGAACAATTATCGTCCGTTTTATCAGATTTATATTCCAGAAGGGTCAAATGAGAATCATAATGGTTCGGGATATAATCCGCCTAATGGAGAATGGAATTAAGAGTGCTTTGTTCTTATTTGTTTAGTGTTCTTATGTGTTAGGTTTAGTGATCATGTGTGTTATGTTTGGTGTGTTTAGTGTTTTTATTTAAGAATTAACTAAGCCTGATGATGTGATGGTTACATCCTAGAGATGTATACTTATCAGTTTGAGATTAAAGTCTCTTGTATTTAGAGAATTTCATCCTTTATGTGTGGATAAAAATTCTAGAATTGTATTAAGTGTTATGTTTGTTTTAATATAAGTTTGTGTTTGTGTGAAATTTGTGTGGAATCAATGGATATTAAAATTTAATTTGTAATATTGGAAGATTTATGTGGGGAGAAATAATTATTCTGGAGTAATTAAGGGTGATCAATAAAGTGATTTAGTGCATAAACCTTAATTGTGAAAATCTGGGTACTGGCGGTTAAGCGCCAGAGTGCTGGCGCTTAAGCACCAGATTTCGCGGCTAAGCTCCGAGGGGTTCGCGCTTAGGCGCCAGTTCGTGAAAATTGGTTCCCAGCAGTTAAAAACCCAAAAATTGCCATTTTTAAACCACCCCATCGTCTTCAACCTTTGGCTTATCGCAAAAGAGGAGCCTAGGGCATCATACTGTGGCTCATTTAAGAGCCAATCTCAACAAAAATTGTTAGATTTCGATTTCTTGAGGTAAGAGCACTACTCCTAAGTAAAATTTTTTTTATTTTCACCATGGATTTTGTTGAGATATTTTTAAGTTATGTGTTTTGAAAAAGGGGCGCCTACAGAAGTTGTCGGCTAATTTTTTAGATTTTAAATTTAATTTAAATATATATAATTTAGAAAGTAGTATTTGATTTTGAAAATAATTTTAAGTTTGAAAATCTTAAGATATGAAATCAAACTGATCTCACATCCCAAATAGTTTATATAAACGAGCACCGCACCACAAACCGTATATCTATCCCGAAGAATAAACACACTGCTTGATGATGGGGCTCGGTTAAATAAACTAGAAGATTTGTGACATTCGTTTGGTCTGTGAACCAACTTTATAAGCCGATAAGTTCCCCTGTTTAATATAAAGAAATTAAGCAGTGTTTATATTACCTGGGTTCTTAAAGTTCCCTATAAGGGCAAGCCCCTATAGTTAATTACATCTTAAATGTTTGAAGACACTTAAGAAAACTCTCGATAATGATCAGTGGTTTTACTCTCAATAATTTCAAAGTTTAATGTTTTCAAAGGATTGGATTTTGGAAATTTCAAAAGGGATTAGCTCGAATTTGGAACAATTTATTTTAAGAGTCCAATGGAAGAGAAGTAAGAGAAGTTGAGGATCCAAGAAGAATCTTAGCAACTTCCCAAACTATCCTATTGTTTGGTTTAGATTTGAGAGTTTATTTAATATTGCAATCTTGCCAATTTTAATTAATTAGGACTTATATTTATATGATATAATCACACAAATAGCCTGGAAGATATGAGGGTTTATGTCATACCGAACGACTACCTCAGAGTCCTAAGACCGGTTAGGGCTTAATTTACATGACATGATCATGCAAATGCCTAACGAAGAGTTGAGGGTTTCTGTTGCACTAGGCAAACTACCTCGAAGTCCTATGGCTTGTTTATTTAATTCTAAGAAAGGTTTAGCTGGTGTAGATCCAAGTTTTGCTGAAGTAGATGGCCGTGCCGCCCACTATGCTCCGAGCTCCTTATTGTTGCAGAGGTTTAGTTTTAGAACGTGAAAATTAGGATATGAGAGAAGTGTTTTGGTTTAGAAATCTTAAAGTCCACATATTTTTAATATTTTAATTAAAACAAATCTTAAAGTTGTTTAAACAGAAGCGATTAAGATCCCACGGTTCCGTCATCCCAACACCGTTATTTTCATCGAATTCACTTAGTCCAGATGAATTTGCTAAACTCAACTGAATGAATTCCACACTTTCATTTAGACCGTGGGAAATCCCGTTAGCAACACATGGGTTACATCATCCGAGGTATTCGCGATCATTCAACGAGACGTTTTAATTTAGTTACAATTGTAGTTTTGTTATTCTGTTTGTGACTAAATTTTGAGTTGTTTTATATTTTGGAATGTTGTGACGGTGAATTTTATCTTGTGGTGACTTTTAATTTAGTTTTGGTTTCAGTTCAGGGACTATCCTAAAGGTTTTGGTTTTCATGCAACAGTCTTGTTTAACATGCAAGAAAAAGTAAAGTACAGTGCATGTAAGTAAATTGCAATAAAATAAAAGCGTACCTGGAGGGTCTTCCCGTCATCCCAAACTGCACTTAAAACACATGTTAAGGCATTTAAATATTTCAACAAATAACTAGGTAAAGCTAAGGGACAGGTTTTAGTTGTCTACCAAGATCCTAGTCCTATAACTAGTCATCTCCTATGACGTCTAGGTTTTTGTGTTTTCTTTAAGGATAATTTTCTTCATCAAAGAACAATTAAATTCAATTGTTCTTCTAAAACATCCCGTCATATTGAGAAAGTGCTTAGGACGAGTCCTAAACATCTTTCCAATATTTCCGAGATTATTTTGAATCCAAGTAAATTTAATTGCACAGGTGAATTAATCATCCAAGAGTTTAGTTAAGCTTTTATCTCTTGCTCAGTGAACTTGGGCATTTGATTACCTGAAGAATGAAGTGACATCTCACTTAATAGTCTATTTAAGAGTTATAATAATTAAAGCCTTTAGGGGCAAGTTGGTTTATTGAGAATTTTAATCATTCTTAATTTGAAGTTTGAGTTAATGATTTAAAGTGATTTAGTTTAATTATGAGGTTTTAATTAATAATTTTAAGTTTGGAATAGTGTTCAAATTGTATTTGGGTTTAAATCTTTATACTTTAAGTGATCTAAATATTTTAAATTTGTTTTACTTTTATTATTGAATGATGTTAACTTAATCTTATTTAAATTTGATTTAATTTAATTTAATTTAATTTAATTTAAATATTTTTAAATTTAGCTTAACTTAATTGTTAAAATGTTAATTGAATTTAATTTTAATTTTATTTTAATTTTTACTTAATTTAATTTAATTTAATTTAATTTAATTTAATTTAATTATTAAATTATTTAATATTTTGAACTTTTATTTAATTTAAGGGTTATTTATTTTTTTAAATTTTTTAATTTACCTAGTTTGGATTATCATTTTGATCTTAATTAAGAGTTAAATATTATTGGAGTGATTTATTTTGGTATTTTTTTTAATTAAAGGATTAATATCCTCTCATATTATATCCCTATTTTTAATAATTCAAATTTTCATTAATCTTCCCAAATTAAAATTGTTTAAATAATTAAAGTTTCATTTTGGTTCATTAAAAGCGATTAATGAGTTCCTACCCTTTTAATTTCCCAAAGTTTCAATCATCCAAGAATGATAAAATCAAATATTTTAACCTCCATTTTAATTAAACCTAAAATTTTAATAAAGGGGTTTAAATTCTTTAATTACCTTTATGCCCTTTTAGGCTTATTTATTTCATAACTCGCTAAATTGAGTTTAAATGAGCTTGAAATTTTTATGTCACCTCACTCACATGTCAATTAAGACATTAGAGTAGAAAATGTGATTTTTCTGAATTTAATTTATTTATATAATTATATTTAGTGAAAAATAAGGGATTTCAAGAAAAATTCAACAACATGACCAAAGTAAGGTTCCTGTCCTTAAGAAAATTATGGGATGTCCTTAATGACTAGAGGACCACTTGGACCAATTTTGGTTATTTTTTAAATTATATTTTATTTATTATAATTATTTTGGGTTTTAGAGTATTAATTAATTACAAAATAAAATTAAAGTTGAAAAATGGATTTTATATTTTTCATAAATCTCTTTAACCTCAAGGAGTTCAGAGAAACAAATTTTACAATTTTCTGATTTTTCTTTGATTTATTGGAATTAATTTAGTGAAAAGGTTGGAAAATACATTTTTTAATATTAAAAATTGTTTTAAGCATTTAAAATTTAATATCTTTACTTTGAGACTTGGGAAAAATATTTGGTTTGTTCCTAAGTGATTAGGAGTTAAAATATGACATTTTTCAAGATTTTTAATATTTTTATGATTTTTATTTTTTTTTTTATTATTTAAAATATTAAAATATGATTAAAAATAAAAAATTTTAGAAAATTCCAATTTTAATTTTTATTGACTCCTCTGATACTATAGAGACCACAAAACTAATTTGGTGAATTTTTTGAAATTTATTTTTGGAGTTATGGATTTTTAAAGTTTAATTTTAATCATGTGGCTTAATTAATTCATTTAGTGGGGCTAAACATTTCCAATTGATTTCAAATTTTTATATGAGGTTCCACTGATCCTAAAGTTCAGTGGAGAATTATTTTCAAGTTATTTTAATGTGTGGTTAACACTACTTAATTAAAATTCAATTTTAGGTATTTAGACTAATTAGGATTATTCTTAATGAGTTAATTCAAAATATAATTATCCTACGGTCCTCTGGTCCTAAGAAACTTTACCAAATTTTTCTAGAATTTATTGAACAATATGCTAATTATTGGAATTAAAATACCAAAAACAGTGACATAAACTTGAAAAATACATAACTTTCCATAGAGATGGCATCTGACCTTGAAAAATTCAGAGAAAGTTCCCAAGATCAGAGGCTTCAAAAGTCCTATGGTCTCATGCCATGGTGAATTGTCTATGCAAATGAAGAATCAAAATACTGAAATGAGTAAATAATTAATTAATAATAAAATATGATCAAAATAACTTGATTTCTTTTCCACATTATTCTCCTCTGTTCACTAAGCAAGAATGTATTTTTAGTTTATTTTTATGATTTTTCTACACAAAGATATGGATTTTCTAACTTCTGGGTATTTAAATAAATCAAAAAAATCCATATTTTCCTACTTATCCACGCGGCGCCGACTCATCCTCGGCAGCTCCGAAAGCCCACCCGTCGCGCTCCCATTCGACGCCGCCATCTGACTCAGTGCTCCAGGGGCCCGCGGTTCATGTAATGTTCTCTGGTCCGGCGCAATCCGGACCGTCCACTCGATACACACTCGATCGGACGACGCCTGGTCATCATCTATGACTGGTGTGCACCCGTGACCGTCCACACTAAAACCCTAAGAACTCTCTCATTTCTCAACGGATTTTCGTGTTCTTACGCTCTATGGATTCGTCTTGAAGAGACGAACATATCCATACAGTTTACATGCGATGAAATTAAGTAAAACAAAATGGAGAATCACTGGAAGCTCGGGAGGAAGGAATGATCCATACCTTTGCTCTGAGAAGTGTAGCTTCAATCAGAGAGTTGTGTCACCTTCGATTGCACCTAAGGAAGCTCTAGATGAAGTCTCTGGCTCTGGGGAATTTTCTAGGTATGAAAGTGTCCACAGCCGATTTCAATGCTTGGAGGCTGGAGCAAATGGGTGGCCTGGAGAGGGGGCTTTCACTGGGGAACTCCTTCGCTTGGTCCTGTGCAGGTGTGGGTGAGTTTAATTTGGATTTGGTGAAGGTTTAGGAGATGTCCTATTTTTTGGCTTGAATTAGAACTCAGAAATTGAGCTCAGCTGGGGAAAATTGGGGCTGGAATCCAATGGGGATCAAGTGATCTAGGCGAGGAGAAGGTCCTGGAGCAATTTTGGCAGAGTTTTGTTTAGGTCTGGATCATCGCCTTCTTTGGCCGAGAGGGTGGTGGGTTCAAATAGACATGGCTGGAGGCTTCCTAGGGGGCTTGAGGCTTGGGATCAGCTGCCCTATGCAAGAGAAGAACATCCATGGTGTTCAATTGGACTGGGACAACTCAGCAAGGAAGAATTGAAAATTTTGGCTCACATGGAGCTCTCGGCCATGGCGTTTTCAGGCGACCCAGGTGGCTGGCCGGCAGGGTTAGGTCACCATCTTGATCAGAAGGGTCAGGGGTTGGCAATGGTGTAGTCAATTAGCCATGGACATGTGTAAAGAGTTTAGCTTTAAGTGGTATGGGGAGAGGGGTGATTTTGGATCCAAATGAGTCAAGTCATGCAAATGGGTTGGGTTCACCTCTCCAAGCTCTGGTTTGGGCTGAGGGAGATCAGGTGAGTCAGCTAGCTTAGTGGGGAAAAGTCACCGTCTAAGCTTATTTAAGTTTAGGCATGGTTTAGGGGAAACATGGGAGTGCTTAATCACTTTAAGGTAATCAAGAAAGAGGCTCCTCCTTTTGCCCAATATGGCATGGTCACATGAACATCACTCACATGGCTTGCGTGGAGCTTAAGGATGGCTTCATGTCTTCATTTGGGCTTGGGGCAAGGCTTGGCTCAATTTCATGAAAATGGATTTTGGAAACTTTGGCATTTTAATGGGAAATCCTCATGAAGCTTGATTTGGAATTATTTGGTTATTGATTTAGAACTTAGGGATGATATCAACTAAAGGTATGATGAGAAGAAATTGGCATGTGGGCTTTGGAGCTAATTTTGGGCTTTTGGATTTGTTGGAAGTGGGCTTTTAGGATGGTTTAAGAAAGTGGGCCTTTAGATTTAAAAACAAATTGGTGGATGGAAATTTTGTGAAGGATTGGACCAAACAAGTGTTGGATTTAGCTTAGGGATGTGTCATGAACATTTTAGAAAAGGTTTGGTGTCATTTAAAGTGGAATTGGATTTAATTTGGGCTTTTTTGATAAAGGGGCCAAAGTGGGTCAAATTGGGCTAACTTTGGCTAAGGTTGGGCTAAGATTGGATTTTATGTAAAATTAATGTTGAGAAATGTTTATGGGGGTGCTACAAAGAGTTTTCTACTTTGGTTGGGCTTTGATTTTGGAATTTGGGCCCATATGGGTTAGGTTTGGGTTTAGGCCAAAAATGGGGATTTTGACTTTGGGTTAGGCTTGGGTGGAGTTTAGGTTCAAATTTGGGGCAAATCTTGTTAGTGTTTTGTTTGTGGGGATATTAGGAAGGTTTAGGAAAAGATTTGGGGTTAATTGGAGTTGAATTGGGTTGGTTTGGGCTAGGTTTAGGTCATGGGCCAAAATTGGGCCTTAGGCCTCAAATTGGAATTGGATCCAAATGTCAATCAAATTGGGCTTAGATTTGGTCTAAATTGATATTGGGGATATTGAATTGAAGTTTACAATCGAATTGGACCAAAATTGTGGTCAATTGGGTTGATTTGGTTTGACATTGAGTTCATTTGGGTTAAGAATGGGTCAAATTGGGCGTTTTGGTAAAAGTGGGTTACATTGACGAAATTGGCCTATGGTATAGTTGAAAAAAATGAAATTGGGAATATTTGGGATTTTCTGGAATTTCTTGGGAATTTTTGGAATTTATGGAATTTTTGGCTAAGAAGGGCATTTTGGGTATTTGGAGGGTATTGGGGGGTTTTTTTTGGAAATTTTGGTATATTTGGCTATGGATGATCAATTTGAGTGGGGGGAAATGTTTAGGATTGATTTTTGAGGAATTTTGGGTAATTTAGGCAATTTTGCGAATTTTAGGTAGTTTCAACGGCATTTGGTAGGTTTAGTGGGTGTAGGGCCCCGGGGGTCAAGAATTGAAATTTTGGAAAAATGAAGATTGATCAAGTTTGAGTAAAATAGAATCACTTTGGTTGAGCCATGAAGCCATATCAAGCCCATAAGAGCCATGAGATGACTCATTTGAGGTATTCACTATGTTGTTCCTAACCCTCTTAGCCAAGGGCTTAGGGGTTGGGGACCATCCATATGAATTACCTACATGAGTCAGGAAGTCAAGCTAGGTATGAATGGTTTTAGGATTTGGAATGTGTATGAAAGTGTAATGTGTGCGGGTCAACCCTCACCGGACCGGGCCACCTGGGGTAGTCCTAAGGCCAAAAAGTCCTATAGGAAACTCATCTTTTAAACCTCCACATTTGATCTTAACCCTCCAAGTGACTTAGGGGTTTATAATCAAACCTATGGGGTTTGTAGGGAGTTTAGAGGTGTTTAAATTTCTAAGTGGTGGGTCCCATTTCTAGTCCTCTAAGATAGTCAAAGGGAAAGCCTAAGGCTAGATCCTAAGTACTAAGGAAAGAGAAGAGAAAAGACCTCATCAAAAATGAGGTCAACAAATGGACCCCTAATAGGTGTGGTGTGCTAACCAAGCACACCTCGCATATTGGTGTTGACCAAAGAGATCAATAAAACCAACACAGACGTCTAAGTGACACTTAGAACGGAGCGTAGAAAATTTCCGCTGGGGAGTATGGAGTATATCTCCAAGACTGGAGATCCTTGAACTCTCGCTGGGGAAAAAAAGGTGAATTCCAAATCACGAGATCTGGGGAGATTTGATTTTAAATTCATTTTTTCAAGTTTCAATTTCAAGTTTTTTTAATTTTGGAGTTTGAGTTTTGATTTAATCAGAGTTTTGATTCCGATTGAAGTTCGATTTAAGATTAATTTCGAGGTGGATCTTGTTGAGATTTTGGATTTGAAATGAGAATTGGAACCTAGGTTCCAACCTCGAGATTGCAAAGAGAACTGGAATTTAGGTACCAGCCTCGAGGAGAAGATAAGAGTTTAGGAATTGATTGAAAAGGATGAGAATCAGAATTTAGGTACTGATCTCGAAGAGAGAGTCGGAATTTGGTACCGTCCTCAAAAGGAGAGAACAAGAATTTGGTACTAGTCTCGAAGGTTTAATGAGAAATGAAAACTGGTTCTAATCCCGAAGATTTAATGAGAAATGGAAACTGGTTCCAATCTCGAAGATTTAATGAGAAATGGAAACTGGTTCCAATCTCGAAGATTTATCTATATGAAGAGGGACCCAATCCCATGCCATCAGAACCAAATCGAACAAAGTTCGTGGCTCCGTGTCAATAGAACTAGTCGATCCTCTAACACGCAGAGAAAAGATTTAAAAAGAACTGGTAAGTGTACCAAGTTGAAAAGACTAAACCTGGTGACAAGTCGAGGAAAAGATTTGAATTTCAGAAGAATTTCAAACAGATTTTGTTTTGAAGAATAATTGAAGGATTCAGATCGAAGGATTCAGATTGAAGGATTCAGATCGAAGGATTTGGATTGAAGGATTCATATCGAAGGATTCAGATTGAGATTTAGATTCATTTCTTTCGTTTTGGTGATTCAATTTGAAAAATATTTAGAGTTCGTATCAGTTTAGAATTCATTTCGACATTTAGATTCTTAAAAGAGTTCTCGTCTATTTTCATTTTCCCTTTGTTCTTTGCTCGATGTTCTTTTAATTTAATGGCGTTTCGCAGTCAATTTGCACAAAAAGAGGTGAAGGTAAAACATGACATGGTCACTCTCATTCCAATCTTGTTGAAAATACATCATACATCTTGATCCAAAACATGATGATATTTTCTTTGAGAATTTAATATCTCATACAATCCATATAAATCCAAACGGATTGCGTAAGATTCTTCAAGTTTCTTCTAAAAACAGCTGTCAAAATCCATGTCTGAATAGTGAGATACATCGACAATAACATCACCTTCCAAGTCATCCTTGGCAGGAATGCCGTATGGATGTGCATTAGAGGTGTGATATTTCCCATGTAAATCACAGCTCGTAGGGCCGGAGACTCTCTAACTCTGGATCTGGCTGAAAGTGGAAAGGCATTTTTCTGTCGTCCATCCTCCTGAAAGTAACAGAGATCCGCTCAACAGGCACCCCTGGAATGTAATGTTTTGCGATGTCCGCTTCATTCCCTTTTAACACCATGACGGAACCTACCGGTAGTGGTATCTCTACTGGCCCTCGGAATTCACCTAGGCCTGCAATCCGGTGGTCAGATCCGAACATGATATTGCACTGATTGACAAAAGACACCGTGCTGAAGGGTCTAATGAAATCATGATGGTCTATATGTGGAGGTATGCAGTCGCCCTCTTTGTAGATGTTAATGATGCAGCTGTTGGGTATGCAATCTGCGGGCAATACCCTCCATGTTATCATCCTCTTTACCATTCTTTTAATAACGTTTGGCATCGGATCCACCTCACTGCGATCGAGTATCCCTGGTGGATTTCCTTTTCTGTCTACCGCGAAGTTGTAGCAACATCCGCACTGGATTGTAACTCTTCCTTTCCCTGGCATCCACCTTCGGGGTTCTGAATAAGTCTTTTCCCTTAGGTGGCCAGCTCGACCCATTTTCTGGAGTTCAAGTATGCAGTCTACAATTTGTTGTTGCTCGTAGTCTGAGAACACATTTGTATGCAGCTCGAGGCCTTCTAAGATATTGATCCTCTTGCCTCCAATTCTCTCAAAGTATTCAAAAGTTCTCTTTTCGACATTCTGCATTCTTTCTAACTCATATTCTGGAATTATCTGTAACTGGCGATGTCTAGTAACATACTGGGGAATGTATGGCTCCACCCCGGCACGCTCTCCTGCATGTCTTGGCTCCTCAGGGGTAGTCTCCGTCGAGACATCCTCCGGGGTTGCTTTCGCAACAAGACTCTTCAAAACTGGTGCATCTGCTTGGCGTCGAGGCGCTGATTCTATTTCTGCTCTTCTTGGAATTTCCTTTATCTATTATGCTTTCCTTGGAGTTGATCTCCTCCTTTCCGGTGCCTGACGAACCAATTTCTTCAGAGTATTTGTATTGCTGGTAGCAATTGTCTCTTCATGTTGATTTGCTGCTAACTTGGTTAACATCTTGTGAATGCTGCGATTCTTGTTCCTTCGCTGAGTGGCTGTTAGAGTAGCTCTCCTTACCCCTTCGATTTCTGTGGGCACGACACTGACAAGCCTGCTCTCTGCTGTAGTAACAACGAACTTAACTTTCTTATCTTCTCCTGTTGCATGAGCGGCGTTTATGTTTCTCTTCTTGCTGGTAGATGGTTGATCAGAGCCACCCAATTTCATCACTGTCTAGCTATGGAATTCTTCCCGATCAATCGGGGTCCAATCATTTTCTTCATATTGTAGCCTGGCTGGTGTGAAGTCAGAGTCAATCTCGATCACAGCTCCATCCCTCACCCTCTTTTCATCAAGTGCTAGACTCACACCATTCTTAAAGTTCAGAACCAACCGCCCGTTCGACATTTCCCTTTGCAAAAAAACAAGGAAAGGATTAGGGGCTGTACTAAGAACAAGAATTGTAGAAAAACATGTGTTTATTAATGAAGAGCTTTTATTCGTTTATTTTAAATTTAAGTAGGAGTAGGAAAAGATCAAGAGTGAAACTCAATTTGAAAGGAAGGATAAAAACTTTATTATCATGATTTCACATGTTTTCTTTTTAACATTTTTTTTCTTTATCATCCATTTTTTTTATATTTTTGGGTTTGGACCCAGTCATAAGTAATTACTGTACCCGTGCTTCTAGGAATGAGGATTCATCCTTCGAAACATCATGTTGCGTAATACTTCTTTAGATATCGTCCATTAATTGGAAGCATAGGTCGCTCTCCACGGCAATTTACAAGCTGGTAGGAACCTCCTGAGTAAATTGTCTCGACCACGAATGGCCCTTCCCATGTTGGTTTAAATTTACCTCCTATCTTGCGATGTGCAAGAATAGGTCTTCTGAGAACTAGAACCAAGTCACCGACTTTGAATGTCCTTGGGCGGACTAATTTATCATGGGCCTGGATCGTCTTGGCTTTAAACAGTTCCAAGTTTTGCTGTGCTGAAAGTCTTTTCCCTTCCAAGCTTTCTAACTCTTCTAGTCGTAATTTGGCATTTTCTTCTGTAGTGATTTTTTCTGCAACTGCAATTCTGAGTGAGGGAAGACGTACCTCCAAGGGTAAGTCGGCCTCGGACCCGTACACTAAAGCGTAAGGCGTAAACTAGGTAGGAGTTCTTAAAGTCCTCCTGTAGGCCCATAAGACTTCTAACAACTTCTCGTGCCAATTTCTTTTGTTGTCGTCCAAAGTTTTCTTTAGGATTTGGACGAGAGTTTTATTAAAAGCCTCGGCTAAGCCGTTCGCTCTTGGGTAGTAGATTGTTGAATAGCACCAGTCGATCCCATGTCTTCTGACAAAATTATTGATCTTCGTACTCTTGAACGTGGACCCATTATCTGAAATGATTCTGCGCGGTACTCCGAAACTGTAGATGACTTGATTCTTGAAGAATTGTAGCACGTGATGTGCTTTCACTTCTCTGAGCGGTACTGCTTCTGCCCACTTAGAAAAGTAATCTGTAGCTGCAAGAATGAAACGATGTCCTCTTGAAGAAGGCGGTTCTATCGGACCCACGATATCTGTGCCCCAACACTCAAATGGCCACGACGCGATTGTCGGAAGTAGCACATTTGGAGGTTGATGTAGAACCACTCCATGCACTTGGCACTAGTGACAACTTTTGGCAATCTTCATGCAATCGGTCATCATCGAGGACCAGTAGTACCCTAGTCTTTTAATCTTCATTTTTATTTTCGAACCTGACTGATGAGCACCACAAAGTCCAGAGTGTACTTCTTTAACGATTTCACGAGCCTCGGACCCGCTCAGGCATCTTAGCCACATCTGATCAAAAGACCTTCTGTATAACGTGTTGTTTATTAATGCGTAAGACAGAGTTTTTTTCTTGATTTGATGTGCTATCGACTTATCGTCCGGTAGGTTTCCTCTTTGCAAGTAGTCTATTAGTGGCTGCCGCCAATCTTCTGTATTTTGTCACTGCTGCAATTGTTTCTTCTGCTTTTTCTGCTGATTTGTGTATTGTATCCATGCCGAGCTGTGATAGGACCTATTGTCCTTGAACTGACACTTCAACTGACTCATCCTGTAAGCAGGCAAATTCCTTTGCAAGGCGGGCTAACGCATCTGCGAGAGCATTTTCTTTTCTAGGAATCTTATAGATTGTTACATTTGAAATCTGCTCTAACAATTTCATGGCATACTGGAAGTACTGCTCGAGTCTTGACTTTAGAATTTTGTATTGTCCGGCGACTTGTTGAATGATCAACTGAGAATCCCCATAGATGTTGATATCTGTTATCCCCATCTGAATGGTTAATTCCAATCCGGTTATGAGGGCTTCGTATTCTGCCTCGTTGTTTGTACACGGTTCAGTTAAGTGGTAGGAGTACCTTAACATCCCTGCTCTGGCATTATAAAGATTAGTCTGATTCTTGTCTTACCGAGCACTATCGTTTGCGATTCTTTATCTTTCTGTGCTGAGGATGATCCATCAAAGTATAGTTCCCAACGCTGATCATCGGGGTCTTCTAGGCTCATTATCTGCTCGTCTGGCAAGTCGTCGTTAAGAGGCGATTCTGCCGGTAAAGGGTGTGCTGCGAGGAAGTCTGCTAGGACTTGTCCCTTTACGACACGAAGAGGAACGAAAGTTATATCAAATTGCAATAGTATCATTGACCACCTGGCAAGTCTGCCAGAAAGCGTCGGTCGGGTCATCAAATATTGCAACGGATTAAACTTCGAAATAAGGTTGGCCTTATGAGAAAGCATGTAGTGCCTGAGCTTCCATGCGGCGAAGATCAGGGCCAAGCAGTGCTTCTCAATAGGAGGATAGTTTACTTCCGTTGGAATTAGACGACGGCTTAGGTAATAGAGCGCATTTTCTTTTCCCTCATCATTGACCTGGGCTAACAGGGCTCCGAGAGAGTCGTCTAAAGCTGCGGTATAAAGTATCAACGGTCTACCCGAGACTGGGGCTGCTAAGACAGGAGGTGTCATTAAATATTGCTTAATGTCCTCGAAGGCCTGTTGACATTTGGAGTCCCAAGTAAACTTGGCATCCTTCTTAACCAAAACAGAAAAAGGCTGACACCTTCCTGACAAGTTCGAGATAAAGCGTCGAAGATATGCCAATTTTCCTTGAAAGGATCGTAATTATTTCAAGGTTTTAGGAGGTGGCATTTCTAAGATAGCTTTAATCTTCTCCGGATTGATTTCAATTCCATGATGTCGGACGACAAATCCTAAGAATTTCCCAGAGGTGACGCCGAAGGCGCATTTCAAGGGATTCATCTTAAGGTTAAATTGTCTTAATCGCTCGAAAACAATTCTCAAATCATACAAGTGATCCTCTTTAAGTTTTCTTTTGATGACCACATCATCTACGTAGCACTCGACTTGGTTGTGAATGAGATCATAAAAAATTCTCGTCATTGCTCTTTGATAAGTTGCTCCTGCGTTCTTTAATCCAAACGGCATCACTGTGTAGCAGTATACCCCGATCGACATTCTGAAGGCTGTAAGCTTTTCATCTTCTGGTGCCATCTTTATCTGGTTGTATCTCGAAGATCCATCCATGAAAGAAAAGATTTCATGTGTTGAAGCAATGTCGATCATCAATTCTGGAATTGGTAGCGGGAATTCGTCCTTCGGACATGCTTTGTTTAAATCTCTGAAGTCTACGCAGATTCTGATCTGACCATTCTTCTTTTTGACTGGTACCACATTGGCTAACCAAGTTGGATATTGTTCTTCACGGACAAATTTAGCGTCTATTAGATTCTTAACTTCAGCTATAACTTGTTGTTCAATCTCTAGACGCATTCTTCTCGGAGCTTGTATAACTGGAACGACAGTGGGATCCACTCCTAATTTATGAACTGCGACCTTTGGAGCTAATCCTGGCATTTCATCATAACTCCAAGCAAAACAGTCCTTGAATTCCATCAATAGCTTGATTATGTTTTCGGAGTCTTCTTTATTAAGTAAGGAGCTAAGAAAGGTCGGCCTAGGCTCTTCGCTAGTACCTAAGTTAACTTCCATTAACTCGTTTATTGTAGATTTAATTTCTTCTTCGAATTCTGGCGGAGCATCTCCGATTGGTAGATCTTCGAGATCTTCTGAAGCTTCCAAGCAGTCTTCATTAGGCTCGCAAGTGACAACCAAGAAAAATCACGTATCGTCAACTGATCCTACTGTGCCGAATCTGAGACCATGTTTTGAATTGGGAGGCCGACTGACATTGTTCTATAATTTTTCAAAGTGTTGTGATTGAGCTTTTGTCCATTGTTTAGGTAAGACACCACGTTGAATTAAATTTTGAATGCAGGGAGAGTACCACTCAAAAGTTAATTCCATTAATTCAGAAGAAGTAACATCTTCAAATTGTACATCTTTTTCATTACTGGAAGAAGAAGCACCACGGTAGAATTTGATCGGTTTAGTACCACCACGTACTTCCTTGACCACCATACCCTCGATCTTATTAGAATGAATCGTGGTCAGGGTCATAGTATGTACATAATGGTTAATCTTCTCGTACATTGATTTGTATTCTTCATTCTTTTCTTCTTCGAGAGAGATCTTGAACTGGGGCTTCTTTTGATTTACTATTGCTGCTTCTTTCTTGATTTCTTCTTCATCAGAACTGGTCTCCCAATCAACGTCGATGACTGGTTTATTCTGTCCAACTGTTCTAACATCTCTTCCACGACCTCGTCCCCGGCCTTGACCTCGGGTGCGAGTTCTGGAGAAACTTTCACCATCTCGCCGTAAGGGAGTGGTGAGTAACTGTTGGACTCGAACCTACGGCTCTTCATCGTCTTGCACTTCTTTTGCTTCGTTTGGTATGATGTTTCCGGAGAATATTGTTTTCTTCGAAGGTGCGTAGTAGGCTGCATCTTCATGAATTCCAATCTCGTGTACGAAGAATGGTTGCAAGTCACCTTTGATACACTGTTCTCCTCCTTCGTAATACTTGATGCACTGATGCAGAGACGACGGTACCATCTGGTTCTCATGGATCCATGACCGACCCAGTAGAGCGTTGAACGATGTCTCAAAATCAATTATATGAAATTTTTCGTTTGTCTTTGCTAAGTCACTGGTCTTCATTAACAGTGTTATTAATCCAAGAGCTCTTTCTCCTTTCTGATTGAACCCTCTTAATAACATCTTGTCTGCTTCGAGGTAGCGAGCATCAATTTCCAAATATGCTAATATTCGAATGCTCATTATTTTGATTGATGCTCCCGGATCAACTAACACCCTGGAGAGCGTAAACTTTCCAATAGTGATTGAAATGTACAATGGTCGATTGTGATCAGCCGTTCTGAGTAGTAAATCATTGTCTGTGAAGGTAACACCTCGCTGATCTTTTAACGAGCAAACCTCATCGAAGGAATTACCGGCCATTTGAGCTAAACAAATCTCTGCATCAAGTAGAGCCTTGATCAGAGCTTCTCTCATCTCCTTTGACAGGATCAGAGCATCGTATATGCTTAGTTTGGCTGGTAGCTTCCTAAGATGGGCTAGCACGTTATAGTCCAATTTATTACCATGTTCCTGGGTTTCTTCCCGAATGGGCGGTTCCTCTGCGGGGTTGGCTCTTCTCGAGCAACCACACGCTTTCCTTCATCCTTTGGACCCATTCTCGGAGGTAGAACTTTTCCACTTCTTAAATTTACTTCAGTTATTTCTTCTGAATTTGGTGCTGAATCTGCCAGTGTATTCTCTTGAATTAGAATGACTAGCTCTTCTGGCGTTGCTTCAGAATGTGATAACTCCAATTCTATCGCGATTGGAGCTCCTCGAAAATCGCAAATATACTCATTGCTTGTTGAGTTCTAGTAGTCATCCTTGTGAACGTCTTCTTCTTCGTCGTGGTCATTGAGGTTTAGTATGATTTGAGAATCATTATTTATATCGAAATTGAGATTCGGATTAGGTTGATTTTCGTTAGTTACGTAATCGTTAGAAACAGTCAAAATGTAGCCAACGCCAAAACTCTTATCATTATAAGATCCCGCCGGGGCGAGCAAATAATCATACAGAGTCAGAGGTTCGAGGGATTTCTCCCCCGAATCGAAAACAACCATCCAAGGATAAGCAGCCCCTAGTCTACCCTTCAGAGCCTCGGTTTTCTTTTCTTCTGCGATCTTCTCTTCCTTCGGGGGTGGTTCTTCAATCGTAAGCGATAGTGCCAGCTCTGCAGGTTTCAAACTTTGCGTTGAAGCACGCACCGAAGCGGTTTGGATGTGATCTAAGATTTTCTTTGAAGAATTTGTCCAGACGGTACTCCATCCATCCTGGGTTGTGTAAGGGTCTATCGGAACAATGGGATCCTTTGAAATAACGTTGACGGAACATCCCTTTTGGAGTTCCTTCATGTATTCCTTTGGGATCGTTATGTTCCCTTTCCGGAGATTGTTGTCAAGCCAACTTTTGAAAGTGATGCAATCCTCTATCTTATGCCCGAGCATCTGGTGGTAAGGGCAATAGTTTGGATGATCTTTCTTATTGACTTCTTCAGGCCTTTTGGGCTCTGGTAACTGGAAATCTGGAGTCTTTATTAAACTGCGGAACATCTTCGCCACTGCTTCAGTTTTGAATGGATATTCCTTGTTCAGAAAATTTTTCAGGGTATGCTGTGGACGAGGCGGTTGTTCATAATGCTGAGGCGACTGATAGCTCGGTCGAGGTTGTTGATAACCCTGCTGAGGTTGTTGGTAAGTACGTTGCAGTGGTTGATAGCTAGGCTGTGGCCGCTCTGGCTGTATCTGCACTGGCTGCTTTCCCTTATCGATTGTCGCGACGATTCTGGACTTCTTTTCGAATGTTTTCACGGGCTTCTGCTTAACGTTCTTGTCCATGAAACTTAGCTGCTTTGCTTCCTCTTGCAAGCTCCGGCCTTGCTAAGCAGCTTCTCAAAAGTCTTGATTGTAAATCCTTTAAGGAGAAGTGCTATCGGGCCGTGGATGCTTTTAAGCAACATGCCGACTGCATGCTGTAACTGAAGTTGTGGTTCACACTTCATGCTTAAATTTCTCCATCGAAGTATGTAATCCACTAAAGTCTCGTTCGGTTTCTGGTGTTCCACCACTAGATCACCGATGGTGATGTGGTGCCGAGCCCCGACAAACCGCTTAACAAAAAGGTTTTCTAACTGCGAAAAGGTCTTAGCCGAACAATTTGGCAATTCCGCGTACCATTCGAAGGCAATCCCCGACAAGCTGGCCGACGAGCCGACGAAAGAGTAAAGCGTCACTCCCACCAGCATTGCAGCAACTAGCACGAAAATGTGCAACATGCTGCCGGGGGTTTCCCGTTCCATCAAAAATCATAAATAGAGGTGGTAGGAAGCCTTTCGGGTATTGGACTGCATCGAACTCTTCGGGGTAAGGTCTACCCGTCTGAATAGATGCTCCACTCTTAGAGTGCTAGGGCTTCTCGCACCTGCTGTTCTACCATATTTTTAATGTCCTTTTCGAGAATCATGCTCTGTGCAGAATCCTTCTTTGGTGGCTCATCCCTGTTGACGGATGTGATCTCTTTTCCTCCATTTGCAATATGGATGATCTCTGGAGGTGTTTCTTTCTGAGGTTGCACCTGACTCTGGAGAGTGGCTAAGGCAGCAGCCATCTCTTCCATCCTCCTTGCCATCTGGGAAATTGTATCATCTCTTTCCCGAAGCTGTGCTCTCATCACTTCCGGTTCATCTCTTTCCGCAGCTGCCAGAGCACCTTGCGAAGCTGACGATGCTCGTGTCTCAACCATGTTGATCTCGGCATACTCCTCATCCATGAACTCTGATTAATCAACTTTCTTTTCCAACTTTTCTCCTCTTTCTTTTGCCAACCGGCAGATATCCGTCCTTAGCTTTCCTATAGCATCCTCTAGGGGTCTCTTCTAGAGGGTCTCGTGGTTGTCGTGCGATGGCTATTGAACTTATTTTTCGGGAGTTTCTTTTATTGCAGTAGAACTTCCTTCTGATTCAGGCTCTTTGACGAGGCTTTTCTTCTCAGGATGTTGTGTTGGTCTCGGCTCGGTAATAATAGGTCGCCACACCATCCTTCTTGCAGCGAAGGCACCGGGACCGGACGGTCTGTCGGCTATATGCTGGTAGGTGGTGTCCTCCCTAATATGATGGCCCGATAAACAGCAGGTGAACTAGCTCTCATTTTTTTCCTTGGTTTCTCTACGGCAGTGACAGGCTCTACTCGCGGTCCGAGGCGGGATCTAGCTGGCACTCGTCCCATCCTTCTTAGGATTTCTGACACGAGGCATCTTTCTTTCTTTGCCAATTTTTCTATCACGGCTTGCAGCGAGCGAATGGCGTAATCTTAACCCTTTTTCTTTTGTGGTTACTATAGTATGCAGGTCGGGGTAGTGTAGCGGCAATCCTTCGGACGTCTTCTTCATCCGATGCAGCAAAGAGGGGGTGAAACCTACTCCCATCCAACAGAGGTATATACTCAGGCAGTTCTTCTCTTTCCTCAGGAATTTCTTCTAGAAAAGCAACTTCAGCAGCTTTAGCTTTCTCGATCTTGGCGATCTTTACGCTTCTATTTCTCCTTTGAGTCTGAGTTAGGGGTGCAACTCTTGAACTGGACCCAATTTCGAAAACAGATGGTATTGTAGCAAAATCTTTACCCTCCACGGTGACAGGCTCATCACAGACTTGGATTTCCTTCCCCTATAGTTTGGCAGAAGCTGGGGTAGGTGCAGAGATGACTAGAACGGTGGGGTTAGAGACAACAGTCCTCCTACGAACAACAATACTTCTTTCAGTTGGAACCCTTTGTAGGGGAGGGAATTCTTGAGCCGACTTCAAGTTGAACTCAATTACGGGCTCTTCAGTTTCTGGCACTTTGTCCATTAGTGCAAAGAGAGTGACGCCGGTGAACTTGATATCTGTATTGTCGAATCCTTGTTCAAAATGGATGATCCCATTGGCAGGCAGCTCATCCTTATAGACGGCGAAGTCCATTCCATTGGTGAAGGAGAAAATTAACTTTGGCGCAGTCATTTTGTGCAAGGTAGAATCTGAGTATTAGTCCCGAATTATGCTTCCTTTTGTCGCAAAACTTAGGTTGAAAAAGAAAGTTTCCGAACACATTTTCGTTTATCTTAATGTATTTATGATTTAAAATAATTTTTTATTAAAAGGGTCGTTTATTAGAGGATTTGTTAATTAGGAACGAAATGTTTAAAGGTATAGAAAAGGTAAATGATTCGATTCAGGATTAGAAATGAAGAGAAAGTCTCGTAAGACTTCTCAATCCGAAGGACCACTCCTAAGCTAACACCTATTGGGGGTCCACCCCACTTCAAAAAAGAGGTAAAAGGATTTCAGAACCTCTTTGTTTAGAGGTGTCTAAATAGTGGCTCCTAAATCCGAGAGAAGCTGATTATACCCGTTCAAGATAGAAATGAACATAGTATGCCAACGGAAGAATGATAGTTTTGGTCCACTAGGGATATGGACTCACTATCGATTTATGAAAGCAAAACCATCTAATCAAAATGGAGAGAGGAACTAGTCCCCAGCGGAGTCGCCAGAAGCTGTCGGCATATTTTTAGGTTATGTGTTTTGAAAAAGGGTCGCCTACAGAAGTTGTCGGCGAATTTTTTAGATTTTAAATTTAATTTAAATATATATATAATTTAGAAAGTAGTATTTGATTTTGAAAATAATTTTAAGTTTGAAAATCTTAAGATATGAAATCAAACTGATCTCACATCCCAAATAGTTTATATAAACGAGCACCGCACCACAAACCGTATATCTATCCCGAAGAATAGACACACTGCTTGACGATGGGGCTTGGTTAAATAAACTAGAAGATTTGTGACATCCGTTTGGTCTGTGAACCAGCTTTATAAGCCGACAAGTTCCCCTGCTTAATATAAAGAAATTAAGCAGGGTTTATATTACCTGGGTTCTTAAAGTTCCCTATAAGGGCAAGCCCCTATATTTAATTACATCTTAAATGTTTGAAGACACTTAAGAAAACTCTCGATAATGATCAGTGGTTTTGATCTCAAGAATTTCAAAGTTTAAGGTTTTCAAAGGATTGGATTTTGGAAATTTCAAAAGGGATTAGCTCGAATTTGGAACAATTTATTTTAAGATTCCAATGGAAGAGAAGTAGGAGAAGTTGAGGATCCAAGAAGAATCTTGGCAACTTCCCAAACTATCCTATTGTTAGGTTTAGATTTGGGAGTTTATTTAAAATTGCAATCTTGCCAATTTTAATTAATTAGGACTTATATTTATATGATATAATCACAAAAATAGCCTGGAAGATATGAGGGTTTATGTCATACCGAACGACTACCTCGGAGTCCTAAGACCAGTTAGGGCTTAATTTACATGACTTGATCATGCAAATGCCTAATGAAGAGTTGAGGGTTTATGTTGCACTTGGCAAACTACCTCGAAGTCCTATGGCTTGTTTATTTAATTCTAAGAAAGGTTTAGCTGGTGTAGATCCAGGTTTTGCTGAAGTAGATGGCCGTGCCGCCCACTATGCTCCGAGCTCCTTGTTGTTGCAGAGGTTTAGTTTTAGAAGGTGAAAATCATGAGATGAGATAAGTGTTTTGGTTTAGAAATCTTAAAGTCCAAATATTTTTAATAATTTAATTAAAACAAATCTTTAATTTGTTTAAACAGAACTGATTAAGATCCCACGGTTCCATCATCCCGGCACCGTTATTCTCATCGAATTCACTTAGTCCAGATGAATTTACTAAATTCAACTGAATGAGTTCCACACTTTCATTTAGACCGTGGGAAATCTCGTTAGCAACACGTGGGTTACATCATCCGAGGTATTCCCGATCATTCAACGAAACGTTTTAATTTAGTTACAATTGTAGTTTTGTTATTCTGTTTGTGATTAAATTTTGAGTTGTTTTATATTTTGGAATGTTGTGACGGTGAATTTTATCTTGTGGTGTCTTTTAATTTAGTTTTGGTTTCAATTCAGGGACTATCCTAAAGGTTTTGGTTTTCATGCAACAGTCTTGTTTAACATGCAAAAAAAAGTAAAGTACATTGCATGTAAGTAAATTGCAATAAAGTAAATTGCAATAAAATAAAAGCATACCTGGAGGGTCTTCCCGTCATCCCAAGCTGCACTTAAAACACATGTTAAGGCATTTAAATATTTCAACAAATACCTAAGTAAAGCTAAGGGACAGGTTTTAGTTGTCTACCAAGATCCTAGTCCTATAACTAGTCATCTCCTATGACGTCTAGGTTCTTGTGTTGTGTTTAAGGATGATTTTCTTCGTCAAAGAACAATTAAATTCAATTGTTCTTCTAAAACATCCCGTCATATTGAGAAAGTGCTTAGGACGAGTACTAAACATCTTTTCAATATTTCCGAGATTATTTTGAGTCCAAGTAAATTTAATTGCACAGGTGAATTAATCATCCAATAGTTTAGTTAAGCTTTTGTCTCTTGCTCAGTGAACTTGGGGATTTGGTTACCTGACGAATGAAGTGACATCTCACTTAATACTCTATTTAAGAGTTATAATAATTAAAGCCTTTAGGGGCAAGTTGGTTTATTGAGAATTTTAATCATTCTTAATTTGAAGTTTGAGTTAATGGTTTAAAGTGATTTAGTTTAATTATGAGGTTTTAATTAATAATTTTAAGTTTGGAATAGTGTTCAAATTATATTTTGGTTTAAATCTTTATACTTTAAGTGATCTTAATATTTTAAATTCGTTTTACTTTTATTATTGAATGATGTTAACTTAATCTAATTTAAATTTGATTTAATTTAACTTAATTTAATTTAATTTAAATATTTTTTAATTTAGCTTAACTTAATTTTTAAAATGTTAATTTAATTTAATTTTAATTTTAATTTAATTTTTACTTAATTTAATTTAATTTAATTTAATTTAATTTAATTATTAAATTATTTAATATTTTGAACTTTTCTTTAATTTAAGGGTAATTTATTTTTTTTAATTTTTAATTTACTTAGTTTGGATTATCATTTTGATCTTAATTAAGAGTTAAATATTATTGGAGTGATTTATTTAGGGATTTTTTTATTAAAGGATTAATATCCTTTCAAATTATATCCCTATTTTTAATAATTCAAATTTTCATTAATCTTCAAAAATTTAAATTGTTTAAATAATTAAAGTTTCATTTTGGTTCATTAAAAGTGATTAATGGGTTCCTACTCTTTTAATTTTCCAAAGTTTTAATCATCCAAGAAAGATAAAATCAAATATTTTACCCTCCATTTTAATTAAACCTAAAATTTTAATAAAGGGGTTTAAATTCTTTAATTACCTTCATGCCCTTTTAGGCTTATTTATTTCATAACTCACTAAATTGAGTTCAAATGAGCTTGAAATTTTTATTTCACCTCACTCACATGTCAATTAAGACATTAGAGGAGAAAATGTGATTTTTCTGAATTTAATTTATTTATATAATTATTTTTGGTGAAAAATAAGGGATTTCAAGGAAAATTCAACAACATGACTAAAGTAAGGTTCCTATCTTTAAGAAAATTATGAGATGTCCCTAATGACCAGAGGACCACTTGGACAAATTTTGGTGATTTTTTAAATTATATTTTATTTATTATAATTATTTTGACTTTTAGAGTATTAATTAATTATAAAATAAAATTAAAGTTGAAAAATAGATTTTATATTTTTTCTAAATCTCTCTGATCTCAAGAAGTTCAGAGAAACAAATTTTAAAATTTTCTAATTTTTCTTTGATTTATTGAAATTAATTTAGTGAAAAGGTTGGAAAATACATTTTTTAATATTAAAAATTGTTTTAAGCATTTAAAATTTAATATCTTCACTTTGAGACTTGGGAAAAATATTTGGTTTATACCTGAGTGATTAGTAGTCAAAATATGACATTTTTATGATTTTTAATATTTTTATGATTTTTGTTATTTTTTAATTATTTAAAATGTTAAAATATGATTAAAAATAAAAAATTTTAGAAAATTTCAATTTTAATTTTTTCAGACTCCTCTGATACCAAAGAGCCCACAAAACCAATTTGGTGAACTTTTGAAATTGATTTTTGGAGTTATAGATTTTTAAAGTTTAATTTTAATCATGTGGCTTAATTAATTCATTTAGTGGGGCTAAACATTTCCAATTGATTTCAAATTTTTATATGAGGTTCCTCTGATCCTAAAGTTTAGTGGAGAATTATTTTCAAGTTATTTTAATGTGGTTAACCCTAATTAATTAAAATTCAATTTTAGGTGTTTAGGCTAATTAGAATTATTCTTAATGAGTTAATTTTTAATATAATTATCCTAGGGTCCTCTAGTCCTAAGAAACTTCACCAAATTTTTCTAGAATTTATTGGACAATATGCTAATTATTGAAATTAAAATACCAAAAATAGTGACATAAACTTGAAAAATACATAACTTTCCATAGAAATGGCCTCTGACCTTGAAAAATTCAGAGAAAGTTTCCAAGATCAGAGGCTTCAAAAGCTCTATGGTCTCATGCCATAATGAATTGTCTATGAAAATGAAGAATCCAAATACTTAAATGAGTAAATAATTAATTAAAAATAAAATACTCATCAAAATAACTTGATTTCTTTTCCACATTATTCTCCTCTGTTCACTGAGCAAAAGGGTATTTTTAGTTTATTTTTATGATTTTTCTACACAAAGATATGGATTTTCTAAGTTCTGGGTATTTAAATAAATCAAAAAAATCCATATTTTCCTACTTATCCATGCGGTGCCGACTCATCCTCGGCAACTCCGAAAGCCCACGTGTCGCGCTCCCATTCGACGCCGCCATCTGACTCAGCGCTCCAGGGGCCCGCGGTTCATGTAACGTTATCTGGTCCGGTGCAAACTGAACTGTCCACTCGATACATGCTCGATCGAACGGCGCCTGGTCATCGTTTACGACTGGTGTGCACCCGTGACCGTCCACACTAAAACCCTAAGAACTCTCTCATTTCTCAACGGATTTTCATGTTCTTATGCTCTATGGATTTGTCTTGAAGAGACAAACATATCCATACAGTTTACATGCTATGAAACTAAGTAAAAAAAAATTGAGAATCACTGGAAGCTCGGGAGGAAGGAATGATCCATACCTTTGCTCTGAGAAGTGTAGCTTCAATCAGAGAGTTGTGTCACCTTCGATTGCACCCAAGGAAGCTCCAGATGAAGTCTTTGGCTCTGGGGAATTGTCTAGGTATGAAAGTGTCCACAGCAGATTTCAAACCGTGGAGGCTGGAGCAAATGGGTGGCCTGGAGAGGGGGCTTTCACTGGGGAACTCCTTCTCTTGGTTCTGTGCAGGTGTGGGTGAGTTTAATTTAGATTTGGTGGAGGTTTGGGAGATGTCCTGTTTCTGGGCTTGAATTTGAACTCAAAAATTGAGCTCAGCTGGGGAAAGTTGGGGCTGGAATCTAATGGGGATCAAGTGCTCTAGGTGAGGAGAAGGTCCTGGAGCAATTTTGGCAGAGTTTTGTTTAGGTCTAGTTCATCACCTTCTTTGGCCAAGAGGGTGGTGGGTTTAAATAGACATGGCTGGAGGGGTTCCCAGGGGGCTTGAGGCTTGGGATCAGCTGCCCTATGCAAGAGAAGAACAACCATGGTGTTCAATTGGACTGGGACAACTTAGCAAGGAAGAATTGAAAATTTTGGCTCACATGGAGCTCTCGGCCATGGCGTTTTCCAGTGACCCAAGCGGCTGGCAGGCAGGGTTAGGTCACCATCTTGATCAGAAGGGTCAGGGGTTAGCAATGATGTAGTCAATTAGCCATGGACATGTGTAAAGAGTTTAGCTTTAAGTGGTATGGGGAGAGGGGTGATTTTGGATCCAAATGGGTCAAGTCATGCAAATGGGTTGGGTTCACCTCTCCAAGCTTTGGTTTGGGCTGAGGGAGATCGGGTGAGTCGGCTAGCTTAGTGGGGAAAAGTCACCATCTAAGCATATTTAAGTTTAAGCATGGTTTAGGGGAAACATGGGAGTGCTTAATCACTTTAAGGGAATCAAGAAAGAGGCTCCTCATTTTGCCCAATATGGCATGGTCACATGAACATCACTCACATGGCTTGCATGGGGCTTAAGGATGGCTTCATGGCTTCATTTGGGCTTGGGGCAAGGCTTGGCTCAATTTAATGAAAATGGATTTTGGAAACTTTGGCATTTTAGTGGAAAATCCTCATGAAGCTTGATTTGGAATTATTTGGTTATTGATTTAGAACTTAGGGATGATATCAATTAAAGGTATGATGAGAAGAAATTGTCATGTGGGCTTTGGAGCTAATTTTGGGCTTTTGGATTTGTTGGAAGTGGGCTTTTAGGATGGTTTAAGAAAGTGAGCCTTTAGATTTAAAAAAAATTGGTGGAAGGAAATTTTGTGAAGGATTGGGCCAAAAAAGTGTTGGGTTTAGCTTAGGGATGTGTCATGAACATTTTAGAAATGGTTTGGTGTTATTTAAAGTGGAATTGGATTTAATTTGGGCTTTTTTGATAAAGGGGCCAAGGTGGGTCAAAGTGGGCTAACTTGGGCTAATGTTGGGCTAAGGTTGGATTTGATGTAAAATTAATGTTGAGAAATTTTTATGGGGGTGCTACAAAGAGTTTTCAACTTTGGTTGGGCTTTGATTTTGGGATTTGGGCCCATTTGGGTTAGGTTTGGGTTTAGGCCAAAAATGGGGATTTTGACTTTGGGTTAGGCTTAGGTGGAGTTTAGGTTCAAATTTGGGGCAAATCTTGTTATTGTTTTGTTTGTGGGGATATTAAGAAGGTTTAGGAAAGATTTGGGGTTAATTGGAGTTGAATTGGGTTGGTTTGGGCTAGGTTTAGGTCATGGGCCAAAATTGGGCCTTATGCCTCAAATTTGAATTGGATCCAAATGTCAATCAAATTGGGCTTGGATTTGGTCTAAATTGATATTGGGGATATTGAATTGAAGTTTATAATTGAATTGGACCAAAATTGAGGTCAATTGGGTTGATTTGGTTTGACATTGGGTTCATTTGGGTTAAGAATGGGTGAAATTGGGGGTTTTAGTAAAAGTGGGCTAAATTGACAAAATTGGCCTATGTTGTAGTTGAACAAAATGAAATTGGGAATATTTGGGATTTTCTGGAATTTTTGGGGAATTTTGGGAATTTATGGAATTTTTGGCTAAGAAGGGCATTTTGGGTACTGGAGGGTATTGGGGGTTTTTTTGGAAATTTTGGTATATTTGGCTATGGATGATCAATTTGAGTGGGGGGAAATGTTTAGAATTAATTTTGAGGAATTTTGGGTAATTTAGGCAATTTTGCAAATTTTAGGTAGTTTCAAAGTCATTTAGTAGGTTTAGTGGGTGTAGGGCCCCGGGGGTCAAAAATTGAAATTTTAGAAAAATGAAGATTGATCAAGTTTGAATAAAATGGAATCACTTTAGTTGAGCCATGAAGCCATATTAAGCCCATAAGAGCCACGAGAGGACTCATTTGAGGTATTCACTATGTTGTTCCTAACCCTCTTAGCCAAGGGCTTAGGGGTTGGGGACCATCCATATGAATTACCTACATGAGTCAGGAAGTCAAGCTAGGTATGAATGGTTTTAGGATTTGGAATGTGTGTGAAAGTGTAATGTGTGCGGGTCAACCCTCACTAGACCGGACCACCGGGGGTAGTCCTAAGGCCGAAGAGTCCTATAGGGAACTCATCTTTTAAACCTCCACATTTGATCTTAACCCTCCAAGTGACTTAGGGGTTTACAATCAAACCTATGGGGTTTGCATGGAGTTTAGAGGTGTTTAAATTTCTAAGTGGTGGGTCCCATTTCTAGTCCTCTAAGATAGTCAAAGGGAAATCCTAAGGCTAGATCCTAAGTACTAAGGAAAGAGAAGAGAAAAGACCTCATAAAAAATGAGGTCAACAATTTTGAGTACATTTTGGAAAATCTTAAAATCACTATTCATGGTGAAAATTTGAGGAACAACTTGAGAAATTGCTTGGACTTAGTGAAAATATCTTTTGGAAGCTAATTTAGCAAGTTTAGTTTGATTTTGGAATTTATGGTGAATTTTTTGTGAATTTTTAGAGATGGCTCCAAAGTCAAAGCATGCGAGAGAAAAGGCCAGATTTGATTCTGAAAAATTTGTTAGCACGAGGACTGAGGAACAATACGTTGACGCACTGCAGTCACGCAAGTTGATTCATAAGCGTGTATTTAGTAAGCCAGGAGAAGTAATTGAAGATATGATTGCTAGAAGGAACTGAGAGAATTACTGTTGCTTCTCCGCTGTAGCTGTTGTTTCTGTGGTTAGAAAATTTTATGCAAATTTGCCTGTTGCAGAAGAGAATCAAGTGATGGTTAGGAGGCATGAGGTCAACTTTTCTTCTGGGGTAATCAACACTTTTTATGGACTACCTCCTGACATGTTCTGTTTTTATTCTAACTATCATCCTACGAAAGGAGAATTAGATGAGATCATGGAAGTTCTGATTGATGGAAGTGGATTATGGAAAATAACAAATGATAGAAGAGTGAACGTTCCTGCTTCCAAATTGAATGCCACTTCTAAGGCGTGCCATTATTTTATCTCATCTAAATTGTTACCTTCGAGTCATACTAGTGAAGTAACGAGAGAAAGAGCTGTATTGAACCATTGCATTCAGCAAGGGAAGCCTATTGACATTGGAGGTATAATTTATGATTATGATTTGAACTGTGCTAGATCAACCACTACTGCAGGTATGGTATTTTCTTCCTTGATTCAATCATTATGTGAACGATCTGGAGTGAAGTTTGAAACTTGGGAAGAGGTACTTCAGCCATTGAGACCAATTACCAGTGTCAACGCTGGTGCTTACACTGTACATTCAGAGTTTGGTTGGAGAGTAGGATTTGGTAGGGCTTCTACTACTTCTGCTTCTGCTGCATCTACTTCTCGTGCTACTACTTCACATGCTTCATCATCTACAGATTCACAGACTAGTTTGTTAAGAAAGATTTTGAAGAAAGTGAGTTTTACTCGTGAGCATGTTAGAGATATTGATGGTAAAGTGGATAATGTGGAAAGATATATTGTGAAGCATGATGAGTATGAGGAGAGTTATCAGCAATATTTGGATAGACTGATTAGAGGTGATCAGAGTGCTGAGATGCCCCCTCATCCATTCTACATACCTTATGTGCCATCTAGGGATTGGAACAAGCAGAATGATGATGATGATGATGAGGATGATGAGTATATTTGTGTTATTTGTTTTCATTGTGGTGTTGTTGTTGATGTACTGATGTGTGATTTGTTTAGTATTTAGTTTAATCATTGTGTTATGATGTGAACCTTGATAGTATGCAGACTGTAGTTTGTATTATTTTTCTGTTATGAATATTCAGATGTATTGTTGTTGTTGTATTGATGTTTTATATGTTGTTTTGTGGTAGTGATGTGTAATAGTAAATGTTTTTATGTGTATGTTATGTCAAAGTTTTTAATAGTGTGTGCTTTAATTCAAAAACTTTTAGGAGATTATAAACCACTATTGGGAACTTCTACTTAGGAAACTACATGTTTAAAATTTTTCAAATTTCACTATCATCTGTTATCTGTATCAGTGTGTTATTTAAGTTAGTGTATATTTTCTTTGAAAACCTCCACTACTGTAAAAGTCTTTTTGAAATTTTTACTTTTCTTTGTATAAAAATTGTTTTGAAAAACTAAATTTGATTTCATTTTACTCCTGTTATTTAAATTGTTATACTTGCATATTAGGATATTAAAAATTCCTGCAAGCATGATATGTCAGTTTTTATTTCTCACCCATGTATCATTTCTTATGCTAGAATGTTTTATCTTAACTAAAAATTAAAGTTTTGGGGGGGGGGATTTTAAAAACAAATATTTTCAAAAACCTAGAATTTTATTTGATTCTCAAGAATACTTAAAAAAAATCTTATTTTTGATTGAGAACAATTATGTACATGAAGTTATATTAGGGGAACAAAAATTTTGAATATAGAAATGAATAAGAGAATTTAGTTAAAATTTATAGTAATCATGAAAAACTTAAAGTTAAAATTTTCTTAATGAAGAGGTGTTAAATAAAGTTAAACTATTTTTAGTAAGAAGTTTTGTATTTTTTGGATAAATAGAAGATTTGACTTTTATTCGTCAAAGCTTAAATTTCTTTTATTGAAGAGTAATTTTCAAATATTATTATTATGATTTTTATGTGAAAGATGTATATCTGACCTTTATTTTAAATGGAAGGGTGGAAGTCAAAATCATTAAAGGCCTATCCAGATATAGTAATCCTTGCCTTATAAAAAAAAAAGAGAAAAGAAAAAGAAAAGAAAAAGTGAAAAGTAGTATATGAAAAGGGAGGAGAAGCATGAGGATTTAAGGGATCAAAAATTGGTTTCATACCTAAAGTTTAAGATATAAGTTCAGAGAAAATCTAAAGCTTAAGGTTATAATATAGTAAGTAAAATTATTTTCAAATAAAGATTATTAAGTGAGAAAAATAAGTGTTTGAGTCCTATATTTTGAAGAATCTACAAATATTTCTGAATTAGATAGAAACTTATATTTGTCATTTTCCTTTACTTAAGAACTTTCTAAACATTAAGTTGGTTTTAATTACTGAAATTTTTTCAAAATTGGACTATTCCATTTCTAGAACAAAATTTTGTTATCTTCCTAAGAAACTCATTACATAATTTGCATGTTAAAATGTTCTATGAGATTAATTGTCACTTGAGGACAAGTAACATTTTAATTTTGGGGGATTTTGATACACCTAAAATATATAGTAATTTTATGCACATTTTTATACCTATTTTTAATGATATTGCACTTTAATGGAAGGTATTTTGTATTTTTCTTGCAGGTATGATGAAAATGGATGGTCATGATGAAAGGAGCAAAATTGGATCAAATTTGGAGCAAAAAAAATGAAAAATGAAAATTTGGGCACTGGCGGCTAAGCGCCGCTGGGCCGGTGCTTTGTCGGCATATTTTTAGGTTTGTGTGTTGTATTTTAAAAAGGTGTCGCCTACAGAAATTATCGGCGAATTTTAAATTTTAAATTTAATTTAAATATATATATAATTTGGAAAGTAGTATTTGAATTTTGAAAATAATTTTAAGTTTGAAAATTTTAAGATATGAAATCAAACTGATCTCACATCCCAAATAGTTTATATAAATGAGCGCCACATCACAAGTCTGTGTATCTATCCCGAAGAATAGACACACTACGATGATGGGGCTCGATTAAATAAACTAGAAGATTTGTGACATCCGTTTGGTCTGCAAACTAATTTTATAAGCCGACAAGTTCCCCTGCTTAATACAAAAAAATTAAGCAGGGTTTATAATACCTGGGTTCTTAAAGTTCCCTATAAGGGCAAGCCCCTATAGTTAATTACATCCTAAGTGATGAGGATCACTTAAGAAAACTCTCGATAATGATAAGTGGTTTTTCTCTAGAGAATTTCAAAGTTTAAGGTTTTAAAAGTATCGGATTTTGGAATTTTCAATTGGGAATGGATCAAATTTGGAACCGTTTGTTTTGGAATCCAAAGAAAGAGAAGTAGGAGAAGTTAAGGATCCAAGAGGAATCTTGGCAACTTCCCGACTATCCTATTGTTTGGCTTCAATTTAGGAATAATTATTTAGTATTTCGATCCTGTCAATTTTAATTATTTAGGACTTATATTCGTATGACATGATCATACAAACAGCCTCGAAGATGTGAGGGTTTATGTCGTATCAAACAACTACCTCGGAATCCTAAGACCGGTTAGGGCTTAATTTACATAATATGATTATGCAAATGTTTAACAAAAGGGTTGAGGATTTATGTTGCACTAAGCAAACTACCTTGAAATCCTATGGCTTGGTTGTTTAAAACTAGGAAAGGTTTTGCTGAAGTAGACTCAGGTTTTGCTGATGACGATGGCCGTGCTGCCCACTATGCTCCAAGCTCCTTGTTGTTGCAGAGGTTTATATTTAGAAGTCATAAATCAGGAGATGAGAGAAGTGTTTTGGTTTAGAGAAAATCTTAAAATCCTAGTGTTTTTAATATTTTAATTAAAACAAATCTTAAAGTTGTTTAAACAGAAACGATTAAGATCTCATGGTTCCGTCATCCCGGCACCGTTATTTTCATCGAATTCACTTAGTCCAGATGAATTTGCTAAACTCAACTGAATGAGTTCCACACTTTCATTTAGATCGTGTGAAATCCCGTTAGCAACACGTGGGTTGCATCATTCGAGGTATTCCCGATCATTCAACGAGACATTTTAATTTAGTTAAAGTTGTAGTTTTGTTGTTCTGTTTGTGATGAAATTTTGAGTTGTTTTATATTTTGAAATGTTATGGCGGTGATTTTTATCTTGTAATGACTTTTAATTTAGTTTTGGTTTCAGTTCAGGGACTATCCTAAAGGTTTTGGTTTTCATGCAACGAGTTGTTTATCATGCAAGAAAAGTAAAGTACAATGCATGTAAGTAAATTGCAATAAAGTAAATTGCAATAAAATAAAAGCGTACTGGAGGGTCTTCCCGTCATCCCAAGCTGCACTTAAAACACATGTTAAGACATTTAAATGTTTCAACAAGTACCTAGGTAAAGCTAAGGGAAAGGTTTTGGTTGTCTACCAAAGTCCTAATTCTATAGCTAGTCATCTCCTATGACGTCTAGGTTCTTGTGTTTTGGTTTAAGAATGATTTTCTTCACCAAAGAACAATTAAGTTCAATTGTTCTTATAAACATCCCATCATATTGAGGAAGTGCTTAAGATGAGTCTTAAACATCTTTTCAATACCTCAAGATTGTTTTAAGTCCAGAGACAATTTAATTATACAAGTGAATTAATCATCCAGGGAGTTTAAGTTTTGTTCTCTTGCTCGATTGAACTAGGACATTTGAATATCCTCTAAGTGAAGTAACACTTCACTTGATACCTCATTTAAGAGTTATAATAATAAGAGCTTTAAAAGGGCAAATCGACTTATTAAGTATTTTAATGATTTAAACTTAATGATTTAATTTTAATTTTGACTTAATTATAAAAAATTCGTTTAAGTTTGGAATAGTGTTCAAGTTATTTTAAATTTAATTCTTAATGATTTCATTAGGTTTGTTGTTAAATGATTTTAATTTAATTTAATTCAATTTAATTTTAATTCAATTTAATTTAATTTTAATTTAATTTGATTTGATTTTAATTTAATTTAATTTAATTTAATTGAATTTGATTTAATTTAATTTTAATTTAATTTAATTTGATTTAATTTAATTTTAATTCAATTTTAATTTAATTTAATTTTAATTTAATTTAAATTAATTTTGATTTTAATTTAATTTAATTTAATTTAATTTAAATTTAATTTAATTTAATTTTAGTTTAATTTTAATTTGGATTATTATTTTAATTTTTTAATTAAGAATTAAGTATTATTGAAGTGATTTATTTAGGGATTTTTAAATTAAAGAATAAATATCCTCTTAATAATATCCCTACTTTAATAATTCCAATTTCTATTATTCTTCCAAAATTTCAATTAATTAATTAATTAAAGTTTTATTTTAATTATATTTGAAATGGTTAGTAGGTTTCTACCCTCAATCATTTAACTTTCAATCATCCAAAATCAGTTTAAAATCAAATATTTTACCCTCCCCTTTTTGATTAATCCTAAAATTTTAATTAAGGGTTGAAATTTTTAGTTACCCTTTTGCTCTTCAAGCTTAATAATTCTATAACTCACTAAATTAAGCTCAAATGAACTTGAAATTTTTATGTAACCTCACTCACATGTCAATTAAGACATTAGAGGAGAAAATGTGATTTTTCTGTATTTAATTTATTTATGTAATTATTTTTAATGGAAAATAGGTGTTTTCAAGGAAAATTCAATAATATGACCAAGAAAATGTTTCTATCCTTAAGAAAATTATGGGATATTCCTAATGACTAGAGGACCATTTGGACCAATTTTGGTGATTTTTTGAATTATATTTTATTTATTAGAATTATTTTGATTTTTGGAGTATTAATTAATTTGAAAGTAAAATTAAAGTTTAAAAATGGATTTTATGTTTTTCATAAATCTCTCTAACCCCAAGGAGTCCAGAGAAATAAATTTTATATTTTTCTGATTTTTCTTTGATTTATTAGAATTATTTTAGTGAAAAGGTTGGAAAATACATTTTTTAATATTAAAAATTACATTAAGCCTTTAAAATTCAATATCTTATCCTAGGGACTTAAAAAAAATATTTAGTTTGTTCCTAAGTGATTATAATTCAAAATGTGACATTTTGGTGATTTTTAATATTTTTATGATTTTTATTATTTTTAATTATTAAAAATATTAAAATAATGATAAAATCAACTCTTTTAGAAAATTACAATTTTAATTTTCCTAAGTTCCTCTGATATCATAGAAGCTCCAAAACCACTTTTGTGAATTTTTGAAAAGTATTTTGTGAGTTATGAATTTTTAAAGTTTAATTTTGGTTATGTGACTTAATTAATCCATTTAGTGGGGTTAAACATTTTCAATTGATTTCAAATTTTTATGTGATGTTCCCCTGATCCTAAAGATCAGTGGAGGATTATTTTCATGTCAATTTAATGTGTGGTTAACCCTTATTAATTAAATTTCAATTTTGGTTATTTAGGTTAATTAAGGTTGTTCCATGTGAATTAACTCAAAACCTATTTCTCCTAGATTCCTCTAGTCATAAGAAACATCACCTAATTTTCCTAGATTTTATTTCTCAATATGTTAATTATTGGAATTAAAATGCTCAAAACAGTAACATGAACTTGGAAAATCAATAACTTCTCATAGGGATGGCCTCTGACCTTGGAAAATTCAGGGAATGTTCCCTAGATCAGAGGCTTCAAAAGCCCTATGGTCTCATGCCATGGTGAATTGTCTATGAAAATGGAGAATTAAAATACCACAGAGAGTAAATAAATCATTAAAAATTAAATACTTAATGAAATGACTTGATTTCTTTTCCACATTATTCTCCTCTTTTCACTGAGCAAGAGGGTATTTTTATTTTATTTTTAGGATTTTTCTACACAAAGTTATGCATTTTTGAAGTTTTGGGTATTTAATAAATAAGAAAATTCCCTATTTATCTACTTATCCACGCGGCGCCGCGTCAACCTTAGCCTCCCCGAACGGCCACGCAGCGTCTTCTGGTTCGGCGCTGCCATCTGACTGGGATGCCACGCGGCCCGCTGTATCGTCCCGTCTCCTCATACGGCTCAATCTGAACCGTTCACCCGCACGTGTATCAAATGGACGGCATCCGTTCATCGTCCCCAAGCCTCCTAGCCCAAGAACCGTCCATCTTCCAGGCTTAATATCTCCCTCAATACTTAACTGATTTCTACGTTCTTATGCTCTATGGATTCATCTTGAAGAGACGAACACATCCACATGATTTATGTGGCATGAAATTAAGGCAATTGAAATGGAGAATTCATGGAAGCTCGGGAAGAAGAGAGAGCTCATACCTTTGCTTAGAGAAGTGTGGCTTCAATCTGAGAGTTGTGTCACCTTCGATTGAGTCCAAGTAAGCTCCAGATGAAGTCTATGGCCACGGGAATTGCCTAGACTTGATTTCCACTAGACCCGATCACAACCTTTGGAGGTTAGAGCAGATGAGTGGCCTGGAGAGGGGGCTTTCACTGGGGAACTCCTTCTCTTGGTCTTGTGCAGGTGTGGGTGAGTTTAATTTGATTTTGGTGGAGAATTGGGAGATGTCCTGGTTTTGGGTGAAATTTTGGTTGAGAAATTGGGCTCTGTTGGTGGGGATTAGGGCAAATTGTCACTGGGGATCAATTGTTCTAAGTGAGGAGGATGATCTGGAACAATTTTGGCAGAGTTTCTGTATGTTTTTTTTATGCCACTCCCCATGGCCGAGAGGGGGTGGTGCTTAAATAGAGCTGGCTGGAGGGCCTCCCAGGGGGAGTTAATGGCTGGGATCAGCTTGCTGCAGGCGAGGAAGAACAGCTCCGATGGCCACTGGGCATGGGGCAGCTCAGCAAGGGAGAATTTCAATGTTTGGCTCCTTCCAAGGTCTCGGCCATGGTGTTTTCCGGTGGCTGTGGTGGCTGGCCGGCCAGGTATGGGTCACCTTCAAGCTCAGAGGTCAGGGGTTGAATTTGGTGAAGTCAATTGGGGTTTGACATGTGTAAAGGGCTTGATTTAAGTGGAATGGGGAAAGAGTGTATTTTGGCTAAATTTGGTCAAATACATGGATTGGGCTAGGTGCACCTCCCCAAGGCTAATTTGGGCTGAAGAGAAAGTCATTTGGTTCAGCTTAATTAGTGGGGAGAAGTCACCATCCAAGTACAATTAGACTTAAGCATGAATTAGGGGAGACATGAGAGTGGTTAATCACTCTTAAGAGAATATGTAAAGAACCTCCTCCTTTTGCCCAAGATAGCATGGTGACATGTAAAGGGGCTTTCATGGCTCCCATGTGGCCATTGCATGGCTTCATGGCTTGCCTATGGCTTAGGATGGCTTGGCTTGGTTTCATAGAAATGGGTTTTAGGCATTTTTGATGAATTTTAAGGAGATTGTTATGTGGCTAAAATTGGAATGATTTGATGATAAATTAGAACTTTAGAGATGATTTTAAATTGAATGTATGATGAGGGAGAGTGTCATATGGGCTTTGGATGAATTTTTGGGCTTTTGAGTTTGGTTAGGAATGGGCTTTTAAATGACTTAAATGGGTGGGCTTTTATGTTTCAAAATGGGCTTTTAGATGAAAAATTTTGCAAAGGGCCATGCTAAATAAATGTTGGGTTTAGTTTAAGGATGTGTTATGAGTGATTTGGATCAAACTTGAGGTGTTTTGGAATTGAATTGGGTCTAAATTGAGTCTCTTTAGTGATAGGGTCAAAATAGGTCAAAGTGGACTAACTTGGGCTAAGGTTGGGCTAATGTTGAAATTGATGTAAAATTAATATTAAGAAATGTTTATGGGAGTGTTTCAAAGAGGTTTAAACTTTGGTTGGGTTTTGATTTTGGGATTTGGGCCTATTCGGGTTAGGTTTGGGTGTAGGCCTATTTAAGGGATTTTGGGTTTGGGTTGAATTTGAGTAGGGTTAGGGTCAAACTAAAAAATTTGCAGAACTTGTGCCTAATGATCCTGTGTTAGAAAAAATCAAAAAAATTAAAAAATGGAAGGACTTGAAAAACTAGAAAGGGAAATGGAAAACATTTAAAATAATAACTTAGGAAATCATCATAAATCATTGAGGGATTATGTAAATCCTACGACAGATAAAATTCAATCAAGTATACAAATCCCTGTCGTATAAGCTGACTTATTTGAACAAAATCCAAAGATTACCCAACTGGTGCAGAACAACCAGTTTGGGGGAACTCCTTCAGAGGATCCCTATTTATACTTATCATGTTTTCTAGAACTTTGTGCTACATTTCGTTATAATGGAATGCCAGACGATGTTGTTAGCCTAAGGCTTTTTCCTTTCTCACTAAGGTATAAGGCTAAAATGTGGTTATACTCATTAGCACCTGGCTCTATCAAAAATTGGGAGGAGTTATCTCAGAAATTCCTAGCTATGTATTTTCCACCTTCAAGGACTACTAAACTTAGTAATTATATTACCTCATTTTATCAGTATGAAGGGGAATCAAAATACGAAGCCGGCGAAATATTTAAGGAATTCCTAAGAAAGTGTCCACACCATGCTCTACCCTACTGGTTAATCATTCAAACTTTTTACAATGGGTTAGTAGGATTCCTTAGGTCTATATTTGACACTACCACTGGTGGATCGTTAATGTCAAAATCATTTGATGAAGCATATGCATTAATTAAAAATATGGATACAAATGAATTTGAATGACCCTCTACAAGGGTAAATCCTTTAAAGGTAGCTAGTGTTCATGATACAGATGCAATTTTAATTCTTGCATCTCAGGTTACTACAATATCTAGGAAGTTGGACTAATTTGGAATGAACCAGCCTCAATTTACTCTAGTGAGTGAGGAATGTTCATTAGGGCATACGATTGATTCTAACTTATCAGATTAGACATTAAATACTATAAACAACATGTATTCTAACTTTTACAACCCAGGTTGGAAAAACCATCCTAATTTTAACTGGAATCATACTACTGAGGGTGGAAACCAACAATGGGAAAATAATCATGCAAATCCTAATGGAAGTTGGAATAATCAGAGGAACACATGAGGATAATAAATTTTCTATAGAAGAAGTGGTATTTCAAATGGGAAACCAGTTGCAAAGTCAAAATGCTGTGATTAGAAACACAGAGAATCAACTGGGACAAATTGCTAACTCACTTTACAATAGACCTCAAGGAACACTTCCTAGCAACATGGAGATCAAATCTAAAGAGAACACTAATGAACAAGTAGAAGTTGGCCAATTAAGAAGTGGAAGAGAGATAGCATGTGGTTAGAAAAGAGAAAGAAGTTCTGAGAGAAATAAAGGAAACTAAGGACCTGAAGAACATGTTTCTAAGGATCTGGAAAAATTTATATCTCCAACTAAAATAAATTTAGAAAGACCATCACCTCCATTTCCTTAAAGACTTAGACATCATGAGTTGGATAAACAATTTTCAAAACTGTTGAAAGTACTTAAGAAGATAATGATAAATGTTCCTTTCGCTGAAGCTTTGGAACAGATGTCAAGTTATGCAAAGTTTATGAAGGAGATATTAAACAAAAAATGGAAACTTAGAGATTACGAGGTAGTTGCAATAAGTGAGGAGTGCAGCGCTATATTTTAGAAAAAGCTTCCTCAGAAACATAAAGATCCTTGTAGATTTACAATTCCTTATGAAATTGGACAAAAATTATGTGAAAAAGCTTTATATGATTTAGGAGTGAGCTTTAATATGATGCCTCTATCTATATTTAAAAGGTTAGGCTTAGCTGATATTTCTCCCACTACTGTAACCCTTCAATTAGCTTGTTAGAGTGGATAAATTTATCTTTCCTTTAGACTTTATTGTATTAGATATGGAGGAAGATAAATTTAATCCAATTATTTTGGGGAACCTTTCCTTATTACTGGACAAGCTGTGATAGATGTGCAAAAAGTAGAGTTAACTAAGAATATTAGTGATCATGAAGTAACTTTTGATGTATTAAAGACTATGAAACATCCAACGAAGAGAAAAGGTGATGATTATTTTTGGGTAGATGAAATTGATTATTAAGTAAAAACCATTTCTAAGAGAGTTTTGAGATTAAGTTAACAGATGCGATCGAAATGGACTTTCATGATGAGTTGAAAACGTTATTTAAAGAAGACTGTATGTATGTTCAAAAAAGGTGTAAAATGTTCGATGTTACTAAAAATAGTAAATTTTTAATTCCATCTTTTGAAAAATCTCATGAACTTAAGATGAATGTACCAATCTCATGAACTTAAGATGAATGTACCCCATACAATTTTAAGGTGTACATGTTTAGGGAATTCATCTACTCTATCAATCTTTATATCTTTGGATTCAACTCAATCACAAGAAGAACCTGAATTGAATGATGAAATAAGTAAAAGATCTCCTAATATTGAGTTATTCAAAATCCTTGAATGGCATATTTCATGGTATACAGACAAAATAAATGAGATTCTGATGCTGGGGCAACCAGAGTAAACATTGGATACACCAGGTCGTCGATGTTAGACCAAGCACTTAATGGGAGTCAATCCATTATTATCTTTGTTATCTATTTAGTGTGATTGTTGTTATGTTGGATTGGATAATAGTGAGATGTTGGACTTTGATCCTTGTTTGATGTGTAAGAGTGGTTTATGATAATGTTGTGAGGTTATTCCTTGGTCTTGACTAAATTTGTATATTACTTCTGGTAGTAGCATGCTGACGAGTCTGTTACGGCTTAGTTCTCAACCGGAGCTAAGAATTACCTTGAAGCATGTAGAGTTTGGACTTGGGCCACTCCGTGTCAACACTATTACTTCCTTTATCTGACTTTGTCTTTACTGAGTAAGGTTATGAACTTACTTAGTGAACAACATCTGGATGAACTGCACTACTTTTATTTACCAGATTGTGTATACCATAGACTTAGAGAAAACTTGAAATTGGAAACACATGAGTTTTTATAATAGAGGAATTATAGTCTAAGGGAGTTAACCATATAAAAAATTTTATAATACACCCACGTTATTAGTGTAGTTTCTTCTGTTAGAAATTAGAAGTAAGGAGGGAAATGTGAGTAGAAGGGAGATTAAATTAACCTCAGTTGTTGTTTGTTTATGAAATCTGTGAGTCTATGTATTGGAGTTTGTGTGTCTATGTTTGTGAGTCAAGTTGAAAGAGTCACTGGAGACAACAAAACTTATCTTAATATTTTATACTTGTTAGCATCCAACATTCCTTTATAAAGTTTAGAATGTATTCATGTTTAATCTTCAGTTTGTACCTATTCTACAACTTAAAATTCTTTTATGGTGTTATGTCAAGCATGTTTAGGCTAGATTTACTTTCTTTTGCAATATTCTACTAAGTACGAGAATATATTGTGAAGATTTTACTTTGATCTTCATTTATATGTAAACTTGATCAACTTGCATGTAAAAATTTGTTGTGAGAACATGTAAGAACCAATGCGGTATTGTCTCAGTTAACTATTGGTAAAATCACATGAGATTTAATGGGTGAGAATGTAGTTCATATGATTGAAAGCAAATAATTAGGGAGATATGCATGTTTAAGAGGTGTAGAATTAGATGACTTTAGGGTGATAGACTAAAGCCCCCTAATTTAGTTTGATGTGAAAAGTTTTATTTTGAGGTGTTAGCCACCAGTTGGATGGAGAAGAGGGAACTCTAGAGTGAGAGCTAGTATCGTCCCTGCCTAACCCATCTACAAGATTTCAAAGCATCAAATTAACATATGTTCTTTATAGAACCAAGTAAGAGTAAAGAATATAATTTCTCCTATTTGTCATAATCTCTCTCGCTACTTGTTTTAGCTTTACACGTGGCACTAATTTCATTGCATGAGGAAGAGTACTTTAATATATTAAACCCTACTTTTTGAATTTCTTTAAGTATTTGGAGTAGAAGTAGTATTATAGTGATAATTGTTAGATAAAATCAAAACCAAACTTTTATCGACCTTCCAAGCTAAGGAGTGTTATTGTAGACTAGAACTTCTCTTGAAAGCCGTCGTGATTAACCACAATCTTCATGAGATAGATATTCGGGGCTTAATCAGAAAGCTCTATATTACTTGATAACTATACGTATACTTGCATAAAATCTCTACTATTTAAAGACAAAATTGAAAAGTTTCTTTGCTTTGGAGTCAAGTTTTTGGTATCGTTGAAAAGGAAGAAATTTAAACAAGAAAATTAAATGATTAAACTCTTGTATATTGTAATCAAGGATCAGAAAGCTGTAACATCGATAATGACTTTAAAAGATTTCAATTAAAACTACAAATACAACTTATAGAAGATTAACGTCAAAGTATTTCAAAAAGATTAAAAATAAATTTATGCAAGATTTAGTTCTAAGAACAATTGAAATGGAAAATTATCACCTGAGTAAATGTAGAGAAGTTTGAATTATGTAAAGAATCTTTCTACTTGCAAGTAATTTGTAATTGTTGTTGGAATCAAAAAGTTTAAAGGTTTAAATGTAGTATTATGAATAATAGGAGCATTCATATTATTTATCCTCTCCCGAGTGCATAAAGAACATTGAATACTCTAAAGTAAGTTCTAGCTTATGTGGTAGTGTTGAGTAGACTCTAGCCTATCACTTCTAAATTACCAACTAGGCCCTCTCTATAGGACCTACCAGGGACCCTTACTTCCAACTTTAAACCAAATTGTTAAAGGACCTAGCTTGTGACCCTAGAAACACCAATTCTATATCGATCAAAACTTATCTCCCTATCTATTTGCACTCTATTAGATTGTGGTTCCGCTCTTTATAATGTTAATGCAACACTCACTAGTTGGGTGAAATCACAGCCCTCCAGGGTCATCATGTTTTGCAACAAATTTTAACATAAAAAAAGTCCAGTTTGCAAGGTAAATGAAGAATCTATGAAAATACCATCACAATTTATGGAATAAAAGAAGCTTTAAACAAATTAAAACCTCGACATGATTACTTCTTATTGCAAGGAAAAAGAAAAGAAAACTACTCAGAACTCATGAGGATAACACAACATAACATGATTTATTTTAAAAACCAAGTATTATCAACAAAAACATAAATACAAACAAAAGTACTTGTCTTAGACTACTCCACAAGAAATTCCTGAAGTTTTTTTCAAGATATCTCCAAACTCTTCTTCCACAATCAAGGACTCTCCTCTCTTACACACAATCTCACCCCTAATAACTCACACACCCTAGAGCTCCTTTCTCGACTTGCCAATGGCTCCATTTTATAAAGCTCTAAAAATAAACAAGAGTCCCTTCAATCACCTCTTCAAAATTCATCCAAATTTGTTGAACCAAATTAAAAACTGTTCTGGGTGCTATAGCGCCAAACTAGAGCACTATGGTGTCGGTTACGTCGAGAACTGATAATATGGTGCTAAAAGCTGGCACTATAGCTCCTTATCATGTGGTGCCATTTATGCTCCATTTTCCCCTCATTTAGCTCCATTTTCTCTAAATTTTCATTTCCTGTACCTAAAACCAAAAAACATGAAAAATATCTTCCATTAAAATTTAGTATCATATAAATTAGGCATTAAATTCATATAAAAAGGTAATCAATTCTTAGGCATGTCAGAGATGTATTAAACTTCATGTTTCAATCCTCTAAAAGTTTGTTCACTTCTTCGCTGATTAGTTCAGCTAAGTTGTATCTATTGAGTGGATTTTTTGCATTTACCCACCTAGCATTCAAACTGATATTGGGTTTATGGAAAGCAATGTCAATAGGAATGTCAGGCAGTTCGGCTACCAATCATGCAAAAATATCACGATTTTTTTAGAGAATCTAGACCAACATATCTTTATGTTCTACATCAAAAGTTTTACTTATTAGAAAATATTTTCCTGGATCCTCTATGCTTGTCGATAGTTTGGTAATAGTCTCATCATTTTTTAGTCATTGTTCTTATTGGTGTTGTATGTCCAACGCTTTGTGAATCCATGCTTCATACTACTCACATGTTGAACAATCAAGATTGCTCCAGATCTCCACGCATGGTGACCATCTCTCCTTCGAAGGTGAATTTCACAGCTGTGTGATATGTTGATAATATGACATGGAAGTTGTTGAGGAGGTTTCGCATGAATGTCGCATTGTAGCTTGGTCGTGCGTGAACAACCAGAAAATCCTCCATATTGGTAAGCCCATTAACACCCTCTCCTTAAGTAACAGAGAGGGTTATTACCCCGAGTGCCTCTTTTTGTCTGCATGAAAGACTGTTCAGTGGTCTGGCCTGTGCAGTTAATCAATCACTTGTCAACCTCATCTTCTCAAACATGGCTCAGATGAACTTAGTGTTGACCAAGGTGATTCCAACTTAGTAGTTACAAATGAGCACTGTTATAACATCGACATCATTATTTGGATTCTTGGCTAGGGGTAGATCAATGTCAGAGAAGATGATGGTTAAATGTGATTTCCTCTTTGGAGTGGCTATGACAAAGCAGTAATCTCTCAACTGAGTTCTTTTTTAGTAGGCTCTTGTATATGTGTCGCCTTCCAATATTTTTGTTCCCTACTAAGTCGATTGTGTTGGCTCAAGTTGGCACAGACGATTCACTTTCAATGGAGATTTGCCTTTCTGTCGAGTCTAAGGCTCCAAAGTTACAATCTCCTTAAGCTTTTTGGCTTAGATTATGCTCCTCTACCAGGTTGCCAAGGTGCCTACATTCTTCAGTATCATATCTGTGGTCTCTGTATTACTTACAGTATTTGTTGGGGTTCTAGAGTGAAGCTACAGTTTTTAGTGGGATCTCCTTCTAGAAATACTCCTTGTCTTCTATCGCGTCCATGAGTTTTGGCATAGAAACTTGAAGTAGTTTGAACCTGAATGACCTCCAGTCTCCCTTAGTCTGTTCATTTGGTAAGTTATGTATACATACGTTACGATCATTATTTGTGTCTCTTTTTGAAGAATGTCCTCTTTCCCTTTTCGATTGAGAGCCTTCTTTCTTTCTCAAATTTTCATCCTTTATGTTGTTCCTGTCTGATTGTCGATCCAATTTTCCCTCTCTAGAAATCGGTTGGTTCATATATTTTTTAGCCGCACTATGGTCTTAGGTTAGCTCTAGATGCTCTTCCAGTGTGTCAGTCTTCCTTAAACTAAGAAAGTATTGGAACTCTGAACTTTTAAATTCTTGTGCTATTGATGCCTTGCAGCCTGCTAGCTATTGTCGGCGTATTTTTAGGTTGAGTGTTGTTTTGAAAAGGGGTCGCCTACGGAAGTTGTCGGTGAGTTTTAGGTTTTAAATTTAATTTAAATATATATATGCAATTTAGAAAGTAGTATTTGATTTTGAAAATAATTTTGAGTTTGAAAATTTTAAGATATGAAATCAAACTGATCTCACATCCCGAATAGCTTATATAAACGAGCACCGCACCACAAACTGTATATCTATCCCGGAGAATAGACACACTGCTTGATGATGGGGCTCGGTTAAATAAACTAGAAGATTTGTGACATCCGTTTGGTCTGCGAACCAACTTTATAAGCCGATAGGTTCCCCTACTTAATATAAAGAAATTAAGCAGGGTTTATATTACCTGGGTTCTTAAAGTTCCCTATAAGGGCAAACCCCTATAGTTAATTACATCTTAAATGACGGGAATCATTTAAGAAAACTCTCGATAATGATCAGTGGCTTTGCTTTCAAGAATTTCAAAGTTTAAGGTTTTCAAAGGATTGAGTTTTGGAAATTTCAATAGGGATTAGCTCAAATTCGGAACAGTTTATTTTAAGAATCCCAAGAAAGAGAAGTAGGAGAAGCTGAGGATCCAAGAAGAATCTTGACAACTTCCCAAACTATCCTATGGTTCGATTTCAATTTAGGAAAATTATTTAATGTTGCAATCCTCTATCTTGTGCCCGAGAATCCGGTGGTAATGGCAATAGTTTTCGAATGAGAGCCTTCTTCCGGCCTCTTGGGCTCTGGTAGCTGAAAACCTGGTGTTTTCATTAAACTGCGGAACATTTTCGCCACTGCTTCAGTTTTGATGGATATTCCTTGTTCAGAAAATATTTCAGGGTATGCTGTGGACGAGGCAGTTGCTCATAATGTTGAGGCGACTGATAGCTCGGTCGAGGTTGTTGATAACCCTGCTGAGGTTGTTGGTAAGTACGTTGCGATGGTTGATAGCTAGGTTGTGGCCGCTCTGGCTGTATCTGCACTGGCTGCTTGCCCTTATCTACTGTTGCGATGATTCCGAACTTCTTTTCGAATGCTTTTACGGGCTTCTGTTTATCGGTCTTGTCCATGAAGCTTAGCTGTTTTGCTTCCTACTGTAAGTTCTCGGCCTTGTTAAGCAGCTCTCGAAAGTCTTGATTGTAAATCCTTTAAGGAGAAATGCTATCGGGCCATGGATACTCTTAAGCAAGATGCTGACTGCATGTTGTTCCTGTAGCTGTGGTTCACACTTCATGCTTAAATTTCTCCATCGAAGTATGTAATCCACTAAGGTCTCGTTCAGTTTCTGGTGCTCCACCACTAGATCACCGATGGTGATGTGGTGCTGAGCCCAGGCAAACCACTTAACGAAAAGGTTTTCTAGCTCTGAAAAGATCTTAACTGAACCATTTGGCAATTCTGCGTACCAGTTGAAGGCAATCCCTAACAAACTGCTGACGAGCTGACGAAAGAGTAAAGTGTCACTCCCACCGGCATTGCAACAACTAGCACGAAAATGTGCAACATGCTGCCCGGGGTTTCCCGTTCCATCAAAAGTCTTAAACAGAGGTGGTACGAAGCCTTTCGGGTATTTAGCTGCATCGAACTCTTCGGGGTAAGGTCTACCCGTCTGAATAGATGCTTCACTCTTAGATTGTGCTAGGGCTTCTCGCACCTGCTGTTCTACCATGTTTTTATTGTCTTTTTCGGGAATCATGCTCTGTGTAGAATCCTTCTTTGGTGGCTCGTCTCCGTTGACGGATGTGATCTCTTTTCCTACATCTGCAATATGAATGATCTCTGGGGGTGTTTCTTTCTGAGGTTGATCATGGCTCTGGAGAGTGGCTAAAGCAGCAGCCATCTCTTCCATCCTCTTTGCCATCCGGGAAATTGTGTCATCTCTTTCCCGAAGGCTGTGCTCTCATCACTTCCGGTTCATCTCTTTCCGCAGTACTTGCCGGAGCACCTTGCGAGGCTGACGATGCTCGTGTTTCAACCATGTTGATCTCGGCATACTCCTCATCCATGAACTCTGATGAATCAACTTCCTTTTCCAACTTTTCTCCCATTTCTTTTGCCAACCGTTGGATATCCGTCCTTAGCTTTCCTATAGCATCCTCGAGGGGAATCTTCCAGACGGTCTCGCGGTTGTCGTGCGATGGCTGTTGAACTTCTTTTTTGGGAGTTTCTTTTATTGTAGTAGCACTTCCTTCTGATTCAGGCTCTTTGATGAGGCTTTTCTTCTTAGGGCATTGTGTTGGTCTCGGCTCGGTAATAATAGGTCGCCACACCATCCTTCTTACAGCAGAAGGCCTAGGACCGGAAGGTCTATCAGCTATATGCTGGTAGGTGGTGTCCTCCCTAATATGATGGCCCGATACAACAACAGGTGAACTTGCTCTCATTTTCTTCCTTGGTTTCTCTACTGCAGTGACAGGCTCTACTCGCAGTACGAGGCAGGATCTAGCTGGCACTCGTCCCATTCTTCTTAGGATTTCTGACACAGGGCATCATTCTTTCTTTGCCAATTTTTCTATTACAGCTTGTAGCCGAGCAAATGGCGTAGTCTTAACCCTTTTTCTTTTATAGTTACTATAATATGCAGGTCGGGGTAGTGTAGCGGCAATCCTTCGGACATCTTCCTCATCCGACGCAGCAGAGAGTGGGTGAAACCTACTCCCTTCCAACAGAGGTACATACTCAGACAGTTCTTCTCTTTCTTCAGGAATTTCTTTTAGAAAAGCAACTTTAGGAGCTTTGGCTTTTTCAATCCTGGTGATCTTTCTGCTTCTATTTCTCCTTTGAGTCCGAGTTAGGGGTGCAACCCTTGAACTGGACCCAATCTCGCAAACAGATGGTTTTGTAGCAAAATCTGTACCCTTCACGGTGACAGGCTAACTACAGACTTGAATTTCCTTCCCCTTTAGTTTGGCAGAAGACGGGGGACTAGACCGGTGGGGGTAGAGACAACAGTCCTCCTACGAATAGCAGTACTTCTTTCAGCTAGAACCCTTTGTAGGGGAGGGAATTCTTGAGCTGACTTCAAGTTGAACTCAATTACAAGCTATTCAGTTTATGGCATTTTGTCCATTAGTGCGAAGAGAGTGACGTCAGCGAACTTGATATCTGTGTTGTCGAATCCCTGTCCAAAACGGATGATCCCATTGTCAGGCAGCTCATCCTTATAGACGGTGAAGTCCATTCCATTGGTGAAGGAGAAAATTAACTTTGGTGCAGTTATTTTTCGCGGAGGTAGATTCTGAGTATTAGTCCCGAGTTATGCTTCCTTTTGTCGCAAAATTTAGGACGAAAAAGAAAGAGTCCGAACACATTTTCGTTTATCTTAATGTATTTATGATTTAAAAGAGTTTGTTATTAAAAGGGTCGTTTATTAGAAGATTTGTTGGTTAGGAACGAAATGTTTAAAGAACGAAGTTTATAGAAAGAGGAAGGGACCTGTTCAGAATTGAAAAGGAAGAGAAATTCTCGCAAAACTTCTCAACCCAAAGGACCGCTTCTAAGATAAAACCTACTGGGGTCCACCCCACCTCAGAAAAGAGGTAAAAGGATTTCGGAACCTCTCTGTTTAGGGGTGTCTAAACAGTGGCTCCTAAATCCGAGAGAAGTTGACTATACCCGTTCAAGATAGAAATGAACGTTGTATGCCAACGAAAGAATGATAGTTTTGGTCCACTAGGGATATGGCCTCACCATCGATTTATGAAAGCAAAACCATCTAATCAAAATGGAGAGAGAAACTAGTTCCCAGCGGAGTCGCCAGAAGCTGTCGGCGTATTTTTAGGTTGAGTGTTGTTTTGAAAAGGGGTCACCTACGAAAGTTGTCAGCGAGTTTTAGGTTTTATATTTAATTTAAGTATATATATGCAATTTAGAAAGTAGTATTTGATTTTGAAAATAATTTTGAGTTTGAAAATTTTAGGATATGAAATCAAATTGATCTCACATCCCGAATAGCTTATATAAACGAGCACCGCACCACAAACTTTATATCTATCCCGGAGAATAGACACACTGCTTGATGATGGGGCTCGGTTAAATAAACTAGAAGATTTGTGACATCCGTTTGGTACGCGAACCAACTTTATAAGCCGACGAGTTCCCCTACTTAATATAAAGAAATTAAGCGGGGTTTATATTACTCAGGTTCTTTAAGTTCACTATAAAATGAGCCCCTATAGTTAATTACATCTTAAATGACGGGAATCATTTAAGAAAACTCTCGATAATGATCGGTGGTTTTGCTTTCGAGAATTTCAAAGTTTAAGGTTTTCAAAGGATTGAGTTTTGGAAATTTCAATAGGGATTAGCTCAAATTCGGAACAGTTTATTTTAAGAATCCAAAGAAAGAGAAGTAGGAGAAGCTGAGGATCCAAGAAGAATCTTGACAACTTCCCAAACTATCCTATGGTTCAGTTTTAATTTAGGAAAATTATTTAATGTTTCAATCCCGCCAATTTTAATTAATTAGGACTTATATTTGTATGACATGATCATACAAATAGCCTGGAAGATATGAGGGTTTATGTCATACTAAATGACTACCTCGGAGTCCAAAGACTGGTTAGGGCTTAATTTACATGACATGATCATGCAAATGCCTAACGAAGAGCAAATGCCTAATGAAGAGTTGAGGATTTATGTTGCACTAGGCAAACTACCTCGAAGTCCTATGGCTTGTTTATTTAATTCTAAGAAACTTTTGCTGAAGTAGACCCGAGTTTTACTGATGACGATGGTCGTGCTGCCCACCATGTTCCAAGCTCCTTCTTGCAGAGATTTAGTTTTAGAAGCTGAAAATCAGGAGATGAGAGAAGTGTTTTGGTTTAGAAATCTTAAAGTTCAAATATTTTAATATTTTAATTAAAACAAATTTTAAAGTTGTTTAAACAGAACCGATTAAGATCCCACGGTTCCGTCATCCAGACACTTGTTATTTTCATCGAATTCACTTAGTCCGGATGAATTTGCTAAACTCAACTGAATGAGTTCCACACTTTCATTTAGACCGTGAGAAATCCCGTTAGCAACACGTGGGTTACATCATCCGAGGTATTCCCGATCATTCAACAAGACGTTTTAATTTAGTTGCAATTGTAGTGTTGTTGTTCTGTTTGTGATTAAATTTTGAGTTGTCTTATATTTTGGAATGTTGTGGCGGTGAATTTTATCTTGTGGTGACTTTTAATTTAGTTTTGGGTTTCAGTTTTGTGACTATCCTAAAGGTTTTAGTTTTCATGCAACAATCTTGTTTAGCATGCAAGAAAAAGTAAAGTTCAGTGCATGTAAGTAAATTGCAATAAAATAAATTGCAATAAAATAAAAGCGTACCTGGAGGGTCTTCCCGTCATCTCAAGCTGCACTTAAAACACATGTTAAGACATTTAAATATTTCAACAAGTACCTAGATAAAGCTAAGGGAAAGGTTTTGGTTGTCTACCAAAGTCCTAATCCTATTGCTAGTCATTTCCTATGACGTCTAGGTTCTTGTGTTTTGTTTATGGATTATTTTCTTCATCAAAGAACAATTAAATTCAATTGTTTTTTCTAAAACATCTCATCATATTGAGAAAGTGCTTAGGACGAGTCCTAAACATCTTTTCAATATTTCCGAGATTATTTTGAGTCCAAGTAAATTTAATTGCACAGCCGATTTAATCATCCATAAGTTTAATTGAGCTTTGTCTCTTACTCAATGAACTTGGGCATTTGATTACCTGATGGATGAAGTGACATCTCACTTAATACTCCATTTAAGAGTTATAATAATTAAAGCCTTCAGAGGCAAGTTGGTTTGTTGAGAATTTTAATCACTCTTAATTTGAAATTTGAGTTAAAGGTTTAAAGTGATTTAGCTTACTTATGAGGTTTTAATTAATAATTTTAAGTTTGGAATAGTGTTCAAATTATTTTTGGTTTAAATCTTTATACTTTAAGTGAACTTAATATCTTAAATTTGTTTTACTTTTATTATTGAAAGATGTTAACTTTAATATAATTTAAATTTGATTTAATTGAATTTAACTTAATTTAATTTAAATATTTTTAATTTAACTTAACTTAATTGTTAAAATTTTAATTTAATTTTATTTTTATTTTAATTTAATTTTTACTTAATTTAATTTAATTTAATTTAATTATTAAATTATTTAATATTTTGAGCTTTCCTTTAATTTAAGGGTTATTATTATTTTTTTAATTTTTAATTTACTTAGTTTGGATTATCATTTTAATCTTAATTAAGAGTTAAATATTTTTGAAATGATTTATTTAGGGATTTTTTTATTAAAGAATTAATATCCTCTCAAGTTATATCCCTATTTTTAATAATCCAAATTTCATTAATCTTCCAAAATTTTAAATTGCTTAAATAATTAAAGTTCATTTTGGTTTATTAAAAGTGATTAATGGGTTCCTACCCTTTTAATTTCCCAAAGTTTCAATCATCCAAGAAAGATAAAATCAAATATTTGACTCTCTATTTTAATTAAACCTAAAATTTTAATAAAGGGGTTTAAGTTCTTTAATTACCTTCATGCCCCATTTAGGCTTATTTATTTCATAACTTATTAAATTGAGTTCAAATGAACTTGAAATTTTTATGTCACTTCACTCATGTGTCAATTAAGACATTAGAGGAGAAAATATGATTTTTCTGAATTTAATTTATTTATATAATTATTTTTAATGAAAAATAAGGGATTTCAAGGAAAATTCAACAACATGACCAAAGTAAGGTTTCTGTCATTAAGAAAATTATGGGATGTTTCTAATGACTAGAGGACCACTTGGACCAATTTTGGTGATTTTTCAAATTATATTTTATTTATTATAATTATTTTAAGTTTTGGAATGTTAATTAATTATAAAATAAAATTGAAGTTTAAAAGTGGATTTTATATTTTTCTTAAATCTCTCTGATCTCAAGGAGTTCAGAGAAACAAATTTACAATTTTCTTATTTTTCTTTGATTTATTGGAATTAATTTAGTGAAAAGGTTAAAAAAAATTGATTTGAGCCTTTAAAATTCAATATCTTTACTTTGAGACTTGTAAAAAATATTTGGTTTGTTCCTAAGTGATTAGGAGTCAAAATGTGATATTTTTATGATTTTTAATATTTTTATGATTTTTATTATTTTTTAATTATTAAAATATTAAATATATCATCAAAAATGAAAAATTTTAGAAAATTCCAATTTTAATTTTTTATAAACTCCTCTGATACTAGAGAGCCCACAAAACCAATTTTGTGAATTTTTAAAGTGTATTTTTGGAGTTATGAATTTTTAAAGTTTAATTTTGATCATGTGGCTTAATTAATTCATTTAGTGGGGCTAATCATTTCCAATTGACTTCAAATTTTTATGCAAGGTTCTATGTATCCTAAAGATCAATGGAGAATTAATTTCATGTTATTTTGCTGTGTGGTTAGCCCTAATTAATTAAACTCCAATTTTAGGTATTTAGGCTAATTAAGGTTATTTTTAATGAATTCAACCTAACCATAATTATCGTAGGGTTCTCTGGTCTTAAGAAACTTCACCAAATTTTTCTAGAATTTACTAAGCAACATGCTAATTATTGGAATTAAAATACGAAAAACAGTGACATAAATTTGAAAAATACATAACTTTCCATAGAGATGGCCTCTGACCTTGAAAAATTCAGGGAATGTCCCCAAGATCAGAGGCTTCAAAAGCTCTATGGTCTCATGCCATGGTGAATTGTTTATGCAAATGGAGAATCAAAATACTGAAATGAGTAAATAATTAATTAAAAATAAAATACTCATCAAAATAACTTGATTTTTTTCACATTATTCTCCTCTATTCACTGAGCAAGAGGCTATTTTTAGTTTATTTTTATGATTTTTCTACACAAAGATATGGATTTTCTAAGTTACGGTATTTAAACAAATCAAAAAATCCATATTTTTCTACTTATCCACGCTGCGCCGACTCATCCTCGGCAGCTCCAAAAGCCCACGCATCGCACTCCCATTCGACGTCGCCATCTGACTCAGCACTCCAGGGGCCCATGGTTCATGTAACATTCTTCGATCCGGCGCGATCTGGACCGTTCACTCGATACACGCTAGATCAGACGGCGCCTGGTCATCGTCTACGACTGGTGTGCACCCGTGACCATCCACACTAAAACCCTAAGAACTCTCACATTTCTCAATGGATTTTCGTGTTCTTAGGCTCTATGGATTCATCTTAAAGAGGCGAACACATCCATATAGTTTACATGCTATGAAATTAAGTAAAACAAAATGGAGAATCACTGGAAGCTCGGGAGGAAGGAATGATCCATACCTTTGCTCTGAGAAGTGTAGCTTCAATCAGAGAGTTGTGTCACCTTCGATTGCAACTAAGGAAGCTCCAGATGAAGTCTCTAGCTGCGGGAATTTTCTAGGTATGAAAGTGTCAACAACCGATTTCAAAGCTTGGAGGCTAGAGCAACTGGGTGGCCTGTAGAGGGGACTTTCACTGGGGAACTCCTTCTCTTGGTCCTGTACAGGTGTGGGTGAGTTTAATTTGGATTTGGTGGAGGTTTGGGAGATGTCCTGGTTCTGGGCTGAGAATTGAGCTCCAAAATTGAGCTCAATCAATGGGGGTATAGGGCAGGAAAATAGTGGGGATCAATTGCTCTAGGTGAGGAGAAGGTCCTGGAGCAATTTTGGCAAAGTTTTGTTTAGGTCTGGTTCATCACCTCCTTTGGCCGAGAGGGTGGTGGGTTTAAATAGACATAGCTGGAGGGCCTCCCAGGGGGAGTTGAGGCTTTGGATCAGCTGCTCTGGTTAAGGGAAGAACAACCATGGTGTCTAATTAGGTTGGGACAGCTCAGCAAGGAAGGATTGAATTTTTAAACCAAATGGGTGCTCTCGGCATGGTGTTTTCCGGCGACTGTGGTGGCTGGCCAGCCAGGGTCAGGTCATTCTCAAGGTCAGGGAGGTCAAGGCTGAGGTTTAGTGCAGTCAATTGTCCATGGACATGTGTAAAGGAGTTTGATTTAAAAGGAATGGGAGAAGGCTCATTTTGGCTTGGTTTGGTTCAACTCATGTATTTGGGCTAGGTTCACCCCCCATGATCCGATTTGGAGTGAAGGGGATCGGTTAGGTCGCTAGGAAGGGGTGGTGAAGTCCCCATCCAAGGTGATGTGGCTAATTTTAGTTTAGAGTGTAACATGGATGAGGTTAAAAATGCTTAATGAAGGTTTAAGAAAGAGCCCCCTCTTCTTTCCATTAATGGCTTGGTGATGTGTAAAAGCTCTCATGGCTTCATATGGCTTGTAAATGGCTTCATTTGGCTTGCTCATGACTTGGGAAAAGGTTGGCTTATTTTGGGATTTTTGATGAGTTTAAGGGAAATTAGCATGAGGCTTGATTTGGATTTATTTGATGATTGATTTAGAACTTAGGGATGATATCAATTAAAGGTATGATGAGAAGAATTTGTCATGTGGGCTTTGGAGCAAATTTTGGGCTTTTGGATTTAATTTGGATGGGCCTTTAGAAAGGTTTAAGGAGGTGGGCTTTTAGGTTTGAAAACAAATTGGTGGTGAAGGATTGGGCCATACAAATGTTGGGTTTAGTTTAGGGATGTGTCATGAACATTTTAGAAAAGGTTTGGTGTCATTTAGAGTGGAATTGGATTTAATTTGGGCTTTTTTGTAAAGTGGCCAAAGTGGGTCAAATTGGGCTAACATGGGCAAAGGTTGGATTTGATGTAAAATTAATATTGAGAAATGCTTATGGGAGTGTCACAAAGAGTTTTCAACTTTGGTTGGGCTTTGATTTTGGGATTTGGGCCCATTTGGGTTAGGTTTGGGTTTAGGCCAAAAATGGGAATTTTGACTTTGGGTTAGGTTTGGGTGGAGTTTAGGTTCAAATTTGGAGCAAATCTTGTTAGTGTTTTGTTTGTGGGGATGTTAGGAAGGTTTTAGAGAAGATTTGGGGTTAATTGGAGTTGAATTGGGTTGGTTTGGTTTGACATTGGGTCCACTTGGGTCAAGAATGGGTCAAATTGGGAGTTTTGGCAAAAGTGGGCCAAATTGGCAAAATTTGCTTATGGTGTATGACCCACTTTTTATATGTTTGCAAATTATGTTAATAGCAACGACACCAAAAACTTGATCCCGCTTTAATATATATATATATATATATATATATAATTTTATGATGGAATGTTTAATGTGGATTCTACGCAAGTATACGTATCGTATCAAGTAATACAGGGCTCAAGTGGAGTCCTGGTTATCGATCCCACAGGGAAGTTTTTAAGAGATTTGTATCAGCTAAAATTTAAAGGAATTACTTACTAATATAGTAATCGAAAATTTAAATTAACTAAAGCAACTAAAGTAAACTAATGCTTGAAATAAATTTGATTTAAATAATTCAGAAAAAGTATCCTTCTCCTTGTTTTTAAAAAATTAAGTGAATGATGAAGCTAAATAGAATTTTTGAATTGTATTGTGACAAATAGGAGCATTCCTATTCTTTACCCTTTGGTCCAGGTGCAAAGAACATTGACTAATCCTATGTTTGATTACCGAATCCGTGGCTGAGTCGGGAGGATACTCGGCCGCCACTTCGAGCTCCCACGTTCCCCTCACTCGAGGGCTAACATCTACACTTCAGCTCTCAAACAATAGGACCAAATTGAATATTTTAGTCTGCCACACTAAAATGTCCAATTCTACGTCCGATAAACAATATTTCCCTATTTATTTGCACCCTCCTTCCAAGGCTTTTGACTTCCCTGAATATTGGATGTAATTTTTACTATAGTTGATAATTCAACATATTTTAACAAATCAATTGGCCAGATTAAAAGTAAATTAAGTTTTAAGTAAAAATTATCACAACTTATTTTAATATATTAGGTACTTCTATTTAATTTCATCATTTCGCATAATTTTCATAAACAAGGAGAAAGACTAAGAAAACTACTCAGAATGCATGGGAATAAAACAAAGCATGGATTTCATTTAAAGTTAACAACAATAAACAAAGATACTTATCTTAATTTCCTCCCAAGCGGACTCCTCGAAGTTCCTTTGACTTTTCCTTCTAGTACGACGACACTTCTAACTCACTAATTATACTCTAAAACTCTTAAATTAGCACACAAACACAAATAGACACCAAAAAGATACACTAAGACTCTCTAAATAGACACACTGAAGACTCAAGAGACACACACAGACACTAGAATTCGGCCTCTATTTATAGAGGTAGGCAAAAGTCCAAGGGATGCTTAAACACTTCTTCAAAAAGCGTCCAGGTTCAATGTATTTTGCATTTTGAACTATCTCGCCGTCGGCGGGAAACGACCTCGCCGTCAGCGGGGCTTCTAGAAGTTCTTCAAACCGCGCGATCTCGCTGTCAGCGGGCTCGGGCTCGCTGTCGGCGAGGTAGTTGCAATTCCTTCAGAATTTCTATTCATGATCTCGCCGTCGGCGGGCTCGATCTCGCCGTCGGCGACTTAGTTCATTTTGCATGAATTTCTTCCTTTTTGATCCAAATTCGCTCCATTTCATACTTTTTGCTTCCATCACTTATAAATCTTCGTTCCTGCAGTAAAATAAAGAAAATACCTTTCTTTAAAGTGCAATTTCATCAAAAATAGATATGAATTTCTTAATATATTTTTCTGTGATCAGTGTAGTTGAACAAAATGAAATTGCAAATATTTGGGATTTTCTGAAATTTTCTAGGAATTTTTGGAATTTATGGAATTTTTGGTTAAGAAGGGCATTTTGGGTATTTGGAGGGTATTGAGGGGTATTTTTGAAAATTTTTGGTATATTTGGCTAAGGATGATCAATTTGAATGGTGGGAAATGTTTAGGACTGATTTTGATAAATTTTGGGTAATTTAGGTAATTTTGCAAATTTTGGGCAATTTTGAGGGTATTTGGTAGGTTTGGTGGGTTTAGGGCCCCGGAGGTCAAAAATTGAAATTTTGGGAAAATGAAGATTGATTAAGTGTGAGTAGAATGAAATTACTTTGGTTGAGCCATGAAGCCATATCAAGCCCATAAGAGCCATGAGAGGACTCATTTGAGGCATTCACTATGTTCTTCCTAACCCTCTTAGCCAAGGGTTTAGGGGTTGAGGACCATCCATATGGATTACCTACGTGAGTCAGGAAGTCAAGCTAGGTATGAATGGTTTTAGGATTTGGAATGTGTGTGAAAGTATAATGTGTGTGCAAGTCGACCCTCACTGGACCGGGCCACCTGGGGTAGTCCTAAGGCCAAAGAGTCCTATAGGAAACTCATCCTTTAAACCTTCGCATTTGATTTTAACCCTCCAAGTGGCTTGGGGTTTACAATCAAACTCGTGGGGTTTGAAGGGAGCCAAGAAGTGTCTTGAATTTCTAAGTGGCGGGTTCCATTTCTAGTCCTCTAGGATAGTCAAAGGGAAAGCCTAAGGCTAGATCCTAAGTACTAAGGAGAGAGATCAGACCTCATCAAAAATGAGGTCAACAGCTATAGGTTCTAGAACTCAAGCAACTCCTTCTAGAATCTGATTACATATGACCACATAGTCTCGTTCGATCCCTGCTTCAGGTGTCACAAAGAATCTAAATCATTTCATGGCATTCGGGCACTAGCAAACTGCACCAAACAAAATTATTGTAATCCTTAAAGAAATTAATTATTCCTACGAGAACTCGTTGAACCACTCGAGAGTAGAATCTCTCAGTGAGGTGTAGAACTGCCGACATTTTAATGCGTCTGAAATGTTGAGAAGGCAAGTTGCTAACCCAAAGATTGTAATATGGTCAGTGGGATCACTTTGACCTTTGTACGGTTCCAAGGTGGGAACACTGAACTTTTCTAGTGGTTTAGCCTCCATGATATGTTGAGCGAATGCACACTCCATGCTAAAATAGATTTCTATCACTCCCAATTGTGGTCCTCCCCTTTGTGCGGATCTAGCATTATCCTGATAAGTGGACTCTTCTTCCAGTTCGGCTGTTGGTGCTTCCTATTAAACTAGTGGTTCAGGTGCAAGGACAGCCAGTTGAACTGGTGAATGGAGTGCTGATAGATCGGTTACGGGAGAGGGTGTACCCCTCCCTCAAGTACTTATTTGGACCAATTCCACATCTTATCTCGGCATGTGGTCATGGAGTGCCTAGATTTGTTTTTGTACAAATTCTCAAACATAATCCATGTTGGACTCTCCTTGGGGTGTCCCTTCACCCTATCATGCTCATCCTCTTGTAGACGGCAAGACACCACATTGACTGCACCTTTTAGGATATTGGATTCCATATTGTTTGGTAAATCACGCCTAAAGAATAGAGCATTAATCGGTTGATAAAGAAGATTTTGTTTTAGAATTTTGCTCTACCTCTCTTGAAAAATCCCCCGATATATAATTCTATGATAGGATTTGTATGTTACGTAGCGATTCCATACTAATGATATGAATTTTACTATAGTTAATAAGACATTATATTTATACATTTATAACTGAATATTATTAATTCCAACCTCATAATTGATGACAGCAACTCTTTACTCCCGTAGCTCCCTTGAATTCTGCTTCACATACATAATAGTTTGTTTGGGTGTTTGAATTACATTCGGTCGATCGACATTCAATCGAATAACCCTTCATCATTTGGTCTGTATTATTGTTCTTCGGTCACCTCAATTTGTGGAGTCTAAATATGAAGACACATCATCTTTGGACAGAGTTATTTCATCGAGAAGAGAGTAAATTATCATAATCCGATAAACAACCTACCCTCATATTATGTATCATTATTAAAATTTCTTATTCGAAGAGACTGCTATTTTTCACGATCATAGTTGTGTGATGCTCGTCATTTCATTTCATTCAGTCATTTCTTGAGACGCTCAATTGTTTGCATGAACAATTATGTTCTTTTAGTGATCTTTATAACATGTTAGATACTAAGGACAGTGAAAACTATATGTATAAACTAGCTAAATAAAGAGAAAAGAAAAGTAAAGATTTAACTCAAGTAAAGTGTATTAAAGATGAAAATCGAAAAGTACTTTTCTTAGAAAAAGATATTCAACATAGGTGGGTGAGTTATTTTGATAAACTTTTTAATGAAAGTACGATCGACCTTAGTGATCTTAATATCGTTAATAATAATAAAATTTTTCATTTTTATCGTCGCATTAGTAAAAAGAAGTTGATGACGCTTTAAAGAAAACCAAGGGTGGAAAGTCTGTAAGACCTGATGATATCATAATTGAAGTGTGGAAATGTTTAGGTGATTTGGGAGTTTCTTGGCTCACTAAACTTTTTAATATTATTTTAAAGACTAAATTGATGCCTGAGGAGTGGAGGAAGAGCATTTGGTCCCCATTTTTAAGAATAAAGGAGATGCACAAGAGTGTGCAAATTATAGAGGAATTGAATTAATGTGTTATACTTTAAATTTATGGGAGAGGGTAACTGAACATAAGTTAAGACGTATTACGAAGGTTTCTCATAATTAATTTGGATTTATGTCGGGCAGGTCTACTATGGGAGCTATACATTTATTGAGAGGTTTGATGGAGAAGTAAAGAGATAATAAGGAGGATCTACATTTGATTTTTATTGATTTAGAAAAAGTCTATGATAAAGTTCCTAGAGATGTTCGTTGGAGAGTTGACCCACACTAAATATATGCGTACTAAAAATTCAATCCCCGGCAACGGTGCCAAAAACTTGACCCGCAATCCGCTGATGACAAATATAATAATTAATGCTTTCAAAATGTAATAGATAATAATAGCAGCTAGTGTATATAAATATAATTTTATCAAAAATATTTTACACACTAGGGGTACTACGCAAGTATACGTATTGTATCAAGTAATATAGGGCTTTGAAACAAAGACCCCAGTATCGATCCCACGAGGAGTGAGTTATGGATTTTTAAATATTTTAATTTTATTTTTAAGTATTTCTTTTATAGTTATAAATTTGATATTTTTAATTTACTAGATGCAATAATAAAGCAGTAATGAAATAATTAATGTAAATAGCAATAAGACAACTTTCTTCCTTTCAATTAATCCAAGATTTTCTAAGATAATGATAGTATTCGTGGAGAATATAAATTTATGGTATTGTGCCAAATAGAAGCATTCATATTCTTTACCCTTTGATCCGTGTGTAAAGAACATTGGCTAGCCTATAGATCAGGTCCGGATGTATTGTTAGTAGAATGGGTTAATCTAGGCTCACACTACTAGATGTCCAAGGGTGGTTATGGTCGGCCCTACTAGTGACCATTTCCTTCTCTATAAAACAAATTACAAGAATTTAGTCTGTCACTCTAAAAACTTATCAATTCTACGTCCATTATATAATATCTTCCTATTTATTTGCACTTCACCTTGAATAACCCGCACAAGGCTTTCGACTACCCAAGGATTCATGTGATATCTACTAGTTAAGAATTCATCTCCTTCTTGGTATCAAAACTCTTCAATAGATTTTAACAATTTAAATGGCCAATTTAAATAGTAAATTAAGATCTGGTATTAATATCATCACAATGTGTTAAAATATAAATAGTTTCTAATTCTCCAATGAATTTTATATTATCTTATTTATCTTTTCATAATTGAAAGGAGAAAGTAAACTAACTACTCAGAACACATTGAATTTAAACAACAAAACATGATAATAAAACTTTGAATAAAATTACAAATACTTATCTCAAGTGTTTCTCCTACTTAACCTCTGAATTCTTCTGACTCCAAGCAAATAATCTTCAAAAACACCAACTCTTTAAACTCTCAATACAAACTCTAAATAAAATAACTAACTAATTTATGAAGGATAGTAAAATGTGGCCCTAAAGTATCTCTCTAATTCTCTCTCTAGATGGGACTCTAGATAGGGGGACTAAGTTGGGCGTTGGGCTTGGAGGAGTAGCCTCCTATTTATAGGCTTCAAGGGTTGCCTCAAGGCACCTCTTCAAAATGTGTCCACATTCAATGAATCTTCTAGAAGGTGTGTCTGGCGCCTAGGCACCGGAATCTGGCGCCTAGGCGCCGGACTCTGCGTCCAGTTCTTCGCACCTCTTCACTTTGGATCGCACCTCTTCGCGATTAAAACCGTTTCCAAGTGTCCAAATACATTGTATCACATGTCCTGTAAACCAGGAACAACTGCTAGTCTTCTAGAAGGTCCAATAACCGCTAACACCATCAAAATAACTGTCCAAAAGTCGTCAAAAATCTTAATAGATCCCGTATCGACCTGGCGCGTAGGCGCCAGATTCTGTCGCCTAGGCGTCAGACCAATAATTTTGACAATTTTGCATTTTGGCTCCATTTTTGCTCGTTTTTGCTCCTTTTTGCTCTTTTTTCACTTTTTTTTCTTCTTGAACATTTTTTCATCACCTATATCCAAAAACACAAAAATACCTTTCATTAAAGCATAATATCCTTAAAAATTTGATAAAAATCAAGGCATAAAAATTGGTATTTTTTCATGGATCAAAATCCCCCAAACTTAAATGTTATTTGTCCTCAAGTAACCCTTTTTACTATATAAAATGTATAACATTTGGAATGAAAGATAAATATTTAAGACTTCTTGTAATTTTTTATCTTATAAAGGCTTTAGTAAATCATTAACCAAATTTCACTAACTAAATTTAAGTTTAAGAATTTAAAGAATATTCAACTACCAAATCATAAGACTTCAAAAATTTTTCATTCTTTTCAAAAATAATAGAAGTTTATTATATTAAGATCACATAGATTATTTACAAGAAAAAGATTTTCATGAAAAATCTTTCCTAAATAAAGATTCATGCATAAAAATTAAGTAAAGTATGTGACTAGTTTTCTTCATATAAGATAATTCAAGTGAAGTCAATTTTTGACTAGGCATATCCTCAAGCTTCTCCTTTTTTTTTTTTACAGTGAGGATTAATGTATCTGGATAGCCTGTTAAAGCTTTTGAACTTCACTATCCTTAACTTATATTTTCAAACTTTTACATTTTCTCTTAATTATTATATTATGAATAGAATTTCAAAAAGACTTTCAAACTTTTCTTTTTCATGTTATAATTTTTTATTTCTTAATTCTTCTAAAATTCAATTATTTCTATTATGAATAGAAAAATTTCTTTATCTTATTCTTCTTTAAGTTAAATAATTCTATTCTTAAAATCAAGGCGAAGTTATTAAAATTTTGGTTAAGTCCAATAAATTATTTATAATTTCAAAAATTTAAGTGATCTTAAATAGATTCTTCATTCCTTATGTTATGTTAAGATTTTTTAAGAAAATGTTAGTTTATTAAGGACAAATAAAATTTAAAATTGCATGTATTTTCCCTTCCTCCAAACTTAAGTTTTGGTATATCATAAAAAAAAATAAAGTATGAGAGAAAGAAAAGTATAATTTAAAAAGGAATTTTATAAGAATGTAAAAAAAATTCTAGAAAGAAATATAATTTACTTTTACACATGCTTTTTATGAATATTACAGAAATAATGAAGCATATAAAAGTAAGCAGGCTCAAAAAAAAAATTTTATAGCAGTAGTTGAATTAAATAATTACATAACTAACAGAAATAGAATAACATTACTAACTGTTCTAGAATACTAAACAAAGAGGTCGAAACAAAAATAAACACAAATTCATTCAAATTTCATCTGCAACTAAATATCTAAAGCAGTCTCAACATCAAACACTTCATACAAAGTCTCATAAACAAATCTAAACTAGCAAACAGCAAACAACAATCAGTACTAGCAAACAAAAACTAAACTAACAACAGACTCAACACATCTCAGAGGTAAATCAGGCTACTAATCACTGTCTGTAGCCTCGTCATCGTCATCACCAAAAGAAAACTCCACATCCTTAGGATCAACATATGGTGAAAATCTAGGACAGGTGGGAAACTGTATATCATGCTCACCCTTCAAGAATCTAACTAAAGACTCTGAATACTCAGCATCATACTCACTCTTCCTCTGGGTGTAATCAGATAGGTGATCAATTTTCTTATCCATAGTATCAACTCTCGAGTGAGTTAGAAATAACTTATTCAACTTGCTCCAGCAATTGATCATGCATAGATTCCCAAAAACTAGACGGTGGCTCAGCGGTAGAAGTAGAAGGTCTGGAAGTAGAAGCTCTACCTAGAGTAGGTGCAGAAGTAGAAGGGGCTGTAGATCTCTTCCCACGAAGACGATCATAGATGCTAACACTCTCCTGCCCAATTGGCTTGGTAGATTTCAACTTCTCCTAAGAAATATCAGCAGCGACTCCATTGTTCAAACAAAAAGTATAAATCAGGGATGGGAATCCTAGTCCTACAGAAGTACTGGATCTAGCAGTAGACTCTACGGAATCATAAATAATACTGCTGACATCTATCGGCTTCTTCTCCTGAATGCGGTAGTTTAAGATAGCTCGATCTCTAGTCACTTCGCTCAGGTGGTTGGAAGGTATAAGTATTGCAGAAATAAAGTAATGTCATGCCTTTGAAATACCATTTAACTTAGAAGATTTGAAATTTACCCGTTTATCGTTTCGGATCTTCCAAGCTCCAGTGACGTTAGTCAAATAAGCAATAATCATCTCAAGATCTCCCTCAGATGGAGATAATCCAGAATAGTGGCACTCGATGGTAGGTGGTAGTCCATAAAAAACATTGATCCTTTCCGGTGTAAATCCTACTCCAACACCTCTAACGAAGACTTCGTAGTCTTCTGCATCCAAAAAGTTAGCATAAAATTCGCGCACGACTGGAATAATAGCAACAGCGGTAAAATAACAGAATTGTTGCCAGTTGTGCGCAACGATCGTGTTCTCGATCATTTCACCGGGATTGTAAAAGCTTCGCTCTGAGATAAATTTTCTGGACATCGCAAATTCGTGATATCGAAAATGCGCTGCCGCAGTCGCAAACTTGCTACTGTCAAAATTTTCTCGTGCATTTCCTCGCTTAGATTTCGGTGCCATCTAAACGTGAAAGAAAACACAAATAAATTAAGTAATCAAAGATTTAAACTCTTTTTCAGCTTAAGAAACTTAAAATGAGTTTAGAAATTCATGGAGAAACACTAAAAATTAAAATTTTTCTCAAAATTTTGGTTTTTAGCCAAAAATAGGAAAAACTATGGTGAAAATCAAATATAAATGGATTAGAGTGTAGATCTGACCTTGAGATGAAGAAATCAAGTGATTTCGGGCTCAAAATCTTGATGTTTTGACCTCAAAATGGATTTAGAAGGTGGGTTTTCGCGAAAAAGAGGAAGGGGATGAAGCTTAGGCGTCAAAAATGGCTAATGGGGGTTTAAATGGTGATTTTCGGGTAAGCAGGCCGAATCGGCGCCTAGGCGCCAGACTCGCCTTTCAAAAAAAAAACACTTTAAAAATTTTACTTTCCACCAAAATTCATAATTTAGACTTCTAATTACTCATATAAGAGTATTGCTTCAGTTTCCATCTTCCAAAATATTTTCCAAACAATTTGAAAAATTAAAAATTAAATCCACCAAATAAACACAAGTTTAAATCAAACTCTTCTAATTCCATTCATGATTTTCAATTTCAGGCTCAATATAATTCAGATATGTATCATAACATGATTCAAGTTCTACAACGATCAAACAACACAAATTTGAATACAAATACAACACATATTGAACATGAAAGCAAACACACAAACAAACACAATCGATTCACTAAATTGATACAACGACACACTAGATAAATCATAATCTCACCATATCACTATCTAATTCCCATTATCTTGGCAAGGAAAAATATTCAGCCCACTTGGAAAGAATGCTAACGCTCTCAAAAAATTCGTAGCCATTTTCTCGTTGATCCAATTGTTCTTCGCATACATTTCCACTTGAGCATCTTGATAAGCCACTAGATGATCAAATTAAAGTTTTGCCTGCAATTCCTGATGTTCAATTTGATGATACATCTCATGGAGGCGATTTCCAATGCTTTTAAATTCTGCTTCAAACTTATCTAGACGACTAGAAATTTTCTCCAAACTTACAGCGATGAAACCATTGAAGTAGGGTTAAGGATCCTTTGAGACCTTGTCTCTAGCCTCTTCTCCAAGATTTCTCCTCTCCATTTCTTCAAAAATCCTCTCTAATCTCTCAAGAATGAGTGCATGGGTCAAAATAATGATTGCATAGGGATTGGGGACGAAGATAGGGTCATTTATAAGAGAAAATCGTGTGAAAAACTGAAGATTTTTGGTTTTGACATGATCCAGTAACTGTGGCGCTTAGGCGTCAAATCTGGCGCCTAAGCGCCGGACCCATCGACACATAGTTTACTCTGGCACTTAGGCGTCAAATCTGGGGCCTAGGCGCCGGAACCATGTTCGACTCTGTTTCACCTAACGTCAAATTTCAAAGTTTTGTTCTCCAAAATAGGTAATTTAGAATGATAAGATCAATATAGACTCAGTAACACAAATTATAAGCAATCATAATGAAGGTTAACTTGATCTCCTTTTTACTAATATATGAAATAGAGTGATCCAATGTCTAAACTTTATATACTTCGAGATAATTTTCACCTTAAGTCAATAGAGACTTGTTAGCATCAAATTTTCTAAAGTAATATAAAATTAAACAAGACCGAGGCATAACCTTACATTAAAAATGTAAAAGCACACAACACAACGAATAACTATGGGTTGCCTCCCACAAAGCGCTTGGTTTAACGTCGTCAGCCCGACCTAATTAAGTTTTTAATCAGGTAGACTCAACTCATAAGCCTCTTTATAAATCTTTTTAATATCTCCCAAATAAGGCTTCAGTCTTAATCCATTAACTTTAAAAATTTTTCCCGTTTTGGGATCTTTAATATCCACAGCTCCATAATGGTATACTTTTTCAATTATATACGGTCCTATCCATTTTGATCTTAATTTTCTAGAAAAAGTCTTAAACGAGTATTAAATAATAATACTTCTTGTCCAGGCTCAAATATTTTTCCTAAAATCTTTTTATCATGTAATATTTTCATTTTCTCTTTATAAATTCATGCATTTTCATATGATTCATTTCTTATTTCATCCATCTCATTTAATTGCCATAATCGTTTTTCTCCAGCAGTATTCAAATCAAAATTAAACTCCTTTATCGCCCAATAAGCTTTATGTTCAAGTTCAACAGGTAAGTGATAATGTTTACCATAAACAAACTAGTAAGGTGACATTCCGATTGGTGTCTTATAAGCTATTCTATAAGCCCATAATGCATAATCAAGTCTATCAACCCAATCAGTTCTTTTAGGATTAACGATCTTCTCTAAAATCCTTTTAATTTCTCTGTTTGATACTTCGACCATTCCACTTGTTTGTGGGTGATAGCGATTGCAATTACGTGTTTGATTCCAAATTATTCCAATAATGATTGAATTCTTATATTTCTAAAATGACTTCCACCATTTGTGATAATTACCTTAAGCATTCCAAATCTTGAAAAAATCTTCTTTAAAAATTTTGAAACACTTTTGGAATCACAGCTAGGTAAAGCTACAGCTTCAATCCACTTTGAAACATAATCAACAGCTAAAAAAATATAAATTTTTCCAGATGATGGTACAAATTATCCCATAAAGTCTAAACCCCATATATCGAAAATTTCAACTTCCAATATATAGTTTAAAGGAATTTCATCATTATTGGATATATTTCCCATCCTTTGACATCGATCACATGTTTTCACATAATGTCTCACATCTTTAAATAAGGTTGGCCAATAAAATCTTGAATTTAAAATTTTAAATGCAGTTTTATCTATTTCAAAGTGTCCTCCAAATTCGCAATCATGACATTTTTAAATAATAGCATAAGTTTCTTTATAAGGTACGCATCTACGAATTACAGAATCTCTTCCTAATTTAAATAAATAAGGATCTTCCCAAATATAGGATTTAGCATCATTTTGAAATTTCTTAATAAATTTGTTATCCAATCCATAAGGTAAAATATTGCTAACTAAATAGTTAACTATATCTGCATACCAAAGTGTTTGGTATCCTTGAATAACATACAAATGTTCATCAGGAAATTTCTCATTTATATTTTCTTCAGTAATAACATCATTCTTAATTCTAGATAAATGATCAGCAATTTGGTTGTCCGTTTCTTTTCTATCCACTATTTGAAAATCAAATTCTTGTAGAAGTAAAATCCATCTTATTAGTCTAGGTTTAGCATCTTTTTTTAACATTAAATATTTAATAACGGAATGATCAGTATGAACTTTGCATTTGGTACCAAGAAGATAAGGTCTAAATTTATCAAAGGCATATACTATAGCTAAAAGCTCTTTCTCAGTAGTAGTGTAATTTCTTTGAGTTTCAGTAAGAATTTTACTAGCATAATATATAACTTTGAAAATTTTCTCATATTTTTGTCCCAATATAGCTCCAATTGCAAAATCACTTGCATCGCACATTAATTCAAAAGGTTTATTCCAATTAGTTGCAGTTATTAATTTTTCTTTTAAAATATTGAAATCTTTAACACAGTCTTCATTAAATTCAAATTTAGCTTCTTTTTCCAATAAATGATAAAGAGGTTTAGCAATTTTAGAAAAATCCTTTATATATCTTCTATAAAATCCAACGATGACCCGGAAAACTTCTCACATCGATAATAGTAGTAGGGGTTGCAGTTCGAAGAATAATTTTCACTTTTGCTTGATCAACTTCCATCCCTTTTTATGAAACTTTGTGACCAAGTACTATGCCTTCTGTGCCATAAATTGGCATTTTTCCCAGTTAAGAACTAAATTTGTTTCTTCACATCTTTTCAGAACTTTAGAAATATTTCCAAACAAGACTCAAAAGAAGTTTCAAAAACTGAAAAATCGTCCATGAATACTTCAATTCCTTTATCAATCAAATCACAAAATATTGACATCATACATCTTTGAAAAGTTGCAGGTGCATTACATAAACCAAAAGGCAATCCTCTAAAGGCAAATGTTCCATAAGGACTTGTAAATGTTGTTTTCTCTTAGTCCTCAGGAGCGATAAGTAATTGATGATAACCAGAATATCCATCCAGAAAACAGAAATATGAGTGTCCAGCTAATTTGTCAAGCATTTGATTCAAGAAAGGTAAAAGAAAATGATCCTTTCTAGTGGCGTCATTTAACTTTCGATAATCAATGCAAATTCATCATCCAGTAACTTGTCTTGTAGGAATTAGTTCATTTTTATCATTGATGATGACGATTACTCCTCCTTTCTTCGAACACAATGAATAGGACTTACCCATCTGGTTATCCGAAATAGGATAAATAATTCCAACATCTAACCATTTTAAAAGTTCTTTTTTAACAACCTCTTTCATGATAGGATTTAATCTTCTTTGCGGTTCAATAGTAGGTTTAAAATTTTCTTCCATTAAAATTCTATGCATACAAATGGAAGGGCTTATTCCTCTTATATCAACAATAGTCCAACCAAAAGCTTTCTTATAATTCTTTAACACTTCTATTAATTTTTCTTCTTGATCTAAACTTAGCTTAGAAGAAATAATAACAGGTAAAGTTAATGAATTTCCAAGAAATGTATACTTTAAATGTCAAGGTAACATTTTTAATTCCAGCTCAGGGGCTTTTTTAATTGAGGGTAAAAGTATATATTTTTGAGTTATGTCTAAAGTTTTCCAGTTATCTTTAATATAATGAGTTTCTTTAAGTAATTCTTCTTCTTTTAGTTCTTCATTTTCATTAGTTAAAAATTCAATTTCTTCTTTAGGAATGATTTTACATTTTTCTCGATAGTGTTTTTCAATTATAAAATCAAAAATATCCATACGATAGCATTTTTCTTTGTCAGGATACTTCATCGATTTAAGAACATTAAATTTAATCTCTTGATCATTAACTCTCATAATTAATTCTCCTTTTTGCACATCAATTATAGCTCGTTTGGTAGCTAGAAAAGGTCTCCCTAAAATAATTGGTATTTCTTTATCTTCTTCAATATCAAGTACAATGAAATCCACAGGGAAGATAAATTTATCTACTTTAACAAGTACATCCTCTATAACTCCTTTAGGGTAAATGATAGATCTATCAGCTAACTGAAGGTTTACAGTGGTGGGAGTAATCTCTCCTAAATTCAACCTTCGATAAATAGAAAATGACAAGAGATTAATAATTGCTCCTAAATCACATAAAGATTTTCCCAAAATTTTTCTCTAATAGCACAAGGTATAGTAAAACTTCCAGGATCTTTAAGTTTCTGAGGTAATTTCTTTTGAATTATTGCACTACATTCTTCACTTAATGCAACAGTTTCAAAAGCTTCAAATTTTCGTTTCTTGCTTAATATATCCTTCTGATCTATAAAAAATATTTATTTCTTTATGTCTTAATTCTTATCAATTAAGGATATTATGCTTTAATGAAAGGTATTTTTTCTGTGTTTTTGGATGTAGGTGATGTAAAAAGGTCCAAAAAGGAAAAAGAAGCAAAAAAGAGCAAAAATGGAGCAAAATACAAAAAGTGTAAAAAATATGGCCTGGCGCCTAGGCGCCAGAAGCTGGCGCCTAAGCGCCAGACTCGATACAAAAACTGTCAAGTTTTTTACAACGTTTGATCGATTATTTTGACGGAGTGAGCGGTTATTGGACATTCTAGAAGACTGGCAGTTGTTCCTTAATAATAGAACATGTGATACATTGCATTTGGATGCTCCAAAACGGTTTTAATTGCGAAGAGGTACGAGCCAAAGAAGAGGTGCGAAGAACTGAATGCGGTGTCCGGCGCCTATGCGCCAGATTCCGGCGCCTAGGCGCCAGACCAACCTTCTAGAAAATTCATTGAATGTGGACATGTTTTGAAGAGGTGCCTCAAGGCAACCCTTGAAGCCTATATATAGGGGTCCATTTCTTCAGAAAACGTGCCCCTCCCATTGTAACCCTTTCTCTTATCCACTTTAGGACCTCTCATCCTTAGAGAGAGAAATAGAGAGAGAAATTTAGGGCCAACATTTGTTTAGTTTAGTGAGTTTATTTTCAATTTGTTGCATCTAAAGTTCATTACACTATGGAGTCAGTAGGAATCAGAAGATCTGTAAAAGGAATATTTGAGATAAGTACTTTATATTTGATTCAAAGTTTATTTATTATGTTTTGCTGTTTATTTTCAATGTGTTCTGAGTAGTTTGTTTACTTTCTTCCTTCAATTATGAAGAGATAGATAAGATAATATAAAGATTCGATGGAGAATTGAAATTCAAAATATTTTCAAAACATTGTGATGACATTAATTCCTGATCTTACTTTACTTTTTAAATTGGCCATTTAAATTGTTAAAACCTGTTGAAGAGTTTTGAGACCTTGAAGGAGAAGAACTTTTAACTTATAAATGTCACATGAATCTTTGGGTAGTCGAAAGCCATGTGCGGCTATTCAAGGTAAAGTGCAAATAAATAGGAAGATAAGATTTAAAGGGCGTAGAATTCATAAGTTTTTAGAGTGACAGACCAAATTCTTATAATTTGATTTATAGATTAGGAAAGGGTCACTAGTAGGCACAACCATAGCCACCCTTGGCATCTAGTAGTGTGAGTCTAGATTAACCCATTCTACGAATAATACATCCGGACCTGATCTGTAAAATAGCCAATGTTCTTTGCGCCTGGATCAAAGGGTAAAGAATAGGAATGCTTCTATTTGGCACAATACCATAAATCAAATTCTCCAACGAATATTAAATTATCTTAAAAATCTTAGATTAATTGAAGGAAAGAAAGTTGTTTATTTTATATAGTTTTCATAAATCATTTTCTTATTATTGTTTTCTTTATTTGCATCTAGTAAATTAATAGTAATTTATAGTTAAATTAGAGGATAAAAAGATATTTTCGAAATATAATATTTAGAAAATTTATTACTATAATTTTTCCCCGTGGGATCGTTAGAAAAGAAAATCCTATATTACTTGAAACGATACGTATACTTGCGTAGTACCCCTAGTGTGTAAAATATTTTCTAAAAATTTACAACATTTTGATTTTATACACTAACTGCTTATTTATAAATTGGGTCAAGCTTTTGGCCATCTTTTGGAAGCAAATATTACTACATTATTGTGGGTCGAGTCGAGTTTTTGCGTCGTTGCCGGGGAAAGAAATAAAATAGTTATAAATTTTTGTAAAAAAATATTATATTTCTAAAAATATAAAAATATAAAAAAATTAAATAATAATAAAGAAAAAAAAAGAAAGATATATATTTTTTTATTTCTTGTTTTATGCGAAGATTTGGTGCTGAAGGATTAATACCTTTAGATTCTGAATTAGAAAAAACAATTAGAAAAATTAAAAAAGGAAAACAAATTCAAAAATTTCAAGAAATGGCTACTTTACAAAATCCAATTGAACTTAATGATCAAAATGTTTATAAACCATTAAGGGATTATGCTAACCCTACAATTGATGAACTTCATAGTAGTATTCAAATACCCACTGTAGATGCTAATTCTTTTGAACTTAAACCGTGAATTATTCAAATGGTGCGAAATAATCAATTTGGTGGATCACCAAATGAGGATCCAAATTTACATCTTGTTAGTTTTTTAGAACTTTGTGCTACCTTTAAATATAACAATGTTTCCGAGGATGCTATTAGACTTAGACTCTTTCCTTTTTCTTTAAGAGATAAAACAAAGATGTGGTTAAACTCATTAAGCAATCGGTTCTATTAAGACATGAAGTCTGAAATGGCACAAAAATTCCTTGCTAAATATTTTCCTCCTTCTAAAACTCGCTAAATTAAGAAATGATATTACTTCGTTTAGTCGATTTGACGGGAGACAATATATGAAACTTGGGAAAGATTTAAAGAACTATTAAGAAAATGTCCTCATCATGCTTTACCTGATTGGTTGATTATTCAAACATTTTATAATGGATTAATTGGATCTTTAAAATCAATTTTTGATGCTGCTGCTGGAAGTTCTTTAATGTCAAAATCATTTGAAGAAGCTTACACTTTAATTGAAGAAATGGCTAATAACAATTTTCAATGGCCTTCCAAAAGGATTAATCCTAAGAAGATGGCAAGTATTCATGATAATGAAGCCCTTTCTATTTTAGCTTCACAAGTTGCAGCAATGTCTAAGAAATTAGATAATTTTACAATTAATATTTCACATAATAATTCTGCTAATATTGAAGATTCTCAAACTATTGAAACTTTACAAGCTATTGCAAGTAAAAATAATCATTATTCAAATTATTATAATCACAGGTGGAAAAATCATCCTAATTTTAACTGGAATAATTCACAACAACAATGGGGTAATAATCAATCTCATCCTACTTGGAAATTGGAATAATCAAGTTAATTCAAATTATAAACCTCCTGGATTTAATAATCGACGAAAAAAGTTATCGATAGAAGAATTACTTTTACAAATGAATAATCAATTACAAAATCAAAATACTGCTATTCGTAATATTGAAAATCAAATGGGGCAAATTGCTACTTTAATTAATAACAGACCTGCAGGAACACTTCCTAGTAATGTTGAAATTAATCCAAAGGAAACTGGAAAAGAACATGAATAAGTTAAAGCTGTGCAACTTAGAAGTGGAAAGGAATTAAAAGAAAGAATGCAGAATGAAATTGAAAAAGAGATTGAGGTTGAAGAGATTGAAAAACCTAAAGAAACTCTCTCTCCTAGTCAAGATCAAACTGTTATACCTGTTAATGTGGAAGTTGAAAGACCACCACCACCTTTTCCTCAAAGACTCAAACAATAGAAACTTGATCATCAATTTTCTAAGTTCTTTGAAATTTTTAAGAAACTTACTATTAACATACCTTTTGCTGAAGCTTTGGAACAAATGCCAACTTACACAAAATTTATGAAGGATATTTTAAGCAAAAAACGAAAATTCGAAGCTTTTGAAACTGTTGCATTAAGTGAAGAATGTAGTGCAATAATTCAAAAGAAAATACCTGAAAAGCTTAAGGATCCTGGAAGTTTCACTATACCCTGTGCTATTGGATAAAAATTTTGTGGAAATGCTTTATGTGATTTAGGAGCAAGTATTAATCTCATGCTATTTTCTATCTTCCGAAGATTAGATTTAGGAGATATTACTCCCACCACTGTAACCCTTCAGTTAGCTGATAGATCTATCACTTATCCTAAAGGAGTTATAGAGGATGTCCTTGTTAAAGTGGATAAATTTATCTTTCCTGTAGATTTCATAGTACTTGATATGGAAGAAGATAAAGAGATACATATTATTTTAGGGAGACCTTTTCTAGCTACCGGACGAGCTATGATTGATGTGCAAAAGGGAGAACTAACCATGAGAGTTAATGATCAAGAAATTAAATTCAATGTTTTTAAATCAATGAAGTACCCTGATAAAGAGAAATGTTATTGAATGGATATAATTGATTATTTAATTGAAAAACATTATCAAGAAAAATGTAAAGTCATTTCTGACGAAAATTTTGAATTTTTAACTGATGAAAATGAAAAAGTAGAAGAAGTAGAAGAGACTCATTTTATTAAAGATAATTGGGAAACTTTAGACATAACTCAAAATGATATACTTTTACCATCAATTAAAAAAGCCCCTGAACTGAAATTAAAAATGTTACCTTCACATTTAAAATATGCGTTTCTTGGAAATTCGCTAACTTTACCTGTTATTATTTCTTCTGAACTGAGTAAAGATCAAGAAGAAAAACTAGTAGGTGTGTTAAAGAATTATAAGAAAGCTTTTGGTTGGACGATTGTTGATATAAGAGGAATAAGCCCTTCCATTTGCATGCATAGAATTTTAATGGAAGAAAATTTTAAACCTACTATAGAATCGCAAAGAAGATTAAATCCTATCATGAAAGAGGTTGTTAAAAAAGAAATTATTAAGTGGTTAGATGCTGGTATTATTTATCCTATTTCGGATAGTCAATGGGTAAGTCCTATTCATTGTGTTCGAAGAAAGGAGGTGCAAGCTGTCATTGTTAATGATAAAAATGAACTTATTCCTACAAGACAAGTTACTGGATGGCGAATTTGTATTGACTATAGGAAATTAAATAAAGCCACTAGAAAGGATCATTTTCCTTTACCTTTCTTGGATCAAATGCTTGATAAATTGGCTGGACACTCATATTTCTATTTTTTGGATGGATATTCTGGTTATCATCAATTACTTATTGCTCCTGAGGACCAAGAAAAGACAACATTTACAAGTCCTTATGGAACATTTGCTTTTAGAAGAATGCTTTTTGGTTTATGTAATGCACCTGCAACTTTTCAAAGATGTATGATGTCAATATTTTGTGATTTGATTGACAAAGGAAATTGAAATATTCATGGACGATTTTTCAGTCTTTGGAACTTCTTTTGAATCTTGTTTGGAAAACATAGCCATAGTTCTGAAAAGATGTGAAGAAACAGATTTAGTTCTTAACTGGGAAAAATGTCGATTCATGGTCACAGAAGGCATTTTACTTTGTCACAAAGTGTCACAAAAAGGAATGGAAGTAGATCAAGCAAAAGTAAAAATTATTGTTGAATTGCAACCACCTACTACTTGTCATCGATGTGAGAAGTTTTCTAGGTCATGCTTGGATTTTATAGAAGATACATAAAGGATTTTTCTAAAATTGCTAAACCTCTTTGTCATTTATTGGAAAAAGATGCAAAATTTGAATTTAATAAAGAATGTATTAATGCTTTTAATATTCTAAAAAAAAAAAATTAATAACTGCACCTATCATTGTTGCACCTAATTGGAATAAATCTTTTGAATTAATGTGTGATGCAAGTGATTTTGCAATTGGAGCTGTATTAGGACAAAAATATGTGAAAATTTTTTAAGTTGTATATTATGCTAGTAAAACTCTCACTGAAACATAAAGAAATTACACTTACCACTGAGAAAGAGCTTCTAGCTATAGTATATGCCTTTGATAAATTTAAACATTATCTTCTTGGTACTAAATGCATAGTTCATACTGATCATTCTGCTATTAAATATCTATTATCTAAGAAGGATTCTAAACCTAGACTTATAAGATGGGTTTTACTTCTACAAAAATTTGATTTTGAAATAGTAGATAGAAAAGAACCGAAAACCAAATTGTCGATCATTTGTCTAGAATTAAAAATGATATTATTTCGGAAGAAAATATAAATGAGAAATTTCCCGATGAATCTTTATATGTTATTCAAAAATACAAAACACCTTGGTATGCTGATATTGTAAATTATTTAGTTAGCAATATTTTGCCTTATGACTTGGATAACAAATTTATTAAGAAATTTAAATATGATGCTAAATCTTATATTTGGGAAGAACCTCATTTATTTAAAATTGGAAGAGATTCTATGATTCGAAGATGTGTACCGTATGAGGAAACTTTTGTTATTATTCAAAAATGTCATGATTCCGATTTTGGAGTACACTTTGGCATAGATAAAACTGCATTTAAAATTTTAAATTCTGGATTTTATTGGCCTACCTTATTTAAAGATGTGAGACAATATGTGAAAACATGTGATCGATGTCAAAGGATGGAAAATATATCTAGGAAGAATGAAATGCCTTTAAACTATATATTGGAAGTTGAAATTTTCGATATATGGGGTTTAGACTTTATGGGACCATTTGTACCATCATCTGGAAAAATTTATATTTTATTAGCTGTTGATTATGTTTCAAAGTGGATTGAAGCTGTAGCTTTACCTAGCTGTGATTCCAAAAGTGTTTCAAAATTTTTAAAGAAGATTTTTTCAAGATTTGGAATGCTTAAGGTAATTATCGCAAATGGTGGAAGTCATTTTAGAAATATAAGAATTCAATCATTATTGGAAAAATTTGGAATCAAACACGAATTGCTATCGCATATCACCCACAAACAAGTGGAATGGCTGAAGTATCAAACGGAGAAATTAAAAGAATTTTAGAGAAGGCTCGTTAATCCTAAAAGAACCGATTGGGTTGATAGACTTGATTACGCATTATGGGCTTATAGAACAGCTTATAAGACACCAATCGGAATGTCACCTTACCGGTTAATTTATGGTAAACATTGTCACTTACCTGTAGAATTTGAACATAAAGCTTATTGGGCGATAAAGGAGTTCAATTTTAATTTGAATAAAGTAGGAGAAAAACGATTATTGCAATTAAATGAGATGGAAGAAATAAGAAATGAAGCATATGAAAATACGATGATTTATAAAGAGAAAATGAAGATGTTGCATGATAAGAAAATTTCAGGAAAATTTTTTGAACCTGGATAAGAAGTATTACTATTTAACTCTCGTTTAAAACTGTTTCCTAGAAAATTAAGATCTAAATGGATTGGACCCTATATAGTTGAGAAGGTATACTATTATGGAGTTGTGGATATTAAAGATCCCAAAACAGGAAAATTTTTTAAAGTAAATGGAGTAAGATTGAAACCTTATTTGGGAGATATTAAAAAGATTTATAAAGAGGCTTATGAATTAAGTCAACCTGATTAAAGATTTACTTAAGTCGGGCTGACGTCGTTAAACCAAGCGCTTTGTGGGAGGCAACCCATAATTATCTTTTATTATGAGTGTTTTTGTATTTTAATGTAAGGTTATGCCTCGATCTTGATTAATTTATAGTACTTTAGAAAAATTTGATGCTCATAAGTCTTTGTTGACTTAGGCTGAAAATTATTTTGAAGTGTGTAAGATTTAAAAATAGGATCACTCTATTCTGAATATGAGTAAAAAGGAGATCAAGTTAACCTTCATTATGATTGTTTACAATATGAGTTATTGAGTCTAAATTACTCTTACCAGTATAATATACCTATCTTGGAGAACGAAATTTTGAAATTTGACGATTAGGCGAAACGAAGTTGAACATAGTTCCGGCGCCTAGGCGCCAGAATTCGGCCCCTAAGTGCCAGAATCATACTATGTATCAATAGGTCCGGCGCTTAGGCGCTAGATTCGGCGCCTAAGCGCCGCGGTTACTAGATCGTGCAAAAACCGAAAATTTTCAGTTTTTCACACGAATTTCACTTATAAATCAACCTATCTTCTTCCCTAACCATCAAGCAATCAGAATTACGTCCCTTGCACTTCATTCTTGAGAGATTTGAGAAACTTTTGAAGAAATGGAAGGAAGAAATCATGGAGAAGAAGCTAGGGACAGGGTCTCAAAGGATCCTCAACCCTACTTCAATGGTTTCATCGCTGTAAGTTTGGAGAAAATTTCTAGTCGTTTGGATAAGTCTGAAGTGGAGTTTAAAAGCATTGGAGATCGCCTTCATGAGATGTTTCATCAAGTTGAACATCTAGAATGGCAAATGAAACTTCAATTTGATCATTTTTCGGCCTATCAAGATGCTCAAGTTGAAATGTATGCGAAGAACAAGTGGATTGACGAAAAAACGGCTACGGATATCCCGAGAGCGTTAGTGTTCTTTCCAAGTGGAATACACAATTTCCCTTGTGAAGATTAGATTATTCTGGTAATGAGATAGTTATGATATGGTTTGTTGAGTCATTGTATAGATTTAGAGAATCGATTGTGTTTGTTTGTGTATTTGCTTTCATGTTCAATGTGTGTTGTTTTTGCTTGGAAATTGTTATGTTTGGAGTGTGTATTAGGAACTTGAATCAAATAAAATACTTATCTGGAATGTATTGAGTCAATATTGAAAGATTATGAATGGAATTTAGTGAGTTTGATTGAAACCTTATGTTTGATTGGTGGATTAATTTTTATAAATTTTTGAAAAATGCTGTAGAAGTTAGAAATTGAAGCCCTACTCTGATATGAGTAATTGGAAGTTGAATTTATGAAATTTGGTGGAAAATTAAATTTAAAAATAATTTTTTGTGAAAGGCGAGTCTGGCGTCTAGGCGCCAGAATTCGGTGCCTAAGCGCCAGTTCGGCCTGGACCCGAAAATTTACTTAAATAACCCCCAAAAGCCATTTTTGACGCCTAAGCTTCATCTTCTTCCCCATTTTCATGAAAATACATCTTTTAGATCCATTTTGAGGTCAAAACATCAAGGATTTGAGCGTGAAACCACTCGATTCTTCGTCTCAAGGTCAGATCTGCACTTTAAACCATTTATTTTCGATTTTCACCATAGATTTCCCTAGGTTTTGCTAAGAACTGAAAATTTTGAAAAATTTTTTCGATATTTAGTGACTTCTTTGGATTTTTAAACTTATTTTAAGTTTAATAAACTTAAAAAGAGTTTAAATCTTTGATTCCTAAATTTGTTCTTGTTTTCTTTCACGTTTAGATGGCTCCAAAATCTAAACGCGAGAAGGCACGAGATAACTTTGATAGCAGCAAATTTTCTACTACGGCTGGGCATTTTCGCTTCCATGAATTTGGGACGTCCAGAAAGTTCATTTCAGAACAAAGTTTCTATCATCCTGGAGAAATGATCGAAAACACTATCGTTGCACACAATTGGCAACGATTTTGTTATTTCACTGCTGTTGCTGTTATCCCGATTGTTCGAGAGTTTTATGCAAATTTTTTGGATGCTGAAGATTATGAAGTCTTTGTCAGAGGAATCGGAGTTGGATTTAGTCCTGAAAGAATCAATATATTTTATGCCTGCCACCGACTATAGAGTGCTATTATTCTGGATTATCACCATCTGAGGGAGATTTGGATATGATTAATGCTTATTTGAGTGACGGTACTGGATCTTGGAAGATCAGGAACGGAAAAAGGGTAAACTTCAAATCCTCCAAATTAAGTGGTATTTCTAAAGCATGGCACTACTTTATTTCTACAAGATTGTTACCTTCCAACCACCTGAGTGAAGTGACTAGAGATCGAGCGATCTTAAACTACTGCATTCAGGAAAGGAAGCCTATTGATGTTGGCAGTATTATTTATGATTCTGTGGATTCTACTACGAGATCCAGCACTTCTGATGGATTAAGATTTCCATCTCTGATTTATTCACTATGTGTTAGTAATGGAGTCACTGCTGATATTTCTGAGGAGAAGTTAAAGTCTACCAAGCCAATTGGGCAGGAGAGTGTTAGTATCTATGATCGTGTTCGTAGGAAGAGATCGACCGCTCCTTCTACTTCTGCACATACTTCAGGTAGACCTTCTACTTCTAGACCCTCTACTTCTGCTGAGCCGCCATCGAGTTTCTGGGAATCAATGCATGATCGGTTTTAGAGCGACGAGCGAGGAGTTATTTCAAACTCACTGCAGGATTGATACTATTGACAGGAAGCTTGATCATATATCTGATTATACCCAGAAGAAGAGTAGTTATCATGCTGAGTATGATGAAGCCCTAGTCAGATTTCTGAAGGGTCAATGAGATGTTAGTTTTCCTACTTTTCCTAGTTTCACACCATTTGTTGATCCTAAGGACGTAGAATTTTCCTTTGGTGATGATGATGATGATGAGGATACAGCTAGTGACTAATAGTTATAGATCTTCATGATGTGCTACTCTGTTAGTTTGTTTTGTTTGGATTGTTTGTTTACTTTGATGTTTGATGTATGTTGATTTGTTTTTGTACCTGTGTGGATTGATTGTGTTAAGACTGAAGTTAGAGTTAATTTATATGTTTGTTTTAGTCTACTGTTTAGTACTTAGTAATTTTGCTCTGCTTTAATTTTAATTTATTATCATCATAAAATTAGCCTGCTTACTTTTTATACATGCTTCAATTTTAATTTAATATTCATAAAAGCATGAGTAGAAGTAATTTTTCTTTTTAAGATTGTTTTTACATACTTATAAAAATTCTTATGATTTTCATTCTCTCATACTTTCAAATTATCATAGTATACCAAAACTTAAGTTTGGGGGAAGGGAAAATCCATTCAAAATTAAATTTTATTTGTCCTTAAAGAGCTAATATTTTCTTAAAAAAATAAAAAAATTTTAACATAACTTAAAGGAATGAAGAATTTATTTGAGATCACTTTTATTTTTGAAATAATAAACAAATTAGTGAAAATTAACCAAAATTTTTCTAACTTTGATTGATTTTAAGAATAGAATTATTTAACTTAAAGAAGAATAAGATAAAGAATTTTTCTATTCATGATAGAAATAATAGAATTTTAGAAATATTAAGTAATAAAAAAATATCACTTGAAAAAGAAAAGATTGGAAAACTTTTTAAATTCTTATTTATGCTTTATAATAATTAAGTGGAAATGTATAAGTTTTGAAAATATAAGTTAAGGATAGTGAAGTTCAAAACCATTAACAGGCTATCCAGATATAGTAATCCTCTCTATATACAAAAAAAAAAAACATAGAGAAAAAGAGAAAGAGAGGAGAAGCTTCAGGAAATGCCTAATCAAAAATTGGCTTCACTTGAATTATCTTATAGAAAGAAAACTAGTTACATATTTTACTTAATTTTTATACATGAATATTTTATTAGAAAAGATTTTTCAAGAAGATCTTTTTCTTGTAAATAATCTATGAGATCTTAATATAATAGACTTCTATTATTTTCAAAATGAATGAAAAGTTTGAAATCTTATGATTGGGTAGTTGAATATTCTTTAAATTCTTAAAATTAAACCTAGTTAGTGAAATTGGGTTAATAATTTACAAAAAACTTTATAAAATCAAAAATTATAAGGAATCTTAAATATTTATCTTTTATTCCAAAGGTTATATATTTTATATAGTAGAAAGAGTTACTTGAGGACAAGTAACATTTAAGTTTGGGGGATTTTGATCTATAAAAAAATACCTATTTCTTTATGTCTTAATTCTTATCAATTAAGGATATTATGTTTTAATGAAAGGTATTTTTTCTGTGTTTTTGGATGTATGTGATATAAAAAGGTCCAAAAAGGAAAAAAGAAGCAAAAAGGAGCAAAAATGGAACAAAATACAAAAAGTGTAAAAAAATATGGCCTGGCGCCTAGGCGCTAAAAGCTGGCGCCTAAGCGCCAGACTCGATACAAAAACTGTCAAGTTTTTAACAACGTTTGATCTGTTATTTTGATGGAGTGAGGGGTTATTGGACATTCTAGAATACTGGCAGTTGTTCCTTGATAATAGGACATGTGATACATTGCATTTGGACGCTCCAAAACGGTTTTAATTGCGAAGATCTGCGAGCCAAAGTGAAGAGGTGCGAAGAACTGGGCGCGGTGTCCGGCGCCTAGGCGCCAGATTCTGGCTCCTAGGCGCCAGATTCTGGCGCCTAGGCGCCAGATTCCAGCGCCTAGGTGCCAGACCGACCTTCTAGAAGATTCATTGAATGTGGACATGTTTTGAAGAGGTGCCTCAAGGCAAACCTTGAAGCCTATAAATAGGGGTCCATTTCTTCAGAAAACGTGCCCCTCCCATTGTAACCCTTTCTCTTATCCACTTTAGGACCTCTCATCCTTAGAGAGAGAAATAGAGAGAGAAGTTTAAGGCCAACATTTATTTAATTTAGTGAGTTTATTTTCAAGTTGTTGCATCTGGAGTTCATTACACTGTGGAGTCAGTAGGAATCAGAAGATCTGTAGAAGGAATATTTGAGATAAGTATCTTATATTTGATTCAAAGTTTATTTATTATGTTTTGTGGTTTATTTTCAATGTGTTATGAGTAGTTAGTTTACTTTCTTCCTTCAATTATGAAGAGATAGATAAGATAATATAAAGATTCGATGGAGAATTGAAATTCAAAATATTTTCAAAACAATGTGATGACATTAATACCTGATCTTACTTTACTTTTTAAATTGGCCATTTAAATTGTTAAAACCCGTTGAAGAGTTTTGAGACCTTGAAGGAGAAGAACTCTTAACTTGTAAATGTCACATGAATCTTTGGGTAGTCGAAGGCCATGTGCGGGCTATTCAAGGTGAAGTGCAAATAAATAGGAAGATAAGATTTAAAGGGCGTAGAATTGATAAGTTTTTAGAGTGACGGACTAAATTCTTATAATTTGATTTATAGATTAGGAAAGGGTCACTAGTAGGGCCGACCATAGCCACCCTTGGACATCTAGTAGTGTGAGTCTAGATTAACCCATTCTACTAACAATACATCCGGACTCGATCCGTAAATTAGCCAATGTTCTTTGCGCCTGGATCAAAGGGTAAAGAGTAGGAATGCTTCTATTTGACACAATACCATAAATCAAATTCTCCAACGAATATTAAATTATCTTAAAAATCTTAGATTAATTAAAGGAAAGAAAGTTGTTTATTTTATATAGTTTTCATAAATCATTTTCTTATTATTGTTTTCTTTATTTGCATCTAGTAAATTAATAGTAATTTATAGTTAAATTAGAGGATAAAAAGATATTTTCGAAATATAATATTTAGAAAATTTATTACTATAATTTTTCCCTAGTGGGATCGATATTTGGGGTTATAAAAGAAAATCCTATATTACTTAAAACGATACGTATACTTGCGTAGTACCCCTAGTGTGTAAAATATTTTCTAAAAATTTACATCATTTTGATTTTATACACTAGCCGCTATTTATAAATTGGGTCAAGCATTTGGCCATCTTTTGGAAGCGAATATTACTGCATTATTGCGGGTTAGGTTACCTTCATAAATTTTGCATAAGTTGGCATCTGTTCCAAAGCTTCAGCAAAATGTATGTTTATAGTAAGTTTCTTAAAAATTTAAAAGAACTTAGAAAATTGATGATCAAGCTACGTTGTTTTAATCTTTGAGGAAAAGGTGGTGGTGGTTTTTCAACTTCCACATTAATAGAAATATTAGTTTGATCTTGATTAGGAGAAGGAGTTTCTTTAGGTTTTTCAATCTCTTCAACCTCAATCTCTTTTTCAATTTCATTCTGCATTTTTTCTTTTAATTCCTTTCCACTTTTACGTTGTACATCTTTAACATGTTCATGTTCTTTTACAGTTTCTTTTGGATTAATTTCAACATTACTAGGAAGTGTTTCTGGAGGTCTGTTATTAATTAAATTAGCGATTTGTCTCATTTGATTCTCGATATTACGAATAGCGGTATTTTGATTTTGTAATTGATTACTCATTTGTAAAATTAATTCTTCATTGATAACTTTTACTGTTGAATATTAAATCCAGGTGGTTTATAATTTGAATTTACTTGATTATTCAAATTTCCAGTTGGATGGGATTGATTATTACCCCATTGTTGTTGTTGATTATTCCAGTTAAAATTAGGGTGATTTTTCCATCCTGGATTATAATAATTTGAATATGGATTATTTTTACTAGCAATATCTTATAAAGTTTCAATAGTTTGAGAATCTTCAACATTAGATGAATTGTTATGTGATATGTTGATGGCAAAATTATCTAATTTCTTAGATATTGCAGCTACTTGTGAAGCTAAGATAGAAAAGGCTTCGTTATCTTGAATACTTGACATTCTTTTAGGATTAATACTTTTAGAAGGCCATTGAAAATTATTGTTAGCCATTTCTTCAATTAAAGTATAAGCTTCTTCAAATGATTTAGACATTAAAGAACCTCCGATGAACGGCATCAATAATTGATTTTAGTGATCCAATTAAACCATTATAAAATGCTTGAATAATTAACCAATCAGGTAAAGCATGATGAGGACATTTTTTTAATAGTTCTTTAAATCTTTCCCAAGTTTCATAAATTGTTTCCCTGTCAAATTGACTAAATGAAGTAATATCATTTCTTAATTTAGCAGTTTTAGAAGGAGGAAAATATTTAGCAAGGAATTTTTGTGTCATTTCAGCCCATGTTTTAATAGAACCTGTTCCTAATGAGTTCAACCACATCTTTGCTTTATCTCTTAAAGAAAAAGAAAAGAGTCTAAGTCTAATAGCATCATCATAAATATTGTTATATTTAAAGGTAGCACAAAATTCTAAAAAACTAGCAAGGTGTAAATTTGGATCCTCATTTGGTGTTCCTCCAAATTGATTATTTTGAACCATTTGAATAATAGATGGTTTAAGCTCAAAAGAATTAGCATCTACAGTAGGTATTTGAATACTACTATGAAGTTCAACAACTGTAGGGTTAGCATAATCCCTTAATGGTTTGTAAACATTTTGTTCATTAATTTCAATTGGAATTTATAAATTGTTATGTAAATTAGCCATCTTTTGGATTTTTTGAGTTTGTATTCCTATTTTAATTCTCCTAATAGTTCTTTCTAACTCAAAATCTAATGGTAATAATCATTCAGATCCAGCACTACGCATAAAAAGTAAATTAACAAGAAATAAAATCTCTACTTACTAAAAAAAATTAAATTTTTTTATATTTTTTATATATTTTTTATTTTTTTAATTTTTTTGATATTTTATATTTTTGATAATAAAAGAAAATGAATAAAATAAAATAAAAATATTTAAAATCTAAAAATTTGCCTCCGCTCCTCCCCGGGCAACGACGCCAAAAACTTCACCCATGCTAAATATATGCGTACTAAAAATTCAATCCACGCAACGGTGCCAAAAAGCATCCCATGATCCGTGATGACAAATATAATAATTAATGCTTTTAAAATGCAATAGATAATAATAGCGATCTAGTGTATATAAATATAATTTTATAAAAAATATTTTACACACTAGAGGTACTACGCAAGTATACGTATCGTATCGAAGTAATATAGAGCTTTGAAACAAAGACCCCAGTATCGATCCACGAGGAGTGAGTTATGGATTTCTAAATATTTTAATTTTATTTTTAAGTATTTCTTTTATAGTTATAAATTTGATATTTTTAATTTACTAGATGCGATAATAAAGCGGTAATGAAATAATTAATGTAAATAGCAAAAGATAACAACTTTCTTCCTTTCAATTAATCCAAGATTTTCTAAGATAATGATAGTATTCGTGGAGAATATAAATTTATGGTATTGTGCAAATAGAAGCATTCACATTCTTTACCCTTTGATCCGAGTGTAAAGAACATTGGTAGCTCTATAGATCGAGTCCGGATGTATTGCTTAGTAGAATGGGTTAATATAGGCTCACACTACTAGATGTCCGAGGGTGGTTATGGTCGGCCCTACTAGTGACCCTTTCCTTCTCTATAAACCAAATTACAAGAATTTAATACGTCACTCTAAAAACTTATCGATTCTACGCCTATCCTATTTATTTGCACTTCACCTCGAATAACCCGCACTGATGTCTTCGTACTACCTAAGGATTCTTGTGATATCTACTAGTTAAAAATTCATCTCCTCTAGGTATCAAAACTCTTGAATGACTTTTAACAATTTAAATGACCAATTTAAATAGTAAATTAAGATCTGGTATTAATATCATCATAATGTTTTAAAATATAAATAGTTTCTAATTCTCCAACGAATTTTATATTATCTTATTTATCTTTTCATAATTGAAAGGAGAAAGTAAACTAACTACTCAGAACACATTGAATTTAAACAACAAAACATGATAATAAAACTTTGGATAAAATTACAAATACTTATCTCAAGTGTTTCTCCTACTGAACCTACTGAATTCTTCGACTCCAGAAAATAATCTTCAAAAACACCAACTCTTTAAACTCTCAATACAAACTCTAAATAAAATAACTAACTAATTTATGAAGGATAGTAAAATGTGGCCACTAAAGTATCTCTCTAATTCTCTCTCTAGATGGGACTCTAGATAGGGGGACTAAGTTGGGCGTTGGGCTTGGAGGAGTAGCCTCCTATTTATAGGCTTCAATGGTTGCCTCAAGGCACCTCTTCAAAATGTGTCCACATTCAATGAATCTTCTAGAAAGTGTTTCTGGCGCCTAGGCGCCGGAATCTGGCGCCTAGGCGCCGGACTCTGGCGCCTAGGCTCCGGACTCTGTGTCCAGTTCTTCGCACCTCTTCACTTTGGATCGCACCTCTTCGGAATTAAAACCGTTTCCAAGCGTCCAAATACATTGTATCACATATCCTCTAAACTAGGAACAACTGTCAGTCTTCTAGAAGGTCCAATAACCGCTAACACCGTCAAAATAATCGTCCAAAGTCGTCGAAAATCTCGACGCGATCCCGTATCGACACGGCGATTAGGCGCCTGATTCTGGCGCCTAGGCGCCAGACCAATAATTTTGACAATTTTGCATTTTGGCTCCATTTTTGCTCGTTTTTGCTCTTTTTTGCTCCTTTTTCACTTTTTTTTCTTCTTGGACATTTTTTCATCACCTATATCCAAAAACACAAAAATACCTTTCATTAAAGCATAATATCCTTAAAAATTTGATAAAAATCAAGGCATAAAAATGGGTATTTTTTTCATGGATCAAGAGTCCTTGAGAAGAAAGGTGTTGATATGACTTATATTCAAGTCATTAAAGATATGTATGCTAGAGTTGTTACATGTGTTCGAACTGAAGGAGGATTGACCAATTATTTTACTATTTCTGTTGGTTTACATCAAGGCTCGGCTTTAAGCCCATATCTTTTTGCTTTATTTATGGATGGTCTTACTGGGCATTTACAAGAGGATGTACCTTGGTGTATGTTTTTTGCTGATGATATCTTCCTCGTGGATAAGACGAGAGAAAAAGCCAAGGAAAAACTTGAATTATGGAGGTCTACATTGGAGTCTAAAGGTCTTCGTTTGTGTAGAACTAAAACTGAATACATGGAATGTAATTTTAGTAATAGAAGATCTAGTGAAAGAAGTGTATCTTTGGTGATCAAATTATTAAAAGGTTTGAACAATTTAGATATCTGGGGTTCATTGTTCAAAGCGATGGTGATATAGATGGGGATGTTAATAGTAGAATTCAGGTTGGTTGGCTGAAATGGAGGAATGCTTCCAGCCTATTGTGTGATAGAAAAGTACCGCTTAGACTGAAAGGAAAATTTTATTAGATGGTGGTGAGACTTGTAATGCTCTATGGTGCTGAATGTTGGCCTTTAAAAGAAAAGCATAATGTTAAGTGTTGCCGAGATGAGAATGAATAGGTGGATGAGTGTCTTTACACTTAGAGACAAAATACGAAATGAATATATCCGTAATAGGGTTGGTGTAGCACCAGTGACGGATAAAATTAAATAGAGTCGGCTTAGGTGTTTTGGTCACATTAAACGTCGACCACCTGATGATCCGATTAGGAGAGTAGATGTTTTATATACAACTTATGTTAAGAAAGGCAGAGGTAGACCTAGGAAAATTTGGGCTTATTGCATAAAAAATGATCTTAATTTATTAGATTTAAACGAACATTTGACACTAAATAAGACGCAATGAAGAAAAAGGAGTCATGTAGCCGACCTCACTTTGTGGGATTAAGGCTTTGTTGTTGTTGTTGTTGTTGTATATCTCCAGTCCTGACGATTTCTGTAAGCATATTTCTGATTTACAGTCTGTCATATTCATTAAATTTTATTATGCGAAGATTTATTTTGCTTACCAAAGCATCATGAGCTTGCAATGAAATAGTATATTAAAATAAAATATTATAATTTTAATAAGTGTAGAAATAATAAAACTGAAGATAAAGTTCAGACTTCGACATCTTCTAAATATAAATAAAAAATAATATCATGTACTCAATTTTATATTAACAGAACATTTAGAAGTATTCTAAAATTCAGCATTTGTCCACTGCTTCTGAATAATTTAACTTTTAATTATACCAAAAATTCTGTAAAAGTATCCTGATAAAACTTTTCCCGCTTACTATTTCCTTCACCCATCAATCTCAAGCAAATGCACATAAAAATACTCACCGTCGGATCATCAATACCATCTCATTAACCTCATCCCAACCATCCATTTTTCACTAAAACAACAAATTAGAAGCATAGAAGAAGTTATTTGCTGAGCAAAGATGAAGTTATTTGCTGAACTTAAAAGAGGTGTTATTTTGAATTTTCAGAATGCATTTTTGTGTTAAATAATAAAGATGATATAGAAGTCAAACAAATAAATAAAATCTGTTTAATTTAAATTATTTTTAATCAAATGGCTTTAATTAATTATTTGTGTCTAGTTGGGGAGCTCTAATCGGCATTTAATTAAAAAAAGAAAGAAGAAAAGCTATTTCTTTGTTTAATGCGATTTGGATAATCTAACAAACAGAAGATAATCTAAACTTCTAAAGCTGTAAAATTGATTTTGGAAATATGTTGATGGCCGCTTTCGTTTTGTCACTATTTCCTTTTTCATATATTTCTTTTTTAACTCTGCTGGACGTTGTGATTAGGGGTGTAAACGGGCCGAACACGAGTGAGCCCAAGTTCACCTCGTGTTTGGCTCATTTATATTTCGAGATCAAAAAGTATGTTCGTGTTGAATCATCACGTAACAATAAGATATTAAGGGTTAGGATAAGATTTAAAATTTATTTTTTATATTAAAACATCATTTTAATATATTATAATATTTTTTATTCTATTTTCTTAATTAATATTTTTAATTGATTATAAGCTTTTGTAGCATTGTAGTCAATTAATTTTTTTTAAAATACTTCTCATCAATATATATATATATATATATATATATATATATATATATATATATATATATATATATATATTGCGAAATCCTTGACTCAATGGTTGCGGTCTTTAGTGTGAGTCCATCGGGACAAAGTTTCGAATCCCACCCATTACGGGAGGATTTGAATAGCACACCGGACTGGAAGGGGAGTCCGCTCCTCGGTCAGTTCAATCTATGGGGTTGATCGGCGGTCTCAACTGTCGATGAATCTTTAAATACACACCCACACACACACACACACACACACACACACACATCTATATATATATATATATATATATATATAATATTGATGAATAGTATTTTAAGCCAAACACGAGCTGAAAACGAACGCACAAATCTTTCTTCGTGTTCGGCTCGTTAATATAGCAAACGAGCCGAACACGAGCTTCTTAACTAGTCAAACACGAGCAGTTCACGAACAACGTGCCATTTTGACAGCCCTAGTTGTGATAATAATTGAAACAAGCTTTCTGAGTATGTTGCTTTTCCTTCGGTTCTTGTTGTTGTTATATTTATAGTTAATGTTATTCTAATTCTAATTATTACTTTTTAATGCATGAATTTATAGCATATTAATTTAAAACAAAGCAAGAGATGGGATATGAAGCTCCTCTGCCCCATAAGAAAAAATATTATTCGATATAATAAGAATTAAAACAATTTATTGCATGATGCAAAGATCTATATTTCTCCTTAGTAAATATTTTTAATTGACAATAATTTTTTGATTTGTTGAAAATTTCAGTGCAGAAGAAAAAGTCAAGTTTAATATAACAAAAAATAACAATTAGAAGAAAGATTTATCATTACTTCTATTAAAATATGTTTTAGGCGGGTAGGAAATTCAATAGTATCACCATTTCTACTTTATTTTAACAATCTCTTAACTAGATTATAATTTTGATGATAACGTCGATAAAGTAATTCCGCCTAACGGTAGTCAAATTTATTCTAGATTTGAATTCACCTATAAACTCATTAGTGTGGACACTTTGCCTGCGAATTGATTCCTTTAATATCAGCAATTGTCCATCCAAAGGCTTTCTTGTGCTTCTTCAAAATTTCAAGCAAACTCTCTTCTTCTTTTTCAGTTAATTGAGAGGAAATTATAACGGGCAAGGTTGAGGATTCACCTAGAAAAACATACTTTAAATGATCAGGAAGCATTTTTAGCTCAAGTTCAGGAGGTTTTTCAATTGATGGACGATAAGATTCATCTTTTTCAGCCATATCCAACAATTCAAAACTTTCATGAACATACTTTAAATCTTCCTCTTTGAAAATCTTCAGAATCAAGTAACTCCTCTTCTTGCTTATATTCTCATTCTTCTCTTTCAGCTTTTTCTTCATAAGTTGATTTGAAATGACATTCATTTAAATATTCAATAACATCCATCCTATAACACTCATCTTCTTTATCTCTAGCAGGATATTTCATCAACTTTGAAATATTAAATGTAACAGTCTGATCATTAACCCTCATCGTTAATTCCCCTTTTTGCACATCTATCATGACTCTACCTGTAGTTAGAAATGGTCTCCCCAAAATTATGGGTATCTCTTTATCTTCCTCCATATCTAACACAATAAAATCCACAGGAAAAATAAATTGATCCACTTTTACCAAAACATCTTCTATAACTCCTTTAGGATATGTGATCAAACGATCTGCTAATTGCAGAGTTACAGTAGTTGGGGTTATTTCTCCTAGTCCCAGTCTTTTGAATACTGATAGAGGCATAAGGTTAATGCTTGCACCCGAATCACATAAAGCTTTTTCACAGAATCTTTCTCCGATTGCACATGGAATTGTGAAACTACCAGGATCTTTTAAGTTTTCAGGAAGCTTTTTTTGAATTATCGCACTGCACTCCTCACTAAGTGCAACAGTCTCATTTTCTTCAAACTTCCTCTTTTTATTAAGAATATCATTCATAAATTTTGCATAGCTTGGCATTTGTTCTAGGGCTTCAGCAAATGGAATATTAATGATAAGCTTCTTTAATATCTCCAAGAATTTTGAAAATTGCTTATCCAAATTTTGTTGATGAAGTCTATGAGGAAATGGAGGTGGTGGTTTTTCTAAATCAACCTTTAGTGGAGAAATAAGTCTTTCAAAACCTTTTGGAGCGTCCTCTTTAGGTCTTTCAATCTCTTCTTTCTCTACTTTAGTTTCTTTTGAACTCTTCCTTCCAATTCTTTTCCACTTCTCAGTTGAATTGTTTTTACTTGTTATTTATTCTTTTGTCTTGGATTCACTTCAGTATTACTTGGAAGCATTCCTTGGGATCTATTACTTAAGACATTTGCAATTTATCCCAATTGATTTTCTATATTTCTGATGGTTGCTCCATGAATTTGTAATTGATTTCCCATATGTGATACAACTTTTTCTGTAGACAACTTCTTCTCTTTATATTGTAAAGCATTGTTATAATTAGAAGGATAAGTTAATCTATTATTATCATTACCTTGGTTGTTCCAATTCCTCAATGGTTTTACTTGGTGGTTCCCCCATTGTTAATTAACATCACCCTGATTATTGTTATTCCAGTTAAAATTTGGATGATTCTTCCAACCTGGGTTATAAAAATTGGAATATGGGTTGTTAGGTTTGATTATAGCATTCACGGTTTACGGTGAAGAATAAGAATCAACCATTTGCCTAATGAATTTTCTTCAATCATGAGATTTGGCTGAGAAAAATTCATCCCAAATTGGTCTATCTTCCTTGATACAGCAACAACTTGATTTGCTAACATTGTAAAAGCAACATTTTCATAAACACTAGCTACCTTTTTAGGATTTAACTTTTCAGAAGGCCATTAAAAATTATTAGTAGCCATTTCTTTAATTAAGGCATAAGCATCACAAAATGGTTTAGACATTAATGATCCACCAGCAGCAGCATCGATGATTGATCTAAGAGATCCAACTAATCCATTATAAAAAGTTTGAATTATTAACTCGATACTGATATCGCATGATGTGGACATTTCCGATGAGATCTTTAAATCTTTCCCATGCTTCATATATTGATTCCCCTTGAATCGACAAGAAGATGTTATATCATTTCTCAACTTAGCGAGTCTTAGATGGTGGAAAATATTTAGCGAGGACTTTTTGTGACGAGTTCACCCAAGTTCTTATTGATCCAGGTGGTAACGAATGTGACCATATTTAGATTTATCCCTTAATGAGAAAGGAAAAATTCTAAGTCTAATAGCATCATCCGAAACACCATCATATTTAAAAGTAGCACACAACTCTAGAAAATTAGCAAGATGCAAATTAGGATCTTTAGTTGTTGCTCCCAAACTGATTATTAGACACCCTTTGGATAATAGCGAGGTTTAAGCTCGAAAGGAATTAGCGACTACGAGCGGGGTTTTGAATACTACCACGAAGTTCATCTACTTGTAGGGTTAACATAATCTCTTAAATGTCTTAATTCTTGATGGATGCCTACATTTTGATTTTGATGATTTGCCATTTCTTGAATATTTTTATCTTTTTACGTATTTTTAATTTTTTGACTTTTCTGATAGTTCTTTCTAATTCAGAATCGTAAGGCACAAGTCCCTCAGAACCTGAACTACGCATACAACAATAAAACAAAATAAAACACAACACACTAACAAAAATAAAGAAAAGTAAAAAATTTAAAATTTCTTAATTCACTTTAAAATGCAATTTAATTATTTTTTCCCGACAACGGCGCCAAAAACTTGACTTCGCCGGATAAATATATGTGCACCAAAAAACTTTGTCCCGCACTGATATATATATATATATATATATATATGTGCTTGATGATTTAGATATGAAAATTATGATTTATAATATGGGATACTACGCAGTATACGTATCGTTTATCGAGTAATATAGGACTTTACGATTAAGCTCGAGATATCGAACCCACGGGGAAAATATGAAAATCTTTAAAGGAATCGAGAAAATTATCTTTTTACTTTTTTTAATGTATTTTGAAAGTATGTCTTGATTTTGAAAAGTTTTGAAAGTTGATTTGTCTTTTGAAATTTCCTTAATAAAATGTTAAGCAAGAAATTAAAATTATAATATCTAATAACACTGTATGTAAAACACTATTAACTAGAATATCTTTTTCTTTCCTTTTATGAAGTAGTAATAATTATTAAAGTATTGTTGTGGAAGTATTTAAATTTGTTATTACAGATAGAAGCAAATGTGTTCTTGACCCTTACTTGGTTCTATAAAGAACATAGCTTAATTTGAAATTTTTATCAGTTTGAAAATGGTTGGGCAGGGAAGATACCAGTCTCTCACTCTAGAGTTCCCTCGATTCCCACCAACTGGGGGCTAACCTCTCATAACAAAACTCAAAACTTCAAACCAAATTAGGGGGTTTTAGCACTGTCACTCTAAAATCCTCTAATTTTACTCCCTTCCAATAAAAATATCTTATAATATTACATTCAATTATATGGACTACAATTCTCACCCATATAATTGCATGTGATTCTTACTAACTTTTATGAGATAATACCGCATTGGATCTTACATAATCTCAAGAAATTCTACAACTTAACAGGCCAAATTAAGAAGTGAACAAAGTTTTCAGAATCAATCTTCACAACTTCTTCCAACTTTAAACACTTATACTTTCCATAACAATACTCCATAAACTAATTACTTCTTCATTTAAGAAAGAAAAAGATAAAGTAAACTACTCAGAAAGCATTGAGAAAATACAAAAACACATTGATTTGAAATTAAAAACCACAAACAAAAATAAGTATTAATTAAAAATTAAATGTAAGAACAAAAGTAAACACTTATCTGAAAATTCTCTCCACAAGACTCAGGAAGTTCCTCTTAAACTTTAACTCTTCACTAAACTACTCCTCAGAGTGGATCTCCCAACTCCGATGACTCAGAATAACTTTAGACTTCAATAGAAACTAAACTAAAAGAAAGAAAAGAAGTGGGAAGAAGAAGACTTCACTCCGACCCTTTTCTCCTTTCTACTCACTACCCCTACTCTTAATAAAAACTCTCACAAAATAAAAGTAAAATACTGTAAAAACTCTCTTCAAAATGTAAGTGGAAGAGTACTTAGTCATTCATAAGACTCTCTTTAAAAATTAAACCAAATTGTGCCTTGATATCTCTTCAAATGTACCCAGAGTCAATGTATCCACCAAAGAATGCACCCCTTCATTCAAATTTGCCGCCCAAAAAAATTTATGGAAGTTACCACCAAGAGTTGCATCCCATCCCCTTTGAAATTGGCTCCAAATTCCTTTATATTTTGATTTTTAACTGTGGCGGCTAAGAGCCGGCCCAACTGCGCTTAGCCGCCAGAGCCCAAATTTTCATTTTTCATTTTTTTGCTCCAAATTTGATCCAATTTTTCTCCTTTCATCATGACCATCCATTTTCATCATACCTGCAAGAAAAACACAAAATACCTTCCATTAAAGTGCAATATCATTAAAATAGGTATAAAAATGTGCATAAAAGTACTATATAATTTAGGTGTATCAAGCATCTACATGATAATTATAGCCTATGATGGAAGAGGTGTAATATAGTCTCCTTGGATAGGTTATGCCCAAAAAGAAATGTCAAAGATGCGTTGTAATAAAAACTGGGACATAAGTTGCGATGGACTATATTTTTCGTAAGAATATGGTTACTACCATACTCAAGAATGATGTTTAACAACTTGGTAATTTTTTCTTTTGACTTTATTTTCCTTAAGAAATGAAGTTTTCGATACGAGCTTATAATGTAGTTAATGAATTGAGCCTTCAAGATAACAACTACCTAATACAATTGAGGTAGAACTCTAACATGGTGGGGATGCTAAAAAATTATTATTTGTAAATTTGCCCCACAAGTCTTGAAGCGGTTCTTGAAAACTTGATGTTTGAATAAAATGTGGGATGACTACCCTTCACAGTCATACTCATGATGTTATCATGTAAAACTTTTAGAGACTGTAGTGAAGGTTGCTCCCCAACCATGAAGTAGTTATCATAGACGTTGTGTCTAAATAGGACATGAGAGTTCAAAATAACTATAACTATGCCCAGGATGTTGATAGGAACATCCTTTTGATACTGCAGTGAAGTTCGCCTCCATATCTAAGAATGATTCATAAATGATCTTCAAGTAGTGTAAAAAAGATTCATTCACCAGCTGGAAGAATTATATCATTGGGAGACAATGTAGGGGCTCTGTGTGGTAAACTTGAAAAATGTGTCGAAGAATACTTTGTTTCCCACAGATGGCACTAGTTGATGCATTATAAAAAATTTGTGGCAGTGAAGTAATGAATTATCATCTTAGCATTATATATGAATCTATCATACTCTTAAATAAAATAAGATATCCAATAAGGTAAATAAAGTTTTTAATTTATAAAAACTTGGAAAAAGGGAAAAATCTATTGAGACTAGCCCATTTGAAATGATCAAATTTGTAATTTTAAGTACATTGAGTCCTCTCTTCTCTTATATTAGAGAAGATAGAGCTACAAAGTTGATCATTGTAAATGTATAATAGTAATTCATTGATAATAGTTATAGTTTGATTGTAATGAATGTAGTTATTGGTGCTTGTAAACTATAAGGACCATAGTCAACTGCTATGAGGGAGTAGTCCACAGAATATGTTGTAAATTGTGGCCATAGTGCCAACTTGTCTTATAGACAACAATAAACGCCATGCTAGTAGTTGGCCTTGTGCGAGTAGATGGTTACTCCAGAAGCTTTGGTTCGCCATAGAGATCATAGTTGGAACCTGTAGGAACTATTATCCATGTAGGTCGTAGTTGGTTACATGGGTCATATTCACAAGCTATGATGACGTATAACAGTCGTAGGGGCTAGAATCAGAAGTTGTACAGTTGTGAATCACATAGGTTGTAATTGGCCACATAGGTCGTGGTGGTGAGCTGTGATAACATCCATAGCTTATGGGGGTTAGAGTCGAGAAATGTACAAACTATGAACCATGTTGGTCACATAGATCATAGTGGTAAGTTTTGATGATGTCCATAGGACCTGAGGAATAAATTCGAGAGTGTACGAGCTGTTACCACATTAGTTACAGCTGGTCATGAAGGTCGTAGTGGTGAGCTATGATAATGTTCGTAGAACATGATGGTCTGCTATGGTCCTAGTAGGCTGTAATTGGTCACATAGGCTATAGTTATGAGGTGTGATGTTGTCTGTAAGCTATGTGGGCAGGAGTCGGGAGCTGCACGAACTATGAATACATATGCAACAGCTGAGTACGGAGGTTGTAATGGTGACCAGGGATGACCTCTTTAGGTCGTAGGGTCTGGAGTCAGGAGCTGCCTAAGTTGTGGATCACATATGTCATAGTTTGTCACATAGGTCATAGTGTTAAATTGTGATGATATCCACAAGTCATAGAGGTTAGACTTGGAAGCTTCATAATTTATGAACCACTTAGGATTTAGAAAATCATGTTGGTCGTAGTGGTGAGCTGTGCAATATACATAAGAAATAAGGGACAAAGTAGGGAACTGCACAAGTTGTGAACAACGTAGGCCGTAGTTGGTCATGTTGTTGTGGTGGTAAGAGACACACCTAAAAAATGTTTGATTTTTCATATACATTTTATGTTTAATTTTAATAATATTGCACTTTAAAAGAAGATATTTTGCATGTTTTTGGTTTTAGGTACGTGAAAAGGACTTTCGGAGAAAAGAAGAAAAACAATGCAATTTGGGGCAAAAGCGAGCAAGAAAGTAAATTTTGGCTTGACACATTTCAATATATCTTTCTACGCTTAATCTAATTTACTTTTCTTGCATATTTTTGAATGAAATTACACTTTAAAGAAAGGTTATTTTATGTTTATCTTGTAGGTGAAGATGCTAGGAATGCAACACAGCAGAAACAGGGTGAAATGAGGCTAAAATGGAGTCAAACGATGAAAAATTGTGGAGCTATGTAGAGTGGCGCCGACGACACCTGATAGGGCGCTGACAGCCCCTGATAGGGTGCCGACGGCGCTAGAATCCCGAGATCAATGATTTTGGGTGCCGAGAGCGCCCAAAAATGGTGCCGACGGTGACCCGACCTGCAATAACGCAGTAATTTTTACTTCCAAAAGATGGCAAAAAACTTGACCCAATTTTTAAATAGCGGCTAGTGTATAAAATTAAAATGTTGTAAAATTTTAGAAAATATTTTACACACTAGGGGTACTACGCAAGTATACATATCAATTCAAGTAATATAGAGTTTTCTGTTAAGACCCCAGTATCGATCCCATAGAGAAGCGAGGTAAGTAATCCTTTAGGCTAATTCCAGTCTATTTCTATATGACCTAAAATTTGAATGTTGATTAAAATGGATTTTCTAATAACGAATCCTAAATAAATTTCTTAAATAAAAAGATGACTTAAATGGATGAATTGGTTTGGAGAATTTTGAGATGTTAAAGACTACCTTTCTCCTGCAATTACATAGATAATGTGTAGGAAAGAAATGCTTAGAATTTTATGTAGTAGTGCCAAATAGAAGCATTCCTATTCTTTACCCTTTGGTACAGACATAAAGAACATTGGCTAATCTATAGATCGGTTCAGGATGTTTTATTAGTAGAATGGGTTAATCTTAGCTTACACTACTAGATGTCAAAGGTTGGCTATGGTCGGTCCTACCAGTGACCTGTTCCCTTTCTATAGACCAAATTATTAGAATTTAGTCTGTCACTCTAAAAACTAATCAATTCTACGCTCAATAAATAATATCTCCCTATTTATTTGCACTTCACCATCAATAACCCGCATATAACCTTCGATTACCCAATGATTCATGTGATATTTGCTAGTTAAGAATTCTTCTCCGGATAGGTCTCATAATTCTTCAACAGGTTTTATCAATACAAGTAATCAATTTGTAAAGTAAATGAAGATCCAGTATGAATATCATTACCATAATTTAATAAGAGAATATGTAAGCAAATCTTAATTCCTAAACATCCATCTATTTCATTACAAAATAAAACAAAATGAAAATAATGGCATAAGAAGTAAAAGGGTTGATAGAATTATGTAATAATTTAAGTGCCAACAAGGAACTTATTTCATTAGTATTCTATTATATTTATGCAACTATTTGTCACCTAGAAGCATTTAATAGTTAATTTTATCATAAAAAAGATTTTCATACACATGCCACTACTTCATTTAAAAGAAAGAGTAAAGAAAATCACTTACGAAGCATGGATAAATCACGACAAAAAACTTGGTTTAAAACAAAGAAATCCACTAAAACGTGTTTACAATAATTACAAGAGAATGAAGAACACAACACTTAGCTTTTTCCCTCTGAAAGAAAGAAGAAGATCTCTCCACCAAAGTTTCCCACTGATCTATGCGCCGCTCGTACATTCCTTACATAAATATCTTAAAATCCCTCACCAATCTCTCCATAAGATGTAGAAATCTACATCTTCATGACTCTAAAATGACTCTAAAATGACTAAGGGGGAAGAAAAAGAAGCACTCTTGTTGTAGAATTGATCTCTATTTATAGAGCTTCGAAAATGATCAGGGGTTGCTTAAGGCACCTCTTCAAAATTTGTCCACATTCATTGAATCTTCTAGAAACTAACTGTGGCGCCTAGGAGCCGGGATCTAGCGCCTAGGCGCCAGATTCCTGTAACTAAGTCTTCGCACCCCTTCACTTTGGGTTGCACCTCTTTGCGATTAAAACCGTTCCAATGTGTCCAGATGCATTTTATCACATGTCATATATTTTAGGAGTAACTTTCAGTCTTCTAGAAGGTCAAAAAACTACTTAACACCATCAAAATAACCATCCAAAGTCGTCCATAACTGTCCATAATCGTCCATAATCGGGTTCTGGCACCTAGGCGCCGTTTTCTTGTTGTCACTGGGGCCTAGGCGCCGGGTTTGGAGCCTAGGCGCCACCCTGTGCGCAGCTCTACCATTTTGCTCTGTTTGGCTCCGTTTTTACTCTGTTTCGACACATTTTAGTTGCGTTGCATTCCTAACATTTTCACCTACAAGATAGACATAAAAAAAACACTTCTCCAAAGTATAATTTCATTCAAAAATATGTGAGAAATATAAAAGATATTAAGTATAGAGAATAACATATCAATATGTGCTAAGTTAGAATTTTCTTCCTTGCTCATTTTAGCTCAAAATTGCATAATTTTTGCTTCATTTTCTCTAAATTCATATTTTTATACTTGAAGACAAAAATATGCAAAATACCTTTCTTTAAAGTGTAATATCATTAATAATGTGCATAAAGTGGGCATGAAATGAACATTAAAAATAGGTAATTTTTAAGTGGATCAGACGGCGCTAGGGATGGTTATTTTCCATATACATTGAATATGGACGCCTTTTGGAAAGTTTCTTAAGGCAACTCTTGGGAAATTCGTCCCTAGACTATAATAGAGTAATTTTATGTCAGAAAAAGTGGTGTGTGTGAGTGGAAAATGTGGAGAATGTTTAGAGATATAAGAATAGGAGTATAAATGTAAATTTCTATCTTTTTTAGAAATATTGGAGAGGGGATTTTGAGAAAATTTGTAAGAGAATGTTCTAGCATTGCATGGATCAGCGGAAGACTTTGTAGAAGAGATTTTCATCTTTCTTTCAAGGGGAAAGCTAAGTATTGTGTTCTTCATTATCTTATGATATTGTAAACACTTACCTAGTGGATTTGCTTTAATGTAATGAAGTTTTCTATTGTGTTTTCTTCGTGCTTTGTGATGTGTTTCTCTTACTCTTTCTTCTTATTTGAAAATGGTGACATGAGAAGATTATGCCATTATTTTCCTTTTCATTTTGTTTTACAATGAGTAGGATTCATGTTTAGGATATTAAGATTTATGCTAAATGATATTTTAATTATAAATATAATGGTTTTTACTTGCACTTCATTTACATTACAATATGATCTCATTATAGTGTTAAAATTTGTTGTAATTGCACTATGGTCTGAGAGGGCAGTGCAATTCTCAACAAAGTTGAACCACATTCAATGTCCATGAATGAGTGATGTAGTTAATGGGAGTTGGGTACAAATAAATTGGAATTAGAGATTTTAGGGTGACAGACTAAAATCCCAATTTGGTCATAGTGTTTGGAAACTAAAGAGAGAGTTAGCTTTCAGAAGAAGGGAAGTGAGAACTCTGGAGTGAGACACAGCCTAACCATGGATTTAGGGACTAAACCTAGTATTAGCCAATATTCTTTATAGCACTCGTAAGAGGGTAAAGAATAAGATTGCACCTATATCTAATGAATCTCATTCCTAAAATTTATCCAATTCATAACATAATAATAGTAGTTTCTAACATTGCAAAATTCTTCAAACCAATTCATCTTGAAAGGGTTATCTTTGGAATTAATATTTTCCTTTAGGAGTAGTTATTAGTTGTTTTAGGAGTACTTGTTAGAAAAATCACTTTAATCGATCTTCCAAACTAAAGACTGGTAGTAGTAGACTAGAATTTAACTAAGGATCTCTTACCTCGCTTACTTGTGGGATCAATAAACGGGACTCCAATAGAGCACTGTATTACTTGAACGATACGTATACTTGCGTAGAACCTCTGGTGTGTGCTCGTACTTACGAACATAAAACATGCAAAAAAACAGCAAACACCGGAGGCGCATCGGTTAGTTGTGATGACATCCATAGGTCGTATGGATAAGAGTTGGGAGCTACAAAAGCTATGAACCATGTAGGTCATAGTTGATTAGGTAGGTCAAAACAGTGAGCTATGAAGACATCTGTTGGCCCCAAGGGCTGAAGTTTGGATCTACACAAGCTATACGCCATGCAGGCCGTAGTTGGTCCCATAGGCTATAGTGCTGAGTAGTAATGGCTTCTGTAGGTTGCATGGACAGGAGTCAGAAGCTACATGAGCTATGGATCATGTTTCTTAATGTTGATTACATAGGCCATAGTAGTGATCACTCATGACATCCGTATGTAGTTAGATAGTGAGTCGAGAGCTGCATGAGATGTAGACCATGTATGTTGTAATTGATATTGCAAGCCATAATGATGAGTTGTGATGACTTTCATACGCCACAGGGACCAGAGTCTGGCACTGCATGGAGGGAGTATTAAGAATAAAGAGAAATTCATATTCTTCACGGTATAAGTTTATAGCATGTTCGAGAGGTGTCATTGTATTGTAAGTGGTGTGTGTTATTAATTTGTAATGTTTGTCATGGTTTCAAAGTGCATGTTGTCACTTCATATTTGACTTCGTTGTAAGAAGGAGATGACAGACAATGATGGTTAATTGTGGTCGGAGCCAGCAAGAGGTGGCTGGGCCCAGAAAGAGGTGGCGGAGGTCAGATAATGGCCAGAGTTGACTGTCACTATAGTAGCGAGAGGTTATGGTATTCAACTTCAGTCAATGAGCTGTGGTTGACGGGGTTAGGAAGTTGTAGCTGTAGCAGGTCGGTTACGGTCAATTGTAGTTGGCAGTTGCAGGAGCAGAAGGCCGACGGTGATCGACATTGTTTAGTAGGTTGAAGAACGGGAGGTGTTTGTCGGATCGTTGGTTCAGGATCTTGAACTACCGCTCCCTCTCCTTTAGGCCATGGCCTCACTCCTACTCGAGGTCTAGTTGCCCTCTCATTATGAGGGTAGGGGTGTATTTGTAGAATCCATGTTGTAAAAAATGAAGGAATCTAGAACAATCATCGTCGGACAGCTCAAACAAATCCTCTTGATTAGATGGCATACGATAAACATTAGAATTCCTTATTAATGTTAGAATTTAGCAAATCTAGGCTCGTTAAATTTTTCTTGCCAAGATGTTTGATTTGACTAGCTTGCAAAATTCAAAATTCATTTAACTTTCGAATTATGTCTGGAAAGCTTCAAAAAATTATTTATTACCTTAATATGGGTTTGATCGGATTCATATTGGATCGATTTTGGTACCATTGGTTGCATCTCATCGAGCGGTTCAGCTTGACAGTAGGTTTGCCAGATTCATAATCCATTTAACCTTTCCATTATACCCAGAACTCTTCAAAACACATTTCATTAGCTTGATCTAGGATTGATTGTACTCGGATTGTAGCGATCTTAGTACCATTGGGTCTATTTTCTTGAACCGTTTGTAAGTTGACTAAAATCAGAATTTGGGACGATACTTGATCAAAAATTGAAAATTTCTTACACAAAAAATTATTTCAAAATTCATGACATACTTTTAAGTTATGGGTTAGATGATAGTGTATAAACTTCGATAGAGCTTTCTTAGATTTTTACTAATTTCACGTGTGATTAAATTTCACTTCATCAAAAAAATGGATATACAAATTTCGTACGCTGGAGCTTAAACTGATTAGAAAATAGCGAACACAATGGTTCACTTTTTCATGCGGTCCTGCTGAAGGTAAATTAGTACTGAATTTACCCGAATCGATTTCACATGGTGGATCGTGGGGGCCACATGAAGCAGTCCGAGCCAGCCGGCAGGATTTCTTACGTAATAGATTCTGTTGTATAAAATTACAATTATGCCCATTTGGTGAAGTTTCCTTCAACCTGCACGGTGACCGTGCTAAGCTGGCCGAACGAATTAGTGGTGGGTCCGCTTGTAGTACACGTGAGGCCACGTGTACTACTGCCACTTTACAGTCTTTTGACGGAAAAAGTTTTGAGGCTCGACTCCAGATATAGAGCTACATCCGAAGTCATATTAAATATTGTCATGTGTCCTATATCAGACCCACCATATAATAGATCTGTGAAAGTATTTGGAGTAGAAAACTATCAAAATTATTGGGGGGTTATTTCAGTTTTATTGGAGTATTAACTCTAATAACCCCGCAATAACTCAAAAATAACCTCACAATATCCTTTGTGGTTCCATTGAAGTGGAAATTGCAGAGGTTATTGCCGGGATATTGTGAAGTTCTTTCGGTTTTATTGGAGTATTAACTCTAATAATCCTGCAGTAACTCGGCAATAACTCATCAACAACCTCCGCGGTTCCATTTCAATAACTCCCGCAATGACCTGCAAATAACCCCGCAATAAACCACAAATACCCTCGGCTATTTAACCCTCAATAACCCTCTAATAACCTTCGCAAATCCATTATTTGGTAGGCTAGATGTAGGACAGGTGACAATATATGACAGGACTCCGGACGTAGCTCTACTTCCGAAGTCCGGACAGAAAATTTTACCCTATGTGGGGAGCATCATTTTCGTTCTATAGCTTAAATGATTGAGGCTCGCATGATTTTCATGGCCTGCAACAATAGTGAAGTTGCTTCTTTTTTTTTAGTATTATTATTTTAGGGAAATAATATGTGATAAGCTGCTTCTTTTTTTTTAGGGAAATAAAAAGTCTATAAATCATTACAAATAAATTAACATTATATCCGCGTACATAAGATCAACATAATGTTTAATAGTTTTATAGTTAATTTTTATCACTAGAGGAATTTTGCCTATTTTATAGGTCCTATGTCGTCGAAAAATACTATAAGACTATTGGTCAATTAAATTATGATGGCTTTTCGATAATTTATTTGTCGTAGCAAATGTATTTTCCAGAAAGCTCATAATCAACTACTTCGTTGATTTTTTATTATCAATAGATTACCGACAGAAGTTGACCACAAGTTATCGTTAGTAATATAAATTACGATCATACGCCATATTATTTACTAAAAAGACATTTGTTGGTTATCCTTAAGGTATCCGTCAATAGCTCACTAACGAAGGATCCAAAGGCATCAAAAAATTGTAGAATGAGTTTAATTTGTCAATTGCTCCAGGGTAAGTCATAAGTTAAATCAATGACAGAAGAGAAGTCAGTTTATCAATAGCACGTCGTCGGATCATAAGTTATCTATCAGTTTACTAATGGAACTAAATCCATTGGAAAACTATAGAATGTGAACAAATTGTCAATTGCTCTCGGATAGTTTGTAGGATAAATTTCTGACGGAATGGACAATCAGTTTACCGATGGCTCGTCATATGACTGTCGGTTATCCATTAGTTTGCTAACTGATGATTTACAACCACCAAATCATTCAATAAATGAGCGAAAAATCATCTATTATGGATGGGAAAGCCATCGAAAATATGTAGCACGGAAAAAAATAAAGAACCCTCTTCATTTCATCACAATTTCCATATTTACAAGCATAAGATGAATATCGATACAATTATACACACACAATGAAATTTACTAATCAAAGCAATTATTAGACTTAAATCACATTAATAAATTTGCAAATTAAACATAGAAATAAACACAATGCATTTAATCAAGAAATTAAAATATTTATACAGAAAAATAATATGGTCATTCAAATGTCTCAAAAAAATAAAAAGAAAGAAAAGGACATTTAATCCTCCTATGCTCCCTCATCATCTTCTTCCTCAATATCCTCCTATGTTAGCTAATTTATATCTTGAGGTAAGAAAGAATCTCATTCTTGTTTTACTTTGGCCTCTATTTCAAATCTTATTTGGGTGAGCTAGATAGCAAATTGGGTCTCAATATCAGCAGTAAATGCTCCAACTTACATACGAACCTCATCCTCCTACGCGACAAAAGTGGATGCCTTGAATGCACTTATATAGGGACGAATGTTGTACGCCATGGCCGAAGAATCCAAATCATAGACCCATGCATTCGTCTTGCCTCCGACAACCTTCCTCCGTACTCTGACGGATCATGACTATGGATTGTAATTGTTCTTTGCATTTAGGGGTCTGGCTCTTCTTCAACTTTTGAAAGTTTTCCTACAAAAAAATGTTAAATGTAAGATAGAGATAAAATAAAAATTAAAAATTTTTTGAATTGTATAATTACTCTTGTTACTTACTTAGTTGTCTTGGGATTTATTGTCCACCCAACTCTGGTTCGCTTGTCGCTTAGAGGTACGCACATGTAAATCAACATCAGTGAGCTCTCATCCCAAATCTATAGTCTGTCAAAGTAAGGGAATAGTTGAAATATATTTAATTCACAATAACTTTTAATGTTGAAATCAACTCTTACCGACCTTCTCAGATAATCAATATGTGAGTGCGCTTGGAGGCCCATATGCCTCCATTATTAGAGCACCAATTTTCATTGGCATGCTCTCTTTTTCAGGTACTTCATGACAACCCAGACTTTGAGCAATGATTCAAACACATCGTCATCAACCCATGACGAGCATTAACGCATCTTCCACGCCTCTATGAACATTCCACGAAGAGATTGCTCCATTTGTGCTTGAAGTTCCTCTGAATGTGTGCATCATGCTCAGAATGCCAAGAGCATTATTTTTACTAAATGAAATTAAAAATTTTAGACTGATAAACATATATATTTAAGTTAATAATAACTTGTTTATATAAATCTCAAACTCTTTAAATCACATATCTTGAGTGACCACAAGGATCTTCTTCTATGATAGGTATGGAGCGTCGTACTTTCTCTGAATAATATCTTGAATAGCATGAATGGCCTGTGTGGAGAGGTAAATTTGAAAACAAGATAAGATTTGTGTTATATTAAATTTTAAAAAATATAAAGCACTAGTGCCACTAACTAAAAAAAAAATTACGTCTATCCCACAGACTTGACCTGATAAGTGTTGCTCATGTTGTCAGACACCGCACTATGTGCAGTAGCAGCATGTACCTTATTCAAAGAAGACAGAGTTATAGTCGTACCTCGTGATGTGTTCAGTTCGGTAGAAGGAGAGGTGGTGTAAACCAGTTTATTTTGAGAAGCTGACAGTGTCAAGGTCGATGAATGTAGGGATGACTCGATCGTAATATTGGTCATGGTGGTGAGCGATTTGGCAGTACTCATCACCTCAATTGACGAGGACCTTCCTCAAGTACTGCCTCGATTATCTCCCCCATGAGGAGGGAGACTATTCATGCCTTTAGAAATCATTTGCAATAAGAAAGGGAAAATTAATTAGTGCACATAACTTTAAACAAATGTATGATCATGATATTCAATGTAGTCTACAAACTACTAAGACTAGAAACTTAAAACTACATAATAAACAATAGGCGAAATTGTAAGATGCAATAAAAAAACTACCACAACTAATAGTATATTTAACAACAACAAAAAGTATTGTTGACCTCACTTTTGTGAGGATCATTTATAAATTATCTTGAAAAAGGAAGTCTACCAATATTGACATCCTAAATCTTACCAATGGTTATTAAACCTTATCATGCTGGGTGAAACCCTAATAAAGCTATTTTAACCAAACTTTTAATGAAATGCTAAAATATTCAAATCAGTAATGACAAACCCTAATTTGATCACCTATTGACCAAACTAGTCAACCTTTGACCTATATGGTCAAATTAGGTCAAAATGGTCAATCCATGACCCAATGACCACCACAATGACCAAGCTAGTCAACCCTTGACCCAAATGTTCAAACTAGGTCAAAATGGTCAATCCTTGGCCCAATGACCGCCAAATTGACCAAAATGGTCAACCTTTGACTCAAATGGTCAAATTTGGTCAAAATGGTCAATTCATGACCTAATGACCATCACATTGACCCAATGCAAACCCCATTGACCACCAAGTCAACCTAGACCAAAATTGGTCAAATTTGACTCATTTGATAAATTTAAGATATTCAAATGATTAAAATTGATCAAACTACCAAAAATATTGGCCCCATGATTAAATTAAACAATGACAAGGTTAAGTAAATCACCTGGGTCAACTTTGGACTTAGACTGGTCAACCACGGTTAAACCTAGTCAACCTTGGTCAGCTATGGTTAACTTTAGTCAAATTTGATCAAAATACTCAACTTTGAACCAAATTAATGAAATTGATCAAATGATTAAGCTTCAAAATCATTTTGATAAATTTATGGGTTAATATTATAATTTCCTACCCTTTTAATTAATTGCATAATTAGTTCAAAGTGGAATTATAAGAAAATAACCCTAAATTCAAACGAAATAAAGACATCATATACGACATGATAAATGGTCTCCAAATTTAAAACTTCACCATGCCATCATAAATGACATCATGTGAAGTCATCAATGGGTCACCCATGACCCATGAGACTCATCACACATGGGTTAACAAATTGAATAACCCATGACCCACCACTTTAACCATGATTAAACACAATCATGACTTCTTTATGAAGGGAATAATGAGGTGACATTCCCTCGTGAATTTCCATCAAGAATGAAGAGATGTCATCACTCACCTCTACTCTTCTCCAATAAAGGGAAGCCAAGATATGAAGTCAAATCTTCACCTAGGTTAAAAGCCATCATGAGCAAAACATTAATAATGAGGTGGAGAAAATATGTGTCACCTTCCTCCCAACACATTAAGTAATTCATCCATTTGAATGAATGAGTTGGCCGGCCATATACAAAGACACTTCAATCATCTCATGAGCCACTCAATGAGAAGAAAACACTACTTTAACCATGCCTTTTACCATGGTAAAAACCCATCATAACTAAGCCATGACAACTAGGCTTAGGTGTCATTCTTTCCTCATACATTGAATGATTCATAGAGCTCATATAAGGGAGGTAATTTAAGCAAGGTTTATCATGCCTTATCCACCTCCTAAGCTAGCCAATAAGGTAAGCCAAAATTTAACCCACTTCACCATGGTTGAATCTAATGATGGTTAACCTAGGGAGGGATAATTGAACTAATCCTTTAGCCAAGATACTTATCCCTAGTCATTATTAACCTGATAGAACATCCCCTAGGTGAACTCATGCTTGCCCATGGCCTTCCATGGCTATAAATAGGCCAAACCAGAGAAGGCCAATAGAGGAGAGGAAAAAAATGAGACCCAGCTACATTACTCAAATCCAAAAACTTCCAACATCAAACTTCTTCCCTAGGACCTAAGCAATTGATCACCTATAGAATTAGGCCCTGAAATCTGCTGTCCTCTCCCAATTTAACCACCCCGAAACACCCCAAGAAAGGACATCTTTCGGATCCTTCATAAGCCTATCCCAATCTCCAAATTAACTATTCCTACACCTTCCCTGAGGTGTACGAAGAAGATCCCAAGTGAATTGGGGCTTCCCGTGAGCTCTAACCAACTTCTCCATTAAGTCGTGAGCCCATTTTGAAGAGTTCAAAGCTCCATCCAATTTCATCCCAAATTAAGCATACCAGGAGTTTCGTAAGGACATGGCGATTGTTCCATACAAACTTGATTAAAACTTCACTTTATCAAGCCAAGGTATGGTCATTTTAACCTAAAACTCACTCGGTGTGAACATTTGTGAAGAAGACCAATTCAAAACACCCACATATCTGCTTGGAACTGTTCGTTATGACACGATGAACCTTTTGGAATGATTTCCATGAAGTTTCATTAAAATCTGAGATATTGTGCTTTGAAAGTAGACAGTCTGTGGGTTATAACAGGTTAAGGAAGACGACGGGATAAAATCCATTTATGTATTATAAAATGGTCAGTCATGATCCTGCTGCACCGCGGTTTCATTGATATGAAACAGATAAAACCGCGGGCCTTGTAGCCGCCCACATGGACATCCCCATCCTACCAGACATCTCCGTGTAGGTGTTCGACGAATCCTAGGATTGCGCTGGCACCTGCGTAGAAATTAGTTTAAGTAGGGTTTAAATTAATTCAGAAAATCTTATTTAACTTTGAAAATTCATATCTTTCAATAGAAAAATTATAAAAATATGACAAAAATATCCCTGAACTCAGGATAATGAGAAGAATAATGTGGGAAAAAATTATGAATTAATGAATTATATTTAATTTTTAATTAATCAAATACTCTCTGGAGTAATTTAATTATTAAAAACTAATTATAAATCCAAATTTTATGAAATTTCCACAGAGTGATCCTTTCATCTTTAGGAACACTCTGTAATTTTTCCAAGCCATGATAAGATCTTCAAATTCATATCACCTAATTTCTATTAAACTTTGTAATTATTTTTCAAGAATAATTATGAAAATTAGAAATTAGAAGATTAAAAATAAAATTGGCTAAGAAATTGAGGGAGACAGACATAAACCCCAAAACAACAAAACTTTAGACCATTTGCAAATTTACAAATGCCATTTTTTCCTTTAGGGTTAAAAATTATTAATTAATATTTAAAAACCCTAAAATCCTTTTAAACTCAAATCTTCACCCTACTTAGCCCATTCTATATTGGATTAAGTTAATTTTGAGTGTAACTTCAAGTAGACTCAAACCACAAACCCTAATTAGATCTAAGACACAATTTAGACCTAATTAAACCAAGTTAGACCTTAATACATTAGGTATAACTTAATAAACCTTAAATAGGTCTAAGAAACCATTTAGACCTGATTAAACCAAGTTAGACCTTAATCACATTAGGTTTAACTTAATAAACCCTAATTAGGTCTAAGACACCATTAATAACTAATTGAACTATGTTAAACCTTAATCACATTAGGTTTAAACTTAATAAAACTTAAGTAGGTCTAAGACACCAATTAGACCTAATTAAAATAAGTTAGACCTTAATCACATTAGTTAACTTAATAAATTTGAATTAGATTTAACCCCTAATTAGACCTAATTAATCAATCAAACTATACTTAAATTAGGTTTAAATAATTCTAAACCCTAATTAGACCTAACCCTAATTAGGTCTAATTAATCTAATTAAACATTACATAAATTAGGTTTATTTAATCTTAAACCCTAACTAGACCTAATCCTAATGAGATCTAATTAATCAATTATACCTTACCTAAATTATGTTTAATTAACCTTTAAACCCTAATTAGACTTAATTAATATTTAAACCTTAACTAAATTAGGTTTAAGTAATCTTAAATCCTAATTATGTATAACAACTATTAGACATAATAAACCCTTCAGCCTTATTCACATTAGGCTTAAACAATTGAGCTCTATCACAGGAAATCATGTTAATAATTTTGAAAATATTTTTAAATGAGAACAACTAACAGTTAATTCTTTCCCTCCCCAATACTTAGATTTTTTAATATCAATAAGATTAGCATAAGTATAAAGAAAAGATCTAAACATATCTGTAACTCATATCTCAATATGTTGGGGTTTTCATACATTTGAGTTTAGGCGGGTCTTCTTTATTAATTTAGAACAGTAGGCCTGAAATAATTAAGAGCATTTCTACACACAAATATATGTTATAAATTTGCAAGGTGAAGAAGTTTGAGATCTTAAAACATAAAACATAAACTAAACACATAACACGTTAACATCCAACTGTTACAATCACAGATTAAACTAATAAACTAAATACACGCAAACTCAACTATCACATCACATCCATAACAATTCAACATATTACAACTTAAAGTTCACAACAAATACATTCAAATACATATTACATCACAAATACTAATTACATTCTCAACTACATCACAAACACATGACAAAATACTAAATACAATAAAAATAAAAATAATATACCAACAATCATAATCTGCAAAAGCTCTACCATCATCAGGTTCATTGATGCGATGCGACTTTATATATGCTTTAAAATACAAGAATTTGATACCACTTTTTAGAATATTTAATTCCTGGTAAATGGCTTCAAAAACTTGATATGCGAGGTTTACTTTTATTAATTTATATTTAGATTTTATAATAATTATTGTAAAAGTCACAATTTTAAAGGTAAGTATACGTATCGTTTCAAGTAATACAGGGCTCTAGTGGAGTCCTGGTTATCGATCCCACAGGGATAGTAAATTTATAAAAAGTAAGAAATGTAAGAAATATTTTGGAAATTTCAAATTAAATGCAATTTATATATACTTTTTTTGTTTTTTTTATATATATATTTTTTCAAATTTAATTTACTAACAATTTTTACAATAAGCAAGAAGCAGTAAGCAGTAATAAATTAAAGTAAGCAATAATTAAAATTCAATGCAAGTATAAAAATAACTTTCTCCTTTTCAGCTAATCCAAGATTTATAGAATAATTATTTTTTTAGGGAATTTAAATTATGGTATTGTGCCAAATAGAAGCATTCATATTCTTTACCCTTTGGTCCAGGTGCAAAGAACATTGACTAATCTATAGATCAGTTCAGTATATTTTATTAGTAGAATGGGTTAATCTAGGCTCACACTACTAGATGTCCAAGGGTGGCTATGGTCGGCCCTACCAGTGACCCGTTCCCTTTCTATAAACTAAATTATTAGAATTTAGTCTGTCACTCTAAAAACTAATTAATTTTACGCCCAATAAATAATATCTTCCTATTTATTTGCACTTCACCTTAAATAATCCGCGTATAGCCTGCGATTACTTTAGGATTCATGTGATATCTACAAGTTAAGAATTTATCTCGGAATAGGTCTCAAAATTCTTCAACAGGTTTTAACAATTTAAATGGCCAATTTAAAAGGTAAACTATGATCAGGTATTAATATCATCACAATGTTTTCAAATATTTTAAATTTAATTCTCCTACAAAATTTAATTAATTTATTATCTTTTCATAGTTGAAAGGAGAAAGATAACTAACTATTCAGAACACATTGAAATAACACAACAAAATATATTTATAAAACTTTGAACCAAAGTACAAATACTTATCTGAAGTGTTCCTTCAAGTGATCCACTGACTTCTACTGACTCCAAAGCAATGATGAAAGACTCCAACAGCAACAACACACAATAAATACTCAAAATAAACTCACTAGATACAAAATAAAGTGGCACCCTAAGTATGGAAGAGACTAAATAAAAATAAAAGGGGAAAGAAGATGCTAAAAGAGGTATAGGTACTAAGAAGGGGGGATGGTGCGATTTTTTCTGTAGAATGGGCTTCTATTTATAGAGCTCTAAATTTGACCAGGGGTTACTTAAGGCGTCTCTTCAAAATTTGTCCAAATTTAATGCATCTTCTAGAAGGTAACTGTCGTGCCTAGGCACCGGGATCTGGCGCCTAGGCGTCGGACTCCGTGACCTGGTCTTTCGCACCTCTTCACTTTGGGTTGCACCTCTTTGCGATCCAGACCATTTCCTTGTATCCAAATACATTGTATCACATGTCTTATATTTTAGGAGTAGCTTCCAGTCTTCTAGAAGCTCCAATAACCACTTAACACCATCAAAATAACTGCCTAAAGTCGTCAAAAATCTTGACAGCGTCTGTATCGAACTGGCGCTTAGGCGCCGGATTCTAGCGCCTAGGAGCTAGGCTAATAATTCCAAAATTTTGCTCCATTTTGCTCCTTTTTCGTTCTTTTTCTTCCTTGTACTTTTCTTTAAGCATCTACATCCAAAAACGTAAAAATATCTTTCATTAAAGTATAATATCCTTAAGAATTGAATAATAAATATGGAATAAAAATGGGTATTTTTTTAGGTAGATCATTCATCAGGCTAGTATGGAGGTAGAAGACGATGGTTTGGGTAAAAATGGTGTGTCCCAGGGTTAAATCGTGAAATTTGAGGGTTGAAGTGCCTTTTGTCTGTCGGGCGCAACCTGGCCTTGGTAACAACGCCATTCGGCTTTTCGTTTCAATAGGCCAAACTCTCTGACTTTTAGCACTGTCCGGCGCTGGTAGCTACGCCATCTAGTGCCAGTTCAAAATCTAGGCTTCTAACTCTCTTTTGCAATTTTGAACATTTTAAGTTCGCATCAACATCTAATTAGTCCATTTAAGCATTGAATAACGTACTAAAGCCATGAAAAATAATATTTCTTTAACACAAACAACACAGAACATTACTTTGATATATAAAATCCAAATTACAAACACACATAAATGTCACTAGACTCTACACATCGTCAAGCCACAAAATACTAAATTTCAGCGTCGCACACAACCACGACAAACTAACGCTGAAAACTGAACAAGAAAGCAAATGCAAACATAACATTCAACCAAAGAAAATAATAATTTCAAACACATAAACACATAAACGTAATAATTAAGTATCTATTCTTCCTCAGAACTATCATCAAATCTTATATCTCCAATTGATTGAACATGAATGAACAGATTATAGAATGGAAGAAACGAGAATTCTTCAGTTGAATCCTCCTCAATCCAAACCATTTTTTCTCTTTAAACATATCAGACTTCCTTCAAGGTACCAAGAATGATCAAAGTGTTCCTTCATTCTCCAATCCAGGTGATCAAAGAAGTCAGACATATTGTTGATTGCATTCATCAGGTGTTGCATTTCTTTCTCCAATTTCATAATCTTCTTCAAAATGATCTGTGAACTTTTAGGAAAGTAACGAGGAATAGGTGTTTAAATTTGAGATGTTGATCTTCAATGATACTCATGTCATTCATATCTCCAACTGCCTGGTCACTATGTTCATTCGTTGGGTCTATAGGCTTCCAAGGTAGAAGTACTCTCTCCCAATTATCATATGGCACTTGTGATTGACTGCGGAGGAGAAATATGGTGGAAGGATGTTCAAGCCCATATTTTGATCCTATACGATCAATCCCAAAAAAATTTTCAAAATTATAGAACCAACGTCAATAGGCATTCCAATTTAAATAAAATAATTCAAAATAGCACATTCATTGGTTAATTTACTGATTTTCATAGTTGGGAGTAATTATGCACATAAAAAACAATATAAGTGCTTCGACGTAGGATTTAGCAGTGTGGTCTAAAAACTCACATACCTGTTATCTCTTATCTCCTAATCATCACTTTCATGCGTCAAATATCTGTATATATCATACATGTTGTCTTTCATTGGGGCAAAATTTGAATAGTGGAAGATCAACACATTCTCAATCATATATAAGTCATTAATCTTCGTAGGAGTAATGTGACAAACCTACCTTGCACATAGACTGATCCTTGGTTGATTCCATGAAGGTTTGCATAAAATTCATTCACAACAGGGACGACTACGGCAGTAGTAGTGTAACATAACACTTCCCAACATCTTTGAATAATAATTTCTTCAATCCGAGAAGTAGGAGAACTCATATCTCGATTCATGAAGCCTCGCTCCTTAATCAGCCTCTTCTTTGAGAATTTCTTGTTGAATATAAGTTGTGTTTTGAAACTGACAAACTTTCTACAGTTAAAAACTTGAAATCTTGAAGTTTCAATCAAGTCAAAATCCATTTGGATGATATTTGGGATCTTCCTTTTCGTTTCTCTGGTGGTTTGGCATTTAGGGGCAGTTTTTGGGAGTTTAAATGAAACAAATGCCGCCTAGAACCGCCAAAATTTAAACTTAAGAATGAAAAACTATTGTTTGAACAACAGTCCAGTCTGGCACTGATGGCAGCGCTATCTGGTGCTAGTTCAATTTTTGCCAAACTTTCATTTGGTCCAAATTCTTTGCAAACTTCGATTTGATTCGTTTTTTATTGTTGTTTATGATATTTAAGGAAGGGTAGGACTTAATTATGTGATAATAAAACAAAAATAACACATTAAACAAGCAAAACACTCAATAATTATGGGTTGCCTCCCACAAAGCGCTTGGTTTAACGTCGTCAGCCCGATATAACCTCAGGTTATTTAGGTTGATCCAACATTAAAACCTTTTTAAAATTAGTTCTATTTCCTTCAAAATATGCTTTAATCTTTGTCCATTAATTTTGAATATTCTTCTAAATTTAGTATCTTCAATAATCACAGCTCCAAATTGATAGATTTTTATGACAGTGGAAGGTCTGATCCATCAAGATTTAAGTTTCCTAGGAAATAGTTTCAATCTTGTATTGTATAATAAAAATTTGTGTCCTGGTTCAAATTCTTTTTTAGCTATTTTCCGATCATGCCATATTTTTCTTCTCACCTTGTATATTCTATCATCATCATATGATTCGTTTCTGATTTCTTCCAACTCATTCAAATGCAAAGTCTTTTCTCACCAGCATCTTTTGAATTAAAATTCAATTTCTTTATCACCTAATATGTGTTATATTCTAATTCAACTGGCAAGTGATAAGTCTTTCCAAAATTTAATCTATAAGGGGACATTCTTATAGAAGTTTTCTATGTAGTTTTGTATTCCCATAAAGCAGTGTTTAATCTAGCAGACCAATCTAATTTTTTAGGATTTATGACTTTTTCTAAAAATTCATTTAATTTCACGATTAGATATCTCAGCTAAGCCATTAGTTTGGTGATGATAAGTTGTAGAGATTCTATGCATAAATTTATATTTTTCTACCAAACTCTGAGTCAGATTATTCTTAAAATGGGATCCTCCATCAGTGATGATTACTCTATGATCCACTTAAAAATACCTATTTTTATGCCTTATTTATGATTCAATTCTTAAGGATATTATGCTTTAATGAAAGGTATTTTTATGTTTTTGGATGTAGGTGATAAAAAAAGAGTTCAAGAAGGAAAAAGGAGCAAAAAGGAGCAAAAATAGAGCTAAAAAGCAAAGTTGCCAAAATTTTAGGTCTGGCACCTAGGCACCAGAATCCGTCGCCTAGGCACCAGAATCCGGTGCCTAAGAGCCAGTTTGATACTGAACCAGATAAGATTTTTGACAACTTTAGGCAGTTATTTTGACAGTGTAAAGCGGCTATCAGACCTTCTAGAAGACTAGAAGTTACTCCTAATATATAGGACATGTGATACAATGCATCTGGACACGGGAAAATAGTTTTAATCATGAAGAGGTGCGATCCAAAGTGAAGAGAAGCGAAGACTTGGTCACGGACTCCAACGCCTAGGTGCCAGATTCCGGTGCCTAGGTGCGACAGTTACCTTCTAAAAGATACATTGTATTTAGACGATTTTTCAAGAGGTTCCTTAAGCAACCCCTGGTCAAATTTGGAGCTCTATAAATAGGAGTCAATTCTACAGAGAAAAGTGCACCCTATAGCCCCTACTAGCCCCTTCTATCACCATATACACCCCCACGCATTCTTTAGTCCCCCTCTACCATCCAAACATTTTAGGGAGCCACTTTCTTTTGCATTTAGTGAGTTTATTTTTGAGTATTACTACTCAATTTTTTGAGTAGTAAGTGTGAATTTTAAAGTATTGTTACTGTTGAAGTCTTGTACCTTACATTGGAGTCAATAGGAGTCAGCGGATCACTTGAAGGAACATTTCAGATAAGTATTTGTAACTTGGTTCAAAGTTTTATAAATATGTTTTTTTGTGTGAAATCAATGTGTTCTAAGTAGTTAGTTTTCTTTCTCCTTTCAACTATGAAAAGATAATAAGATAATTAAATTTTGTTGGAGAACTTAACTTCAAATATTGATAAAAATTATGATGATATTAATACCTCATCTTAATTTACTTTTTAAACTGGCCATTTAAATTGTTAAAACCTGTTGAAGAATTCTGAGACCTATCCAGAGATGAGTTTTTAACTCGTAGATATCACATGAATCCTTGGGTAATCGAAGGTTTTATGCGGGTTATTCAAGGTTAAGTGCAAATAAATAGGAAGATATTATTTATTGGGCGTAGAATTGATTAGTTTTTAGAGTTATAGACTAAACTCTAATAATTTGGTCTATAGAAAGGGAACGGGTCACTGGTAGGGCCGACCATAGACACCCTTGGACATCTAGTCGTGTGAGCCTTGATTAACCCATTCTACTAATAAAACATCCTAAACTGATCGATATATTAGCCCATGTTCTTTATACTATCGAGCGAAGGTAAAGAATAGGAATTCTTCTATTTGGCACAATACCATAATCTAACTTCTCCACAAATGATAATTTTTCTAAAAATCTTAGATTAGTTAAAAAGAAGAAAGTTGTTTTATTTATACCTGCATTAATCTTTACTTTATTACTGCTTACTTACATTTAGTAGAAATTTTATTAAATTTAAAATTTGAATTTTGAAAAGAAATAAAAATAATAATTACTTTTAATTTGAAAATCTAAAATACTTCTTAAATTTTCTTGTAATCTTCCCTATGGGATCGATAACCGTAACTCCAACAAAGCCCCGTATTACTTGAAACGATATGTATACATGCTTTTGAAATTATGAATTTTACAAAAATTATGATAAATATTTAAATATAAATTCATAAATTCTTATATAAGTAAAAATCAGGTTGCATCAAGTTTTTGGCGCCGTTACCAGGGAAGATAAGGAAGAAAGTTAAAAAGACAATTTTCACATTTCTCAAATAAAAATAATAATAATAAAAAAATAAAAAATAATATATATAAACAAAAATACTAAAAAGATTTTAATTTATTTTTATGCGTAGTTCTGGATTTGAAGGATTATTACCTTTTGATTCTGAATTAGAAAGAATAGTTAAAAGAATTAGAAAAGGAAAACAAATTCAAAATATCAGGAAATGGCTAACTTACATAACAATAATGAAAATCCAATAGAAATAAATGAACAAAATGTTTATAAACCATTAAGGGATTATGCAAACCCTACAGCTGACGAGCTTCATATTAGTATTCAAATGCCAGCTGTAGATGCTAATTCTTTTGAGCTTAAATCTTCTATTATTCAAATGGTTCAAAATATTCAATTTGGAGGAACAGCAAATGAGGATCCAAATTTACACCTTGCTAGTTTCTTAGAACTTTGTGCTACCTTTAAATATAATAATATTTCTGATGATGTTATTAGGCTTAGACTCTTTCCTTCTTCCTTAAAAGATAAAGCAAAGATGTGGCTTAATTCATTAGCAACTTGTTCTATTAAAACTTGGGCAGATATGACACAAAAATTCCTTGCTAAATATTTTCCTCCTTCTAAAACTGCTAAATTAAGAAATGATATTACTTCATTTATGCAATTTGATGGAGAAACAATTTATGAAGCATGAGAAAGATTTAAAGAACTTTTAAGAAAATGTCCTCATCATGATTTACCAGATTGGTTAATTATACAAACATTTTATAATGGACTTATTGGATCACTTAGATCTATTATAGATGCTGCTGCTGCTGGTTCTTTAATGGCTAAGACATTTTAAGAAGCTTATAATTTAATTGAAGAAATGGCTATTAATAATTTTTGATGGCCTTCTGAAAGGGTTAATCCTAAAAGAATGGCAAGTATTGAAGATAATAAAGTCTTTTCTATTTTATCTTCACAAGTGGCTGCGATATCTAAGAAATTAGATAATTTTGCTATTAACATATCACATGTAAGTAATGATAATTCTGCAAATATTGATGATTCTAAAACAATAGAAACTTTGCAAGCTATTGTTAGTAAAACTAATAACCCTTAATGTAATTATTATAATCCAGGTTGGAAAAATCACCCTAATTTTAATTGGAATAATTGACATCAACAATGGAGTAATAATCAAGTTAATCCCACCAAAAATTGGAATAATCAGGGAAATTCAAATTTTAGACCAACTTATCCTCCTGGTTTTAACAATCAGCAGATAAAGTTATCTGTAGAAGAATTGATCTTGTAACTAGATAATTAGCTACAAAGTCAAAACACTGCTATTCGTAATATTGAGAATCAGATGGGTCAAATTGCTAATTTTATTAATTACAGACCTCAAGGAACACTGCCTAGCAAAGTCATAATTAATCCAAAAGAATTTGGAAAAGATCATGAACAAGCAAAAGCTGTATAACTGAGAAGTGGAAAGGAATTAAAAGAGAAAATTCAGAATGAAATTGAAAAAGAGAGCGAAGTTGAAGAGATTGAAAAACCTAAAGATACTCTTTCTACAAGTAAAGATCATACTGTAATTCCTATTGAAGTGGAAGTTGAAAGACCACACCACCTTTTTCTCAAAGACTAAAACAGAAAAAGCTTGACCATCTTTTCTAAGTTCTTTGAGATTTTTAAGAAACTTACCATCAACATTCCTTTTGCTGAAGCTTTGGAACAAATGCCAAGCTATGCAAAATTTATGAAGGATATTTTAAGCAAGAAAAAGAAATTTGAAGCTTAGGAAACTGTTGCATTAAGTGAAGAATGTATTGCAATAATTCAGAAGAAATTACCTCAGAAACTTAAAGATCCTGGAAGTTTCACTATATCATGTGCTATTAAAGAAAAATTTTATGGAAAAGCCTTATGTGATTTAGGAGAAAGTATTAATCTCATGTCATTTTCAATCTTTCGAAGGTTAGATTTAGGAGAGATTTCTCCCACCACTGTAACCCTTCAGTTAGTAGATCGATCTATCACTTATCCTAAAGGAGTTATAGAGGATGTTCTTGTTAAGGTGGATAAATTTATCTTTCCTGTGGATTTCATTTTACTGGATATAGAAGAAGATAAAGAAATATCTATTATTTTAGGGAGAACTTTTCTAGCTACAGGACGTGCTATGATTGATGTGCAAAAAGGAGAATTAACGATGAGAGTTAATGATCAAGAGATAACATTTAATATTCTGAAATCAATGAGGTATCCTGATAAAGAAAAATACTATCGGATGGATATTTTTTATTATATAATTGAAAAGCATTATCAAGAAAAATGTAAGGTCATTTCTGAAGAAAAAGACGATAAATCTATGATATATAATGAGTCATTAACTAAAGAAATTGAAGGAGTAAATGAAGAAAATTTTTCTGAAGAAACTTTAGACACAACTAAAAATGATATACTTTTACCCTCAATTAAAAAAGCCCTTGAACTGGAATTAAAAATGTTACCTGTACATTTAAAGTATACATTTCTTGGAAATTCATTAACTTCATCTGTAATTATATCTTCAGAACTAAGCAAAGATCAAGAATAAAAATTAATAGGAGTTCTGAAGAACTATAAGAAAGCTTTTGATTGGACTATTGCAGATATAAAATGAATAAGCCCTTCAATCTGTATGCATAGGATTTTAATGGAAGAAAATTGTAAACCCACTATTGAACCTCAAAGAAGATTGGACCCAATTATGAAAGAGGTTGTTAAAAAAGAGATTTTGAAATGGTTAGATGCTGGAATTATTTATCCTATTTCGGATATTCAATGGGTAAGTCCTATTCATTGTGTTCTGAAGAAAGGAGGAATAACTGTCATTGTTAATGATAAAAATGAATTAATTCCTACAAGACAAGTTACTGGATGGCGAATTTGCATTGATTATCAAAAATTAAACAACACCACTAGAAAGGATCATTTTCCTTTACCTTTCTTGGATCAGATGTAGGATAAACTAGTTGGACACTCATATTTCTATTTTTTGGATGGATATTCTGGTTATCATCAATTACCCGTTGCTCCTGAGGACCAAGAGAAAACAACATTTACAAGTCCTTATGGAACATTTGCCTTTAGAAGAATGTCTTTCGGTTTATGTAATGCACCCGCAAATTTTTAAACATGTATGATGTCAATATTCTGTGATTTAATTGATAAGGGAATTGAAGTATTTATGGAAGATTTTTCAGTTTTTGGAACTTCTTTTTATTCTTGCTTGGAAAATATAACGAAGGTTTTGAAAATATGTGAAGAAACAAGTTTGGTTCTAAACCTGGGAAAAATGTCAATTTTTGGTCACAGAAGGAATTGTACTTGGACATAAAATTTCACAAAAAGGTATGGAAGTTGATCAGGCCAAAGTGAAAATTATTGCTGAACTTCAACCACCTACTACCGTTACTGATGTGAGAAGTTTTCTGGGTCATGCTCGATTTTATAGATGATATATAAAGGATTTTTCTAAAATTGGTAAACCTCTTTGCCATTTATTAGAAAAAGAAGCTAAATTCGAACTTAATGAAGATTGTCTGAATGCGTTCAATATTTTAAAATAAAAATTAACCACTGCACCTGATTGAAGAAAACATTTTGAATTAATGTGTGATGCAAGTGATTATGCAATTGGAGCTGTATTGGGACAAAAATATGAGAAAATTTTCAAAGTTATATATTATACTAGCAAAACACTAAATGAAACCAAATAAATTTCACTACTACAGAAAAAGAGCTTTTATCAATAGTATATGCCTTTGATAAATTTAGACCATATCTTCTTGGGACAAAATGTATCGTACATACTGATCATTCTGCTATTAAGTTTTTAATGTCTAAAAAGGATGCTAAACCTAGATTGATCAGATGGGTTTTACTTTTACAAGAATTTAATTTTCAATTAGTGGACAGAAAAGAAACTGACAACCAAATTATTAATCATTTGTCAAGAATCAAAAATAATAGTGAGAAGATTTATGAAGAAAATATAAATGAGAAATTCCCTGATGAACAGTTATATGTTATTTAAGGATTACAAATGCCTTGGTATGCTGATATAGTTAACTATTTGGTTAGCAATATTTTACCATATGGGTTGAATAACAAATATATTAATAAATTCAAGAATGATTGTAAATCATATATTTGGGAAGATCCTCATTTATTTAAAATAGGAAGAGATTCTGTGGTTCAAAGATTTGTACCTTATGAAGAAACTTTTGCAATTATTCAAAAATATCACGATTCTGAATTTGGAGGACACTTTAGAGTGGATAAAACTGCGTTTAAAATTTTAAATTCCAGATTTTATTGGCCTATATTATTCAAAGATGTTGGACATTATGTGAAAACTTGTGATCGATGTCAAAGAATGAGAAATATATCCAGAAAAGATGAAATGCCTTTAAACTATATATTAGAAATTGAAATTTTTGATGTATGGGGTTTAGACTTTATGAGACCTTTTGTACCATCATCTGGAAAGATTTATATTTTTTAAACAGTTGATTATGTTTCAAAGTGGATGAAGCTGTAGCTTTACCTAACTGTGATTCCAAAAGTGTTTTGAAATTTTTAAATTAGATGATTTTTACAAAATTTGGAATGCCCAGGGTAATTATCACAGATGGGGAAGTCATTTTAAAAATTTAACAATTTAATCGTTACTAGAAAAATTGAAAATTAAACATAGAATTGCAACTGTTATCACCAGCAAACAAGTGGAATGACTGAAGTATTAAACAGAGAAATAAAAAGTATATTAGAAAAGACTGTTAATCCTAAAAGAACTGACTGGGCTAATAGACTTGATTCTGCATTATGGGCTTATAGAACAACTTATAAGACACCTATCGGAATGTCACCTTATCAGTTAATTTATAGTAAACATTATCACTTACCTGTTGAACTGGAACATAAAGCTTACTGGGTGATAAAGGAGTTCAATTGCGATTTGAATGCTGCAGGAGAAAAACGATTATTACAACTGAATGAAATGGAAGAGATAAGAAATGATTCCTATGAAAATGCAAAGATTTATAAGGAAAGAATGAAGAAATTTCATGAAAAAAAGATTTCAAGGAAAATATTTGAGCCTGGACAAGAAGTGTTATTATTTAATGCTCGTTTAAAACTTTTTTCCTGGAAAATTAAGATCTAAATGGATGGGACCATTTATAATTGAGAAAGTATACCCTTATGGAGCTGTGGATATTAAAGATCCTAAAACTGAAAAAATATTTAAAGTTAACGGATTAAGACTGAAGCCTTATATGGGAGAAATGAAACCAAATTACAAAGAGGCTTACAAACTGAGTCTACCCGATTAATTCAATTGATTAGGTCGGGCTGACAACATTAAACCAAACGCTTTGTGGGAGGCAACTCATATATTATCATTATGATTGTTTATGATTTGAATTTATCTTAATCGTTGTTTGTTTTTTGATCACACCCTTTTGATAGACTTATTTTTAAGACCGAAACTTTGTGAAATTTGACGATAGGCGACACGGAGTCGAACGTGGTTCCGGCGCCTAGGCGCCAAAAGTCGGCGCCTAAGCGCCAGAGTAACCATTGGTATCGATAGTCCGGTGCCTAGGTGCTAGATTCTAGTGCCTAAGCGCCACAGTTACAGATCGTAGAAAAACTGAAAAACTTCAGTTTTTCACACGAAATCTCTTTATAAATTGCCCAACCATCGTCTCCAATCCCTAAGAAACCCAATTTTCGACCAGAGCAATCCATTTTGGAGGAGTTAAGAGGAGTTTGGAAACAATGGATAGAGGAAATCATGGAAATGAGGTAAGAGACAAATCCCCCAAAGATCCTCAACCTTATTTTAATGGTTTTATTGCAGTTAGTATGGAGAGGTTATTTAGTCGTTTGGAAAAGATTGAAGTGAAACTTCAAAGCATTGGGAATCGTTTGCACGAGATGTATCATCAAATTGAACATTTGGAATGCCAAACAAAACTTCAATTTGATCATATGGCAGCCTATCAAGATGCTCAAGTAGCAATGTATGCGAAGAACAAGTGGATTGATGAAAAGACGGCTTTGGAATTTCTAAGGGCGTTGGTTTTCTATCTCGGTGGTCCTAGCGAACTTCATTGCGAAAGAGATAGAAATTGAAGTTCGGTGTTAAATTGATCTTTTATGTGTTCTAGGTGTGATTAAGTTAAGTTCTAATGAGTCGAATATCGAGTTTGTGTGTTTGCTTAATTTTTCAATGTGTGTTCTTGGATTGAGAATTTGCTTTGAATTTATGTTGTTTGTGCTGTTTATAGAATGATGAACCTTGTTATAGTCATATTCTAGAATTTACTAAGCTTGGAATAAAAAATTATGAATTGGAATTGAAGAGTTTGGTTAAATATTGTGTTTGAAATTTGGATCAAAGTTATCATTTTAATTGATTTTGGAAATGTTTGGAAGATAAAAATTGGATTAATAATCTCATGTGAATAATTAGAAGTCAAATTTGATAAGTTTTGGTGGAAAATATAATTTTTAAATCAAATTTTATGAAAGGCAAGTCTGGCGCCTAGGCGCTGGTTCGGCCTAAACTCGAAACATCATCTTCTTAAACCCCCCCCCACGTCATTTTTGACGCCTAAGCCTCCCGTTCTTCCTGTTTTCAAGAAAAATCGACCTTAGAGATCCCATTTGAGGCCAGATTTTCGAGTTTTTAAGCTTAAAATAACTCGATTTCTTCATCCCAAGGTCAGATCTACATTCTAACCAATTATTTTTTATTTTCACCATGGATTTTGCTCTCTTTGAAGAGAACCAAAATTTTGAGAAAATTTTGATTTTTAGAGTTAAATCCATGGATTTTTAAGCTCTTTCAAGTTTGAAAAGCTTAAATTAGTTTATTTCCTTTGATGCTATAATTAATTTTGCATTTTTATTTCACGTTTAGATGACACCTAAATCTAAGCGAGGAAAGGAATGAGAAAATTTTGATCGTAACAAGTTTGTCACTGCCGTGGCACATTTTCGGTACAACGATTTTTCTACGAAAAGAAAGTTTATCTCAGAACAAAGTTTTTACAATCCTGGAGGAAGGCTTAAAGATACAATCATTGCACTCAACTGGCAACCATTCTGTTATTTCACTGTTGTTGCTGTTATCCCTGCCGTCGGGGAGTTTTATGCAAATTTCATCGATGCTGAAGAGTATGAGATCTTCGTAAGAGGAGTTGGAGTAGGATTTACTCTAGAGCGAATCAACATTTTCTACGGCCTGCCACCGAACATAGAGTGCTATTACTCTGGTTATCTCCATCTGAGGGAGATTTAGAGATGATTATTGCTTACTTGACTGATGGTACTGGAGCTTGGATGATCCGGAATGAAAAACGGGTAAATTTTTCATCTTCTAAGCTTAATGGTGTTTCAAAGGCATGACATTACTTTATTTCTGCTTACCTCCTTCCATCTAATCATTTGAGTGAGGTTACTAAGGACAGAGCTACCTCAACTACTGCATACAGGAGAGGAAGTCGATTGATGTTAGGAGTATCATTTACTATTCTGTAGAGGCCACTGCTCGTTCTAGCACTTCTGTTGAACTTGGATTTCCATCTTTGATTTATTATCTGTGTGAAAGTGCTAAAGTTGTTGCTAATCTTTCTGAGGAAAAGCTCAAGTCTACAAATAATATTGGAAGAGAAAGAGTCAGTATCTATGATCAACTTCGAGGTGAGAGTTCCACCGCACCTTCTAGTTCATTACCTACTACTGGTAGACCTTCTACTTCTAGACCTTCTACTTCTATTGCTGAGCCACCATCTAGTTTCTGGGAATCCATGCATGATAAATTTATGGAGCAACAGAATGAGTTATTTTTAACTCATTGTAGAGTAGATACGATCGATAAGAAGATCGATCATATTTCTGAATACACCCAAAGGAAGAGTGATTATGATGCTGAGTATTCTGAGTCTCTTGTTAGATTCCTGAAGGGTGATCATGATGTTAAGTTCCCTATCTGTCCTAGATTCTTACCTTATGTTGATCCGAAGGATGTAGAATTTTCTTTTAGTGACGACGACAACGAGGCTACAGATAGTGATTAGTAGTTTGATTTACCTCCTGAGATGTGTTGATTCTGTTTTTAGTTTATTTCTACTATGTCAGTACTGATGAGTCTGATTTATTGTTATTTGTTAGTATTGATTTGTTTAATTAACTTTGTGTGGACTTTTGATGTTTACACTGTTTTAGATCATCTTATGTGTTATGTATTAAAGACTGAAGTATGGATGAATTTTTATTTCTATGATAAATGTTTGTTTCTATTTCGACCTACTTGTTTAGTATTCCCGAATAGTTAGTAATGTTGCATGTTTTAAATAATATATATATATATATATATATATATATATATATATATATATATATATATTGTAGAAATTAACTCTTGCTCCGCAAACTTTTCTATATATATGCTTAATCATTTCTGTTATATATATATTAAAGCATGTGTAGAAGTAGAAAATGAGTTTTTCCTTACTACATCATCATTGTGCCTAGATAAATTCCTGTTTATTTCTTTCTCTCATGCTTTAGAAAGTTTTATTATTCATTTTTATACTAAAGCTGAAGTTTGGGGGAAGGGAAAAATCTTTGAAATTTAAGTATTATTTGTCCTTAATGAGCTAATATTTTCTTTAAAAATATTAACATAACATAAGAAATGAAAAATCTATTTAAGATTACTTAAATTTTTGAATTTATAAATAATTTAGTAAACTTAACAAAAATTTCAATAATTTTGATTGATTTTAAGAATAGAATTATTTAACATAAAGAATAATAAGATTAAGAATTTTTCTATTTATAGTAAAGAGAATTGTATTTTAGAAATACTAATGAATCAAGATTATTACTTGAAAAAGAAAAGATTGAAATAATTTTTGAAAAATACTTATTAAAAATGTCATATTTATTAAGTAAAAAAGTATAAGTTTTTAAATATAAGTTAAGGATAGTGAAGTTCAAAATCATTAACAGGCTATCCAAAAATAGTAATCCTCACAAATAAAAAAAATGGAGGATTGAAAAATATCCTAAAAAAATAAGAGAAAAAAAAGAAAGAAAAGAGCAAAGAAATGTGAGGAGAAGCTTGAGGAAATGCCTAATTAAAAATTGGCTCCACTTGAATTATCTTATAAGAAGAAAACTAATTACATTTTTAACTTAATTTTAATGTACAAGCATTTTTACTAGAAAAATGTTTCATGAAACGCCTTTTCTTGTAAATATTCTTTGTGACCTTAATATAATAAATTACAATTATTCTTGAAATAAATGAAAAATTGGAAGTTTTATGATTTGGTAGTTAAGTATTCTTTAAATTCTTAAAATTAACCTTAATTATTGAAATTTGGTTGATGATTTGCTAAAGCTTTTATAAAACCAAAAATTAAAAGAAATCTTAAATATTTAAACTTCATTCTTGATGTTATATATTTTATGTAATTAAAAGGGTGGACAAGTAATGTTTAATTTTAGGGGAATTTAATCCACTTAAAAAATACCTACTTTTATGTCTTATTTATACTTCAATTCTTAAGGATATTATGCTTTAATGAAAGGTATTTTTATGTTTTTGGATGTATGTGATAAAAAAAAGAGTTTAAGAAGGAAAGAGGAGCAAAAAGAAGCAAAAGTAAAGCTAAAAAGCAAAGTTGCCAAAATTTTAGGTCTGGCGCCAGAATCCGGTGCCTAAGCGCCAATTAGATACTGAAGCAGATAAGATTTTTAACGACTTTGGGCAGTTATTTTGACGGTGTTAAGCGGTTATCAGACCTTCTAGAGGACTAAAAGTTACTTCTAATATATAGGACATGTGATACAATGCATCTGGACATGGGAAAACAGTTTTAATCACGAAGAGGTGCGATCCAAAGTGAAGAGGTGTGAAGACTTGGTCACGGACTCCAACGCCTAGGCCCCAGATTCTGGTGCCTAGGCACGATAGTTACCTTCTAGAAGATACATTATATTTGGACAAATTTTGAAGAGGTGCCTTATGCGACCCCTGGTCAAATTCGGAGCTCTATAAATAGGAGTCGATTTTACAGAAAAAGTGCACCCTATAGCCCTAACTAGCCCCTTCTATCACCATATACCCCCCCACACATTCTTTAGTCCCCCTCTACCATCCAAACATTTTAGGGAGCCACTTTCTTTTACATTTAGTGAGTTTATTTTGAGTATTACTACTCAATTCCTTGAGTAGTAAGTGTGAGTTTTAAAGTATTGTTGCTGTTGAAGTCTTGTACCTTGCATTGGAGTCAATAGGAGTCAGCAGATCATTTGAAGGAACATTCCAGATAAGTATTTGTTACTTGGTTCAAAGTTTTATAAATATATTTTTTTGTGTGAAATCAATGTGTTCTGAGTAGTTAGTTTTCTTTCTCCTTTCAACTATGAAAAGATAATAAGATAATAAGATAATTAAATTTTGTTGGAGAATTTAACTTAAAATATTTATAAAAATTATGATGATATTAATACCTGATTTTAATTTACTTTTTAAACTGGTCATTTAAATTGTTAAAACCTGTTGAAGAATTCTGAGGCCTATCCGGAGATGATTTTTTAACTCGTAGATATCACATGAATCCTTGGGTAATCGAAGGCTTTATGCGGGTTATTCAAGGTGAAGTGCAAATAAATAGGAAGATATTATTTATTGGGTGTAGAATTGATTAGTTTTTAGAGTGACAGACTAAATTCTAATAATTTGGTCTATAGAAAGGGAACGGGTCACTGGTAGGGTCGACCATAGCCACCCTTAGACATCTAGTAGTGTGAGCCTAGATTAACCCATTCTACTAATAAAACATCCTGAACTGATCAATAGATTAGCCAATGTTCTTTATACTATCGAGCGAAGGTAAATAATAGGAATTCTTCTATTTGGCACAATACCATAATCTAAGTTCTCCACAAATGATAATTATTCTAAAAATCTTGGATTAGTTGAAAAGGAGAAAGTTGTTTTATTTATACCTACATTAATGTTTACTTTATTACTGCTTACTTACATTTAGTAGAAATTTTATTAAATTTAAAATCTGAATTTTGAAAAGAAATAAAAATAATAATTACTTTTAATTTGAAAATCTAAATTACTTCTTAAATTTTTCTCGTAATCTTCACTGTGGCATCGATAACCAGGACTCCAATTGAGCCCTGTATTACTTGAAATGATACTTATACTTGCATTTGATATTGTGACTTTTAAAAAAATTATTATAAATATTTAAATATAAATTCATAAATTCTTACATAAGTAAAAGTCAGGTAGCATCACTCTAGGCATTTCATATCTTGCGAAAATATTTTTCATTAATAACCTTGAAACACTTCTAGCATCACACTTAGGTAAAGCTATTACATCAATCCATATTGATACATAATCAATAGCAGTTAATATATATAAATTCCCAAATGAAGGTATAAATGGTCCCATAAAATCTAGTCCCCAAGCATCAAAAATCTCAACTTCCAAAGTAAAATTTAGAGGCATCTCATTTTTTCTAGAAATATTGCCTATTCTCTGACATCGATGACAGGTTTGATAAATTTATAAATATCTCTAAAAATAGTAGACCAATAAAATCCATATATTAAAATCTTATGTGATGTCCTATCAATTCTGAAATGTCCTCCAAATTCAAAATCATGACATCCTCGAATAATTTGTTTAGTTTCTTCATAAGGCACACATCTTCTAATAATAAGATCTTTATAATGCTGATACAGATAAGGATCGTCCCAAAAATAAAATTTAGCATCATTTTTAAATTTCTTCCGTTGTTGCATTGTTAATTTCAGCGGTAAAATGTTACTAACTATGTAGTTTACAATATCGGCTTGCCACGGTATATTTCCTTCTGTAATATTATACAGCTGCTCATCAGGGAAATTTTTTATTATTTCCTTTTCAAAATCAGCTAATTTAGGTTGTTCAAGACTAGATAAATGATTAGTTATTTGATTATTAACTGACCGTGACTTTATATTAAGCAAGAATTTATGAAGTTGAAGTTATATATTTATAATGATTTAGTAATGTCACAAATTCAACGCAAGTATATGTATCATATCAAGTAATACAGGGCTCTAATGGAGTCCTGGTTATCGATCCCACAAGGAGGTGAACGTTCTTTAAATCAGATAATATAGCACTAAAATCCAATACCCAATGTAACAATTACTTAAGTGTACTACCACTAGTTAATGCAATATATAATAAAGGTACTACAATTACTTCTAATTACTGAACTATATTAACTAACAAACACACTAATTTATGTGATTTATAAGTTACTTCTATATGAAAAGTGTCTTTCTTACTGCATAAAGATTATTATGTGTGGATGATGAAGAATGGTAATTATTTGTGTTGTGCCAAACAGGAGCATATTTGCTTCTTTACATTTTAAAAGAGTACCTCCTCTTCCAAGCAAGTAAAGAACATTGTCATATCTGAAGTTTAGTTACTAAATCTAAGGCTAGGCTGGGAAGATACCGGTTCTCACTTCGGAGCTCCCACTCACCCTTCACCCGAAGGCTAACCATAGGCTTTAGTTACCAATCTTAAGACCAAATTGGGGATCCCGTTCTGTCACCATGAAACCTCCAATTTGAAGTCCATAAAAACTCATTTCCCTATTTATTTGCACTTAATCCCCATTAACTACGCAATTCATTCACAGAAATTAAATGGTTTCTTCATTCTTGTTGTAGAACATTCAATTCTTTTGGAATTAATGTTCCTCAACATGTTTTAAAAATTCAATTGGTCGGATTGAAAAGTAAATTAAGTTCCAAATTAAAGAAACATAACAACTTTTATAACACTTAAAGGGCACATCATTTCCACATCATCACATCATAATTACTTCATGTAAGAAGAAAGGCAAGGGAGACTACACACTAACCATGGAGAAGATATAAAAACACATGGATTTTATATATAAAATAAGAGTCATAGAAACTACAATAGTATATACAACTTATCTCTTTCTCTTCCCCAAGCAAATTCCTTCAAAGTCCCCTTGATTCCTTTTCTCTTTCTTGCACCACTTGATTCTCTCCTTGGAACAAAAATGAAGAAGCAATCTCTTACTTTACTCCCTCTTCTCCCCTCCTTAGAGAAGAATCTCTCTTAAAATCTCAAACCCTAACTCTCTCTCACACTTTCCTCACACTCTCTACAGCAATTCTCTTCTCTTCCTCCTCTCTATTTTCATCTTGGACACTTAATTTAATGTTAGGAACGAATTCCCCAAGAGTTTAATCAAGCACCTCTTCAAAAATCCACCAAAACTTTTGAATTCGAAGTGAACCGACATAGGGCGCCGGCGGCGCCCTATCGTGCCAATTAATTCTGGAGTCTCTGGACTAGGGCGCCGGCAGCGCCAGAGCTGTTTTCCTCCAAATTGCTCCATTTTGCTCCAAATTTGTTCCTTTTTGCATCTTTTCGCTCCAATCACCTATAATCATCGTACCTGCAACAAATCATGAAAAATACATTCCTTTAAAGTGCAATATTACCAAAAATAGGTAAAAACATATAGCTAAAAGAGTATATATTTTTGGTGCATCATTAACCCATTTTTTATTGACGATTTCATAATCAAATTCTTGTATTAAAATTATTCATCGAATTAATCTTGGTTTAGCATCATTTTTTTGCATCAAATATTTAATAGCAAAATGATCAGTATGCACTATACATTTGGCTCCAATTAAGTAAGATCTAAATTCTTCAAAGGCATAAACAATAGCTAATAATTTGAGTATCAGTAAGAGTTTTACTATCATGATATATAACTTTAAATAGTTTCTCGTCTCTTTGTCCTAAAACCACTCCAATAGCATAATTGCTCACATCGTACATTAAATCAAATGGTTTCTCCCAGTCAGGTGAAACTATTATAAGAGTAGCAATTAATTTTCCTTTAATAAATCGAAAGCTTTTAAGCATTCATCATTAAAATCAAACTTCTTATCTTTTTTCCAAAAGTTAGCATAGAGGCTTAGTTATTTTTGCAAAATCTTTAATATATCACCTATAGAATCCAACATGTCCCAAAAAGCTTCTTACCCCTCTCACAGTGGTTGGAGGTGGCAATTTTTCTATAATTTGAATCTTCGTAGGATCTACTTCCATGCCATATTCTGATATTTTATGCCCAAGAAAAACTCCTCATACAACCATAAATTGACACTTTTCCCAGTTTAGGACTAAATTTGTTCTTTCAGATACCTCTAAAACATTTTTGAAGTTCCATAGGCATGTTTCAAATGAATCTCTAAATAATGAGAAATCATCCATAAACACTTATATTCCATAATCTATTAATTTGCTAAAAATGGACATCATACATCTTTGAAATGTTGTAGGTGCATTACATAATCCAAAGGGAATCCTTCTAAAAGCAAAAGTTCTGTAAGGGCTAGTAAATGTAATCTTCTCTTGATCCTCAGGAGCAATAGGTATTTGGTGATAACCGTTATATTCATCCGAAAAGCAATAATACTTGTGTGCAGCAAGTTTGTCTAATATTTGGTCTAAAAAAGGTAAAGGGAAATGATCTTTTCTGGTGGCAGCATTTAATTTTCTATAATCAATGCATATTCGCCATGCAGTAACTTGTCTTGTCGGTATGATTCCATTTTGTTCATTTACATCAACAGTCACTCCTCCTTTCTTAGGAACACATAGAATTGGAAATACCCAAACACTATCAGAAATGAGATATATAATTCCAGCATCTAACCACTTTAAAAACTTTTTTTTAACCACTTCTTTCATCATTCGGTTCAGTCTCCTTTGTGGATCAACTCTAGGTATGTGTTGTTCATCCAACAGAATTCTTTGCATACAGATCGAAGGACTGATTCCTTTAATATCTGCTAAGGACCAACCAAAAGCCATTTTGTATCTTTTAAGGTATCTAGTAATTTTTTTTCTTGATATTCATTTAAATCCAAAGATATAATGACTGAAAAAAGTAGATGATTCTCCTAAAAACATATACTTCAAATGATTAAGGAGAATTTTCATGTCAAGTTAAGGAGGTTTTATGATAGATGGAATTATACTTTTATTTCCACTTTCCATATTATCCAATCTTTAAAATCTTTCCTGAACAAATTCTAACTCTTCATTCTTCATATCATCCAAATCATCTTCACTTTCACTTTCATCCTCACATTCCAAATTCTCTTCAGACACTTCTTTAAAATGATCATCTCTCAAATAATCGCAGATTTCTATTTGAAAGCTCTCATCATCCTTTTCAGAGATTTCAGAATATTGAAAGTTACCTCTTGATCATTAACTCTTATAGTTAATTCTCCTTTTGAACATCGATCATAGCTCTCCCAGTAGCAAGGAATGGTCTTCCCAAATTAATTGAAATTTCTTTATCTTCCTCCATATATAATACAATAAAGTCAAAGATCCACTAGAAATTTGATAGCTTTTTACTATCCATTTCATATCTATTGTTGATGATATTACACTTTAAAGGAAGGTATTTTTCATGATTTTATGCAGGTACAATGATTTTAGGCCTTTGGAGCAAAAGGAAGAAAAAAGGAGCAAATTTGGAGAAAAAAGGGACAAAAGTGCATTTTATTAAACTAACGCCGAATGGCGCTGTCAGCAGCGCTGGACTGCGCTAATTTACAGAGAGTTGCGACCGTTTTAGCTGAATAATGCTTAGAACGAAGCCCTATTTAGCGCCGTAAAATGCCTTATCCTGATTTTGAACTAGATTCAATGTATTTGGCCAAATTTTGAAGGGTTGCTTTAAGAAACTCTTAGAAATTCAGTTTTGGCCGAATTTAAACACTTTTGGAGCCAAGTTTAGAGAGGGGGGAAGAAGACAATAGAAGAGTTTAGGTTTAGAGAGAGTTTCTTTTCATTTTGTGTAGGAAATTAGGTTTGTGTTTTATCTTCTAAGGAGTGTGAGAGGAGAAGGAAAGTGAGAGATTTCTTCTTCCTTACTTATCTATAGAGAGAATTGTATGTTGTTGTGAAGAAAGAAGAGGAGTCAAAGGAATTCCTTGAGATTCGCTTGGGGAAGAGTTTGAGATAAGTTGTCATTACTTTACTCTATTTGTTTGACGTTGTTTTTATATATAAAATCCATGTTTTGTCATCTTTTATTCATGGTTCTTGAGAAGATTTCTTTGTCTTTCTCCTTTCATGTGATGTGTTGATGTTCTCATATAGAAATGATGTGCCGATTTATTATGGAGAATTTGTGATGACCTTTTCACCTCGAAGAATGATTTTGATGATATGAAGAATGAAAAGTTGGAATTTATTTAGGAAAATTTTGAAAGATTGGATACTATGGAAAATGAAGATAAAAGTTTGTAATTAAACCCCCTGAACTTGAGCTGAAAATTCTCCCTAATAATCTAAAGTATATGTTTTTAGAAGAATCATCTACTTTACCAATCATTGTATCGTCGGATTTAAATGAATATCAAGAACAAAAATTATTGGACACCTTAAAAAGATACAAAAAGGCTTTCGGTTGGTCAATAACTGATATTAAAGGAATCAGTTCATCAATTTATATGCACAAAATTTTGTTGGATGAGCAACACAAACCTAGAGTTGATCCACAAAGGAGACTGAACCCAAAAATGAAAGAAGTGATTAAAAAAGAGATTTTAAAGTGGTTAGATGCTGGAATTATATATCATATTTCTAATAGTATTTAGGTAAGCCCAATTCATTGTGTTCCTAAGAAAGGAGGAGTAACTGTAGATGTAAATGATCGAAATGAAATTATACCGATAAGACAAGTCACTGGTTGACGAATATGTATTGATTATAGAAAAATAAACGTCGCCACCAGAAAAGATCACCTTCATTTACCATTTTTAGACCAAATGCTAAACAGACTTGCTAGACACAAGTAATATTGCTTTTTTGGATGGATATATTGGTTATCACCAAATACCTATTGCTCCTGAGGATAAAGAGAAGACTACATTTACTAGCCCTTATGGAACTTTTGCATTAAGAGGATGCCCTTTGGATTATGTAATGCACCTACAACATTTCAAAGATGTATGGTGTCCAAATTTAGAAAATTAATTGATGATGGAATAGAAGTGTTTATGGATGATTTCTTAGTATTTGGAGATTCATTTGATGCGTTCCTATGCAACTTAGAAAAATTTTTGAGGTATGCGAAAGAATAAATTTAGTCCTAAACTGAGAAAAGTGTCAATTTATGGTTGTAAGAGGAATTGTGTTTGGGCATAAAATATCTAAATATGGCATGGAAGTAGATCCCGCAAAGATTCAAATTATAGAAAAATTACCACCTCCAACAACTGTGAGAGGGGTAAGAAGCTTTTTGGGACATGTAGGATTCTACAGGCAATTTATTAAAGACTTTTCTAAAATTACTAAGCCTTTATTCCAACTTCTAGAAAAAGATAGGAAGTTTGATTTTAATGATGAATGCTTAAAATCTTTCGATCTATTAAAGGAAAAATTAACTGTTGCACCTATAATGGTTTCACCTGACTGGGAGAAACCATTTGAATTAATGTGTGATGCTAGTAATTATGCTATTGGAGTTGTTTTATGGCAAAGACATGACAAAATTTTTAAAGTTATATGCTACGCTAGTAAGACTCTTACTGATGCTCAAACTAATTACACTACTACTGAAAGGGAGTTATTAGAGATTGTTTATACCTTTGAAAAATTTAGATCTTACTTAATTGTAGCTAAATTTATAGTGCATACTGGTCATTCTGCTATTAAATATTTAATGCAAAAGAAAGACGTAAAACCAAGACTGATTCGATGGATGCTTTTAATGCAAGAATTTGATTTTGAGATCCTTAGTAGAAAAGGGGTCGATAATCAAATAGTTGATCATTTATCTAGACTTGAACAACCTAATTTGGATGACTTTGAGAAGGAAAGTACAGAAACTTTTCATGATGAGCAATTATATAATATTATTGAAGGAAATTTACCATGGTATGCTGATATTGTGAACTACATCATTAGTAATATTTTACCACTTGACTTAACAAAGCAACAATATGCATTATGCTAAATTTTATTTCTGGGACGATCCTTATCTGTACAAGCATTGTAAAGATCTTATTATTAGGATATGTGTGACTTATGATGAAATTGAAAGAATTATTCGAGAATGTCATGATTCTGAATTTGGAGGATATTTTAAAATTAATATAACTGTAAATAAGATTTTGCAATCTGGATTTTATTGGCCTACACTTTTCAAAGATATTTATAGATTTATCAAAAATTGTGATCGATGTCAGAGAATAGGCAATATATCCAGAAGAAATGAAATGCCTTTTAATTTTACTTTAGAAGTTGAAATTTTTTATGCATGGGGATTAGATTTTATGGGACCATTTATACCTTCATTTGGAAATATATATATATATATACTAATTGGTGTTAATTATGTCTCAAAATGGATTGAGGCAACATCTTTACCTAGGTGTGATGCTAGAAGAGTTTCAAGGTTTTTGATGAAAAATATTTTCACAAGATATGGAATGCCTAGAGTTATCATCACTGATGGAGGATCCCATTTTAAGAATAATCTGATTCAGAGATTAGTGGAAAAATATAATATCATGCATATATTCTCTACAGCTTATCATCCCCAAACCAATGGTTTAGCAGAGGTATCTAATTGTGAAATTACACGAATTTTGGTGAAAGTCATTATTCCTGAGAAATTGGATTGGTCTGCTAGATTAGATACTGCTTTATGGGCCTACAGAACTGCTTATAATACTCTTATAGGAATGTCCCCTTACAAATTAATCTTTGGAAAAATCTGTCACTTGCCAGTTGAGTTAGAATATAAAGCATATTGGGCAATAAAGAAATTGAATTTTAATTTGAAAGATGATGGTGAGAAAAGACTTTGCAATTGAATAAGTTGGAAGAAATCAGAAATGAATAATATGATAATGATAGAATATACAAGGAGAGAAGAAAATTTTGGATGGGTTGTTAAAAAGGAATTTGAACTAGGATAAAAAGTTTTATGATACAACACAAGAAAGAAATTATTTCCTGGAAAACTGAAATCTTGATTGATAGGACCTTTCACTGTCGTAAAAATCTATCAATTTGGAGTTGTGAGTATTGAAGACGCTAAATCTGGAAGAATATTCAAAGTTAATGGACAAAGATTAAAACCAAAATTTTAAGGCAGTAGACCTAATTTTAAAAAGGTTTTAATGTTGGATCAACATGAATAACTGAAACTTACGTCGGGTTGATGATGTTAAACCAAGCGCTTTGTGGGAGGCAGCCCACAGTTATGGAGTGCTTTCTATGTTTGATGTATTATTTGTGTTTGTTTATTACTTAATTAAGTCTTATTCTTCCTTAAATGTCATTAACAACATTTAAGAAATTAATTGAATCAAAATTTGGAAAGAATTTGAATGAACTGAAGTTTGGCAAAATTTGAACTAGCGCCGAACAGCACTATTACCAGTGCCGAACAGCGCTGCTATTCAAAAAATCGTTTCTCGTCTTTAAATTCGTGTTTTGGCGGTTCTAGGTGGTAAATCCTTCATTAGAACTCCCAAAAACTGCCCCTAGACGCAGGAACTACCCAAGGAACAAAGACAAAGATCCAAATTCTTGTTCAAATGGATCCCGACTCGATGGAAACTTCAAGATTTAAGTTTTCAACCGTATAAAGTTCATCAGTTTCAAGGTGCAACATCTATTCAACAAAAATATCTGGAAAATGAGATTAATTAAGGAACGAGGCTTTATAATTCGAGGAATGAATTCTCCTACGACTAGAATTGATGAAATTATTATTCAGAGACGTTGGGAAGTCTTGTGTTATATTAACACTTCTGCAATTGTCCCGGTTGTGAAGGCGTTCTATGCAAATCTTCATGGAATCAACCAAGGATCAGTTTAAGTGTGAAGTAGGTTTGTTACATTTACTCCTGCAAAGATTAATGATTTATACATGATTGAGAATGTGTCAGTCTGCCACTATTCTAATTTTGCCCTGACGAAGGACAATATGAATGATATATACAAATATCTGATGGATGAAAGTGATGAATGAGAGATAAGAGATAACAGGTATATAAGTTTCTCGAGCACACTATTAAATCCTATATCGAAACACTTACATTATTTCATATGTGCAAAATTATTCCCGACTATGAAAATCAGTAAAGTAAGTAAGGAGTGTGCTATTCTGAACTACTGTATTCAAATGGGGATGCCTATTGATGTTGGGTCAATAATTGTCAAATTTATTTTGGGATTGATCGTTCAGAGATCTAAGTATGGGCTTGGACATTCTCCCACCATATTTCTCCTCTGCAGTAAATCACAAGTGCCATATGAGAACCGGGAAAGAGTACTTCTACCTTAGACTTATAGACACGGCAGAAGCATATTGTAACCAGGCGGTTGGTGAGATGAATGACATGAGAATCTTTGAAGATCAACCATCTCAGAGGTCAACACCTATTCTTCCTTACTTTCCTCAAAGTTCACAAATTATCTTGAAGAAAATTAAGAAATTAAAGAAGGAAGTCTATATGATTTCTTTGATCATCTGGATTGGAGAATGAAGGAGCACTTTCATCATTCTGGATATCTTGGAGGAAGTTTGAAGCGATTGATGAGAAGGAAAGGTTGGATTAAAGAGGAATCTACTAAAAAATTTTTGTTTCGTCCATTTTATAATCTATTTGATCATGCTCAATCAATTGGAGATCTTAGAATTGATGATAGTTCTGAGGAAAAATGAAGACTTGCTTATTGTATTTCTATATTTTTGAATTTGAACTGATTGCTTTGCTTTGCTTTGCTTTGTTTGGATGGTATATATGAACATGCTTTCTTGTTTAGTTTTCAGCGTTATTGTGTTGTGGTTGTGTTCGACACTGAATTTAAGATATATAGCTTGAAGATGTGTAATGTTTAGTGTTGTGTGTATGTGTTTGACACTTGAATTTTATATATGAAAGTGATGTTTTGTGTTGTTTGTGTTAAAAAATATCATTTTCCATGGCTTTGGGATGTTATTCAATGCTTAATTAGATTAATTAGAGGTCGGAGCGGGCTTGAAAAGATTGAAATTATAAAAGAAAGTCGGAAGCCAAGTTTTTTAACTGGCACAGAACGGCACTGTCACCAGTGTCAGACCACGCCAAAAGACAGAGAGTTTGGCCATTAGAGCAGAATAATGCGCTGAACGGCGGTGTCACTAGCCCCGGACAGCGCTCGACTGGGAAAAGGCCTGAAACTCTAAATTTTTGCGATTTAACCCTGGATCCACAATTTTTTCCCCAAACCATCATCTTCTACCTCCAGCCAAGGCCTATTTTAGCACCTAGGGCTTTTGAAACCCAAACCCCCATTTTGAAGTGGCTTACAAATTCTATTCCAGAGAGTCCAATGTAACTGATGTCTGGGACCAGACCATAGAAATTTATTAAAAGTTCTAGTCAGCAGGATTTAAGTGCTCTTTTTCATGGTAGTCATCTGTAAAAAATATGATAGAAAGGCTGAGAGGGCATGCTTAAATAGGGTGATCCTCCCACCATTAGAAAGGAATGAAATGGTCAAGTAGTTGGCTTGTTGATGAATTTTGGCCACCACATCTTCAAATTGAGTTTGCTTTTGTCGACCTTTAATTAGTGTAACCCCTAGATATTTGAGATTAGAACTGTTATAGCGGAAGCCTATGTACTCTCCTAGCCATTGTTTAATTGGAAGCTTGATGTTTTTAGGGAACCTCATCTGACATTTCAGTTTGTCAAGATGAAGACCTGAACAGGCTTGAAATATCTACAAGCAGTTGTAGATGAGTTTGAAGGCTGGTTTGGTAGCTTTGGTAATGATAATGATATCATCAGCATAGGCTAGATGATTAATATTCAGGGTGGATCTATGATTATAAATGGAATGGGGGGAATGCTGCAAAATTTGGTTAAGCAATCTGGAAAAACAATCAAAAGCCAGAATAAAGATGGTTGGAGATGGGGGGTCACCTTGTTTAATGCCTCTGGTAGCTTTGAAATAACCACAGCTCCTCCCATTGATGAGTAAGGATTAACCATTATTCTTTAGCCACCTCATGATCAACTGCATAAAGGAATTGCAGAACCCTCTAATCATTAATACCTCTTCAATGAAACCCCAGTGGATAGAATCATAAGCCTTTTGGATACCCAACTTAATAATAACACTGCCACCCCTACACTTTTTGTCCAGGTCTAACAGCAGCTCCTGGGCCAGCATTGCATTATCAACAATCCCTCTCCCTTGAATAAATGCTGGTTGATTATGGCTGATTATGTGATTTAGGTGGGGTTAAATCCTTTGGACTAAAATCTTGCAGATGATCTTTGGGATCACATTGATAAGGCTGATGGGCCTAAAAACAGACCATTTGGTGCACAGATCTTCTTTTAGAATGATAATAATTGTAAATGAGGTAAAATATTTAGGGGGATCCACCCCCAGGAAGAATTGCTGAATAGTTTTAAACACATCCTCACCAACAATATGCCATGTTGTTTTGTAAAAATCTATTGTATACCCATCTGGACCAGCCATCTTATTAATATCAATAGAATTGAGGGAAGCTTTGATATCAGGTTCTTGAGGAACAGCAGTTAACCCAAGATAGCCGGTGTAGTCCTTGTCAGCTTGAAACACATTTACCTTAATAGCTTTTCTGAACCAGGGAGGTCGAGAGAGAACTACTTGAAATGCTGCACATCACTGGCTGCAATGGACTCTGAAGATTTATGTTGTTGTCCAAAGGAATCCTGAATTCTATGAATAGTGTTGCACTTTCTTTTATATTTTATACAAGCATGATAATACTTGGAATTCCTGTCCCATTTACAGAATTTAATGTCAGCAGCTTTCTGAATGAGAAATTGCTCCTGATGTGCTATCGCAGTGAGGAGATCCTCATTGGCCACAAACAAATCAGCTGCCACATTATTATCAAGCATACAATGTTGTTCTAGTTGAGTGACTCTTTGTTCATCTTGAGTTACTTTAATACTAAGGTCTCCAAAAACAGACCAATTCTATTGTTTTAAATGCTTGCTTAACTTTTTCTACAAAATCCAGATTTTGTTCCAAGGATTGTCACATTGATAGCTTTTCCAAATAGATTCCACCTGAGCCAGGAAATCAGAATGAGAAGCCCAAACATTTAAATATCTAAAAGGAGAAGGACCTTTAGAGGCAGAATAAAAAATGGTAAGAAGTAGAGGCTTGTGATCAGAGCTTGTCATGGGGAGATGGTGAACAGTGGAGTTTAGAAATTCCTGTAACCAAAGATCATTCACTAACATTCTATCCAGCCTTTCCCAAATCCTACCTCTCCTCCAGGTATACTTGGGGCCAGAGAAACCAAGATCAAATAAAAGGGCAGACTGAATGTTATCACTAAATAAGTTCATTTTTTTAGGGTCAAGGCTTTTACCTCCAGTTTTTTCCCAAGGCGTTGCAATACTATTAAAATGACATCCCATAAGCCACTTAGTAGACATATTGGAACCAATGCTACACAGCTCTTGCCACAGAGTTCTCCTAGCATCATAAGTACACCCAGCATAAACAAAGGTTTCATGACCAATATGGCTAGCCACAGAAAGGGGAGATGTAAAAATTGAGGATGATCCATCATAACATTCCAAACACCTTCTTTTCTGCAAAACAACCATATCTTGCTGCAATTAGATTAGAAAGGGAAACCAGGGAATTTCCTTATAATATTTTCAATGTTTTTAGTAACCATAGGTTTAAGAATAACTAAGCACCAAAATTTATGCACCCTATTCAAAGACAATAACCTATTAAGAGACCTAGGGTGAGCCAATCCCTTCACATTCCAGCATAAAATATTAATCATAATTTGCTTTACCCCTCATCCTAGTTTTGGAGAGGGAGTTAAACCACACATTAGCTGGTCCACCCACATAAACCTCTTCCTGCAAATTCTTTAGCTCTAACAAACCTTTCTTTTTCTTCTTACTCTTCTCTTCATGCCAATCCCCCTCTAGTTCCTGCTGAATATGCTCCACTATACTATCATCTAAATAGAGTCCAGATGGGTGAGCTCCGGATGTATTTGGACTTCCTCCAATAAAGAACTTTTGGCAACTATAACTTCGGTTGGGCCTTCCTCAATATTCATAATTGGGGTTATATCAGGGTCTATAGCTACAACTGGCGTACCATTAGGATTGAGTAAATGATGAGCAACTATAAAGGCAGAATTTACTAGGGAGAGGTCAACCATGCCATCTGTCCAATCCTGGACAGATCTTTCTTCAGGAATTAAGACATTGCGAGAACTTCAGTTGGACCTTCCTCAATATTCATAATCGGGGTTATATCAGGGTCTATAGCTACAACTGGGGTACCACTAGGATTGAGTAAATGATGAGCAACTGTAAAGGCAGAATTTACAAGGGAGAGGTCAGCCATGCCATATGTCTAATCCTGGACAGATCTTTATCTAGGAATTGCCACTTCTACTGGAATTGAGACATTGTCAGGTATAATTACATCTCCTTCAGGCCTACTGGGAGGAAAGGGAGCAACATCCCCATTGAAAGTGACTTGAGGAAGATGAGTCCAAGATTGGAAGGAAGCAAAGTTCCATTATCTTCAGGCATAGGTTGAGTTGAGGATGAACCTTTTTGAGAGAGTTTAGGCCTCTTTTCAGGATGGAGCCTATAACAGTGTTCCAAAGGATGACCAAACATTCTGCAATGTGTGCAATAATATGTTTGGTATTTGAAAATCAATGGTTGCCAATAACCATTGTTGGTAGTCCCCAGCCACATTGACTCCATAGCAGGAAGGGTGATGTCTCTTTCTACTAAAATCTTAGCTATGTGAGGCCTAGTCACACCGTCCACCTTAAGGAGTTTGCCTAGCATATCACCAATATTAGAGAGAACTTCTAGGCTGTAAAATGGTATTTTAAGGTTGGGAAGCATATAGCAAACAGGGACAATAGGGTCTTCTTTGGAGGAGTCAAAGTCCAAAGTTCATTTCAATAGTTTCATGGGTTTGCCTTCAATCATTAGCACTTCTTTGGAAAAAATCTAAGGATAATCATCTTCCCTTGTTAATTGAATCATAATATGCTTGCCATCAAAAACACTAACCTTCCAACTGTCTGCTAGCTTAAAGTCATCAAAAGCTCTTCTAACCACATCCATCTTAGGGTGGCCAAACGGAAATTTCCCAACAAAAGTAAACTTGTAGGGTTCACACAGCTTCTCTATTTTGTGTCAGTGAAGATAAGAGCATGCTAACTTGCTTTTTTGGAACCTTTTCTGATAAATTAACAAACAACCTTACCAGCCATGGCATAATGGAATAACTGAGGGAAGACTAATCTGTCTCCTAAGGTGGAGCCACCTTCTGTTCTACCAGCAAGAATTTTAGCATAGGAGGCACGTCCCACAAAGTTGGGGTCAAATTTTGAGAGTTCATTCTCCATTACAGACCAACTAAAGCTTGAATAAAGGCAAAAAAGCGCAAAGAGCAAAACCAATGGAACAGTAGTCGCCTTCAAATTTCAAAAAGCAACAAACCCGGGAAGGACCAAAACACCAAGAACACAGCCTCAGTCCAAACACCAACGACCCCCACCTCCCTGAGCTGCCACCACCACGCCTGAGTCCGGCAGCACTCACCACAGCCGCCAGAGGGGCCATGGAAACCCTAATATATATATATATATATATATATATATATATATATATATATATATATATATATATATGATCTGTTGGAGGTTCTAGCCATACGCAATACAAACCCAAATAAGAAAACCTACGGATCCTCCACTCTGGCATTATATATTCACATATTATGTGTATATATTGGCTCAAATATATAAACATACATATATATGTTTTTAAAACACACATATATAGCTATACATACTTTATTAATATATGATCTATACTAGACAAATTCATGTATATTAAAATATAATCATATATATATATATATATATATATATATATATATATATATATATATATATATATATATATATATATATATAAACATAAACATACATATATACATTTTAAAACTATATTCACGCACATATATATTTTTAAAATATGCATATATATCTATAAAAGTTTCAATTATGATATTAATATAAAAGTAACTTTACATATATGCATATCTAACATATATAATTAACACATTCGTTCTCCATCTTGAAAGTTTAATTAAATTTGAAAAATATAATTGAAGGTTATTTAGTGCTTTTTAATTTAATTATATGATTAGGGTTATGTTATTTATGTTATTTAAATTATTAAATTACTCTTTGATTATTAATTTTTAAATTCAAATTATTAGTTAATGCTATAATGTTTACTGTTATTATTAAACAAAGGGCTTAATTAAAATATAAATTCATTAAGTAATTCATTACTTATTTTGTTAGTTAATTATGATATTAATTAGTTGATTAATATATTATTTCATTAATTTCAACTTATTAAATGGTTCATTTAATATATCTATATATCAATCAATAAAATATGATATTAAGTAAATTTTTTATGTATTTGATATATTAATGAAATTATTTTTTTAGTTAATTTAATTTAAAATTTTCATGGTTCGGTTAAAGTACTTCTAAATAATTAGAAAGGCATTTAATTTTAAAAAAAATTTAACTTACTATAAATTTAATGATTAATTAAGCGATAATTAGAACAGTTTAAGATGATTTAAAGTACATTTTAAACTTATATAATTTTCAGCCAAAGTTGTTTAAAAGGTAACTAATTAATTAATTAAGTTAATTAAGGTAATTTAAACTATGTTTAACTTATATAGGTTTCGGCCATATGAAAATAATCATATAAATTTTTCGTTAGTGAAAAATTAGTTGAGGCAACATGAAATTGCAAGGTGCTCCATGCAAGGCACACAAATGCCACTATTGAAAGCAGTCATTCATGCTCGATAACAAGCCTTACTCAGGCTAACGATCCCACATAGTACGCCTAGGGTTTAACGCTTATATGCACGGCGTAGTCGCCTCCTAGTTTGGCGATGTACGTGGGGAGCTTCACCTTCAGTTCTCCAAGAAGAAAACTCTCCTTGAAGTTGTGACATGGGCTAGCTACAAACCTTTACCCAGTTCACAACTCCTCATGGTTTTGCAAAATGAACTAGCGGCTAAGCTTTTCTCTTTTTACAAAATCTATACATCCAAACCTCTCGACCGATAGTTGTTGAAGGCCAAAGCAATGGGAGATTGAGACTCCAACCTTCTTGGATTTGGTCTAGGGTTTAGAACTAGAAATTGTTCAGCTGTAGAGAGGATTTGGCCACTCAAAAAATTCCTAATCCAAGGGCCTCCTCTCAAAAAATAACAGCCTGGCCCAATCGACTAGCGTCGGTCGCCGGCTCACCCCATGTGGATAGCCAAACCTACACGGTTATCAAAACTTACCCTAACGCAAGCTAAGAAGGAAGAAAACAAAGATTTGAGAGGTTATGCCATCGCAGTGGTTGCTCGATCCGACGAAGTCTTAGAAGAAGCTCTCTCAATGGTAGGAAAGAAGCCCATAATCTGGACCGGCGATGCTTCGGTGACGCTTTTTCGAGCTAATACAAATCTCTCCCTCAGATACATCTCGAGCTCCGAAAAAAACTCGTCTCCCAAATGACAAAACTCTCCTCGAGAAGGAGGCTTCAGTGAGGCAGCGCACCAGAAACTCTTCCACTTCCTCTATCGAAGATATAATGGCTAGGAGAGGAAATAGAGAGGAAGGAGGAGAAGAGAACCAAGAGAAAAGGAAGTGGAGCAAAAAGGTGGAAGCCAAGTCCAAAACTCCTGAAACTTCCTCACAGCTCTCTTGCAACTCTCTTACAACCCACCGATGAGGAATGCTTCATTCCATTGGAAATGAAACGCCTGAAAGCTTAGCCTACTCCTTCCAATTGACCAAAATGTCTCTAATAATATTCTAAAGTGAGGCTAAAAGAGGTATTTTATACCTCTTTTCCCAACCCCAAAGCAAATAATCAATAAGTCTGCAATTCCGGCTACATCGGAAGTCACAATGGAAAAAAAACGGTGACTTGAGATGTTACTGGCACCTAGGTGCCTGGACCCTAGCACCTAAGTGCAAGGTCTTGTGCCCAGGTGCTTCGCAGATGGTGCTTACTTCCCAAACTCTTCGGAAGAGGCTGCTTTTAAGCTGTATTTGTGCGCCTAAGTACCAAAAAATGGCGGATAGGTACCTATGTGCTAGAAACTGGCACTAGACTTCTAATAATACAATTTAAGAGTTTGGTAAGGCATTTTGATTGCTGAGGCACCAAGGTCGGTGCTAATGTGCCGATTTAGCCTCGAAACCCTGATTTTCACTCGGAACGCTCAAAGAAACATTGTATCCTTCCATAAGCTACAAAGAATCTATGAATGAAATGTAGCCCTATAACTTTAATATTAAGTATTTTCATCGGTCGTTCACCGGGGAAATCATTCTCAATGGTCCCTCTAAGCCAAGGCACGGGTAGGGTGTCTCAAAACTTAACTTTCTCTTACCATGTGTAGGAGGATTCTGTGACTTCCCATGGACATGAGATGCTCCTGATGAATGTACAACGACTTCTAAACATTAGAGTATGCAACGAGCACGTCTCGCATCTTGAATGAATTCATCTGTTGGTAGGTGTTCCCGGGTAAAGCTAAATCACCGCCAACATTAGCTCCTTGCTGTTAACAAGTGTTAGAGAGTCTTAGGTTGGGGTATTGAGCTATGGATGCTAAGGATGAATTGTATACATTGTGTTACGTGATTGGACAACCTAAAATTATGGCATCAAAAGATGATGTCAACACTCACCTCTTAGAGCTCCACCTGTTAGTCATACGATAGAGGCTCGTACCTTTAACATTAGGGCTATCGAGATCCCCATGGATGATGCAATTTATAGATTTCTGACTGGGGATCTCCGTACGTGTTGGGTCCACTACCTTCATGTCCAAGTAGACTTAAGGTCCTAGTAACTTGCAATGATGGTTCCATGGTACCCCAGCCTAGCTACCTCTACCTTTTAGGATTATTATACCCCTTTTATTTTGAAGCCCCTTTAAGCCCTGTCACTCCTTTGACTTTATTGGTATCGTCTCGATGGCCCGATGCTAACGAGCTGTGGCCCATTTAAGATACGAAGATTTTTATTCTGTGATTACGGCCCGGGCGTAGATGTATTGAGATATCATCATCAATATGATTTTTCTTATTTCGTGGACTCTGAGTACTGATATGCTACTACCAATTTAGGACGTAAGAGACTCACTCTGCCCATTGGCTTAGCAAAATCTTTGAAGCATCAAGGCTTTCCCACATGGAATAACCGCCTTTTGATGACTTTTTTTCCTCAAGTCAATGATAATACAAGCGAAACCTCTTTTATCGAGAGTATTCCTAGGTATCTGCTATGATGAAATTATCTAAAGGGATACATTCCTCTGAGAGACTATTGACCCTACAACAAATAAGTTCGTTTTGGTTCTCTGGTTATGGGTGGCTTATGTAAGGATTCTCTTTGTGGATGTTATGTTTTGAGGTATTTCTTTCAAATCTTATTTGGACGTATACACTCGAACCATCACACGAGGATACCCTGTCAGCCATTAGAAATTGTCAGTCACCAAAATAGAAATCATGTCGCTCGCTTTTAAAAATAGAATTTAATTTAATATATATATATAATTTTAAAATTAATATTTTAAATTAAAATTATAAAATCAAACTGATCTTCTATATACAATAGTTTAAATAAAAGAGCACAACATTGCAAGCTATACATCTACACTGAAGAATAGACATATTACTTAATGATGAGGCTCATTTAAATAAATTAAAGAAACTATGACATCCATTTAGTCTGCAAACCATTTATGTTGACCAATAAGTTCCCTTACCTAATATGAAAGATCAGATAAGGTTTATATTAAGTTGGGTTCTTAAAGTTTCCTATAAGAGCAAGTCCCTATAGTTAATTACATCATAAATTTCTAAAGTCACCTAAGAAAACTCTTGATTTAGATCAAGAAATATCATCTTCATGAACTCAAACATTTTAGGATTTTCAAGTTCGGATATAAGAAATATCAAGTGGGAAGGTGCAAATGGGAACACTTATTGTGGAATCTAAAGGAAGAAAGAGCTACAGGATGATGCGGCTCTTAAGGCGACCCCCGGTGACTTCCCAAGCTATCATATGGTTTTGCATCATTTTTTAAGAGATATTATTTAATTTTTCATGTGCCATTTTTATTATTTATTGCTTACATCTGTATGATACCAATCATACAAATAGCCTAGAAGATAGGAGGATTTACGTCATATCGAATGACAACCTCAGAATCCTAAGATGAGTTTGAGCTTATATTGCATAGTGTGTAAAGGCCTAAGAGATCAATTGAGGATTATGTCACACTAGGCAGACAACCTCGAAGTCCTATGGTTCATTGTTTATTTCTAAGGAAGGATTTGCTGTTGTAAACATGTTTTGTTGTTATGGGCTTGTTTGCTCTCTTGAAGATGTTCTTCTGCATGTCCTCGTCGTGCTGCCCACAGTGCATGCTCCAAGCTACTTATTATAGAGGGTTTTAAGTTTAGAACCATAAGGTTTAAGAGGTTCAAAGAAGTTTAAAGAGGTTTAAGGTGAATATGTCAGAATTGTTGTTGTTGTTGTTGTTGATTGTTGTTGTCATTTTAGATGTTTTATGAGGGAGGTTTAAGTTGATTAAGCGATATAGGTTAGGATCCCACAGTTCTCTTATACCGGCACAACTATTTTATTTGGATTCACTTAGTCCAAATAAATTTTTAAATTCATCTAGACCGAGGAAATCTCGTTAGCAGTCACAGGTTGCCTCCTCCGAGGGATTCTCGATCATCCAAAGAGGGTGTATTAAATTGAGTTCATTTTTGTCTTTGTTTTGAAAATGTTGTTTAATCTTCAAAATAAGTTTTTTTTGTCTTGAGTTTTGTTTTAAATGTAAATTTCATTTTTGGTTTTGTTTTTTGCATGCGAAGTGAAGTAAATTACAAGAAAATGAAAAGTACTAGAAAGTAAAGCGCAGTAAAATAACATGTTGTAAATAAACTATAAAAAGCATATCAGTCATCTTCTCGCACTCCAGCTGAAAGAATAGCTTTTGCAATCTATATATATAATTTTTTCATGAAACTTAAATTAATTTCCAGAAAGGAAAGCAGAAATAAGCAGTTTAAGGTGTATGCCTACCGAATCCTAGTCATAACCTGGTAGGTTCCTATTCATTTATTTAAAGGAATATTTTTCTGACCAAGGACATAATGGATTCAATTTTCCTCAAAGATATCCAAAAGACTATAATTGAGTGTGGAGCATAACCCTACACCTCTTTTATGTTCCTTAGGAGTGTCTCGAGTTCTTCTGAACTTATTATGTTGATAAATCATTCATCCATTATATTTTGATGGGTATATTTTAACCTTGTGTTCAATGAACCTTGATATTTTTCTCATCCCTATGAGTGGGGTAATTATCACTTGATGATTTATTTATAAATTATGTGAGTGGAGGCCCTTAAGAGCAAATTGATTTGCTAAGGAATTTAGCAAATTTAAACTTAGAGTTAGGCTAGTAGCATTTTCAAAATATTTGTTTTTAGTTAAATTTTTTTTTCTAAGTCTTATTAGACAAACTTGGATTGAACCAAGTATGCTACTAAGCCCTTAAGATTTCATGGGTAGATTTGTGATTTTAAGGGCATTACATGGGGTAAGATTAATCTTTATTGAAAGATCATGTCATTTTTCAATCATTGATTCAGGGTTTTTGAATTAGTGAATTATGGTCTTCCAAAATCAAACCCTCACCTTAGGATCGCTCAATTTAATTAACTTTCAACTTACAATAATTAGGGGAAAATTACAATTATACCTTATTGAGGAAGAGTGAGTAATTATTTTCTATCTCTTAGTCCATTATGTTTCAACCACCTAGAAAGGTTAATTATGATCATAAATTACCCATTTACCCTTTGATTTAGCCTAAATATTAATTAGGGCTTAAATTCCATAATTACCATTTTGCCCTTTAAGGCCTTATCACTTCATAATTCTTTTAATTTAACACAAATGACTTTGATATTTTTATGTTAACCCACAAATGAGTCAATTAAAATATCAGAGGAGATTTTTATTTTATTTTTAAAATTATTTTTAATGCAAAATAGGTATTTTACAAGTTAATTTATTAACTTACCAAAAGTATGCCATCCAACCTTAAGAAAATTAATGGAGGTTCACCTAGGTCAGAGGACCACTTAGACAAATTCTTATGATTTTTTTATTTTAATTATTATAATTATTTATTTATTTTGAGCATTAATTAAATATAAAATATTGTCTGAGTTGAAAATTATGTTTTACTCTGAGCTTTGGAAACTCAAAAAAGCAAATTTCAAATTTTTGATATTTTTATTTTATTTATTGTAATTATTTCAGTGAAAAATTAGGAAAAATTTATTTTTAAGCCTTTAAAAAATCATAACAACTATTAGAAAACTAGAAAAAAGTATTCTAATTGCTCATAAGTGATTAAGAATAATTTAGAATATTTTAGTGCACTTTTAAATTTTTGTGATTTTTATGTTTTTTAATTATTCTTAATTATTTAAATTTTAAAATATGCCTTAAAAATCAAATATTTATTTTAAATTTAATTTCATTTTTCTTAAGTTCCTCTAGTCACAAGAAGTTACTAAAACCATTTTTATAATTTTCTTTATTATATTTTATTTATAATAATTATTTTAATACAAAAATCTCATTTTACTTAGAAAATCAAATTTGTTAATAAATATTCCTCAAATGGGTTTCAAATTTTTACAGTGAGTTAATAGGATCATTATTTATAGTGTGAGTTTAATTTTGTGTTTTATCCATTTATATTTTAATTATTTAATTTTCCTTAATTTTTTATCTAGTTAAATAAATAAAATATCATTACTAATTATTTAAATCCATTGCATCATTTTCTTAGGATCCTCTAACCATAGTGAACCTACTAAACTTAATTTTATATTTTTCTGATTAATATTTTAATTTTTATAATTTTTTAAATGTAACAGAGGTAATTTGACATAAAAAATTAGGGCTCTCATGCTAGAGATGCTCTCTGACCTTGAAAAAATTAGGGAACACTCCTATCAATAGAGCAAACAAGCCTTTGAATTTCATGTTGTGATACTTTATATTTTTTTAAGTTGTGATTTAAATAAGCCTATGAGTATTTAATTAATTTAAAAATAAATATAAGTTAAATATTTTTAATTTTTATTCCACATTATTCTCCTCTATTCATTGAGTAACAATGTTATCTTATTTGACTTTTATGATTTTTCTACACCAAGTTATGAATTTTACAAGTTAACTAAATTATTTAAATAAAAAATAAAGTATTTTTCTATTTATCCACGTCGGTGTCGAGTCATCCTAGGCAGCACCAAAAGCCCATGCGTTGTTGCACCATTAGACCTGGCATTTGAGTTAGCTTTGCGCTTTATGTAACAAGAGTTTGTTCTGTGCCATCCAGTCCTTTGATTCGATACATACGTGAATGCACGGCATCCGTTCATCATCCCCATCTGTTATAAACTGAGAATCGTCCACCTTCTAACCCTAACATCTCTCTTGATACTTAATTAAATCGCATGGAGTTTGTTCGTACACCTTCATCAACTCAAGACAAACCTATATATATATGGCTAATCATGCATGAAAGACGGGTTTACTTCATAAAGGCCTAAACTGAGCTCACTTTGGGGGAAAATTGCCTATATCTTGATCTGAGAGGTGAGGCCCCAATCAAATGCTTGCAGAAGCTTCATTGGGACCTGGAAAACCAGCTGGAAGTGTTACTTGGCTCTAGTGAAGGGTCTGTGTAGAAGTTCCTCCTACAGATGGAGAGGCTAAGGTGGAAGTCAGGTAGAGGGGGCTCACAGGATGGGGCTTTTAGTGTAGAACTTCCTCGTTTGGTTTGGGGAAGGTGAGGGGTATGTTAATCTGGGATTTGGTGGAGTTTCAGGAGTGTCTTGTTTCTGGTATAATTTTGGGTGAGTAAATTGCCCTCAGGTAAAGGGGGGGTGGCTGGAAAATTACTGGGCTGAGCTTAGAAAGGTTGCAGAAAGCTTTGAGATGATTTTGGCAGGGCTTCTCCAAGGTTCTTGATCATCTCTCTATTGTCTGTGAGGGGGTGGTTCTTATAGCCATAGCCAAGAGAATGAGCTCGAGCTCTGATTGGCTGGTGTCAATGAGCTGAGCTGGAGAAGAGTTCGGTGCAAGTGACCAATCAAGATTGCCACAAAGGATGTGCTCAATTTTGGGTTTAAGCCATGGGTGGCCTTCTTGGCTTTGAGCTTTCCACCGACTAGGATTGCTGGCCAGAGCATGGCTGGTGGCTAGCAGGGTGAGGAAGCTCAGAGGAATGTTTAATCTTGATCATGATGGAGGTTTAATCAAGGGGTGCTAAGCATAAGTCACTTAGTCAAATATGGGAAGAGGTTCCCCAATTTGTGGATCTTTTGGTTCATGGCTCATGTAGAGTGGGCTAGGTTGGTCGAGCCTGGTTCATAGAGTCCAAATAGTGATCGTGGAGGCCATCATTTGGTCAATTTGATTGGGTTGGTCAAATTTAGAATTTGGGCTTAAAATTGGGGTTTTTGTTTGAATTTGCGTCTAGGTTAGGTTGGGCTAATACTTTGGTCAATTTATTGATCAATTTGATGTGGATGATTGTAATGAGAAGTTTTGAAAAGGAATTGGGTGATTTTGAATTGATTGGGAGGTTCAATTTAGTGGAATTTAGCTCATGGTCAATTTTGGGGCATTTGGGCTAGACTTAGCTTTGGATTGGGCTAGTGATTGTATTTGGTTGAATTGATGGTTCAAACTGGTCTAAGATATTGTGATGAAGAATTTTGGGTAACAATTGATTGGAAATTGTGGAGTTATGGAGTTCAATTTGGTGGCGCTTGGGTTAGAGCAAAATTGGAGATTTTAAATTAGGTTGGACTTGGTTAAGTTTTGGGCTTAGGTTAGGACAAATTGAGGGCTCAAATTGATTGAGGGGAATGTTATGAAGAGTTTAGAATTCAAAATTAGAGGAATTAGTTTGGTTATGGGGTTCAATTTGATGGATTTGAGGATATGCATCAAATTGGGAATTTTGGGATTAGGCTTGGAATTAGGCTTGAAGCCGGTTTCAATTGGGCTTGAATTTAGTTTCAATTGTGATTGGACATGATGAATTTTGATTTGGAACTGAAATTGAGGAAGTTTGGAATCAATTTGGTAAATATTTGGTGTAATTTGGGTGTTTTGGGCCTTTAGGGGCAATTTGGGAATTTTAGTCAAATTGGGCTCAATGGAGTGGTTTGAATTGATTTTGGGAACATTTGGAGTGCTTTTGGAGATTTTGGAAAATTTTGGAATTTTTGGGGTATGAAGTGCATTTTGGTATTTTAGGGGAATTTTGATAATTTTGAGGTATTTTGGGAAATTTGAGTGGTTTGGGATAATTTGAAATGATTTTTTAAGAGAAATTGAGAATTTGGGCAATTTTGGAAAATTTTGGAAAAAATTAGGGTTTGGGGGTATTGTGGTAATTTGGGAAAAGTTTGGGGATAAGAGGTCAATATTAGGAATTTGGCAAAATTGAGAGTAATTGGGAATATTAATCATGAGGTCACTCTATTTGAATCATGGACCAAGTAAAGTCTCATTTTGGATCCTCTATGTGTTGGCCCTACCCAAACCCTAGTCTAGGGCTAAGGGCTTGGGGGACCACCCACATGAGTTTCCAAAAGAATGAGGAACAAGGTTAAAGGTGACTGGCTTAGGGTTTAGGATGTGAGTGAGAGTATGGGGTTGTGTGTGTGTGTGTTTGTGTGTGTGTGTGCAGTACTGACCAAAGCCACACCACCTGGGGTTAACCCTAAGGATAAGCAATCATATAGGAATCCCTTTATAAGCTCCATCACATTTGGCCCCAACCTACTAAGTGCTAGAGGTTAGTATCAAACGTGTGCAACTCCAAGAAGAGTAAAGAAGTGTTTAGAATTTCTAATGGGTATGGTTCCATTACTAGTCATCTAGGATAGTCAACGGGAAAGACCTATGGCTTGGTCCTAGGTGATCCACTTTAAAAATTACCTATTTTTAGTGTAGATTTCATGCTAAATTTATGCACATTTTTAAAGATATTACACTTTAAAGGAAGGAATTTTCCATATTTTTGTTTTCAAGTATAAAAATATGATTTTAGAGAAAATCAAGCAAAAACTATGCAATTTTGAGCCAAAATAAGCAAGGAAGAAAATTCTTACTTAGCATATATTGATATGTCTTCCTATGCTTAATATCTTCTTTATTTCTCACATATTTTTGAATGAAATTATACTTTTGAGAAATGTTGCTTTTATGTCTATCTTGTAAGTGAAGATGTTAGGAACGCAACACAACTGAAATGGGTCGAAACAGAGTTGAAATGGAGCCAAACGGAGCAAAACAGTGGAGCTGCACACAGGGTGGTGCCAAGGTGCCAAACCCAGCGCCTAGGCACCAATAAAGACGAGAAAATGGTGTCTAGGAGCCAGAATCAAGGCCTAGGCACCAGAATCATCCAAAAATGGTTATTGGACGGATTTTTGACAACTTTGGGAGTTATTTTGACGGTGCTAAGTAGTTTCTAGACCTTCTATAAGACTGGAAGTTACTCCTAATATATAGGACATGTGATACAATGTATCTGAAGACATTGGAATAGTTTTAATCGTAAAGAGGTGCGACCCAAAGTGAAGGGGCGTGAAGACTTGGTCACAGGAGTCTGGCGCCAAGGCGCCAGAGTTGTTTTCTAGAAGATTCAATGAATGTGGACTACTTTTGAAGAGGTGCCTTAAGCAACCCTTAGCCATTTTCAGAGCTCTATAAATAGGAGACATTTCTACAGGAAAAAGGGCCTCTCTCTTATCTCTCTCTCTCTCCCCCCCTCTCCTTCTTCCCCTTAGTCATTTTAGAGTAATGGAGATGTAGATTTCTACATCTTATGGAGAGATTGGTGAGGGATTTTGAGATATTTATGTAAGGGATGTACGAGCGGTGCATGGATCGGTGGGAGACTTTGGTGGAGAGATCTTCTTCTTTCCTTCAGAGAGAAAAAGCTAAGTATTGTGTTCTTCATTCTCTTGTAATTGTTGTAAACACTTTTTTAGTGGATTTTCTTTGTTTTAAACCAAGTTTTCTGTCATAATTTATCCATACTTCGTAAGTGATTTTCTTTAATCTTTCTTTTAAATAAAGTAGTGGCATGTGTAGGAAATTTATGTTTATGATAGAATTATCTATTAGATGCTTCTAGGTGACAGATAGTTGCATAAATATAATAGAATACTAATGAAATAAGTTCCTTGTTGGCACTTAAATTATTACATAATTCTATCAACTTTTACTTCTTATGCCATTATTTTTTTTACTTTTATTTTGTAATGAAATAGATGCAAGTTTAGGAATTAAGATTTGCTTAGATATTCTCTTATTAAATTATGGTGATGATATTCCTACCGGATCTTTTTTACCTTTACAAATTGATCACTTGTATTGTTAAAACCTATTGAAGAATTCTGAGACCTATCCATAGATGAGTTCTTAACTAGTAGATATCACATGAATCATTGGGTAATCGAAGGCTATATGTGGGATATTCATGGTGAAGTGCAAATAAATAGGGAGATATTGTTTATTGGGTGGAGAATTAATTAGTTTTTAGAGTGACAGACTAAATTCTAATAATTTGATCTATAGAAAGGGAACAGGTCACTGGTAGGGCCGACCATAGCCACCCTTGGACATCTAATAGTGTGAGCCTAGATTAACCCATTCTACTAATAAAACATCCTGAACCGATTTATAAATTAGCCAATGTTCTTTACACATGGACCAAAGGGTAAAGAATAGGATTGCTTCTATTTGGCATTACTACATAAAATTCTAAGCATTTCTTTCCTACACAATATCTATGTAATTGCAATAGAAATGTAGTCTTTAACATCTCAAAATTCTCCAAACCAATTTATCCATAAGTTATCTTTTTATTTAAGAACTTTATTTAGGATTAGTTATTAGAAAACCCAGTTTAATTGATATTCCAAATTTAGGTCTTATAGAAATAGACTGGAATTAGCCTAAAGGATTGCTTACTTCGCTTCTCTGTGGGATCGATACTGGGGTTATAAAAGAAAACCCTATATTACTTGAAACGTTACGTATACTTACGTAGTATCCCTAGTATGTAAAATATTTTATAAAATTTTACAACATTTAATTTTATACACTAACCGCTATTTATAAATTGGGTCAAGTTTTTGGCCATCTTTTGGAAGCAAAAATTACTGCGTTATTGCGGGTTGGGTCAAGTTTTTGGCATCGTTGCCGGGGAAGCTTCGGTAAGAACTTTAGGAGAATTTTAATTGAAATAATTAGGTTTAGACTTGGAAAGCTGTAGTGTCGTAAAAACTATTTTTGTGTGAAAACGTGTTTTGTTATATGAAAAGTGTTGTAAAAAAAGAAAAAAAATTGTTTATGTGAAAAATAAGGTGTTCGTGAAAATGTTTTGTTGTGTTAAATATATTTCATATATTATTTGTTTAATTGTTAATGTGTTGTTTGTTGTGGTATGTATGTGAAATAAAGGATCTACAAGACTTGTGCCTTATGATCTCGAGTTTGACAAAAATAAAAAAATAAAAATATAGAAAGGACTCGAAAAACTATAAATGAAAATGGAAAACTTTCAAGATAATAACTTGGAAAATCATCATACTTCATTTAGGGATTACGTAAATCCTACGACAGATGAAATTCACTCAATTTTACAAAATTCTGTCGTAGAAGATGATTTGTTTGAAATAAATCCTGAGATTATCCAACTGGTGCAGAACAATCAGTTTTGGGGAACTCCTTTGGAGGATCCCTATTTACACTTATCTAGTTTTCTAGAACATTGTGCTACATTTCGTTATAATGGCAAGTCAGACGATGCTGTTAAGCTAAGGCTTTTTTCCTTTCTCACTAAGGGATAAGGCTAAAATGTGGTTATACTCATTAGCACCTGACTCTATTAAAAATTGGGAGGAGTTAACTCAGAAATTCCTAGCTAAGTATTTTCTACCTTTAAAGACTACTAAACATAGAAACGATATTATCTCATTTTGTCAATATGAAGGAGAATCAATATACAAAGCCTGAGAAAGATTTAAGGAACTCCTAAGAAAGTGTCCACATCATGCTCTGCCCAATTGGTTAATCATTCAAACTTTTTATAATGGGTTAGTAGGATTTCTTAGGTCTATAATTGATGCTACTGCTAGTGGTTCATTAATGTCAAAATCAATTAATGAAGCATATGCATTAATTGAAAAAATGGCTACAAATGAATTTCAATGGCCCTCTGCAAGGGTAAATCATAAAAATGTAGCTAGTATTTGATCCACTTTAAAAATTACCTATTTTTAGTGTAGATTTCATGCTAACTTTATGTAATTTTTAAAGATATTACACTTTAAAGGAAGGAATTTTACATATTTTTGTCTTCAAGTATAAAAATATGATTTTAGAGAAAATCAAGCAAAAACTATGCAATTTTGAGCCAAAATAAGCAAGGAAGAAAATTCTAACTTAGCACATATTGATGTCTTTCTATGCTTGATATATTTTATGTTTCTCGCATGTTTTTAAATGAAATTACACTTTTGTGAAAGGTTGTTTTTATTTTTATCTTGTAGGTGAAGATGTTAGGAATGCAACACAACTGAAATGGGGCGAAACGGAGTTCAAACAGAGCCAAACGAAGCAAAACAGTGGAGCTGCGCACAGGGTGGCGCCTAGGCACCAAACCCGGTGCCTAGGCGCCAGTGACGAAGAGAAAACAACGCCTAGGCGCCAGAATCAAGGCCTAGGCACCAGAATCATCCAAGAACAGTTATTGGATGGATTTTTGACGACTTTGGGAGTTATTTTGACGGTGTTAAGTATTTTATGGACCTTCTAGAAGACTAAAAGTTATTCCTAATATATAGGACATGTGATACAATGAATCTAGACACATTGGAGCGGTTTAAATCACGAAGAGGTTCGAAACAAAGTGAAGGGGTGTGACTGTTTTGAGCACGGAGTCTGGCGCCTAGGCGCCAGAATTGTTTCTAGAAGATTCAATGTATCTAGACCAAATTTTGAAGAGATGCCTAAAGCAACCCTTGGTCATTTTCAAAGCTCTATAAATAGGGACCAATTCTACAGCAAGGGGGTGTCTCTTCTTTTTGCCTCTCTTGCCTCTCTCTTGTCTCTCTCTCTCTCTCTCCCCCTCTCTTTCTTCCCCCTTAGTCATTTTAGTCATTTTAGAGTCATGAAGATGTAGATTTCTACATCTTATGGAGAGATTGGTGAGGGATTTTGAGATATTTATGTATGGGATGTACGAGCGGCGCATGGATCGGTGGGAGACTTTGGTGGACAGATCTTCTTTCCTTAAGAGGGAAAAAGCTAAGTATTGTGTTCTTCATTCTCTTGTAATTGTTGTAAACACTTTCTAGTAGATTTTATTTATTTTAAACTGAGTTTTCTGTCGTAATTTATCCATACTTCGTAAGTGATTTTCTTTACTCTTTCTTTTAATATGAAGTAGTGGCATGTGTAGGAAAATTATTTTTATGATGGAATTATCTATTAAAGTCTTCTAGATGACAGATAGCTGCATAAATATAATAAAATACTAATGAAATAAGTTTTTTGTTAGCACTTAATTTATTACACAATTCTTTCAAGTCTTTTACTTCTTATGCCATTATTTTAATTTACTTTTATTTTGTAATGAAATAGATGCATGTTTAGGAATTAAGATTTTCTTAGATATTCTCTTATTAAATTATAGTGATGATATTCATACCAGATCTTCATTTACTTTACAAATTGATCACTTGTATTGTTAAAACCCGTTGAAGAATTCTAAGACCTATCCGGAGATGAGTTCTTAACTAGTGGATATCACCTGAATCCTTGGGTAATCGAAGGCTTTATGCGGGTTATTCAAGGTGAAGTGCAAATAAATAGGAAGATATTATTTATTGGGCGCAAAATTGATTAGTTTTTAGAGTGACAGACTAAATTCTAATAATTTGGTCTATAGAAAGGGAACGGATCACTGGTAGGGCCGACCATAGCCACCCTTGGACATCTAGTAGTGTGAGCCTAGATTAACCCATTCTACTAATAAAACATCCTGAACCGATCTATAGATTAGCCAATGTTCTTTACACCTGGACCAAAGGGTAAAGAATAGGATTGCTTCTATTTGGCACTACTACATAAAATTCTAAGCATTTCTTTCCTGCACATTATCTATGTAATTGCAAGAGAAATGCAGTCTTTAACATCTCAAAATTCTCCAAACCAATTTATCCATAAGTTATCTTTTTATTTAAGAACTTTATTTAGGATTAGTTATTAAAAAAAAACCTTTTTAATCAAAATTCCAAATTTAGGCCTTTTAAAAATAGACTGGAATTAGCATAAAGGATTACTTACCTCGCTTCTCTGTGGGATTGATACTGGGTTATAAAAGAAAATCATATATTACTTGAAACGATACGTATACTTGCGTAGTACCCCTAGTGTGTAAAATATTTTCTAAAGTTTTACAACATTTTAATTTTATACACTAGCCGCTATTTATAAATTGGATCAAGTTTTTGGCCATCTTTTGGAAGCAAAAACTACTGCGTTATTGCGGGTCGGGTCAAGTTTTTGGCGCCGTCGCCGGGGAAGATTCGGTAAGAACTTTAGGAGAAATTTAGTTGAAATAATTAGGTTTAGACTTGAAAAACTGTAGTGTCGCAAAACCTATTTTTGTGTGAAAGCGTGTTTTGTTATATGAAAAAGTGTTGTAAAAAAAAACTGTTTGTGTCAAAAATAAGGTGTTCATGAAAATATTTTGTTGTGTTGAATATATTTCATCTATTATTTGTTTAATTTTTAATGTATTGTTTGTTGTGCTATGTATGCGAAACAAAGGATCTGCAAGACTTATGCCTAATGATCCCGAGTTTGAAAAAAAAATAAAAAAGTAAAAATACAAGAAGGACTCAAAAAACTAGAAATGGAAATGGAAAACTTTCAAGATAATAACTTGGAAAATCATCATACTTCATTGAGGGATTACGTAAATCCTACTACAGATGAAATTCACTCAAGTATACAAAACCCTGTCATAGAAGCTGACTCGTTTGAAATAAATCACGAGATTATCCAACTGGTGCAGAACAATCAGTTTGGAGGAACTCCTTTGGAGGATCCTTATTTACACTTATCTAGTTTTCTAGAACTTTGTGCTACATTTCGTTATAATGGTATGTCAGATGATGCTGTTAGGCTAAGGCTTTTTCCTTTCTCACTAAGGGATAAGGCTAAAATATGGTTATACTCATTAGCACATGGCTCTATTAAAAATTGGGAGGGGTTAACTCAGAAATTCCTAGCTAAGTATTTTCCACCTTCAAGGACTACTAAACTTAGAAACGATATTATCTCATTTTGTTAATAAGAAGGATAAACAATATACGAAGCCTGGGAAAGATTTAAGGAACTCCTAAGAAAGTGTCCACATCATGCTCTCGTCCGATTGGTTAATCATTCAAACTTTTTATAATGGGTTAGTAGGATCCCTTGAGGTACATAATTGATGCTTCTTCTTGGTGGTTCATTAATGACAAAATCAATTAATGAAGCGTATGCATTAATTGAAAAAATGGCTACAAATGAATTTCAATGGCCCTCTGCAAGGGTAAATAATAAAAATGTAGCTAGTGTTCATGATACAGATGTGTTTACAATTCTTGCATCTCAGGTTGCCGCAATATCAAGGAAGTTGGACCAATTTGAAATGAACCAGCCTCAATTTACTTCTGTAAGTGAGGAAATTTCATTAGGGCATATAATTGATTCTAACTTATCATATCACCCTTTAAATACCATAAACAACCCATATTTTAACTTTTACAACCCGTGTTGGGAGAACCATCCTAAATTTAACTGGAATCATACTACTGATGGTGGAAACCAAAAATGGGAAAATAATCATGCAAATTTTAATGGAAGTTGGAATAATCAGGGGAACACAAACTATATACCTTCATATCCACCGGACACTAACAATGATCAATAATTTGAAGATAAGAAGATGTCTATGGAAGAAGTGGTATTGAAATTGGGAAACCAGTTGCAAAGTTAAAATGCTGCGATTAAACATATAGAGAATCAACTGGGATAAATGGCTAATTCACATAGCAATATACCCCAAGGAACACTTCCTAGAAACATAGAGATCAACCCTAAAGAGAACAATAACGAACAAGTAGAAGTTGTCTAATTAAAAAGTGGAAGAGAGATAGAGGATGTGGTTAGAAAAGAGAAAAATGTTGTGAGAGAAACAAAGAAAACTAAAAGACCTGAAAAACATGTTTCTAAGAATCTGGAAAAATTAATTTCTCCAACTAAAATCAGTTTGGAAAGACCACCACCTCCATTTTCTCAAAGACTTAGACAGCATGAGTTGGATAAAAAATTTTCAAAGTTCATGAAAGTACTTAAGAAGTAAACGATAAATATTCCTTTGACTGAAGCTTTGAAACAGATGCCAAGTTATGCAAAGTTTATGAAGGAGATATTAAATAGGAAAAGGAAATTTGGGGATAACGAGACAATTACACTAAGTGAGGAGTGCAGCGCTATACTTCAGAAAAATTTTCCTCAGAAATTTAAAGATCCTTGTAGCTTTACAATTCCTTATGCAATTGGAAAAAGATTATGTGGAAAAGCTTTATGTGATTTAGGAGTAAGCATTAATTTGATGCCTCTATCAATATTCAGAAGGTTAGGTTTAGTCAATATTTCTCCCACTACTGTAACCCTTATGTTAGCTGATCGATCTATCATTTATCCAAAAGGAGTTATAGAAGACGTGCTTATTAAAGTGGATAAATTTATGTTTCCTTTGGACTTTATTGTATTAGATATGGAGGAAGATAAAGAAATTCCAATTACTTTAGGGAGTTCTTTCCTTGTTACTGGACAAGCTATGATAGATGTGCAAAAAGGAGAGTTGATTATGAATATTAATGACCAGAAAGTCACTTTTGATGTATTAAAGACTATGAAATATCCAGCTGAGAGACAAGATGATGATTGTTTTTGGATAGATGAAATTGATTATCTAACTAAAGACCATTTCCAAGAAAGTTTTGAGAGTAAGTTAATCGATGAGATTGAAATGGATTTTCATGATGATTTAAATACGTTATTTAAAGAGGACTGTATGTATGTTCAAGAGAGGTGTGAAATGATGGACGCTACTAAAAATAGTAAACTTTTAATTTCATTTGTTGAAAAATCTCATGAACATAAGATGGATGTACCCCATACAATTTTAAAGCCTACCTATTTAGGGAATTCATCTACACAACCAGTCTTTATATCTTTAAATGTGACTCAATCACAAGGAAAACCTGAATTGAATGATGAACATGATAAAGTTATTGAACTAGGACTTGGAAGAGAATTTGAGGATATATTTCAAAAGAACTTTGAGTTGAGAAAAGAGGATAAGGATATTGGAAGACCATTGGAAGAAACTCCTAAGGAATTAGAAAAACCTATTTCCTCAACTATGATAGATCCTCCATCATTTAATAATTATAAAGGGGAATAATTGGAAGATAATTTGAAACAGAAGAGTAACATAGAGGATACTGATCCAGAATCTGAATTATCTAAAGAGAATCTGATCCAAAATTTGGGAGATATTGAAGTATTTTATAAAGATCCATATGATATTAATATGCAAATTCAGAAAATCACTAGAAGAATATTGGATCTAGAAAGAAATATGAGGAACAATGATATAAATCAAACTGAAAATGAAGAGCTGAGTGAAAAATTACAATTTGAGGATTTTATAGGAATCCCTGGATCTGGAAATGATTAGGTGATTGATCGAGGATTACTTAATAGGAATTTTGATCCAGGAGGAATCATATGTCGGGCTCGCGACGTTAAAACCAAGCCTTTATGGGAGGCAACCCATAATTATCAGTGTGCTTTGATTTAGTGTACTTGTGAGTCATGATTGTTTATGTGTTGTTTTGTGTTTTCTTCAGTGCAGAATAGATTAATGTTTTGATGTTATGCCTTGGTCTTCACTAAATTTGTATATGACTTCTGGTAGTAGCAGGCTGACGTGTCTGTTATAACTAAGTTATCAGTCGGAGCTGAGCATTACTGATCCACTTTTCGATATTTATACTTACTATTATAAAAGTTAGCAATGGCACCAAAAACTTGATCCGCACTAATATATTCTTATGATTCTGTTATGGATTATATGGTTTATATTGTGGATACTACGCAAGTATATGTATTGTTATCAAGTAATATAGGGCTCTAATGGAGTCCTAGATATCGATCCCACAGGGAAGTTAGTAAATTTCAAAGAACAACTTAAAGTAAATTTACTTATTAATCTAGTATACGAAAATTTAGAATACTTAGACTAAAATAAACTAAGGCTTAAAAGGTTAATATAAGATTTCAGAAAAGTATCTTTCTCCTTGTCTTTAGAGTATTAAGTGAATGAAAATTTAAATTAGTTTTTAATTATATTGTGCCAAATAGGAGCAAACCTATTCTTTACCTTTTAGTCAGAGTGCAAAGAATATTGACTAGTCTTATGTTTGATTCACCGAATCGCAGCTGAGTCGGGAGGATACCGACTGCCACTTCAGAGCTCCCACTTTCCCCTCGCCTGAGGGCTAACATCTACACTTCCGCTCTCAAACAATAAGACCGAATTGAATATTTTATACTGTCACACTAAAATGTTCAATTATACGCCCGCTAGTTAATATTTCCCTATTTATTTGCACCCTCCTTCCAAGGCTTTTGATTTCCCTGAATCTTGGATGTAATCATTACTATAGTTGATAATTCAACATATGTTAACAAATCAATTGGCCAGATTGAAAGTAAATTACGATTTAAGTAAAAAGATTAGCACAATTTCTATTATCATTTTTAGGCACAATTATTTAAATTTGTCATTTCACTAATCTCAAGAACAAGGAGAAAGACTAAGGTAACTACTCAGAATGCATGAGAAAGATAACACAAAGCATGGATTTCATTAAGGTTAACAAACAAATAACAAATATACTTATCTCGATTCTTCTCCCAAGCGAGACTCTTGAAGTTCCTTTAACTCTTCCTTCCAAGTCATGACACACAAAATGATAAAAACCTAATCTACTCACTCAAAAGACTCTTAACTTCCACACAAATGACTAAAACTGACTCTAGAATGACACACTAACTGACTAAACTTCGGCTCTATTTATAGAAGGGTCAAATCTCCAAAGGGTGTTTAAGCACCTCTTCAAAAAGCATCCAGGTTCAATGTATTTTGGTTCTTTTCAACTGTCTCGCCGTCGGCGGCTTGATCTCGCCATCGGCGGGCTTCTAGAATATAGGCTAATCGCGCCGATCTCGCTGTCGGCGTGCTCGATCTCGCCGTCAGCGGGCTTCTTATAATATATTAAAAATCTTTCGGGAAAATATCGTCGTCGGCGGCCAAAATCTCGCCGTCGGCGGGACAGTTTAATTTTCATCAAATTGATTCCTTTTTGCTCCAAATCTGCTTCTTTTGTGCTTTTTGCTTTCGAGTACTTATAAATCTTCATTCCCGCGATAAAACAAAGAAAATACCTTTCTTTAAAGTGCAATTTCATAAAAAATTGGTATGAAATTCTTAATATATTTTCTAGTGATCAAATTCCCCCAAACTTAACTATTACTTGTCCTCAAATAATTTTAATACTACGTAAAAGTAATGATTAATTGTAGTAAGGTTTTAATTCAGAAATACTATGAATTAGTTTTAAATAAATACTATAGTTAAGTTTAATAGAAATATTTTTAGATATTAAAATTAATTTTATAGATATAAGGCTATTTAGTTATTAAGTTTAAGATGTTTAGTCTTCAATTTATTTCAAGAATGATTATATTTTAAATATTAAATTACTTAAAATATTCAGATGATGGGAATTTCATGAAAACACTACTCAGTAAAATATTAATCCATATATATATATATATATAAGTTTAGAAATATAACTGAGTTTTTCTTTTAGGTTAATTCAAATTAAGCCAATTTTTGATAAGGCACTTCCTCATGCTTCTCCTCACTTATATTTCTTTTTTTCATTTGGATTGATTTTCAATCCAATATATTTTTTTTCTTTTTTTTTCAGGGATTGATTTTCCACCCTCCTTTTTCTTTTTCAAGTGAGGATTACTATATTTGGATAGCTTATTAATGATTTTGAACTTCATTCTTCTCTTTCCTAAATTTGAAACTTGAAATATTTCCTTACTTAATATATATATATTTCAAAGTTTTTTACTTTATTGAGTTTCAATTTTTTCTCTCAACTAAATATTTAAGAATTTCATATTTTAAAATATAGTTTTCCTTACTTTAAATAGTTAACTAGATTCTTATCCTTTTTAAACTAAATTTCTTAATCTATAAAATTAGTTTAATTACTAAAAATATTTTATTCAACTTTTTATAATATTTAGATAAATTAATTCTATTTACTGAATTAAATATACTACAGAAAATCATTTTTATAATAATTTTGAAAATGTTTATCGAGAACAATTTAAAAATTAAATTTGTTGTTTTTCTCTCCCCCAAACTTAAAGCTTTCTATCTATTTACATGTAGGGTGAAAAGAAAATAAACTGTAAATTGAAATCATACCTTCGGGCTTTAGGTATTTCTTTTTCTTTTGAAGTTCTGCAAGCCTTTTTTTTATTACTTAATTAACCTACATTGTTAGTATTTTTCTATACACCAAATATTAAAGAAAATGCTGAGTAATGAAGTTTTAAAATAAGTACAACTACTAACACAACTTAAACTACAACATAACACAACATCCATATACATTTCACTAATTAAGTTTCAGAGTTACATTTGAAATCTTTAAAATTAAAAAAAAAAAACCAAACAAATTTAACTTATACAAAAATATTAAAATGTCTTACACAACATAACAATCAAATTTTATGAACTAAAAGATCAATACTAAAACACAAACAAACAATAACAATATCAGAATCTATAACTAAACAAATAAACATAACATCTAATCTTCTGCATCAAAGTCCCAAACTATATCATCATTTCCTTGATCGGTTGGAGGGTTAGGTACAGTAATGAGTATATCGGGGGCACTCAAGGAATACAACTTCAAGCTCTCCTCTCCTGTAACGACTCTCTGCCTCATAATATGCTATCTCATACTCTGAATGCTTCTGAAGATACTCACTGTCATAATCATGTATTCTTTCTAAGCCTCTGATTCTCTGATCAATATGCTCCAATTTTTCCTCTATTTTCTCAAAGCTCTTCCGCTGAAGGGTCATCTCATTCATCAAATCATGAAGGGTAGGAGTACTTATAGGGAGGAGGGTCATAACTAGTAGAGGGAATATCTCTACTCGAAGAAGGCACAGAACTCCTTATTCCAGATCTCCATCCCTCGTGGGATTCATATTTCTTAATATTAGCCAGATTAATGGGTTTCATAGGCTCCACCCATTCATCATCCTCTTTTGCCTCTACCCCAGATAATTGGCGGAGTGCATAGATAAGACCAGGATGTCCTAGTCCTCCTCCACTTTCACTACTTGAGGTGGCTAATATATTCTTATAAATTATACTTCCCACATTAATACTTTTTTGGTTTTGAATACGAAATTCGAATCGCTCTCATCTCTTGTTACCTCACTATGGTGGTAAGTAGGTAACAATGTAGAACAAATAAAAGAGTGCCAAGCTTTAGATGATGCATTCAGCATAGAAAGAGGGAAGTTTACCCGTTCTCGCTGCTTCATTTTCCGAACTCCTTTCCCGCCAGTGAGAAAGTCTATCACCTCTTCCAGTGGCCCTTCCATAATTCCGAATGTATCATATTCACTGGTGTAGGTGTCTCTTACCTCGTAAAGCATTTATTCTTGCAGCGCTGAATTCCACAAAAAATCCTCTAACCTTAACCGGTGCATCTTCAGCCTGAATCAGATTTGCATAGAATTCTTTTACTACTTCCACAGTGGCTCTGTTGGTTATGAAACAAAAATTTTTCCATCCTATTTCTTTAATTATTCATTCTACTTCACGTTCAGGACTTTTGAAAACTCGATCCTGAATGCATGTTCTAGCTTGAATATTGTGAAAATATCTCGATTGTGCCCTTGCATTCACAAAACGAGTTTCGTCGTATTTCCACTCTTCTCTTTTGTCGTGGAGCCATTTTCGATCTATGAAATTTGCAAAAAAACTTAACTAAACTCCCAAATATTACTAAGATGACTTCCAATAGTTACTAAAATCAATCTAAATCAAGTTTCATGAACTTCTTCTAATTCTTTTCTTCACATTTCAAAAATTTTCCAAAATCCTCAATGTTGAAGAAATTCATGGTGAAAATAAAAAATTTTTACATAAGAGTGAAGCTCTTACCAAGGGAAGATAAAATCTGGCGTCAAAATGTGTTGAAATCGCTTCATATCCAAGATTCCACAAGCCCTAGGTCGGTTTTTTAAGTTTTTGAGGAGGGAGACGATGAATAGTGTCGGTTGACCGGTCAAATAAAGGACATTTTGCGATCTCGCTGTCCGTCGGCGAGATAATTAATTTACCAAGGCCAAAGTTTCGGGAAAATCTCGCCGTCAGCGGGATTTTCTCACTGTCAGCAGACTTTTCCTCGCGTCAGCGAACTTTTCCTCACTGTCGGCGGGGGTTCCAAAAAATTTTAATTTTTTTAATTCTTACAATGTTTTTAATCTAGATTAAGCCTTGTTCATTGTTCCGGTCACTAAATTTGATATATTTATTAATATATTTTTTTATTAAGATTAGATATTATACTAACACATAAATTCACACAACACAAACATTATAACTTTATAAATGAATTCCATGAACTTACAAACTTCAAACACTACATAACTAGCAATTGACTTATCAAATTAACCCAAACACATTTAACTCAGCATTGCAATCCACACCACAATACTCTAAATGCTGAGACTAAACAAACAACATACAATCTCATCTAAGCTCGAGATTATCTATGTAAAGTTCAAACTAAATCAAAAACTAAATTCAAATCAACACACATACATATAATATGAATAGAAATCTCTGCTACTCATCTGAATCTGAACTATTCTCTTCTCTGATGTTTCCAAGAGAACGTAGGTACACAAATAAATTATAGAAAGGCCTGAAAGGGAATTCTGCAGTAGAATCTTCTTCAATCCACCCTTTCTGTCTCAATAGTCGTATAAAACGTGTCTCCAGGTGTCCTGTATGGTCAAAGTGCTCCTTCATTCTCCAATCGATGTGATCGAATAAATCAGAGATATTATCAATAGAATTCATCACATTCTGTAGTTCCTTCTTCAATCCTTTAAGTTTCCTTAAAATGAGGTTTGTTCACATCGGTCGGGGTTTAACTAAAGGATTGTTTTGGGATGCTTGATCAGAAATAATTACTGTATCATCATTATTATCCAATGTAGGAAACATATCTGTCGGATCTAATGGTTTCCAAAGAAATAACACTTTTTCCCAAGCTTCGTAGGAAACTTGGTACTGACTACATAAAGCAAATATAGTTGATTGGTGTCCAAGTCCATGACTTGACCCATGCACAATTAATCCTAGTGCAGACTTCACAATAATAGATCCAACATCAATAGACAATCCAGATTGAATACAGTAATTTAAAATTGCGCATTCCTTCAAAATCTTGTTTACTCTCATAGTGGGTAATAATTTTTATGAAATAAAGAAATGCCAATGCTTTGAGACGGGGTTAAGAAGTGACGCAAAAAAACTAATGTACCCATCTTCTCGTAATTCCCAATCATCAGGTTCGTCGGTCAGATATTTGTAGATCTCATTCATGTTGTATCTTGTAGGAACAAAATTTGAATAGTGGCAAACAGGGGTATTCTCAATCAAGTATAATTTATTTATCCGAGAAGGACTGAAAGTTACCCATCTGCCTCTTACGTAAACACTTCTGTTATGGATCGCATGCGGATTAGAGTAGAATTCTTTGGCTACTTTGGAATGACTACGACGGATGTGGTATAGCGGAATACCTCCCAACATCGCTGAACAATCATTTCTTCAATTGTTGTTGTTGAATTCTCCGCTTCTCTGTTTACGAATTCTCTCTCCTTAATCAGTCGCTTTTTCATTAAAACCTTATTAAATATTTGCCGAGCCTCGTAAGCTGACGAATTTTCTTCGGTTAAAAACTCCAGATTTTGTGGTTTCAAGTAGTTTGGAGGCCATAATAGATTGTTTTGAAGGGCTCTAGTCGTTTCTAAGGATGAATATGATGTAAGAATGAAGTTTTAAACGTTTTTTATAGACTAATGCCCTTAGAACCGTCAAAAACCGCAAAATAACTCATTAAAACCGCTTTTGAACTATCTCGCCGTCAGCGGTAACGATCTCGCCGTCGGCAGGATAGTTAATTAATTAAAACTGAAATTGGGCACGCCGATCTTGCTGTCGGAGGGATCGATCTCGCCGTCGGCGAGATTAGGTAAATAGCCCAATTTTTCGCTCCGGTCCGAATATTTTCTGATTTCTTCATATAGATTCAAATTTGTGATGATTCTAAAAAGTAAAATGAGTAGATTTCATTCTATATTTTAATTTTTTAAATAATATTAGTAAACAGATCTTAATTAATAATTACTATGGGTTGCCTCCCATAAAGCGCTTGGTTTAACGTCGTCAGCCCGACCTAATATAATTTAGTAATCAGGTTGACTGAGCATTAAAACCTCTTTAAATTTTGGTCTGATTCATTCAAAATAAGGTTTTAATCTGTGTCCATTTACTTTAAATCTATGCCCAGTTTTTTTATCTTCAATTTCTATAGTTCCATATGAAAATATTTGAGTTATAGTGAAAGGCCCTAACCATCGAGATTTCAATTTCCCAGGAAACAATTTTAATCTTGTATTATATAGCAAAACTTCTTGTCCTGGCTCAAAATTCTTTAGTTTAATCTTCTGATCATGCCATAATTTCATTTTTTTCATTATAAATTCTATCATTATTATAAGATTCATTTCTTAATTCATCTAATTCATTTAATTGCAATAATCTTTTCTCACCAGCTTCTTTCAGATTGTAATTAAATTCTTTAATTGCCCAATAAACTTTATGTTCAAATTCAACTCGTAAGTGGCAAGTTTTTCCATAAATAAGTCTGTAAGGAGTCATTCCAATCGGGGTTTTATAAGCAGTCCTGTATACCCATAATGCAGAATCTAGTCTTGTAGACCAATCTAATCTATTAGGGTTTACAGTCTTTTCTAAAATACGTTTAATTTCTCGATTAGAAACTTCACTAATCCATCTGGTTCGTGGATGATAAGCGATTGATATTTTATGAATAATGTTAAATTTTTCTACTTGTTTGTGAATATATTGGTTTCTAAAATGAGATCCTCCGTCAGTGATAATCACTCTCGGCATTCCAAATCTAGTAAAAATATTTTTCATTAGAAACTTCGAAACACTCTTAGCATCACACCGAGGTAAAGCTTGTGCTTCAATCCATTTAGAAACATAATCAATAGCAACTAATATATATGAGTTTCCAAATGAAGGAACAAATGGTCCCATAAAATCTAATCCCCAAACATCAAAAATCTCAACTTCTAATATAAAATTTAGAGGCATTTCATTTCTTCTAGATATATTACCTACTCGTTGACATCTATCGCAACTTTTGATATATCTATAAACATCTCTAAAAAGAGTAGGCCAATAGAATCCAGATTGTAAAATCTTATAAGCAGTTTTATCTATTCCAAAATATCCTCCAAAATCAGAATCATGACATTTCTGAATGATTTGTTCTGTTTCTTCATAAGGCACGCATCTTCTAATTATAAGATCCTTACATTGCTTATATAAATATGGTTCATCCCAAAAGTATGTTTTAGCATCATGAATGAATTTTTTTTTGTTGCAAAGTTAACATAGGTGGTAAAATATCACTTACTATATAACTTACTATGTCAGCATACCATGGTATTTTCCACTCATTAATATTACATAGTTGTTCATCAGGAAAACTATCAGTAATTTCGTTATCAGTGTCAGATAATTCATTATATTCAAGTCTTGATAAATGATCTGCAATTTGATTATCAGTTCCCTTTTGTTAATGATTTCAAAATCAAATTCTTGCATTAGTAATATCCATCTAACTAATCTTGGTTTGGAATCTTTCTTTTGCATTAGATATTTAATAACAGAGTGATCGTATGCACTAATATATTTAGTTCCAATTAGATAAGGCCTAAATTTATTAAAAGCATAAACAATCGCTAATAGCTCTTTTTCAAGTAATCGTATAATTCATTTCAGGCATGATTAAGATTTTTACTAGCATAAGTATATAACTTTGAAAATTTTATCATATCTTTGCCTAAGTCATCGCTCCTATAAGCATAATCACTAGCATCACACATAAGTTCAAATGGTTTCTCCCAATCAAGTGAAACTATTATTGGTGTTGTGATTAATTTATCTTTTAATAATTCAAAAGCATTTAGGCATTTAGTTGTAAATTCAAATTTCTTTTCCTTTTCTAAAAGTTGGCATAAAGGTTTAGTAATTTTTGAAAAATCTTTTATATAGCATCTGTATAATTCAGCATGACTAAGAAAACTTCTTACCCCTTTTACTGTAGTTGGAGGTGGTAAATTAGCTATAACTTGAATTTTTGCAGGGTCTACTTCCATACCTTTTTCCGAAATTTTATGCCCTAATACAATTCCTCCTGCAACCATAAATTGACATTTCTCCCAATTTAGAACTAAGTTAGTTTTCTCGCATACTTCTAATACTTTTTCAAACTGATTCAAGCATGCGTCAAATGACGTTCCAAATACAAAGAAATCATCCATAAATACTTCTATTCCATTATCAATTAATTTACTAAATATAGACATCATACATCTCTGGAATGTTGCAGGTGCATTACATAATCCAAAAGGCATTCTTCGAAAAGCAAATGTTCCATATGGACTAGTAAATGTAGTTTTCTCTTGATCCTCAGGAGAAATATGTATCTGATGATAACCGGTATATCCATCTAAAAAACAAAAATATTTATGTCCGGCAAATCTATCTAACATTTGGTCTAGAAATGGTAATGGGAAGTGATCTTTCCTAGTGGTTGCATTTAATTTTATATAGTCAATACATATACGCCATCCAGTAACTTATGTTATACGTAATAAATCATTATTTTCATTAGCTTTAACGGTCACTCGTCCTTTCTTAGGAACACAGTGAATTGGGCTTACCCAAGCACTGTCCGAAATAGGATATATAATATCATTATCTAACCATTTTAATATTTCTTTCTTGACTACTTTCATTATTGGGTTTAATCTTCTTTGAGGATCTACTCTTGGCTTATGTTCATTATCTAAAATAATTCTGTGCATACAGATTGAAGGACTAATTTCTTTAATATCTGCTAAAGTCCAACTAAAAGTTTTTTTATATTTTTTTAATGTGTCTAACAGTTTTTGTTCTTGTAATTCATTCAATTCAGCTGATATAATAATCGGGTAGGGTTTAATAGCTTACCTAAATAAGCATATTTTAAATGATTAGGTAAAATTTTTAATTCAAGTTCGGGAGGTCTAATTATTGATCGGAACTATATTATTTTCAATGTTTTCAGTATTATCCAACATTTCAAATTTTTCTTGTATATAATCCAGTTTTTCATTATTTGCTTCTTCAATTAATTCTATATTTTCTTTTTCTAATTTTTCTTCATAATATTCTTTAAAATATTCATTTTGCAAATTTTCAAGTATTTCCATTCGAAAACATTCATCATCTTTTTCTAAACCAGGATATTTCATTGATTTTGCTATGTTAAAGTTATTTTTTGATCGTTTACTCTCATTGTCAATTCTCCTTTCTGAACATCAATCATAGCTTTTCCAGTGGCTAAAAAGGGACTTCCTAATATTATGGGAATTTCTTTATCTTTTTTCATATCTAGAACAATAAAATCTACCGGGAAGATAAATTTATCCACTTTTACTAACACATCTTCAATAACTCCCTTAGGATAAGTCACGTAACGATCGACTAATCGAAGAGTTACCGATGTAGGTGAAATTTCTCCTAATTCTAATCTTTTAAAAATTGATAGAGGCATTAGATTTATGCTTGCTCCTAAGTCACACAAAGCTTTTCCATAAAATTTTTCTCCGATAGTGCAGAGGTATAGTGAAACTACCGGGATCTTTTAATTTTTCAGGAAGCTTTTTCTGAAAAATTGCACTACACTCTTCACTAAGTGCAACAGTTTCATTATCTGTAAATTTTCTTTTTTTATTTAAAATATCTTTCATAAATTTCACATAATTAGGCATTTGTTCTAATGCTTCTACAAAACGAATATTTACCGTTAAGTTTTTTTAAAATTTCAAGGAATTTAGCAAATTGCTTATCTTTTTTATGTTGCTTTAGTCGTTGAGGAAATGATGGTGGTGGTTTTTCTATAGATAATTTCATAGGGATTAATGGATATTCTAAATTTTTATCTTTTTGATCCTTTTCTTTCTCAATTTCCACTTCCTCATTTTTACTTTCTGTTTCTTTCTGACTTTTAGTTACTAACTCTTTTCCACTTCTTAATTGTATCGCTTTAATTTGTTCTTTTCCTTGGTCTTTCGGATTTATTTCCACATTACTAGGAAAAGTTCCCGGAATTCTATGGTTAAGCGCAGTAGCAATATATCCGAGTTGAGTTTCAATATTTGTAATTCCGGTTCCTTGATTTTGTAATTGATTTCCTTGAATATGTAATTGATTTCCTTGATTTTGCAAGTGCTGACCCATATTTAATATTAATTCTTTTATAGATAACTTCTTATCTTCAAATTGAGTATTATTAAATCCAGGTGGATAAGAAGGTTTATAATTTGAATTTCCTTGATTAGGTGGATTTTCTATAGAGTTGTTCATCCATTGTTGATTAGCTATATTGTTATTCCAATTAAAATTTGGATGATTCTTCCAACCAGGATTATAATAATTTGCATAAGGATTATTGGGCCTATTATTAATAGCATTTATAGTTTCATAAGGAGATTGAGAATCTATAATTTGTCCAGATGAGTTTTCTTCTAATATATTAGGAGAGTAATTCATTCCAAAACGATCTAATTTCTTTAATATAACAGCAATTTGAGAAGCTAGCATAGATATTGCATCATTTTCATGAACACTAGCTATCTTTTTAGGATTTATTCTTTCAGCAGGCCATTGAAAATTATTAGTAGTCATTTCTTCGATTAAAGCACAAGCTTCATCAAATGGTTTTGACATTAATGAACCTTCAGCAGCAGCATCAATTATTGATCTAAGAGATCCTACTAATCAATTGTAAAAAGTTTGTATAATTAACTCGATACGGTAATGCATGATGTGGGCATTTCCTAAGAAGTTCTTTAAATCTCTCCCAAGCCTCATATATGGATTCTCCATCAAACTGGCTAAAAGATGTTATATCATTTCTAAGTTTTGCAGTTTTCGAGGAAGAAAAATATTTTGATAGAAATTTTTGTGATAATTCTCTCCAAGTTTTAATAGATCTAGGTGCTAATGAATTTAACCACATCTTAGCCTTATCCCTCAAAGAAAAAGGAAAAAGCCTAAGTCTAATAGCATCATTAGATACTCATTCATATTTAAAAGTAGCACATAGTTCTAAAAAACTAGCAAGATGTAAATTACGATCTTCGTTAGGTGAACCACTAAATTGATTATTCTGTACCATTTGGATAATTGCAGGTTTAAGTTCGAATGAGTTAGCGACTACATCGGGGTTTTGAATAGTTAGGTGAATTTCATCTAATGTAGGGTTGGCATAATCTATTAATGGTCTTTGCTGGTTTATATTTTCAATTTCTGGATTATTTGTCATTTTTGTTAAATTTTTAATTTCTCTCTTTTGTTTTCTAATTCTTTTAATTGTGTGTTCTAATTCTGGATCGTAAGGTATTAAATCTTCATTTCCAAATTTATGCATACAATTTTTAAGTAATATTTAAAATAGTCCATTTTTCTAATAATTATTTTAATAATTCTATTAATTACCTTAATAATTACTTACTATTAACTCCCCGGCAACGGCGCCAAAAACTTGATCCACTTTTCGATATTTATACTTACTAATATAAAAGTTAGCAACGGCACCAAAAACTTGATCCGCACTAATTTATTCTTATGATTATGTTATGGATTATATGGTTTATATTGTGGATACTACGTAAGTATACGTATCGTTATCAAGTAATATAGGGCTCTAATGGAGTCCTAGATATCGATCCCACAGGGAAGTTAGTAAATTTTAAAGAACAACTTAAAGTAAATTTACATATTAATCTAGTATACAAAAATTTAGAATACTTATACTAAAATAAACTAATGCTTAAAAGGTTAATATAAGATTTCAGAAAAGTATCTTTCTCCTTGTCTTTAGAGTATTAAGTGAATGAAAATTTAAATTAGTTTTTAATTATATTGTGCCAAATAGGAGCAAACCTATTCTTTACCCTTTAGTCCAAGTGCAAAGAATTTTGACTAGTCTTATGTTTGATTATCGAATCTGCGGCTAGTCGGGAGGATACTGACCGCCACTTCGAGCTCCACGTTCCCTCGCCCGAGGGCTAACATCTACACTTCCACTCTCAAACAATAAGACCAAATTGAATATTTTAGTCTGTCACACTAAAATGTTCAATTCTACGCCCGCTAGTTAATATTTCCCTATTCATTTGCACCCTCCTTCGAAGACTTTTGATTTCCCTGAATCTTGGATGTAATCTTTACTATAGTTGATAATTCAACATATGTTAACAAATCAATTGGCCAGATTGAAAGTAAATTACGATTTAAATAAAAAGAATAGCATAATTTTTATTTTCATTTTTTATGCACAACTATTTAAATTTGTCATTTCACTAATCTCAAGAACAATGAGAAAGACTAAGGTAACTACTCAGAATGCATGGGAAAGATAACACAAAGCATGGATTTCATTAAAGTTAACAAACAAATAACAAATATACTTATCTCAATTCTTCCACCAAGCAGACACTTGAAGTTCCTTTGACTCTTCCTTCCAGTACAACACACCAAAATGATAAAAATCTAATCTACTCACTCAAAAGACTCTTAACTTCCACACAAATGACCAAAACTGACTCTACAATGACACACTAACTGACTAAACTTCGACTCTATTTATAGAAGGGTCAAATCTCGAAAGGTTGCTTAAGCACCTCTTCAAAAAGCGTCCAGGTTCAATGTATTTTGGTTCTTTTTAACTCTCGCCGTCGGCGGCTTGATCTCGACGTCGGTGGGCTTCTAGAAGATAGGCTAACCGTGCCGATCTCGCTGTCGGCGGGCTCGATCTCGTCGTCAGCGGGCTTCTTATAATATATTAAAAATCTTTCAGGAAAATATCGCCATCGGCAGCCTAAATCTCGACGTCGGCGGGACAGTTCAATTTTCATCAAATTGAGTCCTTTTTGCTCCAAATCCGCTTCTTTTGTGCTTTTTGCTTTCAGTACTTATAAATCTTCATTCCTGCAATAAAACCAAGAAAATACATTTCTTTAAAGTGCAATTTCATAAAAAATTGGTATGAAATTCTTAATATATTTTCTAGTGATCAATTACCTTGAAGCTTGTAGAGTTTAGACTTGGATTACTCCATGTCAACTCTTTTACTTCCTTTATCTGACATTGTTTTTACTGAGTAAGGTCATGAAATTGCTTAATGAACAACATATCAATGAACTACACTATTTTTATTTATCAAATTATCATTATTAGTGTAGTTTATTATGTTAGAAATTGAAAGTAAGGAGGGAAAATGTGAGTAGAAAAGAGATCAAATTAACCTCAATTGATATTTCTTTATGAATCGATGAGTCTAGGTATTTTAGTTTGTGTGTTTGTGTTTGTGTTCGTGTTACAACAATTAAGAGATTTGAAAAACACTTAAATATATTCCTATGCTGATACATGTCCTGCTTATTTAACCTTTCTTTAGTTTAATTTTATTCTAGCATGTTTGGTTTAGATTTACTTTCTATTACAAGTTGTTATGTCATGATGAATATTTGTAAATGTTTTTGACAAACATTTGTGGTAGATAGAATTTCTGAACTATTTTTTTTCCTGCTTATATTTTCTGTATTGAATGTTATACATGTTCAAATTCAAGTTTGGGGGTAGGAAGAAAAATATTTTTTAAAGTTAATTTACTTCCTTTAAATTTAATATTATAACAAACATGTTTTAGGCTATGTTTACTTTCTTCTGCAATCATTCTATCCTCATTATGCATCTATATAAATTTGATAGGATGATGTAGTAGTTAGTAGATTTATCTTTTATTTTTCTTCCTCCTACATTTTATGGAATTAATTGCAAAATATTCTAAAATTCAAGTTTGGGGGGGATGAAAAATGAATTTTGAAAAACTTAAATTTTATTTGTCCTCAAAAATGCTATAAATAAATTTGATTTTTGACTGAAAATTAATTATGTTTATGAAGTTATATTAGGGAAATAAAATTTTGAATATAGAAATGAGTAAGAGAATTTAGTTAAAATTTATAGTAGTAATGAAAAATTTAAAGTTAAATTTTTCTTAGTGAAGAAATGATAAGTATTGTGTAACCATCTTTACTAAGAAAAGTTGTATTTTTAGAAAAATAGAAGGATTAGACTTTTGTTTTCAATATTTAAATTTCTTTTATTAAAAATTAATTTTCAAAACTGTTATTATATTTCTAAGTAAAAGATATACATCTACTTTATGCTTTAGGAAAGGAATGGTAGAATTCAAAATTATTAAAGGTCTGTCCAGATATAGTAATCCTTGCCTGAAAAAAAAATATGATTAAAAAAAGAAGTAGAAAGAAAAGAAAAAGAAAAAGGAAAAGAAAAGAAAAGTATAGCATGTGAAAAAGGAAGGAGAAGCTTGAGGATTAAAGGTTCTAATCAAAAATTGTTTCCACACCTGAGCTTTTTAAAGTATAAGATTTGAGAAAATCTTAAGCTTAAAAATATAATATAGTTAATATAATTATTTTTAATAAAGGTTTTTTAAGTAAAGAAAATAAAATGCATAACCCCTATATTTTGAAAAATTTACAAGTATTTCTGAATTAGATAGCAACACATATTTTCATACTCTTTCATCTAAGAGATTTCTAAACTTCAAATTGGTCACATTTACTAAAATTTCTTCTAAATTGGACTACTATATTTCTAAATAAAATTTTAGAAACTCCTAAAGAAACTCATACACATGATTTGCTTATGTGGCTTTACATGATTATAGTGTTACTTGAGGACAAGTAACGTTTAAGTTTGGGGGAATTTGATCCACTTTAAAAATTACCTATTTTAATGCAGATTTCATGCTAATTTTATGCACATTTTTAAAGATATTACACTTTAAAGGAAGGAATTTTGCATATTTTTGTCTTCATGTATAAAAATATGATTTTAAAGAAAATCAAGCAAAAACTATGCAATTTTGAGCCAAAATAAGTAAGGAAGAAAATTCTAACTTAGCACATATTGATATGTCTTTCTATGCTTGATATCTTTTATATTTCTCACATATTTTTTAATGAAATTATACTTTTGAGAAAGGTTGTTTTTATGTATATCTTTTAGGTGAAGATGTTAGAAACGCAACACAACTAAAATGGGGCGAAACAGAGTTGAAACGGAGCCAAACGAAGCAAAACAGTGGAGCTGCGCATAGGGTGGCGCCTAGGCGCCAAACCCGGCGCCTAGCGCCAGTGACGAAGAGAAAACGGCGCCTAGGCGCCAGAATCAAGGCCTAGGCACCAGAATCATCCAAAAACGGTTATTGGACGGATTTTTGACTACTTTGGGAGTTATTTTGATGGTGTTAAGTAGTTTCTGGACCTTCTAGAAGACTGAAAGTTATTCCTAATATATATGACATGTGATACAATGAATCTAGACACATTGGAGCGGTTTAAATCACGAAGAGGTGCGAACCAAAGTGAAGGGGTGCGACTATTTTGGGCACGGAGTCTGGCGCCTAGGCGCCAGAATTGTTTCTAGAAGATTCAATGTATCTAGACCAAATTTTGAAGAGGTGCTTAAAGCAACTCTTGGTCATTTTCAAAGCACTATAAATAGCGACCAATTCTACAGCAAGGGGGTGTCTCTTCTTTGTGCCTCTCTAACCTCACTCTCTCTTGCCTCTCTCTTGTCTCTCTCTCTCTCTCTCTCCCCCCCCCTCACTTTCTTCCCCCTTAGTCATTTTAATCATTTTAGAGTCATGAAGATGGAGATTTCTATATCTTATGGAGAGATTGGTGAGGGATTTTGAGATATTTATGTATGGGATGTACGAGCAGCGCATGGATCGGTGGAAGACTTTGGTGGACAGATCTTCTTCTTTCCTTTAGAGGGAAAAAGCTAAGTATTGTGTTCTTCATTCTCTTGTAATTGTTGTAAACACTTTCTAGTAGAATTTATTTATTTTAAACCGAGTTTTCAGTCGTAATTTATCCATACTTCGTAAGTGATTTTCTTTACTCTTTCTTTTAATATGAAGTAGTGGCATGTGTAGGAAAATTATTTTTATGATGAAATTATCTATTAAATGCTTCTAGGTGACAGATAGTTGCATAAATATAATTGAATACTAATGAAATAAGTTTCTTGTTAGCACTTAATTTATTAAACAATTCTTTCAAGTCTTTTACTTCTTATGTCATTATTTTCATTTACTTTTATTTTTTAATGAAATAGCTGCATGTTTAGGAATTAAGATTTGCTTAGATATTCTCTTATTAAATTATGGTGATGATATTCATACCGGATCTTCATTTACTTTACAAATTGATCACTTGTATTGTTAAAACCTGTTGAAGAATTCTGAGACCTATCTAGAGATGAGTTCTTAACTAGTAGATATCACATGAATCATTTGGTAATCGAAGGCTTTATGCGGTTTATTCAAGGTGAAGTGCAAATAAATAGGAAAATATTATTTACTGGGCGCAGAATTGATTAGTTTTTAGAGTGACAGACTAAATTCTAATAATTTGGTCTATAGAAAGGGAACGGGTCACTGGTAGGGCCAACCATAGCCACCTCGGACTTCAAGTAGTGTGAGCCTAGATTAACCCATTCTACTAATAAAACATCCTGAACCGATCTATAGATTAGCCTATGTTCTTTACACCTGAACTAAAGTGTAAAGAATAGGATTGCTTCTATTTGGCACTACTACATAAAATTCTAAGCATTTCTTTCCTACACATTTTCTATGTAATTGCAAGAGAAATGTAGTCTTTAACATCTCAAAATTCTCCAAACCAATTTATCCATAAGTTATCTTTTATTTATAAACTTTATTTAGGATTAGTTATTAAAAAAAAACCTTTTTAATCAAAATTCCAAATTTAGGCCTTTTAGAAATATACTGGAATTAGCCTAAAGGATTGCTTACCTCGCTTCTCTGTAGGATCGATACTGGGGTTATAAAAAAAATCCTATATTACTTGAAACGATACGTATACTTGCGTAGTACCTCTAGTGTGTAAAATATTTTCTAATGTTTTACAACATTTTAATTTTATACACTAGCCGCTATTTATAAATTGAGTCAAGTTTTTTGTCATCTTTTGGATACAAAAATTATTGCGTTATTGCGGGTCGGGTGAGTGTTCATGATACATATGTGATTAAAATTCTTGATGAAAGTTTATTAGAGCGTATAATTGATTCTAACTTATCATATGACGCTTTAAATACCATAAACAACCCGTATTCTAACTTATACAACCCGTGTTGGGAGAACCATCCAAAATTTAACTGGAATCATACTACTGATGGTGGAAACCAAAAATGGGAAAATAATCATACGAATCCTAATGGAAGTTGGAATAATCAGGGGAACACAAACTATAAACCTTCATATCCACCGGACTCTAACAATGATCAACGATTTGAGGATAAGAAGATGTCATGGAAGAAGTGGTATTGCAAATGGAAAACCGATTGCAGAAGTCAAAATGCTTGCGATTAAAAATACAGAGAATCAACTGGGACAAATGGCTAATTCACTTAGCAATAGACCCCAAGGAACACTTCCTAGCAACATTGAGATCAACCCTAAAGAGAACACTAATGAACAAGTAGAAGTTGTCCAATTAAAAAGTGGAAGAGAGATAGAGGATGTGGTTAGAAAAGAGCAAGATGTTGTGAGAGAAATAAAAGAAACTAAAAGACATGAAAAATATGTTTTTAAGGATTTTCAAAAATTAATTTCTCCAACTAAAATCAGTTTGGAAAGACCACCACCTCCATTTCCTCAAAGACTTAGACAGCATGAGTTGGATAAGAATTTTTTAAGATTCATGAAAGTACTTAAGAAGTTAACGATAAATATTCCTTTCACTGAAGCTTTGGAACAGTTGCCAAGTTATGCAAAGTTTATGAAGGAGATAATAAATAAGAAAAGGAAATTTGGGGATTATGAGACAGTTGCATTAAGTGAGGAGTGCAGCTCTATACTTCAGAAAAATTTTCCTCGAAAATTTAAAGATCCTTGTAGCTTTACAATTCCTTGTGCAATTGGAGAAAGATTATGTGGAAAAGCTTTATGTGATTTAGGAGTGAGCATTAATGTGATGCCTCTATCTATATTTAGAAGGTTATGTTTAGTCGATATTTCTCTCACTATTGTAACCCTTATGTTAGCTGATCGATCTATCATTTATCCAAAAGGAGTTATAGAAGATGTGGTTGTTAAAGTGGATAAATTTATCTTTCCTTTGGACTTTATTGTATTAGATATGGAGAAAGATAAAGAAATTCCAATTATTTTAGGGAGAACTTTCCTTGTTACTGGACAAGCTATGATAAATGTGCAAAAAGGAGAGTTGATTATGAATATTAATGACCAGAAAGTCACTTTTGATGTATTAAAGACTATGAAATATCCCGCTGAGAGAAAATATGATGATTTTTTTTGGATAGATGAAAATGATTATCTAAGTAAAGACCATTTCCAAGAAAGTTTTAAGAGTAAGTTAACAGATGAGATTGAAATGGATTTTCATGATGATTCAAAAACGTTATTTAAAGAAGACTGTATGTATGTTCAAGAGAGGTGAAAAATGATGGGCGCTACCAAAAATAGTAAACTTTTAATTCCATTTGTTGAAAAATTTCATGAACATAAGATGGATGTACCCCATACAATTTTAAAGCCTAACTATTTAGGGAATTCATCTACACAACCAGTCTTTATATCTTTAGATGTGACTCAATCACAAGGAAAACCTGAATTAAATGATGAACATGATAAAGTTATTGAACTAGGACTTCGAAGAGAATTTGAGGATATATTTCAAAAGAACTTTGAGTTGAGAAAAGAGTATAAGGATATTGGAAGACCATTGGAAGAAATTCCTAAGGAATTAAAAAACCTATTTTCTCAACTATGATAGATCCTCCATCATTTAATAATTAAAAAAGGGAAGAATTGGAATATAATTTGAAACAGAAGAGTAACACAGAAGATATTGATCCAGAATCTGAATTATCTAAAGAGAATCCGATCCAAAATTTGGGAGATATTGAAGTATCTTATAAATATCCATTTCTTATAAATTTTAAGGATGATATTAATATGCAAATTCAGAAAATCAATAGAAGAATATTGGATCTAGAAAGAAATATGAGGAACAATGATATAAATCAAACTAAAAATGAAGAGCTGAATGAAAAATTAAAATTTGAGGATTTTATAGGAATCCCTGGATCTGGAAATGATTGGGCGATTGATCGAGGATTACTTGATTGGAATTTTGATCTCGGAGGAATCATTTGTCAGGCCAACGACGTTAAAACCAAGCGCTTTATGGGAGGCAACCCATAGTTATCAGTATGCTTTGATTTAGTGTGCTTGAGAGTCCTGATTGTTTATGTGTTGTTTTGTGTTTGCTTTAGTGCAGTTTAGATTAAAGTTGTGAGGTTATGCATTAGACTTAACTAAATTTTTATATGACTTATGGTAGTAGCAGGCTGACGAGTCTGTTATAACTCAGTTCTCAACCGGAGCTGAGCATTACCTTGAAGCATGTAGAGTTTGGACTTGGACCACTCCGTGTCAGTTCTATTACTTCCTTTATCTAACTTTGTTTTCACTAAGTAAGGTCATGAAATTACTTAATGAACAACATATGAATGAACTGCACTATTTTTATTTATCAGATTATCGTTATTAGTGTAGTTTCTTCAGTTAGAAATTGTAAGGATGGAAAATGTGAGTAGAAAGGAGATCAAATTAACCTCAATTTATATTTGTTTATGAATCTGCGAGTTTAGGTATTTTAGTTTGTGTGTTTGTGTTTGTGTTACAACAATTTAAAGATTTGAATAACACTTATAAATATATTTCTATGCCGATACATGTCCTGCTTATTTGACTTTTCTTTAGTTCAATTTTATTCTAGCATGTTTAGTTTAGATTTACTTTCTATTGCAAATTGTTATGTCCTGATGAATATTTGTAGATGTTTTTGATAAACATTTGTAGTAGATAGAATTTTTGAACTATTTTTCTTCCCGCTTATATTTTACATACTTGAATGCTATACATGTTTAAATTCAAGTTTGAGGGTAGGAAGAAAAATATATTTTAAAGTTAATATATTTCCTTTAAGTTTAATATTATAACAAGCATGTTTTAGGCTAGATTTACTTTCTTCTGCAATCATTCTATCTTGAATATGCATGTATATAAATTTGATAGGATGTTGTAAAAGTTAGTAGATTTAACTTTTATTTTTCTTCCTCCTACATTTTATGGAATTAATTGCAAAATATTTTAAAATTCAAGTTTGGGGGAATGAAAAAGAATTTTCAAAAACTTAAATTTTATTTGTCCTCAAAAATGCTATAAATAAATTTAATTTTTGACTGAAAAATAATTATGTGTATGAAGTTATATTGGGGAAATAAAATTTTGAATATAGAAATGAGTAAAAGAATTTAGTTAAAATTTATAGTAGTGATGAAAAATTTAAAGTTAAATTTTTCTTAGTGAAGAAATGATAAATATTGTGTAACTATCATTAGTAAGAAAAGTTGTATTCTTAGAAAAATAGAAGGATTAGACTTTTGTTTTCAATATTTAAATTTCTTTTATAGAAAAATAATTTTCAAAACTGTTATTATATTTCTAAGTAAAAGATATATATCTACCTTATGCTTTAGGAAAAGAATGGTGGAATTCAAAATTATTAAAGGCACATTCAGATATAGTAATCCTTGCCTTAAAAAAATAAAATAAACAAAAGAAAAAGAAAAAAAAAGAAGAAAAGTATAGTATGTGAAAAAGGAAGGAGAAGCTTGAGGATTAAAGAGCCTAATCAAAAACTGGTTCCACACTAGAGCTTTTTAAAGTATAAGATTTGAGAAAATCTTAAGCTTAAAAATATAATATAGTTAGTATAGTTATTTTTAATAAAGCTTTTTAAGTAAAGAAAATAAAATGCCTAACCCCTATATTTTGAAAAATTAACAAGCATTTCTGAATTAGATAGCAACACATATTTTCATACTCTTTCATCTAAGAGATTTCTAAACTTTAAATTGGTCTCATTTACAAAAATTTTTTCTAAATTGGACTACTACATTTCTAGAACAAAATTTTAGAAACTCCTAAAGAAACTCATACACATGATTTGCTTATGTGGTTTTACATTATTATAGTGTTACTTCAGGACAAGTAACGTTTAAGTTTGGGGGAATTTGATCCACTTTAAAAATTACCTATTTTAGTGTAGATTTCATGCTAACTTTATGCACATTTTTAAATATATTACACTTTAAAGGAAGGAATTTTCCATATTTTTGTCTTCAAGTATAAAAATATGATTTTAGCGAAAATCAAGCAAAAACTATGCAATTTTGAGCCAAAATAAGCAAGGAAGAAAATTCTAACTTAGCACAAATTGATATGTCTTTCTATGCTTAATATATTTTATATTTCTCACATATTTTTGAATGAAATTATACTTTTGAGAATGGTTTTTTATGTCTATCTTGTAGGTGAAGATGTTAGGAACGCAATGCAACTGAAATAGGTCGAAACGGAGTTGAAACGGAGCCAAACGGAGCAAAACAGTGGAGCTGCGCACAGGGTGGCGCCTAGGCGCCAGTGACGACGAGAAAACGGCGCCTAGGCGCCAGAATCAAGGCCTAGGCCCCAAAATCATCCAAAAACAGTTATTGAACGAATTTTTGACAACTTTGGGAGTTATTTTGACGGTGTTAAGTAGTTTCTAGACCTTCTAGAAGACTGGAAGTTACTCCTAATAGATAGGACATGTGATACAATGTATCTGGACACATTGGAACAGTTTTAATCGCGAAGAAGTGCAACCCAAAGTGAAGGGATGCGAAGACTTGGTCACAGGAGTTTGGCGCCTAGGCGCCAAATCCCGGCACCTGGGAGCCAGAGTCGGTTTCTAAAAGATTCAATGAATGTGGACTACTTTTGAAGAGGTGCCTTAAGCAACCCTTGGTCATTTTCAGAGCTCTATAAATAGGAGACATTTCTACAGGAAAAAGGGCATCTCTATTATCTCTCTCTCTCTCCCCCTCTCTTTCTTCCCCTTAGTCATTTTAGTCATTTTAGAGTCATGAAGATATAGATTTCAACATCTTATGGAGAGATTGGTGAGGGATTTTGAGATATTGATGTAAGGGATATACAAGCGGCGCATGGATCGGTGAGAGACTTTGGTGGAGAGATCTTCTTCTTTCCTTCAGAGGGAAAAAACTAAGTATTGTGTTCTTCATTCTCTTGTAATTGTTGTAAACACTTTTCTAGTGGATTTTCTTTGTTTTAAACCAAGTTTTCTGTCGTAATTTATCCATGCTTCGTAAGTGATTTTCTTTACTATTTCTTTTAAATAAAGTAGTGGCATGTGTAGGAAAATTATTTTTATGATAAAATTATCTATTAGATGCTTCTGTGACAGATAGTTGCATAAATATAATAGAATACTAATGAAATGAATTCCTTGTTGGCACTTAAATTATTATATAATTCTATCAACACTTTTACTTCTTATGTCATTATTTTCATTTACTTTTATTTTGTAATGAAATAGATGCATGTTTAGGAATTAAGATTTTCTTAGATAATCTCTTATTAAATTATGGTGATGATATTCGTACCGGATCTTCCATTACTTTACAAATTGATCACTATATTGTTAAAACCTGTTGAAGAATTTTGAGACTTATCCGGAGACGAGTTCTTAACTAGTAGATATCACATGAATCCTTGGGTAATTAAAGGCCATATACGGGTTATTCATAGTGAAGTGCAAATAAATAGGGAGATATTGTTTATTGGGCGCAAAATTAATTAGTTTTTAGAGTGACAGACTAAATTCTAATAATTTGGTCTATAGAAAGGGAACGGGTCACTGGTATGGCCGACCATAGCCACCCTTGGACATCTAGTAGTGAAAGCCTAGCTTAACCCATTCTACTAATAAAACATCCTGAACCGATCTATAGATTAGCCAATGTTCTTTACACTTGGACCAAAGGGTAAAGAATAGGATTGCTTCTATTTGGCACTACTACATAAAATTCTAAGGATTTCTTTCCTACACATTATCTATGTAATTGCAAGAGAAATGTAGTCTTTAACATCTCAAAATTCTCCAAACCAATTTATTCATAAGTTATTTTTTTTATTTAAGAACTTTATTTAGGATTTGTTATTAGAAAACCCATTTTAATCAGCATTCCAAATTTAGGCCTTATAGAAATAGACTGGAATTAACCTAAAGGATTGCTTACTTCGCTTATCTGTGGGATCGATACTGTGTTTATAAAAGAAAACCCTATATTACTTGAAACGATATGTATACTTGCGTAGTACCCCTAGTGTGTAAAATATTTTCTAAAATTTTACAACATTTTAATTTTATACACTAGCCGCTATTTATAAATTGGGTCAAGTTTTTGGCCATCTTTTGGAAGCAAAAATTACTGCGTTATTGCGGGTCGGGTCACTAGGCTCCTACAGAAGAAAGACTATACCTCAACAAAAGTAAGGTTAACATACCCCTACATAAGTCATTCGTCTCTTTTCTCTTGATTGTCTGTCAAAATGTTTGTCATATACCCCTCTCTATTCAATTTATCTCCTCTTTGAATCATTTATATGGTTCATGAGGGAGATTTAATCTAATAATGAAATCATATGACGACATATAAATAGACAAGCTAGCAACTTTGAATGCTAAAATGAACCGAGAAAAGCAAAATTTTTAAAAATAATGGCTTTTTGAAATTTTTTATGTAAAACCATTTTCATGCATGAAAAGCATAATTGCAGAGTGTTATGTAAAAAACTATTTCAATTGATCATCAGAATAGTTTGCATGGTCTTTATTAGTTATAATAAGCTTAATGGAACCTTTAAAATGAGCTGTAGAGCCTAGAGAGAAATCAATAATTTTAGGTTTTAGTCAAGATTGAGCTCAATTTATGTCCAACCAGGCTTCACGCAATGAAAAGTGGTTGACCAAAAATGAGGTCAACAGGTGTACATCAAGGTTTGATGTGTGATGAGTGCTTGTCCATTGAGGGAAGTACTTGGGCTTGTAGTACATGTTTAGTGTTAGCGACTGTGTTTCGTAAGGGTCACCCATGCATGACTTTATTTTTATTAAAGGATTCTGGCCAGGGAGCTAGGCTTGGAATAGGCAGATAGTCAAACCTCGTAAATGTCTTATGTACGTTGTTTTTCTTATATGTGCTTTTGCTTTTGTTGTGGTTGTTTGTCTTAAGAGTTCTAATCATCACCAACAAATTTTTCTAGAAAAAGAAAATTAAGATTTAGAAGAGCCTCAATTTTAAAATAAACCTAATTTATCCCCCTAACCGCGCGCGCTCACCCATTAACCTTTTCAAGTCACCCTTCTCTCCCCTATCATAGACACTCTTTCTTATAATCTTTTCTAGTTAAATACAAAATTGGTTTGCTAACACTCATCTCTAATGATATGTTTTCTTTTTTCTGTTTTGCTCTCTCTCTCTCTCTCTCTCTCTCTCTCTCTCTCTCTCTCTCTCTCTCTCTCTCTCTCAATCTTTATGATAAATATTGCACCCTCTCTCCCTCACACGCACTCTCTCTCTCTCTCTCTCTCTCAATTATTTCATTCATATATGTCTTTTATAATCATATACATATGCCACGCATGATCGTTTATGCTCGTATATGTAGTAAAAGGTTTGTTCCCAACGACACCTACCATCAAAATTCATTCTAAATTAACTTACCTTAAATACGCTCAGCAAAGCAATAGAATCTAACAAATTATAACATTTATTTAACAGTTGTATTTGAACCACGCGATCTAATCAAAATAATTCGATTCATTATTTTGTTACCAAAATATTAAGTAATAAAATCATCCTTGCATAACTAATTCAATGGACCAAAAAAAATAAAACTATGAAATAGCACAAGGCTATTTTCTTAATCCCAACTTTATCATATTGTTTAAATGTTGATCTATCTTATCCAAACCAAAGCACAAATTAACTTAGAACCAAAACTTTTTTCTATTAGTGGACGGTTAAGAATCGCCCTGCTGTGGCAATCAATTGCATTTGGCATAACATCATTGGTAACATTGGGTGCCATAGGACGAAGATGACATGAAAGGAAGAGCAGTGTCAAGGTGTGTGAATGTTTTTTGGCATGAAGCTATTGTCCCGCTTCTTTTAGGCATCTTTACTTGTTTGTTTGTGTTTATGATATGTTGGACCTATACTTGTAAGATTCCTGCGAAGGTACTCTCTTGTTCTTGCTGTGAAACTTCTGAGCCCTCCTAGTTTTTGTCGATTGTGGGGAGGCTAAGAATATCATTTGAATCGGAGTTTGAATCAAATCCTGGGCGATCTCTTAACTTGTCAATTAATTAGAAATATAAACACGAAATTATAATTATGATACTGTGACTGAAGTCCAAACAACAATCGCATATCATTTTAAAATTTAACGAAGCATTAAAATATCTTTTTTATGTTATGTTTTCAATCTTTCTGTTAAATAAATCAAAGGGTAAATTAGTCATTTAATCGTTTTTCATTTATTTGGCATTGTTGAAACATAAGTTAATTATTTTTAAATTGTAGTTAAATTAAATCATTTAAATGAGGGTAAATTATCCATTTCATATACACTTTGAATGTAATTTAAAAAAGGTTGGAAACAAAAAGATATTTTGATAAACTTTCTTTTATAGCTGGTTATGTTTTGTGGTTCGTTGGGAAGATCATCAACCGAAAAGATCGACTGTAAAAGAGCTAGACCTGTAACTAGATTGAGTGATGTAAAGTAATATGCAAATGAAATTCATTTATTTATTTTAATGAAATCGAGTTAAATTTGAACATTAAACCAGTCATTTTTAAGTATTATCACATTTAAATTTGTCAATTCAGCAAGTGCATTTATACCCTTAGTTTCTAAGAGCATTATCCAATCGATTACAATTGAAATTGACTAAACAAAATGCCTTATAAAGAAGAAAAGGGGAATCAAAATTGAATAAGCAAATAAAAAAAGCTAGTGAAGGCACGTCCTCAAACACCAACCATCATCTACTTTCGACCATTATTTACATCCATAAACCGGATTTTACTCGCAAAATAGCTAACGGAAACGCTGGGCATCACATGAGAGAGCAGGCGTTCGGGTTCTCGTCACTAAATAGCTGCGGAGCGTGATACTCCTCCGCTCTGTAGCCGTACGGTCCGCCGTAATGGTCTACCTTATTCGCCTCCATCATCGGAACCGCCGTGGCCGATACCGTTGCCTCCGGCATTTCGTCCTTCTTTCCACCGCCTCCGCTGCCATTACCCTTCTTCTCACCTCCCCCTCCGCCGCCATTACCCTTCTTCACAACGCCGCCTACGCCACCACCTTCACCTCCGCCTCCGCCTCCGCCTCCGCCTCCGCCGCCGCCGCCGCCGCCTTTCTCCTTCTTTTCCCCACTGCCGGCGCCTGGAACTCCACTGGCTGCGGCAGGGAGCTTATCTTTCTTCTCGTTTCCACCACCGCCGCCGGCGGTGTTGTTCACCGCAACAATCTCGACTCCTCGATTGAGTTTTTCCTTGAGATGCTGAGGAAGCGAGTTCACATCCATAGTCCCTTTCACCGTCACCAAATCCTTTTGGGCATCGATGCTTACATCTTGCACCCCTGGGCATTGGATGAAGTTTAACGAATGTTAAGCCACCTTTACATTAATTTCAAAGATTAAACAGCAACTTTTCTGTTAGTATTCATTGAGATCAATGAAACCTTAGACAGTACTTTTAATATTTATCATAAATCAACATAACATATCACAAAAAATTATAACAATTTATTATTAATTAATTAGTTTATTAAAATTTTAAAATATTTATATTAGTTTAAAGTTAGTTATAATTATTCATAAAAAAAAGTTAATTATTGTTTTTTACCATATATAATCAACTAGATATGTAATTGAGCAGAACTCGAATGTTGACACACTATCAGAATTATGTTGATCGAGCGGGCATTCAGATCCATGTACATTCTGTGTCGGCTTAAGACCAAGGGCTACACATCTGACCGTGAAACGAAGACCATATCTAAAATTTGTATTAAAATATTACATTTTAGTGTTTTAAAGTTATATATTAAGAGATGTACTTCAATCTTAAAGGAGTGTTGTAGTGTTATTTCCTAATGTGATATTAAAAATTTAACCGTTATACAAGTAAATATGAAAATTAGGATGTGACATACAAATGCATAATAATTGTGTGCTATGCATGAAAATACAACAAGAACAACAACAACAACAACAACAAAATCTTATTCCCACTAAGTGGGTTGGCTACATGAATCATTTTTCTTCATTGCGTCATCTTTAGTGTGATATTTTCATTTAATTCTACTAAATTAAGATCATTTATATAGAATAAGCCCATGTCTTTCTAGTCTAGCTCTGTCTTTCTTAACCTAAGTCGAATCTAAAACATGAACTGTCCTATAAGGATCATCAGATGATTGACGTGTAATGTGACCAAACCATCTAAGACGACTCTCTCTAAATTTTATTCGTCATTGCATTTGCACCAATCCTATCATGGATATATTCTTTTGCTGACAAAACACGAATTTACCATTAATTACTGACACGTAGTCCTGATTTAACTCTAGATGAACAAAAAAATTCTCAAATAAAAATCGAAAGGATAAATTAATTTTAATTAAATTTTGTACCTTTGATCTTGAGAATGGTCTTCTTAATTCTTTGAATGCAACCATCGCAGTGAAGACGTATCTTCAGCACCACGGCAGACGCTGCCGGCTAACATGACAGCACAAGAAACGATGTTATTTTCTCCCCCTAACACTTATATTTTAAAACGAAAAATACAACACATATAACTTAACATTTAAACTTTATAATATATCAGGCCAAATTAGTTGTTCCTGGAAGATCCAATATAAATTTATTTGATAAAAAACTAGTACTAAATATTCAACTTCACTGATTTTCATCGTTCAAGTTCAACTGTATTTTTTTTTTAATGTTTTCATCGTCTTGTCTAGGGAAAAAAGTTAGATCAGACAGACGTAGCGTAGAGCAAGTACGTAAGAATGTACGTGCGAAGTTACACGAGATTACTGCAGCAGTTATGCGGGTGTTATAATCCTCTCGTACCACCCGTGTAACTCTCGATAGTACAAATGGATGAAATAGAAGCATGAGGTTCAGTGAGTTACGCTGATGTACGAGAGGATTATAACCCCGCGTAGCATCCGTGCAGTAACCCCGCATGAATCTCCGCGTATATTTTTATGGACGTATCTCTGCGTCCGCTGTCCAGACTCAAATTTTTTTCCTTGTCTAGCGTATTTTCTTGACAAAATAGCCAAGAATTTTTTTTTTCTTTTAAATACGGCTATGTATTTATCTTGTAATATTTATGATAAATTTTAACTATATCAAAATAGAATTTAATTTAAGCATGCTATTTCGATTCCGTCTCAAAGCATATAGAATAGTAATAATAATTTAAAAAAAAAATATGTTAGTTTCGGTAGCTGACCTTGGAATTCTTATCCTCCGGCTTCTTCTTCTCCTTGGAATCACCGAGGGGGATGGGCTTCTTGTCACCATCGGGAGGCTTCTTATCGGCGTCCGAAGCCTTCTTGCTGTCGGTGGCAGCAGGCTTCTTACTGCCTTCGGCGTCCTTCTTCGGTGGACTTGCCGGCGACACGATCTCAACCTTTTTACGAGTCTTAGCCTCCACATGGTCTCGAAGCTTCCACGGATCCACTGTCCCTGTAACCGTCAGTTTGTTGCTCGCCATATCCAGCGTCACACCCTCCACACCTAAACAATAAATAATTATAATTATAATAACAAACAATCAAAAGATTCAATATTACAAATAGTTGGATGATGAGAGTTCCTCCGTCCGGCGAATTAGATAGTTGGATGCCAGATCGTGGAAACATGAGTACGCTTCCTCTTTTCACGCTTTCAAGGAATTGATGAGATATTTAGGTCATTTTTCGATTTTCAACATTTGTTTCTCACCAGAACAACACCATATTTATGAGATATTTATTTACTTTTGATAAAAATATTAATAGAATATTTAAAATACTTGATGAATATCACGGCAGAAAAAAGTATGTAAGCTTTGGGGAAGAAAAGATCTGTGCGATGCGCAAAAGACGTATCGGCTTTGGAAAATTAGCAACACCGAAGCCAAACCATGTAATTCCTTTTCAAGATAAAAAGAATCAAAGCATACTTCCTTAATTTTCCTTATAAATTCATTCCCAAACAAGAAATCAAAATTGAAGAAGTGAAGAAATAAATTGGGAAATCGAAATTGGAAAGTTCCCTTCTAATTCATTCTTCTGAATAGTTTTGAATGGTTATCATCCGATCTCTAGCTGGGCGATTAGATCAATGAGAGACAAAGTCAAATAAGTCGAGGTTTACCTTCAAATCCTTTGACGGATCGCTTGATCTTCGATGCACACCCATCGCAATGCATATCGACCTTAAGAACAACTTTAGGTGGCCCTTCATCCTTCTTCTCTGATCCTCCTCCTTCCTTCTTTTTCTCGCTGCCGCCTCCTTTTTTCTCCTTCTCATCTCCCTTGCCATTATTCTGCATAAGCGTAAATCGGTAACTCGAATTAGGCAAAGTCGAACAGGTTGAAATCAAAACCCTTATAGGAGGACCTCACTTACCTCTCCCATGCCTTCTCTTGCTTCTCGCTCGCTCCCTATCAACCCCACTGTGGAGAAGTGTGGACTTGAAATGGTGGATTATAAATAGGCGGCAATGTGTGGAAAAATCGAGACTTGAACCATTTTTTTTTTAAAATCTTTTATGTTATTTTATTTTTGGGCTGTAATACTGGTCGTCTCCATTTTGAATTTGTATTTGATTAATTAATTGAATCTGAATGTTGATACACAATGTAGTGTCTACTCAAAAATCCACTCATGAGCCATCTTGATTTAAAAATACTACAAATTTTAAAATTTTATTTGATTAAATAATTAATTAACTACTTAATTGCCACAATGAATGTAAAATTAACTTTATTCTTTGCATGACTAAGCTCTGATGAACTTTTCTCGAACTTAGTTGAGAAAGTAGCTCAAGCCTCTATAGTTGTTAAAGTGTGATGAGGAATTGCTCAAAAGCTCAGACAAACTTTCACAAATGACTAATCAATTCATAACCTAAACGAACATAGAAATTCTCCCAAATTGAGCCTTATATATGTTTGTTCTTATTTATACTGTGGTAAGATCTTATAACCTTTTGCAAATCTAGTATAGAATAGAGCTGTTAGGTCCTTTTGAATATTTCCCAATAAATTTAAATCCATTCAAAATAAAATTTAAGGTATAATTAAATTAATTATTACATAACTCAAAGAATCAAAATGAAATATTATACGATAACAGAAGAATTTGACATAAATCATCCCTTGGACACAATCACCACAACCTTGGTGAAGGATGCACTCCACTAGGTCTAGAGTGATAAAAGTGGTGGAGTCTTAATCAAGGCCCATTAGGTTGAGTGCTCGTTGGTTTTAAGGCATCCCAACTATCCTCCTTTGACTCACAATAAGAGCCATTATATATTTGAATTGATTATGATTGAATTTACAAAATAATAATCTTAGTAACTAAGTTTTAAAATATGAAAAAGTCCACTATTTCACTTAAGAGTTTTTTTGAAGATGACTACACTTAAGATGTTATTAATTATGTGGCTTATCTCTCTTATGATTTTTTCCCTAAGATACAAATAATTCATCTCATTTTAGGAGAAAATTTTCCTGCAATATAGACCTGGAGTTTCGAAATAATAATAATAATAATAATAATAATAATAATAATAATAATAATAATAATATATTATTATTATTATTATTATTATTATTATTATTATGTCATGAAAATCATATTTTGCCTTCCAAGGGAAAATATTATTATGAATGTTGTATCCAATCCCAAAAAAAAGTTTTTTTTTGCTCTTACTTATTTTATAATGCCTTTTTATGTAAACATTGTAGAGTAGGGTTGTGTTATAAAATACCTTTCCACACAACAAATTTCACTTTTGGTTGTTTTTTCGGCTAGATTTCTTGCTTTCTCTCACTCTTCACCTTATTGACCAACTTCTCATCCTGCTTGTACCGGTGGGATTGAGAGCCTTTGACCTAGAACTCCAGTGCTTGCATTATTTTGATCTTCAATTCTTCTTTTTAGTTATTCTGTCTTTTCTTTCATTTTTTTTCTTTTGAATTATTTCTTTCTTTCTATTTTTACTTGAGCCTTATAAGGTTGTGGGCTTAAGCTAGGAAAAGAATAGCCTACTTATTTGAAGCCCCCTAATTGATGATTGGATGATAAGTGTGATCCATTGATGAGAGTGGAATCTCATTTAACTTAACATTTGATCAAAGCAAATCATACCCTAAAGATCAGATCTAATGGTGAGCTAGGCTTGATATTTAAATTTTTTGAATGAGGATTAAAAAATTGAAACTTGACCAAATAATGAATACCGTTAAACACTACGAGCCCATTCTTAACCTTGTTTATAAAATATTTAATGACTTGAGCTTGCTCTTAAGGGCATTCACCCACATAATTCTTAAACAAAACATCAAGTGAATACTTAGTTACTCTGCTCATGGGATAATAAAAACATCAAGGTTCATTAAGCATAGGTTAAAACATTATCACTAAACTTTAATTGCGGACGAATGATTTATCAACATAATAAGTTCAGAATGACTCGAGACGATTCAAAGGATTTTAAAAGTTTTTCAGGGTTGTTCCTCGAGCACTTTTATGATCTTTTGGGTGTTTTGGAGGATAATTGAACATATTATGCATTTATGACAAAAATCATCCTTGAAATCTCTAGGGATCCACCAAGTTATGCCCCGAGACCCGTTAATTCACCGTAATCAATAAAAATATCATAAACTACTTATCATACATTCATTACCAATGCTCAAGGACTTAGGTCTTCCTTAAGGTATTTAAGTCCTTGTGAGCAACTATGGACATTTGTATTTGCCACATATGGATCATCAGACTGTATAATTTTGACGTTTAAGTGGCTAGGGCAATGACGATAATGCTAATGTGTGTTGAAATGAGGGATGCGATAAGATATGAGAATTTTAGAATGGTATATCCTACCTTAAGAAACTTCAATAAGGGAGAGGATAACATCGATGATACTATTCATCAACTCTTGGTGGGATTATTTCCCCTAATACTCATAGGTTGTTAGTAGTCATAGCATAAGTAGAGTGACTAACGTGTGGACTACACCACTTTACAAAACTAAAAAAAAATCTCTTTTACCTGTTAAAACAAACTCTGCATGAAAAGTTTTAAATACAAAATTAAAGAATTTTGATGAAATTTTATAAAGGTCCATGGTTAGTTACTTGGATCAGCTTTTGTAGGTTATTGGGTTAGAAACTCTTATCCAGAAGAGAAGCACACAGTCTAACTCTGAGCCTTCACCTTTATACGTAGTCTTGGATTTTCATGTGTGACTACGGTTTTTTATTTTACTTATTTTTGTCTTTTATGACGTGCTTTTTCTAAATTTCTCGTACTGGATTTTCTTGCTATGCTCATTTACTTTTCATAATTTATTTAAATTTCCTGCAAATTATATAATGCTTTATGGATAACCATGCAGCGGTAGCAGAAGCCTAGGCACGCTTTCAGAGTTTATTTATAGTACTTTACTTTACAGAACTTTACATTTAAGTACCTTTCATTTATCTGCAATTTACTTTACCATGCATACCTGTAGGACAACATAAACAGAATAAAAATAGGTTTTTTGTTTTAAAAAATTTAATACACTTTCAAACCTAGCGAATGCCCTTTAAAATGTTCCTTTTAGATTACATGAATCCCTCGGATTAGGTAACCTATGGTTGCTAAAGAGATTTTCTCGGTATAAATGAGCGTAACAAGTTGTTATACTAAGTTAATCTGAAAGAAAATAGTGGTGCCAGAGAGGGAATCATGGGATCCTAACATGTGTTTCTTTAATTAATATAAAAATCCCCCCAAATAAAGAAAAAAACTAAAACCATAACAATGACAAAAAATTGAAACATTAAAACACACATGGTAAAACCTTCTGAACCTTAAACATTATGATTGCTACTGCAACAAGGAGCTCGAAGCAAGCACCATGGGCAACATGATGATGACTTGCAGGAGGACATCTTTGAAAGAGTAAGCGAGCTTCAACAACAGATTTTTTTCATAGTATGAACAACAAGCCATAGAACTTTGAGGGCTTTGTACAACTATGTTGTATATGCAAAAACCCTAACTTATTTTAGGTTTCTGAGGTCATGGTTTGGTGATGCACCAAAAATATGTTAGATTTTTGTAATATAATTTGTACTCATTTTTTGTGATATTGCACTATAAAGGAATATATTCTTCATGTTTTGTTGCAGGTACGATGATTTTAGGTGATTGGAGCAAAAAGAAGCTAAAAGGAATGAATTTGGAGCAAAAAGAGGCAAAAGGAAAAAATCAGTCTACTGGCGCTGCCAACGCCAGAATGGGCACCACCGGTGCCCAAATACAGAGAGTTCAGAATTTAAACGGCAGACCAGCGCCGCTGGCGCCCTATCCAATGTCGTTGGCGCTCAATGTCATTGGAAGTCAAATTCAATGTAATTAGATGATTTTTGAAATTTTGCTTGAGGAAACTCTTAGGGAGTTTGTTTCTAAACTGTTTCAAACTAATTTGGACGCAGAGAAAGAGAGAGAGGAGAGGGGAAAGTGTCTTTTAGAGTGAGGAGAGAGTGTTAGGGTTTGTGGAGAGTGAGTGTGTAAGTGTGTTAAAGTGTGTATAAATCTTATTTTGTGAGGGATTCTTCTCTAATGAGTGTAGCAGAAGGAGGAAAGTGAGATATTGCTTCTTCTTTACTATTCTAAAGAGATAATTGAGTATTTTAGAGAAGAGAGTAAAGGATTCAAAGGAACTTTAAGGGATTTTCTTGGGGGAGAAATTGAGATAAGTTATATTTACTTCTTGTGGTTTGTATGACTTTGCTTTTATATATAAAATTCATGTTTTATTGTATCTTCCTCATGAATTCTGAGTAGATTTGTATGTCTTTCTTCTTGCAATGAGATGTGGTGAAGTGGTGATGTAGATTTGATGTGCCATTTGAAATGCTAAGAAATTTTGATGATTTTTCACTTTGAACCTCATTTACTTTTTCGATCTAGCCAATTGAATTGTTAAAATTTGTTGTAAAACATTCAATCTGAGAGGACTAAGTGTTCTACAACAATAATGGAGAATTCTTTTAATGTTCATGAATGAGTTGCGTAGTTCATGGGAATTAAGTACAAATAAATAGCGAAATGTGGTTTGATAGACGTCAAATTAGAGATTTTAAAGTGACAGGCTAAAATCCCGAATTTGGCCTTAAAATTTGGTAAATAACGCTAGGGTTAGCCTTCAGGTGAAGGGAAGAGGGAGCTTTGAAGTGAGAGTCAGTATCCTCCCAACCTAACCATGAATTTAGGGACTAAGCCTAGGATTTGCCAATGCTCTTTACATAAATCTAAAGAGGGTAAATAATATAAATGCTCCTATTTGGCACAATACAAGTTTATTATCAATCTATATCACTCACTCATCATAGAATCATTACAAGAGGAAAGATATTTTTCCATAGTTGAACCTTTCAATACAAAACTTAGTATATGTTAGTTAATCCTATTTAGAAGTTTAGAAAGTAATTTTAGTTAATTTAGTCTCAGTCATCTTTATACTAGCAACTTAAATATTACCTGACCTGTATTGTGAATTGAGTATTGGATTTCAATTTTATACTATACTTGGAAAAGTTCATACCTTCCTTGTAGGATCAATAACCAGGACTCCACTAGAGCCCTGTATTACTTGAATGATATGTATACTTGTGTATACGAGGGACTTCCTAATTATTAAATTGATCTTATTGTGAAATGAAATTGAAACTATCTTTTGAATATTTACATTAGCGGTAGTGCACCCGAGTATCATTTGGTATGTCGTAAATCCTTCTATCTTCCATGCTATTTGTATCATCAGTATCATATAAATGTAAGCCCTTGTTGACCTCACTTTTGGTTGAGTTCTAGTTTCTCTTTAGAAAAGCCTAGGGTCTAGCCATAGGACTCTTCTAGTGATTTTCTTAGAAGACTAGTCTGGAACCATCCCCATAGAAATTTAAACTTTTCTTACTTCACTAGGAGTTTTCATATGCTTAAGGCCTAACCTCCAGTTTTTGGGAGGAAAAGACCAAGCATAAGGAAGCCTAAGGGAAGTCTTCTATAGGTGGTCAGACCTTAGGATCTACCTTGAGAGGTCTGGAGCTTACACCACACTCACGCTAGACACTCACAACCCTAAATAAGGCAAATCACGTTTGATTATCTAACTCTTTGGAAACTGATGTAAGTGGTTTTGCCAAAATCTTAGCCTCAGGCTAGAGTTTGGCTAGTACCAACACATAGAAGACCAAATGAGGGCGACCCTTGGTCCATGGCTCAACCTAAACAATTCCATATCACCCACTTTCAACCAATCCCAATTTTTCCTAAAGAGTTCAAATTTCTGACCCTTTGCCACAAAATACCCAAAATACCTCCAAAACACTATAATTCACCAATATTTCCAAAATTATCAAAATTTCCCATGATTCTCCAAAAATCATTCCAAAATACTCCCTACTACTCGAAGTAGCCAAAATTAGCCAAAATTGCCAAATATTCCAAAAAATCCACAAAAATTACCAAAAAACCCCTCTAAGCCCAAAATTCAAAAAATTTCATAAATTCCTAAAACCTCCCAAATATTCCCAATTTCATTTATCTCAACTACCACATCACCCAATTTGGCTAATTTAGCCTAATTTAACTAAAAGCCCAAATTTGACCCATTTAACCCCAAAGTACCCAAATTAAACCCAATGCCTACCCAATTGACCTTAATCTTGCCCAATTTCAATTCTAAACTTTAATTCAACATCTCCAATACCAATCTAAACAAAATACAAGCCCAATTTGACCCACATTTGAGTTCAATTTCACATAAAATCCAAATTCCCCAATTTTTCCTAAGTGACACAAATCCCCCAAATTGACCTAACACCAATCAATTTCTCCCCAATTTGAATTCTAAACACTCCATAACACTCCCCTAAATTGAATTTAACCATCAATTTCCCCCAATTTGAGCCCAAGTCTCACCCAAATCCACCTAAAGTCCAAAACTCCAAATTTTGACCCAAACAGGCCGTATGCCCAAAATCTCCCAAATTGATTGCCCTACTCCCAAAATTTTCAGCCAATTGAGGTTAGGAACTCTTCATGACATCCCTCTGGACCATTTGGAACCTTAAATTGGCCTTGGACCCAACCCTAGCCCAACCTAAACCCAAGTTAACCCAACTTCCCCGAAATCGACCAAAATCCCAAACCAAGCCAAATCGACCAACCAAATCAATTCAACACCACTCTAAACCATTTCTAAACACTTCATGACAATCATACACATCATTTTGAATAATCATTTCGGTCAAACCAAAGATCAAACCCAAGCTAGCCCAACTTGAACCCAAATGACCTAAATTGAACCTATGGCCCAATGTGACCAAATCATCCCAAATGTGACTAACCTAGCTCCACTACAGCCACCAAGTGACCCCTAAGAACCTCCTTAGTGGCTAGAAAATGCTAAAATCGAGAGCCACCCCCTCTCAAATTGAACTCAAACTCCACCCTATGGCCAAGTCAACCTAAAATTGCCATTGGAGCTCATGTGCCCTCCACCTAAGCAGTTGAATCCACCCATCATCAGCCCCTGAGCTCAGCCCAATGGCCATGTCCATAAATAGCGCTCTCCTCGGCCAAAAATTGGTGCTGAATTTTTCTCAAGGAAACTCCACCAAATTGCTTCCAGAGCTTCCCTAAGATGTCCTAAGAGTGATCCCACTGTCTTCAGCCAATGATTCCCTTTGTCTGAGAGCAATTTCACCACTGAAATTTGGCCGGAAACTAGGACATATTTCTCTACAGCTCCACAGTGCACAAACTTCAATTTAACTACACTCACACCTTCACAGCAGTGAAAGAGAAGGATCACCATCAAAGCCCCATCACAGAAGGCCTCTGCCCTAGACTTCCATCAACACGTGAAATCAGGTCTGGTCGAGTTTGGGTCTATACAATTTACCAGGGTAAAAGGCTCCATCTGGAGGTTCGTTGGGACCAATCGAAGCTTCCACAACCATCTAATTGAGGTCTCCCCTCTCAGACAAAGGTATTGGACTCACTCTTCCTCCCGAGCTTTTCTTCTTCCTCCATAATTGTACACTGTATTTCATACCGTATAAACTGTATGGATAGGTTTGTCTAGGCTAGATGAAGCTCTAGGAACAAACCCCATGTGATTTGGTTGAGTCTAGCTCGAGTTCTTAGGTCTAGAAGGTGGACGGCTCATGGGTTAAACCAGGTGAAGATGATGACCAGGAGTTGTTGGATCGCGCGTGTAATGAACGGATGGCTAGGATTGAGCCAGACGAGCTCTAGATACATAAAGCGCGGCCGCGTGACAGCTGAGTCAGAAGGTGGTGTCAAATGGCGAAGTGACGTGTGGAGACTTTGGAGCTGTCGAGGATGACATGGCGCCGCGTCTTTAAGTAGGAAATTAGGGGTATTTTTTAATTATTTAAATCAGTGAACTTTAAAAATTCTTATCTTGGCCTAGAAAAATCATAAAATAAAAGAAAAATACCCTCTTGCTCAGTGAATAGAGGAAAATAATGTGGAAGTGGTTTGAAATTTATTTGATGCATGTATGATTTTCAATTAGTTAAATAATGTCTGTAGTATTTTAATTATCCATGCATTAGGACATATCACCATGGCTTCCCATTATAGCATGTCATAGCCTCTATTATGGGGGATGTTCACTGATATTTCCAAAGTCAGAGGAGACCTCTATGAAGAGTTCTATATTTTTCAAATTTAGGCATCTGTTTTCATAAATTAATTCTAATAATTAGCATGGTGATTATAAAAATTCAGAAAAATCATTGTAGGTTCCTTATGACCAGTGAACCCTAGGATAAAATTTTTATCGGTTAAATCATTAACAAATAACCTAATTACCAACTTGGCTTAAAACTAAATTAAAATTAATTTGAGTTCATTAAATATGAAAATCACCCAAAAACAATTAATTCTCCATTGTATTTTAAAGGTTAGAGAACTCCCCAAAAAAAATTCATGGCATTTGGAATTCATTTGGTTAGTTAAATGAATTTTTTAAGTGAAATCATATTATTGAACATTAAACTAATTTTAATGATTAAAATACAACTCAAAATATTGTAAATTTCGTTTTAGGAGTTCTCTGTGATCAAATAATTCTTTTAAAAATAAAATTTGGATTTTTACAAAATTTTCATTTTTAATCATATTTTTAATATTTAAATAATTTAAAAATAATAAAAATCACAAAAATATTAAAAATCACCAAATTGATACTTTTTGTTTCCTAATCACTTTGGAACCATTCCCATAATTTTCCTAAGTTTCAAAATCAAAATATTATTTTTAAAAGGCTTAAATCAAATTTTAAAAGGCTAAAAATGAATTTTCTTAAATTTTCACTAAAATAATTCTAATAATTAAAATAAAAATAAAAAAAATAAAGCTTGTTTCTCTGGGTTCCCTGATCTCAGAGGGACTTAAGAAAAATATAAAATTGAATTTTCAACTTTTAAAATATTTTATAATTAATTAAAACTCCAGAACTTAAAATAATTCTAATAATTAAATTAAAACTCAAAAATCATGCAATTTGGTCTAAGTGGTCCTCTAGTCAAGGTCTACATCCCATAAAATTTTTAAAGTCATATGTTTTGTTTTGGACATATTTTTGCATAAAAATAAATATATAAATTAAATTAAAAATTAAAAAATCATGTTTCCTCCTCTGATTTTTTAATTAACCCATAAGTGTGCTCACATAAAAATTTCAAAGTCATTTGAGCTAAATTTAATGAATTATGGAGTGATAAAGACCTTTAGGGGTAAAATTGTAATTTTGAAAAATTTAGCCTTAATTAATATTTAGGCTTAATTAAAAATGGGAAAAGGACAATAAATGATCTTAATTATTATATTGGATGATTGAAACATTAAAGGACAAATGGTAGAAACTCACTGTAATTTTGTCACATTAAACTACAAGAACCTTAAAGTTTTGGTTTGATTTTGGAAGTTAAATTTCCACTAATTTAATTCCCCTTTATTTAATGTTCAAATGATAAATCGATATTTTTATAAGAATCATAATCATGAAAGTTATAAAATTCCCTTTTCTAAAGACATAAAAATACCTAGTAAATCTTAAGGGCTTAGTAATGAGCTAGGCTTAATAAAAAAAAATAAGCAACATGAGGAATCAAAAATAGAACATGATTAATTTTAAACTACCTTTTTTAAATATTACAAGCTCAATGAAATTTGGTAAATTCTTCCATAAGTTAAATTTTGTCTCTCAAGACCCACTCACATAATTCCTAAGTAAAGCACTAAGTGATAATTACTCATCCCTTCGGGATGACTAAAACATTAGTTCACTGAGCATAAGGGTATGAAAGGGGTAAGTCATTTAATATTTATAATAAGTCTAAAAGGACTTCAAGGAAGCTCAAAAGGAATGTGAAGCATCTGGTCTCTCCTGAATTTTTTTTCACAAGTCTTCTGGACACCTTGCAGGATAACTGGATATATTATATCTATTAAATGAGAAATATCTTTCAAATAAATGAATAAGAGTTCATCGAGTTATGACCTAGGACTTTGTAGGTCTGTGATGAACCTATCCAAAGGGCTTTACTTCCCTGTAAAAATATAAATGCTTATTGCAAGAATACTAAAGTTTCAGGTGGAAATGACGGGAAGACGTACCAGGTATGCTTTTATTTTAATGCAATTTACTTACCTGTACTCTACTGTACTTTCCTTTCTTCCAAACTTGCATGCTAAACAACAATGCCACCCTGCATGAAAATTGAAACCTTTAGGATAGCCGCAAAACTGAAACCAAAAATCAAAATTAAAAATCAAGACAAGATAAAATTCATCGCCACAACATTCAAAAAATATAAAACAACTCAAAATTTAATCACAAACAAAACAAAAAAAACACAACTATAACTAAATTAAAACTCCTCGTTGGATGATCGGGAATTTCTTGGAGGAAGCAACCCACGTGTTACTAATAGGGTTTTCCCACGGTCTAAATGAAAGTACAAAACTCATTAACTTAAGTTTAGTAAATTCATTTGGACTAAGTGAATCCGATGAAAATAGCGATGTCGGGATGATGGAACCGTGGGATCTTAACCGGTGTTGCTATAATCAACTTTAATGTTCCCCCAATAAAATATTAAGACACCTTAATTTAAATATTTCCAAAACATGACACTTCTCTTCTCTCTTCAATTGACACTTTATTAAACTAAACCTGCTAAGGAGCTTGGAGCATGCATAGTGGGCAGCACAGCCATCTTCAACAACAAAACTTGTTTACATCAGCAAAACCATTCCTTAGTTTAAAACAACAAGTCATAGGACTTTGAAGTAGTTTTCCTAGTGCAGCATAAATCCTCGCCTTTTCTTTAGGCCCTTGTACAACTATGTTGTGCAACATAAGCCCTTACTCGCTTTAGGATTCTGAGGTTGTCATCGGTTTTGACATAATCCTCCTATCTTCCAGGCCATTCACATATTCGCTATCAAGTGAATGTAAGTCCTAAATAATAAAATTAATAGGATCAAACACCAAATAAATGTTCAAGATCAAAACCAAACCATAGGATAGTTTGGGAAGACTTTAAGATTTTCTTGAATCTTTATTCTTCCCTTAGCCTTCTCTCCTTTGGATTCTGACAAAATGAAATGCTCCAAAACTTGAGCCATTCACCTATTGAATTTCTGACTATCACATTTTCTTTAAAAACTTTACCTTTGGAAGTCATGAATATAAATATTTCCTGATCTATATCAAGAGTTTTCTTAAGTAATTTTGGTTATCTAAGATGTAGTTAACTATAAGGGCATGCCCTTATAGGAAACTTAAAGACCACATATTAATATAAACCTTATTTAATTCCCTCATATTAGATAGGGGAAATTGTCGGTCAAAATTGGTTCGCAGACCAAACGGATGTCATAAATTATTTAGTTTATTTGATCAAGCCTCACCTCAAGCTATGTATTTATTCTTCAGGATAAATACATGTCTTGTGATGAAACGCTTGATTATTTAAACTGTTATTTATATTGGATCGATTTGATTTCATATCCTTCAAAATTAAAATATTACTTTCAAAATCCATATATATATATATATATATATATATATATATATATATATATATATATATATAAATTTAAATCAAATTTATATTTTCTTTATGAAACTATACTTTAAATCTTTTCAAAAATATCAAACCTCAAAAATAAAAATAAAAATACATATATACCTCCAACAACGAAAATTTAACGACCGACAATTTTCTGGCGACTCCGCTGGGGAATAGTTTTCCTCTTCATTAAGATCAGGAAATATTATATTCATATATCGGTAATGTGCTCATGTCCCTCATGAGCCAGATTACCATTCTTCTGTTGTCACACTTCACCCATTTCTCTCTTGGGAAAGTGTGATCAACTCCTCTGGATTTCAAGACTGTCTGTTTGGTCACTCCTAAACAGAAGGGATCAGTAGTCCCTAGGTTTTCCTTTTTATCTTGTGGGGTCGCACCCCCAATAGGTGTGTTAGAGAGCAAATCTTGCTAGGGTAATCTGCGTTTTGAAGGGGATCTCCGACGGGATCCCATACTTCACCTCCTTTTTGTACCTCTCGGGTTCAATCCTGTCTTCGGCAGATTGACCTACTCTTCTTTAAACCTTAAAACTCCTTTTAACCAACATGTGAAAAACCTAAAAAATGAAATAAATTTTTCCTAGTCCACAGAACAACCTTTTTTGTAGTGTTTGCACTATGATAACATGGTTTTTTGCCCTCACTAACCTTTGAAATGCTTCTCTTGACAGTTAAAGATGTCAACCCGTACATTAAATTTATCCTGCAACTTGCACTCCTTCTGCAAGGCCCACCATGCAGCACCGATGATTCAGTTCGGGACAGGTTTCAATGAGTTTGAAGTCACACACAGAAAAGCTCCGTTCGTGGTCGTGAAAGTTGCCACTCCTGAAATTCAAGAACCATCTACTGAGTTTGATCTGAACTCCCATGAAGATTTCCCTTTTAAAAAGAAGGTGAAAATAACCACTGCTCCCGTCAGGTCAGTTGTCTCCGTGCCAAGGAGAGTTGTTACCTCTACTGCCACCAGCTTCGCCGTCACTGCACCTACTTTCCCATCTGCCAAAGGGAAAGAAATTCTGCGTGAAGATGATTCTAATGATACCTTTCTTGCCCCGTCGTCAGTCTTCGAGATTGGCTCGAGTTCTAGACCTCCCTTGCTAACCAAATCTCAAAGAAAAAACTGCAACTGCAGGATTTGTAGGGCTGCCAGAACACAAGTTGCAAGTCTCCCAGTAGTTGATGAGATTCCTTAATAAGAGGAACTCAGTTTACCGGATACTTGTCCTCTTCTTCGAAGTAGTAGGTTCCACCTGTTAGCTGACACTACTGGGGATGAGAGCCTCCATAGGATTGCCGCTGCACTTCCTGCACCACACAGTCGTGATAAGGTGAGGGAGAGGCTCACACTTATCACCCGAGCTCATACCCTTCTACGAAAATTATTTGAAATAGAGGGGTGTTTTTTCGCCAAGCTCCTCAAGAGGATGAGATGTGCAATATCCCATGAAATTAAGGATAAAATCCTAAAAATGGAAAGACCTGTTCAAGTTTCCATCAGACACCATTTGGGAAAACGTGTTGATACAGCTGCTACAGATGATACCACTATAAGCAGATTCGTTAAGTCTCGGTTGGGTCCGAGAGTACCAGCTGTCGATTATCATAAGGAACCCCAAAAAAGAAAGAATGAGAGAGGATTATTCTCCTCTTTGCATGGTATACACACTAGGGAGAACACTTCCCCTCGTCACCCCGATGTCCCCGTCAAGACACCTCGTTTCAAGGTGTCGACTTTTAAGAGGAAAGTGTGGTTACTGAGAGGTATTGTACCAAGTACATTCCGAAAAGTCATTTAACCACAAAATGGATCATGAGTCTGATATTCCTGTTTCCACTGCCGTCGTTCCTTCTGAATCAGTTGCAGAGAAGAGTGACAGTGCATGAAAACCTATAGATTTAAAGCTCACTAAGAAGAAAACAGTTGATGATAGAGTTCAGAAGCTCCTGATAGAAATTTCTTAGTTAGCCAAACAACTAGAGTTGGATATTTATGATGAGGATTACTTCCTGTCAGATTACATGGATGAAGAATTAATGGAAATTAATATGGTCGAAACTCGGTCCATGTCATATGCACGCAATGCTCCTAGTGAGGAGAACACCAGGGATGAGCTTCGGAGGACCATCCTGACAATGGATGATCAGATTAGTCGTCTGGAGAAGAGAATGGAGGAAATGACTGCCTCCATGATCTCCATGGCTACACTTCACGGTCAATCAGAGTTAAGAACTGTAGCATTTCCTGAGATTAACCAGCCCGATATTATACACATCACTGATGAAAGAAGAGAAATAGCTTTAGCAATGAAGACGAGCCACCAAGAAGAGATACAACTCTAAACCCACCAGAAAATGACATTAAACAGATGGTTGAACAGCAAGTTTGGGAGGCCTTGGTTCAGTCCAAAGGTGGAGCATCAGTTTCAAAGGGTAGACCCTACCCGGAGGAGTTCGATATTGTACCTTACCACAAAGGCTTCGTGCCCCCGACTTTTAAGACGTTCGACAGGGCAGAAAATCCTCGCCAACACATAGCACACTTCAGAGATAGTTGTTGCAACACAGGAGGAATTGAGGCTCTGTTGTTACGTCAGTTTGTTAGTAGCCTGTCAGGAATAGCATTTTATTGGTATGCTGATCTTCCCAATGGATCAATAAAAACTTTTGCAGAAATGGAAAACATGTTCATGAAAAGATTCGCCACTGCCCAACATCATGTTACCATAGGAGATCTCGTGGTGGAGTGTTAGAAGCCCGATGAGACTTCGGTCGACTACGTTCTCAGATGGAGAAACTTAAGCATGAAATGTGAACCTCAGCTACAGGAACAACACGTGGTCGAGATACTACTCAAGAGTATCTACGGTCCGGTAGCCTTCATGCTTAAGGGTCTCACCATCAAGTCCTTCGAGAAGCTACTCAGTAAAGCCAGTAGCCTACAAGAAGAGGTCAAGCACATGGAACCTACAGAAAAGATAGAGAAAATAAAACCTGCTAAAGCATACGAGAAAAGATCTGGCGTAGTGGCAACAGTCGACAAAGGAAAACAGCCAATGAGGATTCAGCCTGAGCAGGTGCCATAGCAGCACATTCAACCACCTCAGTATAGTCAACCTCAGCAGTATGGTCAGCCTCGTGCACAGCAGGGCAGTCAGTCTGGTCAGCAGTAGAGGTCATACAGGACATATGGATGGCAGGGTCCGATAATGTCAAAATGGCTACGCAGGAACTACTCCTTCAAAGATGACGCCGTAGCAAAGATGTTCAGGAATTTGATGAAAAAGCCCGAGTTCTGATTGCCCGAGCCGAAGAAGCAAGAAGAGGTGGACAAGCAGGATTAGCTAAACTTCTGCCCCTACCATAGGATGCTCAGACACACCATAGAAAGCTACTTCAGTTTTAAGGATTGGCTCGAGCGAAATTACATGGAAGGGAATATAACAATACCAAAGGAATACTTGAAAGAACCTGAAAGAGGTTCTATAAAAGTGATTTCAACCGAGCCAATCTCTCTGATTGATCCATATACCGGCAAAGGCAGATGGAGCATGATTTGGAATGAGCTCAAGAAATCCTGGATCAAATCCAATCTACTCCAAAGAAAGCTGTTGTCTAGAGTCTACCGCCAGCCCAATCCAAGATCAAAGCTTCGCCAAGAAAGCCATTGCGACAAGAATGAAGGAAGAAACAAATTGTGAATGAACTTAAGGACGATAACACGAAGGGTAGGATAGAGGATGCCACTGTTAGATTGGTTGTTTCGAATTCGGGGGTGAAACCCCTCGAACCCCTGACATTGTACCATTATCTTTATGTCCCTCCAGGGTCTTATAATGATAATAGAAATGATGTTGGCTACGTTCTTACTATCTCTAGTGATGACGTAACTAATCACAACCTCTCTAACCCCGATTTCAATTCCCAAAATGATCCTTAAATCATGATTGTTCCCGACAAAAATGTTGATGAAAACAAAGAAGATATCGACAATACTAGCTATAACAATACCGGAAGCGAGGAGTCAGTCCTCGAATGCAAAGGAACTCCACTCGCCATCAACGTGGACTTTTCAGATATAGAAGAACCAGACATAGTAATAGAAGGATCTCTGGGTCTAGAAGAAGAAGAAATAACAGAAGTACACTTAAGAACTGGTAAGGGGCTACCGTCAAGGACAGTTCCAATAGATAAAGGAAAACAGGCAATTAATCAAGAAGTATCTCCAGCAATGAAAAAATATAAGTTTGAAACGAAATTGAAAAGTCAAACAAGGTGGATTACAACGTGTTAGCTCATCTCAGGAAGTTTCCAGCTAAACTAAGCATTTACAACGCTCTGATCCTGTCAAAGGAGATGAGGGAAAATTTGATCAAGGCTTTACTTTATCCGGATATTTGCTTAGCACAGTTGGCTAGCACATCCTTAGATGGAGTTCATACTTTGAAAGAACAGTCTGGCGTAACCTTCACCGATGAAGATTTGCTACTTGGTACAGCTGATCACAACCGGCCGCTCTACATTTTCGTCATCATCGGCATGTTCAAACTTTCCAAAGTGTTAGTAGATCCTGGAGCGTCGCTCAACATAATGAGTCTACGGACGTTAGCCTACTTGGATATCGATGCTCGAGAACTTTCTATGGATAAAATGATGCTAAGAGGATTCAACCAAAAAGGAGAAAGAGCCCTTGGGTCTATAACGCTCCAAATGAAAGTTGGAAATCTAGTAACAACTGTAAAATTTCATGTCATCGATGCGGATACATCGTTCAATACCCTGCTTGGTCGGTCGTGGATTCACGAGTACAACATGATCCCATCGTCACTTCACCAATGCATCAAGTACCACAAGGAATTCCAAGAACATTGCATTAAGGGAGACGTACAACCTTTCTCAATACATGAAGTAGGCATTCACGAAGATGCCGCCTACTACGCTCCTCCAAATAGAACAATACTTTCAAGAGAAATTGTTACAAGTAAAGCAAAAAATTCAGAAGAACTACGAGAACGGGACCATACAACTCCAGTTCAGTGATCTCCTGCCACTCCTTCGCAATGAATTGGTGGAGGTTCTTGTGGCCCACGCATCCGAGTTAGAGGCCGGGGACATGGTCGAGGAAGAACTCACCAGATTGTTGAACGAACGAAGCCGACGATAAGCATTGAAGTAGAAGAAAGCTTCGAAGAAGATAAAGAAACAATGATAATAAGTCAGAAGATGCCTCAGTTTGAGATTTCTATGGATGACACAGAAAGAGACGAATATGAATCAGTGTATAATTGGATTAGTCATTATGTTCAAGCCATGAATTTAACTCCGATCCATCCTCAAAAGATTGAGAGTATGGAAGTCAAAGAAGTCCATAATGATGGTTTTAAACCAAACAAGTTATATAAAGCTTCTCTTTCTACTTCTGAACCTTGTATAACTCTCAAAGAAAATGATTCTATTGAATTAATGGAATTACCTTTTGGTTACTTTTTGTCGTGTGTCCAAAAGTTAATTCAACAATGATATGTGCCAAAGCAAATGCCAATAGATAAGTTACAATCGTTTGAAATATCATGGAATACCAACAGAAAGAAACTCAACTCGAAAGAAGGTCTTGGGTTCAGTGTGATCGAACCCGTCGATGACTCGGTATTTTGCATGGTTGTTACTATTCAGTAAGAAGAAGATTGCCTTGACATCCAAGATGAATACGAAGATAAACCAATAGAAGAGGCTTCGCCGGAGTTCAAAGAAGAAATCAAATCAACAGTCGACGAATTAAAAGAAATCAATCTTGGGACTGAGGAGCAGCCCCGACTGACTTTCATAAGTTTGATGCTCAACGAAGAAGAGATTACAGACTTGGTTAGGTTAGTGTCTGAATTTAAAAATTGCTTTGCTTGGAGCTATGACAAAATACCTGGACTATCTCCAGAGGTTGCAGTTCACCGATTAGGAGTAAATCAAAGTACGATACCAGTAAAGCATGCTCCCAAGAGAATGCACCTCGAAATCGAACAACAAGTTACGACAGAGATAAAGAAATTAATAGACACTAACTTTGTCCGAGAAGAACAATATCCGACATGATTAGCCAACGTCGTACCAGTAAAGAAGAAAAATGGACAGATACGAGTGTGTGTCGACTTTAGAGACTTGAATAAAGCATGTCCGAAAGATGAATTCCCATTGCCAATATCGGAACTGATAGTGAATATTACGTCATCCCACAAAATTTTCTCCTTCATGGATGGATTGTCAAGTTACAATCAAATCAAGATGGCTCCAGAAGATGCAATGCTTACATCATTCAGAACTCCGATCAGGATTACTGCTACACCGTGATGTCATTCGGTTTGAAGAACACCGGAGCAACGATGTTCTCATTCATAACCAAGTGGAATGCTACGTGGATGATTTGGTCATCAAGAGAAAAGTAAAGGAAAACCACCTAAATGATTTGAGGATCGTATTTAAACGGTTAGGACAATCCAATCTAAAGATGAATCCTTTAAAATGCACTTTTAGCGTTACTTCTGCGAAATTTCTAGGATTTGTTGTCCGTCATCGGGGAATCGAAATCAACCCAGAGAAGATTAAAGCGATATTAGAAATGCCTCCTACCAAAACCTTGAAACAATTATGATTTTTTCAAGGAAAATTTGCATATCTAAGATGCTTCATATCTAATTTGTCAAGAAGGTGTCTTCCCTTTTCGAACCTACTTCGAAAAGATGTCACATTTGTTTGAGGAGAGTCGTGTCAACGAGCTTTCAAAGATATTAAACAATATCTAATGAAACCTCTTGTTTTGGCAGTCTCTATCCCGAGTAGACAGTTGATACTTTATACTGCAGCTTTGGATGAGTCCCTCGAGGCACTACTTGCCCAAGTCAATGATGAGGGTAAAGAAAATGCACTTTACTACCCGAGTCGATGTTTAATAGCTGCAGAAGTAATGTATCCTCTTATTGAGAAGCATTGTCTAGCTTTGGTTTTCGCCGCTCAAAAGCTTAGACATTACATGTTGTCTCATAAGGTCAACCTAATCTCGAAAGTTAATCTATTGTAATATTTGATGACCCAACCAATACTTTCGGATACTTAGCAAAGTGGTTGATGATATTATTGCAATTTAACATAAATTTTGTGCCCCTTCGCGCTATCAAAGGGCATATTCTCACAGATTTTCTCGCAGCGCACCCACTATCAGCTGGGTCCCCACTCAATGACGAACTACCAGAAGAAAAAATACTAAAAACAAAGCATCCCAATGCCAGACATTGGGAAATGTACTTCGACGAAGCGTCATCAGCCCGAAGAGAAAAAGGACAACAGATAGTGATATCAGGCAAAGCAGGAATTGGTTTAATCTTCATGACTCCGGATCAGGCGATGCTGAGATACTCCTACCACTTGTCAGAACCGTGTACCAATAATGAAGCAGAATATGAAGCTCTAATCACCAGTTTGGAATTAGCAATACTAATGAAAATTGCAAACATTGTTATTTATGGTGTCTCACAAGTTGTCATTCAACAAGTGACAGGACAATACAAAATTTTGAAACCGATATTAGAAGAATACCACTGGTACATAATGAAATTACTCGAGCAAATTATGAGTGTGATACTCTATAGAGTTCCTCGAGCAGACAACGCCCACGCGAATGCTTTAGCTAAACTTGCTAAAGAATTGGCTTGTCAACCCGAAGATTCTATAGATATTACGGTACAGGGACGTCAGGTTTTATCACAAGTTGACCTCGACAACCTACACAAGATTGGAAAAGAAGAGATTGCAAGCACAGTGGCAGATGATACATAAGATTGGTGTCAACCATTAATAGAATATTTGCAAACCGGAAGATTACCAAAAGATAAGTCAGGAGTGCATCAAATTCAGCAGAGAGCTCTCTAATATGCCTTAATTGATAGTGTTCTGTACAAAAGATCCTTCGATCAAATGTAGCTCAGATGCCTCAACAGAGCAGAAGCACAAAAAATTGTCAAAGAAGTACATGCCAGAATGTGCGGTGCTCACCAGTGTGGACCGAAGATGAAGATAAAAATAAAAAGACTCGGATAATACTGGCCGACAATGATGACAGACTGCATGGATACATCAAAGAAGTGCCACAAATGCCAGGTGCACGGAGTGGTCTTGCACCAACCTCCGAATGTTCTACACCCCACGATCGCCTCGTGGCTATTCGAGTGTTGGGGCACGGATATAGTGAGTCCGATAGACCCTCCGTCTTCAAAGAACACAGATTCATACTTGCAACTACAGACTACTTCTCCAAGTGGGCAGAGACAGTTCCACAACGGGAAGTTACAGCACAACAAGTTCTACAGTTCTTCAAGAATCAGGTCGTTTACCGCTTCGGTGTGCCGCGAAGAATCATCTCCGACACTAGGTCCGCTTTCAAGAGCACGAAAATCAACAACTTTGTCAGAAGACATGGGATAGATTTGTGATATTCTGCAATCAATTACCCTAAAGAAAATGGCTTAGCAGAAGCTTTCAACAAGATGCTCATTCAAATTCTAAAGAAGACACTCGAAGAAAACAAAAGGGAATGGCACGATAAATTGCTAGAAGCTTTGTGGGCCTACAGGACGACAGTCAGAATGCCGACGCAGTCTACACCGTATGCACTTGTGTATGGGTCCGAGGCAGTCCTTCCGCTAGAAGTTCAGCTACCGTCACTTCGGATCGTCGTCGCCAATCAAATTACAACAGAAGAGAATGCCAAATTATGACAGGCAAAACTTGAAAATCTCGAAGGGAAAAGATTTCTTGCACAACAGAATTTGGAACTTTACCAAGCAAAGATGATTCAAGCTCACGAAAAGTTGGTCCACCCGTGGTCATTCAAAATTGGTGACCTCGTGCTCGTTCTCAGAAGGCCTATTCTTGTACACCGCAAGATAGGTGGAAAATTTGAACCGACCTGGGAAGGGCCATTCGTGGTGGAAAAGGTTTACTTTGGAGGATTGTACCAGTTGGTAGATTCTCAAGGGGAGAGACCCATGTTGTCGATAAATGGACAATATCTCAAGAAATACTACGCGACATGAGAAATCTGAAGAAAAATTTCCATTCCGATGTAGAATAGGGCCAACGTCTGTGACTGGGTCCAAATATTGTAATAAAATGAAGTTAAATAAAATAAAGTAAATTTTCTCATAAAATAAAATACGCTTGTTAAAATTTCTAAATCTAAATCTTATAAAAGTATATTAAATAAGATAATGGCGTCAAAAAAATTATAAAACTTATTAAAATGAAAGATAATGATTTTTGTCCTTGTTCTTGTTCATGCACAACACCACCCACAGACATTTCCCTATTTACTTCTGCAGGTGATGTCGGGTTGCGAGTTGGTGTTTGTTTCCATAAACGGCTTGGACTTCGCGTCTTGAAAAAGAAACACACAAAAGGAGATTACAGACATGAAGTCGATGAATAAGAGTGGTCGCAGAGAGACTGGACAGACGTCAAGATACGGAGGAACTGGGGGATTCATCGACTTACACCTCCTCGACACGAGACATACTCAGGTTCCATCCATGATCACTACTCCAGAAGGTGATCTTGTTGCTGCTTCAGCCGAGAGAGTTCCAGATGCACCGTTGGCGAATACAAAAAGAAGAATTGCTAATCACCGTAAGCGTCGCCTCTTAGACAGGATGGAGAGGAGACAACCTCGGGAGCTAGCCGTCGCGCTATCATCGATTCCAGAAGATTATTACAATCCTAAAATGAAAGAAACTGAGGATAGTGCGCCGTGCACCGATACTGAGCCAGAGACTGTAGAGGATCCTGCACCGACATTGAATGCAAAGGAAGAAATTTTGATTGGGTGTCCGACTTGCAACTCGGGTTTACCCAGACTCCCTACGGTGTCAAGGACATTTTCAGAGTGCCCAAAATGTCATGTATTTCAGCTTGATGAGTATGGCACATTTGAGGCATATGCAGCTGCCTCAATGCTACTTAGGAGCGGGGAATATCCTAAGGTAGAGCCGTACGTACCACAGTTTGTCCTACCGTAGCCGTTGTCGCTAGGAGTTCTAGACTACGTTATGGAAAAGATTAGAAGAATCATAAACCAATAATTTCAACACTACGAAAACATACAAGGAAAGTTTGTAATATCCTGGAAAGACTAGAGCTATACATTGATGTATTCTTGAGGAGGGATGAAGAAGATATTTTGTACTGCATATACACTCTTCAGACATTGGGCAGAGCAAGTCGTCTGAGGCCGAGAACATATACAGAGCAGTCAAATGGAAATGAGGAAAGGGAAAAGTCACTATTTAGTGTGGGTGCTGCTATAACTTCGCGATAGATCGACAAGGCAATCCCTTGAGGATTTTACGCACGATGAGGTGGATCCGATGCCACCACAAATCAAGAAGATGAAAAAGAGGATGGTCGAGTGACACGTGTTGCCAGCATACTATATTCCTAACAGCTGCATCATATATATTTATGAGGAAGGGGACTGTATCCCGCCTCATATCGACCACCATGACTTTGTGAGACCCTTCTGCACGATCTTCTTTATAACTGAAAGCAACATCTTGTCTGAATGAGAAATCCAGATTGTCGGACTGGGAGAATTCTGATGTTCTGTCAAAATTCCCCTACCAGTCGGATCAGTACTGATATTGAAAGGAAATGGAGCAGATTTAGCGAAACATTGCATCCCAGGAGTTACAAGGAAAAGGGTGTCAGTCACCTTCAGAAGAATGGATGAAGATAAAGCATCATTTTACTATGAGCCGGATCCAGAACTGGAGAACCTTCGTCCTTTGCCACTGTGATGGCAGTACCTCCGGGTGTTCGCGAGGGAATTTTTTTTCCGGAGCGTAACTTGGATAGTTTGGCTCGTCCTCGCAGCTGTCTCGAGCTGCAGGAATCTACCACCCATTTCAGCAGATCATGACAGTCGTTGTCGCCACTTTTACAACAGCCAGATGATGTGATATGTCAGCTCTGTTCAGTTTTGTACACATGATCTACTTTTGGATGCTTGTCAGCATATGATCAGTTGTACTACTTTCAGCAGAATTAATGAAGATTTATGTTTTCAGAAATGCTTTCTTTTCAGCGCGACAGTCGAAAGCCGTTGAACCACGTGTTTGGTTCCAAAATGAAAACTACAAAAGAATAATGCAAAAGAAAAGGATAAAATGATAACAAAATGAAATTAAAATTGAAATTCAAAATTAAATTAAAATCAAATTTTAAAATTGAAATTTGAAATCGAAACCAAATTTTAAATTTGAAACAAAATTAAATGAAATGAAACAAAACAATTTGAAAAATAATGATGAATTAAAAATAAACAATGATAATACTCTCTCTCTCTCTCTCTCTCTCTCTCTTTCTCTCTCTCTCTCTCGATTCTGAGTCTTTGCACTCATCCCCAAACCTTTTGCTTTTGCGGACACTTTTCACACAGCGCCACTTCTTACAAATTTGAAATATCTTGAAATTCTGCAAATCTTGCAATGGCTATCGGTCTCAACCGAATTGCAACAAATTGCTTTCTTTGAAAGTCAATAACAAATTTTACCAAATTCCCCTCAAATAAAATTCTGGGATCAGTACCTAAATTCTGATTCCCTTATGTCATCTCTTAGGTTGGATGTAAGTCCTTGAGCTTTCTCTCCTAATGTGACACCTTTGGCCTGATGTGAGTCCTTGAGTTTTCCTCCATAAGATTCTCCCAAAATTCCCTAATTTTTTGCATCATTCCTAGAAATTTTTTACGTATTCCATGAAATTTCGGGAACGGAGCTTAGTCATCCGATTTCCCAAAATTCCCTATATTGCCGCATCCTTCTGAGAAATTTTTCAACCTTCCATGAAATTCTAGGAACGGAGCTTAGTCGTCCGATTTCCCGAAAATTCCATAATTTTTCATCTCCCTTCCGAGAAATTTTTTTGTCTTCCATGAAATTTCAGGAACGGAGCTTAGTCATCCGATTTCCCAAAAATTCCCTAATTTTCCATCATCCTTCTGAGAAATATTTCTGCCTTCCATGAAATTCAGGAACGGAGCATAGTCGTCCGATTTCCTAAAAATTCCCTAAGTTTCCATCATCCTTCCGAGAAATTTTTCCATCTTCCATGAAATTCTGGAAATGGAGCTTAGACGTCCGATTTCTGAAAATTCCCTAATTTTCCATCATCCTTCCGAGAAATTTTTCTACCTTCCATGAAATTCCGAGAACAGAGCTTAGTCGTCCGATTTTCCAAAATTCCCTAATTTTCCATCATCCTTTCGAGAAATTCTTCCGCCTTCCATAAAACTCAAGGAACGGAGCTTAGTCGTCCAATTTCCCAAAATTTCCTAATTTTACATCTTCCTTCCGAGAAATTTTTTCCACCTTCCATGAAATTCCAGGAAAGGAACTTAGTTGTCTGATTCCCCGGAAATTCTCTATATTTTTCATTTCCCTTTCGAGAAATTTTCCACACGCACAAGAATCCCGAGGTCGGTGCTGAAATTTTGATTCTCATTTCTGAGGCTGGTACCTAAATTCCAGTCCTCATCCTTCCGGGATACGTACTGAAATTCCAATTTCTCCTCTATACTCACTTCCAACTCAAAACTTCCCCCGAAATTAAAATCTTCGAATTCAAAATTACACAAATCCTGAAATTTCCATAAATTTCATGAAATTTAAAATTAAAATTTGAAACTCAAAATTGAATTAAAATTCGAACTCAAAAAATTTAAACTGAAACCAAATCCAAACTCTAAATCCTAATTCAAAATCCAAATTCCAACTTTGAATCCATTCGGATCAGACTCCTTCAGAGTTTAGAGGCATGAAATTCATAGCTCCTCTTATGAAGGTATTCCATTTTCCTTCGCCAGGAAGAGTTCCCGGGACTTAAAGGTTTCAACCAGATAATCCCCAGTGGAAACTTCCATGCTAAATTTTGTGTTTTTCTTGAGTTTTGACTCAGACAATTGTGTTGGTTTTGTTGATTTCATCGGTCAACACCAATATGTGCAGCGTGCTTGCCTAGCACACCACACCCATTGGGGTTCTATTTGTTTACCTCACTTTTGGTTGAGTTATAGTCTCTCCTTAGAATAGCCTAGGGTCTAGCTATAGGACTCTCTGGGTGACTTTCTTAGAAAACTAGTCATGGAACCCTTCCCATAGAAATTCAAACTTTTCAAACTTCAATGGGAGTTTTCATATGCTTAAGGCCTAACCTCCAGTTTTTGGGAGGAAGAGACCAAGCATAAGGAAGCCCAATGGAAGTCTCCTATAGGTGTTCAAACCTTAGGATCTACCCTGGGAGATCTGGAGGTTACACCACACTCACACTACACAAAAACAACCCTAAATAAGGCACATCACCTTTGATCCCCTAACTCTTTGGAAACTCACGTAAGTGGTTTTCCCAAGCTCTTAGTCTCAAGCTAGGGTTTGGCTAGTACCAACACTTAGAGGAGCAAATGAGGGTGACCCTTAGTCGATGGCTCAACCTAACAATGCCATATCACCCACTTTCAACCAATCCCAATCTTTCCTAAAGAGTTCAAATTTCTAACCCTTTGCCCCAAAATACCCCCAAAACCCTAAAATTCCCCAAAATTTTTAAAATTATCCAAATTACCCATGATTCTCCAAAAATAATCCCAAAATACTCCCTACTACGCGAAGTAGCCCAAATTACCCAAAATTGCCAAATGTCCAAAAAATCGCAAAAAATGACCAAAATGCCCCTCTTAGCCCAAAATTCCAAAAATTCCAAAAATTTACATAAATTCTTAAAACCTCCCAAATATTCCCAATTTCATTTCTTTCAACTACCACATCACCCAATTTGGCCAATTTAGCCTAATTTAACCAAAAGCCCTAATTTAACCCATTTAACCCAAAAGTACCCAAATTAAACCCAATGCCTACCCAATTGACCCCAATCTTGCCAAATTTCAATTCAAAACTTTAATTCAACATCTCAAATACCAATATAAATCAAATCCAAGCCCAATTTGTCCCATATTTGAGTTCAATTTCACTTAAAATCCAAAATCCCTGATTTTGCCTAAGTGACCCAAATCCCCTAAATTGACCTAACACCAATCAATTTCTCCCCAATTTGAATTCTAAAAACTCCATAACACTCATTGAATTTGAATTGAACCATCAATTACCCCAATTTGAGCCCAAGTCTCACCTAAACCCACTTAAAGTCCAAAACTCGAAATTTTGACCCAAACATGCCATATGCCCAAATTCTTCCAAATTGCTTGCCCTACTCCCAAAATTTACACCCAATTAATGTTGGGAACTCTTCATGACACCCACCTAGACAATTTGGAAGCTTCAGTTGGCCTTGGACCCAACCCTAGACAAACCTAAACCCAAGTTAACCTAACTTGCCCCAAATTGATCGAAATCCCAAACCAAGCCAAATTGACCTGCCAAATCAATTCAACATCACCCCAAACCTTTTCTAAACACTTCATGACAATCATACACATTATTTTAAACAATCATTTGGTTCTAACCCAAGCTCAAACTCAAGCTAGCCCAACTTGAACCCAAATGACCAAATTGAACCTATGGCCCAATATGACCAAATCATCCCAAATGTGACCAACCTAGGTCCACCACAGCCACCAAGTGACCCCTAAGAACCACCCTATTGGCAGGAAAATGCTAAAACGGAGTGCCACCCCCTCTCAAATTGAACTCAAACTCCACCCTATGGCCAAGTCAGCCTAAAATTACCATTGGAGCTCATCTGCCCTCCACCTAGGCAGTTGAATCTACACATCACCAGCCCCTGAGCTCTGCCCAATGGCCATGGCCATAAATAGAGCTCTCCTCGGCCAAAACCAGGTGCTGAATTTTTCTCAAAGAAACTCCACCAAATTGCTTCCAGAGCTTCCTTGAATGGTCCTAAGAGTGATCCCACTGTCCTGAGCCATTGATTCCCTCTGTCTGAGAGCAATTTCACCACTGAAATTTGGCCGGAAACCAGAACATATTTCTCCACAGCTCCACAGTGCACAAAACTTCAATTAACTACACGCACACCTTCACAGCAGTGAAAGAAGAGAATCCCCCATCAAAGCCCCATCACAGAAGGCCTCTGTACCAAACTTCCATCAACACCTGAAATCGGACCTGGTCGAGTTTGGGTCTAGACAATTAACCAAGGAAAAAGGCTCCATCTGGAGGTTCGTTGGGACCAATCAAAGCTGCCACAACCATCTGATTGAGGCCTCCCCTCTCAAATAAAGGTATTGAACTCACTCTTCCTCCCGAGCTTTTCTTCTTCCTCCATAATTGTACAATGTATTTCATACCGTATAAACCATATGGATAGGTTCGTCTAGGCTAGATGAAGCTCTAGGAACAAACCACATGCGATTTGGTTGAGCCTAGCTCGAGTTATTAGGTTTAGAAGGTGGACGGCTCACAGGATAGACCAGGTGAAGATGATGACCAGGAGGCGTTGGATCACGCGTGTAATGAACGGATGGCCAGGATTGTGTCGGATGAGCTCTCGATACATAAAGCGCGGCGACGTCGCAGCTGAGTCAGAAGGTAGCGTCAAATGGTGGAGCGACGTGTGGAGACTTCAGAGCTGTCGAGGATGACACGGCGCCGCATGTTTAAGTAGGAAATTAGGGGCATTTTTGAATTATTCAAATTAGTGCACTTTAAAAATTCATATCTTGGCCTAGAAAAATCATAAAAATAAAAGAAAAATACCTTCTTGCTCAGTGAACAGAGGAGAATAACGTGAAAATTGTTTGAAATTTATTTGATGCATATATGATTTTTAATTAGTTAAATACTATCTATAGAATGTTAATTCTCCATGCATTAGGACATCTCACCATGGCTTGCCATTTTAGCATGTGATAGCCTTTGTCATGGTGGATCTTCCTTGATTTTTCCAAAGTCAAAGGAAACCTCTATGAAGAGTTCTATATTTTTCATGTTTAGTCATCTATTTTCATAAATTAATTCTAATAATTAGCATGGTGATTATAAAAATTCAGAAAAATGGTAGGTTCCCTATGACCAGAGGACCCTAGGATAAAATTTTCATGGGTTAAATCATTAACAAATAACCTAGTTATCAACTTGGCTTAAAAATGAATTTAAATTAATTTGAGTTCATTAAATATGGAAATCACCCAAGACCAATTCTCCACTGTATTTTACAGGTTAGAGAACTCCCCATAAAAATTTTATGGCATTTGGAATTCATTTGGTTACTTAAATGAATTTTTTAAGTGAAACGATAATTTTGAATATTAAAATAATTTTAATAATTAAAATACAACTCAAAAAATTGTAAAATTGGTTTTGGGAGTTCTCTGTGATCAGAGGATTCTTTTAAAAATAAAATTGGGATTTTTACAAAATTTTCATTTTTAATAATATTTTTAATATTTAAATAATTAAATAATAATAAAAATAAAAAAATATTAAAAATCACCAAATTATCACTTTTGGTTTTCTAATCACTTACAAACCATTCCCATAATTTTCCTAAGTTTCAAAATTAAAATATTAATTTTTAAAGGCTTAAATCAATTTTTAAAAGGCTAAAAATGAATTTTCTTAATTTTCCACTAAAATAATTCTAATAATTAAAATAAAAATTAGAAAAATATAAAATTTGTTTTTCTGGGTTCCCTAATCTTAGAGGGACTTAAGAAAAACATAAAATTGAATTTTCAACTCTTAAAATATTTTATAATTAATTAAAACTCCATAACTCAAAATAATTCTAATAATTAAATTAAAACTGGAAAAATATTGAAATGGTCCAAGTGGTCCTCTAGTCTAGGTTTACCTCCCATAAAAATTTCAAAGTCATATGTTTTGTTTTGGGCAAGTTATTGAATTTCCATTGAAAACCCTAATTTCTGCATAAAAATAAGTATATAAATTAAATTAAAATTTAAAAAATTTTATTTTTTCCTCTGATGTTTTAATTAACCCATAAGTGTGGTCACATAAAAGTTTCAAAGTTATTTTAGCTAGATTTAATGAATTATGAAGTGATAAAAGCCTTTTGGGGTAAAATTGTAATTTTGGAAAATTTAGGCTTAATTAAAAATGAGAAAAGGTCAATAAATTATCTTAATTATTATTTTGGATGATTAAAACATTAAGGGACAAATGGTAGAAACTCACTGTAATTTTGTCGTATTTAATATTTAAATTTCCTTAATCATTATAATTTGGAAGAAAAAAAAATCAAACTACAAGAACCTTAAAGTTACGGGTTGATTTTGGAAGTTAATATTCCACTAATTTAATTCCCTTTTATTTGATGTTCAAATGATAAATCAATATTTTGATAAGAATCATAATAATGAAAGTTATAAAATTCTTTTTTTCTAAAGACATAAAAATACCTATTAAATCTTAAGGGCTTAGTAATGAGCTAGGCTTAATAAAAAAAAATTAACTAACATGAGGAATAGAAAAGAGAACATGATTAATTTTAAACTACCTTTTTTAAATATTACAAGCTCAATGAAATTTGGTAAATTCTTTCATAAGTTAAATTTTGCCTCTGAAGACCCACTCACATAATTTCTAAGTAAAGCACTAAGTGATAATTACTCCTCCCTTTGGGATGACTAAAACATTGGTTCACTGAGCATAAGGGTATGAAAGGGATAAGTCATTTAATAACTATAATAAGTTCAAAAGCATCTCAAGGAAGCTCAAAAGGAATGTGAAGCATCTGGGTCTCTCCTAGATTTTTTTTTTCACAAGTCTTCTGGACACCTTGTAGGACAACTGGACCTATTATATCTATTAAATGAGAAATATCTTTCAAATAAAGGAATAGGATTTCATCGGGTTATGACCTAAGACTTTGTAGGCCTGTGACGAACCTATCAATAGGGCTTTTTTTCCCTGCAAAAATATAAATGTTTATTATAAGAATACTAATATTTTAGGTGGAAATGATGGGAAGACCTACCAGGTATGCTTTTATTTTAATGCAATTTACTTACCTGCACTTTACTGTACTTTTCTTTCTTGCAAACTTGCATGCTAAACAACAATGCCACTTTGCATGAAAATTGAAACCTTTAGGATAGCCACAAAACTAAAACCAAAAATTAAAATTAAAAATCAAGACAAAATAAAATTCACCGCCACAACATTCAATAAATATAAAGCAACTCAAAATTTAATCACAAACAAAAAAAACACAATTGTAACTAAATTAAAACTTCTCGTTGGATGATCAGAAATTTTTTGGAGGAGGTAACCCACGTGTTGCTAACAGGGTTTTCCCACTGTCAAAATGAAATTATGGAACTCATTAAGTTGAGTTTAGTAAATTTATTTGGACTAAGTGAATTCGATGAAAATAGCAATGCCGGGATGATAGAACAGTGGGATCTTAATCGATGTTGCTATAATCAACTTTAATGTTCCCCCAACAAAATATTAAGACACCTTAATTTAAATATTTCTAAAACATGACACTTCTCTTCTCTCTTCAATTGACACTTATTTAAACTAAAACTGCTATGACAAGGAGCTTGGAGCATGCATAGTGGGTAGCACGGCCATCTTCAACAGCAAAACTTGTCAAAATTAGCAAAACCATTCCTTAGTTTAAAACAAGTCATAGGACTTCGAGGTAGTTTGCATAATGCATCATAAATCCTCACCTTTTCGTTAGGCCCTTGTACAACTATGTTGTGCAACGTAAGCTCTAACTCGCTTTTGGATTCCGAGGTTGTCATCGGTTATGACATAAAACCTTCTATCTTCCAGGCCATTCACATGATCGGTATCAAGTGAATGTAAGTCCTAAATAATAAAATTGATAGGATCAAACACCAAATAAATGTCATAAATCAAAGCCAAACCATTGGATAGTTTGGAAAGACATCAAAATTTTCTTAAATCTTTGTTCTTCCCCTAGTCTTCTCTCCTTTGGATTCTGACAAAATGAAATGTTCCAAAACTTGAGCCATTCACTTATTGAATTTCCGACTATCACATTTTCTTTGAAACCTTACTTTTGGAAGTCATGAATATAAATATTTTCTGATTAATATCAAGAGTTTTCTTAGGTAATTCCAGTTATCTAAGATGTATTTAACTATAGGGGCTTGCCCTTATAGGAAACTTAAAGACCTCATATTAATATAAACCCTATTTAATTCCCTCAGATTAGATAGAGGAAATTGTGGGTCAAAATTGGTTCGCAGACCAAACAGATGTCATAAATTCTTTAATTTATTTGATCAAGCCTCACCTCAAGCCATGTATTTATTCTTCAAGATAAATACATGTCTTGTGGTGAACACTTGATTATTTAAACCGTTATTTATATGAGAATTATTTGATTTCATATTCTTGAAAATTAAAATATTACTTTAAATATATATATAAATATATATATATATATATATATATATATATATATATATATATATATATATATATATATATATATATAAATCAAATTTCCATTTTCTTTATGAAACAATACTTTAAATCTTTTCAGAAATATCAAACCTCAAAAATAAAAATAAATAAATAAATATATATATATATATATATATATATATATATATATACCTCCATCAGCGAAAATTTAACGACCAACAGCCCTACACAATAAAATCGGTAGGTTAAAATATTAAATAATCTCTCTGCAAAATTGAAACTAAATCATATGATAGTTTATGAAGTGAAGAGTTTCTCTTCAGGATTCATATACCTTTTCTTGCTTTGGATTCCGCAATAACTGTTCCAAATTTTATACATTCTTATTTGAATTTTCTATGTCCGACCATGAAAATCCTAAACTTTGATATTCATGAAGACAATACTTCTGATCTAAATCGAGAGTTTTCTTAAGTAACATCGGTCATTTATGATATAATTAACTATAGGGGTTTGCCTTTGTAGAAAATTTGAAGAATGCAGCTTAATATACACCCTATCTAATTTTTCGTATTAGATAAGGGAACTTGTCGGTCAACATGAAAGTTTTATAGACTAAAAACGGATGTCATAAATTTTGTAGTTTATTTAATCGAGCCTTATTAACAGGTGATGTGTCTACGCTTTAGGATAGGTGCATGATTTGTGGTGTAGTGCTTGTTTATTTAAACTACAGTATGTATGGGATCGATTTGGCCTCGTATTTTCAAAATAAAATATTACTTTTCAAAGTTATATATATATATATATATATATATATATATATATATATATATATATATATATATATATATATATTAAATTAAATCATATTTTTAAAGAAACTGACCAAATTCACCATTTTAACGGCCGACATTTTTTACCTTAAGTGACTTATCATAAGAAATTGCAAGTGAACAGAGAATTTCATAGTTAAATAGGTGAAGTTTTAATCCCGGAAAGCGGATCTAAACGAGAATGACAGAGGACTCCAGCTCAAGACCAAATTCTACCTTCCATTTCAATACTTTCATAAGTCTATTATCAATTTTGAAAACATTTCATGCAAAAATATGAGTTTAGTCTTCATCATTCGAGAGTTGAATCGAGATATGACAACCATCAAGAAGGCTAACCTTCCAATCCCCCATAGGCTTCAAAGCATCAAACTCCTTAAGAATTACATCAAGTTTTGGATTTCCATTAAGAAAATTTACCAACAAGGGCAATCGATAAGTTGAAGCAAGAATACCAAGATCCACATTAGAGAGAAACAAGGCAGGTTTGGCATTCCTCCTTCCAAGCTTCTTGATAGAAGTGTATTCGACTTTAAATTCAAGAGACTTGTGAAAGGATTGAGGAATGTTGCAAGATTTACCAATCGCAAATCTGGGGGCAGAGCCTAAAGAAATGGATGCCGCATATGAACGCTCAATCTGAACCTCCAAAAAATAGAAAGTGCACCAGAAAAACACAATTAAAGAAACACGAGCAAGGAGCAGGAAACGAAAAATAAAGAGAAATCAAGACAAGCCACACAAAAACAAATAACAAGAAGATCCAAAAGAACATGTTTCTCAACCAAAACCAAAATAGAAAAAGACCATAACGAAGAGGAAAGCAATACTCAAATGGCCAAGAAAGCAAAAGAGCAACCAGATCGCTGAACCTCCAAACTCAATCAACGCATAAAAAAGGAAATGAAAGGGAATTGACGAACCAAAAAACCAGAATGAACGAAAAAAAAACCTAACACACAATGTAAAAAAGATAAGAAAGCCGAAACCAAGATCCCTGAAATCACATGGATGCCGAAGGGGGATAGCACAAAACAAGAGAAAACGGACGGCACAAAGAAAAAAAGGAGAGATCGCACCCAAACCGACGTAGCTGAAACCCTAGTTTGAGGGGAAGCCATCGTCGCCAGAGCTCCTCCCAGCAGAGCACACCATCGGTTTGGGTAACATACATATACATACATACATATATATATATATATATATATATATATATATATATATATATATATATATATATATATATATACCCAGTGGGGTAAGGGTATTTGGTCTTCTGCTCTTACCCCATCTATGTCGTTTTTAGCATGGAGGATTTTCCACCATCTTCTTCCCTGTGATGATATCCTCAAGCTTAAAGGTTTAAGGCTCACATCGAGGTGTGTTTTTTGTCAGGAAGCAGAGGAATCTTTGGATCACATTTTCTTTACTTGTTCTTATGCTTTGCAAATTTGGCGGAAAGGGGGGATTTGGTTTGGCATGTGTCTGACCCCTGGTAATAATATGACCACTACCTCTATAATTTATAACCCAGAGCGGCGGCAAGTTCATTTTTACCAAATTTATCACTTTATTTTGTGTTGGTTTATTTGGATGACTCACAACGATATCAAGCATATGGGGAACTCTATACATTATGACACGGTGTTCTATAATATTATTGCGTACAGTAATAGAGTTTTTAAGTTCAGGGGTATGAAGAGGGATTTCTTCTCTGGCATTCCATACTTGGATAATTTTGAGCCATCCTCTTCTATACCGGCAAGGGCCTCACAACACCCGACATTGGTGAGATGGCGGACTCCCCCGGTGGGGTGGGTTAAGTTTAACATAGACGGGAGTTGGAAACCTGATTCCGCTGTGATTGGTGGTGTTGCTAGAATGCTAATGCTAAGTGCCTTTTATTCTTTACTTCACCCTGTTGTTCTAACTCGCCTTTGGAAGCGGAGGCTCAGGCCTTTTTAATGGCTGTCTCTATCTCTGCTCTTATGAATTGGAATTTTTTGGAGGTCGAGACGGACTCTAGTGCTATGGTTGAGTGTTTTAATGAGGGTAAAGTGGTGCCTTGGGAAATTATTTATTATATCAACCGGATTAAACATGTTACCTCGCATATGCAAATTGCTTGTCGATTTATTTATTGCAAGGGTAATAAATCTGCGAATTGGCTTGCTCGCCTTGGCTCTTTGACGAGGCAAATTCAGGTTGGTTCTGTCCCACCTCACGCCTTAAAGATGTTGCTTACCGGTAATAAAATTGATGCCCCATATATTCGTGCAAATAATTAAGTGCGGATTTTTTTTTTCTGTTTAGCTTTGTGGATCATTATATTTACGATGCTTTGAGGATTATATATATGGGGGTTGGATTGTTTTATACAGGCTTTTGGTGGGTTTTTATCCTCCTTTATGCAGTTGGGTGTTGGCATGTATTTCACAGGTTCTTGGGCAGCATTTAACAAGTGCGGATTTACACACACACACACACACACACACACACACACACACACGGTTATGCATATGCAATTTTATCGAGCCCCCATCATTTCTGGTGTGCCCCCCATCATTTCTGGTGTGCCGATCCTAGTTTGTCCATGTTCTGCTTGCTGCTTCGTCTGCCTTGGAATACATATATATATGTATGTTTATATATATATATATATATATATATATATATATATATATATATACATATATATATATATATATTTAGGGGTTGATGTTTTCCCTTGTTATGCGTCTCCATGTGCTGATTTTGTTTGCTGGTGGCTCTATACAGTGAACTGTTTCGGTTTGAGCTTCTCTTAAGTACTTTGATATATAACTTTTTATAATTATGCTGTTTCGCTTTGGCTTATTATTCTGGGTTTGCTGGTATATGCGGATTCATTTCTTGCATTGTTCCGAAACAGGGATTTAAATGTGATTTGTCTTATAGGATGGGAAGAACGTTTGGCTTCATAGAAGAGTTTCATCACTCCTACATTTTTTGCATTTCTTTCGACATCAACATTAGATATTATGTTTTTTGGACTTTCTTCTCTGTGGGAGCTCTATAAGTTTTTATATTCCGATTGTGTGCTGTTTTGGCTTGGGCATAATTGTACTTGTGTGTGTCTCTTTTGCATCGCGTTGTGTTGTACTGCGGGAGGAGGAACTCATAGATGTGCGTTAAATTGTATTTTGTCTCGATTTTTAGCTAGGGATTCCCCTCCTCTTCGCTCTTTTTGTACTTATTTTCGAATATTAACACGTAGGGAGTCACGAGACACTCTTTCCTTTCAATACACACACACACACACACACACACCTCTCTTTAAAATAAAAAAAAAATTAACCCTTTTATAAGAGAAAACTCAATAACACATTCTCTTACAACTAAAACTTTTTTAAACATAAAATAATATCTTTCTTAAAAGAATACCTTTAAATTTAAAACAAATCCTTTTTCAGATAAAAGAAATTTAACTAAAACACATTTAAAATAAAAAATGAAACAAGCTTTTCAAAAAAGAAAGTTAAATATATATAATCATTTGAATTATAACACTCTTTTCAAAAAAAAAAAAAAAGAAAAGCAAAAAAAAAAATCATTTAAAATAAAACTCAAATATAATTCTTCAAAACTAAATAAACATTTTAGAATGAAATTCCAAATAAATCTAACCTTAAGAAATAATTTCTTAATAATAAAAAAAATTAAAGGTTCATAGGTTTGCCAAGAAATGAATATGTTCATTTCCTTGAACATGTAATTTATGAGCTGAAACTTTAAGCACATAAGCCTTGAGCAATTTCAAAAATACACACTTTCCACATTAAGAAACATGCACATGCAAATTAAACCTTTGTATGAAAACATATTTTTGAAACTATATTCATATTTGTGAAAATTTGAAAAGTAAGCATGTGCATGAAACATAAGTATAAAATGCTAGAATAGAAAGGGCTTTCCTTGGCGTACGAGTCCAACACATAATAGTAAACAAAACACTTACAAGTTAAACTTAGCTGAGAGAAATCAAATGGGTAACACTTAGAATGGAAAACAACAAGCTAGAAAAACCAAAATTTTCACATTATGAATCAAATAAATCATGAATTAAATATCAAACCCTAAAAATAAATTTAAAATTTCTCAACTTAAATCAAGAGAAAGATCACTAGGTAGATCAACTGTGAACCCTATGTTAGCCAATCGCAAAACAAAACTGATGATCACACACACACCCAAGAACAGTCTAGTCTAAAATCATTGGTTTGTTTACTTGGTACCCTTAGGTTGTATTAAAGACTAGGAAATAGAAAATGAAAATACTTACTCTCTTAGATTACATAAGTGCCCAAGCATGAAGAAAATAATGGTCACTAACAAAGGCACTACAAACGACCTAATAAGAAAAAGGGTTGCATTCGTCATTGTTAAAGTAATAATATAGAAATCAAACTATTATGTTGGTTGATAGTCTAAAGACAACAATGTACCCACAATGATGGAAAGTTATAGATATTTTGATTGGGGCATTATTCCCAAAAAATACTTTAGTCACCAATTTAGCCTTTTTTATATTTTAAGTTTATGTTAGGTTTAAAACTTCAATTCCATCTAGAAATCCTTCTAGCCTATTCCTTACCATAGTCTTTGGTTAAATATAAAATCCAATCTTCCCATTTAAAAACCTTATATCAAAACCTCCAACTTCAAATTCTCAAATTCAAACTCTTAACCCTCTTCCAATCCTTAACTTCAAAAGACATATTCAATTCCTCAACTACAAGATCACGGGTTTTAATGCTCAACTTCAACTAAACCTTCTCACAATTTAAAGAAGAAATCCTCTTTAAAACCTATCACCTCAAATTTAACAACTTCTAATAAATTTAACAAACCCCAACTTAATACACTAAGCTTAACAAACTAAACCAACTTCAACAACATTTATAAACATTAACAAATTCAACTAACTTCAGCAATCTTATGCAACATTAAATAATTTTAGTAAATTCAACAAACTTTAAATAATACATTCAACCTCAACAACTTTTAATAAACCTTAGTTAAATTTTGACAAAACTTTAAAAAATTTAGTAGGCCTCAACAAATTTAAAAAATTTGACGAATTTTAAGAAATTAAAAAAACATGAAATGATTCCAGAATTAACATTTAACCCTTTAAAGCAAACTAAAATTTAATAACCTTAAAGCAAATCAAACAATTTGTAGACAAATGTTAAAAACCTCAATAAATAAAAAATAATCCATAAGCTACCTATAAGAAAATTTTAAATGAACCACAAGACAAAACTAAAACTTTTAATTAATATTAAAATTTAAATTTAAATAACCATAAGAACTTCAAACATGTAAATAATCAAACACAAACGAACATAGTCAAATATCCTAAAACCAAATCAAGTAACTTCAGAAGAAAAAAATATAAAAACACTTCAAACACACTTTAGACAAACAAACCATAAAAACTTAAAATAAAGCCTGATCAATAAAAAATAAATTAACTCAATATAAACCTTCAGATAAAAATAAATCCAACCGACTCCAGTTTTTAGCTGAATTAAATCATAAAAAATAAAAAAAAAATATTAAAAAAGAAGTTTGTTTTAACCAACAATCAACGCCAAATAAAAATTTATCAGCCCAAAATAGGTTAGTCAACCCAAAACAAACCTATAAATCCAATTCAAACCCTATCTAAGTTATCCTAATATTTTTAAACATACATCAAAATTTACTTTGAAAGATAACTCTACTCTTAAAATAGCTTTGAAAACTAAGCTTGCTCATTTCTCAAGAAGCAAAACCAAAGATTCATAATGAACTCTTTTCTATAGGAGGGCCAAGACCCTCGAGGACATGGCTGATTGTACTTATCCAGAAGCTTGAGAGACTACTCCTTATTAATGTGGCACTAAGTTCTCCTGGGCAAAGGTCAATATGGACTTAGAGATGTATGAAGGTATAATTCATCTTTTATGTAGCCAAAGTGCCCCTAGGTTAAAAGAAATCCTTTTATAAATCATATTGCATTTGTGCCTCGAAGATCTATTAGACTGAATATAAAATGTCATAGGACATGAATATTTTTTTTTCACATTTACGTGGATAAGATATTAAAATCCTTGGGTCCCGTCAGCCCATTCTAACAATCGAGCTAAGCCATGCCCACCTGCAAAAGTTGGCAAAATAGTCCGTGGCAAACCCACCCTCGGAGGAAACCATCATTACAATAGATTTCACGTGTCAATCCTAATTTATGGCACTGCCTAATACTCACATAACAATCATTTCATCAAGACATCGTGAGCAAGCATAGTACTATACGAGATATAATTTCATATTTCTTTTTTCTAAGATATAAAAAAGAGATCAGTAGGGATCTAAGAGGCTTTTTCCTACTAGCTTCCGTCTCTATAAGAACTAGACTCTCTTTCTTCCTCTTTCTATCTCTCTCATGATCAAGAAATAAAGACCCGTTCTTTGAGCAATGTCCGACTACACGGGGATCCTAGTAAAATATAAATTTTGAAACACAAGCTTTAGCAATACATGCATTTTATTCTATTCATGCCTCTAAAAAATTAGGGCCTTTACTAGGTTGTATGAGCTGACCAACAATAGGGAATCCAACATCAAAAAATGGTTAAACACTAACCTCAAGGCTCAAATATTTTATTTATTCTGAGAATTGGTATAATGATTACATTTGGCGGCCACAAATCCACTCGACAATCATATCAACACAGCTATACATTTGCCAACAAGACTTTGCCTTCTTTGCCTCGTTTACATGACAACGAAAAAATTTCCAATTACTTGACGATAGGTAAATAAAAGGACTTGTTTTCTTTTATGCAATGAATTGTTTTGTTTCTTTATATTCTATTTTGTATATAATAAAAGAAAATAACAATATCTAACATAGAAACATAAGTTAATGATCATTAAAAATAACGCTCAAATTATTTTAGAATAAGATGGACGCATTCACATATCTTATAGTTTGCTGCGTAAATGACAGCGTCCAAATAAATTCGTACCATTTTATATGACTCACCATATAAGTTTAACACATTATTTGACCATTTAAATTCAATAATCTAAATACAGGATATGTTGTACGAAATAAATAAAGATCGAAAGGTACATTTATGTCATTGGATGGGGATTAATGCTAAATAATCCATTGATATTGATTAGGTCAAGTTTTTCTTTTGCTTTCCGTGAGTTGCGGACATCCCAGCAGTTTCCTAATAGGAATATCTTGCTATATATATATATATATATATATAGACCTATTACCGTGATATATATATATATATATATATATATATATATATATATATATATATCACGGTGATAGGTATGATTTCAGACTGGACAATATTACAACCACATTATTAGCCCGTAACCCACTTTAAGTACTCAATTATTTCTAATGTTGGATCCTGAATTGTTCATTGATTCAAAACAGAAGGACAAAGTGGAACAAATGGGGGGTAAAACGTTTATTCCGTGTGGGAAAAGAAGCGCAAGAGAATAAAAGAATTTGTTTTTCATGGATCCCCATCAATCTAAAGCAGATCATTTCATATATTACAACATAACTGCTTATTACACCTAAAAATATCTTTGATTTATCACTTATTATGTTCTTGTGGCTTTGATCTTATAATTAATATTATTCCTACTAGCAACATATATTGGTCATTTTTTTCCACATATAATGTTTGTCAAGTCACATCCTTGTCTATCCACCCTGCTTTTGAGAAAATTTTACCTCAGCCATGTTGTGTACAGAAAACTAGAGATTGTAAACTAGAGATTTTTCTATGGAATTATATATTTCACTTTCCTTATGGGATTCATACAAGGTACTCTTGAATCGCATTACTACTTAGCATGTGCACGTGCCTTATACGGCTGACATACGTCTCAGTAAGTTTTAGCGCGTTAAGTTTTTTCTGGCGTTGCTGGTGAAATGCATTAATAATTTTTCCAATATTAGGAAAACTTGGATTAAAAAAGTTAGCATCTGCTTTGGGCATTTTTAATTATTTTTTTTATTATTTTGTGACATTTACTTTCTTTTCTTGCATCTATATTATTGTTATTTTTGTTTGCAGGTGCTGGAAAATAAAAAACGAAAGCACAAAAAATATCAAAAGGCCAAAAATATTCTACTATTAATTTATTTCTTATTTTTATTTCTCACATGTGTTGCACTTACATGCTAGTTTATTAACACATTTGTGTTAAGTCAGTGTGTTGTTTATTGCATCAGTAGTTGTTAATTTGTCCTGCTTATGTTTGTAGAAGTTGGGGTTGACCTTGCCCCTTTTGACCCTAAGATTGATCTAACATTTGGACATCTTAGGAGATCACACTTGACTTATGAATCACCTATTGAGACGGCTAACCCTAATTCACCCACCATGAAACAACTTCAGGACTATGAAAACCCTTCTGATGAAGAGATTCACACGAGCATCAACTATCCAAATATTGTGACCAACACTTTCAAATTAAATCATGCCATAATTAAATAGTTCAAAATAATCAGTTTGGAGGATTTGCCAATGAAGATCCCAACCTTCACTTAGCCAATTTTCTCGAACTATGTGCAACCTTCTGATATAATGGTGTCTCTAGGGATGCTGTTAGAAAGAGGATTTTTCCAATTTCCCTAAGATATAAGACTAAGGTATGGCTTAACTCCCTTGCACCAGGATCAATCACGACATGGAAAGGCCTAGCATAAAAATTTCTTGCCAAAACTCTTTTAAAACAAAAATTCGTTAATTACCTCATGAGAAAAGTGTATTAGCTGCCCTCGAACAAAAACAAAGTTGTCCTCTAACTTTGGGAGGTTCGTATAGAACTCCCGCACAACAGAAGAAACAACAACAATAGTAAAACAAAAAAAACATTTTTCATAATGGCTTCTAGAAACACATTTTTCACGTCTTTGTAAGTCCGGCGCCTAAGCGCCAACTACTGACACTTAGGCGCCAGTGCTCATTTTAGCGCAGGTTTGCTAAACGTTTGAAAACTCGTTTTAACTCCTCCAAATGGTCAATTTAGGTCACATTAAACGTCACTAACATAATAAAGGAAAAATACTAACATATAACACTAACATCAAACCAAATAATACACACAAAACAAACTTAAAGCAAAGCACACCGATAACTATGGGTTGTCTCCCATAAAACGCTTTGTTTTACGTCGTCAGTCTGATATACCTAATACTTAATTTGGGCTGAGAAATAAGTTTTCAGTCTATGACCATTTATGTGAAATATTTTCTCAGTATTAGGATCATTAATGTCCACAACTCCATAGGGATAAACTTTCATTACAATAAATGGGCTCATCCACCTGAACTTAAGTTTTCCAGCAAATAATCTCAATTTGACATTATCTAGCAAAACTTGTTGTCTTAGCTCAATATTTTTATACAAAATCTTACGATCATGCCACATCTTCATCTTTTCTTTATATATCTTAGCACTTTCATATGATTCATTCCTTATCTCTTTAAGCTCATTTAGTTGCAATAATCTCTTCTCACCAGCATTCTTCAAATTATAATTGAACTCTTTAATAGCCTAATATGCTTTATGTTCAAGCTCAACTGGTAAATGACAAGCTTCCCAAAAAATTAGTTTATATGGGGACATTCCTATAGGAGTCTTGTAAGCAGTCCTATAAGCCCACAAAGCAAAATCCAGTTTGATTGACCAATCCTTTCTGTTTGCATTAACAAATTTTTCCAAATTTCTTTTAATTTCACAATTGGATAATTCAACCAAACCACTATTTTGAGAATGATAAGCAGTAGCAATATTATGGATGATATGATATTTCCTTACTAACTTTTCCATAATTGCATTTTTAAAATGACTTCCCCTATCAGTTATGATAACTCTTGGCATTCCAAATCTGCAAAATATGTTATTTCTTAAAAACATTGCAGCACTTAGAGCATCACATCGATGTAAAGCAACAACTTTTATCCATTTAGATACATCATCTACTGATATCAAAGTATATAAATTTCTGATATATGGTATAAATAGTCCCATGAAATATAATTCCCAAATGTCAAATATTTCAACTTCCAACATATAATTGAGGGGCATTTCATTCCTTTTAGAAATAATTCCTGCACATTGACATCAATCACAATTTTTAATATAAGCAATAACATCCTTAAAAATTATAGGCCAATAAAATCCAATTTGTTGAATTTTATATTCAGTTTTATCAACACCAAAATTTTTCCCAAAATTAGAATCATGACATTTTTTAATAATTTCATGAGTTTCTTCAAAAGGCACACATCTTCAAATAATATGATCCTTTCCTTATTTATATAAAAATGGGTCATTGATGCGATGCGACTTTATATATGCTTTAAAATACAAGAATTTGATACCACTTTTTAGAATATTTAATTCTTGGCAAATGGTTTCAAAAACTTGATGTGCGAGGTTTACTTTTATTAAAATATATTTAGATTTTATAATAATTATTGTAAAAGTCACAATTTTAAACGCAAGTATACGTATCGTTCAAGTAATACAGGACTCTAGTGGAGTCCTAGTTATCGATCCCACAGAGATAGTGAATTTATAAAAAGTAAGAAATATAAGAAATATTTTGGAATTTTCAAATTAAATTCAATTTATAAGTACTTTTTTTATATATTTTCAAATTTAATTTACTAATAATTTTTACTATAAGCAAGTAAACAGTAAGCAGTAAAGTAAGCAGTAATTGAAATTCAATGCAAGTATAAAAATAACTTTCCCCTTTTCAACTAATCCAAGATTTATAGAATAATTATCTTTTGAAGGGAATTTAAATTATGGTATTGTGCCAAATAGAAGCATTCCTATTCTTTACTCTTTGGTCTAGGTGCAAATAACATTGGCTAATCTATAGATAGGCTCGGGATGTTTTATTAGTAGAATAGATTAATCTAGGCTCACACTACTAGATGTACAAGGGTGGCTATGGTCGGCCCTACCAGTGACCCGTTACCTTTCTATAAACCAAATTATTAGAATTTAGTCTGTCACTTTAAAAACTAATTAATTTTACGCTAAAAAATATTATCTGCCTATTTATTTCCACTTCACCTTAAATAATCTGCGTATAGCCTGCGATTACCTAAGGATTCATGTGATATCTACTAGTTAAGAATTTATCTCCGGATAGGTCTCAAAATTCTTCAACAGGTTTTAACAATTTAAATGACCAATTTAAAAATTAAACTAAGATTAGATATTAATATCATCAAAATGTTTTAAAATATTTTAAATTTAATTCTCCTACAAAATTTAATTAATTCATAATCTTTTCATAGTTGAAAGGAGAAAGATAACTAACTACTCAGAACACATTAAAATAACACAACAAAACATATTTATAAAACTTTGAACCAAAGTACAAATACTTATCTGAAGTGTTCCTTCAAGTGATCCACTGACTTCTACTGACTCCAAAGCAATGATGAAAGACTCCAACAGCAACAACACACAATAACACTCAAAATAAACTCAGTAGATACAAAATAAAGTGGCACCCTAAGTATAGAAGAGACTAAATAAAACTAGAGCGGAGAGAGAATGTGTCTGGGGACTATGGGGTGCAATTTTTTCTGTAGAATGGGCTCCTATTTATAGAGCTCTAAATTTGACTTGGGGTTACTTAAGGCACCTCTTCAAAATTCATCCAAATTCAATGTATCTTCTAGAAGGTAACTGTCGCGCCTAGGCGCTGGGATCTGGCACCTAAGCGTCGTACTCTGTGACCAAGTCTTTCGCACCACTTCACTTTGGGTCACACATCTTCGTGGTCCAGACCATTCCCTTGTGTCCAAATACATTGTATCACATGTCCTATATATTAACAATAACTTCCATTCTTCAAGAAGCTCCAATAACCACTTAACACCGTCAAAATAACTGCCCAAAGTCATCAAAAAATCTTGACAGCATTTGTATCGAACTGGCGCTTAGGCGCCGGATTCTGGCGCCTAGGCGCTAGGCCAATAATTCCAAAAGTTTGCTCCAAAAGCTCCATTTTTGCTCTTTTTTCCTTCTTTTTCTTTCTTGGACTCTTTTTAAATCATCTACATCCAAAAACATAAAAATACATTTCATTAAAGAATAATATCCTTAAAAATTGAATCATAAATAAGGCATAAAAATGGGTATTTTTTAGGTAGATTAGTCGTCCTAAAAATAAGTCTTAGCTTCAGATAAAAATTTTTTCCTCTCTAGGTATGTCAATCTATAGGGTAATATGTCACTAACAATAAAGTTTGCAATGTCTACATACCATGGAACTCGCCACTCATTAACAGCGAATAGTTTTTCATCAGGAAAATGTTCATTAATTTCTTCATCAGATAGAGAGATTTTTCATAATCAAGCTTGGACAGATGATCAGCAATTTGATTATCAACACCCTTCCTATCTACTATTTCAAAGTTCAACTCTTGTAAAAGAAGAATCCATCTTATCAGTCTTGGTTTACCATCCTTCTTTTTCATTAAATGTTTAATAGCAAAATGATCAGTATGCGCCACACATTTAGACCCAATAAAATATGATCTAAATTTATCAAAAGCATATATTATATCTAGTAACTCTTTTTCAGTTGTGGTATAATTGATTTGAGCTTCATTCAGAGTTCTACTCGCATAGTAGATCACTTTAAAAATTTTATCATGTTTCTGTCGTAAAACAGCTCCAATAGCATAATCACTTGCATCACAGATTAGATTAAAAGATTTTTCCCAATCTGGTAAAACAATAACTGGTGCAGTGATATTTTTTCTTTTAATAACTCAAAAGCTTTTAGGAAGTCTTCATTAAAATTAAAAATGACATCATTTTCCAATAATTGGCATAGAAGCTTAACAATTTTTGAAAAGTCTTTAATATATCGCCTGTAGAATCCAGCATTCCCTAAGAAAATTTTAATTTCTCTTAGATTTGTTGGGCATGGTAAATTAGAGATAACTTGAATTTTTGCAGGGTCTACTCCATACCTTTTCTGAAGTTTGATGTCCCAAATCAATTCCTCCTGCTACCATAAACCAACATTTTTCCTAATTAAGGACTAAATTTGTTTCTTCACAACGTTTAAGAACTTTAGATAAATGTTCTAAACATTATTTAAATGAAATTCTAAACACTAAAATCGTCCATAAATACTTCAATTCCTTTTTCAATTAGATTACAGAAAATTGTTATCTTACATCTTTGAAATGTAGTAGGGGCATTACATAAACCAGAGGGCATTCTTCTAAAAGTAAATGTACCATAAGGACTGGTAAACATTGTTTTCTCTTGATCCTCAGGAGCAATTTATATTTGGTGATAACCAGTATATCCATCCAGAAAATAAAAGTACTTATGCCCAGCTAGTTTATCCAACATTTGATCAAGAAAGGGAAGTGGAAAATGATCTTTCCTGGTAGCAAGATTTAGTTTTGTATAATAAATGCATATTTGTCATCCTGTAACTTATCTTATTGGTATTAATTCATTTGTTTCATTAACAGTTAAATTTACTTCTCCTTTCTTAAGAACACAGTGAATAGGACTAACCCATGCACTATTTGAAATAGGGTAAATAATTCCAACATATAACCACTTTAAAATTTATTTCTTAAAAACTTCTTTCAAAATAGGATTTAATCTTCTTTGAGGATCAGCCTTGGGTTTACAGTTTTCTTCCATAGAATTCTGTGCATACAAAATGAAGAACTGATTATTTTAATATCAGCTATAGTCCATCCAAAGGCTTTCTTATATTTCTTTAGAATTTCAAGCAAACTCTCTTCTTCTTCTGTAGTTAACTTCGAGGAAATTATAACAGGAAAAGTTGAGGAATCACCTAAAAAAGCATATTTTAAATGTTCAGGAAGTATCTTCAATTCAAGTTCAGGAGGTTTTTCAATTGAAGGACAAAAAGATTCTTCTTTCTTTGTCATGTCCAAAACTTCAAAACTTTCTTGAATATAATTTAAGTCTTCCTCAATAAAATCATCTGAATATTATATTTCCTCTTCTTGCTTGTCTTCTAACTGTCCACTTTTAGATTTTTCTTCATATGTCATTTTGAAATGACATTCACTTAAATATTTTATAACATCCATCCTGAAACATTCATCATTTTTACCTCTAGCCGGATATTTCATTGACTTTGAAATATTGAATGTAACAGTTTGATCATTAACTCACATCGTTAATTCCCCTTTTTGCACATCTATCATCACTCTGCTTGTGGCAAGGAACGGTCTCCCTAAAATTATGGGTATCTCTTTATCTTTCCTCCATATCCAACACAATGAAATCAACAGGAAAGATAAAATAATCCACTTTCACCAAAACATGTTCTATAACTCCTTTAGGATATGTGATCGAACGATCAACTAATTGCAGAGTTACAATAGTAGGGTTTAGTTCTTCTAATCCCAGTCTTTTGAATATTGATAACGACATAAGGTTAATGTTTTCACCCAAATCACATAAAGCTTTTCCAAAATAATATCTCTGACTGCACATGAAATAGTGAAACTTACAGGATTTTTAAGCTTTTCAGAAATCTTTTTCTGAATTATAGCGCTACACTCTTCACTAAGTGCAATAGTCTCATTATCTTCAAACTTCCTCCTTCTGTTGAGAATATCCTTCATAAATTTCACATAGCTTGGCATTTGTTCTAAGGCTTCAGCAAATGGAATATTGATTGTAAGCTTCTTAAACATCTCCAAGAGTTTTGAAAATTGCTTATCCAATTTTTGTTGTCGAAGTCTCTGAGGAAATGGAGGCAGCGGCTTTTCTAAATCAACCTTAGATGGAGAAATATATCTTTCCAAACCTTTCAGACAGTCCTCTTTTAGTTTTTCAATCTATTCTTTCTCTACTTCAGTTTCTTTTTGAACTCTACCTTCCAACTCTCTTTCACTTCTCAATTGAATAGTTTGTACTTGCTCTTTTGCCTTGTCTCTTGGATTTACTTCAGTATTACTAGGAAGCATTTATTAGGATCTATTACTTAATAAATTGGAAATCTGCCCTCATTGATTCTCAATATTTCTGATTGTAGCTCATTGACTTTGTAATTGATTTCCCAATTGTAACACCAGTTCTTCAATAGACAATTTCTTTTCCTTAAATTGTAAAGTATTGTTAAAACCTGGAGGATAGGTTGGTCTATAATTATCATTCCCTGATTGTTCCAGTTTCTTAATGGGTTTACTTAGTTGTTCTCCCATTGTTGATTACTTCCACTCTGATTATTGGTATTCCAGTTAAAGTATAGATGGTTTTTCCAACCCGGGTTATAATAATTGGAATATGGGTTATTAGGCTTACTTATGGCATTCAAGGTTTATAATGAAGGTTGAGAATCAACCATTTGGCCTAATGAAGTTTCTTTAATCATGGAAGTTGGCTGAGAAAAATTCATCCCAAATTGGTCTATCTTCCTTTAAATTCCAGCAACTTGATTTGCTAACATCGCAAAAGCATCATTTTCATGAATGTTGGCTACCTTTTTAGGATTTAACCTTTCAGAAGGTCATTGAAAATTATTAGTAGCCATTTCTTCAATTAAAGCATAAGCTTAGCAAACTGTTTAGACATCAATGAACCACCAGCAGCGGCATCAATAATAGATCTAAGAGATCCAACTAATCCATTGTAAAAGGTCTGAATTATTAACCAATCTGGTATCGAATGATGTAGACATTTTCTTAGGCAATCTTTAAAATGTTCCAATGCTTCATATATAGATTCCTCTTCAAACGGATAAAAAGATGTAATATCATTTCTAAGCTTCGTAGTCTTCGATGGTGGAAAATATTTAGCAAGGAATTTTTGTGCTAAATCACCCCAAGTTCTGATAGATCTAGGTGCTAAAGAATTTAACCAAATCTTAGCTTTATACCTTAGTGAGAAAGGAAAAAGTCTAAGTCTAATAAAATCGTCTGAAACACCATTGTATTTAAAAGTAGCACACAATTCTAGAAGATTGGCAAGATGTAAATTAGGAACTTCAGTTGGTGCTCCCCCAAACTGATTATTAGATATCATCTGGATAATAGTAGGTTTAAGTTTAAATGAATTAGCAGCTACAACAGGGTGTTGAATACTACCATTAAGTTCATCCACTGTAGGGTAATCATAATCTTTTAAAGGTCTAAATTCTTGATGGATTTCAACATTTTGATGATCTTGAATTGCCATTTTTTGAATATTTTTATCTTTTTCTGTATTTTTTAATTTTTTGACTTTTCTGATAGTTCTCTCTAATTTAGAATTGTAAGGCACAAGTCCCTCAGAACCTGAACTACACATACACAAATAATAAAATAAAATATAACTAACAAAAATAATGAAAAGTAAAAACTTAATTTTTCTCAAATTTTCTTTAAATGATATTTTAATTAATTTCCCCGGCAACAACGCCAAATACTTAATCCCCGAATATTTACCCTTACGTTTTTCAATTTTTATTTCTTTCCAATGATATTATCTCTTTCTTTGCAATAATGCAAAAAACTTGATTCTGAAGCAAATAAGAGATATATTTTAATTATTTTATAATATGGGATACTACGCAAGTATACCTATTGTTTATCAAGTAATATAGGACTTTTTGATTAAGCCTCGAGATACAAGAAAATGTCTAAACTTTTAAAGAAATAAGAAAAAGATCTTTTTACTTTTTAAAATGATTTTGTAATGTATGTTTTAAAATATAAAGTTTTTAAAATTTATTTTTGGTATTTTTTGAATAAAAAGTAAAGCAAACAACTAAAGTTAGCACAACTATAAAATAATATAAAAGTAAATGAGAATAAAATATTTTTTTCTCTTTCAATGAATCAGTAATAATTATGGAATTTCGTTGTGGAAGAATCTAACTGTGTTGTGTCAAATAGAAGCAATTATATTCTTTAACCTTACTTTGTTCTATAAAGAATATTGGTTAATTAATGTTTTGAAATTATTTAGATCGGTTAGGCAGGGAAGATACTAGCTCTCACTCTAGAGTTCCTTTTATTCCCTCCACCTGAGGGCTAACATCACATAACAAAATTTAAAACATCAAACCAAATTAGGGGGCTTTAGCCTGTCACTCTAAAGTCCTCTAATTTTACTCCCTATTAAAAACATTTCTTCCTATTTATTTGCACCCAACTATATGGACTACAATTCTCACCCATACAATTGCATGTGATTCTTTCAAATTATTGATTGAGACAATACCGCATTGGTTCTTACATGTTCTCACAACAAATTTTAACATCTTAAATGGTCAAATCAAAAGGTAAATGAAGTGCAGGGTAGTGAATCATCACAACTTCTTCCAACATTGAAATCCTATATTTTACACAACTTCCTTTCCATAATTTAATTACTTTATCATTTAAAAGGAAAAAGATAAAGAAAACTTCTTAGAATTCATGGAGAAAACACAACCAAAACTTGATTTGAAAGTAGAAATCATAGTGAAAACACAACAAGTCTTACTTTAAACAAAATGTAAAACAAGATAAAAACTTATCTAAAAATCCTCTCCATAAGACTCTTGAAGTTCCTATAAAACTTTGCTTTCCTTTACAAGATACAATAGAGGTTGGCGCCCAACTCCGTTGACTCTGAATATTTATTCTACTCTTAATAAAAACTAGATACCATTGATAATAAAAGTGATGAAGTGGAAAGGTTTGCTCTCAATAACTCTCTAACATAAACTTTACTCTTATTAGTAATCAAACCCTCCAACAACAACCATTTTTTTGATCTTCAAGTCTTCTTTTTAATATTTTCCAAAAGGTGCCTTGGTGTCTCTTCAAATCATGTCCAGATTCAATGTATCCAACAAAGAATGCATCTCTTCATTCAAATCTGCTGCCCAAAAGAAGTTAACAAAGTTACCATCAAAAGTTGCTTCAAACACCCCTAAAAATGACACCAAAATTGATTTAATTCGTATTTTTTAATTGCCGCGCCTATGCACCAAGGATCTGGCGCTTAGCCGCCATAAGTCAAAATTTTCATTCTTCAAATTTTGCTCCAAATTTGATCCTCTTTTGCTTCTTTCATCATAGTCAGTTATTTTAATCATACCTACAAGAAAAACACAAATATACCTTCCATTAAAGTGCAATATCATCAAAAATAGGTATAAAAATGTATTTAAAAACAATATATATTTTAGGTGTAACAGTTTAGTCAATAAGTTTTCCTCTTAAGTTGATTGTGAATCTCTTTGCATTCCTCCCTAATATAACAAGCTTATCAAAAATTTCCTGAGGATAGGTTTTAGGCTCCCTTAAATAGATTTAAAACTTACTACCCCTCAACTAGCTCAATAGATGGATATGAATCCCTTAGCTTTATTTCTTATCCTAGTCTCCATGTTCACCTATTAGGTTGGATTTTAGTCCCTTGGCTTTCTTTTGGAATTTATTCATGTTCTATGAATATATGGAATGGTGTAAGACCACCTTAAATTGACTAAGGCTCCTCCCTTCAATCAAAATTTTTGGTAAATATGAGTTCCCATGATTCATACATTGAAAATTAATCATTTTTTCATGAGCTTTGGTGTAACGCACTCTAAATGGAGTCAACCATCATTTCTTTTATTGGACATAGTGGTAAATATGAATCCCATTGCCTTTTTACCATGATTCAATCAGCTTAATGTGAGTCCCTTTACTTTTTTACTTTTAGAATTAATCATATTTAGGAATGAAATATTTCTATCTTAAATGGAGTATGACATTTTCTCCTGGGTCAAACTTAATAGTAAATGTGAGCCCCCTGCGTTTGACCATGTATCCAATCATTAAATTAGTCTTTATAGTAGATCCGAGACACCCTTACTTTCTACTTTCAGAATTAATCAGTATACCTAGGTTTTGGCATAAGACCACCTTAAATAGAGTAAGGTATCCTCCCCGTAAAGAGATTTTGGGGTAAATGTGAGTGCCTGTGTGTCTTACCATGGAGCTGATCACCTGACTAGTCTTCAAAATTGATGTTAGTCCCTATGCTTTCTACTTTGAGCTTATGAACGTTTTCCTTTCTTTTCTTATGGATTTAAGATGTATCACTCTTTCAAGAATCCCTTGTCCACAATCATTTCGTTTCATTATCTTCTTTCAATAATCAACCCATCTTTCGCTTAGGATTCCACAGTAGAAATTCATAACAAATCTAAATTTTTAATATTCAAAACAAAGAAGATAAATTTCAAATTTTAAATCAAACCAAATTTTAATTTAATTCCAAACTCAAATTGAATTTTAAGTTTGTTCCAAGTATTATTACTTGGATATTCTTTGGATCTTGTTATCTAGTCTGTTTAATGCCAATACATGTGGTATACTTGTCCAACACTCCATAAACCCTATTGTGTTCCATTTGTTGACCTCAGTTTTGAATGAGATATAATGTATTCCTTCTCTCACTAGAACTTAAGGTTTATATTTTTGGTATTCTTAGTGGTTGCTCCTTCAAGGCTTATTGATTAAAAAAAATATAGAAAGCTAAAATTTGAAACCTCTCTTCAGAACTTATAGTTTCATGTGTTTTACTTTGAATATTTAACTCTTACTTGATTTGATTAAGGTCAAATCAATGAAGCTTATTTTGAGTCCTTATGCGCTTGTAAATGGTTTTAAGCAACCTTTTAACCATAAGGAGTTATGTTTTATTAGGTCTTCTATGTGCACTTTGCAATCTATCATTTAAAATTTCTTGGATATGTCTTTCTAAAGTTCATAAAAAGCACAATGCGTAAGATGTTCATCTTGAACTCATGATCGGATTTATCTTTTAATAAAAAGGAGAATCAAAATCATAAAGTCAACAAAAATTGAAAATAAATAAAAAAAATTCATGAAAGCTCCAAAATTATAATCAAATTGAAATTAAATCAAAAGAAATTTCTCCCAAATTTCTGTTAAAATAAAATAATTACATAAAATTTCAAAATGTAAGTGTTCAAACAATTGAGAGTAAAATTTCAAAAAATTATAAAAATAACAAAAATCCTAAAAATAATATAAAATTCAATAATAATCATTAAACAATAAAAAAGCTGGAAAATAAAAAAAAATAAGATTTCAATTGGAATAAATTCAATTTTTCAACCATGAATAACCTGAAGTTCAATATTATATATTGAAGTCTCATAATATTATTTATCACATATGAGAAGAATGAAAACTAGTTTGGTGCTCATCGGGCACAGTTTTGACGTAAAATTTTTTATTTTTGGTTTTCAAGCATGAAAAGTAGTCCCAAGCATATATTTTTCACTGTATTATTATCTTTATAATAAAAATTTCCAAGTGTGTCAGGATCCTCAAAATCTTTCAAATGAACCCCTCGGTGCTCAACTACGAGTCAGTTTGGATGCCCATTAAACCTAGGTTAAATTGGGCCATAGTTTTGATATTCAAAAATATAATCCTTATTCTTAACTCAATATTAACTAAAATAAAAACAAAAATTCAACCAAAGAAAAAATAAGCTAAAAACCCTTAATTTAATCCACTAAAATCCACCAAAATCGTCAATAGAAATTCACAAAAATATTCTCTTTCTTAGTTTGGGGCCCACACTTTGAATTGAAATGCCTTGGAATGGGCCAAAAACCAATTACACCAAAAAATTATTTGCATTTTTCTCTACCAAATGAGCATAGGTCAATACTTTGGGCATAACCAATCTCAACCATCCATAACAACAAAGCGACATCCAATTTAACCATCTTGTGCTGAAGGCAACCTTTTTTAAAATTTGATTTCATCATTAGAATATGTGCATCTCTTTCGTCGGATTGGATATATTTATTTTTTTTTAGGTATTAACCACGCTTTCCACTGTATTGAATTTTAACGTTCCCTTGCGAAACTCTCCTTAACAATTCCCTCCAAAACATGTTCTTAAGGATAAGAATAAATTTCAAATAGCCCTAAGAAAAAAAATTGACATGTAAACAAAAAAAACTCAAATAACAACAAAATAAATCAAGAAACATTAAGAAAAATTTAAAATACTTTAAACACACTTCAGACAAGCAACCTTCCTAACTTAAAAGAATCCATTGTCAATATAAAAAAAATTAACTTTGAATAAACAAAGAACTAGATTTTCTAGGATTTTTGTAGCATTAGGGCTTGCCCGTTCTCCATAGCCCTCTTTCTTCCTCCACTTTATAAAATTTCTCTTCTTAGTTATAGAGTTTATATATACTAATTTATTTTTATTTTATAGTATTAAGTATTTTTTTAAATAGAAATTAGATTCTTCAAAAACATGAGACTTTGTGGAGGGTTAGCCGGGAGTGCATAAGATTTGCTGAGCTTCCACATGCACATATTGTTTTTGTTGGTACTGTGTTGGTTTATCCACCTCTTTTCATAATGCCTTTGGAATCTATCTATATTAACCTTCTATAGCTTCATATTATTTTCATTGTTTTCTCCTAACCAAAAATTCCAATTTCTTCCGATCATAAAGGATCCAAATTAGGCTTTTGTATATCTAACATAGTCTGTTTCATTGGCTATTTATTCAACTTAAACCATGAAGTCAACAGATAATGCAGCATGGTTAATTAAAATTTATGAAGTGACCAACATCCATTGTAATGTATTTATAAGAGAAAAAGAGTAAGCAAATGATTGTAAAAAGTAGACGATAGCATTATAATAGATTGATAAAGTAAGACTACATTCGATAAAACGAGATCCCTTATTTTGTGGATTAATATTCAAAACATCATTCATTGAGTTCATGTTATGATATTGATAGTGATGTATCTTATTAAAGTGGAAGAGGAGTCGTTATAAATTTATTAACTATGTAATGCCCTAATGGCCAAGATTCCAAGTTAAATTAAATATGTTAGCAAATTGAAGAACTAAAGGGAAGACATTCCAAACCAAAGAGAAAACTATGCCACACATCATATATAATATTTTTATTTATTTTCAACATGGTCTATTAGAACTTTATACAATATAGTTATTTTTGTATTTTATTCAATACTACTTCAAGTTTAAGGCTGTTGAAACAAACCCCTAAAAGACACTCAAGAAGGAAACACGTTTGGTGGATAAAAATTCATGCAGAAATAAAATCAGTACATGGAATGGAATAAATGTTGCTCAATATACGTCTAATGTGAAAAATATTGTACCATTTATATATTTTTGCTGAGTTATTTTAGCCCATTTACTCTGATTTTAAAAATTTTAAGAATATCATAAATTCAAAAATACATTCTCTTAATTTTAAAAAAGAAAAATTAGATATTTCTTCCTCTAGTCCTACTACAACCTGTAGGAAAAAATTTGAGTTCGTCAACCGTACGCAGAGATGCATACGTAAAAAAGTACCCGGGGTTACACGGGGTTACAAGAGGGTGATAACCCTCTTGTACCTCCTGTGTAACTCCCGTGTACAAATGAATGAAATAGAAGCGCGAGTTACAAGTGAGTTACACGGAATGTACAAGGAGGTTATAACACGCTTTTAACCTCCTTGTAATATTCCTATAACCTCCGTGTATTTTTTTACGTACGCATCTCTGCATACGGTTGACGTACACAAATTTTTTCCCAATCTGTGAACTTCGCTAGTTCAATGAACTAGAGTATCAAATCTTTACTGGTCAAATCGATTAAAACATTATTGGTAGTACTAACTGATGAAATTTTGTGCCTTAGAAAATGCCGATAATAGATCATAATCAAATTGTCACAAAAGTAATTGATTAATTAATCATCAATAGAAAAAAAATTTGTGGCCACTGAGAAAATGATAATGATATGCTATTATTTTTATTTTTTCCATCAAGATTAATAAAATTCTATATCAGATTAACGTTATTTTTAGACAGCATAACATCGAAAGTCAGCATACTTATGCGATATAAACAATAATATATGTTATGTTATTATAAATAGTTTTTGAATGTTAACTACTCATACTTCTAAACTATTTTATAAGCCAATAAAAATGCAAATGCAATATCTTGTTTCATAAAAAATATATATAAAAAATTCTTTTCAAAACCTCCTGTAGTCTGTAGAGTTCAAAATTAAAGTTTTGTAGAAATTTAGAGCACGTTTGGGGCAGTTTATTGGTGCGCTGGCATTTTGAGAATGCACCAGATCTATTTGGGTAAACTGTCTTCTGGCAGTTTATGCATTTTCAAAACACTAAAAATAACATTTTTACACTGCACCTATCTAGGTGCGGTGACAGCTTTCTAGATGCAGACTTTTCAAAAAAATAAATAAATAAAATTTTGTAATTGCCACCGCACCTAACTTGTCAATGAAATATTTTTAATCAGCTTATCAGCAGATTATTCAATAAACTGTAGCTGTCCCAAAAAAACCCAAATTTGTGAAGCGAAATTAATAAATTTTTTTGTTGCATTTGAATAAACAAATTTCACAAATAGAAGAACAAACTTTGGTGAAGGATTTTATTTTTATATTTTTTCTTCTTTATCTTTCAAAAATTGAATTTTTTTTTATTAAATAAAGTAAACTAAGATATTCAACTCTGCTAAAAAGATCACTGAGATATGCCCATAGGACCACACAAAATTAGACATACAATGCATGCATGTTGCTATTTTTATAAGATATTAAACTTGACAAAACAAAATGTAGCCGTATTATAGCTTTAAAAAGTACTTCAATTTAGCAGCTCAGGAAATAATACTAAGTTAGCCATCTTAATCTTACTTTAGAGATTATTTGGGATTATTTTTGGTTTTTTCCTCTATTTTTTATTTTTATTTTATTATATATATATTTTTATTTCAAACATAAAATGTTTGACAAGATAAAGTAAAAGATATTTACTTCTTAAACCACTAAAAAAATTTAAAAGTAAATTCGAGTAGAAACATATGTTGTTTTATTAAAATAAAAATAAAATAATTTAAATAAATAATAAACAAATTTTTTAGTAATAAATAATTTAAAAATAAATAATTTAAAATTTTATTTCGAACAACCAAAACAACAATATATCCCATTGTTAAATCAATCAAATATTTATATAAATTGTTAGCTATCTCCCTTTTATATTCTTATTAAATCTTAAAACTTACATAACTTATATAATTTTTATCATAATACATCTCACGAACTTTAACAGTTAACATAGAGGACATTAACTAAAAGTGTAATAGGTTCGGTGAAGAAGCTGGACCTGAAGAAGACAACGACAAAACAAAAGCTGGCAGTTTTGGCCCTTTCCATGAAAAAGATGCAATTTTGAAATTTAAGGTGCTTTATACAATTAAATGTTCTTAAACAAAAGAGTTTTAGATAAGAAAATATTAACTTGGGATATAATAATTAATTTGAACATGATTCAATAAATATTATTTATTATAATATATTGAATTTAATTAAAAATCTTTTTTCTTTATTTATCATAGATTTAAAATACAAATTTATGATGGAAGATTTTTAATCAAAAATCTATCAATGACAAGTTCATTAAGTTGTTTTGATTCCGTGAAAATATGTATTTGTATTAATATATCAAAAAAAATATAAAAACTATGTATATATATATCTACAAATATACTAAAAAGTTTGCTATTATCATATACATGCATCCAAATAATAGAACAACTAAAAGAGTATTTGACACGATAATGAGCGGTTCTATTACCTTTTCTGAGAATATGGAAGATTAAAACTTCCTTAAAAAACAAGCGGATGCCATAAAATGGTAGAACCAAGCACAGATGTAAGATATGGTTAGTTCCGAATCTTAGCCATGCGAGCCTGCCAATTTTGGTATGCGAAGCAATAGAAGCACCTTGCTTGAGGGATATCGACCTTGGTCACTTTTCTGAGTTTCTCCTTAGCCTCGGAAAAGTTGTCTAAAGCGGGGATGATAAAACCCCAACTAGCCATAAAATTCTTAATCCAGCAAAAGTAAACTCTGCTTTCAACTTCTAAGCATCCTCAGAAGTAATCCGTGGTGTCCGTAGGTGTCTTTCGCGCAAGCCAATCTCGGGTTGGTTCTGCATCTTCAATCAGACTTCACATCCGCGCTTTCGGGAGTAATCGTAGTTTCTGCAGTCAGTTGCCTTTGTGTTCGGTATAGGGAAAAGGGACGCATAAGCGAGAGTTGCTGTGGTCTTGTCCATGTGTTGTTTGACGATTTCAAAGCTATCTTTCTGGTGATCCGACATGTTGTTTCATTCGTGCAGTTTTGTGTTAACAAGGATTTATTTACAAGAAGGACTCGCACAAAACAAAATCAACGACAAATGAGTAATATCTACACTTTCAGAGTATGCATGCAAATTTATTTCGTAATATATATATATATATATATATATATATATATATATATATATATATATATATATATATATATTGGCCCAAAAAACAAAAAACTGTATTGCCACAAAATTAGTTACATCTGATGAAAGGGAGATCAATAGAATCTACATGAAATGAATTTTTCAAAAAACCAAACTTGCCCCATAGGGGCATACTGGGATAATTGGGTTTTGTGACCAATTTTATTTATTATAACTGAAGGGTTACAAAAGAGAATGATAGAAATATATCTCCATGAAGGGTATGAGTATAGTGAGAAAAGTAGAAATGTCCTTTTACATGCATTGTACTCCTATTTATAGAAATTAGAGTGTTATAAAATGGAAAATTACATATATATCCCTGATTTAATAAACAATGACTTGACATTATTACAATCTGGCATATTTTAATCCTTTGCAGTGAAGAAAAGTATTGTACTTAAACTATAAAATAGTACCATTCATCTTCTCTAACTCCAGCTGAAATGTCCGTGTTTGCAGTGTATATATACAATCTGGCAAAGGATTAAAATATGTTGCATGGAAGGAAAATTGAAAGAACTGGTTTAAAGTGTGCCTACTGACATGCCTAAAATATATATGTTTTTTGCTATATAATTTTACTAATTTTTTATGATATTACCCTTTAAAGGAAGGTATTTTGTTTGTTTTTTGGTTTTAAGTACAATAAATGGTGATTGAAGCAAAAAGAAACAAAAACGGTGCAATTTGGAGCAAAAACGAGCAAGAAAATAAATTTTGGCTTGACACTTTTCGATAAGTCTTTCTATGTTTAATCTCTTTTAAACTTCTTGCATATTTTTGAATGATATTACACTTTAAAGAAAGGTTGTTTTTATGCTTATTTTGTAGGGCTATCTGTTAGGAACGCAACGCAACTGAAACGGGGTAAATCAGAGCTGAAACGAAGCTAAACTAAGCAAAATAGTGGAGCTGCAGGATGGGCGCCGGGGGTGCCCAAACCGGCTCCGGAGGCGCCAAAAACCTAAGACCACAAAAAATAGGGCGCCGGTGGCACCCAAGACGGTCTGGATGCAAAATTGAGCGGTTATTGGCCTATACATCGAATATGGACTCTTTTTGGAGGGTTTCTTCATGCACCTCTTGGGAAATTCGTTCCTACACTATTTTAAACCAATTTTGAAGCAAAAAAAAATTGGGGGAGATGATAGGTAAAACATGGAGAATGATTAGAGATCTTATAATAGAAGTAGAAATGTAGATTTCTATCTTTTTGGAGAGATTAGTGAGGGGATTTTGAGAGAATCTGTAAGAGAATGTTCTAGCATTGCATGGATCCGCGGGAGACTTTGTGGGAGAGATTTTCATCTTTCTTTCAAGGCTTATGATTTTGTAAACACTTATTTTCTGGATTTTCTTTGAAATGAGTGTTTTCTTCGTGTTTTGTGATGTCTTTCTCTTACTCTTTCTTCTTGTTTAGAAATAGCGGCATAAGAAAATTATGTCATTGTTTTCATTCAACTTTTCTTTTGCAATGAGTAGGATTCATGTTTAAGATATTGGGATGCTTTCTAAAAGAAGTTTAATTATAAATGTGATGGTTTTTACTTGCGCTTCATTTACATTACAAAAAGAGCTCATTATAGTGTTAAAATTCGTTGTAATTGCATTGACCCAAAAGGGCAGTGTAATTCTCAACAAAGTGAAACCACATTCAATGTCCGTAAATGAATTGTGTAGTGGGGATTGAGTACAAATAAATAGGAAAATATAGTTTCATGGGCATCTAATTGGAGGTTTCAGGGTGACAGGCTCAGATCCCCAATTTGGTCCTAAAGTTTAGTAACTAAAGCTAGGGTTAGCCTTCAGGTGAAGGAAAGTGGGTGCTCTGAAGTGGCAGCCAGTATCTTCCAAGCCTAACCTTGGATTTAGGGACTAAGCCTAGGATTTGCCAATGTTCTTTATAGCACTCTGAAGAGGGGGTACTCGGAAGAGGGTAAAGAATAGGATTGCTCCTATTTGACACATACAATATTTAATGCATCTCATTCCTATACATTATCAAATTCGTTACATGAGAATAGTAGTTTTTATTATCTCAAAATTCACCAAAGTAATTTCCCCAAAAAGGGTTATCTTTAGTAAGGTTTCAGGTTGATTTTTAAATGTTTTTTTTAAATTACTTAGGTTGAAAGAGGTGTTTAAATTATTTAATTTCATTAAATTTTAATGATTTGATTTAAATTAATTATAGTATTTTAGGTTGGCTTTAATTAGTTTGATTTTCACAATTTTAATTATGAATTTTTTCAAGATTATTTTATGTTTCAAATTTGTTTTAAGTTTGATCTTAAGTGATTTCAAATTAGATTTAAATGTTTTAAATTTATTTTAATTTGATTATTAAATCATTTAATGTTTTAAACTTTAATTTAATTAAGGATTATTTCCTTTTTAATTATTAATTTTGATCATCATCATTTTTTAGAATTAATTAAGAATTGAATATTATTGAATTGATCCATTTAGGAATTTTTAGATAAAAGAATTGATACCTTCTTAAGTCATGTTCCTAATCTTAATAATCCAAAATTTTATTTATTCTTCCAAAATTTAAATGATTTAATTAATTAAGGTTCCATTTTGATATTCTCAAAGTGATTAATGGGTTTCTATCTCTTAATTTCCCTAAGTTTCAATCATCCGAGAGAAAATTAAGATCAAATATTTTACCCTCCCTTTGATTAGGCCTAAGGTATTAATTAGGATTAAAATCTCTTAATTACTTTTATGCCCTCTTAAGCATATTCATTTCATCACTCACTAAATTGAGCTCAAATGAACTTGAAATTTTTATGTCACCTTCCTCACATGTCAATTAAGACATTAGAGGAGAAAATGTGATTTTTTCATTTTTAATTTAATTTATATAATTATTTTAATAAATAGAGGGATTTTCAATAAAAATACAACAACATGACCAAGATAAGGTTTCTATCCCTAGAAAAATTATGGGATGTTTCTACTGACTTGAGAACCACTTGGACCAATTTTGGTGATTTTTTTGAATTTTATTTTATTTATTATAATTATTTCAAGTTTTAGGGTATTAATTAATTATGAAATAAAATTAAAGTTAAAAATTGAGTTTTATTTTTTTCTTAAATCTCTCTGATCTCAAGGAGATCAGAGAAATAAATTTTATATTTTTCTAATTTTTCTTTGATTTATTAGAATTATTTTAGTTGAAGGTTAAGAAAATTCATTTTTTAAATGTTAAAAATTATCTTAGGCCTTTAAAAATTAACATCTTAATTTAGAGACTTAAGAAAAATAATTTGGTGGTTTGACCCGACCCGCAATTACGCAGTAAATTAATTTCCAAAAGATGGCCAAAAACTTGACCCGATTTATAAATAGCGGGTAATGTGCAAAATCTTAAATGATATAAAAATTAGAAAATATTTTACACACTAGAGGTACTACGCAAGTATATGTATCGTTTCAAGTAATATAGAGTTTTCTTTAAAAACCCCAGTATCGATCCCACGAGGAAGTGAAGTAAGAAGTCTTTAATCAAATTCTAGTCTACTACTAATAGTCCTTAGTTTGAAATGTCGATTAAAATTGTGTTTTATCTAGCAACTACTCCTAAATGCAAGTGTTAAATGTAATAGTAACTATAACTAAATTTAAATAAAATTTCTAAAGATAACTCTTTTTGGATGAGTTGGTTTGGATAATTTTGAGATATTAAAAACTACTATTCTTATGTAATGAAATAGATAATGTATAGGATTGAGATGCATTTAATATTGTATGTGCCAAATAGGAGCAATTTTATTCTTTACCCTTTGGTCAGGGCATAAAGAACATTGACTAATCCTATGCTTGGTTGCCGAATACGCGGCTAAGTCGGGAGGATACCGGGTCTCACTTCGAGTTCCCACGTTCCCCTCGCCTGAGGGCTAACATCTACACTTCAGCACCCAAACGATAGGACCGAATTAAGGATTTTAGCCTGTCACTCTAAAATCTCCAATTCTACGCCCGATTAATATTATTTCTTTATTTATTTGCATTCAATTCCCATGAACTTCATCATCCATGGAATTTGAATGTGGTTCCACTTTGTTGAGAATTACATATTCCCTTTCAGGACTTAACGCAATTACAATGAATTTTAACACTACAATGGGCCCTTATTGCAATGTAAATGAAGTGCAAGTAAAAACCATCACATTTGTAATTAAATTTACTTCTACCATGCATCACAAAATCCTAAACATGATTTCTACTCATTGCAAAAGAAAAATAAAAGGAAAACAATGGCATAATCTTCTTATGCCACTATTTTCAAAGAAGAATAAAGAGTAAGAGAGATACATCACAAAACATGAAGAAAACACAAAGGAAACTTCATTTAACCAAAGCAAATTCACTACGCAAATGTTTACAAAATCATAAGATAATGAAGAACAATACTTAGTTTTTTCCCTTTGAAAGAAAGACGAAGATCTCTCCCATAAAGTCTCCCGGCGATTCATGCATGCTAGCGAAATCCCTTACAAATTCTCTCAAAATCTCCTCTCCAATCTTACCAAAAGGGTAGAAATCTACATTTCTACTCTTAATCTAAGAATCCTAAACATTCCTCTAAGTTTTTCTCTCCTTTCCTCTATTGTTTCCCTAAATTCCTCTACACATTTCTAACACATATTCGCCATTTTAAAGAGTATGGATGAATTTTGAAGAGTTTCCTTAAGCATCCCTTCGAAAAAGCATCTAAATACATCGAATATTGGCCCAAAACCGCCAAATGTCGGTTCATGGTCATCCGGACCGCTGTCGGTGGGTTCGAGGCCACTGTCGGCGGCCTTTTCGGCCATATTTCGGTGGTCTCGGGAAAATCTCGCTGTCGGCGAGCAGGCTGCTGCGCGGCTCCACGGTTTCGCTCCGTTTGGCTTCGTTTCAACTCCGTTTCGCCCCATTTCAGTTGCGTTGCGTTTGTAACAGATAGCCCTACAAAATAAGCATAAAAATAACCTTTCTTTAAAGTATAATCTCATTCAAAAATATGTAAGAATTTTAAAAGAGATTAAGCATCAAAAGACTTATCGAAAGGCGTCAGGGCAGAATTTCATTTCTTGCTCGTTTTTGCTCCAAATTGCACCGTTTTTGCTTTCTTTTGCTCCAATCACCATTTCTTGTACCTAAAACCAAAAAAACATACAAAATACATTCCTTTAAAGTTTAGTATCATCAAAAATAATTAAAATTATATAGCAAAAAGTGTATATATTTTAGGCGTGTCAAAATCTCTCAAACTTAACTGTTACTTGTCCTCAAGTAACACTTTTACTACATGAAAATATAACTCAGGGCAATGTACTTTTCACCTGTAATACACTAAAATTTTTTATTCAAAGGAATATATTGGTTAGATTTTTAGAAAGAAATTCGATAACTCGGAGTTAACACTACAAGTATAAGAATATTCGACAATCAAGTCTAAGGGTTCTAGTCTTCTATTTATTTCAAGATAAACCATAATTTGTCACATTAAGAATGCCTTGAAAGATTATGTGAAAAAGAAGTTCATGCAAACTTCATTAGAATGTAGACCAATACTTTAAATATAAATTCAGAATTGAAATCAAGTTCTCCCTTTAGGGTGACTCAAGTGAAGCCAATTTTTGATTAGGCATCTCCTCAAGCTTCTCCTCATAAATATTTTTCTTTCTTTTTTTTTTCTTTTTTTTCGGCATCATTTCAATCCCTTTTTTTCACTCTTTTTTTTAATGAGGATTACTATATCTGGAGATCCTGTAATGATTTTGAACTTCACTCTCCTCTTTCTAAAGTTCAAACTTGAAACACATCCTTACTTTATAAATAGGTATGAGCTTTATTATTCATCATAAAGTCACAATCTCTTCTTAACACACAATTCTTTAAGTCTCTTAATATTTCAAAAATACAGTTTCTTTTACTTTAAATAGTTAACTATAATCAAATTCTTTCATACCAAATATCTTACTCTTATAAAATTAACCTTTATTACTAAAAACTTTCATCCAATCCTTACATAATATTCAACTGAAATAAAAAGTTTTAGTTATCTTAAGCAAGGTTCAATTACCATAAGTTATGCTAGTAATTTTTGAAAATATAACAATTGAGAACAAATAAGAGTTAATATTTTTCTTCCCCCCAAACTTAAATTTTAAAATATTTTGCAATTAATTCCATAAAATGTAGTAGGAAGAAAAAGTAAAGGTTGAATCTACTGGCTACTACAACATCCTATCAAATTCAAATCATGCATAATCAGGATAGAATGACTGTAGGAGAAAGTAAATCTAACCTAAAACATACTTGTAATAAAAGTACACTAAAAGGAAGTATTTTCACATTAAAATTTTATTTTTCTTCCTACCCCCAAACTTAATTTTTAACATATATAGCATTCGGTATAGAAAATATAAGCAGGAAGAAAACAATTTAGAAATTTTATCTACCACAAATGTCTATCAAAATCAATTGCAAGTATTCATTAGGACAGAATAATATGCAGCAGAAAGCAAATCTAAACTAATCATGCCAGAATGAAATTTACTAAACCAAAGTCTAACTAGCACAACATGTTTCAGCAAGGGAATATAAAATTGTTCTTCAAGACCTAAACAAAGTTGTAACACAAACATAAACACACAATTGAAATACAATCACAAATGATAAATGAGGTCAATTCTTCCTTTATCTCATCGCATCTCACTAATTTACTTTCAATTTTTAACGGAATCACTACACTAGTAAATTAGGTACTTTAAAATTATTTTATAGATTATAATCCCAAAGATAAGATTACCCCTGATAAATTGGTTTCCGGACACCAATCTCAGGCGTCACCTAATCTTTATAATTAAGCACCTCTAACAGTTATAAAGATAGTGTGAGATCATCCACATAGTATTCATCAAATAGGTTCATGACTCCTATCTAATGAAAATAAAGTTGCAGAAAGGAAGTAACAAATTAAGATGGAATTATCAATGTTTGAAATTCATGATTTCTCTTGTAAAACTTAAGTCTGGGTGAGACCCAAGTCACAGTGGACTCGTTAATCCAATTACTAAAAGAGATCAATTCTAGCCATAATAAGAAGTTAAAGAATCACCTCCCTCATGACATAAACAGCTATCAAATCAAACTACTAACAATCCAAACATCTACCAATCATCAATCAAACTTATCAATCCATAATGATACATAAAGATTAAGTTAATCCACTCTAAAGTAAACACCATACAAGACTAACAATCATGACTCTCAAGCACACTAAATTAAAACACACTGATAACTATGGGTTGCCTCCCATAAAGCGCTAGGTTTAACGTCGTTAGCCCGACAAATGATTCCACCTGGATCAAAATTCCAATTAAGTAATCCTTGATCAATCGCCCAATCATTTTCAGATCCAGGGATTCCTATAAAATCCTCAAATTTTGATTTTTCATTTAGCTCTTCCTTTTTAGTTTGATTTATATCATTGTTCCTCATATATCTTTCTATATCAAATATTCTTCTATTGATTTTTTGAAATTGTATATTAATATCATCCTTGAAATTTATAAGAAATGAATCTTTATAAGATACCTCAATATCTTCCAAATTTTGGATTAGATTCTCTCTAGATAATTCAGATTCTGGATCAAATTCTTCTATGTCACTCTTATGATTCAAGTGATCTTCCAATTCTTCCCCTTTATAATTATTAAATGATGGAGGATCTATCTTAGTTGAGGAAATAGGTTTTTCTAATTCCTTAGGAATTTCTTCCAATGGTCTTCCAATATCCTTATCCTTTTTTCTCAACTCAATGTTCTTTTGAAATTTATCCTCAAATTCTCTTCCAAGTCTTAGTTCAATAATTTTATCTTGTTCATCATTCAATTCAGGTCTTTCTTATGATTGAGTCGAATCTAAAGATATAAAGACTGGTTGTGTAGATGAATTCCCTGAATAGATAGGCTTTAAAATTGTATGGGGTACATCCATCTTAAGTTCATGAGATTTTTCAACAAATGGAATTAAAAGTTTACTATTTTTGGCAGCGTCCATCATTTCACACCTCTCCTGAATGTACATACAGTCTTCTTTAAATAACATTTTAGACTCATCATGAAAGTCTATTTCAATCTCATCCGTTAACTTACTCTCAAAACTTTCTTGGAAATGGTCTTTACTTAGATAATCAATTTCATCTCTCGAAAAACAATCATCATCTTTTCTCTCAGCTGGATATTTCATAGTCTTTAATACATCAAAAGAGACTTCATGGTTATTAATATTTATAGTCAACTCTCCCTTTTGCACATCTATCATAGCTTGTCCAGTAACAAAGAAAGGTCTCCCTAAAATAATTGAAATTTCTTTATCTTCCTCCATATCTAATACAATAAAGTCCAAAGGAAAGATAAATTTATCCACTTTAACAAGCACATCTTCTCTAACTCCTTTTGGATAAATGATAGATCGATCAGCTAATAAAAGGGTTACAGTAGTGGGAGAAATATTGACTAAACCTAACCTTCTAAATATAGATAGAGGCATCACATTAATGCTCGCTCCTAAATCATATAAAGCTTTTCCACATAATTTTTCTCTAATTGCACAAGGAATTGTAAAGCTACAAGGATCTTTAAATTTCCGAGGAAAATTTTTTTGAAGTATGACACTGCACTCCTCACTTAGTGCAACTGTCTCATAATCCCCAAATTTCCTTTTCCTGTTTAATATATCCTTTATAAACTTTGCATAACTTGGCATTTGTTCCAAAGCTTCAGTGAAAGGAATATTTATCGTTAACTTCTTAAGTACTTTCATGAACTTCGAAAATTTTTTATCCAACTCATGTTGTCTAAGCCTTTGAGGAAATGGAGGTGGTGGTTTTTCCAAACTGATTTTAGTTGGAGATATTAATTTTTCCAGATCCTTAGAAACATGTTCTTCAAGTCTTTTAGTTTCCTTTGTTTCTCTCACAATATCTTTCTCTTTTCTAACCACATCCTCTATATCTCTTCCAATTTTTAATTGGACGGCTTCTATTTGTTCATTAGTGTTCTCTTTAGGGTTGATCTCATTGTTGCTAGGAAGTGTTCCTTGGTGTTTATTGCTAAGTGAGTTAGCAATTTGTCCCAGTTGATTCTTTATGCTTTTAATCACAGAATTTTGACTTTGTAACTGGTTTCTCATTTGCAATACCACTTCTTCCATAGACATCTTTTTATCCTCAAATTGTTGATCATTTTTAGAGTTCGATGGATATGAAGGTCTATAGTTTGTGTTCCCCTGATTATTCCAACTTCCATTATGATTTGCATGATTATTTTCTCATTTTAGGTTTCCACCATTAGTAGTATGATTCCAGTTAAATTTACGATGGTTCTTCCAACCTAGGTTGTAAAAGTTAGAGTACGAGTTGTTTATGGTATTTAAAGTCTCATATGATAATTTAGAATCAATTATAGGCCCTAATAAACTTTCCTCACTTACAAGAATAAATTGAGGTTGGTTCATTCCAAATTGGTCCAACTTCCTTGATATTGCAACAATCTGAGATGCTAGAATTGAAATTATATATGTTTCATGAATACTAGCTCATTTTTATGATTTACCCTTGTAGAGGGCCATTGAAATTCATTTGTAGCCATTTCTTCAATTAATGCATACGCTTCATCAAATGATTTTGACATTAATGATCCATCAGCGGCAGTATCAATTATAGACCTAAGGGATCCTACTAACCTATTATAAAAAGTTTGAATGATTAACCAATCGGGTAGAGCATAATGTGGACACTTTCTTAGGAGTTCCTTAAATCTTTCTCAGGCTTCGTATATTGATTCCCCTTCATATTGACAAAATGAGATAATATCGTTTCTAAGTTTAGTAGTTCTTGAAGGTGGAAAATACTTAGCTAGGAATTTCTGAGTTAACTCCTCCCAATTTTTAATAGAACCAGGTGCTAAAGAGTATAACCACATTTTAGCCTTATCCCTTAGTGAGAAAGGAAAAAGCCGTAGTCTAACAGCATCGTCTGACATGCCATTATATTGAAATGTAGCACAAAGTTCTAGAAAATTTGATAAGTGTAAATAGGGATCCTCCAAAGGAGTTCCCCCAAACTGATTATTTTGCACCAGTTGGATAATCTCAGGATTTATTTCAAATGAGTCAGCTTCTACGATAGGGTTTTGTATACTATAGTGAGTTTTATTTATCGTAGGATTTACGAAATCCCTCAATGATTTATGATGATTTTCCAAGTTATTATCTTGAAAGTTTTCCATTTACATTTCTAGTTTTTCGAGTTCTTTCTGTATTTTTATTATTATTTTTTTTTTCAAACTCGGGATCATGAGGTACAAGTCCTGCAGATCCTTTGTTTCGCATACATAACATAACAAACAATACATTAAAAATTAAACAAATAATAGATGAAATATATTCAACACAACAAAACATTTTCACGAACACCTTATTTTTCACACAAACAGTTTTTTCACAATACTTTTTCATATAAAACACTTTTCACACAAAAATAGTTTTTACGACACAACAATTTTCCAAGTCAAAGCCTAATTACTTCAACTAAAATTCTCCTAAAGTTCTTACCGAAGCTTCCCCGGCAACGGCGCCAAAAACTTGACCCGACCCGCAATTACGCAGTAAATTAACTTCCAAAAGATGGCAAAAAACTTGACCCGATTTATAAATAACGGCTAATGTGCAAAATCTTAAATGATATAAAAAATTAGAAAATATTTTACACACTAGGGGTACTACGCAAGTATACGTATCGTTTCAAGTAATATAGAGTTTTCTTTAAAAACCCTAGTATCGATCCCACAAGGAAGTGAAGTAAGAAGTCTTTAATCAAATTCTAGTGTACTATTAATAGTCCTTAGTTTGGAATGTCGATTAAAATTGTGTTTTATCTAGCAACTACTCCTAAATGCAAGTGTTAAATGTAATAGTAACTATAACTAAATGTAAATAAAATTTCTAAAGATAACCCTTTTTGGATGAGTTGGTTTGGAGAATTTTGAGATATTAAAAACTACTATTCTTATGTAATAAAATAGATAATGTATAGGATTGAGATGCATTTAATATTGTATGTGCCAAATAAAAGCAATCCTATTATTTACCCTTTGGTCCAGGCATAAAAAACATTGACTAATCCTATGCTTGGTTACTGAATCTGTGGCTAGGTTAGGAGGATACCGGCTCTCACTTTGGAGCTCCCACGTTCCCCTCGCCTGAGGGCTAACTTCTACACTTCAGTACCCAAACGATAGGACCAAATTGAGGATTTTAGCTTGTCACTCTAAAATCTCCAATTCTACGCCCGATTAATATTATTTCCCTATTTATTTGCATTCAATTCCCATGAACTTCACCATCCATGGAATTTGAATGTGGTTCCACTTTGTTGAGAATTACATATTCCCTTTCAGGACTTAACGCAATTACAACGAATTTTAACACTACAATGGGCCCTTATTGCAATGTAAATGAAGTGCAAGTAAAAACCATCACATTTGTAATTAAATTTACTTCTACCATGCATCACAAAATCCTAAACATGATTTCTACTCATTGCAAAAGAAAAGTAAAAGGAAAATAATGGCATAATCTTCTTATGCCACTATTTTCAAAGAAGAAGAAAGAGCAAGAGAGATACATCCCAAAACATGAAGAAAACACAAAGGAAACTTCATTTAACCAAAGCAAATCCACTACGCAAATGTTTACAAAATCATAAGATAATGAAGAACAATACTTAGCTTTTTCCCTTTGAAAGAAAGATGAAGATCTCTCCCATAAAGTCTCCCGATGATCCATGCAATGCTAGCGAAATCCCTTACAAATTCTCTCAAAATCTTCTCTCCAATCTTTCCAATAGGGTAGAAATCTACATTTCTACTCTTAATCTAAGAATCCTAAACATTCCTCTAAGTTTTTCTCTCCTTTCCTCTATTATTTCCCTAAATTCCTCTACACATTTCTAACACATATTCACCATTTTAAAGAGTATGGACGAATTTTGAAGAGTCTCCTTAAGCACCCCTTCGAAAAAGCGTCCAAATACGTTGAATATTGGTCCAAAACCGCCAAATGTAGGTTCATGGTCATCCAGGCCGCTGTCGGCGGGTTCGAGGCCGCTGTCGGCGGCCTTTTCGGCCATATTTCGGTGGTCTCGGGAAAATCTCACCGTCGGCGAGATCGATCTCGCCGTCGGCGAGCAGGCTGCTGCGCGGCTCCACGATTTTGCTCCGTTTCAACTCCGTTTCGCCCCATTTCAGTTGCGTTGCGTTCGTAACAGATAGCCCTACAAAATAAGCATAAAAATAACCTTTCTTTAATGTATAATCTCATTTAAAAATATACAAGAAGTGTAAAAGAGATTAAGCATCAAAAGACTTATTGAAAGGTGTCAGGGCAGAATTTCATTTTTTGCTCGTTTTTGCTCCAAATTGCACCATTTTTGCTTCCTTTTGCTCCAATCACCATTTCTTGTACCTAAAACCAAAAACATACAAAATACCTTCCTTTAAAGTGTAATATCATCAAAAATAAGTAAAATGATATAACAAAAAGCGTATATATTTTAAGCGTGTCATGGTTCCCAAGTGATTTGGAGACTAAATGTAATGTTTTAGTGAATTTTTATATTTTTGTGATTTTTTATAATTTTTAATTATTAAATATTTTAAAATGATTAAAAATAAAATTTTTATGAAAAATGCAATTTTATTTTTCTTGGACTCCTCTGATCACAGAGAACTCTCAAATTTAATTTGGTGAAATTTTCAAATGTATTTTGGGTTTTATAAATTTTTTTAATTTTCAAAATAGATATGTCACTTAATTAATTCATTTAATAGAGTAAACAAATTCCAATTGACATGAAATTTTTATGTGAGGTTCTTTGTATCCTAAGTGACAGTGGAGAATTGATTTCAAGTGATTTTAATGTGTGGTTACTCCTAATTAATTAAATTTCATTTTTAAGTGTTTAGGATAATTAAGGTTATTTTTAAAGGATTAAATCAACTATAATTTTCCTAGGGTCCTCTAGTCTAGAGATACTTCCCCTAATTTTTTTAGATTTTTCTAAGCAATATGCTAATTATTGGAATTAAAATACCAAAACAGATACATAAACTTGGAAAATAGATAACTTGCCACAGAAATAGCCTCTGGCCTTGGAAAATTCAGGGAATGTTCCCAAGATCAGAGGCTACAAGAGCCCTATGGTCTCATGCCATGGTGAATTGTATGCATGAATGGAGAATTAAAATATTCAAAACAGTATTAAATTAATTAAAAATTAAATACTCAACAAAAATAACTTAATTCTTTTCCACATTAATCTCATCTGTTCACTGAGCAAGAAGGCATTTTTAGTTTATTTTTAGGATTTTTCTATGCAAAGATATGAATTTTCGAAGATTAAGGCATTTAAATAATTCAAAAAATACCCTATTTATCTACTTAAACACATCGGCGCCGCGTCATCCTCGTCCGGGTCGAAGCTCCACACGGCGCACTCCTGTTCGACGCCGCCATCTGACTCGACAGCCACGCGATCCTTGCCGTCCATCCGATACACGCTCGATCCAACGGTGGTTGGTCATCGTCTACGACTGGTGCGTCCCGAGAGCCATCCACCTTCTAACTCTAAGATCTCACTCGATACTCAGCCAAATTAGGTGATCTTGGGCTCTATGAACTTGTCTCAATAAGGCGCACACATCTATACGACTGTGATGCTTTGAAATTGATTTAAACAAAATGGAGAATCGGAACAAGCTCTCGGGAAGGAGGAGTTCAATACCTTGGCTCTGAGAAGTGAAGCTTCAATTAGAGGGGCTTGGCACGTTCATTGGAGTCTGAGCTAGGAATGAAACCTGGAGCTATGGTGAAATGCCTAGACCTGATTTCCACCAAGACTAATTTCAAGCTCTGGCCGATAGAAGGAATGGCTGGCCTGGTGAGGGGGCTTCCACTGGGGAACTTCTTCTCTTGGTCTGGTGATGGTGTAGAGTCGATCAATTTGTGGTTTTTCTCACTGTGGTGAAGTGTCTTATTTTGGGGTGGATTTTGGATTGAGAAATTGAGCTCTGTTAATGAATATTAGGGCAGGGAAGCAGTGGGGATTGAGTTCTCTATGCTAGGAGAAGAGTTTGGAGTGAATTGGGCAAGGTTTTGCTAAGGTTAGTTTTAGCACCTTCTATGGCCGTGAGGGAGGTGAGTTTAAATAGCCATGGCCATGGCCGATTTCAAGGAGGTTTGTAGGCTGGGATTTGCTGCCTAGGGGAGGAGAAGAACAGCCATAATGGCCATTTGGGTTGGGATAGCTCAGCAGGCAGATTTTGAATTTTTGAATTCAAGTGAGGCTCTCAGCCTGGTGTTTTTCGGCGAGCCAGGTGGTGGTCCGGCCATGGTCCAGTCACCATCTTGACCAGTGAGGTCAGGGGTTGAGTTTGGCGCAAGCAATGGAGGTTGGCCATGTGTAAAGGGCTTGATATAAGTGGAATGGGGGGAGAGTGCATTTTGGGTTTTATTTGGTCAAATGCATGGATTTGGGTTTGGTGCACCCACCAAGGGGACTTTGGGTGTTGTGGGGGGTCAGGTGAGTCAGCTGGTTTAGTGGGGAGAAGTCACCATCTAAGCATATTTAAGTTTAAGCAAGATTTAGAGGAGTCATGAAAAGGCTTAATCTTCCTTAAGAGAATCATTAAAGGACTTCCTCCCTTTGCCACTTTGGGCATGGTTAGGTTTAAAGTGGCTTCCATGGCTCTCATGTGACTTGTGCATGGCTTCTTGGCTCACATTTGGCTTGGGAATGGCTTAGCTCACTTTGCATAAAAATGGGTTTTAGGGATTTTTGACATTTAGGGGTATTTTGGCATGAGGCTTGATTAAGAATTATTTAGTGATGAAATTGGAACTTAGGGAATTATTTCAATTAAAGGGATGATGAGAAAAATGCCACATGGGCTTTAGAATAGATTTTGGGCTTTTTAAATTTGGTGGAGATGGGCTTTTAAAATATTTTAAGGAGATGGGCTTTTAGGTTTTAAAATAAACTTTTGGATAAAAATTTGGTAAAAGGTTGTGCCAAATAAATGTTGCATTTAGTTTAGGAGTGTGTCATGAATGATTTGAAACAAGTTTGGGGTAATTTGGAGTTAAATTGGGTTTAATTTAGGTCTTTTAATAATAAGGTCAAAGTGGGTCAACTTGGGCTAACTTGTGCTAAAGTTGGGTTAATGTTGGGTTAATGTTGGTTTTGATGTGAAATTAATGTTGCAAAATGTTTATGAAGGTGTGAAAAAGAGTTTTCAATCTTGGTTGGGTCTTAATTTTGGGATTTGGCCTTGTTTGGATTCATGATTGGTTTAGGCCAAATTAGGGAATTTTGGTTTGAGTTAGGCTTGGGTGGAGTTTGGGTCCAAATATTGGGTAAATTAAGTTAGAGTTTTGTTTGTGGGGATGTTAAAAAGGTTTCAAAATAAATTTGGGGAAAATTGGGTGTCATTTGGGTTCAATTTGGGATGGATTGAGTTAGTTGGTCACTTTGGGCCTTAAGGGATAATTTGGAATTTTTCTATCAAACTGGGTTAAATTGACAAAATTAGGGTATGCAGCAGTTGAAAAACATGATTTGGATAATATTTTGGAATTTTTGAGATTTTTTGAGAATTTTTTGAGTTTTTGGAATTTTAGGCTATTTAGGATACAAGGAGGGTACATGAAGGGTATTGGGGGCTATTTTTGAAAATTTTGGTATATTTGGTCATGAATGATCAATTTGAGTGGTGGGTAATGTTTAGGATTGATTTTGAGAAATCTTAGCTAATTTAGGCAATTTTGGGAATTTTGGACAACTTCAAGGGTATTTGGTAGGTTTGGTGGGTTTAGGGCCCCGGGGGTCAAAAATTGAAATTCGGGAAAAATGAAGATTGACTAGATTTGAGTAAAATGAAACCATTTTGGTTGAGCCATGAGCCATGTTAAGCTAACAAGAGCCATGAGAGGACTCATTTTGGGCACTCAATATGTTTTTCCTAACTCTCTTAGCCAGGGGCTTAGGGGTTGAGGCCCATCCATATGAATTTCCTACATGAGTCAGGAAGTCGAGTTGGGTAAGAGTGGTTTTAGGGTTTAGAATGTATGTGAGAGTGTAGTGTGTGCAAGATGAACCTCACCAAGACCAGGCCACCCAGGGTAATCCTAAGGCCAAAGAATCCTATTGGAACTCATCCTTGAACCTCCATATTTGACTTTTAACCTTCCAAAGGGGCTTGGAGGTTTATGGTCATTTGTGTGGGGTTCGAGAAGAGTTAAGAAGTGTTTAAATTTCTAAGTGGTGGGTCCAATTTCAAGTCCTCTAGGTTAGTCAAAGGGAAAACCTATGGCTAGATCCTAAGCACTAAGGAGAGAGATCAGACCTCACTAGAAATGAGGTCAACAAATGGACCCCCAATAGGTGTGGTTTGCTAAAGGAGCACACCGCGTGTATTGGCGTTGACCGAAGAGATCAACAAGACCAACACAAACGTCCAAGTGAAAAACTTAGAATGAAGCGTAGAAAATTTCTGCTGGGGAGTTTCAGGTAAATCTCCAAGACTGAAGATTCCAGAACTCTCACTGGGGAAAATGAGGTGAATTTCAAATCACAAGATCTGGGGAGACCGGATTTTAGATTCGTTTCATTTTTATTTCAAGTTTTAATTTCGAGTTTTAATCTTGATTGGAGTTGGATTAAGATTGATTTCAAGGAAGCTCTGGATTTGAAATGAGAATTGGAACCTAGGTTCCAACCTCGAGATTGCAAAGAGAACTTGAATTTAGGTACCAGCCTCGAAGTGAGAATCAAATTTTAGGCACCGATTGAGAAGGATGAGAATCAGAAATTGGGTACTGATCTTGAAATGAGAACTGAATTTAGGTACCAGTCTCGGAAGAGAGTTGAAAGTTAGGTATCAACCCCAAGAAGGGTAAGAACTGGAATTTAGGTACCAGTCTCGGAAGTGAGTCGGGAGTTATGAACCGACTTCGAAAAGGGTGAGAACTGGAAGTTAGGTACCAGTCTCGGAAGAGAGTCAGAAGTTAGGTACCGACCTCAAAAAGGCGTGAGAACTGGAAGTTAGGTACCAGTCTCGGAAGAGAGTCGTAAGTTAGGTACCGACCTCGAAATTTCAGGAGTAGAGAAAAGTTTCTCGGAAGAGTGTGAATTTACTGGACACCGAGATTAGGATGCCTTGTCGGTCTTATACCCAAGTCAGAGGATTAGAACGCGAAAAGGTTTCTTGGAAAGAGTGCGAGATTAGCGGACACCGAGATTAGGATGCCTTGTCGGTCTTATACCCAAGTAGGAGGATTAGAATGCATAAAAGTTTCTCGGAAAGAGTGCGAAATTAGCAGACATTGAGATTAGGATGCCTTGTCGGTCTTATACCCAAGTCGAAGGATTAGAATGCGAAAAAGTTTCTCGGAAAGAGTGCGAAATTAGTTGACACCGAGATTAAGATGCCTTGTCGGTCTTATACCTAAGACGGAGGATTAGAATACGAAAAAGATTCTCAGAAAGGATGCGAGATTGGTGGAAATTCAGAAAAGAGAATCGAAATTTAAGTATCGATCTCGAAATGAGAACTAGAAGTTAGGTACCAGTCTCAGAAAGATGGGAACTGGAATTTAGGTACCAATCCCAAAAAATGGTATTTGATTTGGGTTTCGAAGATTCTGCAGAAAATTTAGTGCAGTAGAAGATTGGAATAAGACATGAAAGTGTTTCACATCCCGAGAGAGTTGATCAAAGTTTGATTATTTGGTGAAGGATATGACTCCATGACATCAGAACCAAATCAAAAATTTCATGGTTCTGTGTCAGTAGACTCAGTCGACCTTCTCAAAAGAGGGAAGGAATCACAGAGAGTCGAAAAATTTGAGAATAGCCGGAGCCTGGGGATTTCAGGTTCGAGAAATCATTTTCATTATTTTTTAGTGATTTGATTTTGTTTTGATCTTCAAATTTCGTTTCGATTGAAATTTCATTTTGATTTGGATTTTCATCCATTCCTTTTATTTTCAATTTGAGGTTTTGAATTGATTTGCTTTGAGTTTCGTTTTGTGTTTTATTTGGATTTTTAGTTCGAGTTTTTATTTTTTTGTTATCATTTTATTCAAATCGTTCTTCGTTCAACTTTCTTTAAATCGAGTCAAACTCAGATTTAGTGGCGTTTCCAGTCAATTTCACGAAACTGAAGGCAAAACATGACATAGTTGCTTCCATTAAAAATGTCGAGAGTACATCAGGTGATTCCATCAATACATTTCTGATGACATCTTTCTGAAAACAGACTTTTACAAAATCCATGTACGTCTGAACACAGACTGTACTGATATCTTCATGTCGTCTGACAAAACTGTCTATTTGATTCATCCATGTCTGAAAAGTAAACTGCATAGGCAATAACATCACCTTCTAAGCCACTTTCCGGAGGAGAATCCCACGTAAGTGTGCTTTAGAGGTGTGCTACTACCATGTAGCTTACAGCTCGTAGGGCTGCAAATTCTCTAATTCTGGATCTAGATTGAAGTAGACCGGGATCTTGCTCTCATCCATCCTCCTGAAGGTGATGGAGATCTGTTCGTAAGGAACTCCTGGGATGCAGTGCTTCGCCACATCTGCACCATTTCCTTGTAGTACGAGGACAGAGCCTATCGGTAGGGGTATCTCTACTGGCCCTCAGAATTCTCCAGGGACGAGTATCTGGAATTCTGTCCCGAACATGATGTTGCATTGGTTGATAAAGGAAACGGTGCTAAAGGTCTCACAAAATCATGGTGGTCCACGTGAGGTGGAATGTTGTCTCCTTTTGCATAAATGTTGATTATGCAGCTATTTCGTACGCAGTCAGCGGGTAAGACTCGCCAAGCCACCATCCTCTTTAGCATTTTCTTAATCAGAACTGGCAGTGGATCCACTTCCTCATAGTGGAGTATCCCTGGCGGATTTCCTTTCTTGTCATCAGCAAAGTTGTAGCAGCATCCGAACTGGATCGTAATCCTCCCCTTGCCTCGTTTCCATTTCTTCAGGTCGGAGTAGGTCTTGTTTCATAGTCATCCTACACGACCCTGCTTCTTCAGCTCGTCGACGTAGCCCACGATCTCGCTCTGCTTGTAGTGAGAGAAGACATCCGTATGTAACTCCAGTCCTTCCAGGATGTTGACATATCTGCCTCAGATCCTCTGAAAGTATTCAAAATTATGTTTCCGCACCCTCTGGATCATCTCCAACTCGTGCTCTGAAATTATCTAGAACTGTCGGGGTCTATGACATATTGCGGGATGTACGGCTCCACACCATCACCCTCTCCTGGAATCATCACTGTCTCAGGTGCAGGCTCTGTAGTAACCTCCTCTAGAACAACCTCTGCTATGGTGCTCCTGAGGGTCGGCCTCCTTGGGACAACTGCTGCGGTTGTTAGAATTTCTTCCTTGTTCTGCTCTTCCGTCAATTTCTTCAGCATTTTGTGGATACGGCGGTTCTTGTTTCTTCTTTGAGTTGGGGTTAGAGTGGCTCTTCTCTCCCCCAGGATTTCGGTAGGGACGGCACTGACAAGCTTCCCTCCTGCTGCAATTATCACTGATTTCATCTTGTGGTCGTTGATCGCGCTGATCTTCCTTTTCTGGTTTACAGTGTGCTGAACCTTTTCGCTGAGTTTCAACATTGTCTTTCCATGGGACTGTCCGAGGTCTACAGTAGTCCAGGCAGTTTCTTCATATTCTAGCTTCAGCTGTGTAAAGTCTGAGTCGACCTCGATCACGGCACCAGCTTTCAGTTCTTCTTTGTTAAGTGCAAGACTTACGCCATCCTTAAAGTTTAGAACCAACCACCCGTTCGACATTTCCTTGTGAAAAAAGCAAGGAAAGGATCAGAGGTTGTACTTAGAACAAGAAATATAAGAAAATTTACTTATTAATGAAAAACTCTTATTCATTCCTTTTCGAAATTTTAAGGGAAAGGGGAAAGATGAGGAAAGATCAGGAATGAGATTGGCTTGAAAGGAAGGATCAAAACTTATTATTATAATAATTTCTTTCTTCACATATTTTTTCTTTTTAATACATATATTTGTCGTTAATCATTTTTTTTTATCAATTTTGGGTTCGGACCCAGTTACAAATGATTACTCCACCCGTGCTTCTAGGAATGGAACTCCATCCTTCAGAACATCAGGTTGTGTAATACTTCTTTAGATATCGTCCATTGATTGGAAGCATTGTCACTCTCCACGACAATCCACAAGCTGGTAGGAACATCCTGAGTAGACTGTCTCGACCACGAACGGCCCCTCCCAAGTCGGTTCAAATTTACCTCCTATCTTGCGGTGTGCAAGAATAGGTCTTCTGAGAACTAGAACAATGTCACCGACTTTGAACGTCCTTGGGCGGACTAGCTTATCGTGGGCCTAGATCATCTTGGCTTGATGCAATTCCAGATTCTGCTGTGCTGAAAGTCGTTTCCCTTCCAGGATTTCCAATTCTTCTAGTCGTAGTTTGACATTCTCTTCTGTAGTGATCTTGTTCGTGACTACGATTCTGAGAGACAGAAGCTGAACCTTTAAGGGTAAAACGACCTTGGACCTGTACACTAGAGCGTAGGGCGTAGACTGAGTAGGAGTTCTGAACGTCATTCTATAGGCCCATAAGGTTTCTCACAACTTCTCGTGCCAATTTCTCTTGTTTTCGTCCAAAGTTTTCTTTAAGATTTGGACGAGAGTTTTATTAAAAGCCTCGGCCAAGCCGTTTACTCTTGGGTAGTAGATTGTCGAATTGCGCCAGTCAATCCCATGCCTTCTGAAAAATTTGTTTATCTTCGTACTTCTGAAAGCGGACCTGTTATCTGAGATAATTCTGCGCGATACCCCGAAATGGCAGACGACTTGATTCTTGAAGAATTGCAACACGTGATGTGCTTTCAAGAATAAAGCGATGTCTTCTTGAAGAAGGCGGTTCTATCGGACCCACGATGTTCGTGCCCTAACACTCAAACGACCACGACGCAATTGTCGGATGTAGAACGTTTGGAGGTTGATGTAGAACCACTCCATGCACTTGGCACTGGTGATAGCTCTTGGCAACTTTGATGCAGTCGGTCATCATCGAGGGCCAGTAGTACCCCAGTCTCTTAATTTTCATTTTCATCTTCAGAGTCGAATGATGAGCACCACAAAGTCCTGAGTGCACCTCTTTAACAATTTCACGAGCCTCAGACTCGCTCAGGCACCTCAGCCACATCTAGTCAAAAGACCTTCTGTATAACGTATTGTTTATTAATGTGCATGACAGAGTTCTTTTCTTAATCTGATGGGCTAATGACTTATCATCCGGTAGGTTTCCTGTTTGCAGGTAGTCTATTAATGGATGTCGTTAATCTTTTGTAGTTTTCGTTACTGCTGCAACTGTTTCTTCTTTTTCTTTTGATTCAAATATTGCATCCATGTCGAGCTGTGATAGGACCTGTCGTCCCTGAACTGACATTTCAACTGACTCATCTTGTAAGCAGGCAAATTCCTTTGTAAGGTGAGCTAATGCATATGCGAGAGCATTTTTTCTTCTGGGGATCTTGTAGATCGTTACATTCGGAATCTACTCCAACAACTTCATGGCATACTGAAAGTATTGTTCGAGCCTTGGTTTCAAAATTTTGTACTGTCCTGCGACTTGTTGTATGATCAACTGCGAATCACCGTAGATGTTGATGTCTGTTATCCCCATCTGAAAGGTTAACTCCAGTCTAGTTACAAGGGCTTCATACTCTGCTTCATTATTGGTACACGGCTCTGTTAGATGGTAGGAATACCTTAACATCCCCCGCTCCGGTGTTCTAAATATTAGTCTGATTCCTGCCTTACCGGGAACTATTGTTTGCAATTCTTTATCTTTTTGTGCTAAAGATGCTCCATCGAAGTACAGTTGCCAACGCTGATCATCGGGGTCTTCTAGGCTCATTATCTGCTCGTCTGGCAAATCATCGTTGAGAGGCGATTCTTCCAGTAAAGGGTGCACTGGGATGAAGTATGCTAGAACTTGTCCTTTACGGCACGAAGAGGAACAAAAGTTATATCGAATTGCAACAGTATCATCAACCACCTGGCAAGTCTGCTGGAAAGCATCGGTCGGGTAATCAAATATTGCAATGGATTAAACTTCGAGATAAGGTTGACCTTATGAGAAAGCATGTAATGCCTGAGCTTCTGAGCTACAAAGACCAGGGCCAAACAATGCTTCTCAATCAAAGGATACTTTACTTCCGTTGGAATTAGACGACGACTTAAGTAGTAGAGAGCGTTTTCTTTACCCTCATCATTGACCTGGGCTAGCAGGGCTCCGAGGGAGTCGTCTAAAGCCGCGGTATAAAGTAACAACGGTCGACCCGAGACTGGGGCTGCCAAGACAGGAGCTGTCATTAAATATTGCTTAATGTCCTCGAAGGCCCGCTGTCATTTTTCTTCCCAAACGAATTTGACGTCCTTTTTAACCAATGCCGAGAAGGGCTAATGCCTTCCTGACAAATTCGAGATAAAGCGTCAAAGATATGCCAACTTCCCCTGAAAAGATCTTAGTTGTTTCAAAGTTCTGGGAGGCGGCATTTCTAAGATAGCTTTAATCTTTTTCGGATCGATTTCTATTCCACGATGTCGGATAACAAATCCCAAGAATTTCCCAGAGGTGACACTGAAGGCGCATTTCAGGGAATTCATCTTAAGATTAAATTGCCTTAATTGCTCGAAAATAATTCTCAAATCATACAGGTGCTCTTCCTTCAATTTGCTCTTGATGACCACATCATCCACGTAGCACTCGACTTGGTTGTGAATGAGATCATAAAAATTTTTTGTCATTGCTCTTTGGTAGGATGTTCCTGCGTTCTTCAATCCGAAAGGCATTACTGTGTAGCAGTACACTCCGATTGGCGTTCTGAAGGAGGTGAGCTTTTCATCTTCTGGTGCCATCTTTATCTAGTTGTATCCTGAAGATCCATCCATAAATGAGAAGACCTCGTGCGTCGAAGCGATCATCAATTCTGAAATCGGCAGCGACAGCGCGAATTCGTTCTTTGGGCATGCTTTGTTTAAATCTCTGAAATCCATGCAGATTCTGATTTGACCATTCTTCTTTCTGACTGGTACCACATTGGCTAACCAAGTTGGATATTTCCCTTCATGGATAAATTTAGCATCGATTAGTTTCATAGATTCAGCTATAACTTGTTGTTCAATCTCTAGACGCATTCTTCTCAGAGCTTGTCTGACTGGAACGACAGCGTGATCCACTCCTAGCTTGTGAACCGCGAATTCTGGAGCTAATCTTGGCATTTCATCATAACTCCAAGCAAAACAGTCCTTGAATTCCATTAATAGCTTGATCATTTCTCTGGAGTCTTCTTTATTGAGTAAGGAGCTAACAAAGGTCGGCCTAGGCTCTTCGCTAGTACCTAAGTTAACTTCCATTAACTAGCCTATTGTATATTTAATTTCTTCTTCAAATTCTGGCAAAGCGTCTCCTATTGATAGATATTCAAGATTATCTGAAGCTTCCAAGAAGTCTTCATTAGGCTTGCAAGTGACAACCAAGCAAAATTCTGAATCATCTGCTGGTGCTACTGTGTCGAATCTGAGACCATGCTTTGAATTGGGCGGTCGACTGGCGTTATTCCATAATTTTTCAAAGCGTTGTGATTGACCTTTCTTCCATTGTTTAGGCAAGACACCACATTGCATCAAATTTTTGACACAGGGAGAATACCACTCAAAAGGCAATTCCATTAATTCAGATGAAGCAACATCTTCAAATTTTACATCATTCTCAGTTTTGTTAGAAGCACCACGGTAGAACTTAATTGACTTAGCACCGCCACTATGCACTTCCTTGACCACCGTACCCTCGACCTTACTAGGGTGGATCGGGGTTAGGGTCATAGTATGTACATAATGATTAATCTTGTCTACATTGATTTTTATTCTTCATTCTTTTCATCTTCGAGAGAGATCTTGAACTGGGGTTTCCTTAAGCTTATCTTCATTGCTTCTTTCTCGATTTCTTCTTCTTCAGAACTATTCTCCTTGTCAACATCGATGACCGGTTTCTTCTGTTAAATTGTTCCACCGTTTCTTCCTTGACCTCGTCCCCGGCCTTGACCTCGGGTGCGAGTTCTGGAGAAACCTTCACCATCTCGCCGTAAGGGAGTGATGAGTAACTGTTGAATAAGATTTTCAGGCTCTTCGTCGTCTTGAACTCTTTTTTCTTCATTTCGTATTGCATTTCTGGAAAAGATAGTTTTCTTCGGAGGCACGTAGTAGGCTGCATCTTTGTGGATTTCGATTTCATGCACGGAGAACGGTTGCAAATCACCTTTGATGCACTGTTCTTGTCCTCCTTCATAATACTTTATGCACTGGTGCAGAGACGACGATACCATTTGGTTTTCATGGATCCACAGCCGACCCAATAGAGCTTTGAACGATGTCTCAGGATCAATTATGTGGAACTTTGTAGTTGTCTTTGCCAAATCACCGATCTTCATTAATAGTGTTATCGATCCAAGAGCTCTTTCTCCTTTCTGGTTGAAACCTCTCAGTAACTATCTGCTTCGAGATCACAGGCATCAATCTCTAAGTATGCTAACGTTTGAAGGTTCATTATGTTAATTGATGCTCCCGGATCAACTAACACCCTGGAGAGCGTGAACTTTCCTATGGAGACTGAAATGTACAACGGTCGATTTTGATCAGCTGTTCCAAGTAGTAAATCATTTTCCGTGAAGGTAACACCGCGTTGTTCTCTTAACGAGCAAACCTCGTCTAAGGAATTACCGGCCACTTGAGCTAGGCAAATTTCTGGATCAAGTAAGGCCTTGACCAGAGTTTCTCTCATCTCCTTTGACAGGATCAGAGCGTCATAGATGCTCAGTTTGGCTGGTAGCTTCCTGAGATGGGCTAGCACGTTATAATCCACTTTGTTACCGGGCTCTTCATTTTCTTCCCGAATGGGCAATTCCTCTGCTGGGGTTGGCTCTTCCTGAGCAACCACCTGCTTTCTTTTATCCTTTGGACCCATTCTTGGGGGTAGAATTTTTCCGCTTCTCAGGTTGACTTCTGTTATTTCTTCTAAATCTGCTGGTGCTTCCTCTTGAATTGGAACGATTGGCTCTTCTGAAGTTGCTTCGGAATCTGACAATTCTAATTCTATCCTGATCGGAGCTCCTCGGAATTCACAAAAGGATGTCGACATTATTTTAAGGTTAAGTGTTTTGAAAAGGGGGTCGCCTACAGAAATTGTTGGCAAACTTTAGATTTTTAAATTTAATTTAAATATATATAATTTGAAAGTAGTATTTTATTTTGAAAAGAATTTTTAAGTTTGAAAATTTTAAGATATGAAATCAAACCGATCTCACATCCCAAATAGTTTATATAAACGAGCACCACACCACAAACCGTGTATCTATCCCGAGGAATAGACACACTGATTGATGATGGGGCACAATTAAATAAACTAGAAGAATTGTGACATTTGTTTAGTCTGCGAACCAATTTTATAAGCCGACAAGTTCCCCTGCTTAATATAAAGAAATTAAGTAGTGTTTATATTACCTGGGTTCTTAAAGTTCCCTATAAGGGTAAGCCTCTATAGTTAATTACATCTTAAATGACGGGAATCATTTAAGAAAACTCTCGATAATGATCAGTGGTTTTGCTCTCAAGAATTTTAAAGTTTAAGGTTTTCAAATAATTGGACTTTGGAAATTTCAATAGGGAATGGATCAAATTTGGAACAGTTTATTTTGAGAGTCCAAAGGAAGAGAAGTAGGGGAAGTTGAGGATCCAAGAGGAGTCTTGGCAACTTCCCAAACTATCCTATGATTTGGTTTAAATTTAGAGAGAATTTTTAATGTTTCAATCCTGCCAATTTTAGTTAATTAGGACTTATACTTGTATGACATAATCACACAAATAGCCTTGAAGATGTAAGGGTTTATGTCATACCAATCGACTACCTCGGAGTCCTAAGACCGGTTAGGGCTTAATTTGCATAATATGATTATGCAAATACCTAACGAAAAGTTGAGAATTTATGTTGCACTAGGCAAACTACCTCGGAATCATATGGCTTGGTTATTTAATTCTAAGAAAGATTTTGCTGAAGTAGACACAAGTTTTGCTGATGAAGATGACCGTGCTGCCCACTATGCTCCAAGCTCCTTGTTGTTGCAGAGGTTTGGTTTTAGAAAGTGGCAATCAAGAGACGAGAGAAGTATTTTGGTTTAGAAAATTCTTAAGATTCAGATGTCTTAATGTTTTAATTAAAACAAATCTTAAAGTTGATTAAGCAGAACAGATTAAGGTCCCACAGTTCCGTCATCTCGACACCGCTATTTTCATCTGATTCACTTAGTCCAAATGAATTTTCTAAACTCAACTGAATGAGTTCCACACTTTCATTTAGACTGTGGGAAATCTCATTAGCAACACGAGGGTTACATCATCTGAGGGATTTTCGATCATCTAACAAGACGTTTTAATTTAGTTGTAGTTGTAGTTTTGTTATTTTGTTTGTGATTAAATTTTGAGTTATTTTATATTTTGAATGTTGTGGCGGTGAATTTTATCTTGCTATGACTTTTAATTTAGTTTTGGGTTTCAGTTTTGTGGCTATCCTAAAAGGTTTCAGTTTTCATGTTGGGTGACATTCTTGTTTAACATGCAAATTTTGCAAGAAAGAAACTACAGCGCAGGTAAATAAATTGCAATAAAATAAAAGCGTACCTAGTTGTTCTTCTCGTCATTCCAGGCTGCACTTAAAACACATGTCAGGGCATTTAAATATTTGCAAGAAATACCTAGGTAAGGGAATGTTCTGGTTTTCTACCAAAATCCTAGTCCTATTGCTAGTCAATTCCTATGACGTCTAGGTTCTTGTGTTTTGTTAAGGATGATTTTCTTCACCAAAGAACAATTAAGTTCAACTGTTCTTCTAAAACATCTCATTAAAGTGAGAAAGTGCTTAGGACGAGTCCTAAACATCTTTTCAATGCTTCTGGGATTATTTCGTGTCCAAACAAATTTCATTGTATAGGTGAATTAATGATTCAAAAGGTTTACTTAAGTTTTGTTTCTTGCTCAGTGGACTCGGACATTTGATTATCCGGCGAGTAAAGTGACATTTCACTTGATGCTCCATTTAAAGGTTATAAATGTGAGAGCCTTGGGTTGATGATTTAAAACAATCCAATTTAATTGTAGGGTTCCAGGTTGATTTTAAATGTTTTAAAATTACTAAAGTTGAAAGAGGTATTTAAATTATTTAACTCCATCGAATTTTGATGATTCAAGTTTGTTTTAAATATTTTAGATTGATTTGATTATTACATCTTAATTGTAAATTATTTTGAGATTAATTTTTAACATTTCAAATTTGTTTTAGATTGAATTTTAAGGGATTTTTAATGTTTTAAGTTTACTTTAATTTAATTATTAAACCATTTAATGTTTTAAAATTTTTGTTTAATTAAGGATTGTTTCCTTTTAATTGTTAATTTCAATCATCATTTTTAGAATTAATTAAGGGTTGAATATTATTGAATTAATCCATTTAGGAGTTTTTAGATTAAAGAATTGATATCTTCTTAAGTCATATCCCTAAATTTAATAATCCAAAATTTTAATTATTCTTCCAAAATTTAAATGATTTAATTAATTAAAGTTTCATTTTTTATGTTGTAGGTGATTAAATGGGTTTCTACCTCTTAATTCCCTAAGTTTCAATCATCCAAGAGAAAATTTAGGATCAAATGTTCATCCCTCCCTTTGATTAAGCCTAAAATATTAATAGGGTTAAATCCCTTAATTATCTTTATGCCTTCTAAAGCATATTCATTTCATAACTCACTAAATTGAGCTCAAATGAATTTAAAATTTTTATGTCACTTCACTCACATATCAATTAAGAAATTAGAGGAGAAAATGTGATTTTTTCCATTTTTAATTTAATTTATAAAATTATTTTGATGAAAATATGGATTTTCAATGAAAATTCAACAACATGACCAAGGTAAGGATTCTGTCCTTAGAAAAATTATGGAAGGTTCCTACTGATTAGAGGACCACTTGGACCAATTTTTGTGATTTTTGAATTATATTTTATTTATTATAATTATTTTAAATTTTGGAGTATTAATTAATTATAAAATAAAATTAAAGTTGAAAATAAAGTTTTATATTTTTCTTAAATCTTTCTAATTTCAAGAAACTCAGAGAAACAAATTTTATATTTTTCAGATTTTTCTTTGTATTTTTAGAATTATTTTAGTGGGGATTAGGAAAACTCATTTTTTTTAAATGTTAAAAATTATCCTAGACCTTTAAAATTTACCATCTTAACTTAGAGACTTAAGAAAAATATTTTGGTGGTTCCCAAGTGATTAGAAGACCAAATGTGATGTTTTAGTGAATTGTTATATTTTTTTGATTTTTTATAATTTTTAATTATTAAATATTTAAAAATAGGTTAAAATTGAAAATTTTAGAAAAATTCCAATTTTAATTTTCATAGACTTCTCTGATACCAGAGATGCCTCAAAATGAATTTGGTGAATTTTTGAAATGTATTTTGAGTTTTATGAGTTTTTAAAGTTTAAAAGTGGCCATTGATTTAAATAATTCATTTAGTGGGTTAAATCATTTTTAATTGATTACAAATTTTTATGTGAGACTCCTCTGACCCTAAAGATCAGTGGATAATTAATTTTGTGTTATTTTGATGAGTGGTTGTTTCAAATTAATTTAATCTTAATTTTAGGGTTTTGGCCAAATTAGGGTTCATTTAAATGAGTTAAGCCAAACCATAATTTTCCTAAGGTCCTCTAGTCCAAAGATATTTCCACTAATTTTCCTAGATTTTATTAATCAATATGCTAATTACTGGAATTAATATACCAAAACAGACACATAAACTTGAAAAATAGATAACTTGCCACAGAGATAGCCTCTGGCCTTAGAAAATTCAGGAAATGTTTCCAAGATCAGAGGCTACAAAAGCCCTATGGTCTCATGCCATGGTGAATTGTATGCATGAAAGGAGAATTAAAATATTCAAAACAGTATTAAATTAATTAAAAATAAAATACTTAACAAAATAGATCAATTCTTTTTCCACATTAATTTCCTCTGTTCACTGAGCAAGTGGGTGTTTTTTGTTTATTTTTAGAATTTTTCTATGCAAAGATATGAATTTTTAAAAATCAGGGCATTTAAATAAATAAAAAATACCCTATTTATCTACTTAAACACGTCGGCGCCGCGTCATCCTCGTCCGGGTTGAAGCTCCATGCGACGCACTCCTGTTTGACTCTGCCATCTAACTCGGCAGCCACGCGACCCATTGTCCCGTTCCATCTCCTCGTCTGGCTTGATCTCCACCGTTCGTTCATTACACGTGCCATTCGACGGTGGCTGGTCATCATTTACGACTGGTGTGTCCCGAGCCTTCCACCCTAGAACCTTAAGATCTCGTTCATTTCTCAACCAAATTACACAAAATTTGATCCTATGTGTTCGTCTAAATGAGAGCTAGAAATCCATACGGCTAATAGGCCTTGAAATTGATTTAAAAGAGATGATGAATCGGTGGAAGCTAGGGCTAAGTAGAAGTCTCCATACCTTAGTCCAAGAGGTGAAGCTTCGATTGGATGTGCTCGGCATGTTCGCTGAAGTCCAAGGAGCCTACGGATTGAGCCTCTAGTCCCGGTGAGCTGCCTAGGTATGATTTTCACCAAACCCGATTTCGAGCTTTGGTCTCCAGCACAAATGGATGGCCTAGTAAGGGGGCTTCCACTGGGGAACTTTTTCTCTTGGTCTGGTGATGGTGTAGGGTTGATCAATTTGAGGTTTAGCTCACTGTGGTGGAGTGTCCTATTTTTTGGGCTTGAGATTGAGCTCAAAAATTGAACTCACAGAGGGGGATTTAGGGCTGGATTTCAGTGGGGATCAACTGCTATAGGTTGTATGAATAGTTTAGGATCAATTTGGCAGAGTTTGGCTAAGGTCCAGTGCATCAACCCTTCTGGCCATGGAGGTGGTAGTGTTTAAATAGCCATGGCTAGAGGGCTTCCCAGGATCAATTCAAGGCTGGGATCAGCTGCTCATGGGAGGAGAAGAAGAGCTGCAGTGACCGCTAGCCATCGGACAGCTCAGCAAGGGAGTTTTGAATTTTTTGAATTCAAATGAGGCCCTCAGCCTGGTGGTTTCCAGAGACTGGGGGTGGTGGTCCGGCCAGAGTCCAGTCACCATTTTGACCAGTGAGGTCAGGGATTGAGTTTGATGCAAGCAATGGAGGTTTGACATGTGTCAAAAGTTTGATTTAAGTAGAATGGGGGGAAGTGGCTCTTTTGGGCTTAATTTGGTCAAGTCATGTAAATGGACTTGGTGCACCTCCCCAAGGTCTGATTTTGGGCTGAGGGAAATCAGTTGGGTCAGCTAGGAAAGGGTGGTGAAGTCTCCATCTAAAGTGATGTGGCCAACTTGGATTAGAGTGTGACACAAAAAGGGTTAAAAGGCTTTAGTGAGGGATTAAGAAAGAGGCTCCCTCCCCTTGTCGTTTATGGCTTGATGAGGTGGAAAGGGTCTTACATGGCTTCATTTGTCTTAAGCATGGCTCAATGGCTCCATTTGGCTTGGGAGTGACTTGGCTCACTTTGCATAAAAATGGGTTTTAGGGATTTTTGACATTTAGGGGTAACTTGGCATGAGGCTTGATTTAGCTTTATTTGAGATTGATTTAGAACTTAGGGAATGATCTTATTAAATGAATGATGATGGGAATTTGTCATATGGGCTTTGGAATAAATTTTGGGCTTTTTAAATTTGGTGAAGATGGGCTTTAAAAATGTTTTAAGGAGATGGGCTTTTAGATTTTAAAATAAACTTTTGGATAAAAAATTGGTAAAATGTTATGTCAAATAAATGTTGCATTTAGTTTAGGAATTTTTCATAAATGATTTGAAACAAGTTTGGGGTAATTTGGAGTTGAATTGGGTTTAATTTTGGTCTTTTAATAATAAGGTCAAAGTGGGTCAAATTGGGCTAACTTGGGCTAACGTTGGGCTAATGTTGGTTTTGATGTGAAATTAATGTTGTAAAATGTTTATGGATGTGTGAAAAAGAGTTTTCCTTTTTGGTTGGATCTTAATTTTGGGATTTGGGCTTGTTTGGGTTCATGATTGGTTTAGGCCAAATTAGGGAATTTTATTTTTAGTTAGGCTTGGGTGAAGTTTGGGTCCAATTATTGGGTAACTTAAGTTAGAGTTTTGTTTGTGGGATGTTAGGAAGGTTTCAAAACAAATTTGGGGAAAATTGGGTGACATTTGGGTTCAATTTGGGATGGATTGGGTTAATTGGTCACTTTGGGTTCAAATGGGGTTAAATTGACAAAATTAGGGTTAGTTGTAGTTGAAGAAAATGATGTAGATAATATTTTGGAAATTTTGGGATTTTGGAGAATTTTTTGAATTTTTGGAATTTTAGGCTATTTAGGATACACGGAGGGTAAATGAGGGGTATTGGGGCTATTTTCAAAAATTTTGGTATATTTGGTCATGGGTGATCAATTTGAGTGGTGGGGAATGTTTAGGATTGATTTTGGGAAATCTTGACTAATTCAGGTAATTTTGAATATTTTGGGTAACTTCAAGGGTATTTGGTAGGTTTGGTGGTTTTCGGGCCCCCGGGGTATGAAATTTGGGAAAAATGAAGATTGATTAGATGTGAGTAAAATAAAACCATATTGGTTGAGTCATGAAGCCATGTTAAGCTCACAAGAGCTATGAGAAGGCTCATCTTAGGCACTCAATATGTTGTTCCTAACCCTCTTAGCCAGGGGCTTATGGGTTGAGGCCCATCCATATGAATTACAGACATGAGTCAGGAAGTTGAGTTGGGTGAGAGTGGTTTTAGGGTCTAGAATGTATGTGAGAGTGTAGTGTGTGCAAGCTGAAGCCCACCAAGACCAGGCCACCCATGGTAATCCTAAGGCCAAAGAATCCTATTTGGAACTCATCCTTGAACCTCTCCATTTGACTTTTAACCTTCCAAAGGGGCTTGGAGGTTTATGGTATTTGTGTGGGGTTCAATAAAAGTTAAGAGGTGTTTGAATTTATAAATGGTTGGTCCCATTTCTAATCCTCTAGGATAGTTAAAGGGAAAACCCATGGCTAGATCCTAAGAACTGAGGAGAGAGAGATCAGATCTCACCAAAAATGAGGTCAACAATAGACTCGTCGCTTCTTGAGCTTTCATAGCCACCCTTGTGAAGGTCTTCTCCTCTGTCTTGGCCGTCAAGGTTTTGTATGATTTGAGAATTGTTAATTGTTTCGAAATTAAGATCCGGATTAGGTTGGTTGTCGTTAGTTACGTAATGGTTAGAAACAGTCAAAATGTAGCCAACACCATAACACATATAATTATAAGATCCTGCCAGGGCGAGCAAATAATCATACAGAGTTAGAGGTCCGAGGAATTTCTCCCTTAAATCAAAAACAACCATCCTAGGAAAAGCAGCCCCTAGTCTACCCTTCGGAGCCTCGGTATTCTCTTCTTCCACGATCTTCTCCTCCTTCTATGGCGGTTCTTCAATCGCAAGTGATAGTGTCGGCTTAACAGGTTTCAAACTCTGAATTGAAGCACGCACCAAAGCAATCTAGATGTGATCCAAAATTTTTTCGAAGACTTCATCCAGACAGTACTCCATCCATCATCAGTCGTGTACGGGTCTATCGGAACAATAAGATCCGTTGAAATAACATTGAAGGAACCTCCTTTTTGGGGCTCCTTCGTGTATTCCTTCGGGATCGTTATGTTCCTTTTCCAGAGGTTATCCTCGACCCAATTCTTGAAGGTGAAGAAATCTGCTATCTTGTGTCCGAGCATCCTATGGTAGGGACAGCGATTCAGATGACCTTTCTTGTCGACTTCTTCTGGCCTCCTGGGCTCTGGTAGCTGAAATTCAGGTGTCTTCATCAAACTGCGAAACATCTTGGCCACTGCTTAAGTCTTGAATGGGTATTCCTTATTCAAAAGTTCCTTCAGGGCATGCGATGGACGAGTCGGCGGTTGATCATGCTACCATAATTGATAGCTCGGTTGAGGCTGTTGATAGCTCTGCTAAGGTTGTTGGTAAGTCCATTGCGGTGGTTGATAACTTGGATGTAGCCATTCTGGCTGTATCTGCACTGGCTGTTTACCTTTATCCACTGCCACGACAACTCTTGATTTCTTCTCGAACGTTTTCACAGGCTTCTGCTTATCAGTCTTGTCTATGAAACTCAGTTGTTTTGCCTCTTCCTGCAAGCTCACGGCCTTGCTAAGCAACTTCTCAAAAGTCTTAATCATGAATCGTTTGAGGAGAAGTGCTATTGGGCCATGGATGCTCTTCAGCAAGATACCGATTGCATGTTGTTCCTGAAGTTATAGTACACTTCATGCTTAAGTTCCTCCACCAAAGTATGTAATCCACCAAGGTTTCGTTCGATTTCTATTGCTCCACCACTAGATCACCAATAGTGATGTGGTGTCGAGCTCCAGCAAACCGCTTAACGAAAAGGCTCTCCAATTCTGAAAATATCTTGACTGAACCGTTCGGCAATTCTGCATACCAATCAAAGGCAATCCCTGACAAACTGCTGACGAACTGACTAAAGAGCAAAGTGTCGCTCCCACTGGCATTGCAGCAACTAGCATGAAAATGCGACATGCTGTCAGGAATTTCCCGTACCATCAAAAGCCTTAAACATAGGTGGTACGAAGCCTTTCAGGTATTGGACGACATCAAATTCCTTAGGGTAAGGTCTACCCGTCTGAATAGATGCTCCACTCTTAGACTGGGCTAAGGCTTCTCGCACATGTTGTTCCACCATATTCTTAATATCCTTTTTGGGAATCATGCTTTGCACTGAATCCTTCTTTGGCTGTTCATCTCCGTTTACGGATGTTACTTCTTTTCCTCCATCTGCAATGTGAATGATCTGCGGGGTGTTTCCTTCTGAGGTTGAAGCTGACTCTGGAGAGTGGCTAAGGCAGCCACCATTTCCTCCATCTTCTTTTCCATCTGAGAGATCGTGTCATTCTTTTCTTGAAGACATACTCTCATTGCTTCTTGTTCGTCTCTTTCTGAAGTTAACAGAGCTCCCTGCAGAGCTGACGACGCTCGGGTCTCGACCACATTGATCTCGGCAAATTCTTTACCCATGAACTCTGACGAATCCACTTCATTTCCCAATTCTTCTCTTCTTTTTCTTGCCAACTGTTGGATGTCGGTTCTTAGCTTTCCTATAGCATCCTCAAGTGGTCTTTTCCAAACGGTCTCGCAGTTGTCCGGTGAAGACTGTTAAACTTCATCTTCAGGAGTTTTCTTTCATAGCTATAGCACTTTCTTCAGATTCGAGCTCTCTGGCGAGACTTCTCTTTCTAGAGCACTCCGTTGGTATCAGTTCAGCAATAATAGGTTGCCACACCATCCTTCTTGCAATAGGTGACCTAGGACCAGATGGTCTGTCGGCTGTACGTTGGTGGGTGGTGTGCTCCCTAATATGGTGACCTCATATGACAACAGGTGAACTTCTCTTACTAGCTCGCACTTTCCTCCTTGGTTTTTCTATGACAGTGATGGGGTCTACTCATGGTCCGAGGCGAGATCTAGCTGGTACTCGTCCCATTCTTCTCAGAATCTCTGACACGAGGCATCCCTCTTATTTGGCTAACTTCTCCACTACGGCTCGCAGTCGGGTAAGCGGTGTAGACTTGATCTTCTTCTTCTTACAATCACTGTAGTATGTAGGCAAAGGCAACGTAGCGGCAATCCTTCAAGAATCTTCCTCATCAGATGTAGTAGACAGGGGGTGGAACCTACTCCCTCCCAACAGCGGTGAGATCTCAGGCAGTTCTCCTTCCTCTTCAGGAATCTCTTCAAGAAAGGCAGCTTCAGCAGCTCTGGTTCTTTTGATCCTGACGATCTTTCTGCTCTTATTCCTTCTTTTCGTTAGGGTTAAGGGTGCAAATTTCGAACTGGACCCTATCTCGAAGACAGATGGTATCGCAGCAAAATCCGAACCCTCCACGGTAACAGGCTCATTACTAACTTGGACTCCCTTCCCTTTTAGATTGGCGGGAGTCGAGGTAGGTGCAGTGATGACCAGACCGGTGGGGGTAGAGATGACAGTTACGGGGGTAGTAGTCAACCTTTTATGAACAACAGTATTTCTCTCAATTGGGACCTTTCACAGGGGAGGAAACTCTTGTGCTGATTTCAGATTGAACTCAATCACGGGTTCCCTGATCTACGGTACTTTGTCCATTAGCACGAAGAGAGTAACATCGGTGAATTTAATATATATATTGTCAAATCCTAGTTCAAAGCGAATGATCCCATTGTCAGGCAGCTCATCCTTGTAGACAGCTAAGTCTAACCCAATGGTGAAGGAGAAAATGAGCTTCGGTGCAGCCATTTTCTACAGGGTAGATTCTGAACGTCAGTCCTGAATATGCTTCCTTCCGTCACAAAAACTCTTAGGACGAAAAAGAATCTCTCCAAAAAGAGTCCGAACGCATTTTCATTTATTTTTTTGTTTTCTTAGTTTTATTTACAAGGTATTTTCAGATTCAGTTTTATTCGTGCATTTGCAATTTTAAAAGGTTTATTTATTAAGGGGTTGTTTATTAGAGGGTTTACTTATTAAGAATGAAACAATTAAAGAAGGAAGGTTATAGAGAAGGTAAGGGACCCAATCCAGAATTGGAAAGGAAGAGAAAGTCTCGTAAGACTTCTCAACTCGAAGGACCGCTCCTAAGCTAACACCTATCGGGGGTCCACCCCACCTCTTGGAGAGGTGAAAAAGGAGGATTTCAGAACCTCTCTTTTTAGGGGTGTCTAAACAGTGGCTCCAAAATCCAAGAAGAGTTGATCATACTTGATCAAGACAGAAATGAACAAGATACGTCAACGGAAGAAGGGTAGTTTGATCCACTAAGGGCATGAACTTACTACCGATTTATGAAAGTAAAACCATCTGATCAAGATGGAGAGAGGAATGAATCCCCATCGGAGTCGCCAGAAGCTGTCGACATATTTTTATATTGTATTGTATTTTGAAAAGGGGGCGCCAAACAGAAATTGTCGGCGAATTTTAGATTTTAAATTTAATTTAAATATATATAAAATTTAGAAAGTAGCATTTGATTTTTGAAAATAATTTTAAGTTTGAAAATTTTAAGATATGAGATCAAACCGATCTCACATCCCAAATAGTTTATATAAACGAGCACCGCATCACAAACCGTGTATCTATCCCAAAGAATAGACACACTGCTTGATGATGGGGCTCGATTAAATAAACTAAAAGATTTGTGACATCCGTTTGGTCTGTGACCCAATTTTATAAGCCTACAAGTTCCCCTGCTTAATATAAATGAATTAAGCAGGGATTATATTACCTGGGTTCTTAAAGTTCCCTATAAGGGCAAACCCCTATAGTTAATTACAACTTAAATGAAGGGAATCATTTAAGAAAACTCTCGATAATGATGAGTGATTTTGCTTTCAAGAATTTCAAAGTTTAAGGTTTCAAACAAATTGGATTTTGGAAATTTCAATAGGGAGTAGCTCAAATTTAGAACAGTTTATTTCAGAAGTCCAAAGGAAGAGAAGTAGGGGATGTCACAGACCCGAAGTGAACTTCGGTGACTTCCCAACTATCCTATGGTTTGGCTTCAAATTGAGAATATTATTTAATGTTTCAATCCTGCCAATTTTAGTTAATCAGGACTTATATTTGTATGACACAATCATACAAATAGCCTCGAAGATGTGAGAGTTTGTGTCGTACCAAACGACTACCTCAGAGTCCTAAGAGCGGTTAGGGCTTAATTTGCATAATATGATTATGCAAATGCCTAACAAAAAGTTAAGGATTTATGTTGCACTAGGAAAACTACCTCGAAATCCTATGGCTTGGTTATTTATACTAAAGAATGGTTTTGCTGAAGTAGACACAAGTTTTGCTGATGAAGATGGCCGTGCTGCCCACCGTGCTCCAAGTTCCTTGTTGTAGCAGAGGTTTAGTTTTAGAAAGTGGCAATCAAGGGATGAGAGATGTGTTTTGGTTTAGAAAGGTTGAAAATTGAGATGGTTTAGTATTTTAATTAAAACAAATCTTAAGGTTGATTAAGCAGAACTGATTAAGATCCCACGGTTCCGTCATCCCGGCACCGCTATTTTCATCGGATTCACTTAGTCCAAATGAATTTGCTAAACTCAACTGAATGAGTTCCACACTTTCATTTAGACCGTGAGAAATCTCGTTAGCAACCCGTGGGTTACATCATCCGAGTGATTCCCGATCATCCAATGAGACCTTTTAATTTAGTTGTAGTTATAGTTTTGTTGTTCTGTTTGTGATTAAATTTTGAGTTATTTTATATTTTGAATGTTGTGGCGGTGAATTTTATCTTGCTGTGACTTTTAATTTAGTTTTGGGTTTCAGTTTTGTGGCTATCCTAAAATGTTTCAGTTTTCATGCAGGATGACATTCTTGTTTAACATGCAAGTTTTTGCAAGAAAGAAAGTACAGCGCAGGTAAATAAAAGACAATAAAATAAAAGTGTACCTGGTGGGTCTTCTCGTCATTCCAGACTGCACTTAAAACACATGTCAGAGCATTTAAATACTTACAAGAAATACCTAGGTAAAGCTAAGGGAAGGTTCTGGTTGTCTACCAAAATCCTAATCCTATTGCTAGTCAATTCCTATGACGTCTAGGCTCTTGTGTTTTATGGATGATTTTCTTCACCAAGAACAATTAAGTTCAATTGTTCTTCTAAAACATCCCATTATATTGAGAAAGTGCTTAGGACGGGTCCTACACATCTTTTCAATGCTTCTGGGATTATTTCGAGTCTGAATGAATTTCATTGTACAAGTGAATTGATCATTCAAAAGGTTTTATTTCTTGCCCAGTGAACTCAGACATTTGATTATCCGGTGAGTAAAGTGACACTTCACTTGATGCTCCATTTAAAGGTTATAAATGTGAGAGCCTTTAGGGGCAGATTAGTTCATTGAGGAATTAAACCATTAAAGTTGAGTTGATGATTTAAAACAATCCAATTTAATAGTATGGTTTCAGGTTGATTTTTAATTTTTTTTTAATTACTTAGGTTGAAAGAGGTGTTTAAATTATTAAATTTCATTAAATTTTGATGATTTAATTTGAATTAATTATAGTACTTTAGGTTGGCTTAAATTGGTTTCACTTTCACATTTTTAATTATGAATTGTTTCAAGATTATTTAATGTTTCAAATTTGTTTTAAGTTTGTTCTAAAGTGATTTCAAATTAGTTTTAAATGTTTTAAATTTATTTTAATTTGATTATTAAATCATTTAATGTTTTAAGCTTTAACTTAATTAAGGATTATTTCCATTGTAATTATTAATTTTCATCATCATTATTTTTTAGAATTAATTAAGAGTTGAATATTATTGAATTGATCCATTTAGGAATTTTTAGATTAAAGAATTGATACCTTCTTAAGTCATGTTCCTAATCTTAATAATCCAAAATTTTAATTATTCTTCCAAAATTTAATTGATTTTATTAATTAAGGTTTCGTTTTGATATTTTTAAAGTGATTAATGGGTTTCTATCTCTTAGTTTCCCTAAGTTTCAATCATCCAAGAGAAAATTAAGATCAAATATTTTACCCTCCCTTTGATTAGGCCTAAGGTATTAATTAGGATTAAAATCCTTTAATTACCTTTATGCCCTCTTAAGCATATTCATTTTATAACTCACTAAATTGAGCTCAAATGAACTTGAAATTTTTATTTCACCTTACTCACATGTCAATTAAGACATTAGAGGAGAAACTGTGATTTTTCCATTTTTGATTTAATTTATATAATTATTTTAATAAACATAGGGATTTTCAATGAAAATTCAACAACATGACCAAGATAAGGTTTCTGTCCCTAGGAAAATTATGGGATGTTTCTACAGACCTGAGGACCACTTAGACCAATTTTGGTGATTTTTTTGAATTTTATTTTATTTATTATAATTAATTCAAGTTTTAGGGTATTAATTAATTATCAAATAAAATTAAAGTTGAAAATTGAGTTTTATATTTTTCTTAAATCTCTCTGACCTCAAGGAGCTCAGAGAAATAAATTTTATATTTTCTGATTTTTTTTATTTATTAGAATTATTTTAGTGGAAGGTTAAGAAAATTTTTTTTTAAAATGTTAAAAATTATCCTAGGCATTTAAAAATTAACATCTTAACTTAGAGACTTAATAAAAATATTTTGGTGGTTCCCAAGTGATTAGGAGACTAAATGTGATGTTTTAGTGAATTTTAATATTTTTGTGATTTTTTAAAATTTTTAATTATTAAATATTTAAAAATGATTAAAAATCAAATTTTTATGAAAAATGCAATTTTTTTTCTTGGACTACTCTGATCACAGAGAATTCCCAAATTTAATTTGGTGAAATTTTGAAATGTATTTTGGGTTTTATGAAATTTTTTAATTTTTAAAATAGCCATGTCACTTAATTAATTCATTTAATAGAGTAAACTAATTCCAATTGAATTGAAATTTTTATGTGAGGTTCTCTGTATCCTAAGTGACAGTGGAGAATTGATTTCAAGTGATTTTATTATGTGGTTACTCCTAATTAATTAAAGTTCATTTTTAAGTGTTTAGGCTAATTTAGGTTATTTTTAAATGATTAAATCAAGCCATATTTTCCTAGGGTCCTCTGGTCCAGAGATACTTCCCTTAATTTTTTTTATATTTTTCTAAGCAATATGTATATTATTGGAATTAAAATACCAAAATAGACACATAAGCTTGGAAAATAGATAACTTGCCATAGAGATAGCCTCTAGCCTTGGAAAATTCAGGGAATATTCCCAAGATTAGAGGCTACAAAAGCCCTATGGTCTCTTGCCATGGTGAATTGTATGCATGAATGGAGAATTAAAATATTTAAAATAGTATTAAATTAATTAAAAATTAAATACTCAACAAAATAACTTAGTTCTTTTTTCACATTAATCTCCTATGTTCACTGAGCAAGAGGGTATTTTTAGTTTATTTTTAGGATTTTTCTATACAAAGATATAAATTTTCAAAGATCAAGGCATTTAAATAATTCAAAAAATACCCTATTTATCTACTTAAACACGTCGGCGCTGTGTCATCCTTGTCCGGGTCGAAGCTCCACGCGATGCGCTTCTATTCGACGTTGCTTTTGACTCGTCAGCCACGCACTTCTGTTCGACGCTGCCAAAATGATTATCTTAGAAATTGTTTTAATTTGGTAATTTAATTTATCTTATTTTAATTTGATTATTTAATTCATCTTAGTTGTCATTAATGAGTTATTAAATTAATATTAAGTGGTATTTGATTTCTATCATTAATTAGGGGTTAAGATTAATAAATTAATATCTTCCAAGTTTAAACCCCTTCACTTAATACATTCTCTTTTAATTAACTTTAAATTTTTAATAATTTAAGAAATTATAATCATTTTGTTTATGTTGGAAAAGTGATAAATGGGTTCCTACCCTTTAATTCCTCATGTTTCAATCATCTAAGGAGATTAATTAAGATCGTTTTTTACCCATTACCCATAATTGAGCCTAAATATTAATTAAGGATAAATTTCAATAATTACCATTTTGCCCCTTAGGCTTGTTCACTTCATAATTCATTAAATATAACTCAAATGACTTTGAAATTTTTATGTCACCCTACACATGGGTCAATTTAAAAATCAGAGGAGAAAATGTGATTTTTTGAATTTAATTTAATTTATATATTTAATTTAATGGAAAAATGGGGTTTTTAATGAAAAATCAATAACTTGGCCAAGGTAAGACCTATGACTTTGAAATTTTTGCTGGAAGTGACCCTTGACCAGAGGACCATTTTAACCAAAGTTAGGGATTTTTTGAGTTTTAATTTAATTATTAGAATTATATGAATTTCTGGAGTATTAATTCATTTTAAAATATTTTAAAGGTGGAAAAATTAATTTTATATTTTTAGAAAATCTCTCTATAGTCAAGGAATCCAGAGAAATAAATTTTATATATTTTTATTTTTCTTTGATTTATATAATTATTTTAGTGGAAGGTTAAGAAAATTCATTTTTTAAATGTTAAAAAGTATCCTAGGCCTTTAAAAATTAATATCTTAACTTAGAGACTTAGGAAAAATATTTTGATGGTTCCCTAGTGATTAGGAGACTAAATGTGGCATTTTGGTGAATTTTTATATTTTTGTGATTTTTTATAATTTTTAATTATTAAATATTTAAAAAAATGATTAAAAATCAAATTTTTATGAAAAATACAATTTTAATTTTCTTGGACTCATTTGATCACAGAGAACTCCCAAAATTAATTTGGTGAATTTTTGAAATGTATTTTGGGTTTTATGAGTTTTTTATCATGCAAATAGTCATGTCCCTTAATTAATTCATTTAATGGGTCAAATTAATTCCAATTTATTTGAAATTTTTATGTGATGTTTCCCTAATCTTAAGTGATAGTTGAGAGTTTATTTCATGTGATTTTGATGTGTGATTACTCCTAATTAATTAAAATTTTGTTTTGAGGTTTTGGGCAAATTAGAGTTTGTTTGATTGAAATAAATCATGAGATAATTTTCTAATATACCTCTGGTCAAAGGAAACACATACTAATTTTTCTAGATTTTTCTAAGCAACATGATAATTTTTATAATTATTATAGCAAAACTGATGCATAAAATTGAAAAATATATATCTCATCATGGAGATCTTCCCTGACTTGGAAAAATCAGGAAAGATCCACCACTATGCATAGAATAACATACCAAAATTTCAAGTTATGGTGAAGCTCCTACATGCATGAAGAATTGAAAGATTGAAAATACTATTTAATTAATTAAAAAAATATGCATCAAATAAATATGAAATTACTTCCACATTATTCTCCTCGTTTCAGTGAGCAAGTGGATATTTTTATTTTTTTTTTTGAGTTTTCTAGGCAAAGTTGTAATTTTTTGAAGTTTAGGTTCAAAATAAATAAAGAAAAATCCCTAATTTCCTCACTTGCCACCTCATCCTCGTACCAAACGAGCGGGAAAACAGGTGTCGCGATCTGATTGGCTAGCACGGTTCTGATTGGAGGCTCCACATCGGATGACTACAATTCATCTTCTTTCTTTGGCATCCACCCAAAACCGTCTATATACAAACATTAATATCTCACTCGTTTCTCAACGAAATTGAATGAATTTTTTTTTAAATGATCGTCTAATCGAGTAGCACACATTTATACGGTGATGATATACTTAAATCATGTGAATATTTACAGAAAATTTAAATAACCTTGGTTGGAGGAGAAAAAATTTGATACCTTGGTCTAAGAGGTGAGGCCTCAATTGGAAATGGTTTGATTGAGCTTAGGAGTGCTTGGAGAAGCTTTGGAAGCAATTTAGCAGGGTCTTCCCAAGGTAATTTTTCAACTCCTTCCCTTGTCCGTGGAGTTGGGGTTTAAATAAGGAAAGTTATGGTGGAGCTTAGGTGGCCATGGGGGTTGGCTAGTGGGTTCAAAATGTGTGTTTAGGTGGAGGGGAGGTCAGAACTTGATTTTGGTGAAGTCAATTTGGGATTGCCATGTGTAAAGTCAAGGATTTAAATGGCATGGGTGCAAGGGGCATTTTGGGTCAATTTGGGTTAATTCATGGTTTGGGCTTGGTTCACTCACCAAGGCTTAATTTGGGCGGATGGGAGATCAATTGGGTCAGCCCCATTTAGGTGGAGAATTCCCCATCCAAGGTGATTAGGATAAGCATGGGTAAGGGTGTGACATAAAAGTGTTAAAAGGCTTCATTAAGAGAGGTGGAAAGTGGTTCACCCTTCTCCCCAAGATGGTATGGTGAGGTGAGCATGACCCTCATGGCTAACATATGGCTTGGGGCAAAGCTTTATGGCTTGCATTTGGCTTAGCTAGGCTTGGTCAATTTGCATGAGAATGGATTTTTTTTATTTAAGTGGTGTTTTTGTAAAGTTTGTCATAAGGCTACATTTGGTTAATTTAATCATGCCACATTGAACTTTAAGTGAATGATTTTGATCAAAAGGGTGATGTAAATAAATTGTCATATGGGCTTTGGCATGAGTTTTGGGCTTTTGGAATTAATTTAGCTCATGGGCTTGATTTTGGGTCTTTTAAATTTGGGGTGAACTTGGGCTTGAGTTTGGGTTAGGTTTGGGTCAAAATTTGGGCTAAGTGAATGTTGAGTTTGGTTTAGGAAAGGGTTATGAAGAGTTTGAAAAAGATTTGAAGTGAATTTAAATTGAATTGGATGATCAATTTGGTGGATTTGGACATATGGTCAATTTTGGGTGAATTGGGTTAACTTGGGCTAAAGTTGGGCTAATTTCGGGTTTGATGTAAAATTAATGTCGCAAAATGTCTATGGAGGTATAAAAAAGAGTTTTCAATTTTGGTTGAGTCTTGATTTTGGGATTTGGGCATGTTTGGGTTCATGATTGGTTTAGGCCAATTTGGGAAATTTTGGTTTGTGTTAGTGTCGGCATATTTTTAGGTTGTGTGATATTTTAAAAAGGGGTCGCCTAACAGAAGTTGTCGGCGAATTTTTTAAATTTAAATATAGATATAATTTAGAAAGTAATATTTGATTTTGAAAATAATTTTAAATTTGAAGATTTTAAGATGTGAAATCAAACCGATCTCACATCCCAAATAGTTTATATAAACGAGCACCGCACCGCAAACCGTGTATCTATCCCTAAGGATAGACACATCGCTCGATGGTGGGGCTCGGTTAAATAAACTAGAAGATTTGTGACATCCGTTTGGTCTGCGAACCAATTTTATAAGCCGACAAATTCCCTACTTAATATGAAAACATTAAACGGGGTTTATATTACACAGGTTCTTTAAAATTCCCTATAAGGGCAAGCCCCTATAGTTAATTACATCTTAAGTGACGGGAATCACCTAAGAAAACTCTCGATAATAATCAATAATTTCGCTCTCGAGAATTTCAAAGTTTAAGTTTTCAAGGGATTGAATTTTGGAATTTCAATAGGGAATGGATCAAATTTGGAACATTTTATTTTAGGAATTCGAAAGGAAGAAAAGTAGGAGAAATTACGGATTCGAAGCGAACTTCGGTAATCTCCCGACTATCCTATTGTTTGGCTTGGATTTAGGAAAGTCCTAACGTTCATTTAATGTTTTAATCTTGCCGATTTTAGTTAATTAGGGCTTATATTTATATGATAGAATCATACTAAACAGTCTAGAAGATATGAGGGTTTATGTCGTATCGGACGACTACCTCGGAATCCTAAGACCGGTTAGGGCTTAATTTGCAATGCAAATGCCTAACGAAGAGTTGAGGATTTATGTTGCACTAGTGCAAACTACCTCGAAGTCCTATGGTTTTGTTGTTTAATTCTAGGAAAGTTTTCTTGAAGTAGGTTCGAGTTTCTGCGACGACGATGGCCGTGCTGCCCACCATGCTCCAAGCTCCTTGTTGTTGCGAGAGGTTTAGTTTTAGAAGTCGTAAATCGGGAGATGAGAGAAGTGTTTTGGTTTAGAGAAGTCTTAATTTCCAAGTGTTTTTTTCGTTTTAATTAAAACAAATCTTAAAGTTGATTATAACGACACTAGGTTAAGATCCCACGGTTCCATCCTTCCGGCATCATTATTTTTATCGGATTCACTTAGTCCGGATGAATTTGCTAAACTCAATTGAATGAGTTCCACACTTTCATTTAGACCGTGGGAAATCCCGTTAGCAACACGTAGGTTACATCATCCGAGGTATTCCCGATCATCCAACGGGACGTTTTAATTTAGTTGTAATTGTAGTTTTGTGTTACGTTTGTGATTAAATTTTGAGTTGTCTTATATTTTGAAATGTTGTGGAGGTGAATTTTATCTTGTAGTGTCTTTTAATTTAGTTATGGGTTTCGGTTTTGGTTTACGTCCTAAAGGTGTAGGTTTTCATGCAAGCTGTTGTTTTATCGTGCAAGAAAAATAAGTGCGATGCAATTAAAATAAATTGCAAGAAAATAAATTGCGATAAAATAAAGGCGTACACTGGAGGGTCTTCCCGTCATCCCAAGCTGCACTTAAAATACAATTTAGAGCATTTAAGCATTCATAGCAATTTCTAGGTAAAGCTAAGGGAAAGGGTTATGGTTTTCTACCAGAGTTCCTAATCCTATAGCTAGTCATTTCCTATGACGTCTAGGTTCTTTGTGTTTGAGGACGATTTTCTTCATCGAAGAATAACTAAGTTCAATTGTTCTTATAAATATCCTAACATATTGAGGAAGTGCTTAAGAAGAATCTTAAACATCTTTTCAATATTTCTAGGATTGTTTTAAGTCCAAATGAATTTAATTGTGTAAATGAATCGATCGTCCGAGGTTTTCAAGTTTTGTTAACTTGCTTCAGTGAACTAGGACATTTGAATGTCCTATAAGTGAAGTAACATTTCATTTAATATTCCGTTTAGGAGTTATGATAACTAAAGCTCTTAAGGGTAAAATGATATTTAATGATTTGTGATTCAAATTTAAGTTCAAATTAATGATTTAAGTTTGGAATAGTGTTCAAATTATTTTAGGTTTATGTCTTAAGTGATGTTATTTAATTTTAACTTAATTTATTTTGATTTAATTTAATTTAATTTAATTTAATTTAGTTTGATTTGATTTAATTTAATTCAATTTAGTTTGATTTGATTTAATTTTTAATTTAATTTAATTTAATTTAATTTAATTTAATTTAATTTAATTTAATTTAATTTATTTAATTTAATTTAATTTATTTATTTAATTTTATTTAATTTAATTTAATTTTATTTTATTTATTTAATTTAATTTATTTAATTCATTTAATTTAATTTAATTTGTTTATTTAATTTAATTTAATTTAATTTAATTTAATTCAACTTTTAATCTTAATTTAATTTAATTTAATTTTAATTTAATTTACTTAATTTAATTTAATTTTTAATTTAATTTTAATTTAATTTACTTAATTTAATTTAATTTAATTTAATTGAAATTTTTGAAAGAGTTTAATGATTTAATTTTAGTTTAATGATTAAGTCTTTTAATATTTTAAATTTGAGTTATCATTTTAATTAAGAGTTGAATATTAATGAGATGATTAATTTAGGGATTTTTAAATTAAAGAATAAATCTCTTCCTAATAATATCCCTATTTTAATAATTCCAATTTTATTATTCTTCCAAATTTAATCGATTATTTAATTAATGTTTAATCATTTTAAATTGCTCAATGAGTTTCTACCCTTTAATTATTTAAATTTCAATCATCCAAATCAGATTAGGATCAAATATTTTACTTGTTAAAAAAAAATTTATTAAACCTAAAGTTTTAATTAAGGGTTAAAATTTAATTACCATTTTTGCCCTTTAAGCTTAATAATTTTATAACTCACTAAATTGAACTCAAATGAACTTGAAATTTTTATGTGACTTCACTCATATGTCAATAAAGACATGAGAGGAGAAAATGTGATTTTTTTGTATTTAATTTATTTATATAATTATTTTTAGTAGAAAATAGAGATTTTCAAGGAAAATTTGATAACATGACCAAGAGAAAGTTTCTGTCCTTAAGAAAATTAGGGCACATTCCTAATGACCAGAGGACCACTTGGACCAAATTTTGTAATTTTTTGAATTATATTTTATTTATTATAATTATTTTAATTTCTGGAGTATTAATTAATTTAAAAATAGAATACAAGTTGAAAAATGAATTTTATAATTTTTAAAATTCTCTCTGATATCAAGGATTCCAGAGAACCAAATTTTACAATTTTCTGATTTTTCTATGATTTATTACAATTATTTTAGTGAAAATGCTAGAAAATACATTTTTTTAATTTTAAAATTATCCTAGAGCTTTAAAAATTAATATCTCACTAAATAAGCCTGAGAAAAATATGGGGTTTGTTCCTAAGTGATTAAAATTCAAAATGTGACATTTTAGTGAATTTTATTATTTTTGTGATTTTTATTATTTTTTAATTATTAAAAATATTAAAATAATATTAAAAATCAACTTTTTTAGAAAATTAAAATTTTAATTTTCTTAAACTCCCCTGATATCAGAGAGACTCCAAAACCAATTTGGTGAATTTTTGAAAGGAATTTTGAAAGTTATGAATTTTTAAAGTTTAAAATGACTAAGTGGCTTAATCAACCCAATTAGTGGGGCTAAACAAGTCCAATTGACCTCAAATTTTTATGGTGGGTTCCTCTGATCCTAAAGGTCAGTGGAGAATTGATTTCAAGTTAATTTGATCTATGGTTAACTCTAATTAATTAGAGACCTATTTTGGGTGTTTAAGCCAATTAGGGTTAATCTGAGTGAATTAACTCAAATCCTATTTTTCCTAGGGTTCTCTGGTCATGAGGAACATCACCAAATTTTCCTAGAATTTATTACACAACATGCTATTTATTAGAATTAAAATACTCAAAACAGTGACATGAATTTGAAAAATCAATAACTCTTCATAGGGATGGCCTCTGACTTTGGAAAATTCGGGGAATGTTCCCAAATTCAAAGGCTTCAAAAGCCCTATGGTCTCATGCCATGGTGAATTGTATGAATGCATGGAGAATTAAATGTATGCAGAGAGTAAATAAATTACTAAAAATAAAATACTTAATGAAATTAAATGATTTCTTTTCCACATTATTCTCCTCTGTTCACTGAGCAAGAGGGTATTTTTCTTTTATTTTTCTGATTTTTCTACACAAAGTTATGAATTTTCCAAGTTTAGGGAATTAAATAAATTAGAAAATACCCTATTTTTCTATTTATCCGAGTCGGCGCCGCGTCAACCTTAGCCTCTCCGAAGCGGTACGTGTCGCGCCGCGATTGGGCGCCGCCATCCGAGTCGGCCGTCCGGGACCCGCGGCTCATGTAACATTCTGCGGTCGGCGCAATCGATCCGTCCGCTCGATACACGCGCGATCCAACGGCTCCCGGTCATCGTCTACGGCCGGTGTGCACCCGTGACCGTCGACCTTCTAACCCCAATTTCTCGCTCGATTCTCGATGGATTTTCGTGTTCTTATGCTCTATGGATTCGTCTTGAAGAGACGAACACATCCATACGGTAAACATGCATTGAAATTTACTCAAATGAAATGGAGAATCTCTGTAAGCTCGGGAAGAAGAATGAGTTCATACCTTTGCTCAGAGAAGTGAAGCTTCGATCTGAGAGTTGTTGCACCTTCGATTGGATCCTAACAAGCTCCAGATGAAGTCTCTCGGTGCAGTGAATTGTCTAGGTTGGACTTCGACCACGGCCGATCACAAAGCTTGGAGTCCGGAGCAAGTCGGGTGGCTCGGAGATGGGGCTTTTGCTGGTGGACACCTTCCCTTGGTCCGGTGAAGGTGTAGGACCAATCAATTTGGGGATTGGTTCACTTGTGGAGAAGTGTCCTGGTTTTGGGTGGAATTTCGACTGCGAAATTGAGCTCGCGAGAGAAGAAATGGCAGGGGGATCTCACTGGGGATCAAGTGCTCTGTGTATGGGGAGGAGTCTGGAACAATTTTGGCAGAGTTTTGGCAAGGTTTGTGCAACTCTTCTTTCATGGCCGTGAGGGAGTGGTGTTTAAATAGGCATGGCTGGAGGCTCTCCCAGGGGGTTTAATGGTTGGGATCAGTTGCTTAGGTCAAGGAAGAACAGCCATGCTATCCATTTGGGTTGGGACAAGTCAGCAATGAAGAATTTCAATGTTGGCTCACATGTGAGCTTTCGGCCATGGTGTTTTCCGGCGGGGTGGTGGCCGCGGCATGCGAGGGTCACCCTCAGGGTCAGGTGGGTCAGGGTTGGGTGTTTGTGCAAGCAATTGGCAATGGCCAAGTGTAAAGGAGATGGCTTGGAATGGAATGGGGAAGAGGCCATTTTGGCTAGGTTTGGGTCAACCCATCCTTTTGGGCTAGGTGCACCACCCAAGGTCTGGTCTTGGGCTGAAAAGAGTCACTTGGGTCAGCTGCCAGTGTAGTGGTGAAGTCTCCATCCATGGTGAGGTGGCTAAGCATGGTTTAGTGTGTGACATGCTTAAGGTAAAAAAAGATTTAAGAAGGATTAGGAAAGGGCCCCCTCTTCTTGCCATAAATGGACTAATGACAAGTCAAAGCCCTCATGGCTTCATGTGGCTTGAGGATGGCTTGTTCATGGCTCCATTTGGCTTGGGAAAAGGGTTGACTTGTTTCATGAAAAGAGTTTTAGGAATTTTTTGGTAATTTGATGGAAATTTGTATGGAACTTGATTTGGAATGATTTGATGATGGATTTAGGACTTAGGTATTGAGTTTAATTGAAAGTATGATGAGGGGAAATGTCATATGGGCTTTGGGACCAATTTTGGGCCTTTGGATGTGGTAAAGGATGGGCTTTTAAAATGGTTTAGGAAAGTGGGCTTTTGAATTTTAAAATGGATTTTGGGATGAAATTTTGGTAAAGGCTTGGGCCAAATAATTGTTGAGTTTGGTTTAGGGATGCTTCATGAGTGGTTTGAAACAAGTTTGAGGTGATTTGGGTTTGAATTGGGTTGGATATGGACCTTTTTGGTAAAGAGGCTAAGGTGGGCCAAAATGGATTACCATGGGCCAAAGTTGGGCTAGAGTTGAAATTGATGTAAAATTAATGTTGGGAAATGTTTATGGGAGTGTTTCAAAGAGGTTTTGGCTTTGGTTAGGTTTTGATTTTGGGATTTGGGCTCATTTGGGCTAGGTTTAGGTTTAGGTCGAAATTGGGCTTTTTGATTTTGGGTTGAATTTGAGTGGGGTTTGGGTCTAAATTTTGGGCAAATCATGTTAGTGTTTTGTTTATGGGGATGTTAAGGAAGGTTTGGAAAAGATTTGGGGTTAATTGGAGTTGAATTGGGTGAGTTTGGGTTAGGTTTGAGTCATAGGTCCAAATTGGGCTTTAAGGCCAAAAGTGAAATTGGATCCCAATGCCACTCAAATTGGGCTTGGATTGGGTCTAGATTGGTGTTGGGGATGTTGAATTGAAGTTTAGAATTGAATTGGACCAAAATTGGGGTCAATTGGGTAGATTTAGTTTGACATTGGGTTTACTTTGGGTTAAAATGGGTCAAATTGGGGGTTTTGATAAAAGTGGGGTAAATTGACAAAATTGGCCCATGGTGTAGTTGAACAAAATGAAATTGGGAATATTTGGGATTTTCTGGAATTTTCTGGGAATTTTCTGAATTTTTGGATTTTTTGGGTCAAGAGGGGTATTTTGGGTATTTTTGGCATTTTTGGTTATGGATGATCAATTTAAGTGATGTGGAAATGTTTGGGATTGATTTTGGAGAATTTTGGGTAATTTGGAAATTTTTGAGAAATTTGGGTAGTTTCAAAGGCATTTGGTAGGTTAGGCGGGGTGTAGGGTCCGGGGGTCGAAAATTGAAAATTTGGAAAATTGAAGATTGGGTGGATGTAAGTGGAATACAACCATTTTGGTTGAGCCATGAAGCCATATCAAGCCCACATGAGCCATGAAGGGACTCATTTGAGGCATTCACTATGTTGTTCCTAACCGTCTTGCCGAGGGCTTAGGGGTTAAGGACCATCCATGTGAATCACCTACATGAGTCAGGAGGTCAAGTTGGCTAAGGGTGTGTTTTTTTTAGGAGGTGTATGGAAGTGTAGTGTGTAGGTGTAGTGTGTGTGCAAGTCAACCCTTCACCAGACCAGGCCACCCAGGGCAGTCCTAAGGCCAAAGAGTCCTATAGGAACTCATCCTTCGAACTTCCACATTTGATTTCAACCCTCTAGGTGATTAGGGGTCTACGGTCGAAGTTTGTGGAGTTTGCGGGGAGTTTAGAAGTGGTTTGAAATTCTAGGTGGTGGGTCTCGATTCTAGTCCTCTAAGATAGTCGAAGGAAAAGCCTAAGGCTAGATCCTAAGTACTAAAGAGAAGAAGAGAAGACCTCATCGAAAATGAGGTCGACAAATGGACCCCAATAGGTGTGGTGAGCTGACAGAGCACACCGCGCGTATTGGTGTTGACCGAAGTGATCAACAAAACCAACACAGATGTCCAAGTAACAAATTTAGGACGAAGTAGAAGAGTTTCCGCTGGGGAGTGTCAAGTATATCTCTAAGAATGGAGATTCTTAAACTCTCGCTGGGGAAAGGAAAAGGAGGTAAAAAATCCAAATCACATGATCTGGGAGAATTTCGATTTAGATTTTATTTTGTTTCATGTTCAAGTCATGATGTGTGAGTTTAGATTTTGAGTTTTCATTTAAATTGAAGTTTTGTTAAGATTAATTTTGAAGGGATTTGATTTGAAATGAAAATTGGAATTTTGAAGTTTTAGATGTAACATCTTCGACCCCAAAAGAAGATCAAATTGATTGGATTGGGTCATTGCAATGAGGAAAGATCTCGGAGTAATGTGGTATTGGATGTAAAATCCTTAACCTCAAGAGTTTGAATTTGATGTATTTCGGTGCGGTAGGAAAAGAATCCTAAAGCGAGTGCGGTCTTGGATGTAAAATCCTCGACCCAAGAGTTTGATTTGATGTATTTCGGTGCAGTAGGAAAAGAATCCTAAAGCGAGTGCGATCTTGGATGTAAAATCCTCGACCCAAGAGTTTGATTTGATGTATTTCGGTGCGGTAGGAAAAGAATCCTAAAGCGATGCAGTCTTGGATGTAAAATCCTCGACCCAAAAGTTTGAATTTGATGTATTTCGAGTGCAATAGGAAAAGAATCCTAAAGCGGTGCGATCTTGGATGTAAAATCCTCGACCCAAAAGTTTGAATTGATGTATTTCGGTGCGGTAGGAAAAGAATCCTAAAGCGGTGCGAGTCTTGGATGTAAAATCCTCGACCCGAAGTTTGAATTTGATGTATTTCGGTGCGGTAGGAAAAGAATCCTAAAGCGATGCGGTCTTGGATGTAAAATCCTCGACCCAAAAGTTTGAATTTGATGTATTTCGGTGCGGTAGGAAAAGAATCCTAAAGCGAGTGCGGTCTTGGATGTAAAATCCTCGACCCAAAAGTTTGAATTTGATGTATTTCGGTGCGGTAGGAAAAAGAATCCTAAAGCGGTGCGATCTTGGATGTAAAATCCTCGACCCAAAAGTTTGAATTTGATGTATTTCGGTGCGATAGGAAAAGAATCCTAAAGCGAGTGCAGTCTTGGATGTAAAATCCTCGACCCAAAAGTTTGAATTTGATGTATTTCGGTGCAATAGGAAAAGAATCCTAAAGCGATGCGGTCTTGGATGTAAAATCCTCGACCCAAAAGTTTGAATTTGATGTATTTCGGTGCAGATAGGAAAAGAATCCTAAAGCGATGCGGTCTTGGATGTAAAATCCTCGACCCGAAGTTTGAATTTGATGTATTTCGGTGCGGTAGGAAGAGAATCCTAAAGCGGTGCGAGTCTTGGATGTAAAATCCTCGACCCAAAAGTTTGAATTTGATGTATTTCGAGTGCAATAGGAAGAGAATCCTAAAGCGGTGCGGTCTTGGATGTAAAATCCTCGACCCAAAAGTTTGAATTTGATGTATTTCGGTGCGGTAGGAAGAGAATCCTAAAGCGGTGCGGTCTTGGATATAAAATCCTCGACCCAAAGGTTTGAATTTGATGTATTTCGGTGCGATAGGAAGAGAATCCTAAAGCAGTGCGGTCTTGGATGTAGAATCCTCGACCGGAAGTTTGAATTTGATGTATTTCGGTGCGATAGGAAAAGAATCCTAAAGCGAGTGCGGTCTTGGATGTAAAATCCTCGACCCAAAAGTTTGAATTTGATGTATTTCGGTGCGATAGGAAAAGAATCCTAAAGCGATGCGATCTTGGATGTAAAATCCTCGACCCAAAAGTTTGAATTTGATGTATTTCGGTGCAATAGGAAAAGAATCCTAAAGCGATGCGGTCTTGGATGTAAAATCCTCGACCCAAAAGTTTGAATTTGATGTATTTCAAAGGTCGATAGGAAGAGAATCCTAAAGCGAGTGCGATCTTGGATATAAAATCCTCGACCCAAAGGTTTGAATTTGATGTATTTCAGTGCAATAGGAAGAGAATCCTAAAGCAGTGCAGTCTTGGATGTAAAATCCTCGACCCAAAAGTTTGAATTTGATGTAGGTTTGATGTGAGGTCCGGAAAGATCGAATTTGAGATTTGAAATTTGACTGAGATTTGATTTAGGATCTGGAAGATCGAATTTGAGATTTGATAGAGATTTGGAATCTGGAAAGATTGAATTTGAAATTTGGAAGGATGAGTTTGAACTCGGTCGAAATTTGATTTAAGATTTGATTTGAAATTTGGAAGATCACATTTGAAATTTGTTTGAGAATTTGATTTAACATTTATGTTGATTTTGTTTATCTTTTAATGATCCAAATTTTACTTTATTGTTTATTTATTGTTCATGTGAATTTGGTGTTTGTCATTTTTCTTTTAGATTTTTTTTTTTTAATGAAAGTTTTCTTTTATTCTTTTTTTATTCCTTTTCTGTTCTTTGTTCGAAGTTCATTTAACTTTAACGGCGTTTCCCAATCAATTTGCACAAAAGAGGTGAAGGCCAAAAATGTGACATGGTCACTTTCATTCCAATCATGTAGAAGATACATCATACATCTTGATCTGGAATATATTTCATACAATCCATGTAAACTCAAAACGGACTGTGTATGATCTTTGCTGATCCATCTAAAGAAGCATCTGTCAAAAATCCATGTCTGAATAGTGGGATACATGGTCAATAACATCACCTTCCAAGCCATCCTTGGCAAGGATGCCGTATGGATGTACATTGGAGGTGTGATATTTTCCATGTAACTCGCGACTCGTAAGGCCGGAGGCTCTCTAGCTCCGGTCCGGTCGGAAATGGTAAGGTGTCTTTCTCGTCGTCCATCCTCCCGAACGTAACCGAGATCCGCTTCACCGGTACTCCCGGTATGCAATGCTTAGCGATATCCGCTCCGTTGCCCTTCGGTATCATGACGGAACCTACCGGTAAAGGTATCTTCAACGGCCCTCGGAACTCACTCGGGCTCGCTATCCGGAGGTCGGATCCGAACATGATGTTACACTCGCTCGGGAAAGAGACCGTGCGTAAAGGTCTAACAAAGTCGTGGTGATCTATGTGTGGGGGTATACGATCACCCTGTTTGTAGATGTTGATGATGCAATATTGGGTATGCAATCCGCGGCGGTACCCTCCATGTTATCAATCTCTTTACCATTCTCTTGATGACTAATGGCATCGGATCCACTTGCCCATGACGGAGTATTCCGGTGGGTTTCCCTTCCGTCCTCCGCAAAGTTATAACGAGCATCCACATTGTATTGTGATTCTTCCTTTCCATGGCATCCATCTCCGGGGTTCTGAGTATGTGTTTTCCCTTAGGCGGCCCGCTCGGCCCATTCTTTTCAAATCCCGGATGCAATCCACGATTTGCTGCTGTTCATACTCTGAGAATACGTCTGTGTGTAGCTCGAGGCCCTCTAGTATATTGATTCGTCTGCCTTTAATTCTCTCAAAGTATTCAAAGGTTTTCTTTTCAACATTCTGCATTCTCTCCAGCTCGTATTCGGAATGATCTGCAGATGGCGAGGCCTGGTGACATATTGTGGGATGTAAGGTTCGATCCCTTCACGTTCTCCTGCATACCTCGGCTCCTCAGGGATGATGTCTGTCGAGACATCCCCCGGGGTTGCTTCTGCAACAAGGTCATGCGTCATTGGTGGTTCTATTCGGCGGCGTGGTAGCCTTCTTTCTTCTGGTCTTTGTGAGGTTTCTCTGGTTCTTTCTGCCATCCTAGGAGCTGGCCTCCCTTCTTCAGGTTCCTGGTGAACCGGTGTCCTTGAAGTGTATGCACTGACATTAAGCAATCGCCCCGTCGTGCTCGATCCGCGGCTAGTTTTGTCAACATCTTACGGATACGGCGATTCTTATTTCTTCGTTGCGTCGGCGTGAGAGTAGCTCTCCGAACTTCTTGAATCTCTGTGGGCGCGGCGGCGACAAGCTCGCCCTCTGCCGTAGCGACTACGGACTTCATTTTCTTATCTTCTTCAATATTTGTCTTTCTTTTCTTGTTCTTTGGATTGGTGGCTTGGGCCACCCACTTTCATCACTCGTATGTCCGGGCGGTTCTTCTCGGTCAGCCGGGACCCGAGTCACTTTCCTCGTATCGTAGGCTGCCGGTGCGAAATCCGAGTCAATCTCGATTACCGCTCCATCTTTCACCCTCTTTTCATCAAGTGCAAGGCTTACGCCATTCTTAAAGTTCAAGACCAACCGCCCGTTCGACATTTCCCTGCGAAAAGACAAGGAAAAGGATCGAGGTACGTACTAAGAATAAGAACATTAAGGAAATGTTTATTAAAGACATTTTTATTTTATTATATTTTTAAACTTAGCGAGGAATGAAGTGGGATAAGATCGGGAAAGAGATTTTGATTTGGAAAAGAAAACAAGGAAAATTTTATTATCGGGATTTTATTTATTTTAGCACATTTTATTATTTTTGGGTTCGGACCCATTCATAAGTAATCACTTCACCCGTGCTTCTAGGGATGGAAAGTTCATTCCTTCGAAACATCGAGGTAGCGTAATACTTTTTCAAGTATCGTCCATTGATCGGAAGCATATGTCGTTCTCCTTGGCAGTTCACTAGCTGGTAGGAGCCTCCTGAGTAGACTGCCTCGACCACAAACGGTCCTTCCCAAGTGGGTTCAAATTTTCCTCCTATCTTGCGGTGTGCAAGAATAGGTCTTTTGAGAACGAGAACTAGATCACCAACTTTGAAGGTTCTTGGGCGGACCAGTTTGTCATGGGCTTGAACCATCTTAGCCTGGTACAGTTCTAAATTCTGTTGCGCTGCAAGTCTTTTCCCTTCCAGGCTCTCTAATTCTTCGAGTCGTAATTTGGCGTTCTCTTCTGTCGTGAGTTTATTTGCAACTGCAATTCTGAGTGAAGGAAGCTGAACTTCTAAAGGTAACACCGCCTCGGACCCATACACCAGAGCGTAAGGTGTAGCTTGAGTAGGTGTTCTGAAAGTTGTCCGGTAGGCCCATAAGGCTTCTAACAACTTCTCGTGCCAATTTCTCTTATTGTCGTCTAAAGTCTTCTTTAAAATTTGAACGAGAGTTTTATTAAAAGCCTCGACTAGGCCGTTTGCTCTTGGGTAGTAAATTGTTGAGTATCGCCAGTCGATTCCGTGTCTCCTGACAAAATTGTTGATTTGTGTGCTTCTGAATGCTGACCCATTATCTGAGATGATTCTGCGCGGCACCCCGAAACGGTAAACAACTTGGTTCTTGAAAAAATTGTAGTACGTGATGTGCTTTCACTTCTCTGAGTGGAACTGCTTCTGCCCACTTGGAAAAGTAATCTGTAGCCGCAAGAATGAAGCGATGTCCTTTTGAAGACGGCGGTTCTATTGGACCCACTATATCCGTGCCCCAACATTCGAATGGCCACGATGCAATTGTCGGATGTAGCACATTTGGAGGTTGGTGTAGAACCACTCCGTGCACTTGGCACCGATGACGGCTCTTGGCGATTTTCATGCAGTCGGTCATCATCGAGGGCCAGTAGTACCCTAGTCTTTTAATTTTCATTTTCATCTTTGGACCCGACTGGTGGGCGCCACAGAGTCCTGAGTGTACCTCTTTAACAATTTTGACGGGCCTCGGACCCGCTTAGGCACCTTAGCCACATTTGATCAAAAGACCTTCTGTATAACGTGTTGTTTACTAATGCGTAGGATAGAGTTCTTTTCTTGATCTGATGGGCTAGCGACCTATCGTCCGGTAGCTTTCTCGTTTGCGGGTAGTCTATCAATGGTCGTAGCCCGATCTTCCGTGTTTTCACGTAATCGTTGCAATCGATCCTTTTTCCTTTTCGATTTGTGTATCGTGTCTATGTCGAACTTGTGATAGGACCTGACGTCCGTGAACTGACACTTCTACTGATTCATCTTGCAAACAAGAAATTCTTCTGCGAGACGAGCTAGCGCATCCGCTAAAGCGTTTTCTTTTCTGGGGATTTTGTAAATTGTCACATTCGGAATTTGTTCCAACAGCTGTATGGCGTACTGGAAGTATTGTTCGAGTCTCGGTTTTAAAATTCTGTATTGTCCGGCGATCTGTTGAATGATTAACTGTGAATCCCCGTAGATGTTGATGTCTGTTATCCCCATTTGAATGGTTAATTCCAGTCCTGTTATGAGGGCTTCGTATTCCGCTTCGTTGTTTGTACATGATTCCGTCAGTGGTAGGAGTATCTTAACATCCCCCGCTCCGGTGTTATAAAGATTAGCCCGATTCTCGCCTTACCGGGCACTATCACTTGCGATTCTTCGTCTTTATGTGCTGAAGATGCTCCGTCAAAATATAATTCCCAACGTCGATCATCAGGGTCTTCTAGGTTCATTATTTGTTCATCTGGCGGATCGTCATTGAGAGGAGATTCGCCGGCAAAGGATGTGCTCTGCAAGGAAGTCCGCTAAGACTTGTCCCTTTACGGCACGAAGAGGCACGAAAGTTATATCGAATTGCAATAATATCATTGACCATCCGGCAAGTCTGCTCGGAAAGCGTTGGACGAGTCATCAAGTATTGCAATGGATTAAACTTCGAGATCGGGTTGACCTTATGAGAAAGCATGTAATGCCCGAGCTTTTGAGCGGCGAAGATCGGGGCCAAACAATGCTTTTCAATTGCGGGATACCTTATTTCCGTCGGCGATGAACGACGGCTTAAGTAGTAAAGAGCATTTTCTTTACCCTCATCATTGACCTGGGCTAACAGGGCTCCGAGAGAGTCGTCTAAAGCCGCGGTATAAAGTATTAGCGGTCTACCTGAGACTGGGGCTGCTAAAACAGGAGGTGTCATTAAGTATTGTTTAATGTCCTCGAAGGCCTTCTGGCATTTCTCTTCCCAAATAAATTTGGCGTCCTTTTTAACTAGTGCCGAGAAAGGTCGACACCTACACGACAAGTTTGAGATAAAGCGTCGAAGATATGCCAGCTTCCCTTGAAAAGATCGTAGTTGTTTTAAGGTTTTGGGAGGCGGCATTTCTAAGATGGCTTTTATCTTTTCCGGATCGATTTCGATTCCACGATGTCGGACAACGAATCCTAAGAATTTCCCGGAGATGACGCCGAAGGCGCATTTTAAGGGATTCATCTTAAGGTTAAATTGTCTTAATCGTTCGAAAACAATTCTCAAATCATACAAGTGGTTGTCCTTTACTTTGCTTTTGATGACCACATCGTCCACGTAGCATTCGACTTGATTATGGATGAGATCATCAAAAATTCTTGTCATTGCTCTCCGGTAGGTTGCTCTTGCGTTCTTCAATCCGAATGGCATCACGGTGTAGCAAAATACCCCGATCGGCGTTCTGAATGCTGTAAGCTTTTCGTCTTCTGGAGCCATTTTTATCTGGTTGTATCCTGAAGATCCATCCATAAACGAGAATATTTCATGTGTTGAAGCAATTTCGATCATTAATTCTGGGATCGGTAGAAGGAATTCATCTTTCGGACATGCCTTGTTTAAATCTCTGAAATCCACACAAATTCCGATCCGACCATTCTTCTTCCCGGCGGTACCACGTTGGCTAACCAAGTCGGGTATTGTTCTTCACGGACAAATTTAGCGTCTATTAGCTTTTTAACTTCGGCTATGACTTGTTGTTCGATTTCTAGACGCATTCTTCTAGGACCTTGTCTGACTGGGACTGAAGCTGGATCCACCCCTAGCTTATGGACTGCGACCTCTGGAGCTAAACCTGGCATCTCATCGTAGCTCCAAGCAAAACAGTCTTTAAATTCCATTAATAACTTGATTATTTCTTCTGAGTCTTCTTTATTGAGTAAGGAGCTAACAAAGGTAGGTTTGGGCTCTTTGCTAGTACCTAAGTTAACTTCCGTTAACTCATCTATCGTAGATTTAATTTCTTCTTCGAATTCGGTGGAGCGTCTCCAATTTGTAAATCTTCGAGTTCGTCCGTAGTTTCCATGCGGTTTTCATTAGATTCGCAAGTGACAACCAAGCAAAATTCGGTATCATCAGCCGATCTCTATCGTGCCGAATCCGAGACCATGCTTTGAGTTGGGTGGACGACCGGAGTTATTCCATAAATTTTCAAAACGTTGTGATTGACCTTTTGTCCACTGTCGAGGTAAGAAACCACGCTGAACTAAATTTTGAACACATGGAGAGTACCACTCAAAAGGCAATTCCATTAATTCGATGAAGTAGCATCTTCAAGTTGTACATTATTTTCAGTTTTGGAGGAAGGAGCACCACGGTAGAATTTGATGGGCTTTGCACCATCGCTACGTACCTCTTTGACCTCCATACCCTCGATTTTATTAGAATGGATCGGGGTCAGGGTCATAGTATGTACATAGTGGTTAATCTTCTTGTACATTGATTTATATTCTTCGTTTCTTTCATCTTCGAGAGGGATTCTGAATTGCGGCTTCTTCTGACTTATTGTCGCTGCTTCTTGTTTGATTTCTTTTTCTTCTTCAGAACTATCTTCCCAATCGACTTTAATGGTTGGTTTCCTCTGTCCAATTGTCCTAACGTCTCTACCACGACCTCGTCCCCGGCCTCGACCTCGGATGCGAGTTGTGGAGAAACCTTCACCATCTCGCCGTAAGGGAGTGGTGAGTGACTGTTGGACTAGAACTTCGAGTTCTTCGTTGTCCCGAACTTTCTTTGCTTCATTTGTTATGGTATCTCCGGAGAAGATCGTTTTCTTTGGTGGTGCATAATAAGTCGCATCCTCGTGGATTCCAATTTCATGTACGGAGAATGGTTGTAAGTCACCTTTGATGCACTCGTTCCCCTCCATCGTAGTACTTGATGCACTGATGTAGAGATGATGGTACCATCCTGTTTTCATGTATCCATGGTCGGCCCAGTAGAGCGTTGAACGATGTTTCGAATCAATTATGTGAAATTTCGCGGTTGTCTTTGCTAAGTCACCGGTCTTCATCGGTAGTGTTATTGATCCGAGGGCTCTTTCTCCTTTCTGGTTGAATCCTCTTAATAACATTTTGTCCGCTTCGAGCTCGCGGGCATCAATTTCCAAGTATGCTAGCGTTCGAAGATTCATTATATTGATTGATGCTCCTGGATCCACCAATACTCTGGAGAGTGTAAATTTTCCGATTGTAACTGAAATGTACAATGGTCGGTTGTGGTCTGTTGTTCCAAGTAGTAGGTCATCGTCCGTGAAGGTAACACCTCGTTGTTCCTTTAACGAGCAAACCTCATCTAAGGACTCTCCGGCCATTTGAGCTAAGCAAATTTCTGGATCAAGTAAGGCCTTGATCAGAGCTTCTCTCATCTCCTTTGATAAGATGAGAGCATCGTAGATGCTCGGTTTGGTCGGTAGTTTCCTAAGATGGGCTAGCACGTTGTAGTCCACTTTGTTTTCATGTGTCTCCGCTTCTTCTCGAATGGGTATTTCTTCTGCAGGGTTGGTTCTTCCCGAACAACCACCGCTTTCCTTTGTCTTTTGGACCCATTCTCGGAGGTAGAACTTTTCCACTCCTTAAGTTGACTTCGTAATTTCTTCGAATCTATTGTTGAGCTTGCCGGTGTCTCTTCTTGAATTGGAATGACGAGCTCTTCCGGGTTAACTTCGAGTACGAAGGTTCTAACTCTATCGTGATCGGAGCTCCTCGAAACTCGCGAGATAGATTCGTGGCTTGTTGAACTCTCGTAGCCTCCTTGATGGATGTCTTCTTCGTTATTTTGCTTGTCGAGATCGTGTATGATTTGAGAATTGTCGTTGGTATCGAAATCGATATCCGGATTACCGTTAGTTACGTAATCGTTAGAAACGAGTCAAAACGTAGCCAACGCCATCACCCTTATCATTATATGATCCCACCGAAGTGAGCGAGATAATCATACGGAGTCGAGGGTTCGAGGGATTTCTCCCCCGAATCGGAAACAACTATCCTAGGATAAGCTGCCCCTAGTCTAGCCTTAGGTGCCTCGGTCTTCTCTTCTTCGTCAATTTTCTTCTTTTCTTCAATCGTCTCCTGTTGAGGTGGTTCTTCTATCGCAAGTGATAGTACCGGCTTAACGAGTTTCAAACTCGAATTGAAGCTCGCACCGAAGCGGTTTGGATGTCTGTCTAAAATCTTTTCGAAGACTTCGTCCAAGCGGTAGTCCATCCATCTTCGGTCGTATAGGGATCTATCGGAATGATGGGATCGGTCGAGATAACATTGATGGAACCTCCTTTACGGGGTTCCTTCATGTACTCCTTCGGGATCGTTATATTCCCTTTCCGCGAGTTGTCATTGAGCCAACTTTTGAAGGTAATGCAATCTTCTATTTTGTGCCCAAGCATCCGGTGGTAAGGGCAAAAGTTGGGATCACCTTTCTTGTTGACCTCTTCGGTCTTTTAGGCTCGGCAGCTGGAAATCCGGAGTCTTCATCGGACTACGGAACATTTTCGGCACTGCTTCATTCTTGAACGGATATTCTCTGCTCAAAATCTCTCTTAATGTACGTTGCGGACGAGGTGGTTGTTCATACTGCGGAGATGACTGACAGCTGGGCCGGGGTTGCTGGTAATTCTATTGTGGTTGCTGCGGCCGTTCTGGTGGTATTTGCATCGGTTGCTTGCCTTTGTCAACCGCCGCAACGATCCCGGATTTCTTTTCAAAAGTCTTTACAGTGCTTTTGTTTATCTGTTTTATCGGTGAAACTTAATTGCTTTGCCTCCTCTTGCAAGCTTCCGGCCTTGCTTAACAACTTCTCAAAAGTCTTAATAGTGAATCCCTTGAGGAGAAGTGCTATCGGGCCATGGATGCTTTTTAGTAAAATGCCGACTGCGTGCTTGTTCTTGCAGTTGTGGTTCACACTTCATGCTTAAGTTCCTCCATCGAAGTATGTAATCCACCAAAGTCTCATTCGGCTTCGCTTCTCTACCACTAAATCACCTATAGTGATGTGGTGCCGAGCTCCGACAAATCGCTTGATGAAGAGGTTCTCTAGCTCCGAGAACGTCTTTACCGAACCATTTGGTAACTCCGCATACCGGTCGAAGGCGATTCTCGACGTGACCGACGACGAACTGTCGGAAGAGTAATGCATCGCTCCCGCCGGCATTGCAACAACTGGCACGAAAGTGTGCCACATGCTGTCGGGGGTTCCCGGTTCCGTCAAAGGTCTTGAACAGAGGTGGTACAAAGCCTTTCGGATATTGGACAGCGTCGAATTCTTCAGGGTAAGGTCTACCCGTCCGAATGGATGTCCCGCTCTTTGATTGTGCTAAGGCTTCTCGCACCTGCTGTTCCACCAAGCTCTTGATATCCTTTTCAGGAATCATACTTTGTGTTGTATCCTTTTTCAGCTGAACATCCCCATTGACGGACGTAATCTCCTTTCCTCCGTCTACAATGTGAATGACTTCCGGGGGTGTCTCTCTATGTGGTTGTACTTCGACTCCGGAGAGTGGCCGAGCTACGGCCATCTCTTCCATCCTTTTCGCCATTCGAGCGATCGTGTCGTCTTTTTCCCGAAGCCGCCTTCTCATCGCCTCGGCTCCTCTCTTTCCGCGGCCGCAGGAGCACCTTGCGAAGCCGATGAAGCTCGTGTTTCAACCATGTTGATTTCGCGTATTCGTCGTCCATGAATTCCGATGAATCAATCTCGTCTCCGAACTTTTCTTCTCTTTCTTTTGCCAATCGTCGGGTATCGGTTCTCAACTTTTCCATGGCATCTTCTAGCGGGGCTTTCTGTGTGTCTTCGTGGTTGTCGTGCGATGGCTGCCGGGTCCCCTTTTCACGAGTCCCCTTTATCGCGGTAGCACTTTCTTCAAATTCAAGTCTCCTGGCGAGACTTTCTTTCTCGGGCTGCTGTTTCAATCTCAACTGCCCAGTAGTGGGACGCCATACCATCCTTCCGGCAGCGAAGGTCTAGGACCGGATGGTCCGTCGGCCAAATGCCGAAGGTGGTATCCTCCTTAATCTGTAATCCTGAGACGACAACAGGTGGACTAGCCTTCATTCTTTTACTTGGCTTTTCTGTCATGATGGCGGGTTCTACTCGGGGCCCAAGACGGGATTTGACTGGCACCCGCCCTATCCTTTGTAGAATTTCGATACGGGGCGCTTTTCCTTCCTTGCCAACTTTTCTACCAAAGTTTGCGGTCGAGCAAACGGCGTAGTTCTAGTTCTTTTCTTGCGGCTATCGTTGTAATATGCGGGTCGTGGTAATGTGGCAGACAATCTTGCGAATGTTTTCTTCATCTTCTGCGGCGGAGAGGGGATGAAACCCGCTTCCTCCCAAGAGTGGTATGTATTCGAGCAGCGGTGTATATTCCGGCGATTCCGGAATTTCTTCTAGGAAAGCAATTTCAGCGGCTACGGCTTCTTTAGCGATCCTTCTATTTCGTTTCTTCTTTGGGTCTTTGTCGGTGACGGAATCTTTGAACCGGACCCGATCTCGAAAACGAAGGTCTTACGAGAAGATCTCGTACCCTCCACGGTAATGAGTCCATCATAATTCTGGATTTCTTTCCCCTTTGATTTAGCAAAAGTCGGGGTAGGTGTAGAAACAACTAGACCAGTGGGGGTAGAAAGAACAGTCCTCCTACGGACAACAGTATTCCTCTTAGTCGGGATCCTTTGCAGAGGAGGGAATTCTTGGGTCGACCTAAGGTTGAACTCAAGCAACGGCTCCTCAGCTTCAGATACCTTGTTCATTAGTGCAAAGAGGGAGACGTCGGTGATCTTGACGTTCGTGTTTTCAAATCCTTGTCCAAATCGGATGATTCCATTGTCGGGCAGCTCATCCTTATAGACGGCGAGGTCCAGTCCGTTGGTAAAGGAGAAAATCAGTTTTGGGGCTTCCATTTCTGCAGGGTAGATTCTGGTTGTCAGTCCCAAGTTATGCTTCTTTTCTTTAGGACGAAAAGAAAGGAATTGAAAAGAGTCCGAACTCATTCATGTTCATGTATTTATAAGAAGAAATCACTTATTAAAAGAGTCACTTATTAGAGGGTTTGTTTATTCAGAACGGAGTGTTCAAAGGTGTAGAGAAGGTAAGGAATCTGAATCGGAGTTGGAAAGGAAAAGAGAGTCTTAAGCAAGACTTCTCGACTCGAAGGATCACTCCTAAACTAACACCTATTGGGGTCCACCCCACCTCAGAAATGAGGTAAAAGGATCTCGGAACCTCTCTGTTTAGGGGTGTCTAAACAGTGGCTCCTAAATCCAAGAGAATGTTGGTTATACTTGTTCAAGGTAGGAATGAACATAGTATCCCAACGGAAAGAAGGGTAGTTTGATCCATAAGGGACATGGATGCACTACCGATTTTTGAAAGCAGAATTGTCTGATTAGAATGGAGAGAGGAATTTTCCCCAGCGGAGTCGCCAGAAATTGTCGGCATATTTTTAGGTTGTGTGATATTTTAAAAAGGGGTCGCCTAACAGAAGTTGTCGGCGAATTTTTTAAATTTAAATATAGATATAATTTAGAAAGTAATATTTGATTTTGAAAATAATTTTAAATTTGAAGATTTTAAGATGTGAAATCAAACCGATCTCACATCCCAAATAGTTTATATAAACGAGCACCGCACCGCAAACCGTGTATCTATCCCTAAGGATAGACACACTCGCTTGATGGTGGGGCTCGGTTAAATAAACTAGAAGATTTGTGACATCCGTTTGGTCCGCGAACCAATTTTATAAGCCGACAAATTCCTCGCTTAATATGAAAACATTAAACGAGGTTTATATTACTCAGGTTCTTTAAAATTCCCTATAAGGGCAAGCCCCTATAGTTAATTACATCTTAAGTGACGGGAATCACCTAAGAAAACTCTCGATAATAATCAATAATTTTGCTCTCAAGAATTTCAAAGTTTAAGTTTTCAAGGGATTGAATTTTGGAATTTCAATAGGGAATGGATCAAATTTGGAACATTTTATTTTAGGAATTCAAAGGAAGAAAAGTAGGAGAAATTACGGATTCGAAGCGAACTTCGGTAATCTCCCGACTATCCTATTGTTTGGCTTGGATTTAGGAAAGTCCTAACGTTCATTTAATGTTTTAATCTTGCCAATTTTAGTTAATTAGGGCTTATATTTATATGATAGAATCATACAAACAGCCTAGAAGATATGAGGGTTTATGTCGTATCGGAAGACTACCTCGGAATCCTAAGACCGGTTAGGGCTTAATTTGCAATGCAAATGCCTAACGAAGAGTTGAGGATTTATGTTGCACTAGGCAAACTACCTCGAAGTCCTATGGTTTTGTTGTTTAATTCTAGGAAAGTTTTGTCGAAGTAGGTTCAAGTTTCGTCGACGACGATGGCCGTGCTGCCCACCATGCTCCAAGCTCCTTGTTGTTGCAGAGGTTTAGTTTTAGAAGTCAGAAATCAGGAGATGAGAGAAGTGTTTTGGTTTAGAGAAGTCTTAATTTTCAAGTGTTTTTTGTGTTTTAATTAAAACAAATCTTAAAGTTGATTATAACGACACCGGTTAAGATCCCACGGTTCCATCCTTCCGGCATCATTATTTTTATCGGATTCACTTAGTCCAGTTGAATTTGCTAAACTCAATCGAATGAGTTCCACACTTTCATTTAGACCGTGGGAAATCCCGTTAGCAACACGTAGGTTACATCATCCGAGGTATTCCCGATCATCCAACAGGACGTTTTAATTTAGTTGTAATTGTAGTTTTGTGTTCGTTTGTGATTAAATTTTGAGTTGTCTTATATTTTGAAATGTTGTGGAGGTGAATTTTATCTTGTAGTGTCTTTTAATTTAGTTATGGGTTTCAGTTTTGGTTTCTGTCCTAAAGGTGTAGGTTTTCATGCAACTGTTGTTTTATCATGCAAGAAAAATAAGTGCGATGCAATTAAAATAAATTGCAAGAAAATAAATTGCAGTAAAATAAAGGCGTACCTGGAGGGTCTTCCCGTCATCCCAAGCTGCACTTAAAATACAATTTAGAGCATTTAAGCATTCATAGCAATTTCCTAGGTAAAGCTAAGGGAAAGGGTTATGGTTTTCTACCAAGTTCCTAATCCTATAGCTAGTCATTTCCTATGACGTCTAGGTTCTTTGTGTTTGAGGACGATTTTCTTCATCAAAGAATAACTAAGTTCAATTGTTCTTATAAATATCCTAACATATTGAGGAAGTGCTTAAGAAGAATCTTAAACATCTTTTCAATATTTCTAGGATTGTTTTAAGTCCAAATGAATTTAATTGTGTAAATGAATCGATCGTCCGAGGTTTTCAAGTTTTGTTAACTTGCTCAGTGAACTAGGACATTTGAATGTCCTATAAGTGAAGTAACATTTCATTTAATATTCCGTTTAGGAGTTATGATAACTAAAGCTCTTGAGGGTAAAATGATATTTAATGATTTGTGATTCAAATTTAAGTTCAAATTAATGATTTAAGTTTGGAATAGTGTTCAAATTATTTTAGGTTTATGTCTTAAGTGATGTTATTTAATTTTAACTTAATTTATTTTGATTTAATTTAATTTAATTTAATTTAATTTAGTTTGATTTGATTTAATTTAATTCAATTTAGTTTGATTTGATTTAATTTTTAATTTAATTTAATTTAATTTAATTTAATTTAATTTAATTTAATTTAATTTAATTTATTTAATTTAATTTAATTTATTTATTTAATTTTATTTAATTTAATTTAATTTAATTTTATTTATTTAATTTAATTTATTTAATTCATTTAATTTAATTTAATTTGTTTATTTAATTTAATTTAATTTAATTTAATTTAATTCAACTTTTAATCTTAATTTAATTTAATTTAATTTTAATTTAATTTACTTAATTTAATTTAATTTTTAATTTAATTTTAATTTAATTTACTTAATTTAATTTAATTTAATTTAATTTAATTGAAATTTTTGAAAGAGTTTAATGATTTAATTTTAGTTTAATGATTAAGTCTTTTAATATTTTAAATTTGAGTTATCATTTTAATTAAGAGTTGAATATTAATGAGATGATTAATTTAGGGATTTTTAAATTAAAGAATAAATCTCTTCCTAATAATATCCCTATTTTAATAATTCCAATTTTATTATTCTTCCAAATTTAATCAATTATTTAATTAATGTTTAATCATTTTAAATTGCTCAATGGGTTTCTACCCTTTAATTATTTAAATTTCAATCATCCAAATCAGATTAGGATCAAATATTTTACTTGTTAAAAAAAAATTTATTAAACCTAAAGTTTTAATTAAGGGTTAAAATTTAATTACCATTTTTGCCCTTTAAGCTTAATAATTTTATAACTCACTAGATTGAACTCAAATGAACTTGAAATTTTTATGTGACTTCACTCATATGTCAATAAAGACATGAGAGGAGAAAATGTGATTTTTCTGTATTTAATTTATTTATATAATTATTTTTAGTAGAAAATAGAGATTTTCAAGGAAAATTTGATAACATGACCAAGGGAAAGTTTCTGTCCTTAAGAAAATTAGGGGACATTCCTAATGACTAGAGGACCACTTGGACCAAATTTTGTAATTTTTTAAATTACATTTTATTTATTATAATTATTTTAAGTTCTGGAGTATTAATTAATTTAAAAATAGAATACAAGTTGAAAAATGAATTTTATAATTTTTAAAATTCTCTCTGATATCAAGGATTCCAAAGAACCAAATTTTACAATTTTCTGATTTTTCTATGATTTATTACAATTATTTTAGTGAAAATGCTAGAAAATACATTTTTTTAATTTTAAAATTATCCTAGAGCTTTAAAAATTAATATCTCACTAAATAAGCCTGAGAAAAATATGAGGTTTGTTCCTAAGTGATTAAAATTCAAAATGTGACATTTTAGTGAATTTTATTATTTTTGTGATTTTTATTATTTTTTAATTATTAAAAATATTAAAATAATATTAAAAATCAACTTTTTTAGAAAATTGAAATTTTAATTTTCTTAAACTCCCCTAATATCAGAGAGACTCCAAAACCAATTTGGTGAATTTTTGAAAGGTATTTTGAAAGTTATGAATTTTTAAAGTTTAAAATGACTAAGTGGCTTAATCAACCCAATTAGTGGGGCTAAACAAGTCCAATTGACCTCAAATTTTTATGGTGGGTTCCTCTGATCCTAAAGGTCAGTGGAGAATTGATTTCAAGTCAATTTGATCTATGGTTAACTCTAATTAATTAGAGACCTATTTTGGGTGTTTAAGCCGATTAGGGTTAATCCGAGTGAATTAACTCAAATCCTATTTTTCCTAGGGTTCTCTCGGTCATGAGGAACATCACCAAATTTTCCTAGAATTTATTACACAACATGCTATTTATTAGAATTAAAATACTCAAAACAGATGACATGAATTTGAAAAATCAATAACTCTTCATAGGGATGGCCTCGACTTTGGAAAATTCGTGGAATGTTCCCAAATTCAAAGGCTTCAAAAGCCCTATGGTCTCATGCCATGGTGAATTGTATGAATGCATGGAGAATTAAATGTATGCAGAGAGTAAATAAATTACTAAAAATAAAATACTTGATGAAATTAAATGATTTCTTTTCCACATTATTCTCCTCCGTTCACCGAGCAAGAGGGTATTTTTCTTTTATTTTTCTGATTTTTCTACACAAAGTTATGAATTTTCCAAGTTTAGGGAATTAAATAAATTAGAAAATACCCTATTTTTCTATTTATCCGAGTCGGCGCCGCGTCAACCTTAGCCTCTCCGAAGCGGTACGTGTCGCGCTGTGATTGGGCGCCGCCATCTGAGTCGCCCGTCCCGGACCTCGCAGCCTCATGTAACATTCTCTGGTCCGGCGCAATCTGATCCGTCCGCTCGATACACGCGCGATCCAACGGCTCCTGGTCATCGTCTACGACTGGTGTGCACCCGTGACCGTCAACCTTCTAACCCTAATTTCTCACTCAATTCTCAATGGATTTTCGTGTTCTTATGCTCTATGGATTCGTCTTGAAGAGACGAACACATCCATACGGTAAACATGCATTGAAATTTACTCAAATGAAATGGAGAATCTCTGTAAGCTCGGGAAGAAGAATGAGTTCATACCTTTGCTCGGAGAAGTGAAGCTTCGATCCGAGAGTTGTTGCACCTTCGATTGGATCCTAACAAGCTCCGGATGAAGTCTCCCGGTCCAGTGAATCGTCTAGGTTGGACTTCGACCACGCCCGATCACAAAGCTTGGAGTCCGGAGCAACCGGGTGGCCCGGAGATGGGGCTTTTGCTGGTGGACACCTTCCCTCGGTCCGGTGAAGGTGTAGGACCAATCAATTTGGGGATTGGTTCACCTGTGGAGAAGTGTCCCGGTTTTGGGTGGAATTTCAACTGCGAAATCGAGCTCGCGAGAAGAAATGGCAGGGGGATCTCACTCGGGGATCAAGTGCTCTGTGTATGGGGAGGAGTCCGGAACAATTTTGGCGGAGTTTTGGCAAGGTTTGTGCAACTCTTCTTTCATGGCCGTGAGGGAGTGGTGTTTAAATAGTGCATGGCTGCGAGGCTCTCCTGTGGGGTTTAATGGTTGGGATCAGCTGCTTAGGTCAAGGGAAGAACAGCCATGCTATCCATTTGGGTTGGGACAAGTCAGCAATGAAGAATTTCAATGTTGGCTCACATGTGAGCTTTCGGCCATGGTGTTTTCCGGCGACTGGGGTGGCTGGCCGGCATGCAAGGGTCACCCTCAGGGTCAGGTGGGTCAGGGTTGGGTGTTTGTGCAAGCAATTGGCAATGGCCAAGTGTAAAGGAGATGGCTTGGAATGGAATGGGGAAGAGGCCATTTTGGCTAGGTTTGGGTCAACCCATCCTTTTGGGCTAGGTGCACCACCCAAGGTCCGGTCTTGGGCCGAAAAGAGTCACTTGGGTCACTCGCCATGTAGTGGTGAAGTCTCCATCCATGGTGAGGTGGCTAAGCATGGTTTAGTGTGTGACATGCTTAAGGTAAAAAAAGGTTTAAGAAGGATTAGGAAAGGGCCCCCTCTTCTTGCCATAAATGGACTAATGACAAGTCAAAGCCCTCATGGCTTCATGTGGCTTGAGGATGGCTTGTTCATGGCTCCATTTGGCTTGGGAAAAGGGTCGACTTGTTTCATGAAAAGAGTTTTAGGAATTTTTTGGTAATTTGATGGAAATTTGTATGGAACTTGATTTGGAATGATTTGATGATGGATTTAGGACTTAGGTATTGAGTTTAATTGAAAGTATGATGAGGGGAAATGTCATATGGGCTTTGGGACCAATTTTGGGCCTTTGGATGTGGTAAAGGATGGGCTTTTAAAATGGTTTAGGAAAGTGGGCTTTTGAATTTTAAAATGGATTTTGGGATGAAATTTTGGTAAAGGCTTGGGCCAAATAATTGTTGAGTTTGGTTTAGGGATGCTTCATGAGTGGTTTGAAACAAGTTTGAGGTGATTTGGGTTTGAATTGGGTTGGATATGGACCTTTTTGGTAAAGAGGCTAAGGTGGGCCAAAATGGATTACCATGGGCCAAAGTTGGGCTAGAGTTGAAATTGATGTAAAATTAATGTTGGGAAATGTTTATGGGAGTGTTTCAAAGAGGTTTTGGCTTTGGTTAGGTTTTGATTTTGGGATTTGGGCTCATTTGGGCTAGGTTTAGGTTTAGGTCAAAATTGGGCTTTTTGATTTTGGGTTGAATTTGAGTGGGGTTTGGGTCTAAATTTTGGGCAAATCATGTTAGTGTTTTGTTTATGGGGATGTTAAGGAAGGTTTGGAAAAGATTTGGGGTTAATTGGAGTTGAATTGGGTGAGTTTGGGTTAGGTTTGAGTCATAGGTCCAAATTGGGCTTTAAGGCCAAAAGTGAAATTGGATCCCAATGCCACTCAAATTGGGCTTGGATTGGGTCTAGATTGGTGTTGGGGATGTTGAATTGAAGTTTAGAATTGAATTGGACCAAAATTGGGGTCAATTGGGTAGATTTGGTTTGACATTGGGTTTACTTTGGGTTAAAATGGGTCAAATTGGGGGTTTTGATAAAAGTGGGGTAAATTGACAAAATTGGCCCATGGTGTAGTTGAACAAAATGAAATTGGGAATATTTGGGATTTTCTGGAATTTTCTGGGAATTTTCTGAATTTTTGGATTTTTTGGGTCAAGAGGGGTATTTTGGGTATTTTTGGCATTTTTGGTTATGGATGATCAATTTAAGTGATGTGGAAATGTTTGGGATTGATTTTGGAGAATTTTGGGTAATTTGGAAATTTTTGAGAAATTTGGGTAGTTTCAAAGGCATTTGGTAGGTTAGGCGGGGTGTAGGGTCCCGGGGTCAAAAATCGAAAATTTGGAAAATTGAAGATTGGGTGGATGTAAGTGGAATACAACCATTTTGGTTGAGCCATGAAGCCATATCAAGCCCACATGAGCCATGAAGGGACTCATTTGAGGCATTCACTATGTTGTTCCTAACCGTCTTAGCCAAGGGCTTAGGGGTTAAGGACCATCCATGTGAATCACCTACATGAGTCAGGAGGTCAAGTTGGCTAAGGGTGTGTTTTTTTTTTAGGAGGTGTATGGAAGTGTAGTGTGTAGGTGTAGTGTGTGTGCAAGTCAACCCTTCACCAGACCAGGCCACCCAGGGCAGTTCTAAGGCCAAAGAGTCCTATAGGAACTCATCCTTTAAACTTCCACATTCGATTTCAACCCTCTAGGTGATTAGGGGTCTACGATCAAGTTTGTGGAGTTTGCAGGGAGTTTAGAAGTGGTTTGAAATTCTAGGTGGTGGGTCTCAATTCTAGTCCTCTAAGATAGTCAAAGGAAAAGCCTAAGGCTAGATCCTAAGTACTAAAGAGAAGAAGAGAAGACCTCATCAAAAATGAGGTCAACAGTTAGGCTTGGGTGGAGTTTGGGTCCAAATATAGGGTAAATTAAGTTAGATTTTTGTTTGTGGGGATGTTAGGAAAATTTCAAAACAAATTTGGGGAAAATTGGGTGACATTTGGGTTGAATTTGGGATGGATTGGGTTTATTGGTCATTTTGGGCCTTAAGGGCTAATTTGGGACCTTTAATCAAATTGGGTTAAATTGACAAAATTTGGGTATGTGGCAGTTGAACAAAATGAAATTGGAAATATTTAGGATTGTCTGGAATTTTTTGGAAGTTTTTGGAATTTTTGGATTTTTGGGTCAAAAATGGTATTTTGGGTATTTGGACGGTATTGGGGGTATTTTTAGAAATATTGGTACATTTGGCCATGGATGACCAATTTGAGTGGTGAGGAATGTTTAGGATTGATTTTGAGAAATTTTGGGAAATTTAGGCAATTTTGGAAGTTTTGGGCAATTTCAAGGGTATTTGGTAGGTTTGGTGGGTTTAGGGCCCCGGGGGTCAAAAATTGAAATTTGGGAAAAATGAAGATTGATTATGTGTGAGTAGAGTGAAACCATTTTGGTCGAGCCATGAAGCCATGTTAAGCCCACAATAGCCATGAAATGACTCATTTTAGGCATTCAATATGTTGTTCCTAACCCTCTTAGCCAGGGGCTTAGGGGTTGAGGTCCATCCATATGAGTTACCTACATGATTCAGGAAGCCAAGTTGGGTAAGAATGGTTTTAGGAATTGGAATGTGTGTGAGAGTGTGGTGTGTGCAGTTGGACCTCACCAAGACCAGGCCACCCAGGGTTGTCCTAAGGCTTGACCATCCTATAGGAACTCATCCTTGTCTTTTTACACATTGGTCCTAACCTTCCAAGTAATTTGGAGGTTGATGCCCATCCATGTAGAATTCTAAAGAGAGTTTAGATTTGGTTGAATTTCTAAATGGTGGGTTCCATTTCTAGTCTTCTAGGATAGTCAAGGAGAAGTCCTATAGCTAGATCCTAAGCACTAAGAGGAAAGAAAGACCTCACCAAAAATGAAGTCAACAAATCGACCCCCAATAGGTGTGGTGTACTAAAGGAGCACACCACGCATATTGTCGTTGACCGAAGAGATCAACTGAACCAATACAAACATCAAAAACAACTCTCTCAGAATAAACAGAGAGAGCGAAGAAAGTTCCCGCTGGGGAGTATCTGGTGGATCTTCACTATGGAAGTCTACCGGACTCTCGCTGGGGAGGAAATGTGAAGTCCTTCAAAATGAAGCAAAGAATTCAAAATTTATCATTCTGAAGGGGGACACAGTTCGATTTGATTTGGAGCTTAAGATTGAAAATTTCAAGATTTGAGTCAAATATTTAGAGTTTGGAATTTAAAGTTTAAAATTTTTTTTTGAATTTGAAGTTTGGAATTTTATTTTGAATTTGAAGTTTGAATTTTAGTTTAGTTTATGTGTGATTTCATTTAAGTTGAAAATGTTGATTTTGAATCTGAATTTGAGGTTTCAAATAATTTCATTCTGCAAAAGTTTGCAAGAAAATTTTGAATTTGGTAAGATGAATTGATCGAATTGGAATGAGAGATGGAAGTTCGGCTCCAGCCTCGGAATTGAAATGAGAACTGTAAGTTCAGCTCCAGCCTCGAAAATTGATTTGAGAACTGGAAGTTCGGCTCCAGCCTCGAGAATTGATGTTCTACGATGAGAACTTTAACTTGGACCATTGCGATAGGAAAGGATCTTAAGACAATGCGGTGTCAGATGTTGTGATCCTCAACCTCTAGAACTTGAAAGGAGATCATTGCAAAACAATGCGGTATCGGATACTGGGATCCTCAACCTTATAAATTTGAAATTGATTTGAACCATTGCAATAGGTAAAGAACCTAAAGCAATGCGGTATCGGATGTAAAATCATCAACCTCTAAAATTTGAAATTTTGAATTTGAACCATTGCGATAGGAAGGAATCCTAAGGCAATGCGGTTTCAGATGTAAAAACCTCAACCTCTAAAATTTAATATTTGATTTAAACCATTGCGATAGGGAAAAAAACCTAAAGCAATGCGGTATCAGATGTAAAATCCTCAACCTCTAAAATTTGATTTTGATTTGAACCATTGTGATAGGGAAAGAACTAAATCAATGCAGTATCGGATTTAAAATCCTCAACCTCTAAAATTTGATATTTGACTTGAGCCATTGCGATAGGGAAAGAACCTAAAGTAATGTGGTATCGGATGTAAAATCCTCAACCTATAAAATTTGATATTGATTTGAACCATTGCGTTAGGGAAAGAACATAAAGCAATGCGGTATCGGATGTAAAATCCTCAACCTCTAAAATTTGATATTTGATTTGAACCATTGCGATAGGGAAGAACTTAAAGCAATGCGGTATCTAATGTAAAATCCTCAACCTCTAAAATTTGATATTTGATTTGAACTATTGTGATAGGGAAAAAACCTAAAGCAATGCGATATCAGATGTAAAATCCTCAACCTCTAAAATTTGATTTTGATTTGAACCAATGCGATAGGGAAAGAACCTAAAGCAATGCGGTATCGAATGTAAAATCCTCAACCACTAAAATTTGATTTTTTTGATTTGAACCACTGCGATAGGGAAAGAACCTAAAGCAATGCGGTATCGGATGTAAAATTCTCAACCTCTAAAATTTGATTTTGATTTGAACCATTGCGATAGGGAAAGAACCTAAAGCAATGCGGTATCGGATGTAAAATTCTCATCCTCTAAAATTTGAAATTTTTATTTGAACCATTGTGATAGGGAAAGAACCTAAAGCAATACGGTATCGGATGTAAAATCCTCAACCTCTAAAATTTTATTTTGATTTGAACCATTGCGATAGGGAAAGAACCTAAAGCAATGCGGTATCGGATGTAAAATCCTCAACCTCTAAAATTTAGTAGGAGTCATTGCGAAGCAATGCGGTATCGGATACTGGGATCCTCAACCTCTGAAATTTGATTTTGATTTGAACCATTGTAATAGAGAAAGATCCTAAAGCAATGCGGTATCGGATTCTGAGATCCTCAACTTCTAAAATTTGATTTTTGATTTGAACAATTGCGATAGGGAAAGAACCTAAAGCAATGCGGTATCAGATGCTGGAATCTTCAACCTCTAAAATTTGATTTTTGATTTGAACCATTGCGATAGGGAAAGAACCTAAAGCAATGCGGTATCAGATGTAAAATCCTCAACCTCTAAAATTTGATTTTTGATTTGAACCATTGCGACAGGGAAAGATCCTAAAGCAATGTGGTATCGGATGCTGGGATCCTCAACCTCTAAAATTTGATTTTGATTTGAACCATTGCGATAGGGAAAGAACCTAAAGCAATGCGGTATCGGATGTAAAATCCTCAACCTCTAAAATTTGATTTTGATTTGAACCATTGTGATAGGGAAAGAACCTGAAGCAATGCGAAATCCTCAACCTCTAAAATTTGATTTTGATTTGAACCATTGCGATAGGGAAAGAACCTAAATCAATGCGGTATCAGATGCTGGGATCCTCAACCTCTAAAATTTGATTTTTTTTATTTGAACCAATGTGATAGGGAAAGAACCTAAAGAAATGCGGTATCGGATGTAAAATCCTAAACCTCTAAAATTTGATATTTGATTTGAACCATTGCAATAGGGAAAGAACCTAAAGCAATGCGGTATCGGATGTAAAATCCTCAACCTCTAAAATTTGATTTTGATTTCGCGATTGATTTGCAAAGATTTGTATTGTCGATTTGAAAAGTGTAGAATTTTGGTGTTTTGAGAATTTTATGAAAGTTGTAAAATATTTTTGTGGAAAGAAACGGATTAGGAGGGCATATGAGGATGCCACATATCCCATTCAAAAGAGTTGATTGAGAAGTTATTGGTTTGGATTGGATACGATTCCTCATCATCAGAACCAAATCGAAAACCTCGTGGCTCCGTGCTAATAGAATCGACTGCTCCTATCTCAGACAAGGGAGAGAATTGAAGGGATTGGATTTTAGATTTGGAAGTTTTGAATTTGAATTTTATTGCGATTTGATTTGAGATTCAAATTGAGATAAGATTTGAAAGTACAGATTGGAGATTCAGATTTGAGGTTTATTTTTAATATTGAGATTCTTTTTTTTCGATGATTTGAGTTCATTTTGATTTAGATTTCAATTTGATTTCGAATTTCATTTTGATTTAAAGTTTCGTTTTGATTTGAAGTTTGTTTCGTTATCTTATTCGATTTTTTTTTAAGTTTTCATTTTTTTTTTATTTGTTGTCATTCGTTGGGGAATTTATTGTTAGTTTTTTTTGTGAAGTTTTATTTTATTTATGTTTCATGATTTTTCATTTTTTTATTTTTTATTTTTTTTTAGTTAGGGTTTAGACCCAGTCATAAGCAAGTGCGGCATATGTGCTTCGTAGAATGAGGTTGTCTTTGAAACATCACGATGCACAATTCTTCTTGAGGTATCGTCCACTAACCGAAGACATTTGTAGAAAATGACCTAGTCTTCGAGGTACTATTAGAATTTTATCCTTTCAAGTACCTACAAAGATGTGTTATTTCTACAGACACCACAGCTAAAGGGACAGAAACTTCGTAGCTTCGTATGTAACAGTCATCACTCTTTACCGTTGATTAGGAGGATTGTCTAGGCTATCTTTGCGAAGTCTCCTTGACGCCCTTCGAATTGAAGTTGGATTTGTATCCTCTTGGTACAGTTGATGCTCTTTCATCTGACATTGGATAAGTATTTGTCGGACACTGAAGACATGACTTCAGGTTTGAATTTCTATTAATTGTTAATAACGAGAAACCTCTACTTCAATTCTTTCTTTCTGAGCCTAAGCAGATTTCAAAAGTTTTGCTAATGTGATAGAAATATTTTTCATAGTCCAAAGATATTTCTGAGTCAATTAATGACCGACCAAAAGACATAAAATCACTTGGCTCTCTTCAAAGCATAATATCAGAGGAAACTTCTTAAGGTAGTCTTTCAAGTTTTATTAATCGGGGGAGGATTAAGACACCAATTTTTTATTATATTCTTGTCTCAAGCTTCTTCTCAGGGGGCTTACTTGATGTATCTCTTCTTTTTTTTTCTTTTGCTCCTTTTGTTTTCTGAGAATTACTGTATCTAGTAAGACATATTTCTGTTAACGATTTTGAATGTCGAAACTCCCCCAATTAATAAATCTGAAATGGTTTCTTAACATGAATCCTATGATATTATAACTCATCCAAAAGTCTGGACCCAGTCACATGGCAGGAAATTAAAAGACCCTTGATATCCCGGATCAATTACTCCTATTTCAAGCACACTGCTTCATTTCAAAATTTACTTAGGACTCAGTCCAAATTCCTTAAATTGAAGGAACCCGTTATTAGGGCATAAATTTCATTCTTTCTGAAGTTATTGTCTTATCAAAATATCCAACTTTGAGCTATCCAAATATCGAACAATTCTGAACAAAAAAAAAAACATTTTCTGTTCATTTTCATTCATATTAGTGGGAGGGATGTGAGAGATCAACATCAATCCTACAAATTTCCCTTTACATTGGTAGAAGTAGTACAATGGTAGTCAAGAAGTGTCTTCTTTGTTGCCAATTACGTAGGAGTCAGCTAGAACAAACAGATCGACCGAAATCATATTGATAGAACCTTTTTCATGTTCTTTTCAAATATTCTTCTAGGATTTTTACGTTCCCATTCTTGAAATTCTCTTCGAGCCAGTCTTTGAAATTGCAACACTCTTCTATGGTGTGGCCAATGAACCTGTGGTACGAACAGTATCTTGGATGTCCTTTCTTGTTGATTTCATCCGGTCTTTTTGGCTCAGGTAACCAGAATTCAGGGTTCTTGACTAGATTGCGGAACATCTTTCTTGCTGCTTCATCTTTAAAAGAGTACACCTTGTTTGTTCGAGCAACCATTGTTGGAACATGTCTTTCATTCGTCTGGTGAAGTCTTTGCTAAAAGGATTGCTGAGCGTTCTGCCTGGGACGTTGGAAGGTTCACTGGTGTTGTTCGGCTTGTACTTGCAATTGTCACTCTCCCCTGTTAACCACAGCAATTGTCTCAGATTCCTTCTTGAATATCTTCGTTGGCTCTAGATCGTTGGATTTTCCAAGAAAACCAAGTTGTTTAGCTTCATCTTGAAGTCTTCCGGTTTTATTAAGTAACTTCTCGAAAGTCTTGATTGTGAATTCCTTGAGCAAGAGACCAGCTGGACCGTGAATGCTCTTTAGAAGGATTTCAACTGTGTGCTACTCTTGCAACCGTGGCTTGCATCTCATGTTGAGATTCCTCCAACGCAGGATGTATTCCACCAAGGTTTCATCTGGTTTCTGTTTCTCTACCACAAGATCACCGACGGTGATGTGGTGCTGAGCTCCAGCAAACCGTTTGACAAAAAGATTTTCCATTTTTGTAAATGTCCTTAGCGAACCATTTGGCAACTCTGCATACCAATCAAAGGCAGCTCCAGTGAGGCTATTCACAAATTGGCGGAACAAAAGTGCTTCGCTACCCCCTGTGTTGTAGCAGCTTGCTCGGAAGTGTGCAACATGCTGTCGGGGATTTCCAATTCTGTCAAAAGTTTTGAACAACAGTGATACAAAATCTCTGGGGTATTGAACGACATCAAACTCTTCTGGGTAAGGTCTACCCTTTGAAACTGATTCCTCCATTTCTGATTGGACCAGGGCTTCTTTCACCTGTTGTTCCACCATCTGTTTAATGTCACTCTCCAGCATCGGACCCTGAACTAGATCATTCTTCAGTTGTTTATCGGAGGTGGACTCTTTTCTTTCATCCGTAACATGAACAATATCTGGTTGGTTTGCCATCAAAGTTGCTATTGGTAACGACTGCGACTGCCCTTAAATTGTATCCATGACGATCATTATTTCCTCCAGTTGTTTCTTCATTTGACCTATATGTTCATCCTGCTGTTGAATGGCCATTTGAAACTCATCCGCGGTGTTCTCCTTAGTGGGTAAAGGAGCGTCGCACGAGGATGGGGTGGTCTCCGTCTCGATGACGTTGATTTCTGCAAAACCACCTTCCATGTAATAGGGTAGGCTGTAATCTCCATTTTCGATATCTTCTTTCTAGTCTCTAAATAGTTATGCAATGTCAACTCAGAGCTTCTCTATGGCAGACTCAATCAAACTTCCTTTGAGAATTTCAGGTCAACCGGGGACTTTTGAGGAACATCACTTATCCTCTCGAGCACTAGCGTCATTATATAAAAGCCAAGAGAAACATCTGAAATCATATTCACAAAACCTTTTTCAGGTTCTTTTAAATATTCCTTCGGGATTGCGATGTTCCCACTTCAAAGTTTGTTCTCGAGCCAGTTCTTGAAAGTGAAGCAGTCTTCTATGTTGTGTCCGATCATCCGGTGGTAAGGTCAGTACATTGGGTGATCTTTCTTGCCAATCTCTTCCAGCTTTTTTGGCTCTGGCAGTCGAAAATCAACCATCTTACTCATGCTGCGGAACATTTTGGCCACTGCTTCATCCTTAAAGGGATATTCCTTACTCAAAAGCTCCTTCAAGCTGTGTGTCGGTCTGTGTGGTTTCTGCTGAGATGGCTGCTGACTCGGCTGGTGGCATTGTGGCAGGTGGGGCTGTCGTGGCTGGTCGACTTTTAGACTTTTTCGGTTGTGCTTCTTTTCTTCTGCTTTCATTAGTTGCGCGGACTTTGAATTGGACCCAATTTCTAGTCTGAAAAAAGGTAGGGTGTAAGCGTCGACTGACTCTTCCTTATGTAAAATCTCTTTTCATTTATCTAACAAAACAGTTGGTGTGGTGACGGTGGCTCTAACAGTAGGAGCTGAAGCAGTCCTCAGAGAAGTCCCAGCGCTTCTAGCGGCATACTTCACAACAATAGAAGAGTCTTTTTCAATCCACTCCTTCTTTGGCATAGGGAGCTCTTCAACAATTTTTAAGTTGAACTCTACAATAGGCTCAACCGACATTCTCATTTCGGGTTTCATCATTTCAACAAACAATTTCCCGAACTTAGTTTCAACACTGTTGAATCCTTATCCAAACTTGATGACTACCAGGTCAGGAAGTTCCTCCCTATTAACGACAAACTCCACTCCATAGGCAAAAGAAAATACCAGCTTGGGTGAAGACATTCTCTCCTGTCATTTGAAGAATTTCTGGAAGTTAGTGACGTCCCTTGCTTTGCAGTTTCAACGAAAGTACTTAAGTTAACTTGATTCGTACTGGGCATCCTTTGAGCATGTGAATTTTTTTGTGTTTTATTTTTTTATTATTATTGTATACTTGCTGTGTCTTGAGAAGTTTTATTTTGGTTTGAAATTTTGACAAAATTTTATTTTATTTATGGTTTATTAGAAGGTTGTTAGAGTGAAATTTGACTTTAACTTGTTGGTAGCAAGTCAAACCCAAAGAAGAATGAAGAATCAGACCCGGTCTGAGATTTAAAGGAGGTTGAATTCACATCAAAATCACATGAATAGATCGCTCCTATTCTAACACACCTATTGGGGGTCTACCTTGCCTCTTTGGGGAGGTGGGAGGATTCCGAAATCTCTCTGTTTAGGGGTGCCTAAACAGTGGCTCCAGAATCCAAGAAGAGTTGACTATACCCATTCAAGGTAGAAATGAACGGGGTATGCCAACGGAAGGAATGGTAGTTTGGTCTACAAGGGACATGGACTTACTACCGATTTATGAAAGCAAAACCATCTGATCAAAATGGAGAGAGGAACTAGTCCCCAACGGAGTCGCCAGAAATTGTCGGCATATTTTTAGGTAAATTGTCGGTGAATTTTAGATTTTAAATTTAATTTAACTATATATACAATTTGAAAAGTAGCATTTGATTTTGAAAATAATTTTAAGTTTGAAAATTTTAAGATATGAAATCAAATCGATCTCACATCCCGAATAGTTTATATAAATGAGCACCACACCACAAACAGTGTATCTATCCCGAAGAATAGACACATTGTTTGATGATGGGGCTCTATTAAATAAACTAGAAGATTTGTGACATCCGTTTGGTCTGCGAACCAATTTTTATAAGCCGACAAGTTCCCCTTCTTAATATAAATGAATTAAGCAGGGTGTAAATTACCTGGGTTCTTAAAGTTCCCTATAAGGGCAAGCCCCTATAGTTAATTATATCTTAAATGTCCGAAGTCACTTAAGAAAACTCTCGATAAAGATCAGTGGTTTTACTTTCAAGAATTTCAAAGTTTAAGGTTTCAAAAAATTGAATTTTGGAAATTTCAATAGGGAATAGCTCAAATTTGGAACAGTTATTTCAGGGGGTCCAAAGGAAGAGAAGTAGGGAATGTCACAGAACCGTAGCAAACTTCGGTGACTTGCCGACTATCCTATTGTTTTTTTTTCAATTTGTGAGTTTATTTAATGTTTCAATCCTGCCAATTTTAGTTAATTAGGACTTATGCTTATATGATATAATCACACAAATAGCCTCCAAGATGTGAGGGTTTATGTCGTACCAAACGACTACCTCGGAGTCCTAAGACCGGTTAGGAAGCATAACATGATTATGCAAATGCCTAACGAAAATTTGAGGATTTATGTTGCATTAGGCAAACTACCTCGAAACCCTATGGCTTGGTTTATTTAAAACTAGGAAAGGTTTAGCTGATGTAGACCCAAGTTTTACTGATAAAAATGATTGTGCTACCCAATGTGCTCCAGGCTCCTTGTTGTTGCAGAGGTTTGGTTTTAGAAAGTGACAAGCAGGAGATGAGAGAAGTGTTTTGGTTTAGAATGGTTGAAAATTGAGATGGCTTAATGTTTTAATTAAAAAAAATCTTAAAGTTGATTAAGCAGAACCGATTAAGATTCCACGGTTCTGTAATCCCGGCACCGCTATTTTCATCAAATTCACTTAGTCCAAATGAATTTGTCAAACCCAACTGAATGAGTTCCACACTTTCATTTAGACCGTGGGAAATCTCGTTAGCAATATGGGTTACATCATCTGAGGGATTCCTGATCATCGAACGAGACTTTTTAATTTAGTTGTAATTGCGGTTTTGTTTTTGTTGGTGATTAAATTTTGAGTCGTTTAAACATGTTGGGTTCAATCATTTTCATGCATGTATAAGTACAGGAAAGTATTGTTGAATATAAATTGCAATAAACTTAAATGTGTACCTGAAGAGTCTTCTTATTTCCACCAACTGCACTTAAGATGCATGTTAGGATATTTAATATTTAAGGACGAGCACCTAGGTAGGGCTAGGGGAAGATTCTGATCATCTACCAACCCTATGATGTCTAAGCTCGGACCCTAGTTGCTCACCAAGTCCTATGACGTCTAGATTGAAATCCTAGTTGTCTATCAAGTCCTATGATGTCTAGGTTAAAATCCTAGTTTTTCTTTAAGGATGATTTTCTTCATCAAAGAATAATGAAGTTCAATTTTTCTTTTAAAACACCCCATTAGGTTGGGGAAGTGCTCGGGGGTTCAAGCCCTGAACATCTTCCTAAACACTTTTGGGATTATTTTGAGTCCAAATGAATTTTATCATTCGAATAAATTGATCATCCTGGGTTTAGTTGAGTCTTGACTCTTGCTCAGTGAATTTAGATGTTTTGATTATCCCTTAAGTGAGGTGACATTCACTTGACATTTCACTTAAGAATTATGTGGGTGAAAGCCTTTAGGGGCAAATTAGTTCATTAACGCATTTAGCTAATTTGTCTAAAGTTGGGTTGATGTTTTAAGACTGTTTCAAATTAATTATAATATTTTAGTTTGATTATGATTTTCTTATGTTATTTTAATTTGATTATGTCATTTCAAAAGTTGACTTTGTTATTTTAAAATTGTTTTAACTTTAATTTTAGTTATATTTAATTTAATTGTGTTGATTTGAAGTTGATTTTAATTTAGTTGTATTAATTTAATTGTGACTTAAAGTTGATTAAATTATTTTAAAATTGCTTTAATTTAATTATATTTAATTTGAGTTGTTTTGAATTAATCACGTCATTTTAAAATTATTTTTAATTTAATTAATTATATTATTTTTTTATTAAATTATCTTAGAAATTGTTTTAATTTGGTTTTTTAATTTATCTTAGAAATTAGTTTCATTTGATTATTTAATTCATCTTAGTTTTCATTAATGAGTTATTAAATTAATATTAAGTGGTATTTGATTTATATCATTAATTAGGGGTTAGGATTAATAAATTAATATCTTCCAAGTTTAAACCCCTTCACTTAATACATTCTCTTTTAATTAACTTCAAATTTTTAATAATTTAAGAAATTATAATCATTATGTTTATGTTGGAAATGTGATAAATGGGTTCCTACCCTTTAATTCCTCATGTTTCAATCATCTAAGGAGATTAATTAAGATCGTTTATTACCCATTACCCATAGTTAAGCTTAAATATTAATTAAGGCTAAATTTCAATAATTACCATTTTGCCCCTTAGGCTTGTTCACTTCATAATTCATTAAATATAACTCAAATGACTTTGAAATTTTTATGTCACCCTACTCATGGGTCAATTAAAATATCAGAGGAGAAAATGTGATTTTTCTGAATTTAATTTAATTTATATATTTATTTTAATGCAAAAATGGGGTTTTTAATGAAAAATCAATAACTTGACCAAGGAAAGACCTATGACTTTGAAATTTTTACTGGAAGTGACCCTTGACCAGAGGACCATTTTAACCAAAGTTAGGGATTTTTTGAGTTTTAATTTAATTATTAGAATTATATTAATTTCTGGAGTATTAATTAATTTTAAAATATTTTAAAGGTGGAAAAATTAATTTTATATTTTTAGAAAATCTCTCTGTAGTTAAGGAATCCATAGAAATAAATTTTATATTTTTTTTATCTTTCTTTGATTTATTATAATTATTTTAGTGGAAGGTTAAGAAAATTCATTTTTAAATGTTAAAAATTATCCTAGGCCTTTAAAAATTAATATCTTAACTTAGAGACTTAGGAAAAATATTTTGATGGTTTCCAAGTGATTAGGAGACCAAATGTGGCATTATGGTGAATTTTTATATTTTCGTGATTTTCTATAATTTTTAATTATTAAATATTTAAAAAATGATTAAAAATCAAATTTTTATGAAAAATACAATTTTATTTTTCTTGGACTCATTTGATCACAGAGAACTCTCAAAATTAATTTGGTGAATTTTTTAAATGTATTTTGGGTTTTATGAATTTTTTATCGTGCAAAATAGTCATGTCCCTTAATTAATTCATTTAATGGGTCAAATTAATTCTAATTGATTTGAAATTTTTATGTGAAGTTCCCCTAATCCTAAGTGATAGTGGAGAGTTTATTTCATGTGATTTTGATATGTGGTTACTCCTAATTAATTAAAATTTAGTTTTGAGTTTTTGGCCAAATTAGATTTTGTTTGATTGAAATAAATCATGAGATATATTTTTAATGTATCACTGATCAAATGGAACACATACTAATTTTTCTAGATTTTTCTAAGCAACATGATAATTTTTATAATTATTATTGTAAAACTGATGCATAAAATTGAAAAATAGATATCTCATCATGGAGATCTTCCCTGACTTTGGAAAAATCAGGAAAGACCCACCACTATGTATAGAATAATATACCAAAATTTCAAGTTATGGTGAAGCTCCTACATGCATGAAGAATTGAAAGAATGAAAACACTATTTAATTAATTAAAAATAAAATATGCATCAAATAAATATGAAATTACTTCCACATTATTCTCCTCATTTCAGTGAGCAAGAAGATATTTTTATTTTATTTTTTTTGAGTTTTCTAGGTAAAGTTATAATTTTTTTAAGTTTAGGTTCAAAATAAATAAAGAAAAATCCCTAATTTCCTCACTTGACACCTCATCCTCGTACCAAACGAACAAGAAAACAGGTGTCGCAATCTGATTGGCTGGCACGGATCTGATTGGAGGCTCCCCATCGGACGGCTACAGTTCATCTTCTTCCTTTGGCATCCACCCAAAACCGTCTATATTCAAACATTAATATATCACTCATTTCTCAACGAAATTGAGTGAATTTTTTTTTTAAAATGATCGTCTAATCGAGTAGCGCACATCTATACGGTGATGATATACTTAAAGCATGTGAATATTTACATAAAATTAAAATAACCTTGGTTGGAGGAGAAAAAATTTGATACCTTGGTCCAAGAGGTGAGGCCTCAATTGGAAATGGTTTGATTGAGCTTAGGTGTGCTTGGAGAAGCTTTGGAAACAATTTGGCAGGGTCTCCCCAAGGTAATTTTTCATCTCCTCTCCCTTGGCCATGGAGGTGGGGTTTAAATAAGGAAGGTTATGGTGGAGCTTAGGTGGCCATGGGGGTTGGCTAGTGGGTTCAAAATGTGTGCTTAGGTGGAGGGGAGGTCAGAACTTGATTTTGGTGAAGTCAATTTAGGATTGGCATGTGTAAAGTCAAGGATTTAAATGGCATGGGTGTAAGGGGCATTTTGGGTCAATTTGGGTTAATTCATGGTTTGGGCTTGGTTCACTCACCAAGGCTTGATTTGGGCTGATGGGAGATCAATTGGGTCAGCCCCCTTTAGGTGGAGAAGTCCCCATCCAAGGTGATTAGGATAAGCATGGGTAAGGGTGTGACATAAAAGTGTTAAAAGGCTTTATTAATAGAGGTGGAAAGTGGCTCACCCTTCTCCCCAAGATGGTTTGGTGAGGTGAGCATGACCCTCATGGCTAACATATGGCTTGAGGGAAAGCTTTATGGCTTGCATTTGGCTTAGCTAGGCTTGGTCAATTTGCATGAAAATGGATTTTTGATTTAAGTGGTATTTTTGTAAAGTTTGTCATAAGACTACATTTGGTTAATTTAATTATGCCACATTGAACTTTAGGTGATTGATTTTGATCAAAAGGATGATGTAAATAAATTGTCATATGGGCTTTGGCATGGGTTTTGGGCTTTTGGAATTAATTTAACTCATGGGCTTGATTTTGGGCCTTTTAAATTTGGGGTGAACTTAGGCTTGAGTTTGGGTTAGGTTTGGGTCAAAATTTGGGCTAAGTGAATGTTGAGTTTAGTTTAGGAAAGTGTTATGAAGAGTTTGGAAAATATTTGGAGTGATTTTGAATTGAATTGGATGATCAATTTGGTGGATTTGGACATATGGTCAATTTTGGGTGAATTGGGTTAACTTGGGCTAAAGTTGGGCTAATGTCGAGTTTGATGTAAAATTAATGTTGCAAAATGTCTACGGCGGTATGAAAAAGAGTTTTCAATTTTGGTTGAGTCTTGATTTTGGGATTTGGGTTTGTTTGGGTTCATGATTAGTTTAGGTCAATTTGGGAAATTTTGGTTTGGGTTAGGTTTGGGTTAGGCTTGGGTGGAGTTTGGGTCCAAATATGGGGTAAATTAAGTTAGAGTTTTGTTTGTGGAGAAATTAGGATAATTTCAAAATAAATTTGGGGAAAATTGGTTGACATTTGGGTTGAATTTGGGATGGATTGGGTTTGTTGGTCATTTTGAGCCTAAAGGGCTAATTTGGGACCTTTAATCAAATTGGGTTAAATTGAAACAATTGGGGTATGTGGCAGTTGAACAAAATGAAATTGGGAATATTTAGGATTTTCTGGATTTTTTTTGGAAATTTTTGGAATTTTTGGATTTTTGGGTCAAAAATAGTATTTTGGGTATTTGGAGGGTATTGGGGGTATTTTTAGAAATTTTGGTACATTTGGACATGGATGACCAATTTGAGTGGTGGGGAATGTTTAGGATTGATTTTGAGAAATTTTGGGTAATTTAGGCAAATTTGGAAGTTTTGGGCAATTTCAAGGGTATTTGGTAGGTTTGGTGAGTTTAGGGCCCCGGGGGTCAAAAATTAAAATTTGGGAAAAATGAAGATTGATTAGGTGTGAGTAGAGTGAAACCATTTTGGTCGAGCCATGAAGCCATGTTAAGCCCACAAGAGTCATGAGAGGACTCATTTTAGGCATTCAATTTGTTGTTCCTAACCCTCTTAGCCAGAGGCTTAGGGGTTGAGGTACATCCATATGAGTTACCTACATGAGTCAGGAAGCCAAGTTGGGTAAGAATAGTTTTAGGATTCGGAATGTGTGTGAGAGCGTGGTGTGTGCAGTTGGACCTCACCAAGACTAGGCCATCCAGGGTTGTCCTAAGGCTTGACCATCCTATAGGAACTCATCCTTGTCTTTCTACACATTGGTCCTAACCTTCCATGTAATTTGGAGGTTGATGACCATCCATGTAGAATTCTAAAGAGAGTTTAGCTTTGGTTGAATTTCTAAATGGTGGGTTCCATTTCTAGTCTTCTAGGACAGTCAAGGAGAAGTCATATGCCTAGATCCTAAGCACTAAGAGGAAAGAAAGACCTCACCAAAAATGAGGTCAACAGATGTCGATCATGTGAATAGCATGGAAGATAGGGGGATTTATGTCACACCCGATGACAACCTTGAAACCTATGATGAGTTAGGGTTTATATAGCACAAGGTGCAAAGTCCTAAAGAGATATAGTGAGGGTTCATGCTGCACTGGGCAAGCTACCTTAAAGTCCTATGGCTTGTTGTTTATTTCTGAGGAGTTTCATTGTTGAAGATGGTCTTGTTGCCCACTGTGGATGTTCCAAGCTCCTCGTCATAATGGTTTAGTTGTAGAAGTTTCAAATTAAATAGATGAGAAGAGTGTTATGTTTTGGAAATTTTCAAATTGAGGTGCCTTAATGTCTTATTAGGGGAATATTTAAGTTAATTATGATGACTCCAGTTAGGATCCCATGGTTCCCTCATTCTGGCACCACTATTTTCTTTGGATTTACTTAGCCCAAATGAATTTACTAAACACAACTAAATGAGTTCCATACTTTCATTTAGACCATGGGAAATCTCATTAGCTGTTGTAGGTTGCATCTTCTGAGGTATTCTTGATCATTCGATAGAGGTATTTTAATTTAGTTGTAATTGTGATTTTTGTTTTATTTGTGATTAAATTTTGAGTTGTATTATATTTTGACTATTGTGACAGTGAATTTTATCTTTGTGTTGTTTTCTTTTTTATTTTGATTTTGGTTTTGTGACTATCCTAAAGTTTTGGTTTTCATGCAGGGTGACATTGTTGTTTAGCAGCAAGCTTATAGACAAGAAAAGTAAAGTAAAAGAAGTACAGAAAAGAAGGTACTATAAACTATAAAAGTTTACCTATTGAGTCTTCTCATTCCTCCACCTGAAACTTTAGTATTTTGCAATAATCATTTATAATTTGCAGTAAAGTAAAAGCCTATAGATAGTTTCATCACAAGCCTACAAAATCCCATATTATAACTTGGTGAGTCATATTTATTTCATTTGAGAGATGCTTTCCTTTAATAAGTATGATAGGGTCAGTCATCCTACAAGATGTCCAGAAGACTTGTGAAAAGATCCAGAGAATACCTAGGTATTTCACAACTGCTTTGAACTTTTCTGAGTTAATTTGAACTTATCATTATCACTAAACAATTCATCAATTTCATACCCTTATGCTCAATAAACATTAATGTTTATGTCATCCCAAAAAATGGGGTAATTATCGTTTAAAATTTTATTTATAAATTATGTGAGTGAAGGTCTTCATGGGCAAACTTGATTCATTAAGAATTATAACCAGTTTTCTTTGTATTGGGCTTGTAGTGTTTCCAAAAAGGGTTTAATATTAGATAATCTTTATTTTCTAAACCTCATTAATCAAACTTAATTAAGTATAGCTCACTACTAAGCCCTTAAGACTTTATTGCGTATATTTATATTTTCAAAAGATATTGACTTATATGATTATGACTCCTATCAAAGTATTAAATTATCATTAAATCGCTGATTAGGGGTTTTAGACCATTAAATATCACCTTTCAAAGATGAAACCCCTAACTTAGGATCATTTAGTTTTGATTATATTCCAAATTAATATAATTAAAAGAAATTACAAATTTATCTTTTAATATGACAAAAGTGAGATTGGTTCCTACCACTTATCCCTTCATGTTTCAATCATTCAAATCAAGTTAATTAAGATCATTCATTACCCATTAACCCTTTTAAGTAAGCCTAAATATTGATTAAGGCTAAGTTCTTCAAAATTACAACTTTGCCTCAAAGGACCTAACACTTCATAATTAATCAAATTAAAATTAAATGACCTTGAAATTTTTATGTTACCCCACATATTGGTCATTTAAAACATTAAAACAGAAAATGTTTTTTTTTTCAATTTTAATTTAATTTATATAATTATTTTACTGTAAATAGTGATTTTCAAAGATAGTTTTATAATTTAATCAAAACATAATATTAATTTTTTATAAAATTGCTGGAGGTTCACCTAGACCAGAGGACCACCTGGACCAAATTTCATGATTTTTGGAGTTTTAATTTAATTATTATAATTATTTTAATTTCAAGAGTATTAATTAACTATAAAATATTATTTATATTAAAAATTATGTTTTTTATTTTTCAAAAATCTCTATGAGGATAGGGAACCTAGAGAACCAAGTTTTATCTTTTAGTGATTTATATTTTAATTATTAGAATTATTTTAGTGAGAAATTAAGAAAATTTCATTTTTAAGCTTTAAAAATGATTTTTTAACCCTTTAAAATTTAATATCTTCATTTAAGAAATTAGGAAAATTATTCTAATTGTTCCTAAGTGCTTAGGAGGCAATTTAGAACATTTCTACAAATTTTGTTATTTTTATGATTTTGATGAATTTTTAATTATTTAAATATTTAAATAACCTTAAAAAAGAAAATTTTACTTTAATGCTAATTTTATTTTTTCTTATGTCCCTCTGATCACAGAGAACTCTCAAAACCAATTTGGTAATTTTTTGAGTTGTGTTTTAATTATTAGAATTATTTTAATGTCAAAGGTGATATTTAACTTAGAAAAATCATTTAAGTGGCCAAATCAATTCCAAATATTTCCAAAAATTTTATGAGAGTTCCCCTAACCCTAAGCCACAGTAGGGAACAAAAATCAAGTTATTTACACTTATATTTAGTCCAAGTTAATTTCCTTTTAGTTTTAAAGTTTAGTGATTTTTATATATTTCGGATGAGTATTTTAATTCTTATAGTTTTTAAATCAAAACAGACACAATAACCTTGCAAAATAGGCATCTCCCCATAGAGATCTCCCCTGGCTTTGGAAAAATCAGGGAAGGTTCCCCATGACAGAGGGAACTAAAGCCCTAAATTTCAAGTCATGGTGAAATGTTTATGGGAGTGGAGAATTAAAATACCTAATATTGTATTTAATTAATTAAAAATAAAATACACATCTAATAAACTTGAAACTAATTCCACATTGATTCCCTCTATTCACTGAGCAAGATGGTATTTATATTTTATTTTCTGATTTTTTTACACAAAGTTATGATTTTTTAAAGGTTAAATGATTTAAATAATTCAGAAAATCCTAATTTTCTACTTATCCACACGATGTTGACTGTATACTCGGCAGCACCGAACTGCTACGCGTCGCCCAGTCATTTGACGCCACCATCCACGTAGCTGGCACGTTAGCTGGTGCTTTATGTATCATCTCCCCATCCGACTGCATTCAGTGTCGTCCATACAAAACACGCACGATCGAATGGTTCTCCTTCATCATCCCCAACTATTCTAACCCATAAGCCGTCCACACTAAAACCCTAAGATCTTAGCCTAGACTCAACCAAATCACATGAGGTTCATTTCTATGAACTCATTTGACCTAGACGAAGCCGCTAACCTAGCCCAAGAATAACTCAACGTGTATGGAGAATCAAAATAAGCTCTGATGAGGGGTAGAGTTCAATACCTTTATCTGAGAGGGGAGGCCTCAATCAGATAGTTGTAACATCTTCGGTTGGACCTAGCGAACCTTCAGAACCTTCAGATGAAGCCTTGAATTGTGGTGAAATGTCTAGAATTAAATTCAACCAAGGAAAAATTCAAGTGTTGATCAAACTTTATGCTAGAGGCTCTTTGTGATGGGGCTTTGATGAGGGGACTTTTTTTTAAATGTAGGGATGGTGTGGGTGCAATTAATTTGGATTTAGTGCACTGTGGAGCTGTGGTGGAGTTTGTCCTGGTTCCGGCTAAGAAAACATTGGGGAAATTGGCTCTTAACAGTGGAAATCAAGGTTAGAGGATAGTGGGCTTGCACTTAGGAGGTCTTTAAGAAGCTCTGTAAGCAATTTTACAGAGTTTACTTAATAAATTTTCAGCACCCCCACTTGGTCGTGAAGGATGGCTTTAGTAGTCATGATCATTGGGCTGAGCTTGGGGCTTGTTGGTGGGTGGAATCAGCTGCTTAGGTGGAGTGCTGAAGAGTTGTAATGGCCAATCAGAGCTGGACAGCTTGGGGGGTGAGTTTGGGTTTAAATTAGGAGGAGGTGGCCAGTGGTCAAGTGGTAAGGTGGGCAGGCTTGAGTGGGGTAAACTTAAGTGGTCAGGAATTCATTGTGAATCTCATTTTGGTATTCCCATTTAAGGAAGGGGATCCCCTAATTTGGGGGACCCTTGGTCCATGGCTTGAGTAGGGTGGGCTAGAGGCATCTAGATCAGTCCATAGGCTCAATTTGGTGGATGTGGAAGGTTTTGTTTGATCAATTTGGCTAGTTATGGTCAATTTGGCTCATAGGTTCAATTTGGGTCACTTGGATTCAAAGTGGCCTAAGTTGTATTCAAGCTTAGGTTAGTTCCAATTAATTGTTTAAAATGGAATGTATGATTGTTATAAAGAGATTAGAAAAGTATTGGGGTGATTTTGAGTGGGTTTGGGGGGCTATTTGGTTCAAATTGGGTATTTGGTCAATTTGGGGGTGTTTGGGTTAGCTTGAGTTTAGGGTAGGCTAGGGTTAGGTCCAAGGCCAATTAAAGTTTCACAATGCCCTATGAAGATGTTATGAAAAGTTCCCAATATTAATTGGGTGGAAATTTTAGGGTTATGGCATTCAATTTGATGGATTTTGGTCATGTGGTCAATTTAGGGTAAAATTGGGGATTTTATGTTTGGTTGGACTTGAGTGAGTTTTGGGCTCAGCAATTGATGGTTCAATTTGGTAAGGGAATGTCATGAAGGATTTTGGATATTAATTTGGGGAATTGATTGGTTCATGGGGTTTAATTTGGGGAGATTTGGTCATATGGTCAAAATTGGGGCTTTTTTGTTTAGGTTCAAATTAGGCTTGCAATTGGGTCAAATTGGGCTTAAATTTTGTTTTGGATGATATTAGGCATTGTGAATTTGAGTTTAGAATTGAAATTGTGGAGGATTGAAGTCAATTTTGTGGACATTGGGGGTGATTTGGGCATTTTGGGCCTAGAGGGCAATTTTGGGGCTTTTGGTTAAAATGGGTCGATTTGGTAAATTGGGTCAAGTAAAGTGGTATAAATTGAAATTGAGAATATTTTGTTTTGGTAGTTTTGGGCTAGGAGGGGTATTTTGTAATTTTGGGGGTTTTGGGCTCATTTTGGAAATTTGGTAAATTTGAGGTCATTTTGTCAATTTTGGTAAACTTTAGGGGTAAGGGGGTCAAAAGTTTGATTTTTTGGTAAAAATTGAGGTTGAAGGAGATTTATAACCCATTTGGCCATGAACCAATGGAATTCCCTATTTGGACCCTCCATGTACTGGTACTAACCAAACCTAGCCTGGGGCTAAGAGTTATGAGAAACCACCCACATGAGTTTCAAAAATAGTAGGGATCAAGCCTATGCCTTAGAGAAAATGGTATAATTGATTTGAAGTTGTGAGGTAGTATGTGAGAGTGTAATGTGCAAGTGCGTGTGTGAGCCTCACCCAAACCATCTAGGGTAAGTCTTAATGCTTGACCATTCTATGGGGAACTTCTCTTGAGCTTCGTAATGCTTGGTCTCATCCTCCTAAGAATTTAGAGGTCAAGTGAAGTAAAGAAGTGTTTTGACTTTCTATGGGATAAGGGTTCCATTTTTAGTCTTCTAAGATATTAACTATGGCTAGACCCTAGGCAAATCTAAAGAAAGACTATAACTTAACAAAAGTGAAGTCAACAGCCACCACTGCAGGTATGAAATTTACTTCTCTTATACACTCATTGTGTGAGCGAGCTGGTGTTAGATCTGAGAATTGGGAGGAGGTCCTTCAGCCTCTGAAGCCTATTAATAGTGCAAATGTGAAAACATATGCTGAGCACTCACTTTTTGGCTGGACAGGAGGATTCTCTAGGGCATCCAGTGCATTTACTTCTACTGCATCTTCATCTCGTGCTTCCACATCTCCTGCATCTTCAGGTCAGTTTTCTGATTCGTAGACTGAATAATTAAATAAAATGAAAGATGATATCAATTACTCTGCGGATCGAGTTCATGATATAGACTGGAAGTAGACCATATTGGGAATTATCTTCAAAGACAAAGTGAGTATGAGATGAATTACCATAGTTACATGGATAGATTAATTAGAGATGACTTTAGTTTTGTGTTACCCACTCATCCACAATTTACCCCATACGTGCCTACCCGTACATGGAATGAAGGGGATGATGATAACGAAGAAGATGATGATTTGGGCTGATATTTCATTTGTATTATGTTATGTTATGTGATGTTTGGGTGGACCTTTTTAATTTGTTGTGTTATTTATTTTCATTTGTGGTTGTTAAGAGGACTATACTATGTCTTTCTGACTACTGTTATAGTTGCTGAGCTACTTTAGTTTAATTTGATGTTAGTTGTGGATGTTATATATTTGTGATATGTTATGTGAATGTTTGTGTTAGTAATTGTGTTAGTTAACTTGTGGTAAATTTTTTTTTGTTAGTTTAGAACTTCATCCAGAACCTGTTTAGGAAGTTTAAAACACTTTATAAATTTTATTCTTAACTTTTCAATTTACTACCATATGTTTTAGTTGTGGATTTATGTTTAAGTATGTGTAAAGTTGCTTTTATTTCCTCCATTACTGTAGAGCCTTTTGAATTTCTATAAAATGAGAAGTTAAAATTTTAATTTAGTTATTTTCATTCCTGTTTTTAATTTTAATAGCTGCATATTTAAGATATAAAAATTCTTGCAAGTATGATATTTATAGTTTTCAATTCCTACCAATGTATCTGCTTTACTATGCTTAAATGTTTTATCATAACAAAAATTTTAAAGTTTAGAGGGGGATGAAAAATAATTTTCAAAAAGAAACTTAAAATTTTATTTGTTCTCAAAAGTATTAAAAATTTGATTTTGATTGTAAAATAATTATGTGTATGAAATTATATTAGAGAAGTAAAATTTTGAATTTAGATATGAGTAAGAAAATTTAGGTAAAATCTATAGTAAGGATGAAAATTTTAAAGTTAAAAAATTCTTAGTGAAGAAATGATGAATATTTTGTAACAATCTTTAGTAGGAAAAGTTTTATTTTTGGAAAAATAGAAGGATTAGACTATTGTATTTAATACTTAAGTATCTTTTATTGAAAATAATTTTCAAAACTTTTATTATATTTTTAAGTAAAAGATATATATCTATCTGATGCTTTAGGAATAGTAGGGTGGAATTCAAAATTATTAAAGGCCTATCCATATATAGTAATCATTCCCTTATAAAAAAAATGAAAAAAATAGTATGGGAAAAGGAAAGAGAAGCATGAGGATTTAAGGGCTTAACAAAAATTTGGTTCCACATCTGATCTTTTTAGAGTATAAGATTTGAGAAATTCTTAAAGCTTATAAATTTAATATAGTCTGAATAATTATTTGCAGTAAAGATTTTTAAGTAAATAAAATAAAATTTTTTAGCCCTATATTTTAAGAAAATCTACAAGTATTTTTGAATATGATACGAACTAATATTTTCATTAACCTTTCTCTAAGAGATTTCTAAACTTTAAATTGGTCTCATTTACTAAAAGTTTTTCTAAATTGGACTACTAAAATTCTAGAACAAAATTTTAAAAACTTCTAAAGAAACTCATCCACATAATTTGACTGTTTGATTTTATATGATTTTAGTGTCACTTGAGGACAAGTAACATTTCAAGTTTGGGGGATTTTGATACACCTAAAATATATAGTATTATTATACACATTTTTATACTTATTTTTTATGATATTGCACTTTAATGGAAGATATTTTATGTATTTTCTTGCAGGTATTATTAAATGGATAAAAGTGGTGAAAGGAATAAAAAAGTATCAAAATTAGAGCAAAAATGAAGAAAGGGGAAAAATTGATCTTGGTGGATAAGTACCAAGATGGCATTTACGCGCCAGAGCCCCGTAGCTATGCGCCAGATCTGGAGCATATACGTAAGAAGACCCACCGCTAAGCACCGGGACCTCACGCTTACATGCGGCAGTTATAAAAGAGGGGTTATTTAATTTTAGGCGCCATATTGAAGGGGTATTTGAGGCATCTCTTGGTGAGAACGTTGGTAACTCCCTATTGGTGCAAAAATTAATTTAGTTTACTCTTTGATAGATGCATCTCTTAGAGGATTTAATGAATCTAGACACATTTTGAAGAGATACGAAGGCACCTGTTTGAAAAGTATAAAAAGAAGACTTGAAGATCAGAAAGAAGAGAGAATTTAGAGAGATAATTTAGAGAGATAATTTAGAGAGAGAATTTAGAGAGAGAATTTAGAGAAAGAATTTAGAGGAAGTAATTAGAGAGTAATTTAGAGTGTTGTAAGAGTTATTTATGGTTGTTGTAGAGTGTGTAGTTAGTCTTGGAGGGTTCTTTCATTAACTTGCCGCTCCACTTAACCATTTCTACTTAAATATAATTTATATTAAGATTAGAAGTGAGATTTGGAGTCCTCAGAGTTAGGCGCCAACCTCTAAGGAGCATTGTAAGGAAAAGTTTAGTTTTCAAAGGAACTTCAAGAGAGTTGTCGAGAGGATTTACAAATAAGTCTTTATCTTTGTTATTACATTTGGTTTTTAATTAAGACTTCTTGTGTTTCAACTATGATTTCTAATTTTAAACCAAGTTGTTATTGTATTTTCTCCATGAATTTTGAGTAATTTTCTTTATTTTTTTCCTTAATATGATAAAGCAATAAAGTTATGGAAATATGTTGTGTAAAGTATAGGATTTCAATGTTGGAAAAAGTTGTGATGAGTCAAATTCTTACACTTCATTTACTTCTTGATTTGGCCAATTATGAAGTTAAAATATGTTGTGAGAACATGTAAGAACCGGTATGGTATTGTCTCAGTCAACAATTGAAAAGAATCACATCAGATTATATGGGTGAGAATGTAATCCATATAGTTGAGTGCAAATAAATACGGAGATATACTTTGATGGGTGTAGAATTAGAGGACTTTAGAGTGATGGGATAAAGCCCCCAATTCGATTTATTATTTTATGTTTTGATACGAGATGTTAGCCCCGAGGTGGAGGGAATAGAGTAAACTCTAGAATGAGAACTAGTATCTTTCCTGCCTAACCCGTCTTCAAGTTTTATAAAACAATAGATTAACCTGTGCTCTTTATAGCATCTCTAGTAAGGGTAAAGAATATAATTTCTCTTATTTGGCACAACATATTTTAGATACTTCCACAACAATAATTTTCATGACTTATTACTGATTCATAAAAAGGAAAAAGATATTTTATTTACATTTGCTTACATATTATAAAAGTTTAGTTAAAGTTGTTGCTTACTTTTATTTTAAATTATAAAAATTAACAAAAAGAATTAAATTTTCTTTCCTAGAATATAATCTTTAGTTTAGGTAAGATCTTTCTTAAAAAGTAAAAAGATGTTTTTCTATTTTTTTGTTTAACACTCTCCATGTGGGTTCGATATCTCAGGGCTTAATCAAAAATTCTTATATTACTTGATAAAGATATGTGTACTTGCATAGAATCCCATTTTATAATATCATTAAGTGAAGTATCAATTTATATACAAAAACGTAAGCATAAATATCCAGGATCAAGGATCAGCCCTAGGTTTGCAGTTTTTTCCATCAGAATTTTATGAATACAAATTGAAGGACTGATTCCTTTAATATTAGCAATTGTCCATCCAAAGGCTTTCTTATATTTCTTCAAAATTTTCAGTAAAAACTCTTCTTCTTCTAAAGTTAATTTCAAGGAAATTATAACAAGCAAAGTTGAGGAATCACCTAAAAAGCATATTTTAAATGTTTCAGAAGTAACTTCAATTCAAGTTCAGGAGGTTTCTCAATTGATGGACAAAAAGATTTGTCTTTTTCTTTCATGTCCAAAACTTCAAAACATTCTTGAACAAAATTTGAATCTTCTTCAATAAAATCAATAAGATGTTCTAATTCCTCTTCTTGCTTGTGTTCCAATTATTTTATTTCTGAATTCTCTTCATAAGTTGTTTTGAAATGACATTCACTACAATATCGCATTACATCCGTCCTGAAACATTCATCATCTTTACCTTTTGTGGGTATTTCATTGACTGTGAAATATTAAAAGTTACCATTTGATCATTAACACACATATTTAATTCCACTTTTTGCACATCTATCATTTCTCTTCCTATAGCTAGGAAAGGTCTACCTAAAATGATAGGTATCTCTTTAGCTTCTTCCATATCTGGCACAATGAAATCAACAGAAAAGATAAATAGATTCACTTTCACCAATACATCTTCTATAACTCATTTAGGATATGTTATAGAACAATCTACTAATTGCAAGGTTACAGTTGTAGGAGATATTTCTCCTAATCTCGGTCTTTTAAATATAGATAATGACAAAGGTTAATGCTTGCACCTAATTCACATAAAACTTTCCCAAAAAATCTGTCTCCAATCGCACATGGAATTTTGAAGCTTCCAGTATCTTTAAGCTTTTCAGAAAGTTTTTTCTGAATTATAGCACTACACTCATCACAAAGTGTAACTGTATCATTATCTTCAAACTTCCTTTTTCTATTAAGAATATCCTTCATAAACATTACATAACTTGGCATCTGTTCCAAAGCTTCAACAAAATGAATATTAATTGTAAGCTTCTTAAAAATTTCTAAAAATTTTGAAAATTATTTATCCAACTTTTATTGACGAAACCATTGAGGAAATGGAAGTGGTGGAGGTTTTTTTGAATCAATCTTAAGTGGAGAAATGGGTCTCTTAAAACCTTCTGGAGCATCTTCTTTAGGTTCTTCAATTTCTTCTTTCTCTACTTCAATCTCTTTTTGAACTCTACCTTTCAACTCTCTTCCACTTCTAAATTGAACAGCCTTTACTTTCTCTTTATTCTAGTCTTTTGGATTTACTTAATTATCACTAGGAAGTGTTCCTTGGTTTCTATTATCTAAAGAATTTGCAAATTGTTCCAACTGATTCTTAATATTTCTTATAACAGACTTTAAAGTTGATTGCCCATTTGTGACACCACTTCTTCTAAAGACAAACTCTTATCCTTTAATTGTGGATTATTATTGAAACCTGGAACAAAAGTAAGTCTATAGTTACTATTACCTTGGTTGTTCCAGTTCTCCAATAGGTTCACTTGGTTGCTTGCCCATTGCTGATTAGTACCATCTGAATTATTATTTCAGTTAAACTTAAGATGGTTTCTCCAACCTGGGTTATAGTAGTTCGAATATGGGTTATTTGACATGTTATTTATAGCATTTAAAGTCTTAATTGATGTTTGAGAATCTACCTTTGGCCTAATGAATTCTCTTCAATCATTGGAATTAGTTGAGAAAAATTCATTCCAAATTGGTCTATCTTCCTAGAAAATGTAGTAACTTGATTTACTAACATTGCAAAAGATTCAGTTCATAAATATTGGATACCTTTTTAGCATGTACCCTTTCAGAAAGCCATTAAAAATTATTAGTAGTCATTTCTTCAATTAAAGCATAATAGATCTAAGAGATCCAACTAATCCATTATAAAAAGTTTGTATAATTAACTAATCTGTCACAGCATGGTGTGGACACTTGCTTAGGAGTTCTTTAAATCGTTCCCAAGCTTCATAAAAAGACTCCCCTTCAAACTCACAAAAAGATGTAATTGTCAGCCATTAAAATTATTCCCTTTTTTTCTTTGTATGGTGGGTTGTGAATTTTTTTTTGAAAAGGTTTAAAACATAGTTTTATAAAAATAGATTTTTTATTTAATTTAATATATATAAGGATTTTGAAAATAATATTTTAATTTTGACGAATATGAAATCAAACTGATTTCATATAAATGTTAGATTAGATAATCAAGCGCTTCATCACTATACATGTACCTATCCCGAAGAATAGATACATGGCTTGGGGTGAGGCTTAATCAAATAAACTAAAGAATTCACGACATCTGTTTAGTCTGCGAACCATTACTGACCGACAATTTCCCTTATCTAATATGAAGGAATTAGATAGGGTTTATATTAATATGGGGTCTTTTAAGTTTCCTATAAGGGCAAGCCCCTATAGTTAATTACATCTTCCATAACCAAAGTCACCTAAGAAAAATCTTGATATAGATCAGGAAATATTTATATTCATGACTTCTAAAGGTAAAGTTTTCAAAGAAAATGTGATAGTCGGAAATTCAATAGGTGAATGGCTCAAGTTTTGAAACATTTCATTTTATCAGAAATCTAAGGAGAGAAGGCTAGGGGAAGGACATAGTTTCAAGGAAAATCTTGATGTCTTCCCAAAATATCCTATGGTTTGGCTTTGATTTAGAATATTTATTTGGTGTAATTTTGGCTTTGATTTGTCCTTTAACATTCCTAATCCACCTGTAGTCCCTCCTTTTGAATTAGTCAAAATACGTTTATGAATGATAGCCCCAAATTGATATTCTTCATGTTCTGAATACAGTAATTCAAAATAGCTCTCGCTACAGTTACTTCGCTATGATGGTTGATAGGCATAAGTCTTGCAGAAATGAATTAATGTCAGGCTTTCGATACAAGATTCAATCTAGAAAGGGGGAAGTTAACTTTTTGCCTCTGTTTAATCTTCTATTCACCTTTTCCATCAGTCAAATAATTCATAACCATATCAAGTGCATCATTATTAAGAGGAAAATTCTCATATTCACACAAGAAAGGTTCTCTCAACTGGTAAAATGCATTGATACGTGCGGGGGTAAACTCTACCATTTGTCCTCTAACAAGGATATATTCACTCTCAGAATATTATAAATTAGCATAAAATTCTCTCACAATCCCCAGCATCGCTTCAACATTAAAATAGCACAAAATCTCCCACTAACGATTCACAATTATTTCTTCGATCACACCTCCAGGATTTTCAAAGGCTTTCTCTTGAATACACTTCTTATTACTAAGAAATGTACTAAAGCGGGAATAAGCCTTGAAGTTTACAAATTTACACCATCATACTCAAATTTATCTTCCCTTTTGCCATTTTTGGAGTCATTTTTTCTAAAAATATCAAATTAATCCAAATCAATTTCAAAATTGCAATGTAATAGGCTCCAAAGTAAATAAGAACTTCAACACCATGAAAAATCTCCAAATTTTCTCTAAAAACCTCAAAGCTTCGGATATTCCTAATGTAGGAGATTTCCACAGTCAAAATAAAAAAAATTAGTTTAAAGTGAAGCTCTTACCGAGAGAAGATGAAATCTGAACTTTTCTGCCCACGAAATCGCTTCAAATCTAAATGCAAGTGAGCCCTAGGTGCGAAAATCAGCCTTGGTTGTAGGTAGAAGATGATGGTTTGGGTAAAAATGGTGGGTCCCAGGGTAAAATTGTGAAATTTGACTGTTTAAGTGCCTTTTGTTTATCGGGTGTTGTCCAAGGCTGGTGACAGCACCGTTCGGCGTTATTTTCAATTCAATAGGAAAAACTCTCTGACTTTTAGCACAGTCCTGCGCTGGTAGCTGCGTCGTTCAGCACCAGTTCAAAATCGGGGCTTCCAACATTCTTTTGCAATTTTGATCATTTCAAGCCCGGACAGACGTCTAATTAGTCCATTTAAGCATTGAATAACGTACTAAAGCCATGGCAAATAATATTTTTTTACAAACAACACAAAACATTACTTTGATAGATATAAAATCCAAATTACAAACACACATAAGTGACACTAAACTCTACACATCGTCCATCCACAAAACACTAAATTTTAGCGTCGCTCACAACCACGACACACTAACGCTAAAAACTAAACAAGAAAGCAATTTCAAGCATAACATTTAAGAAAAGCAAATAAAGTAATAAGTTCAAACACATAAGCACAATAATCAAGCCTCTATTCTTCCTCAAAACTATCATCAACTCTTATATCTCCAATTAATTGAACGCAAATGAAAAGATTTTAGAATGGACGAAACTGGAATTCTTCAATTAAATCCTCCTCAATACAACCCTTTCTTCTCATCAAACATATCAGACTTCCTTCAAGGTACCCAGAATGATCAAAGTGTTCCTTCATTCTCCAATCCGGGTGATCAAAGAAGTCATATATATTGTTGATTTCATTCATCAGGTGTTGCATTTTTTTCTCCAATTTCTAAATTTTCTTCAAAATGATTTGTGGACTTTCAGGAAAGTAAGAAGGAATAGATGTTGAACTCTGAGATGGTTGATCTTCAATGATGCTCATGTCATTCATATATCCAACTGCCTGGTTACTATGTTCATCCGTTGGATCTATAGGCTTCCAGGGTAGAAGTACTCTCTCCCAATTTTCATATGACACTTGTGATTGATTGCATAGGAGAAATATGGTGGAAGGATGTCCAAAGCTCATATTTTGATCCATGTACGATCAATCCCAAAATAAATTTCACAATTATAGAACCAACATCAATAGGCATTCCCATTTGAATATAATAGTTCAAGATAGCACATTCCTTGGTTACTTTACTGATCTTCATAGTTGGGAGTAATTTTACACATATAAAATAATGCAAGTGCTTCGACGTAGGATTTAGTAGTGTGGTTGAAAAACTCACATACATGTTATCTCTTATCTCCCAGCCATCACTTTTATCCGTCAAATATCTGTATATATCATGCATATTGTCTTTCATTGGGGCAAAATTTGAATAGTGACAAATTGACACATTCTCAATCATATATAAGTCATTAATCTTCGCAGGAGTAAATGTGCCAAACCTACCTCGCACATAGACTGGTCTTTGGTTGATTTCATGAAGGTTAGCATAAAATTAATTTATGGGGGTTGGGTGCAAATAAATAGGGAAATATATTTTGATGGGAGTAGAATTGGAGATTTTAGAGTGACAGACTGAAATCCCCAATTTAGTCCGAGGCTTTGGAAACCAAAACGAGAGTTAGCATCTAGGCTAAGGGAAGTGGGAGCTCCGTAGTGACAGTTGGTATCCTACCAGCCTAACCATGGATTTGGGGACTAAACTTAGGATTAGCCAACATTCTTTATATCGCTCGGAAGAGGGTAAAGATAGGAATGCTTCTATTTGGCACTATACTGTTGCATCACCGATCTATGTCACTAAATCAATACATTATTATTGAAGAGGAGGAGGATTCTTTCTTACATTTGAACTTTTATTATAAATTTAGTCTTGTGCTAGTTAACTGTGTTATAAAGTTAGAACGTACTTTGGTAGAATTAGTAACTGCAACTGTTTATTCATCTTTTTATTATTAGTAATTACTGAAATTGTGCTGTGATTTGTGCAGTGATTTCTGTGCTCCATTATAGAATTAAATACCTCCTTATGGGATCGTTAACCAGAACTTCATTAGAGCCCTGTATTACTTGAGCGATACGTATACTTGCATTTAATTGTGTGACTCAATAGAAAACTAAATCAATATATATATATATATATATATATATATATATATATCCGACTTCATAAATTTTGGCAATTTAAAAAAGTCACACCAATTGGCAAGATGGGCAATGATATTACTCCAATTTGATATAACATTTGTGCCACTGCGTGCTGTTAAAGGACAAATCTTGGTAGATTTCTTATCGACACACCCAATTCCGACTGGATCACCTCTTAATGATGATTTACCTGATAAAAAAATTTTAGAAATAAAAAGTTCAAATACACAACAACAGGATTTATATTTTGATAGAGCGTCATTTGCTCGAAAAGACAAAAACAAGCAGACAATCATACCAGGCAAAGCTGGGGTATGATTAATTTTCATCACTCCGAACAAAGCAATGATGTCGTTTTCCTATCATTTGGCTGAACCATGCATAAATAATGAAGCTAAATATGAAGCGCTCATAACTGGACTCGAACTGACAATACTAATGAAAATAAAAAATATTGACATCTACGAAGATTCTCAATTGATCATTAATCAAATTGTGGGAAAATACAAAACATTGAAACCTCGACTTGAACAATACTCTTATTACACTCTAAAACTGCTTCAACAAATTTCTGTCGTAACTTTCTTTCTAATTATGAGATGACAAATTCTTTAGTAGATGCTTTGGCAAAACATGCAAAAGAATTTGCTTGTCTAAAAGAAGATGATATTCCGATCTCTATAAAAGGACAAGTTCTTTCCCAATTTAACATGGACAATCTACACAAAATTGGTGAAAAAACGACAACAACAATAATGGATGAAGAAAAGGATGATTGGAGACAACCAGTTATTCAAGATTTGCAGACCGGAAGGCTACCCAAAAATAATTCTATCGCAACTCAAATCAAACAAAGGGCATTGTCTTATGCTCTAGTAAATGATATTCTTTATAAACAATCTTTAGAACAAATGTGGTTAAGATGCCTAAACTAATCTGAAGCTCAAGAAATTGTTAAAGAAGTTCATTCTAGTCTATGTGGTGGACACCAATCTGAGCCTAAAATGAAGATGAAAATTAAAAGAATGGGATACTATTAGCGAACAATGATGACTGGTTGTCTTGAAACTGCAAAGAAATGTCATCAATGTCAGATACATGGAGTGGTTTTATATCAACCGCCAAATGAATTACATCCAACCATTTCATCGTGGCCATTTGAATGTTGGGGCACATATACAGTGGACCTTATAGACCATCCATCATCTAAAGGCCATCGATTTATTTTAGCAGCTACTGATTACTTCTCCAAATGGGCAGAAGCGATACCGCTCAGAGAAGTTAAGGCATAGCAAGTTCTCCATTTCTTCAAGACTCATATTGTCTATAGATTTAGAATTCCTCGAAGAATCATATCAGACAATGGACTAGAATTTAAAAATAAAAATGAAGAATTTTATTTAAAGACATGGGATAGACTTGAGATATTCTACAATCTATTATCCTAAAGCCATTGGTCAAGCTGAAGCTTTCAACAAAACATTGGTACAAATTTTGAAAAAGACATTAATTAATAGTCCAAGAATGTGGCATGAGCTATTGATATAAGCTCTATGGGCCTATAGGACTACATACCGAACACCAACACGGTCAACACCGTTTGCTTTGGTATATGGTTCTGAGGCTATTTTACCACTCGAAGTGCAAATTTCTTCTCTTAGAGTTATTTTTGCAAATAAAATAACTGAAGAAGAAAATGTCAAATTATGACTTGAAGAACTTAAGAGTTTAGAAGGTAAACGTCTACAAGCTTATCAAGATCTTGAACTGTATTAAGCAAAAATAATATGGGCCCACGATAAATTGGATCATCCTAGAACCTTTCAAATCGGTGAATTAGTCTTAGTTCTCCGAAGACCTATTCTCGCTCATCAAAAAATAGGTGGAAATTTTGAACCAATGTGGGAGGGCCCGTATGTAATTGAAAAGACATATTCAAGAGGATCTTACTAATTGGTAGATTATCAAGGAGAAAGATTCTTACCCCCAATCAATAGGCGTTTCTTGAAAAAAATATTATGCGACATGATTTGTTTGTAAACTGGGATAATAATGAATAAAATTACAAATGAAATTTTGACAATCATTGTCTCTCTTTGAACATTTCCTTTTGTTCACATAACATTTGTTTGTGAATAACATTTCTCGACAATAATAAATTTCATATTAATAAATTAAAATGAAACTTGATCTGATATGTTTCCATTAACTTGTTGCTTGTAGGGAAATATCGAATAACATACTCCTTTTCACTTTTCGAAGTGGTGTGTGTTTGGCATTGGACCGACGATGTATCTAAAAATGATCAAGAATCCACTGTGATTTTGACTTGTCTCAAGTTGAATTACTTTACGATGGACCTCTGTTATCTATTGTCAATCAAGAAGAAGTAAAAGGAAAACCATCTGTATTAGAATTCAAACTTCGAAAACAAAATAGCTGGTCAGAAGAAATCATTTCAACAGAAAAAAAATGAGAAATTGAAATTGGAAAACTAAATTCAGTATTGGTAACTACAACTCATGTAGCTGAAGAAACATCCATTAACAGAGTAAAGAACTCAGCCTCCAGATTAACAAGAGCTCAAAGAAGAAATTGAAATAAACGACTTAAAAGGCTCAAAGAAAACAATGACAAAACATGAAATCTATAAAGAAAAACGATGATTTCGAATTTCTAGTTCTTGAAGATATTCCTAAAGAGACATATTTTGTCGTAGGTGAAGAAAAACTGGATCTAGAAGAAGAAGGGATTGAAAGAACAACATTCATTCTGACTCCTTATGTACCAGTGTTGGATCTCACATCATCAGAAATGTTAATTGATAAAGGCATTGCTTCCAAAAAAGAATTAAAGTGTATCCAAGCTATAAGACGATAGACATTTGAAAATTTTAAATATATTAACGGTTAACCCGTCAATAAATTAGAAGGCATTCAGATATTCACCAGAGTTTTTTATGAAGACGAGTAGGCTACCATTATTGAACATGTAATGGAAGCACGCGACCTCGGACGAGCTGGACGCTTAAGAAGAAGGACATATTCTGAACTTAATAAATGAATACGTGGCAAAGGTCGAATGAAAATTCAATATGGATGTTGTTATAATTATGCTGTAGACAAGGACGACAATCCTCCCGAAATTTTACGACATGAACAAGTGGATCCGTTACCCATAATGATTATTCAAATTATCAGACGATTGATAACATGGAATATAATGCCCACTGATTGTGTTCCAAATAGTTGCATCATAAATATTTATGAGGAAGGAGATTGTATACCACCTCATATTGATAATCATGACTTTGAGAGACCCTTTTTCACTTTGTCGCTCATGAACAAATGTTCTATTTTATTTGGGAGAGAAATATAAATTGTGGGACCGAGAGAATTTCTTGGATTTTAGCATATTCTTCTATCACGGGGATCAGTCCTTATATTGCAAGATAATGGATCTAATGTTTCTAAGCATTCCATACGAGTGTAAGTCGGCAACGTATTTCGATGACATTGCAAAGGATGCATCCTGAAAAGCATTCTGACGGATATCAGCCAATACTAGAGCTTGAAGGACTACAACCTTTGGAACTACCTTAACCTATAAACATCCAAACACCTAAGACATACTCGACAGCCAATGTCTTAGAGTTTTTGATGTTTATGATAGGTCTAGCAGTATCCAAAGTTATGAGAATGAATAACAAACAATCTGACAAGCTTCTAATACGATGATATGTAAATAGTTTGCAGTGTATGTTATGAAATATACAATGTGTTGTTGACTTCTACCATCTATGTACATTATCTTTGAGAATGGAATAAATTCTTGTAAGATATTCCTCAGGTATCAATAATACATCGACCGGTCCAAAAATGCCAAAACAAATACTTTAAATTAAAAGAATGACATGATAAACAACTTTTGCTAATTAACATGAGATTTATCCTTTGACTTGTAAAGATTAAATCCCCAGCGGCTACGCTTCTCTTTATGTGTTCTTGACACATAACCTTCAGCTATTGGATATAAGTCCCTTCCTGACATAGAAATATGGCATTCCTATAGCTTTTTCTTTGAGAAAGGATATAAGTCGTATAACATTTCTTCTCAAAACCAACATATCGATGTTTGACATTTCTGAGAGATGATATGACATCTTCTCTCTCTTCCGCTATTGGATATAAGTCCCTTCCTGACACGAAAATATGACATTCCTATAAGCTCTTTCTTTGAGAAAGGATATAAGTCGTATAGCATTCCTTCTTAAAACTGATACATCGATATTTGACATTTCTGAGAGATGATATGACATCTTCTCACTCTTCAGCTATTGGATATAAGTCTCTTCCCGACACAGAAATATGGCAGTCCTATAGCTTTTTCTTTGAAAAAGGATATAAGTCGTATATCATTCCTTCTCAAAACTGACATATCGACATTTGACATTTCTAAGAGATGATATGACATATTTTTTCTATTCAACTATTGGATATAAGTCCCTTCCTGACACAGAAATATGGCATCCCTAAAGCTTTTATTTTGAAAAAGAATATAAGTCGTATAGCATTCATTCTCAAAACCGACATATCGACATTTGATATTTCTGAGAGATGATATGACATCTTCTCTCTCTTCAGCTATTGGATATAAGTCCCTGACACGAAAATATGGCATTCTTATAGCTTTTTCTTTGAGAAAGGATATAAGTCGCATAGTAGTCCTTCTCAAAACTGACAATACTGATATTCAATAACTTTGAAAAGCAGTGTGAGACCTCTTTAATGGAATATGTCATCCATCTTGTTTTCAAAATGAAATTTCTTTGACAATAAATTGAAAATTTTATTGGGGCATCTAGATTGTTTCAGTCAACGCCAATATGTGCGGCATACTTATACAGTATTCCACACATATTGGGGGTCCATTTGTTGACCTCACTTTGTGAGGATCATTTCTAAATCATTTTTAGATAGGAAGTCTACCAATATTGACATCCTAAACCTTACAAATGGTCATTAAACCCTAATGCCTAAGGTAAAACCCTATTGAAGACTTTTAAACCAAGCTTTTAATGACATCATAAATTGATCAAATCAGAAATGACAAACCCTGATCTGAGCAACCATTGACCAAACTGGTCATCCTTTGACCCAAATGGTCAAGTTTGGTCAAGCTGGTCAATTCTTGACCCAACGACCACCACATTGACCAAATTGGTCAACCTTTGACCCAAATGGTCAACATTGGTCAAACTGGTCAATCCTTGACCCAATGACCATCACATTGGCCAAACTGGTCAACCTTTGACCCATATGGCCAACTTTGGTCAAACTGGTCAATCCTTGACCCAATGACCACCACATTAACCAAACTGGTCAACCTTTGACCCAAATGGTCAACTTTGGTCAAACTGGCCAATCCTTGATCCAATGACCACTACATTGACCAAACTAGTCAACCTTTGACCCATATGGCCAACTTTGGTCAAACTGGTCCATCCTTGACCCAATGACCACCACATTGACCAAACTAGTCAACCTTTGAACCAAATGGTTAAATTTGGTCAAACTGGTCAATCCTTGACCCAATGACCACTACATTGACCAAACTGGTCAACATTTGACCCATATGGCCAACTTTGGTCAAATTGGTCAATCTTTGACTCAATGACCACAACATTAACTAAACTCGTCAACCTTTAACCCAAATGGTCAACTTTGGTCAAACTGTTCAATCTTTGACCCAATGACCACCACATTGACCAAACTGGTCAACTTTGGTCAAACTGGTCAATCCTTGACCCACTACATTGGTCAAATTCGTCAATCCTTGACCTAATAATCACCTTACTGATCCAACCAGTCAACCTTTAACCAAAATAGGTCAAATTTGGTCAAAAATGGTCAACTTATGACCCCTTGACCACCATATTGAACTTATGGTCAGACATTGACCTAATCAAGACAACATTGGTCAAGATGACCAATGTACAACCCAAAAGTCGCCATATTGACTATTGGGTAAACCTAAACCCTAAAATTGGTCAAGATGACCAATGTTGACCCATAATCATAAAACCCATGGATCCTATCACTAGCCCAACCATGATAAAGTTGGAAAAGTTACATTGTTCATCCTGAGACTAAGATTGGTCAACCTGGGTCAACATTGGTCAACCCTAGCAACATTAACCAAATTTGGTCAAAATACCTCATTTTGAACCAAAATTGATAAAATTGATTAAATAATTAATTTCAAAAATTACTTTAATCAATTTATTAGTTAATATTATAATTTTCAATATTTTTAATTACTTACATAATTAATTAAAAGTGAAGTTATGATTAAATAATCCATGAAATGAATTTGGACATGTGACATCACACATGACACAATAAATGGCTTTTAATTTTAAACCTCAACAATGACATAATTAATGACATCATATGGGTTATACATGACCCATGAGACACTTTACCCATAATTTAACACATTGAATGACCCATGACATATCATTTAACCATGGTTAAAACCCCTATTATGAAATCATCATGAAAGAATAATGAGGTGTCACTCCCTCATTAATTCTTGGAGATATATTTGATGAATAATCAAGCACCTCTTCCCCAACATAATGGAGAAAGACGAAGTCATGAAGTTAAGCCTTCACTAGGAAGCCATCATGAACAAAAAACATAAACAATGGGGTAAGGAAAATGTGTGTCATTCTCCTCTTAACCTACTTGATGATTCACCTCCACCCATGAAGTGAGGTGGCCGGCCAACATATGTGACACCACAACCATGCTATAAACTATCCAATGGGAGAGGAACATGGCTTAAACCAACCTTCCACCATGGCTAAATATAATCATGACCAAGCCATGTAAAGGATGAATAAGTAGCTTATGTGTCATGCCATCTTCAAGCTCATTAAATGATACATAGATCTCATATAGGTGAGGTAATTCCAGCAAAGTTTGTAAAGCCTTATCCAACTCCTAGACCTTCAATGGAGGGAAGCCAAGACTTAAACTCAACCTTCACCATGGATGGACCTCACATGGATTAACCTCGTGAAATGAAGCATGCTTATCCCTCGACTCAAACTCAATCCATAAGCCATCTTTGAATGAGTTACCACCTCCCTCAAGTGAAGCCCAAGCTTAGTCATAGCCTCCCATGGCTATAAATAAGCCAAACCCGAGAGCACCAAGAGAAGAGACCAAAATAGGAAACCTAGCTACAATGCTCAAATCATGAAACTTTGAACATCAAAGCTTCTCCCCATACCCTAAGCAGTTGATCCCCCATTAAATCAGCTCATAAAGCTCACTGATTTGCCCTAATTTCCCTACCCGAAACCAGGATAAAATCCAAGCCTGAAATGAAACTCTTCAAAACCTCAAATTGATCATTCCAGAAGCTTCTTAAGACCCTACGAAGTTGAGCCTAATCAAAATTGGTTATCCACATATGTTTTAACCCACTGTTCAACCTCTTCCTCTCAAGCCAACACACCTTGAGATCAAACTCATATCTAGGCTTGATTTAACTCCAAATCGAGTTAGGGTTAAGCTTTCTGAGGTCGAGATGAAGCTTCAGAGCCATTCAATTTAAGCTTACATCGACTGAAGCCAAGGTATGGTTTATCTAGCATTAATGGCGTTTGAGTTTGACACATTGTGAAATGAACCATTTCACAACCCTATCATCACCGTATAAATGGTTTCTCTATCTTCAGATGAAGCTTTAGGAACAAATTTCATTCAATTCCATCAAGAATTGGGTGAGAAATTGTCCCTAGATTGTGGAAGGTCAGCGGAATCAGAGGAAATGAAGAAGATAAGCGGATGTCATCCGATTCCGTGTTTGGAAACAGACAACCCTGATTAAATTCTAGCTGATCCCCTATCCTAAGCTCCGCAGTGGACAGCCGCGTTTCGACTGATCTGAGGACACGCGACGCCTTTGTGGATTTTATGTTTCGTTAAGATGTAATTAAATGTTGATTAACCTTAAACTAATCAAAAATCCATATCTTGACACACAAAAATCATAAAAATATGACAAAAATACCCTTGGACTCAGGACAGTGAGGAGAACAATGTGGAAATGAAATTTTGAATTTAGGAGTTATATTTAATTTTTAAATAATTAAATACTCTCTAGAGTAATTTAATTATTAAAAATTATTTATAAATCAAAAAAATATGAAAACTTTACGGATTTATCCCTAGGTCCTTAGGAGCCTTCCATGATTTTTCTAAGGCTGGGATAATTCTCTAAGACATAGTTTCCTAATATTCATGAGGATTTGAAATTATTTTTAAAAATAATTATAAAAATTCAGAACTTAAGAAATTAAATTAGAAAATGGTTAAGTAATTTAGGGTGACAGATATTAACCTTAAAGTGACAATTCTTAGTCATTAGAAAATTTAAACTGGCAACTTCCTTTTAGGGTTAAAATTTATTAATTATAAATTAATATTTTAAAACTCTAAAGTTTATTCTCCTCATCATACTTAGCTCATTCCACAATGGACTAAGTCAATGTTGAGTTCAACTCCAAATAGACTCAAGAAAAACCTTAATTAGAACTAAGACATTAAATTAGATTTACTTAATCCTGATTAAGCCTTAATCACATTAGGTTTAATCCCATTAAACCATAATTAGGTTTAACCCATATTAAACCTAATTAATCAACTTAAACCTTACTTACATTAGGTTTAAGAAATCATTAAACCATAATTAGGTTTAACCCATATTAAACCTAATTAATCAACTTAAACCTTACTTATATTAGTTCTAAGAAATAATTAAACCCTAATTAGGTTCTAACTCATTAGACATAATTAAATCATTAAAAATTAACTAACTAATGTTTAATCATACCTAAACCCTAATTAGGTATGCCCCATTAGACCTAATTAAATAATTAAATCTTAACTAACTAAGGTTTAATCAAACCTAAACCCTAATTAGGTCTAACTCATTAGACCTAATTAAATCATTAAACATTAACTAACTAAGGTTTAATCATACCTAAACCTTAATTAGGTCTAACCTATTAGACCTAATTAAATCATTAAACCATAACTAACTAAGGTTTAATCATACCTAAACTCTAATTCGGTCTAACCCATTAGACCTAATTAAATCATTAAACCTTAACTAACTACGAATTAATCATACCTAAACCCTAATTAGGTCTAACTTATTAGACCTAATTAAATCATTAAACCTTAACTAACTAAGGTTTAATAATACCTAAACCCTAATTAGGTCTAACCCATTAGACCAAATTAAATCATTAAACCTTAACTAACAAAGGTTTAATCATACCTAAACCCTAATTAAGTCTAACCTATTATACCTAATTAAATAAGTAACCCTTAACTAACTAAGGTTTAATCATACATAAACCCTAATTAGGTCTAACCCATTAGACTTAATTAATCTCTAAGCCTTACTTAAATTAGGTTTAAACAATCCTAAACCCTAATTAGGTCTAACCCATTCGACTTAATTAACCTTTAAGCCTTACTTAAATTAGGCTTAAACAATCTTAAACTCTGATTAGGTCTAACCCATTAGACCTAATTAAACTCTTAAGCCTTAATTAAATTAGGCTTAAATATCATTAAACTCTAATTATGTCTAACCCATTAGACCTAATTAAGCCTTTAAGCCATACTTAAATTAAACTTAAACAACCTTAAACACTAAAAAAATATATCTTTAATTAGACTTAAACCAAAACCTAACTTGAGTTCAATCTATTGAACCCAAGTTAACCAAAACATTAGGTTCAACCCATATTGAACCTAACTAAACCAAAACCTAACTTGAGTTCAACCTAACTAGAACCCAAGTTAACTTAAACATTAGGTTCAACCCATATTAAACCTAACTAAACCAAAACCTAACTTGAGTTCACCCTAACTTGAACCCAAGTTAACCTAAACATTAGGTTCAACCCATATTGAACCTAACTAAACCAAAACCTAACTTGAGTTCAACCTAACTTGAACCCAAGTTAACCTAAATATTAGATTCAACCCATATTGGACCTAACTCAACCAAAATCTAACTTGAGTTCAATCTAACTTGAAATCAAGTTAACCCAGACCTTAGGTTCAGCCCGTATTGAACCTAACTAAAGCAAAACCTAACTTGAGTTCAACCTAACTTGAGTTCAACCTAACTTGAGCCCAAGTTAACCTAAACATTAGGTTCAATCCATATTGAACCTAACTAAACCAAAACCTAACTTGAGTTCAACCTAACTTGAACCTAATTTAATCTAAATATTAGGTTCAATCTATATTGAACCTAACTCAACCCAAAACCTAACTTGAGTTCAATCTAACTTGAACCCGAGTTAACCCAAACCTTAGGTTCAACCCATATTGAACCTAACTCAACTTATGTTAGATTTTATTCAAAATTGAATCTACAAATTCTCGAGTTTAATTAGATCTTACAGACATAAGATCTAAATAAACTTCACCCTTTTCTTTAAGTTTAAATTACATTAAGACTTAAATGAACAAATGAATATCAACATACATATAGGAAATTTTAATTGGTTAATAAATCATAAATAACTTAAAATTTTCCAACCTAAAATTTGAAAAGATATTAAGACTTAAATAAAACCTTAATGAACAAAGAACACCGAATATAACTTGTACCCCAGTGTTCTTGATCTACGAAGATTTCTTATATGACGCGATCCTAGTTATCGACAGGAGTCTTTCGGTCCTGGTTTAAATACCATTTAGACTAAGTAGAATAAGGCCTCTGATAGCTCTAGGACGACAGAGCCAGCGACGTCTTAACTGGGTTATCTAAAAATCTAACCAATTAAACTAAAAAGGTTTAAGCAATAAAATTAACTATATTTATTTTAAATCTAACACTCATTTCTCTTGCAGGTTGAAGACAAATTTCTCTTTAGATTTACTTTACATGTTATTAGGGTGTGTTAACTCTGTTTTGCAGGACGAAATTCTGAAGACAGGACAAACGATAATAAAACAAAATCAAAACGTCATTAAAACAACAACATTAACAAAACAAAACAAAAAAATAATAAAAACGACATGACATTAAAATGACAAAACTGAATAAAACAAAACCAAAAATTTTAAGATAGTCACCAAACAAATAACAAACAACAAGAAAAAACAACGACAAAATGACAAACAACAAAACAAAAAAAATGAAATTGACATAACAAATGACATTGACAAAAATCAAACTCTGAGGGTAGTATGACATGTTACCTCTAGGATTGAATGTTGAAGTTTCTTTCCTTGTTCTTGACACTAATCAGAAGTTTTCTTAGACAATTTTAATTTCCTAAGATGTAATTAACTATAGTTGTCTAAGATGTAATTAACTATATGAGCTTGCTTCTATAGGAGATTTAAGAACCCAGGATAGGTATCACATCTATTTATCTCTTGTTATCAAAATCATACATGTGATCCTCCTTATATAAAATTTTTAGAAAAAGGCATTCTAGAATCCCCTTCTATAAGGATTATCACCGATATTTTATTCTACTGTTCTCTATTTTATCATCTCTTATTTTCTTCAAATCTCTTATTATTTGAGGATCCTCTACATGACATGAAGAAATAAGATCTTTTGAAGGCTAGGGAGATATGATATATGAACATAGTGGCGACTCTAAAACAATGACATCGACATTGACACGAGAAAATCTCTGACATAGCTCTGGATGTCGACACTAATGACCGACAAGATGATGCTACGTGGCTTCAATCAAAAAGGAGAAAAAGCTGTAGGGTTAATCACATTACTTCTAATGATTGGTAATCTGGTGACAACAACAAAATTATATGTTGTCGACTCTCAAACATCTTTCAATGCATTCTTGGCCGACCATGGATCCATCAAAACAAGATGGTTCTCTCATCACTGCACCAGTACACCAAATACCTGAGGGACAAGAATGTTGAATTAAAGGTAATCTACATCCGTTCTCGGTTCATGAAATCAGCATACATGAAAGCACTACATAGTATGTGATATACCTAAAATATATAATATTTTTATGCACATATTTATATCTATTTTTTATGATATTACACTTTGAGGGAAAGTATTTGTGTAGTTTTCTTTTAGGTACACTTAAATGGACTTAATATGATTAAAAGAGTGAAAAATGATCAAATTTAGAGCAAAAATGAAGAAGGTGTTAAAATGACCTGGGGTGCCTAAGCGTCCAGATCTGGCGCCCAAGCGCAAGCATACAAAGAAGGTCGCACCTAAAGGCCAAAACCTTGCACTTAAGCGCTAGATAGTCTTTGCAATTTTAAAGTATTTTTGGCAAATTTTGAAGAGGTATTTAAGGCATCATTTAGTACAAACATTGGTAACTAATCATGGGCTCCAAAAGACATTCAAATTTCACTTGAAGTGATGCATCTCTTGGGTTGATTCATTGAATATGGACACATTTTAAAGAGATAACAAGGCACCTTTTTGAGAAAATATAAAGGACTTGAAGAGAAGTTTGAGAGAGAGTATAGAGGCTGTTAGATAGTAGAACTAGTGTATTTTTATAGAGTTTAGAGAGTAAAGGAGTTGTAGGATTCTTACTTAGGTTTTCTTTAAACTTTTCTCCTTCCTAGTGAAAGAGAAAGTGAGTAGGGATTCCTAAGTAAAAATCCATTGTTGTAGAGAGATTTAAATCCTCTTGGGATGGGCGACTAGTTTAAGGGAGTCCTGTAAGAGAAATGAAGAGATCCAAAGGAACTTCAAGAGTTTGGTGGAGAAGAACTTGAGATAAGTTTTTATCTTTGTACTTCATTTGGTTTTAATTAAGACTTCTTGTGTTTTCTACACGGTTTCTAATTTTAAATTAACTTGTTATTATGTTTTCTCCAAGGAATCTGAGTAGTCTTCTTTATCTTTTTCCTTAAAATAGAAAGTAATTAAGTGTTAGATGAAAGTTGTGGAAGTATTGATCTTTAATGTTGGAAGAAGTTGTGTTGATTTAATCTTTGCACTTCATTTACTTCTTGATTTAGCCAATTAAGATGTTAACTTTTGTTGTGAGAACATGTAAGATCTTAATATGTACTGTAACAATCAACAATATGTAGGAGTTACATAAGCTTGTTTAGATGAGAAAGTAATTCATATAATTTTGTGCAAATAAATATGGGAAATATACTTTGATGGGTGTAGAATTTGAGACATTAGGGTGACAGACTAAATCCCTTAATTTAGTTTATTGTTTTAGTTTATGATGCGAGATTTAGCCCCTAGGTGGAGGAAAGGAGGGAACTCTAGAGTGAGAGCTAGTATCTTCCCTACCTAATCCGCCTTCAAAACTATTTAAACTTTAAACAAGCTAATGTTCTTTATAACATCTTTAGTAAAGGTAAAGAATAAAATTGCTCCTATTTGGTACAACGCATTTTGAATATTTCCACAACAGAATAGTTGTACTTATTACTTATTCATTATATGAAAAAAGATATATTCATCTATACTTTTTTAATCTTACAAAAATCTCATTATAGTTAGTAAATTGTTTACTTTATTTCATAATTCAAGAAAATACAAAAAAGAATAACATTTTTAAAGTTATTTGAAAATAAAAAACTATTCAAGTAAGAGTCTTTTCTAAATAAAATTTGTGTTCTAAAAACATTTTTATCTTTTAATATCCATAAATTTCCCCATGGGATCGATATTTTGAGGCTTAATCAGAAAATCCTATATTACTTAATAACGATATGTACACTTGCGTAGAATCCCTAATTAAAATATCATCGTTTTTACATCAGAATTGAGTTATTGGTGCTGTTGTAAAAAAAAGAATATTTTCAAAAATATAAGTTTAATTGGATTACGACAAGCATAATTTTATCAGTATTAATCTGGTAGTAATAAAAATTGGGATCAATATGCTCCACTAAGGAAGATAGTTCTCTCAAATGACATGGTGGTAAATGAAGAAGAAAATGATAAAAGTAAGAAAATAGAAGAAGAAGAAGAAAAGGAAGAAGAATTAAAAATTAAAGAATATCATAGTGCAATTCAATGAAAGGGTAGAGACTCCCATGAAACTTGTGTTAGAGGTCGAGGATAAGGACTAGGATGAGTGATAGAAGACTCAATTACTGAAATAAAGAAACCCTTAACGTTTAACATATGCTTGGACTCCAGCTCTAAGGAAGAAAATTAAAAGAAGAAAATAATAGTGGTGATTCAAAGGACTCACAATTCAAAATATCCATCAGAGAAAAAGAAGAAAAAAAATATGAAACCATGTATGAGAAAATTAATCACTATGTGCAAGCTGTGACTCTAACTCTGATTTCTTCAAATAAAATTGAGAGTTTGGTGGTTAAAGCACAAAGTTAGGGTATGAAACCTATCAAGTTCCAACTTGGTTCTTCCTCTTCTAGTTCTGAAATAAATGTAAAACTAGAAGAAGAAATTTTCTAAAATTAATGAAACTTTTGTTGAATGTTATTCCCCTTAGATTCAAAGCATTGTTCAACGTGGTTTAATACTGAACAGTAGTCAGCCGATCAATCACACATCTTTGAACAATTATGGGAAAATCAACAATGAAATCACAACTCAAAGGAAAGTGTTTGATTTTGTATGATAGGGCCCCTAGTTGACACAAAATTTTGTCTTATTGTTACCGGTGAACTCGATATCAAATGTGCAGTAGCAACTAATTCTGAAGAGCCTTAAATTAAAGATGTGCCACCATGATTTAAAGAAGAAATAATAAGTGACAATATACGAACTAAAAGAAATTAACTTGGGAACTAAAGCAGACCCAAGACCAACATTCATCAGCTCTCCACTTAATGACATCAAAACAAAAGAAATAAATCAACTATTAAAGGAATATAAAGTTTGCCTCGCTTGGAGGTATGACGAAAATCTTAGACTTGGTCTTGAAGTAGAAGCCCATAAACTTGGAATAAACCAGAATGTGATTGGGATAAAATAAGCTCCAAGAAGAATGCACATCGAAATTGAACAACGGGTCATGGCTAAGGTTAGAAAATTAATCGATGTAGGCTTCATTCAAGAAGAGACATATCCAACTTGGTTGGCCAATATAGTGCCTTTGAAAAATAAAAATGACCAAATTCGAATATTTGTCTACTTCAAAGACCTAAATAAAGCCTGTCTAAAAGATGAACTTCCCTTACCGATCCCAGAGTTGATGATGGATATTGCATCAACACACGAAATTTTCTCATTCAAGGATGGATGGTATGGATACAATAAAATAAAGATGTCTCCAAAAGATAAATCAAACATAGCCATCCAAACACCCATCGTGATTGACTACTATAATGTAATGTCTTTTGGACTTAAAAATGCTGGTGCAACATATCAGCGAGCTATGACAAAGACATTCGACGAACTCATTCACAATCAGATCGAGTGTTATGTGGATGATTTATTCATTAAGAGCAGATAAAAGGACAATCATGTGTACAATTCAAGAATCATTTTTCGAACAGTTGCAAAAATTAGATCTCAAGTGCAGCTTGGTGTCACCCCAGGGAAGTTCCTAGGATTCGTTGCTCGTCATTATGGGATCAAAATTGACACTCTTAAAATTGAAGCGATCTTAAATATGCCTCCAAAGAATATAACCCAACTACAATCTTTCCAAGGAAATTTGGCATATATAAGATGCTTCACTTCCAGCTTATCAGGTAGAGGTCAACCTCTCACCGTCTTAACCATAAATGATGTCAAATTCATGTGAGATGAAAAATGCCAATATGCTTTTGAATGCATCAAGCAATATTTAATGACACGTCCTATTTTAGTAGCCCCTATCTTAGTAAGGTCTCCGATCTTATACAACACTACTTTAGACGACTCCCTCGGAGCCTTGCTAGCTCAATTCAATGATGAGGGTAAATAAAATGTCTTATATTACCTCAGTTGTCGTCTAATTCCTACTAAAGTAATATATCCAGCAATTGAGAAACGTTGCTTGGCTTTGATCTTCACCATTTAAAAGCTCAGACACTAGGTGCTTTCTCATACAGTAACTCTCATTTCGAGAGTTAACATTTGTAGTACCTAATGACTCAACCAACACTTTCTGGAAGATTAGCCATGTGGGCAAAAATACTTATTCAATTTGACATAACCTTCATACCTTTATGTGCATGTTGACCACTTTTTTGGTGAGGTCTGTTTCGTTTTTTAGAGCCTAAGATCTAGCAATGGGACTTCCCCTACTGACTCTCCTAGAGAATTTGAAACCTACCCCACTTAGAACATCGAACCGCTTTATAAATTCCCTTAAAGTGAAGGATGAATTTTTGGTGAGGTTTGTTTCGTCTCATATGTGTTGTTATAAATCTTGAACATCTAGTTGAGTCGATTAGAACCAATATGTTGAAATTTAATGCGTTTTCCTATAAGGATTGATAGTGTCATAGGAAGATCTTTTGGACTTAGGAGCTTTCGTTCTTCAACGCACCACAATTTACAAAATACACACATAACTAATATCAAAATTAGATTCAAATTAAAATGGAAGCCCTCGTGACGTGAATTCAAAACTCTTCGGCATGGGTTGACCGACTCGCTATCGAGAGCATTCTGCTAGACATTGGTCTTTGCTTAGGCGAGGACCGGTGGCATTCTGCTTGGTGGATGACTCTGATCAGCTCGACGAATTACATTTACCGCATTGTGCACAAGCCAAACTTAAATTGACTTGATTGTCGATGACCTTGTCTAGAGGACCCAGGATGATGAAACGAAAATTGCGAGCGTGTCCGAAATGTTGATTTTACCAAGGAGGGGCAACCATTTTGATTGATTTTATTCACGAGCAAATCTCGCGCATATTGACGAATTAATTAATTAATAATAATAATAATAACCATTTAAAACTTCACTCGGCCATTTAAAACCCATGATACTGCTCTCCTTGCTTCGGCAAAATATTACATCTGGACTACGCACGTAGAGTTACGTGCGAAGGCCAATCCATGCAAGACACGTAGAATCTCGCAATAACACGGAATAACACGGGAATAACACGAAGGAATATTCCTCGTGTTACTCCGTGGTTAGCGCTGTTTTGGGCGGAATAATACGGAGAATAACGCGGAAGAACACGGGGAATATTCTTCGTGTTATTTCCGTGTTATTCGGTATTATTGTGTTGGTATTGTAACAACACCACAATAACACATCAAACCCTAATATTTTCGCTTGATTCACCGGGTCGAAGCCCTACCGACCGCACAAAGCTGCTCCCTCCTCTCGCGGCCAAAAATCCCTTCTTCGTTGGTCCACCGCCGGCCATCCTCACCTGCGCCGCCGGCGAGGTTTCCTTCCTCTCCATCTTGATAGAGAGCCGGCTAGGGAGGTGACGACTTTAACTCGATCGCCCAGCTTTCTTGTCTGATAAATCAGTTTTCTATGCTTGGTTGTGCAATTTTCTTGCTTGATTTCCTCTCGATACTTTGCTGAGTTGCTCTTTTTCTTTTTTTTTTTTTTTTTTGATTGGTTGTGCAATTTTCTTACCTGATTTCTCGATATTTTACTTCGTTGCTCAATTTCCTTACTCAGATGCTTCTTCTCTGGCAGCTGATGAATTGTTGGTATACATAGCAGCTTGGATGACCACTACATTCCGTGGTTCAGTGGAAATCAAAAGAGGCTTTGGGGTCTTTTGTAGTAGGATTCAAGCAGCATTTAAGAAGGCATATTTATGCTGGTTTCAGTAGTTTTTTCCCTGTTTCTTGTTTTGAAGCATCTTGTTATGTATTATTACCCCGAGACAATGCAAAAGTATAAAAATTATAGAGCTTTGAAGGTTAAAATCTTATTTTTATGATTGTTTTAAAAAAAATTATACTTAAGCTTGGTTCAGTTATGTTCAAAATTTTCTAATCAGTAGTTGGCCTATAAACCTGTAAAGTTTAAGTTATCATTTGTAAGTGATTGTGATGACGGGAGGCCGAACTCAAGCCCCAGTTTCATGGCATCTCATTGCTTTTTTAGTTTGGCTTCTTTGAACTCTCTTGTAGTTCTTTGTTGCTTCCTTCCCCTTTCTTATGGATTCTCATTTGTCTTCTTCATTGGCAATTCAAGTGAGCCCTTTTTTTAACCCTTTTTTATTGCAAGATAACGTAATCTTGTTGTGAGGTTTCCTTTCTTGTGATTGCTTGATTTATGTGGTATTGGCTCAAATTTCTTGTATCTAGTGAGAAATCAAAAATAAAATATAAGTCCCTAAATATTTCTCTTGTGAACCCGTGCCAAACCACTTATATCCTTATGTTCTCTTGTCTATTCTTACTTTTTTTTTTTTTTTTTTTTACTTTTTACAATCTCTGTTTTGTGGTTTCATGTTTTAGTTCTACAAGCAAGATTGGTATCTTATGAATCTTATAAATCTTGGATCTCTTCAGCTTCAATTATTGGGTGCTTCAGTTATTCTAAGTTGGGATCAGTAATCTTATATTTTCTTTCTTGCAATCAAAGAATTGAAATATGTTTTTGCTTCAGATAATGTTTATGTTGGGGTGAAATACATGAATACCTATTTATGACATTTATAATTATAAAAACAGGTGAAGTTGCTTTTGAAAGGAGGTTATGACGAATTATATTGCTATTTGGTTCTAATCATTTGTAACTGAAATATGATCCAAAGGTTTTCATATTCTTTTGAATCTATAAAGATTGCTGAAGGGTAATTGTTTAGGATTCACATGTATACTACACTTTGCTACGTGTTCTTTTAGGGAGATGATTGAATGAGCTCATGGTCCTTTGTTTGAATAATATTAGTGTACTACACATACATTATATCTTATTTAGACACCTGCAAGATGTGAGATGTATCTTAATTGGTGTTAGTTATGAACATTTTATTCCCTTTATGGCCACCTTTGAGGTTTTTGTTGCATTAAAGCAAGGGACAAATGGCGTCATGGTTGGTCGTGCTGCTTATAATAAGTATCAACGATTTATACTATTCTTTGAAAATACTTAGAAATTTTTCTAATGATTTAAATATAGTTGTAGGATATCTTCGATTCTAAGGCACTTTAATAACTCTTTACATTCTTTGTTGAGTTTACAATGCATATTTTACTAATACCTAAGCTTTTATTGATGGATTTTTATTGAAAATTACGAAAAAAATATTATTCAACGGTATAGTCCAAGTGAGATTGTTGCATGTTGCACAACAACTTAATGATTAACTGTTTTTTGTGTTATTTTTTGGATGGTTTAAAACTCAATTTCTTAGGAGGATTTGCTTGAGTTTTTTGCATCATGGCTTGTTATGCTTACAGAACCAATATTCATTAAGAAAATGCAGTAGGAACTTGGTTGGTATGTATGTAAATCTTCCTTTATTTCATATTATGCTATTAGTTTTTTTTTGTTCCATTTATTACATGTCTAACCTACATTAGTGATCTGTTGATATGCCATAAAAGATTTGGATGTTAATATATAGGAAGAATTGGATGATAAGAATGCAAGAGTGTGATAAGGTTCTTGATAGCCTTTTTTATAAAAAAAAATCTGAAATCTTTCATGGTTTCGTTTCAAAAAAAAAGGAGAAATTATATCTATATCCTATGATTTCTATGTGAAACAAATTTAAAATAGTTATAGCTTCAAAGTTATTATCTTTATAATCTACTGAAGCTAGTTTTTAGTAGCATGAAATGCATGATTTGAGATCCTTAAAGTAAACTGATTTTATTTTAGGGCTCTTGTAGTTTGCTGAAATTGGATTTTGATTGCAGAAAGTACATGAATTGAGATCTTTATAGTGTGCTAATACAATTTCTTATCTTATACAAAGGGGTTATAGTTGATATCTACTATGGATCTTCGCATTACTAACTTGGATCTTATATGTGTCATTTTTTGTGCCTTGAAGTAGCCATTTGAGTACTTTCCAATTTACTTTACCGAAGGATATGACATATATATGTAATACTCAATTCCTTCATATATATAATACCTAAATTTACAATTTAAACATATATGGCACTTCACCTGTATATGGAAAGTGAGTGGCAATCGTCCTTTGTGATATTAAAAGTTTGGTTAATATAAATGTAATTAAAAATATTTGAACGTTAGACATGCAAATGCGCAAGAGTCAGGTGATATGCATGTAAATGTTTTCAAAATCTTCTTAATTGTTGCAATATCGGTTATGTATTATGATGATTCCTCTATTGTGCATGAAGCAAGGTATTCAAATTGCGAGCGAATTTGCATACCGTTAAATCACTAACAAATTTTAAAAATATTTACATACATGCGTCTAAACTTCTACGTATATCTGCATACCTGAGGAGTGAATCCTATGACAAGCATTGAGGCCGACATAAATTGTAAATTGAACACAACTCTTATTCTACTCTTTATATGGTTGGAAATTTATATAGATCATCGTGTTGGTTTATAAGTAGGAGGTGACAAGGATATGGGCGATGATGCAAAACACTTCTAATGCTAAAAACAAGAGAATATAATAGTATTCCTTGTGACCTGATGACTTTGGGAGGGTGTGGATTGGCACTAATGTCATTAACACTTGGTGAGAAGTTGTCATTGCTTTCTTAGGTTGCTGGTGGCTTTAGCCCAACAATGTGACTAATTCGTGTATCATTTGATTTACAAAGATACATACAACGAAACCTTTTCTTGTGGCGCTAACATTTTGGCTGCTATGTGAAAGTGGAACTTTACTTATATGTCTGACAAATTAGTAATTTTGGGTGTTACTTTTTTCGGGTCCACCTGTTAGTCACCTTGACTGGGCTAGGGGTTGTCATATTTTGATCGTCATGTTGGTAGCTTCTATCCGAAGTTGGATCTTATGCATACAGATTCCTTATGGTTGTCTACGGATGTCCCACGGGAATTAGCAAGGCCACTGGTCTAAGTCTGAGCTCACCCCTAGCTTGAACTCTTATACCAAGCTCTGAACTTTCAAATATTAATATCTAATTTTACATATGAAACATTTAATTACAATTCTTTCATGAATATTGTCAAAGGCGGTGGGTACGAACTACCACTTTCTCTTTTACTGCATTTTCTCTTTTATTGCGCTTTACATATATATATATATATATATATATATATATATATATATATATATATATATATATATATATATATATATATATATATATATATACATGCAACATTACATTCCATTATCTAATATACCTATAAAAACTCCTTGAATAAATGACAGTAGGTCACCTGTTTAGGAGGAAGCCTATGGCAAGACCCTGTGACCCAAAATAACCAATAATCACCAATTTGAACACATTTTAAAATAAAAAACCATCACAATAAGAATCTTGAAGCGAACTTCTTGGGAAGCAAAAGGAGGATGTAAGCAGATAGAGGACAAATTCAGAGGTCGGCCAAGAATCAACATGAAGTGAAGGACGAATGTCAACTAAAGATTCCATAGACTTAAACAACATGAACCCCTAGGACTTTGTGGAGGCTCGTCTAGCATGACATAAATCCACACACTATCGTTAGGTTTTCACACGATTGTGTGTCGAGTGAAATAAGTCCTAACTCTTTTTAGAATTCTGAGGTTGTTCGTTCGGTACGATGTAAATCCTCCTATCTTCCTATGATATTTGCATGGTCAAATATTCTAAAAGTGTAAGCTCTAAATTTCAATAGATGGTAAGAATAAACATTAAACAATATCAATTCTAGAATGTGAAGTCAAATAGTAGGATAATTTGGGAGGTTATTAAGGCTTGCCTCAAAGTCTGTAACATCCTCTACTTCTCACTCCTTTGGTCTCCAAAATAGCTGTTCCCATTTGAGCCCCTTCCCACTTGGCTTTCCTATGACAAATTGAAGGCACTCAATTTTGAAATCTTGAAGACGAAACATCTGATCTTAATCGAAAGTTTTCTTAAGTGACTTCGACTGCTTGAGATGTAATATTAACTATAGGGTCTTGCCCTTATAGTGAATTAGGAACTCATGTAATATTAGGGGAATTGTTAGTCACTTCACAAACTAAAAGGATGTCATAAATTATTTAGTTTATATAATCGAGTTTTCTCTGAAGTAATACTCTTATATATTCAATCCCTCTTTTCAAAATTAAAATATTATTTTAAAATTAAAACTGTAAATATAAATTAAATTAAGGCAACTGATAGGATTCCTGAAAGTTTGACTGACAGATTCTTGTGACTCCGCTGGGTAATAACTCTTATCTCCGTCTTTGATCAGATAGTTTTACATTCATACATCGGTAGTGTATCTTTGTCCATTGTGAGTCGGATTACTATTCTTCTCTTAATATACATTGCTCATTTATTTCTTGAGCTATATTGAACTACTTCCTTAATTCTGGAGCCTTTTGTTTGATCATCCTTAAACAGATAAGTTCAAAAATCTCTAAATTATGAAGTGGGTTGGACCCCCAATAGTGTGGTGGGTCAAGAGCGATGAATGAAGTTTATTGAAGTTAGTTTGTTGTGAGATCATCCCCTCTCCAATTTCGGTCAAAGAGTTAAATGGAAGCTAAGAACCTATTAACAAGGCCTTCCTATCTCATATGTTAGGCATTCAATACTACCTCCAAATGTTATAAATATCCCTACAAGAAATCTTAGGGTATTTATATAGGTTTGATAGTGCTTTCCCGTCAGTTTGTGATAGTGATTAATAAAGGGCCAAATGTAAAAACCCTAACAATTGAAAGAAGACGCCAATAAATCAACATCCAAGAGGATAACATGAAAGTGGAAACAAGATGACCTGTTAGGGTATTACTATGATGTAGAATGAAGTGCTCAAGGCAACCTCATAGGAAGCGCATAACTAAAAGCACAAGGAGAAGATGAAGCCTAAAAATTAATGTCAACAACTTATTAGATCTCATTACTTCTAAGCACCATAAGATTATATAAGAGAGGATGTCAATAAATTAAGAATAAATGTTGAATATCTCAATAACTACAAATTTGGATGTGAATTCTGATAAAAACACCCTTGAAGATTTAAATTATTTAGTTTTATATAAAGTTTGAGACTGGACGGTTATCCTTGCATTTAAAACTTGTGTAAGTTAATGACTCGGGGGCAACAAGTGGGAAGGGACCCGGTTGGCTAGGTGGCAACAATAGTTGTGCCACATGATTGGATTACTATGTATGCCTCACATCTCCTCAATCTCTTTTTTTAGCATACAGAAATAATAATATATGACTTGAGAAATTACATTAGCAGAAGGATAATCATCTCAAGTCTAACAACAAAAAAAAACAGAATTGGTATGATCTAATTTATTAATGCATGCAAAGTCGACATCCACAACACTTAGGAGATGAAGGTGCACAAATTTCAACCTAATAGAAAGGGTACTCAAAGGTTAATAAAGGATCCAAGAAACTTACCAACTCAACATGACTTTTTAATATAAAGATAAAAACATGTTGATAAGGTAAGAATGAGGCCAGACAAAGGAAGAACACTAGGTGTGTAACTAAGCCGAGCTAGCTCGTGAACCTACTCAAACTCGACTCGCTCACGAGCTGGTGAGCTGAGCTTATAGAGCCATAAGAATGTATATAAAGCAAGCTCGAGTTCAATCTTAATAAGTTCTGGTGCCAGCAACGGCAGTAATTCTAGCTCCAATAGCATATATTTAAGTTGTTGCAGTTAAAAAGCTTATAGTTGGACCTTGGGTTGGGTCGGTCGATCCGCCTCACTCTGTGCACCGCCCGTCTCGTCCCTTTTGCCGGTGATGCGTTCCTGGCCTTAATTGGAGGGGTCGTGCCTCCGGTGTCGTTACTTTGAAGAAATTAGAGTGCTCAAAGCAATCGTGCGCTCTGGATATATTAGCATAGGATAACACCACAGGATTTTGGTCCTATTGTTTTGGCCTTCGAGATCAGAGTAATGATTAAGAGGGACGGTCTAGGGCATTCGTATTTCATAGTCAGAGGTGAAATTCTTGGATTTATGAAAGACGAACCACTGCGAAAACATTTGTCAATGATGTTTTCATTAATCAAGAACGAAAGTTGAGGGCTCGAAGACGATTAGATACCGTCCTAGTCTATACCATAAACGATGCCGACCAGGGATTGCTGAATGTTGCTTTTAGGACTCTGCCGGGCACCTTGTGAGAAATCAAAGTTTTTGGGTTCCGGGGGGAGTATGGTCGCAAGGCTGAAACTTAAAGGAATTGACGGAAGGGCACCACCAGGAGTGGAGCCTGCGGCTTAATTTGACTCAACACGGGAAATCTTACCAGGTCCAGACATAGTAAGGATTGACAGACTGAGAGCTCTTTCTTGATTCTATGGGTGGTGGTGCATGGCCGTTCTTAGTTGGTGGAGCGATTTGTCTGGTTAATTCCGTTAACGAACGAGACCTCAGCCTGCAACTAGTTATGCGGAGTTCAACCTCCGCAGCCAACTTCTTAGAGGGACTATGGTCGTTTAGGCCACGGAAGTTTGAGGCAATAACAGGTCTGTGATGCCCTTAGATGTTCTGGGCCACACATGTGCTACATTGATGTATTCAACGAGTATATAACATTGGCCGACATGCCCAGGTAATATTTAAAAAATTTCATCATGATGGGGATAAATCATTGCAATTTTTGGTCTTCAATGAGGAATTCCTAATAAGCGCGAGTCATCAGCTCGCGTTGACTACGTCCCTGCCCTTTGGTCTTCAACAGGGAACCTCCTATTCTTCTTCCTTGTAGGCTCGTGAGTCGACTTAATATTTAATACAAATTCAATATATTAAATAAGAAACATTTTATCATGTTTAATCTGAAGAGCTATCACATCTTTTGCCTACAAGCTAAGTTAATTGTAAAAGCTTGTCATGTCATGTCTACTTAAAAAGTTAAAAGCTTTTTTATTTGAAAATTCTTCCACTTCACGCAACTACCCAAGCAATCTTCTTGAATACCTACCTCCACATAAAGTTGTTCACATTCTCTCGTTGAACAGCTCATCCGTGTTGGTTTCATTATCTTTTCGTCAAGCTTTGACTATGGCTTCCTCCGATGACATGCTTCTACATTAAGCTCTCGAGGCGAGCTCGAGCTTAAAATATAAGCTCAGCATAAGCTCAAGCTCATGTTTATTGAGACTCAAACTCTAACACTAGCTAACCCTGGTGAAAACAGATCGAAGATGGAGCCAATTAGAATGAAATTCGAAGTAGACCAAAAGGTGCCAAGAAGAATGAATGCTGAGTTAATGTCAATGACTAGGATAAGTTTGATTAGAATTTCTACCCTAATGATGACCAATCGAGATGCTCAAAACTTGCAGTCTTGAACTTCATTTATTACATGAATTTTTTTTTTTAGTTTTTCTTTTTTAAAGTTGAAACTTTAATGACAACAAAGCTAAAAATCAGTAATTAGTGGTTATAAAGTGTGATTAGAACTTGGTACATCTAGTTGGAGACAAAGCTCTCTACCAAAATACATGAAAATTGTTATTTGATAAGAAACCCACAACTTCAATAAAGTAGAGCCTCTCAATACTTGAGAACAATCTAAAAAAAGCAAACTCTTTAAGCTTTCAAGTCCATATAGGTTTTCGACCCTGGACATTAAAAATATTCTCCGAACTCCACCCATCAAAGTACTAAATTTATGGTCAGAAACTAGAATTTGAGAGGAACGAATATTAACTCTGAAGATTAGAAAATGATAAGCTAACATGCTATCATTTAGTTTTACTTCGCAGATTAACTAGTAATTTAAACGAGGCGCGAAATTAACTTCATGAAAGAAGAAAAAAACAAATAAAAAAAATATAGAACAGATTTAAGATCCTTGTTTCAGAGATCAAATGCAATGGCGCTCAACCAAAACAGTGGCATTACTAAGTATAGATGCTCAGCCGATTCACATAGCAAACTAATAAGAGAATTTTGACACAACAATTCACTGTTTTACAAAATAACGTAGTTGCAATAATTATACTGATAGGTACTTGACCCAGTGGAATTGAAAATTTATTCCAATACAAATATTTAGAATAAAAAAAAAGAAAACATAAATTTTGGAAGTATGCTACAACATGCGAACACCTAATATGGCAGCACTGATTCATTGATGAAGTGGATAGCAGCAAGTCTTTACAGACTTGATCTCACCTTCTGAATGAGCTCCCTTCTCAGGATTTTACCAGAAGCAGACTTGGGCACACTGTTCACAAATGTAACCCTCCTCAATCTCTTGAAAGGAGCTACCTGATAAATTTGCAGTGTGAGGTGACAGTTCATTTTGGCGGATTGCATGCGTTCATAGTGAGAAAATCAGCCATGACGTAGCAATATGTTGTACACTAGAATTATGAACAATATAATTTATTGTAAAATTTGGGACAATCTAGAACATACTAATGCAAAGCCCACCGCTTCTCTTGTTGGGCAATTATGCCAATGGTTTTCTAGCCTATGATGATTTCTATTTTCGATCTGGCAGACAAATCCAATATGTATGGGCTGTTTGCATTTTATTGGGTTCTACATGGGATTATATTTATAAAATTCTGACACATATAGCAAAAAATTATATAGCATAGTATAGATACAATTTTTTTCATATATAAATCATTTTATTTTTTCCGGGATTATAATACTAAAGGAAAAATGACACTAAATACTTTGGGAAAAATGATATATTTGTTAAAACATGAGACTTGCCTATCAGTTAGTTAGTTCCCTCTTCTCCTTTAGCTCACCCTCCCTAGATCTCAATCCATCCTTCCTACATCTATCCAACTAGTATTATGATTGAATGAAAGTATGATGGATTTCATTAAAATCATTTTTGATTTAATTTATTCTATTTGCATAAAATCAATAATTTCTATTAGAAAGCAGTGATCTTGTCATCTCTAGATTTAAAAATTAATTATTTTTCCCACCATTATTAGCATTAAATAATTATTCGTGATTAATAACCTGTTTTCCATAAAGTTAGCCTTTGATTTCATAAATTTAAGTCTCTGAACTGCAAACAGATCTGAAATAGAAATTTTAAAACTGAAAACATCTTCAATGACATATCCTAGGAACATAGGTGATCATAGGCCCATGAGACATTGGAGGTTAAACTTCAGTAAAATTACCTGATTAGCAATAAACTTTTGTACTTCAGATTCTGTCAGCGAGCTGCTGGTGGAGCGAACAACATAGGCTATAGGAACCTCCCCGGCTTCATCATCAGGTAACCTGGGTTTGTATAAACAGCCCATATTAATCAGTTTTTCTCCTGAATCGAACAGTTTCAAGCCAATTCACAGTTCGATTTAGCAATAGAGTTTACAACTTACGGAATGACAACAGCATCCAATATATCAGGATGAGATAGCAGCAGCCCCTCAAGTTCAGCGGGTGCAACCTAACATAAAGTTACAAGTGTTTTTATTAGTAAATGTCACTGGTACAAAAGAAAAATAATTGGCAGCACTTCACCGATTTATAAAATTAATAAATTAAATAGTATGCCCTCTCCTAGGTTTCAAAGTTGATAAATATTAACAAGATAGATAATAAAAATCCTATAGCTAGTATATAGTCGTGTCTCTCTAAATACTAACCTGTCAAGTTATGTCGTTTTATCAAAAGCCATTCTATCTACCAATTTCATCATGAATACTTGTTTAGACCATCATGATGAAGGGTTAATAAATCTTTGAAAATGCTAAAGATGCTTTGGTGAATATAACAAGAGGGCAATGAATTAATGAGACATAAAATTGACAACTTGAGAACTACTTGGGGTATCTTTTTACATATTACACCCTCTATTATCCAATAAAACCTATTCATTGAAGATCAACATATAAAGTCATTGATTCATTAACATTTTTTGGATGCCATATAGCTTTTATACTGTGTGATTTCACAAATTCAGGTCTTGAATGGGTTGATTAATAATTGCGTGATTATAATTTTGGGCCTAACGGATGTTTGATTGAATAAATTATTCAATTTTCTTGGTTAAGCATTGAACTCTACAATCCAAGAAACTCTTTCAAACTCTAAATTATTCACTTTTGAAGTCCCGGCTAAAATATTTGATGTCTTCTCCAGTGCATCGTAGATTAATCAACCGATCTTCCTAATTTCAGTGGCATACAAGAAGACATTATGTTTAATATTTGTTTATGATTTGAACTTACAGTCGATTCAACAAAAAGCAGAAATAGTTATTTACATCCTACCATTTCAACCATTTCATTTAATCCAAAAAATATATATATATTTAATTTATGCCATCCATCTTCACACATTTTCATTAGTACATAATTCAAAAATATACCACATTTAGATGACTAACTCATGAGTAAATTATGATATAATCTACGAATGATCATAAATTTCCCTGTTTCAACTATTTCCTCAACTTCAACTTGGAATGATGTAAAATAATACTTGGTAAATTGGACTAAAAAATTCCAATAGTTGGCACAAAAAGTTTGCTAGAATGTATAGATTGAATCGAACAGAGAAAAAAAGAGATAAAAAGAAAACTGTAAAGAGAAACTTTTGGGAATTTTACTAGATTTCAATTAGAGAGTACAAGCAGATGTGACCTAACCAACCATAATAGGTCAAGCTCGACCTCTGTTTGCCTTTTTATTTGTGGGTTTTGACCATGATTTAACATTATAGAAATGCCAACATTTGAATAATAAAAATAAATTATACAGCATATTTGCTATAAATATATATTAAATCTTTCTACCTAATAGTTGTCCAAGTACTTTAATAAATTTTGATGACTTCCAAGTTAAGATGAATTTACTATGGCAAACTCTAGTGAGGCCTACAGTGTTTTCCTTGGCGAGATCAACAGACAGCAACGTGAGGTGAGGCGACGACTTTACTGATACTTATGGCACACTATGTAAATGGGGTTTGAATTTTGTATTAAATTTTTCTTAAAAAATTACATTGTTAAAATAGTTGTGATAACAAAAAATTATAAAATAAAAATGCATAAAGTGCAAAGCATATAAAGTCGTTTTTTATATTGTTAAACCCCTGCCTATGTCCACGCACTGGTTAGAACTCTACAATCCAAGAAACTCTTTTTCAAATTGAAGTTGAGTGGAAAAAACTCTCACAACCTTAATACACAAAACAAAAATAAAATATGTTTATAATACACAATTAATGCAGAAAATAAAATAAATCCAAAATTTGTTAGTTTAGGTAAATATTAAATCAGGCAACAGCTATTAATAATTCAAATCTATTTAATTTTTGGGTGAATAGTGTTTCCACTGATCTTAATTTATTAGACTTAAATAAAATATTAGACTCAATAGGACAAATTGGAGAAAAAGGATTCATGTATCGTAGATTAATGTAGGATAAAAGCTTCTACTGGGTGTTGAAAATCTTGAAGTATTATTGATGTGTTATTGTAGTGTGATAAAAGCTTCTTTTTGTTATTGTAGTGTTTCCAGCAAATGAATAGTAAAATCTTGAAGTATTATTGACAAAATAATGAATATAAAATTTCATTAAGGCATCAATATGGCAATATCACAAACTCGTGAACTAATATCTAATTTTATCTCAAGATGCTGTCTCAAGATGCTGTTTCTGGTCTAATGGCATAAAAATCAAAATGTAATATAGAGCATTTTTCAAATTATGAAATTAAATAGTAATGTTTTAGATAAATTAAACTTAATCAAAATGAATAATAATAATGATTTTTATACAGAAATTAAGGTGAATTTAATGGAATTAAAATTTGGCAAATTTGTAATATAGAATGCATATATTTAAGATATAGATTAAAAATTCATTTTCAATTATTATAAAGGGTGTTAATAATGCCCCTAAAAATATATAACAAAGCTCTAAATTCAAAAAAAATATTTATTTTTATATTTATAATAGTTTATATTATAAATAATCATTACAGGATCAACATGCAAGGAAACAAATGAAAAAAGAATAAAGGAAAAAAGAAAAGGATCAACATGTAAGGAAACAAATGAAAATAGAATAAACGAAAAAAGAAAAGCACATCAAAGGAATTACTACAAAATTCCACATATTAATATTCTAATATTGTAATACTCACCCTCAAGTTGAGACATAGATGTCAGTCATGTTCAACTTGTATTTGAAATCATCGAACAGCGGTCGAGGAAGATTTTTTTTTAGAATATATCCCAACTGGTCACTATATGACACAAACGGAACACAAGTTTCCCTAGACTCGAGCTTTTCCTTAAATGAAGTGACAGTAAATCTCAACATGCTTGGTGTGATCATGCTAGACCTGGTTGCGAGCAATGTTAATGGCAGCCTTATTATCAAAATACAACTGTAAAGGAGAGGTGACTGTCGTACGTAGTTCGGAAAGCATGATGCGTAAACAGAGAACTTCACAAATTCCTAGAGAGATGGAAAAAAATTCGGCTTCCGCACTGCTTCAAGTAACTACAGATTGTTTTTTGCTTTTACACATGACCACAAATGAGCAGTAACCCGAGGTAGATTACCGATAATGGACATATCCGACCCAATCCACATCTGTGTAATCTGCAATAGAACGAGGGTATGGTAGGATAAAAACAAATATGATCCTGGTCGTCTTTCAAAATAGTGAAGAATCTGGTGGAAAGCATGGAGGTGGTGCTCAAAGGGATCATACATTAATTAACAAACAATACCAACTACGTAACAAATATCTAGGTGCGTATGGGCAAGGTAGATGAGTTTCCCACAAGACGCTGGTAGTGAGTCTTGTTTACAAGAGCTGCATTGTGAATATCAAGGAAATTTTCATTGGGATTCATTGAGAAAAGCGCTGATTTGCACTAGAGAAAATTGTTCTCTATCAAAAGGTCAATTATATATTTCATTTGAGAAAGTCAAATACCCTAAGATGATCCAACAACTTCCATGTCTATGAAGTACCATAGAGATCCTAAGTCCTTCATTTCAAAGGAAGCAGTAAAGATACCATCCAGAGATTTCCATGCTGGTAGATTATTACCTGTGAGAACAATATCGACAACCTACACGATAAGGATAATTGTCTAGTAGCTGGAGGAATGCTCGAAAAATAGTGTGGTCCGATTGAGCTTGAGTGAATCCATAGCCTACCAACACCTCTGTAAACTTCAATCCATAGAGGAATTCTTGCAACCTACATACTTGCCCCTGAAAGGCTCTGGAGTGAAAGGCTGAAGAAAGAGCCATAAATACCTCCTTTGTAAATTCGTCATCATGAACACATTCTTAACATCAAGCTAGAATAAGGGCCAATACAGATTCACTGCAATGGATAAAAAGAACCAAATGGTGTTAATTTAGCAAGTGGAGCAGATGTCTCCTCATAGTCAACTCTGTAAGTCTGTGCGTATCATTTGACGACCAATCGTGCCTTGTTGTGTTCAAAGAATCCATCAGATTTAAACTCGTTACTAAAAATCCATCAGCATCTCACTTCTTTCTTGCCCCGATGAAGCCCAACAATGTCCCAAGTATCATTCCGCTTAAGGGAATTTATTTCATATATGACAGTAGCATTTCAAAATGAGTCTGCTAAGGCAACATCAATAATAGATGTAAGCTGATGATTGGTCAGGGTTTAAGTTGAGGTGGGTGGTGGCGCCCGAATCTAATAACCAATTTTTTGAGGATGGTCCGGTGGATGACGTGAGTGCTGCCTCTTTTTTGGTAGAAGGAAAGAAGCTGATATTGGTGCGATGCCAACATCTATGACCAACCTTCTCGCAGATTTGACATGTTGGATGGTTAGTACTGGAGCCTTGATATTGATCTCCCCTGAATGATTAGGGCACCAAACACATCCGTGAAGGTCGTTGTTGTTGCCTCAAGCAATGAATAGAGCCATGGTATTAGCATTAGTTTTTGTGGCAGCTTTCACTGAGGGATTTATCTCTTCGCTGCATAGAAGGGAGTGCATGTCATTGAGCTGAATTGATTTTGAGCTGGTTTGGATGGCTATTTTCAAGGATTGATATGGTGTGGGTAAACCATTAAGGATGTAGAGAATAATGCCCTTGTATTCAATCTGTCCTACAAGCACTATGATGCTGTGAACTAGAGATATGATAATCAATAGGTATTGGGAAATAGTTTGATTTTTCATGGAAGTATGGTGGAGCTTGCTTTGAAGCTAAATTACACGGGATCGATTGGTTGATTGCAAGAGACCTTGAAGAGTTTCCAAATTTTATTGGTGGATTTAAGGTTAAGAATGTAGGGTAAAATGATGGGAGATATAGCAGAGTAGATTGCAGCTGATAAGTTTTGATTTTTATGAGTTGCCACCAGAGAAAACGAGGACTGGGAATGACCCGGCCATCAGGTGTACTGATTTGCGATGCAAGGCAAGTGGTAGTTCCATCAAGGAAGCTCTCGAATCCATTGTGTTTGAAGAGTTTATAGATTTGGGGTTTCCAGGTTGGCTAATTTTCTGCAGTTAATTGGACATTTGCTATGGCTTTGATATTTATCGGCCGGAGAAATTTTTGAAAATAGATTTAAATTTTAAAAATATAATTTTAATATATATAGTTGATTTTGAATTTTTAAAATGATATTTTAATTTTTTAAAAAAAAATAGATGAGACCAAACGGGTCTCACATATTTGATAGTTTAGATGATCGAGCGTAATACCACAAGTAATACACTATACCGAAGGATAGGCATACCACTTGATAGTAGGCTTAATCACATAAACTAAAGACTTTTGTGGCATCCGTTTGATTTGTGAAACCTGTTTGTGAGACTGACAAGTTCCCCTAACTAATATAAGGATTAGATACGACTTATTTTACCTGTGTTCTTAGTTCCCTATAGATGCAAGCCTCTGTAGTTAATTACATCATAAATGACCGAAGTCACCTAAGAAACTCTCGATTATTAGCATTGGTTTTGTCTTCAAGATTTTCAAAGTTTAGATTTTCATGATTGGACATGGGAAAACCAAGTGGAAATAGCTCGAGTAGGAACAGTTATTTTTCAGGAATCCAAATGAGGAAAAAGTAAGAGATAACCACAGATTTGAGGAAAATCTCGGTGGTCTCCCAACTATCCTATTATTTGGCCTTATGTCTTTGAAATGATGTTATTTAATATTTAATCCTGTAATTTATTTTAAAATTTAGGACTTACATTCGCATGGTATCTGATCGTGCAAATAGCCTAGAAGAATATGAGGGTTTACACCATACCGTACGGCAACTTCGGAATCCTAAAAGTGTTACGACTTATATTGCACAACAAAGTTGTCTGAGCCTAAAGAATAATGTGAGGATTTACGTTGCATTAAGCGGACTACCTCGAAGTCCTATAGGTTATGTTATTTAAACTAAGTAAATATTTAGTTGTACTTGTTTCACAACTGTTGTAGATTATTATTCCCCGTCCGCTGCATCGCCGTTGTGCTGCCCACGAGAACTTGCTTCATGCTCTATGTAGTAGTAGTTTCAGGTTTAGTGTCTTGTAGTGATCCACCCTGGGTAAGCCAACTATTATTTTTTATCCTAAAAGTCTTGTGGTTAATTTAAAACATACATAATGCTATAAGAAAGTACAATAAAGAAAGCAGTAGAATTTATACTAAAAGAAGAAGTAGAATGTACACTAAATGAAAGCAGTAGAATGTACAATAATAAAAAGCAAAGAAATGTGCAGTAAGAGACAGTAAAATAAAATGCAGTACAACACTATAAATATACTATAAACTTTAGATATCCGGATTTTTTGTTATTGTTGTGCCTGTGAATGGAACTAATATCGCAAGTAAAAGTATATTAAAAGAATTTAGCTAGCAGGACAAACATGTGTTTATGTATAAAAGAATAAATGACATAGCAGTATACAGGAAGCTCGAGGAAAACTGAAATGACCCACACAGATTCGAAACATATCGTAGGGAAAAAAAGGACAAATGAATAAAATAAGACATAATGTCACGTATAAAGAACCGGGAGTAGGTGATTTATATGTGACATTGGGAATGTACGCAATTGCAGGAGGATTTGAGTATAATGTTCAAACTCAAATCCCAGAGCAATGGATTTCCTGTAGGTTAAGTCATTGCGGGACTTTCACAATTGATTTAATAAAGAAGCGTGAACTACCTCTCAGTGCATTCTCATGCCTAGTGCCTTAATCAGTTTGTGCATTAGGATCGAGTGTCTAGCTTCATTATTTAAAAATTAGGAGGATGAACTTTCACTGCAGGGTGTTCCCCCAAAATCTAGGAAGCCTACACTGAGGATTAGATGGATGGGCTCTCACCTAAAGTGTGCTCCTAAAATCTAGGACGCCTACACTGAGGATTAGATGGATGGGCTCTCACCTAGGAAGTGTGTGCTCTTAAACATCATAATCGATCATGTTGGATTCATATCGTTTTACTCGACCAGTTTGTGTTCCTTAGGCTTTGAAAACGACCGTCGAACGTCATTTGAATTGGATCAAGTTTCCCGAGTGTCGGGGAGACCATCATAGATTGTTATATTTGATTGGCAGTCTCGCTTCCATCCCACGACCTTTGGTGGCCAACTTTAAAGAATGCTTTGATGATGATTAGAATTTTCCTTCCTTTTTTGGGAATTAGTTGTTGAGCTTTCTAGTCACAGTGGGGCCTCTGTAGATTTTTGTCGGGAGAATGCCCATGGATTTTTTTAACCTCCGACCTATAAAAAGGGGGGTGTTGGGCTCTATATTGCATCCATACTCATGAAAAGTTGTTAGCAGGTTAGTATAGCATGTAAGAATCTTCTCAATTTTTATGTGGAGTCGAAGGTGGAGGTGACCTTACATCAACCAGAGCGAAGGACCTTGTGAAGTCCATGTATTAGCTTGGCTTTTTCTACGATTAGAATGTCGAAAGAAGGGACTTTCTCCGGGTTGGGATTCGAAACCGCGAAAAATTCCCTCCACGAACGGATGTGATTAAATCTTCGGAGAGATGGTTCTCAGGCACGTTCCGAGGTGGCGCAATACATCCATTCGTCAGTTGCTGCCTGAAGTGCAGTCGATTCCTTACCGTTAGTGGTGGAGTCGGACATGATTGTTGGTTTGATGTTTTGTACCTTTCGACAGAAATAATAAAATGTTTGTGAAACTTCCTTTACTTGTTTGTGAGGCTGAGCGGTTTGCATTGTTATATTCCGCCGTTCTACTTTTCACTTGATCAACTCAAGTTCTCCGAGCATTAAAAACGACCATCAAACTTCATTCAATTATGTCGAGCTCCCCGAGAACATTGATCTTTAAACATCATTCAATCGTGTTGAGCTCCCCGAGCATTACCAAGTCTTGGGCATTATTCAAACAAAATTAATTAACTCTAATTTTTATTTCATCGATAGAATTAACACTGTTGTTGCTCGATCTCAAGCCTCGAATGTGAAAAATTGAGGGTTGCATGAGATAGTCGAATAGTCAACATAAAATTTGTCGAAAAATCATAAAATGAATCCTTTTAATAATTATGTAAATGTTAGGTCCTCTCCTGAAAACAACCGCTGTATGGCCTAAATAAATTGAAAAGTTTGCAAGGGTCGCTACACCAACGCCCGAGTGTAGTGTCAAATATACAAGAGTACCTACATTACGGACAAATGAGGGTAAAGAAGTTAGTCTATGAAATTAATATTAGAATAGGATCTTGAAATATAGGTACTCTCATAGGTAAATGGAATTAGTCGATATTATGATTCATAGAAAGATAAATATCTTATGTATTCAAGAAACTAAATAGTCTAGAGAAAAGGCTAAGGTGATTGATAGCTTAAGTTTTAAACTTTAGTATACAGGTAAAAATCACTCTAAAATGGTGTAGGCGTAATTATAGATAAAACTTTAAAAGATAATGTAGTAAAAATTAATATAATTGGAGATAAAATTATAGCCCTTAAGATTGTTAATATTATAAGTGATTTTGCATCTCAAGTAGGTTTTTGGAATCATCTAAGAAGAATTAATACAAATGACACATTTTGAAGAAAGAATTTTAATTGGAGGAGAGTTAAACAGACATGTCGGAAGAGTGATAGAAGATTTCAGAAATCATCATAGTGACTAAGGTTTTGGAGAGATTAATGAAGAAGGTAGAGTCATATTATATTTTGTTTCAGAGCATGATTTTGTTATTGCTAATACTTTATTCAAGAAAAGAGATGAATATATTATTACTTATAAGAATGGATCTAATAAAACATAAATCGGTCATTTTCGTATTAGAAGGGATCGTCGAGAATGTAAAGATTGTAAGTTCATTCCAAGTGAAAATTTAAATACCCAACATCAATTATGAGTTATGGATTTTAAGATGAAGAGTTGTAAAATAAATAATAATAAGAATCATTGTCATAGAATTAAATGGGGGAGCCTAAAAAACACAAATAAAATTATTTTTATAAGTAAAAGTCAAGATTTCGAGATTTGGGATATTCATGAAGATACAAATTCTATGTAGGATGCAGTAACAAGCACTATTAAAAAAATGGTAAAAGATGTACTTAGATAATCAAAAGGAAAAGTTTTATAAATAAAAATAGTTGGTGATGGAATAAAATTGAGCAATAAAAGATAAAATATAAGAAATTATATTAGAATTTTTTTTTTAAAAGTAAAAGCTTAAAGAACTAGAAAAACTATAAAGTGATTCATAGGGGAACTAAGAAAATAATCTATGTTGCTAAAGATTTAAATCAAATAGTGTATTAAAGATAACAATCAAAAAGTGCTTTTCTTAGAAAATAATATTCAACATAAGTGGGTGTGTTATTTTGATAAACTTTTAAGTTAAGTTTATAAATATACATTTAACTTTAGTGATCTTAATATCATTAATGATAATAAAATACTTCATATTTATCATCGCATAAGTAAAAAAGAAGTTGATGAGGCTTTAAAGAAAATCAAGGATGGAATGTCTGGGACCCGAGGATATTTCAACTGTAGTGTGGATATATTTAGAAGATTTGGGAGTTTCTTGACTTACTAAACTCTTTAATATTATTTTAAAAACTAAAAAGATGCCCAAGGAGTGGAGGAAGAGTATTTTAGTCCCTATTTTCAAAAATAAGAGGATGCACAAGAGTGTGCAAATTATAGAGGAATTAAGTTGATGTGTCATACTTTAAAATTATGAGAGAGGGTCATAGAATATTGGTTGAGATGTAATATAAAGATATCTCATAATTAGCTTAGATTTATGCCAGGTAGGTCTACTATGGAAGTTATACATTTATTGAGCGGTTTGACAGAAATGCACAGAGAGAATAAGGAAGATCAACGTATGACTTTTATTGACTTAGAAAAAGCTTACGATAAAGTCATTAAAGATATATATACTAGTGTTGTACTTGTGTTTAAATAAAAGGAGGATTGACCAAATATTTTTTATTTCAGTTGAATTACATGAGGGATAGACTTTAAGCCCATATCTTTTTGCTTTAGTTATGGATGCTCGTACTAGACATTTACATATGTACCTTGGTGTATGATTTTCGTTTATCATATCCTCTTGTGGATAAGACTAAAGAGATAGCTCAAAGAAAACTTGAATTATGGAGGTCTACATTGGAGTCTAAAGGTCTTCAATTGAGTAGATCTAAAACTGAATACATGGAATTTAATTTTAGTAGTAGCTCTAGTGGCAGAGTTGCAACTATGGGTGATCAAATTATTAAAAGCTGTGAATGTCTTAGATATCTCAGATCTATTGTTCAAAGTAATGATGGTATAGTTGGGAATGCTTCGGGCCTATTGTGTGATAGAAAAGTACCTCTTAGACCAAGAGGAAAATTTTATAAAATGGTGGTGAACCTGCAATGCTCTATGGCACAAAATGTCGGCCTTTAAAATAGAAGCATAAAATTAAGCCAAATGTTGTCGAGATTAAAATGCTTAGGTGGATGAGTAGCTTTACATTTTGAGACAAAATGTGATTCGTGATAGGATTGGTGCAAATCCTGTGACGGACAAAATTAGAGAGTCGTCTTAGATGGTTTGGTCGAATTAAATGTAGACCATCTAATGATACGGTCAGCAAAGTAGATGTTTTAGATTCGACTTATGTTAAGAAAGGCATAGGTAGACCTAGAAAGACTTGGGCATATTGCATAAAAGCTAATCTTAATTTATTAAAATTAAATGGAAATATGACATTCAATAGGACACAATGTAGAAAAAGGATTCACGTTGCCGACCCCACTTAGTGGGATAAAAGCTTGTTGTTGTTGTTGTTGATAGAATTTGTAAATTGGTAACGACACTCCCCTTTACACATGCATAAGAAAATTTTCTAAGGGAGGATGGTTATGCTTATAAGAAGCGACGCAACATAGCTTTCTAGAACAATTCCTCTAATGGCTAGATCGATGTGACGATTCTCCGCCTCCCCCAAAGATAGTTGAGATGATTCCGACGAAATGAACTTCGTTTGCCATGACTGGTCCATCTAACAGTTCCTCAGCGGGGACCTTTCCCTATCGCCTTGTTTGTCCGCCAACAGCGATGAGCTCCTTCAGCTTTCCGACAATCAGTTCCTCCACCAAATTCTGGAGGTAAAGATGCTCCTCCGTGAAAGTCGTAGTACATATTTGGATTTCGAAGGGTAGGTTCAACCTTCATTAGCAGGGCTTTCCCGCAATACTCCTTTTTTATGGTTTTCACTAAGTCAACCATCAAGAAGTTCAGCGAGGTTAAACCCTACATCCCTTGATACACATGTGGTCGCTCGTAGTATTGAGGAGGTCGCTGATCGGTACTCCGATTCTGGCCCTGGTTGTCGCAACCATTGCCTCGGCTCTCCCACGCCGTTGGTTGTTGTTGTGGTGCTGACGACCAGAGAGATTCTAGTTATCCCTCAACTTCTGTCCTTCATCATTCGCCTTCCTCTTTTTAACTCTTGGTTGGATGACTGTGGCTTGGTATGAGGGACATTAGCCACATAGGCATGGATGTGCATGTTGGTCATCTCCAACAATTTGGGGAAAGATGTTGGTTTGAGTAAATTCAAGTCATACTAAAATCGCCCTTCTCTAACCCCTTGTATCATAACATTCTGAGCAATTAAATGTTGCAAATCCTTTATTTCTAGCATCTCTTTCTGGAATTGGTTGATGCAAGAACATAGGCTCTCGTTCTCAACCTGCTTTATCTGAAGCAGCACCTGCGATCTCTTCCTCAGATTCTGCAAGCTAGCAAAGTGCGCCACAAAGAGCTGCTTGAACTCAAAGAAGGTTGGAATGATTCCGATCGAAAGATTGAAGAGCCAGTGAAGAGTTGATTCCTTGAGTGTCGCTAAAATAGGAGACACTTTATGACATCGATCTCCAAAATTCCTAACGACAATTTGAAAGAAACTAAGTGGTCGGTCGGATCACTTCTTTCCCTCGTAGGGATCCAAGTGAGGAATCCTTAACTTCACTGGTGGTATATCCTCCAAAATCTATCGATTGAAAGGGCTGTTTAAGCGCAGGCTAAAAAGAAGCTTTAACACACTCCACCCGGTGCCTAACCATCGGCGTTGATCTAGTGCTGGCAAATTGTTGGGAATCTACCTCCCCCTCAATCGCGTGATTATTGACGCGTCTGACTGGCACCGACGGATGCTGAGGGGGAACCCTTTGAGGGCGAGTTCCTCGAAATCCCACTTCAAGAATCGATGGCTGATCAATTCTTTGTATGATTCCTTATCGAATCACTTCGAATTGACCCATCATATATTTCCTCAATTCTTGGACATGTTGTTGGATTTCCAGCTTCACTGATTCTCTATTAAACTCCATCAATGCGGGTCTCGCTGCTGTAATTCTCCTTTGTAATTTACTCCGCTCTCATCTATGGTATATCCATGCTCACTGTACCACCTTTTAGAATGTTGAATCCCAAATTGTCTTCTCGGAAACAAGCCCAGAGTTAGAGCTTGTGAGGAGAGAAGTGTGTGTGAGAGAAAGAAAAGTCAAGAGTGAGAGAATCCCCCGTGTGAGAATTCAAAAACAAGTCCCTTTTTTATGTCATGACCTCCTATTTATAGCCTTCTAAAAAAATAGCTACATGAAAGGAAAGAATAGTTACTTTAACTGTCTAGAGCATTGAATTGACATGTCTGTCAAGTAAAAGTTTACATTGTGATGCCAATAAAAATCTGATGTCGGTCGACCATCCGATGTGCAGGTTGACTGACAATGACGACTGTCTGATATTCGCTTTGGTTGACTCTATCGATTGACCACAGGACTCTCGGAGAGATCCGATAATTTGACAGAATTTTACGTTCACTTGCTTGCATTCTCTCGTTCGATGAACCTATCATCCGGAAGATTCTGTCGGTCGAAACTCTGTCGATCGATTCTGCCATAAAGTCGATCGACCGTTTGCTTGTAAAATTTCAATTCTTTAGTCTAGAACTTTATCCTCACGCCTCTAATCCCGATCTTTTTGAGATTCGTGTTGGCATTTTTGTAGTATACATAATGAAAGATCACCTATAATACTTCATAGCATACACGACAATCAATTAAAATTGATACATAATTTATTAGCCCTTAATTTAAGAAGCTTAATTGAATTGGTTTGTAACATTTTTCTGATAGCATGTCAAGAAGACGCACTAGAAGAGAATGGGTGGGCAACCCTATTGGATTACACACAAAGAAGCCTCCTTCCACTACCTGCGAAGCTTAAGGAGATGTTGGTTACACAATAGGAGGTTCAAGGCTTCCTTTCTCTATTGAGAAATTGTGTTATTAGCCGCAAAGATGATTAAAGATGAAATAGATGATTTAAGAGAGCTTAGTCATTCCTTGGGCTCCATCTCAACCGTCAATAAATAAGCATAATAGATTTTTTTAATGACCTCCAATGAGAACAAGCTTTCTCTGTCAAGGTCAAGAATTTAAGAGTGATGAATAGAGAATGCATTGATGAGCAAGATTGATATGATGCTTGATTTGGAAGGCCTCGATAAATTTGCTTGTATGCACTAATTAGTTGAAGGAAGTGCTCATACAACTATGGAAATGGAGGTCTGGGATCCCTTGTGAGAGCACGTATGAGACAACGTTATTAGTGAACATGCAATAACCTTCTAGCTTTGTGACATTTGTGTTGGATGACCTCCAATGAGGGCGAGTTTTCTCTGTCAAGGTCAAGAATTTAAGAGTGATGAAGAGAGAATGCATTGATGAGCAAGATTGATATGATGCTTGACTTGGAAGACCTCGTGCGCTAATCTGTTGTAGGAAGTGCTCATACAACTGTGGAAATGGAGGTCTGGGATCCCTTGTGAGAACATATATGAGACAACGTTATTAATAAGCATGCAATTGCCTTATAACTTTGCGATAAGAAAAAAATGGTGATTTGTAATTTCCTTCTTGATATTAATAAAGGAATTTTTTCTGGGTCATGTCTTGTGTATGCTTTTCGATTCTTTATATGTGTATGTTTTCTTCATAATGATTTCCCCCAATTTTCATATGGTGATGGTAGTTGGTTGGGTCATGATAGTGGCTGATTTGCTACCAGTCTTAAATCCTTTTCTTAAATTCACATCCAAATCATGCTCGAGCATAGCACGAGTTGACTCATAAAGGTTATCCCTGCATCAAGGTTAGCAACCAAAGATGGTGTAGCATTCATAATAAATTACATCTTTAAATCTAAAAAAAAGTAAAATTATTTAAGTACAATCTACAAGTAAACGGCTTCCCTTTTGATGGTGAGATGGAATTGTATGTTAATCTTTAAGCAAACTGAAATAACAAAACCAAATAATCATGGCATCTTACAACAAGAGATTGAGGGTCAATCTAGGTTCATGTTATTGTCATGATACGTGTGGATGACTCCCATTGGCTAGGAGGGTCTCTGATTTTGGATTAGTTTAAGCAATTAGGATTTTTAACAACATTGCCCCACTTCTTACGAGTTCATTGGATTACATCACTCTCTATTTCAAGAGTATTTGTAATGCTAATTTACGTTTCATTTAAGACAAAAATATACGATTGAGGTTGCCTCAAAAAGTGGGGCTCCAATCGATTACTGTCCAATCGGCATCACTTTATTCATTTGTTAAAGTAGACTGTTTTTCCTCAAAAATCAACATTGTGTCATCGAGATGTTCAGGTTGGGATTTTCAATACTAGGTCGTACGAGAATTAGCCATGAACATCTAGAATGGGATAGCTTGAGCATTGGAATCAAAGCAGTCAAATTCTTCTAGGTTATGGTGTATTAGAAAAGAGCAAATAATGGCTCAAGGCCATCACGGTCGCCCCCGACTTCAAATTCCCAAAAGGCTTTGATAAATGATAAGATATGAATTTACGTTGTTTTATCACTTGAATTAATGTGTTTTCTTCCCTATATATCATAATTTTATGCTTGTTGAAGCTTCTTTGTGATATTTTACATGTTATAATAGGACGCACTTCAGTGAGGTAAAACACGAAGCAGGCTAAGGAGCTGGATAGGCGTAATTGCGCCAGAATGCTGCTTAATTATATCGGGCTTGTTATTGGTCCAACATACACCAATTTGCAATGTAGCAATGTCGGTTTCATCGTGATTACGTTAGGTCACGACGTCATTACATCGTGGCCCGGCCAGGTTCAATTTAGAAAACTTTTTCATGATGATTTTAAAAAAAACTATATAAGGAGTTGTTATGGGATAATTAGGACACCCTTGGACATTGTGGAAATTACTTCTCTTCAACTTTATGAGAGTATTTGTCAACCCTAGGGTTCTCTTTGATTTTCATTGGTGAAGATTCATATTTCTTATAAGTTTAGGGAGATTGTGAGGAGAGATTTAGTGGAACTGTATGAGCAATATCTATAAAAACTTGTATTGAGCGAATAGGAATATATTGCAAAGATCAATTGACTCGGGTTTGAGTTTTCTTTACTTATTGCATTGTTTCGGTTTTATACTCGCAATAACAATTTTCAGGTTTTCTTTTCTCATGTACAGTAGTTAATCTTGTTTTCATACTCCTATGATATAAGACATACGGTACTGTTGGTGTTTTCTCCTATGAATTTTATTCCCAAGACGTCTCTTTCATGTTTAGATTTTATATGTAGATGTTTAAACTTTCAGGTCTTAATTTACATCGAATCTAGACCGATAAAAAATTAAAATCTCTTGTAAATCGATCCAAGCAAGGCTAGTATGGAACAAGCCAACCGGCTCAACCCAAACATTTAGTAGCCAAACTGTTCAGTAGGAGGGCGCTAAAAACCATGGTGTAGCTGCAAAGGATTCCAGCCTTAGGTGAGGCCTACTAAGGCTCTAATCATGTAGACAAAGAGAAGAAATAAGGAGAGTTTTGAGGAGAAAATTTAAAGAGTTTTTGGGAGGGTTATATTAGGGCTAATAACATAAAGTTTGGTTATATTTTGTGGGCGATGCAGTTTTTCTTTTCTCATGGTATTCCTAGTGGTGTCTAGGGCTTGTAGAGAAAAGATCTACCTCTCGAAGAGTAGATCAACATTGTATCTTGTTTGATTTCGTTGATATTAGTAAAATCAGCCATTTTTTGAGTTCCTCCAACTCTTTATTGCAATTTATTCGGTGCTTGGTCACTATTTTTTGTTCTGAATTGTATCCCACACGTAGCGGATTTAGTTTGACCTTGATCTGACTTTGATTATACCTCTCGGGACAATAATTGTGATTTTATAACTCCTACTGAAAATTGTGTTGCTATTGATGTCACAGCTTCGTCAATTTTTTCGGTTTCTTAGGCCGGCTTTGTTGATCAAAAGTCCCCACATATTGCCCACTAAGCCAAAGTCATGTGGATGAGATGATAATATAGTAGATATATGTTTGTATTCCTTCGAATTTATAAGAAATTAACAAACTCAAAAAACTTGACTAATATTCTTGGTTGCTTGGGACACTACTGGTTTTGAAGCCTTTCACGTCTAGCAACTTGCTTGGAAAATTAGACATTAAAGTTCCTCAAGCACTTGCCCTACTCTTGTCTCACCTTTGGAAGAATTTGACTGCAAGGACAAATTCTAAAAAAAGGCTCCAGAATTCTATAGATTATCCTCTTCAAGTGACCCTCTGTCAATGTCAATTGCCCAGCAGTGAAGAAATCTTATAGCTTAAATATTTATCCTTTTTATTAGGAAGCTCCACATATTAGCTTCTTGTCTTATGTGTCGACTAAGCCCATCACACCTTAAACGATGTTAGATTAAAATTTATTTATAGGTAGCACTAAAATCTTATGACCAAGTATAAGTTGACCTTCACAAATAAGAAAAAAGAAGATGACAAACACAGAAAACTTGAATAAGAAAGAAAAAATTTGAGAGAGAAGCAATAAGAATTTCATTTGTTTTTTGTTTAAGGGTAAAAACTGATATAATGAGTCAATTTGAATGTATCAAGCTCAATCTTTAATGTAATTTAAGTCACGGTTAAGATTTACAAGAGTCGTGCGCCGGTAAATTTGTGGTTGTAAAGTGATGATTTAACATTTAGTGTTATAAGAAATATTTGGCACACGCACACAAATAAAAGAAGAGCTTATGGAGGAGACATCAGGGGTTTTTACTTGGAAAAACAAAATGTGTAAAAACTAAGAATGCCTAGCCCAATTAAAATAATTCCATTATACCAATGAATTTTACCAGATTTCATTAGCCATTGAATAACTAGAAGTAATATAACACAAGTCTTTGAATGCCTTGGTGATATCGAAATTAGAATCTTAGACTCGCTAAATTTGTCTTTTCCAGACATTCGATATGACTATGAACTTGTCAGATTTGAAAATAATTTCGTATCTCAAAGTATATTCAAAAGCTTCCCTTTATGTTTTAAGTGCATGATTTGGGCTCCCTTTGATTCAAATTAGACTATTTTATGTCATTTGATTCATCTCACGAAGACACTTCATTTAATCATAAATTAGAGTGTAAGAATATCTAAATTTGATTTTTAAAACTTCTAATCCAAATGTACAACGAGATTCGTGTGAATAATATGATTTTTTTAGGGACGTATCAACATGAATGGTAACATAAGTAAAACAACATAGCAAGACTTATAAATGCACGTTGTAAGAATTTATCTTCTAGCTCATAATTGTCCAAGTACTTGATGAGATCATTATTGATTGAATTTGTTTAGCAAACGCACTAGAGTTCAAAAGCTAGTTGCCTTGGTCAAAGTTGTGAGTTCAAAAGCAAGTTAACTTGGCGAGTTTATTCCTATTGGGCGACTAGCTCAAGTTGACTTACTTCAACTGACGAATTCTTCGAGCAAATAGACCCACTATTCTGGTAACTTTAGCTTAGAGATAAGTTAAAGATATAGTGAAATGATTTGATGATTGGAAAATTGCAAAATCCAATTGGAGGCAATATATCTTGATTAACATGACCCAAGTGATATTGGGTGCACAGAAAAGCAACTAAAAAATCTAAAAAGACAATCTAATTCTTTAGCGTAGAACTCATTAATGTTCCACAAGTTTTTCATTGCTCTCCAAGAAGCAAATAAGCATCCAGCAATTAAATCTTGAAAATGAGTAAAATTCTGCAGACAAAAAAATCAGTTATAGCATTTAAGTTTACCTGAAATCCTTTATATTTAATAAGCTCTTTAATGCGATCTACAACAAAAAGCTGTCCACTTTCATCAAAATAACCAAGATCGCCTGTGTGCAACCAACCTTCATTGTCCAAGGTTAATTTAGTAGCCTCTGCGTTGTTTAAATAGCCTGGATGAATTTTGATGTTAGAGGCTAACAGCTCCAGAACAATATTATCAAACAAAAGGACGAATGAACTTGCAGAACTAAAATTTTATTCTTAGATCAAGTTATAAGATAGAGATGATCTTTGTGTTCATAATAATAATCTTCACAATGACAACGAAGAAAACAAAAAAATCAACTTGATGTTGACATCCTCTGACTTTTGTGCTAGTTATCACATAATCGTGCAATGAAGATTTTGAAAGCTACCAGATTAAGAGTTACTCAAACCTGTCTAGTGCATAACTCACAATAAAAAATGGATGAGAAAATTCTGAATAAATTTGATTGATTTAAAAAATGATGAATTTACTTTAAAATAAATATAAAATAAAATTTAATTGATTACACACATATGACACTAATTTAATAACAAATTAAAAGATTAGAATATCTATTTTTTTCTCCGCATAGAAAAAATGTTTACCTTGCATTATATTCGGTCCTCGAAAGCATAACTCTCCGAGCTGATTGGGAGGAAGAGGCTTTTGAGTGTCTACGCTAAGAACCTTCCCGACAACTCCCGCACAAAGGAATCCAGTTGAACCATATGGGCGATGCTTTCCTTGAGCGTACTCCAGTGAAATAATGCCACAAGACTCGGTCAAACCATATCCCTGTTCAGGAAACGTGAAGGATACTAAAATGTAGAATTTTCCTCGCAGTCAAATCCCAAAATATATTTTTTTAATTTCTTTCGTTAGAACACACTTCTATTAGAGATGGGGAACCCTATTCTAACAAGTTTAGTCTTAACTTCACAAACAGTGAAACTGGGAGTCGAAAGTCAAGGCCCCTCTTGTCTTCTTTTGTATTTTTTGTATATTAATGGACATAGCAACATAAATTCAAACTATGCTGCTCCACCAACTAAAGTTATTTTAATTTTCTTTTTCAATAAGAGCGCAAAAGAGAATTTCAAGCGAGTCACGGATCCATAGAAAAATAAATATATAAATAAATAAAGAAAACAAAACAATAAACCCTCTTCCTCCATGCTAATGAGTTATGGGAAATCAAGGCAATAGATAAACCAGGCACCCTTATCCTTATCAATTTAATCAAACTGAAACTGCACCAATTTCCACCACGGCAAGAATCTAACCTGAATAATCTCCGCACTTGGGAAGACCTTAGCTACCTCCTCCATGACATCCTTTCCCAAAGGCGCGGCTCCCGAACCAAGAACCTTCAACGAGCTCAAATTGTACTTTGACATTTCGGCTTGCTTCGCTAGAGCAATCATAACCGGCGGGACAACAAAAGTATAGTTCACCTTATACTTCTCGATTGATCGCAGCATTGCCTCCATCTCGAACTTTGCCATCAATACTAAGCTATTCCCTCTCCGCAACTGCGCGTAAGCAATGACAGACAACCCGAATACATGGAACAAAGGAAGGAAACAAAGAAAGGTGTTAGGCGGGTCGCCCAATAGGTCCTGGTCGCCAGAAGCCATCAGAGAGGCGCAGATAAAGTTTCGGTGAGTCAGCACGACCCCTTTGTTCGTCCCTGTAGTGCCCGACGAGTAGAGCAGCGCGGCTACGTCCGATTGCCTGATGTCAGGAGGAAAGTACTCCGCCTCCGGCATAGACATAAGATCAGAGAAATAGTGGATCGGCACCTCAGAAGTGACCATTTCGGAGGGAAGCTTTGAGCCAAAAAAGATGGTGGGGAGGCGAAGAGATTTGACCTTGTCCCATAACTGGGGGACAGTGAAGATGAACTTGGCGCCGGAGTCTTTAGCTTGTTTGGAGAGCTCGGCGGCGGTGTAGAGGGGATTGACGGTGGTGGCGATGGCGCCAGATGCGATGATGGCGAAGAAAGAAACGGCGAAGTGGATGGAGTTGCTTGCAAAGATAAGGATTACCGAGCCTTTTGAGATGCCAAGGCGGCGGAGTCCAACGGCGACGGAGTGGACGGATGAACGGAGCTGAGCGAAGGTGAGGGCTTCGTTGGAGTCGACGTCAGCGATGGCGAGGCGGTTAGGATAAGAGTTGGCGTTGCGGAAGAGGAAGCTGACCATGGAAAGGCATGGATCTGTGGGGAAGGAGACTGGCGGTCGTGGTGAGCTATAGACGCCTTCGGGACTGTAAACGTTGCCGGAGAACGCCATCAGTGTATTAGGTGCTGGCGACAGAGCGCGGGGAGGTTGTTTGAGGTGAATGGCGTTTGAGACGCCCTCTCTCTCCCATTTTTCGTTTTTCTTTTTTTTTATAGTTTTATTTTATTTTATTTTATTTTTGGTGGGTGGGGAGGCGGGGGCGGCCTTTTCGCTGTGGACAGCCTCTCTCCGTCTCTCTCTTTTTTATGTTTTTTTTTTTTGGTGGGTGGCGGGCCGGGTGAAGCCGACTATCAATGGATGCGGTGTGGACAGCTGTTCCAACCGACGTCGTGTAGGTTATACTTACAATTGCCATGCGGACATATTTGCTGCCACGTGTCGGCGAAAATATTACATGAGGACTCGTGCACGTAGAATTACGTGTGGAGTCCAATGAAATGACGCACGTAGTGTGGTGCGTGGCAAAAGAAAAAAAAATTTGTGAGGTAACGCAGAGAATATTATCTGTGTTATTATTCATTATTCAAGTGTTTTTGTATGTTATTCAAGTATTATTGTGTGTTATTCAGTTATTTTATTGTGAGAATATTCCGAGTGTTCTAATAGCACAATATTTATATCACATCAATAAAACATGGTCCCACATGGTGTTTTTTTGACATGCGTCCAATGACGTGATTTCGTTGGACTCCACATGTAGCTTTACGTGCGGAGTCCTGATATAATATTTTCTCCATGTGTTGTGGGTTTTCAAATTTATTGAGCCAAGTTGAGAGATTATTTGTGTAATTAGTACGTGTGAGTGTATATCTGCAGTATTCTTCAATTGTATCTAAAATACATTTTGAGTGTATTCCAAATACATCAGAATACACACATTTGCTGATAGGGTGGAATTAATATTAAATTTTAAGATGAGTAAAACTATTAAATATTTAAATTCTTCGTATGGATTTATCTGCATGTAATATTTAATTCGAGTTGAACAGGATCGTGTTGAAAGTTGAATATAATTATAAAATAAAAAATTTACATACGAAGCAGATAATATTTATATATTTACATATCTCACATCCAAAACTTCATATTTACATAGATAACACTGTAATTTTTTCAGCCTATGAATATCAAAGTTAAAACACAATTTCTAGAAATATCATTTACTTAATAAATTACATCATAGTATCTGCCAAAAAAAAAATTATCAAATATAAAATTATTTATGAATCACATTCCGTGAATAGAAAGTACATAAGGAGAGAAACATAAAGGAGGGGGGAAGATATAAAGATTTCTTAGAATAAATTATGTTCCATTAGGTTTCCATCGCTCTTATTATAAATAATGCTCTTCTATTTATAGGAGAAAAATTATTATGAAATGAAAATTATATCTTGTACATCGAAAATATGACTGCAGGATTCTCAAGAATATTGAAGGGATCGCACAAACAGAGCAGTTGAGTATCAAGCCATTTAACGACATTTCGATCAAACTAATCATATGTCGATCGAATGAACATCTGTCCAAAACAAAGAATGCCATGCATCTAGACCGGCGACAGCTTAACTGACGCAAAGGCATCTGCAAGCTCAACGGTCACTTGATGCAACTATCACTTGTCCTTCAATGAAGATTCATCGCCTGAAGAAAGGTTGTCTATTAGGAATAACCAATGCTAAGGATAATGAGTCTTCACAACAAAGCCCCTCGGAAAAGTCTGCTAAGGATCTTTTAGTCGGCCAAGCGATTTTAGCAGATCGAGCGAAACCCAAATGACTCGACCGAGTAGTTATGAATATGAAACAATGACACGGGTAGTTACAAATATCGAACAAAGCCGACAGCAGTTTCTATGGACAAAAGATGTCAAAGTCGGATACAAATATGTAAAAGAGTAATGACTCGTAAATGTATGGTAACATTCCTATTGAGGGAGTAACAATTATGTACTTTATTAGACCATTCCTACCATCTATAAATAAGAGGGTCTTGACTACTGATCTTTTTCGGGAAAATTAGTGTTATTTGTGTTGTTTTTCACTTACTCCACTTCTTTCCTTTCTCTATTCCTCTCTTCTGATCAATGCTCTATCCTTTATGTTTGAATCAAAGAATAATTCGAGATTCAACATCCTAAAAGGAGCGGTAAGCGATCAGATGACAGGGGGGAGTATAGCATCTCATCAACCAAATCCTTCAGCACCTGAAGCCCAAGGTAACCAGACGGCTCCAAAGGTCGAAGGCGTGGAAGAATCCCAACACAAAGATTGTGTTGGGTCCATGCTGAGGATCAGGCTGCAAGAGGGCAAAATAAAAGTGTACCACCAGCCAAAAAATGTGCTCTCCAGACAAATTATTGATGCAGAGCCTCCAAAAAAGTTCAAGGTTCTAACATTGGAGCCATACAAGGGTCGAAGTGATCCGGTCGATTACATTGCGTCCTTTGAGTTATATGCCTTCTCAAAGTCTTTAACAACATTAAAATGCTAGTTATTCTACACCATGCTTAAGGATTCATCCCTCAAATGGTTAGACATACTGCCCTTCAAGATTATTCCTTCATTCAGGATTTCAGGAAGTTTTTACGACACAATTCACTAATGCCAAAAAGCCTTGCAAGGATTCAGAATCCTTATGGAACGTAAATCTGTGACTAACTGAAAGCCTACAGGTGTACGTACACGGTTCTAGAAAGATATGCTTGAATTATAGAATCTGGAGTCAGCGATTACAAAGGTTGCGCTGACACAAGGGCTGAAGAGTCCCTAGTTTAAGTATTTCCTGGGTTTACGAAAACCCAAAACTTTGGCTAAATTCTTGGAGATAGATAACGACCACGTTTTAGTGGAAGAGTAAGTGAACCTACCTGTCTCAATAGAAAAAAATTTGATCGATAATCAGGTAAGAATGGCTTGCAAGAGGATGAGTAGAGGGAGAAGGATGACCCTCATCCTTAATGTGAAAGAGGTCGGTCATCCTCCAGAGATAGAGAGGCTGACTAAAACATAGAAGACGCAATCGATCAAATGATTTCTATGCTAACGATCGAGGAGTGTTGAGACACTCGTAGCTAAGGGTCTCGATGACAGAATCTGTGGAAGCCATTTAGGGTAAGAAATACTTTCGAAAGGCACTACCGATGAAAATCGGAGCCTTCCTTTGAAATACCAACTAGTACTGACCATGTTCACAATAAGTAGGATTGCAGACACCTCCAAATTTCGGTTGAAGAGTTGATACAGGCTGGGAAGCACAAGGATATTATGGCCTCCATGGCGCACACTCGGCAGCAAGTGAAAGCACCTACAGAAGATGAGTCAGACGAGCCCATTCAAGTCAATTATATACACATTGAAGGGATAATACTAGAAATATTAGGAGGAGATTCAATTAGGAGATCAACTAAAAGAGGAGTCGATCGGGAGAGTACTGTGTTGTGGCCTCCATCTTAAAGAACAAACCTTATTCCCTGATCGTTTTCATTGCTGCTAACTTACGCTTTGTTTGAAATCCTTATAAAGATATTATCATTGTTACAACATTGGTTAACAACTACCATGTAAGTAATATTTTCGTTTACACAGGTAGTTGGGAGAACATACTATTAAAGGCTACTTTTGATAAGATGAATCTTGTTGAACTCATTTTTGGCCAAACCCCTTTTCATTGCTGTGGCCTGGTTAGACTTCACTTGAGCTCAATCTTAACTAAACCCTAGAATTATTGATCTCTATATGTAGATAATTGTAAGGCTCAAAATCTCATTTTAATGGTTTTATGAAGCTTATCAATATTCATAAAACCATACAAATTAATCTAACCATCAGTTGAACTATTTTTTTTATGTAAGAGCTATCTACTAAGCTTTTCATACAAAATGGTCTTACATAATTCTTTTTTCAATGAGTCATTATTTTTGAAAATGGACTTCAACATTGCATCCACATCATCAAAATCTTTTGAACGAGTCCTTGGGTTCTCAATTTTGACCTCATCTGGATACCTTTTGAGCAAATGATAACCATGTGAGAGAAAACAATAATTAGAAGAGAAAAAGCGATAATTTCACCAAAACTGTTTAAAAAAGACTTCAAATTGACTCCAAGATTCAACAAAATATTTTTTAAGCTTAAAAATATATCATTGTACTAATAAAGTTCATTACAATTTTTTAGTCAAAATTGACCATTTTCTTTCTCATAGGGTAGGCCTTATTTTGACCACTCATTTTTTTTATAGAGCTTGATTTATTTAAAACTTATTGGACCATTGAAATCTTGCCATTTTAACCTATCAATTTGACCAAATATAAATTTTAGAAACTGAACTCCACAACCACCATAATAACCTGGTTAACCACTCTTGAGCTTCAAACGGCCATAAATTTTGCTACACAACTCTGTTTTTGAAAGTGTTTGGACTATTGGATTCTTTTTGTCATCCTCTTTAAAATGGTGTATAATTTTGAATTTTTATAAATAGTCTTAGCAATTTTACAAAAAAACCTCAATTTTTTAGATTATTTACAAAAATTCCCTGGGCTAAATTACATAATTGATTTTTTATTCCTAATTTGCCTCCTCAGAAATCCTCCCACTCAATTTTTATTAGTCCAAAGATTATGAACTAAATTTCTCTCCATCACAATTAAATCTCCACCTTTGATTTAAAATGTAAATTTCTCTTTTAATCTCAACCACCCATTCCACCAACTAACTTCGAATAACTACCCTCACTACCTCTAAAGCCTATCGTAACCTACTTCTGCAAGATTTCATATGCCACAAATAGCCAATGGACATTATCATTTTAAATTCCAAGAAAGAAATCTCCTTTCTTCATCGCTTTTTCCCATTTTTCCTCTCATCCTAAGGCTAAAAAACTAAAAGAAGAAGCAAGGATTCATGCCATTTTCCTTCCTTCTCTAACTTTTGGTTCTCCACACTTTTTCTTCTTTTCTTCCACTCGAACGTCCCAAACTGAGAGCTATCTTGGAGATTTCCCCATCAAACTGAGGAAATTATAAATGAACAAGTAGAAGAAGCTCAAAAGTGATCAAATGAAGGAAGATCTTCACATCAAACAAGCAATTCAACATTAAATAAAAAAAATCATATAAGGTATAACCTTTATTTCACGATGAAAACCTTGCATCTTATTTCTTTTTAAATTTCAAAATCCTTCATGTTCTTCAAAAATTGTTCATGTAAGTAATCTATTAAATTCATAAAGCTTTTTTACTTTTAATGTATTTCAAAGTATTCACTTCAAGTTATTTCACCAAATTAAAATGTTCACACATTTTTTTGAATTAAAACTGAAAAACATATGTATATTTTTGTTAACATTTATTTAGGGCTTTTAAGAATGTTGATGTTTTATGTTTGTTTAATTGATGTTTTACATAAAATTTACCATGTTTCTATGCATTCTACCCTAAACTGAAAATAAGATGGCATCAAACCATAGTGCTTTCATCCTATTGCTTTTTAATGCATGTATTTGACCATTTTACATAAAATCACACTTGTTTCCTTCTATTTATCCTAATAAAAACCAAAATATTCAATCCATTTACATGACTTTAGTTCTTTTGATTTAATTGTTTTCTAATCATGTTTATTTAATGTTCTACTATTTAATTTAACATATTTCCATGGTAGTAATGCCAAAATCGAAAATTGCATGCATACTTTGTTGAATACATTTAAGGTCCATTTATATGATAATGAATTATGAAATTATCCACACTTTAGATGTTTTATGCCAAAACTAAAAAATATAAATTCAAATATTTTAAATTATTTGTAGTTTGCTTTATCTTTATATATTCCATGCCAAGTACTATATATTGCTTGAATTAATTCATAGGTATTCTGCTATTCATATGTAATATGTGTAATAATGTTTGTGGTATATAATATATATATTATTAGCATGTACCTTTTTCCCAAATTTAATTAAAACCGGAAATAAGTACTATTTTTAACCTAATTAACTCTTTTTTAACTACTGAACAATTATTCTATTAACTTAATTAGCCGAAACTTATGGTATAGGATTACATGCTAAGCACTTAGACCAAACCTCAAGTTACATTTGAAGTTTATTAATCTTATCTAAAACGTTGCCAAATTTACAGTAGACTATGTTGTCTTTTAATTTATTTAAATAATCATTTAATTTAATGAATTAATTAATATCTATTAAACATAAAAAAAATTAAAAATAATTTAATAACTTTGAATAATTAATTAGTGACTCCAATCAACTCATTTAAAACTTAAATAATTAATTAATTGTTTAATTTATTAACTAATAAATAACTTTAAATTAGTTAATTAATAGCTTCATTAACTAATTAAAGATTTAATTTATCAATTAATATCCTAAGTAATCAAATTATTTATTTAATTAATCCATAATTGAGTTAACAAGTTAAAATTTTAATTAAAATTTTAGTAGACCTAATCAACTTAATTATGACTTAATTAAATTATGAATAAACTAACTAACCCACAAATATTTTTATTAACCCATTATTTTAATTTTAAACTTAATGAGGGGGAGAGGAATGTGTTAATCATATGTTAACTTATATATATATGTATATATGTGCATGAATATGTGTATATATATTTTTGTATATATATTTTAGAGAAATAGCAACTCGTGGCTCCCTACGTGTTAATATAACTTGAAGGTACAAAAAGGGGAGGGAAAGTGGATCCCCATCTAAAAACAAAAGAAATACATTAAGGTCCTAAGGGGTTTCACTTTCCACATTACAACTCTACACAAAAAGTAAAAAAAAACTCAAAAAGGTATTGTATACCCAAAAAAACATGTATCTCAGTATACTAAAAAAGAAAAGTATACCTAAGCCGAACATGTGCACCAAAACACAAAATTGAGAGCCAACTACAGACTAGATGAGATAAGAAAATTGCATAGCCAGTGAACTGGCACCTAAACGCCTAGACGCCGGTTTTTGGCACCTAGGATCTAGACCCTATACATGAAAACAGAGAGTCCAGTACAATGGCACCAGTATCTGGCACCTAGGTGCCATACAATTATTTCAAGCTTCTAGAAGGTTGGAGCCTATTTGCCACGGTTGGTCGCTTAGTGCCAGAATCAGTTTTTTCTTAAATGAAATATATTTGGATGAATTTTGAAGTGACATATATTGTGACTCTTTGATTTTTCAATGGTTATCATAAAGAAACTATTTAGGAGGTTCCAGGAGAGTAGAAAAGAGGGGAGTGCGTGGTGGGAGTTAAGAGGTGTCTCTTGGGGTGTGTCTCTTTGTAGTGTGTGTGAGTGGAAAGAGAGTTTGAGAATTATTTAAAGGAACTTCATAAGATTTGCTTGGGGAGGAGTTTGAGTTGAGTGTTTTGTATTTTTATTTGAGTTTTGTTAAACTTTATTGTGTAAACTTGGTTTTATATTTTAAATCATGTGTTGTAAATCTGAGTAGTTTTCTTTATCTTTATCTTTGCTATAAGAAATAATCATGTGTAGGATTAGAATTGTTTAGCATTTCTTTTATTTCATAAATTTGATGATTCATTACTTCGTACTTAATTTACTTATAGAATCTGGCTAGTTGTTAAGTTAAAACTCGTTGTGAACCATAATGACTCGGGAGGGCTATAGATTCCTCAACTAGAAAGAATCATATTAGTCTGGTGGATGAAAAAGGTAGTCCATAGGTTAGTGAATATATATAGGGAAATAAGTTTTGATGAGTGTAAATTGGTGATTCTAGGGTAACAGGCTAGAACCATAACCAATTTGATCTAGTATTTAGAACTTAAAGCTAGGTTAGCCTAATTGATGGCTTACGAGGGTAGTTTGGGGTGACAGGCTAGAATCTACCCAGCATAAATAAGGATTTAGGAACTTAACTCTTGGTTAGCCAATTTTCTTTATGCACTTGGAAGAGGGTAAAGATTAGGTATGCTCCAATTTGTCACAAAACTACATTTACATTTATAAGCATTTAATTCTTACACTGATCATAATCTCATTGCAATGAGAAGAATTTTCATACAATTTGAACTCTTTTACATAAAACTAGTTTATAAACAATGAGCATTTCATTTAAGTTTAAAAATAGAATTTTTATGTATTAGTTATTTCTTGATACACATATAATTTCGACCTTAATTTCTAGATAATTTACTAGTAGTTTGAGTATAGTTTTACTAAGTTGATAAAAAGAGTTTTTCCTTCCCCGTGGGATTGACACTTGGGGACTAAAAAAAAGTCCTATATTACTTGGAACGATACATGCACTTGCATAGTATCCCTATGTTGACCTCATTTTTGATGAGGTTCTTTCTTTTCTCTCCTTAGTGCTTAGGATCTAGCCATAGGACTTCTCCTTAACTATCCTAGAAGACTACAGATGGAACCCACCACTTCGAAATCCAAACACTTCTTAACTCCCTTCAAACCCTACATGTTTGATTGTAAACCCCCAGGCCACCGGAGGGTTAAAACCAATATGTGAAGGTTTAAAGGATGAGTTTCCTATAGGGCTCTTTGGCCTTAGGATTACCCTAGGTGGCCTGGTCTTGGTGAGGTTCAACTTACACACACCACACTCTCACACAAAATACAAATCCTAAAACCATTCTTACCCAACTTGGCTTCCCGACTCATGTAGGTAACTCATATGAATGGACCTCAACCCCTAAGCCCCTGGCTAAGAGGGTTAAGAACAACATATTGAATGCCTAAAATGAATCCTCTTATGGCTCTTGTAAGCTTAACATGACTTCATGGCTAAAACAAAATGGTTTCACTTTACTCACACCTAATCAATCTTCATTTTTTCCCAAATTTCAATTTTTGACCCCCGGGGCCCTAAACCCACCAAACCTACCAAATACCCTTGAAATTGCCCAAAACTTCCAAAATTGCCTGAATTACCCAAAATTTCTCAAAATCAATCCTAAACATTCCCCACCACTCAAATTGGTCATCCATGTCCAAACGTACCAAAATTTCCAAAAATACCCCCCAATACCCTCCAAATACCCAAAATACCCTTTTTGACCCAAAAACTCCAAAAATTCCCAAAAAAACTCCAGAAAATCCTAAATATTCCCAATTGCATTTTGTTCAACTGCCACATACCCCAATTTTGTCAATTTAACCCAATTTGATTAAAAGTCTCAAATTTGCCCTTAAGGCCCAAAGTGACCAACCAACCCAATCCATCCCAAATTCAGCCCAAATAACACCCAATTTTCCCCAAATTTGTTTTGAAATTTTCCTAACATCCCCAAAAACAAAACTCTAACTTAATTTACCCTATATTTGGACCCAAACTTCAGCCAAGCCTAACTCAAACCAAAATTTCCCAAATTGGCCTAAACCAATCATGAACCCAAACAAGCCCAAATCCCAAAATTAAGACTCAACCAAAATTAAAAACTCTTTTTCACACTCTCATAAACATTTTGCAACATTAATTTTACATCAAACCCAACCCTAGTCCAACTTTAGCCTAAGTTAGCCCAATTTGATCCACTTTGACCCTATTATTAAAAGGCTCAAATTAAACACAATTCAACTCCAAATTACCCCAAACTTGTTCCAAATCACTCATGGCCCATTCCTAAACCAAATGAAATATTTATTTGACACAACCTTTTACTAATTTTTTATCCAAAATTCTAATTTAAAACTTAAAAGCCCATTTTCACGAAATGTAAAAAAAACCCAAATTTTCAATCCAAAGCCCAAAATCCATTCCAAAGCCCATGAAGATTTTTTCTCATCATCCCTTTAATTGATAACATCCCCTAAGTCCTAAATCATCATTAAATAATTCCAAATCAAGCCTCATGCCAAAATCATCCCTAAATGCCAAAATTTCTAAAACCTACTTCCATGAAACTAAACCAAGCCATTCCCAAGCCAAATGGAGCCATGGAGCCATGCATAAGCCACATGAAAGTCATGGGGGATCTTTCCACCTCATCATACTCAAAATGGCAAAAGGAGGGAACCATTTAATGATTCCCTTAAGAGTGATTAAACATCCCCATGTTTCCCTTAACCCATGCTTAAGCCTAATTGTACTTGGATTGTGACTTGACCCCACTAATCAAGCTGAACCAAATGACTTTCTCTCAGCCCAAATCAGGTCTTGGGGAGGTGCACCCAACCCATTTGCATGGGTTGACCAAAATAAGCCAAAATGAGCTCTCTCCCCATACCATTTAAATCAAACCCCTTTACACATGTCCAAAGCCAATTGAACTCACCAAACCCCGGCCACGACCTCAGCTGGTCAAGATGGTGACCCATGCTGCCGGCCGGCCACACAGGTCACCGGAAAACACCACACCCGAGAGCTTTATGTGAGCCAAAATTCAAATTCTCCTTTCTTGAGCTGTCCCATGCGCCGATGGTCACTGGAGCTCTTCTTCTCCTCCCCTGAGAGTTGATCCCAGCCTTCAATTGATCCTGGGAAGCTCTCTAGCCATGGCTATTTAAACTCCATACCTCCACGACCAAAAGGTTGGATGCACTGGACCTTAACAAAACTCTGTCAAATTGGTTCTAAACTCCTCTCCTAACCTAGAGCAGTTGATCCCCACTGAAATCCAGCCCTAAAGTCCTCTCTATGAGCTCAATTTATGAGCTCAATTTTAAGCCCAAAAATAGGACACTTCACCACAGTGAGCCAATCTTCAAATTGATTGACTCTACACCATCACCAGACCAAGAGAAGAAGTTCCTCAGTGGAAGCCCCCTCACCAGGCCAGCCATTCCTTCTATCGGCCAGAGCTCGAAATCGGTCTTGGTGGAAGTCAGGTCTAGGCATTTCACCACAGCTCCAGGCTTCATCCCTAGCTTTCTTAGACCCCAACAAACGTGCCGAGCCTCTCTGATTGAAGCTTCACTTCTCAGAGCCAAGGTATTGAACCCTTCCTTCCTGAGAGCTTCTTTCGATTCTCCATTTTGTTTGAGTTAATTTCATAGCATCATAGCCATATATATGTGTTCGTCTTGTCGAGACGAGCTCATAGAGCCCAAGATCAAGCAATTTGGTTGAGAGATGAGGGAGATCTTAGGGTTAGAACGTGGACGGCTCTCGGGACGCACCAGTCGTAGACGATGACCAGCTACCGTCGGATGGCGCGTATAATGAACGAACGGTGGAGATCAAGCCGAACGAGAAGATGAAACGGAGCAGCGGGCCCCGTGGCATCCCAGTCAGATGGCGGCATCGAATAAGAAAGTGTCGCGTGGGACTTCGGAGCTGCCGAGGATGACAAGGCGCCGCGCCGGATAAGTAGGAAATTAGGGTATTTCTTATTTATTTAAATGCCCAGAACTTTAAAAATGGATATCTTTGCATAGAAAAATCAGAAAAATAAAAGAAAAATACCCACTTGCTCAGTGAATAGAGGAGAATATTGTGGAAAAAGAATTAAATTATTTTGATGAATATTTGATTTTTAATTTATTATTCACTGATTTGAGTATTTTAATTTTCCATCCATGCATACAATTCACCATGACATGAAACCATAGGGCTTTTGTAGCCACTATTCTTGGGAGCATTCCCTAAATTTTCCAAGATCAGAAGTCATCTCTATGGAAAGTTATTTATTTTTCAAATTTATGTGCCTGTTTTGGGATTTTAATTCTAATCATTAGCATATTGCTTAGAAAATTCTAGAAAAATTAGGGGAGGTACCTTATAACTAGTGGATCCTAGAAAAATTATGGTTTGATTTAATTCCTTAAGAATAACCCTAATTAGCCTAAACCCTTGGAATTGAATTTTAATTATTTAGGAATAACCACACATCAAAATCACTTGAAAATAATTCTCCATTATCATTTAGGATACATAGAACCTCACATAAAAATTTAAAGTCAATTGGAATTAATTTAACCCACTAAATGAATTAATTAAGTGACATAGCTATTTTAAAAATTAAAAAATTCATAAAACCTAAAATACACTTCAAAAATTCACCAAACTTGTTTTGTGGGCTCTCTAGTATCAGAGGAGTCTAAAAAAATTAAAATTGGATTTTTCTAAAAAATTTCATTTTTAACCTCATTTTCAATATTTTAATAATTAAAAAATTAAAAAAATCACAAAAATATTAAAAATCATAAAAATGTCATATTTTGTTCATTAATCACTTAGGAACCAACCAAATATTTTTTTTAAGTCTCTAGGTTAAGATATTGAATTTTAAAAGCTTAATGTAATTTTTAATGTTAAAAAATGAATTTTCAAACCTTCCCACTAAAATAACTCTAATAAATCAAAGAAAAATCAGAAAAATATAAAATTTATTTCTCTGACTTCCTTGAGTTTAGAGAGACTTAAGATAAATATTAAATCTATTTTTCAACTTTAATTTTATTTTCTAATTAATTAATAATGTAATTTTTAATGTTAAAAAATGAATTTTCAAACCTTCCCACTAAAATAACTCTAATAAATCAAAGAAAAATAAAAAAAATATTAAATTTGTTTCTCTAACTTCCTTGAGTTTAGAGGGACATAAGAAAAATATTAAATCTATTTTTCAACTTTAATTTTATTTTATAATTAATTAATACCCTAAAACTAAAAATAATTATAATAAATAAAATATGATTTAAAAAATCACCAAAATTGGACCAAATGGTTCTCTAGTCAGTAGGAATATCCCATAATTTTCTTAAGGACAGAAACCCTTCCTTGGTCATGTTGTTGAATTTCCATTGAAAACCCTTATTTTTCAAAAAAATAATTATACAAATTAAATTAAAAAAGGAAAAATCACTTTTTCTCATCTAATGTCTTAATTAACATGTGAGTGAGGTGACATAAAAATTTTAAGTTCATTTGATCTCAATTTAGTGAGTTATGGAGTGAATGTGATTAAAAGGGCATAAAAGTATTTAAGGATTTTAACCCTAATTAATGCTTTAGGCTTAATCAAAGGGAGGGATGAATGTTTGATTTTAATTTTCTGTTAGATGATTGAAACTTAGAGAATTAAGGGGTAGAAACCCATTAACCACTTTTAATAAATAAAAAATGGAACCTTAATTAATTAAATCATTTAAATTTTGGGGAAATAATTAAAATTTGGATTATTAAGATTAGGGATATGATTTAAGAAGATATCAATTCTTTAATTTAAAATCCCTAAATGAATCACTCCAATAATATACAACTTTTAATTAACTATAGAGATATAATGATCAAAATTAATGATTAAAAAGGAGATATTTTTAATTAAGTTAAAGCTTAAGACATTAAATGATTTAATAATCAAAATAAAATAAATCCAAAACATTAAAATTTGAAATCACTTAGAAACAAACTTAAAACAAATTTGAAACATAAAAATTAATCTCAAAACAATTAATAACAAAAAAAGAATGTGAAAACCGAACCAATTAAAATTAACCTAAAGAACTATGATTAATTTAAACTAAATTTGAATCATTAAAATTTAATGAAATTAAATAATCTAAACACCTCTTTCAACTTAAATAACTTGAAATATCAAAGATTAACCTAGAACAGTTCATGATTAAAACATCTTAAATTAAATCATTAAAATTAACCTAAAGTATTAAGATCATTTAAAACATAAAGGTTTAACTGAATTAAACAGCTTGGACACTTTTTCAACTCAAAATGATTTAAAACACCTAAAAGGGCCAACTAAAACTTTATAATTAAATCAAAATCACTTTAAATCTTTAACTCAAAACTTCGATCAAGATTGGTTAAAATCTTTAATGAACCAAGTTGCCCCTAAAGACTTTCATTATCATAACTCTTAAATGAAGCATTAAGTGAAATATCACTTCACTCACCGGATAATCAAAACTCCAAATTCACTGAGCAAGAAACAAAACTTAACTATGGATGACCAAATCACCTGTACAACAAAAATCATTTGGGGTTGAAATATTCCTAGAAATATTGAAAAGATGTTTAGGATCCGTTCTAAGCACTTTCTCAACATGATGGGATGTTTTAGAAGAACAATTGAACTTAATTGTTCTTTGGTGAAGAAAATCATCCTTAACAAAACACAAGAACCTAGACGCCATAGGAATTGACTAGTGATAGGATTATGATTTTGGTAGACAACCAGAACCTTCCCTTTTCTTTACCTAGGTACTTGTTGCAAATATTTAAATGCTCTGACATGTGTTTTAAGTGCAGCCGGGAATGACGAGAAGACCCTCCAGGTACGCTTTTATTTTATTGCGATTTATTTACCTGCACTGCAATTTACTTCTTTTGCATGTTAAACAAGAATGTCACCCTGCATGAAAACTAAAACTTTTAGGATAGCCAAAAAACTGAAACCTAAAACTAAATTAAAATCAACATAAGATAAAATTCACCGCCACAACATTCAAAAGATAAAACAACTCAAAATTTAATCACAAACAAAACAACAAAACTATAACTTCACCTAAATTAAAACGTCTTGTTGGATGAGCGGGAATCCCTCGGATGATGTAACACACGTGTTGCTAACGAGATTTCCCACGGTCTAAATGAAAGTGTGGAACTTATTCAGTTGAGTTTAGCAAATTCATTTGGACTAAGTGAATCCGATGAAAATAGTGGTGCCGGGATGACGGAACCGTAGGATCTTAATCGGTCCTGCTTAATCAACTTTAAGATTTGTTTTAATTAAAAAATTAAGACATCTGAACCTTAAGACTTTTCTAAACCAAAACATTTCTCTCATATCCTGATTTTCACCTTCTAAAACTAAACCTCTGCAACAACAAGGAGCTTGGAGCACAGTGGGCAGCACGACCATCTTCATCAGCAAAACTCATGTCTACATCAGCAAAACCTTTCTTAGAATTAAATAACAAAGCCATAGGATTTTGAGGTAGTCTACCTAGTGCAACATAAATCCTCAACTTTTTGTTAGGAATTTTGCATAATTGTGTTATGCAAATTAAGCCCTAATCGGTCTGAGGACTCCGAGGCAGTCGTTTGGTATGACATAAACTCTCACATCTTTGAGGCTATTTGTGTGATTATGTCATACAAATATAAGTCCTAATTAACTAAAATTGGTAGGATTGAAACATTAAATAATTCTCTCAAATTGAAGCCAAACCATAGGATAGTTGGGAAGTCACCGAAGTTCACTTTGAATCCGTGACATCCCCTACTTTTCGTCCATTTGGACTCCTAAAATAAACTGTTCCAAATTTGAGCTATTTCCTATTGAAATCTCCAAAGTCCAATTGTTTGAAAATCTTAAACTTTGAAATTCTTAAGAGCAAAACCACTGATCATTATCGAGAGTTTTCTTAAATGATTCCCGTCATCTAAGATGTAATTAACTATAGGAGCTTTCCCTTATAGGGAACTTTAAGAACCCATGTAATATAAACCCTGCTTAATTCCTTCATATTAAGCAGGGGAATTTGTCAGCTTATAAAATTGGTTCGCAGACCAAACAGATGTCACAAATCTTCTAGTTTATTTAATCGAGCCTCATCATCAAGCGATGGTGTCTATTCTTCGGGATAGATACACGGTTTGTGGTGTGGTGCTCGTTTATATAAACTATTTGGGATGTGAGATCGGTTTGATTTCATATCTTAAAACTTTCAAACTTAAAATTATTTTCAAAAATCAAATGCTACCTTTCAAATTAAATTATATATATATATTTAAATTAAATGTAAAATCTAGAATTCGCCGACAATTTATGTAGGCGACCCCCTTTTCAAAATATTTAACCTAAACATATGCAAACACCCTAGTTTGTAAAATCGAATTGTGGAGAAAAACAAGAATTATTAATTAAATAGCACTGAGTCTAGAATTTAGGGTGCAAACACATACATGCAGTGGGAGTCAAGTTTTTGGCACCGTTGTATGGGATTGAAATTGAAGTAATTACATACTTAGCATGCACATAGTTTGTCGGGATTAGGTTCCCTAGTTGGAACTAACACCTAGGCACCCAAGAAATCTGGCGTCAAGGCGCCATTGACATGGGTCCTCCATAGCTCTAAGTCACCTCCACTTTGCTATATTTCTTCTCCACTTTGCTCCACTTCTAAAAGCGTAAATGCAATAAAAATATAACATTATCTTTCTTTAAAGTGCAAATTCATTCATCAAAAAATATAAAATATAAAGGAAATAAAGTATTATTTTCTACACATCACTTCACCATTCAATTCATTGCTTATGGTGTGATGACTCCTGGCAGGACCTCATTCATAGGTTTGTGTCGGCATATTTTTAGGTTATGTGTTTTATTTTGAAAAGGGGGTCGCCTACAGAAATTGTCGGCGTATTTTTAATTTAATTTAAATAAATAATTTGAAAAGTAGTATTTGATTTTGAAAATAATTTTAAATTTGAAAATTTTAAGATATGAAATCAAACTGATCTCACATCCCGAATAGTTTATATAAACGAGCGCCGCACCACGAGCCGTGTATCTATCCCGAAGAATAGACACCATTGCTTGATGATGGGGCTCGATTAAATAAACTAGAAAGGTTTGTGACATCCGTTTGATCCGCGAACCAATTTTATAAGCCGACAAGTTCCCTGTTTAATATGAAAACATTAAACGAGGGTTTATATTACCAGGTTCTTAAAGTTCCCTATAAGGCAAGCCCTATAGTTAATTACATCTTAAGTGACGGAAATCACCTAAGAAAACTCTCGATAATAATCGGTAGTTCTGCTCTCGAGAATTTCGAAGTTTAAGTTTTCGAGGGATTGAATTTTGAATTTCGATAGGGAATGGATCAAATTTGGAACATTTTATTTTAGGAGTCCAAAGGAAGAAGGGTAGGAGAAATCACGGATCCAAAGCGAACTTTGGTAATTTCCGACTATCCTATTGTTTAGCTTGAATTTAGGAAGGTCCTAATGTTTATTTAGTATTTTGATCCTGCCAATTTTAATTAGTTAGGACTTATATTCGTATGATAAAATCATACAAATAGCCTCGAAGATGTGAGGGTTTATATCGTATCGGACGACTACCTCGGAAATCCTAAGACCGGTTAGGGCTTAATTTACATGATATGATCATGCAAATGCCTAACGAAGAGTTGAGGATTTATGTTGCCCTAGGCAAACTACCTCGAAGTCCTATGGCTTGGTTATTTAATTCTAAGAAAGTTTCTGCTGATGTAGATTTCGGTTTCTTGACGACGATGGCCGTCGTCGCCCACCATGCTCCGAGCTCCTTGTTGTTGCGAAGGTTTAGTTTTAGAAGTCATAAATCGGGAGATGAGAGAAGTGTTTGGTTTTAGAGAAAGTCTTCATTTCCATGTGTCTTTAATATTTTAATTAAAACGGGTTTTAAAGTTGATTAAACGAACCGATTAAGATCCCGCGGTTCCGTCATACCGACTACCGTTATTTTCATCGAATTCACTTAGTCCGGATGAATTTGCTAAACTCAACTAAATGAGTTCCGCACTTCATTTAGACACGTGGAAATCCGTTAGCAACACGTGGGTTACATCATCCGAGGTATTCCGATCATTCGATGAGACGTTTTAATTTAGTTGTATTTGTAGTTTTGTTGTTCTGTTTGTGATTAAATTTTGAGTTGTTTTATATTTTGAATGTTGTGGCGGTGAATTTTATCTTGTAGTGTCTTTTAATTTAGTTATGTGTTTCTGTTTTGGTTTCTGTCCTAAAGGTGTAGGTTTTCATACAGCGTTGTTTATCGTACGAGAAAAGTAAGTGCGATGCGATTAAATAAGTTGCGATAGAGTAAATCGCAATAAAATAAAAGCGTACCGGAGGGTCTTCCAGTCATCCCAAGCTGCACTTAAAACACGGTTAGAATATTTAAGCATTTAAAGTAAGTTCTAGGTAAAGCTAAGGGAAAGGTTATGGTTTTCTACCAAGTTCCTAATCCTATAGCTAGTCATCTCCTATGACGTCTAGGTCTTGATTTTGGTTTTAAGGATGATTTTCTTCACCAAAGAACAACTAAGCTCAATTTGTTCTTAAGGACATTCCATCATATTGAGGAAGTGTTTAAGACGAATCTTAAACATCTTTTCGATATTTCGGGAATTGTCTAAGTCCAAATGGATTACATTGTTCAGTGAATTAATCATCCAGGGTGTTTGAGTTAAGTTTTATTTCTTGCTCGGTGAATTAGGATGTTTGAATATCCTTATGAGTGAAGTGTCATTTCACTTGATACTCCATTTAGGAGTTATAATAGTAAAAGCTCTAAAGGCAAAATGATATTTAATGATTTGTGATTCAATTTAAGTTAGATTGCTGATTTAAGTTTGGAATAGTGTTCGAGTTATTTTAGATTTATTTTTGAATTCTTCATGTCTTTATATTTAATTTAATTTAATTTAATTTAACTTAATTTAATTTAATGTGGTTTAATTTAAATTAATTTAACTTAAGCTAATTTAATGTAATATGATTTAGTTTAATTTAATTTAATTTAATTTAATTTAATTTAATTTAATTTAATTTAATTTAATTTAATTTAATATAATATAATTTAATTTAATTTAATTTAATTTAATTTAATTTAATTTAATTTAATTTAATTTAATATAATATAATATAATATAATATAATATAATTTAATTTAATTTAATTTAATTTAATTTAATTTAATTTAATTTAGTTTAATTTAAATCTTAATTTTTAATTTAATTTTTAATTTTAAAGGAATTTGTTTTAAATAATTTAACTTTAATTTAATTTAATGATTAAGTCTTTTAGCATTTTAAATCTTAAACTTGGATTATCATTTTAATTAGGAATTAAATATTATTGGGATGATTAATTTAGGGATTTTTAAATTAAAGAATAAATCTCCTCCTAATAATATCCCTATTTTAATAATTCAATTTTATTATTCTTCCAAATTTAACTAATTATTTAATTAAGGTTTATTTCAATTATTTTAAATTGTTTAGTAGGTTTCTACCCTTTAATTATCTAAATTTCAATCATCCAAATCAAGTTAAAATCAAATATTTTGCTTATTAATTTCATTAAGCCTAAAGTCTTAATTAAAGGGTTAAGATTTTAATTACCATTTTGCCCTTCAAGCCTAATAATTTCATAACTCACTAAATTGAGCTCAAATGAACTTGAAATTTTTATGTTACTTCACTCATATGTCAATAAAGGCATTAGAGGAGAAAATGTGATTTTTCTGTATTTAATTTATTTATATAATTATTTTTGGTGGAAAATAAGGATTTCCAAGGAAAATTTAATAATATGACCAAGGGAAAGTTTCTGTCCTTAAGAAAATTATGGGACATTCCTAATGACCAGAGGACCACTTGGACCAATTTTTGTGATTTTTTGAATTATATTTTATTTATTAGAATTATTTTAAGCTATGGAGTATTAATTAATTTAAAAATAGAATATAAGTTGAAAAATGAATTTCATAATTTTTAAAATTCTCTCTGATATCAAGGATTCCAGAGAACCAAATTTTACAATTTTCTGATTTTTCTTTGATTTATTATAATTATTTTAGTGAAAATGCTAGAAAATACATTTTTTTTAATTTTAAAATTACCCTAGGGCTTTAAAATTTAATATCTCATTAAATGGACCTAAGAAAAATATGGGGTTTGTTCCTAAGTGATTATATTTCAAAATATGACATTTTGGTGAATTTTATTATTTTTGTGATTTTTATTATTTTAATTATAAAATATTAAAATAATGATGAAAAATCAACTTTTTTAGAAAATTGAAATTTTAATTTTCTTAAATTCCCCTGATATTAGAGAGGCTCCAAAACCAATTTGGTGAATTTTTGAAAGGTATTTTGAAAGTTATGAATTTTTAAAGTTTAAAATGACTAAATGGGCTTAATCAACCCATTTAGTAGAGCTAACCAAGTCCGATTGACTTGAAATTTTTATGGTGGGTTCCTCCGATCCTAAAGGTCGGTGGAGAATTGATTTCAAGTCAATTTGATGTATGGTTAGCTCTAATTAATTAGGGGTCTATTTTGGATGTTTAAGCCAATTAGGGTTATCTTAAGTGAATTAACTCAAGTCCTATTTTTCCTAGGGTTCTTTGGTCGCTAAGGAACATCACCAAATTTTCCTAGAATTTATTTCACAACATGCTAATTTTTGGAATTAAAATACTCAAAACGACAACATGCATTTGAAAAATCAATAACTTTTCACAGGGGTGGCCTCGACCTTGGAAAATTCGGGGAATGTTCCCGAGTTCGGAGGCTTCAAAAGCTACTATGGTCTCATGCCATGGTGAATTGTATGAATGCATGGAGAATTAAAACAATGCGGGGAGTAAATAATTAATTAAAAATAAAATACTAGACAAAATTAATTAATTTCTTTTCCACATTATTCTCCTCCGTTCACTGAGCAAGAGGGTATTTTTATTTTATTTTTGTGATTTTTCCGCACAAAGATATGGATTTTTAAAGTTACGGTATTTAAATAAATCAAAAAAAATCCCTAATTTCCTACTTATCCACGCGGCGCCGCGTCGAGCCTCGGCGACTCCGAAGGGGTACGTGTCGCGCCGCGATTGGGCGCCGCCATCCGAGTCATCCGTCCCGGGACCCGCGGTTCGCGTATCATTCCACGGTCGGCGCAATACGAACCGTCCGCTCGATACACGCGCGATCCAACGGCTCCCGGTCATCGTCTACGGCGGGTGTGCACCGTGACCGTCAACCTTCTAACCCTAATTTCTCGCTCGATTCTCGACGGATTTTCGTGTTCTTATGCTCTATGGATTCGTCTTGAAGAGACGAACACATCCATACGGTAAACATGCATTTAAATTGACTCAAATTAAAATGAGAATCTCTGGAAGCTCGGGAAGAAGAGGGAGTCGCATACCTTTGCTCGGAGAAGTGAAGCTTCGATCCGAGAGTTGTGTCACCTTCGATTGGGTCCAAGTAAGCTCCGGATGAAGTCCCTTGGCACAGTGAATTGTCTAGCTATGAAAGTGACCACGGTAGATCACAAAGCTTGGAGAGTCTGGAGCAAGCTGGGTGGCTCTGGAGATGGGGCTTTCGGTGGGAAACTTCTCCTCTTGGTCCGGTGAAGGTGTAGGACCAATCAATTTGGGAATTGGCTCACTTGTGAAGAAGTGTCCTGGTTTTTGGGCTAAAGTTTGAGCTCGAAATTGAGCTCGATTGGAGGGAATTGGGGCTGGAATTCGGTGGGGATCAAGTGCTCTATGTGTGGAGAGTGATGCGGAGTGATTTTGGCGAGTTTCCTTAAGGTTAGGTTCGGCACCTCCTTTGGCCGAGAGGGTGAGGGGTTTAAATAGGCATGGTCGGAGGCTCTCCGGGGGAGTTGAGGGCTGGGATCAGCTGCTCTTGGCATGTGAAGAACGACTCATGGTGGCCATTGGGCATGAGGCGGCTCGGCGGGTGAGAATTCCAAGTTTGGGCTCACATGTGAGCTCTCGGCACAGTGGTTTCCGGCGGGCGTGGTGGCCGGCCGGCCGAGTCGAGTCACCCTCGAAGCTCGGGTGGGTCGGGGCGGAGGCTTGTGCGATCGATTGGGCCTTGCCATGTGTAAAGCGGGTGGCTTGGAATGGAATGGGGAAGAGGCCATTTTGGCTTCAATTTGGTCAACCCATTGGTTTGGGTTGGGTGCACCTCCCCATGGTACGATTTTGGGCTGAGAGGATCGGTTGGGTCAGCCAAGAGAGGATGGTGTGGTCTCTATCCAAATAGTTTAAGTTAATTTTGGGTTATAATGTTGCATTAAAGAGGTTAAAATGGCTTAAGGAAGGCTTAGGAAAGGACTCCCTCCACTTGCCATTAATGGCTTGGTGACAAGTCAAACCCCCATGGCTTCATGTGGCTTGTCTATGGCTTGCATGTGGCTTGCATTTGGCTTGAAAAAAGGTTGACTTGTTTCATGAAAAAGGGTTTTAGAAATATTTGACATTTAGGAGGTAATTTGACATGTGGCTTGATTTGGAATGGTTTAATTGATGATTTTGAAACTTAGGGGTGATTTTGATCAAATGGATGATGAGGGGAAGTGTCATGTGGGCTTTAGGATGATTTGGGCTTTTGAATTTTGAAGGAAATGGGCTTTTAAGAAGGTTTAAGGGAAGTGGGCTTTTAAGTTTAAGGATGTGTTCATGGATGGGAATTTTTGTAAAAGGTTGGGCCAAATAGTTGTTGGTTTTGGTTTAGGGATGTTTCATGAGTAATTTGAAATAGATTTAAGGTGGTTTGGGTTTGAATTGGGTTGAATTTGGGTTTATTTGGTAAATGGGCCAATGTAGGTCAAATTGGGCTAACTTGGGCCAATGTTGGGCTAGGGTTGAAATTGATGTAAAATAAATGTTGAGAAATGTTTATGGGAGTGTTTCAAAGAGGTTTTGGCTTTGGTTGGGTTTTGATTTTGAGGTTTGGGTCTATTTGGGCTAGGTTTAGGTTTAGGTCGAAATTGGGCTTTTTGATTTTGGGTTGAATTTGAGTGGGGTTTGGGTCTAAATTTTGGGCAAATCATGTTAGTGTTTTGTTTATGTGGATGTTAAGGAAGGTTTAGAAAAGATTTGGGGTTAATGGGAGTTGAATTGGGTGAGTTTGGGCTAAGCTTGGGTCATGGGTCCAAATTGGGCTTTTAAGGCCAAAAGTGAAATTGGATCCCAATGCCAATCAACTTGGGCTTGGATTGGGTTTAGATTGATGTTGGGGATGTTAAATTGAAGTTTAGAATTGAATTGGACCAGAATTTGGGTCAATTGGGTGGGTTAGGTTTGACATTGGGTTCACTTTGGGTTAAAATGGGTCAAATTGGGGGTTTTGATAAAAGTGGGGTAAATTGGCAAAATTGGCCCATGGTGTAGTTGAACAAAATGAAATTGGGAATATTTGGGATTTTTTGGAATTTTCTGGGAATTTTCTGAATTTTTGGATTTTTTGGCTAAGAGGGGTATTTTGGGTATTTGGAGGGTATTGGGGGTATTTTTGGAATTTTTGGTATTTTGGTTATGGATGATCAATTTGAGTGGGGAGGAAATGTTTAGGATTGGTCTTGAGGAATTTTGGGTAATTTAGGTGATTTTGGAAATTTTGGGTAGTTTCAAGGGCATTTGGTAGGTTAGGCGGGCGTAGGGTCCTGGGGTCAAAAATTGAAAATTTGGAAAATTGAAGATTGGGTGAATATAAGTGGAATAAAATCATTTTTGTTGAGCCATGAAGCCACATCAAGCCCATATGAGCCATGAAGGGACTCATTTGAGGCATTCACTATGTTGTTCACTAACCCTCTAAGCGAGGGCTTAGGGGTTAAGGACCATCCATGTGAATCACTTACATGAGTCGAGGAGGTCGAGTTAGGTATAGGTGTGGTTTTAGGAGGTGTATGGAAGTGTAGTGTATGAGTGTAGTGTGTGTGTAAGTCGGCCCTTCACTAGACCGGGCCACTGGGCGCTCTGAGGCCGAAGAGTCTCATAGGAACTCATCTTTTAAACTTCCACACTTGATTTCAACCCTCTAGGTGATTAGGGGTCTACGGTCGAGTTTGTGGAGTTTGCGGGGAGTTAAGAAGTGGTTTGAAATTCTAGATGGTGGATCCGAATTCTAGTCCTCTAAGATAGTCAAAGGAAAAGCCTAAGGCTAGATCCTAAGTACTAAAGAGAAGAAGAGAAGACCTCATCAAAAATGAGGTCAACAGTTTGCAAGAATGAGGGAGGCGAGTTGTACCTCTCATCCAATTTTGATCGAGAGGAGTCTAAGGGAGAGCTTCCTCCTACTCCTTCAAGAAAAGGAAATTTTTCATCTAAGTGGCCTTTAACACATGATCGAGGGAGCAGATTATGGATGAGAAACCATTACACATTCATCGACAAGGAGACAGGATGGTTCCTTAGTACTCCCCTAATGGTGAATACTCGTCAACCCTGGTGGATATGTTTTGGTCCCCCTCTTTTGAGAAAACACCGAGGTCGATGGACAGGAAAAATATTATTCAAGAGACCAATCGATAACATGCCCTTGCTTGGAAAACCTTACATGTTCAAGCTCTTCTCTTGGCTAGGGCCGAGGAACAAGTCGAGAGATCTGCCTTACGAGTCCAGAAATTGAAATGAAGGGTTTTCATGGCTGAGGAGATACTGAAATTGTCCTTGAAGGAGAGGAGGTTGGAGGCTGAGAAGCATGATACTCAAGTGGAGGCTCTTCTTAAGAAGAACAATAAGATGAAAAAATTTATCCTTAATGAGTTCCTATGAGGAGCATGTTGAGGGTCTCTTTCGCCAGATTGTGGTCAACACTTCTCGCCATCGAAAGTTTTGTGAAGCATAAATTTATAGATCCTTAGTAGAAAAAGATGGAAGAATTTGGCATACACATCTCAGATCTTGTAGATCAGGAAGATGAAAAAGCGAGTGGAAAATAGAGCCATGTCAAAGGAGTGGAGGAAATCAACGAGGAGGGTGCCGAAGAATCTTTGAAAGTCTAGTGTTAAGAAGGAAGACATTTTTTTGTTAAGTGATGTAAGAATTATTGCAATTAAACTTTTAATTAGATTTTATGCAATATAAGGTTTTCCTTTTAAGCCAAAGATTTATTTCTTGCACTGTGCTAATTGTTCATCTTATTTTTGAATATTCAATCATTCATTATAAATTGTTGTCAAAAAAAATATACCCCTTAGGTTTTGTTTAGTTCAACATAAGGAATGATCGACATACACCCCTGTACGGCTTATTTTTAGGTTATGTGTTTTGAAAAAGGGATCGCCTACAGAAGTTGTCGGCGAACTTTAGATTTTAAATTTAATTTAAATATATATAATTTGGAAAGTAGCATTTGATTTTGAAAATAATTTTAAGTTTGAAAATTTTAAGATATGAAATCAAACCGATCTCACATCCCGAATAGTTTATATAAACGAGCACCACACCATAAACCATGTATCTATCCCTAAGAATAGACACACTGCTTGATGATGAGGCTCGATTAAATAAACTAGAAGATTTGTGACATCCGTTTGGTCTGCGAACCAATTTTATAAGCCGACAAGTTCCCGTGCTTAATATAAAGAAATTAAACAGGGTTTATATTACCTGGGTTCTTAAAGTTCCCGATAAGGGCAAGCCCCTATAGTTAATTACATCTTAAATGACGGGAATCATTTAAGAAAACTCTAGATAACTATCAATGGTTTTGCTCTCAAGAATTTCAAAGTTTAAGGTTTTCAAACAATTGGATTTTGGAAATTTCAATAGGGAATAGATCAAATTCCAATGAAGGAGAAGTAGGAGATGTCACGGATTCGAGACAAGTCTCGGTGACTTCCCAACTATTCTATTTGTTTGGCTTGAATTTGAGAATTTATTTAATGTTGCAATCCTGCCAATTTTAATTAATTAAGACTTATATTTATATGACATGATCATACAAATAGCCTCGAAGATGTGAGGGTTTATGTCGTACCAAACAACTACCTCGGAGTCCTAAGACTGGTTAGGGCTTAATTTGCATAATATGATTATGCAAATGCCTAACGAAGAGATGAAGATTTATGTTGCACTAGGCAAACTACCTCGAAGTCCTATGGTTTGGTTGTTTAATTCTAAGACTAGTTTTGCTGAAGTAGACCCGAGTTTTGCTGACGACGATGGCCGTACTGCCCACTTTGCTCCAAGCTCCTTGTTGTTGCAGAGGTTTAGTTTTAGAAGGTGAAAATCAGGAGATGAGAAAAGTGTTTTGGTTTAGAAGTCTTAAAATCCAAATGTCTTTAGTGTTTTAATTAAAACAAATCTTAAAGTTGATTAAACAGAACCGATTAAGATCCCACGGTTCCGTCATCCCAAAGACCGTTATTTTCATCAAATTCATTTAGTCCAGATGAATTTGCTAAACTCAACTGAATGAGTTCCACACTTTCATTTAGACCGTGGAAAATCCCGTTAGCAACACGTGGGTTACATCATCCGAGGGATTCCCGATCATCCAACGAGACGTTTTAATTTAGTTATAATTGCAGTTTTATTATTCTGTTTGTGATTAAATTTTAAGTTGTTTTATATTTTGAATGTTGTGGCTGTGAATTTTATCTTATTGTGACTTTTAATTTAGTTTTAGGTTTTAATTTTGTGGCCATCCTAAAGGTTTCAGTTTTTATGCAGGGTGACATTCTTATTTAACATGCAAGAGAAGTAAAATACAGCGCAGGTAAATAAATTGCAATAAAATAAAAGCGTACCTGGAGGGTCTTCCCGTCATTCCAAGCTACACTTAAAACACATGTTAAAACATTTATATATTTGCAAGAAATACTTAGATAAAGCTAAGGGAAGGTTCTGGTTATCTACCAAAATCCTAATCCTATTGCTAGTCAATTCCTATGACGTCTAGGTTCTTGTGTTTTGTTAAGGATGATTTTCTTCACCAAAGAACAATTAAGTTCAATTGTTCTTCTAAAACATCCCATTATATTGAGAAAGTTCTTAGGACGGGTCCTAAACATATTTTCAATACTTCTGAGATTATTTTGAGTCTAAATGAACTTTTATTGTAGAGATGAATCAATCATCCAATAATTTTTAGTTAAGTTTTAACTCTTGCTCAGTGAACTTAGGACATTTGATTATCCCATGAATGAAGTGATACCTCACTTGATGCTCCATTTAAGAGTTATAATGATAAAAGTCTTTAGGGGCAAATCAATTTATTAAAAATTTCAACGATTTAAAATTAGAATTAATGTTTTAAGGTGATTTAATTTAGTTAATAAATTTAAGTTTGGAATAGTGTTCAAGTTGTTTTAAACTATTTGAATTGAAAGAAGAGTTTAAATTAAATAATTTAGACTTTAATGATTTAATTTTAATTTAATTGCAATATTCTAGATTAAATTTTAATTGGTTTGATTTTTTTTTAATTAAGAATTATTTTTTTGAAATTGATTTTGATGTTTCAAGTTTGTTTTAAATTTGCTTTCAAGTGATTTTTGAAATTAATTTTTTTAATTTTTTAAATTTATTTCATTTTAATTATCAAGTTATTTAATGTTTTAAGTTTTAATTGAATTAAGTGTTACCTTTTCTTTATTATTAATTTATTAATTTTAATTATCATCTTAAGTTTAATTAAGAGTTAAATATAATTAAAGTCATTCATTTGGGGATTTTAGTTTAAGTGATTATAGTCTCTCTAAATTATATCCCAATTTTAATAATCCAAATTTTTTTTAACTATTCTTCCAAAATTTAAATTATTTAATTAATTAAGGTTTCATTTTTTTAGTTTATTAAAAGTGATCAATGAGTTCCTACCCTTTTATGTTCCAATGTTTCAATCATCTAAGAAAGAATTAAGATCAAATATTTTACCCCCCCCCCCATTTTGATTAAACCTAAAGTTTTAATTAGGGGTTAAAATTCTTAATTATTAATATGCCTTTTTAAGCTTAATTATTTCATAACTTATCAAATTGAGCTTAAATGAACTTGAAATTTTGTATGTCACTTCACGAGGAGAAAATGTGATTTTTCTGTTTTTAATTTAATTTATATATTTAATTTAATAGAAAATAGGGATTTTCAATGGAAATTCAACAAAATGACCAAGGTAAGGTTTCTGTCCTTAAGAAAATGATGGGATGTTCCTAATGACCAGAGGACCACTTGGACAAATTTTGGTGATTTTTTGAATTACATTTTATTTATTATAATTATTTTGAGTTTTGGAGTATTAATCAATTATAAAATAAAATTAAAGTTGAAAAATGGATTTTATATTTTTCTTCAGTCTCTCTGACCTCAAGGATTCAAGAGAAATAAATTTTATAATTTTCTGATTTTTCTTTGATTTATTAGAATTAATTTAGTGAAAATGTTGGAAAATTCATTTTTTAATTCAAAAATTGTTTTAGGGCTTTTAAAATTCAATATTTTATCCTAGAGACTTGGGAAAAATATTTAGTTAGTTCCTAAGTGATTAGGAGTTAAAATATGACATTTTTATGATTTTTAATATGTTTGTGATTTTTATGATTTTTTAATTATTAAAATATTAAAAATATGATTAAAAATGAAAATTTTTAGAAAATTTTAACTTTAATTTTTCTAGACTCCCCTAACATCAGAGAAGTCCCAAAACCATTTTTGTGAAGTTTTGAAATATATTTTTAGAGTTATGAATTTTCAAAGTTTAATTTTACTCATGTGATTTAATTTATCCATTTAGTGTAGTTAAACATTTCTAATTGATTCCAAATTTTTATGTGAGGTCCCTCTGATCCTAAAGATTAGTGGAGAATTGTTTTCAAGTTCTTTTGATGTGTGGTTAACCCTAATTAATTAAAGTTCAGTTTTGAGTAATTAGGCCAATTAGGGTTATTCTTAATGAATTAACTCAAAACCTAATTATCCTAGGGTCCTCTGGTCCTAAGAAACTTCTCTAAATTTTCCTAGAATTTTCTAAGCAATATGCTAATTAATGGAATTAAAATACCAAAAACAGTGACATAAACTTGAAAAATACATAACTTTCCATAGAGATAGCCTCTGACCTTGAAAAATTCGGGAATGTTCCCAAGATCGAGGCTTCAAAAGCCCTATGGTCCCATGCCATGGTGAATTGTCTATGCAAATGGAGAATTAAAATACTGAAATGAGTAAATAATTAATTAAAAAGAAAATACTCATCAAAGTAACTCAATTCTGTTTTCACATTATTCTCCTCTGTTCACTGAGCAAGAGGGTATTTTTATTTTATTCTTATGATTTTTCTACACAAAGATATGGATTTTCTAAGTTTCAGGCATTTAATTAAATCATAAATTCCATATTTTCCTACTTATCCGACTCAGCGCCACGGCAACCTTAGCGTCTCCGAAGCTCCACGCGGCGCGCTCCCATTCACCGTCGCCATCCTACTCGGCGCCACGCGGCCCGCGGTTCACGTACCGTTCCCTGGTCCGACACAATCTGAGCCGTCCAGTCGATACACGCTCGATCCAATGGCTGCTGTGTGCACCCGTGACCGTCCACACTCAAACCCTAATATCTCCCTCGTTTCTCAATGGATTTTCGTGTTCTTATACTTTACGGATTCGTCTTGAAGAGACGAACACATCCATACAGTTTACATGCTATGAAATTAATTCAAACGAAATGGAGAATCGCTGGAAGCTCGGTTAAAGAGAAGTCTCCATACCTTGGTTCAGGAGGTGAGGCCTCAATTGAATGTGCTCGGCACGTTCGTTGGAGCTGGAAGAGCCTAGGGATGAAGCCTCTGGCGCTGGTGAAAGATCTAAGTATGAAAGTGACCAGGCCCGATTTTAGACTTTGGAGGCTAGAGCAATTGGGTGGCCTGGAGAGGGGGCTTTCACTAGGGAACTCCTTCTCTTGGTCCTGTGCAGGTGTGAGTGATTTTAATTTGATTTTGGTGGAGGTTTGAGAGATGTCATGTTACGGCTCGAGAATTGAGCTCCAAAATCGAGCTCAATCAATGGGATTTAGGGCAGGAGAACAGTGGGGATGGATTGCTCTTGGCTAGGGGAAGCTCTGTGAGGAGTTTGGAGGGATTCTATGAAGGTTGATTTCAGCTAACCTTTTGGCCGAGAGGGGGTGGCTGGTTTAAATAGCCATGGCCAGGGCTTCCCAGGGGCAATTGATGGCTGGGATCAGCTGCTTAGGGGAGGAGATGAAGAGCTGTGGTGGCCAATTGGAGTGGGGCAGCTCAGCAGGTGAGAATTTGAAATTTGGCTCATTCCAAGCTCCTTGGCCATGGCGTTTTTAGGCGGCCTGGTGGCTGGCCGGCCAGAGTCAGGTCACCAACTGACTCAGGGGATTCAGGGCTAGGGTTTGGTGCAGTCAATTGCCTTTGGACATGTGTAAAGGATTGGATTTAAGTGGCATGGGGAGAGGGGTGAATTTTGGTTCAAATGGGTCAACCTATGGATTTGGGTTAGGTTCACCCCCCATGACCTGACTTGGGCTAAAGGGGATCAGTTGGGTCAGCCTCACATGTGTGGTGAAGTCCCCATCAAGAATTATTTGGATTAAATTTAGGTTAAGGGGAATCATGTAATGGGTTAATGACTTTTAGGGAGTGCTTAAAGGATCTCCTCCTTTTGCCATTTAGGGAGTGATGACAAGTCTATGGCTCTTCATGGCTTACATATGGCTTGGGCATGGCTCCATGGCTTGGCTTATTTACATGAAAGTGGGTTAGTTGGAATTTTGAAAACTTTGGATTCTTTTGATGGGATTTGTCATGATGCTACAAATGGGTTAATTTCATGATGATTTAAGACTTTGGTTAAATAATATTATCAAAGGAATGATGAAGAAAAGGTTTCATGTGAGCTTGGGAATGGATTTTTGGGCTTTTAGATTTGGTGAAAATGGGCTTTTAGAATGGTTTAAGAAAGTGGGTCTTTAGGTTTGAAAACAAATTGGTGGATGGAAATTTTGTGAAGGATTGGGCCAAAAAAATGTTAGTTTTAGTTTAGGGTGTGTCATGAGTGATTTGAAACAAATTTGAGGTGATTTGGAGTTGAATTGGGTTTGATTTGGGACTTTTTTTGGTAAAGGGGCCAAAGTGGGTCAAATTGGGCTAACTTGGGCTAAGGTTGGGCTAATGTTGGGCTAATGTTAGATTTGATGAAAAATTAATGTTGATAAATGTTTATGGGAGTGTTACAAAGAGTTTTTAACTTTGGTTGGGCTTTGATTTTGGGATTTGAGCCCATTTGGGTTCATGGTGGGTTTAGGCCAAAATTGGGGATTTTTGGTTTGGGTTAGGTTTGGGTGGAGTTTAGGTTCAAATTTGGGGAAAATCAAGTTATTGTTTTGTTTGTGGGGATGTTAGGGAAGTTTTAGAAAAGGTTTGGGGCTAGTTGGGGTTGAGTTGGGTAGTTTGGGTTAAGTTTAGGTTATGGGCCAAAATTGGGTTTTAAGCTTCAAATTGAAATTGGATCCAAATGTCAATCAAATTGGACTTGTATTTGGTCTAGATTTATATTGGGGATATTGAATTGAAGTTTAAGACTGAATTGGATCAAAATTAGGATCAATTGGGTTGATTTGGTTTGACATTAGGTCCATTTGGGTTAAAATGGGTCAAATTGGGGATTTTGGTAAAAGTGGGCTAAATTGAATAAATTAGCTTATGGTGTAGTTGAACAAAATGAAATTGGGAATATTTGGGATTTTTTGGAATTTATTGGAAATTTTGGATTTTTTTGGTTAAAAAGGGCATTTTGGGTATTTGGAGGGTATTGGGGGGGTATTTTTGGAAATTTTGGTATATTTGGCTAATGATGATCAATTTGAATGGTGGGAAATTTTTAGGATTGGTTTTGAGGAATTTTGGGTAAATTAGGTTATTTTTGCAAATTTTGGGTAGTTTCATGGGCATTTGGTAGGTTTGGTGGGTGTAGGGTCCCGGAGGTCAAAAATTGAAATTTTGGAAAAATAAAGATTGATCAAGTTTGAGTAGAATGAAATCACTTTGGTTGAGCCATGAAGCCATATCAAGCCCATAAGAGCCATGAGAGGACTCATTTGAGGCATTCACTATGTTGTTCCTAACCCTCTTGCCAAGAGCACAGGGGTTAAGGTCCATCCATATGAATTACCTACATGAGTCGGGAAGTCAAGCTAGGTATGAATGGTTTTAGGATTTGGAATGTGTGTGAAAGTGTAATGTGTGCGGGTCAACCCTCACCGGACCAGGGCCACCGGGGGTAGTCCTAAGGCCAAAGAGTCCTATAGGGAACTCATCCTTTAAACCTCCACATTTGATCTTAACCCACCAAGTGACTTAGGGGTTTACAATCAAACTTTTGGGGTTTGCAGGGAGTTAAGAGGTGTTTGAAGTTCTAAGTGGTGGGTTCCATTTCTAGTCCTCTAAGATAGTCAAAGGGAAAGCCTAAGGCTAGATCCTAAGTACTAAGGAGAGAGAAGAGAAAATACCTCATCAAAAATGAGGTCAACAACCCCTCATGGATCTTGTTGTTGTTGGGTGGCGAGTTGTCCTTATGGCCAAGGACGGTCATCTCACACTCCTCACATAGCTTGTTACTGTCAGGTGCTGAAACATCCTAGGAGCTGTTGATGATCACTATACACCCCTTGCAAAAATTGTTGCTATCGAGTAAACTATTGTTTTACACCCTCACAGAGCTTGTTATTGTTTAGTGTTGGATTATTATAAGGGGTGTGGATAATTGCTTCACACACCTCACAAAACTTGTCACTTTTGGGTCTTGAAACATCATAAAAGTCATTGCTGATTGTAATACACCCCTTGTTGAGCTTGTCCTTCTCGGGTAACCAATCATTATATACCTCTCATGGAGATTGTTGGTGGTAGGTGTTAGTTGATCCCCGATAAATGCAACTGCGCCAAAAACTTGATACTATCCTGTAATTGTAACGGCGCTAAAAACTTGATCCCCGGCAACAACGCAAAAAAACTTGATCCCCGATAAATGCAACGGCGCCAAAACTTGGTACCGTCCAGTAAATGCAACGGCACCAAAAACTTGACTCCGCTGGATAAATGCGCTGATGATTTTAGATATGAAAATTATGATTTTATAATATGGGATACTACGCGAGTATACGTATCGTTTATCAAGTAATATAGGACTTTCTGATTAAGTCCCGAGATATCGAACCCACAGGGAAAATATGAAATTCTTTAAAGGAATCAGAAAATTATCTTTTTACTTTCTTTAATTATTTTTGAAAAAGTATGTCTTGATTTTGAAAAGATTTGAAAGTTGATTTGTCTTTAGAAATTTCCTTAATAAAATGTTAAGCAAGAAATTAAAATTATAATAACTAATAACACTGGATGTAAAATATTATTAACTAGAATATCTTTTTCTTTTCTTTTATGAAGTAGTAATAATTCTTAAAGTAATCTTATTGTGGAAGTATTCAAATTTGTTGTGACGGACGAAGCAAATGTGTTCTTTACCCTTACTTGGTTCTATAAAGAACATAGGTTAATTTGAAATTTTTATTATTTTGAACATGGTTAGGCAGGGAAGATACCAGTCTTTCACTCTAGAGTTCTCTCGATTCCCATAACCTGGGGGCTAACTTCTCATAACAAAAATCAAAATTTCAAACCAAATTAGGGGGTTTTAGCACGTCACTCTAAAATCCTCTAATTTTACTCCCTTTTATAAAAATATCTTCTAATATTACATTCAATTATATGGACTACAATTCTCACCCATATAATTGCATGTGATTCTTACTAACTTTTATGAGACAATACCGCATTGGATCTTACATAATCTCAAAAAATTCTACAACTTAACAGGCCAAATTAAGAAGTAAACAAAGTTTTGAGAATCAATCTTCACAACCTTCCAACTTTTAAACACTTATACTTTCTACAACAATTCTTTATAAATTAATTACTTCTCCATTTAAGAAAGAAAAAGATAAAGTAAACTACTCAGAATGCATTGAGAAAATACAAAAACATATTGATTTGAAATTAAAAACAATAAGAAAATAACAAACTAAAGCAAGTATTAATATAAAGATTAAAAGTAAACACTTATCTGAAAATCCTCTCCACAAGACTAAGGAAGTTCCTCTGAAACTTTGACTCTTCGCTAAACTACTCCTCAGAGCAAGTCTCCCAACTCTGATTACTCGGAATAAAGACTTCAGACTTCAATAAAAACTAAACTAAAAGAAAGAAAAGAAGTGGGAAGAAGATGACTTCACTCCAACCCCTTTCTCCTTTCTACTCTCTACTCCTATTCTAAAATAAAAACTCTTAAAAATGCAGTGGAAGAACAAAAGAAAGAAAGAAAGAACCCTTCAAATTGCAAAGGAAGAGCTTCCTAATCTTTCCTAAGACTCTCTTTAAATAGTAAACCAAAAGGTGCCTTGGTGTCTCTTCAAAATGTGTCCAGATTCAATGTATCTACCAAGGAACGCACTCCTTCATTCAAACTTACTGCCCAAAGGAAGTTATGGTAGTTACCACCAAGAGTTGCATCCCATACCCTTTGAAATTGGCACCAAATTCCTTTGAATTTTGATTTTTAACTATGGCGGCTATGCGCCGGCCCAGCGGCGCTTAGCCGCCAGTGCCAAAATTTTGATTTTTCATTTTTTGCTCCAAATTTGATCCAATTTTGCTCCTTTCATCATGACCATCCATTTTCATCATACCTGCAAGAAAAACATAAAATACCTTCCATTAAAGTGCAATATCATAAAAAATAGGTAGAAAAGGTGCATAAAATACTAAATATTTTAGGTGTATTAAAATCCCCCAAACTTAAAATGTTACTTGTCCTCAAGTGACGGTTAATCTCATAAAACATTTTAGCATGTAAATTATGTAATGAGTTTCTTAGGAAGATAACAAAATTATGTTCTAGAATTGGAATAGTCCAATTTAGAAAAAATTTCAGTAATTAAAACCAACTTAAAGTTTAGAAAGTTCTTAAGTAAAGGAAAATGACAAATATAAGTTTCTATCTATTTCAGAAATATTTGTAGATTCTTCAAAATATATGATTCAAACACTTATTTTTCTCACTTAAAAATCTTAGTTTGAAAATAATTTTACTTACTATATTATAACCTTAAGCTTTAGATTTTCTCTGAACTTAAATCTTAAACTTTATGTATGAAACCAATTTTTGGTTAGGCCCTTAAATCCTCAAGCTTCTCCTCCCTTTTCATATACTTTTTTCACTTTTCCTTTTCTTTTTCTCTTTTTTTTTTAATAATGCAAGGATTACTATATCTGGATAGGCTTTTAATGATTTTGAATTCCACCCTTCCATTTAAAATAAAGGTCAAATATACATCTTTTACTTAAAAATCATAATAATAGTATTTGAAAATTATTCTTCAATAAAAGAAATTTAAGCTTTGAAGAATAAAAGTCAAATCTTCTATTTATCCAAAAATACAAAACTTCTTACTAAAGATAGTTTAACGTTATTTAACACCTCTTCATTAAAAAAATTTTAACTCTAAGTTTTTCATGATTACTATAAATTTTAACTAAATTCTTTTATTCATTTCTATATTCAAAATTTTATTCCCCTAATATAACTTCATGTACATAGTTCTTCTCAATCAAAAATATGATTTATTTTTAAGTATTCTTGAGAATCAAATAAAATTTTAGGTTTTTGAAAATCTTTGTTTTTTTAAAAAATAAAGCCCCCCCTAAACTTTAATTTTTTAATTAAGATAAAATATTTAAGCATAAGAAATGATATATGGGTGAGAAATAAAAACTGACATAGCATGCTTGCAGGAATTTTTAATATCCTAATATGCAAGTATAACAATTTAAATAACAGGAGTAAAATGAAATCAAATTTAGTTTTTCAGTTTTTTTTTATACATAGAAAAGTAAAAATTTCAAAAAGACTTCTACAGTAGTGGAGGTTTTCAAAGCAAATACACACCAACTAAAATAACACACTGATACAGATAACATATAGTAGTGGAATTTGAAAAAAAATTTAAACATGTAGTTTCCTAAGTAGAAGTTCCTAATAGTGGTTTATAATCTACTAACAGTTCTTGAATTAAAGTACACACTACTAAAAACTCTGACATAACATACACATAAAAAAAACATTTACTATTTCACACACTACCACAAAGAAACATATAAAACAACAACACAACAACATCAATACATCTGAGTATGCATAACAGAAAAATAGTACAACTACAATCTGCATACTATCAAGGTTTACATCACACATAATGAAATTAAATACTAACAAAACAAACATACATCAATAACAACACCACAACAAAAACAAATAACACAAATCTACTCATCATCCTCATCATCATCATCATCTTGCTCGTTCCAATCTCAGGATGACACATAAGGTATGTAGAATGGATGAGGGGGCATCTCAGCACTCTGATCACCTCTAATCAGTCTATCCACATATTACTGATAATTCTCCTCATATTCATCATGTTTTACAATATATCTTTCCACATTATCCAGCTTACCATCCATATCTTTCATATGCTCTCGAGTAAGACACACTTTTCTCAAAATTTTTCTTAATAAACCAGTCTGCGAATCAGTAGATGATGAAGCACGTGAAGTAGTGACACGAGAAGTAGAAGCAGCAGAAGCAGAAGCAGTAGAAGCCCTACCAAATCCTCCTCTCCGACCAAACTACGAATGTACAGTGTAAGCACCAACGTTTACACTAGTAATTAGTCTCAATGGCTGAAGTACCTCTTCACAGGTCTCAAAATTCACTCCAGATCGTTCACATAGTGAATGAATCAAGGAAGGAAATCCCATACCTACAGTCGTGGTTGATCTAGCACAGTTCAAAATATAATAATAAATTATACTTCCAATGTCAATAGGCTTCCCTTGCTGAATACAATAGATCAACATAGCTCTTTCTCTTGTTACTTCACTAGTATGACTCGAAGGTAACAACTTAGATGAGATAAAATAATGCCACGCCTTAGAAATGACATTCAATTTGGAAGCAGGAAAGTTCACTCTTCTATCATTTGCTATTTTCCATAATCCTCTTCCATCAGTCAGAAATTCCATGATCTCATCTAATTCTCCTTCCGAAGGATGATAGTTAGAATAAAAACAGAAAATGTCAGGAGGTAGTCCATAAAAAGTATTGATTGCACCAGAAGAAAAGTTGACCTCCTGCCTTCTAATCATCACTTGATTCTCTTACACGACGAGTAAATTTGCATAAAATTCTCTAACCACGAAACAAAAGCAACGGCGGAGAAGCAACGATGAATTCTCCCGGTTTCTTCTAGCAATCATATCTTCAATCACCTCTCCTGGCTTACTAAACACACGCTCAGGAATCAACTTACGTGCTGCAATGCATCGACGTATCTTTCCTCAGCCCTCATACTAACAATTTGTCAGAATCAAACTTTGTCTTTTCTCGTGCACGCTTTGACTTTGGAGCCATCTCTAAAAATTCATGAAAAATTGACCATAAATTCCAAAATTAAACTAAACTTGCTAAAATATCTTCCAAAAAATATTTTCACTAAATCCAAGCAATTTCTCAAGTTTTTCCTCAAATTTTCACAATGAATAGTGATTTTAAGATTTTCCATAATGTACTCAAAATACATGGTGAAAATAAAAAAATTTTACTTAGGAGTAGTGCTCTTACCTCAAGGGATTCAAATCTAATAATTTTTGTTGAGATCAGCTCTTAAATGTTCCACAAAATGATACCCTAGGCTCCTCTTTCGCGGTAAACAAAGGTTGAAGACGATGTGGCGGTTGAAAATGGCAATTTTCGGGTTTTTAACTTTCGGGAACCAATTTTCGCGAACTGGCGCCTAAGCGCAAACTTTCAGTGCTTAGCCGCGAAATCTGGCGCGTAAGAGCCAGCACTCTAGCGCTTAGCCGCCAGTACCCAAATTTTTATAATTAAGGTATATGCACTAAATCACTTTGTTAATTACCTTTAATTACTCCAGAATAATTATTTCTCCCCACAAATCTTCCAATACTCCAAATCAAAGTTAAATAATCATTGATTCCACACAAATTTTACAAAAACACAAACTTATATTAAAACAAACATAACATTTAATACAATACTAGAATTTCTATCCAAATAAAAAGGATGAAATTCTCTAAATACAAGAGATATTAATCTGAAACTGATAAGTATACATCTCTAAGATGTAACCATCACATCATCAGGCTTAGTTAATACTTAAATATAAACACTAACACACCAAACATAACACACAAGAACACTAACATAACACATAAGAGCACTAACAAAACAAAACAAAGCACTCTTAATTCCATTCTCCATTAGACGGAATATATCCAGGACCACTATTATTCTCATTTGACCCTTCTGGAATATAAATTTGATAGAACGGGCGATCATTGTTCATTCTTACATCATCTTCTTCAATCCATTTACTCTTTACAAACATCGCCTTATCTATTTCTTCCACGTACCTTGAATGATTGAATTGCATCTTGAGTTGTCATCCCATGTGATCCAAATGCAGGTTAGTTTCATTGATCTTTGCTTCCATCGAAGTCACTCGGGCTTCAATTTTTGCAATCATTTCCGCAATACCTTGAATACTAACATCGAGATATCCATTAAATAACTCCTTAGCACTATCACTAATGAACTTACTTTTTCCAGAATCTTGCTTCTTCATCATCTCTTTCTCCCAGGAAGACATGATGCACTCAAAATTCTCTTCTTAGATATTTAGAAATGAAAAAAGGACTTGGAACAAGTGTTTTTCTTAAGTCAGATCCTTTTTATAGACGTGGGAAATGTTAGAACAACCCCAAGATGTTTAGAAACTCCAAAATAACTCCTAAAACTTCTCCCCAAAAATCTAGGCTTCTAGATCCACATTTTTCACGTTTTTTATAACTGCGGCGCCTAAGCGCCAACTAGTCAGCACTTAGCCGCCAGTGCACAATTTAGCACAGGTCTGCTAAGTGTCCAAATTTTCATTCCGACTTCTCTAAATCATTAATTAAGGTCAAATAAACTATACTATAGTTTAAAAACTCCAAATTACTACCACTTAAAACATAAAAATAAACCAAACAAAACACACAAAACAAACATAAAACAAAGCACACCGATAAATATGGGTTGCCTCCCACAAAGCGCTTGTTTTAATGTCTTCGCCCGACATACCCGAGCTCATTCCGAGTGACCCAACATCAAATTCTCATCGATTTAGATTTATTGATCGAAAAATATGGTTTAAGTCTTTGTCCAGTTAACTTTAAATATTTTTCCGAGTCTTAGGATCATGAATATCTACAGACTCCATAAGAATAAAATTTTATCACGATAAATGGACCCATCCACTTGGACTTAAGTTTTCCAGAAAATATTCTCAATCTAGCATTATACAACAAAACTTTTTGTCCTGGTACACGATTTTTGGTAAGAATCTTCCAATCATGCCATAACTTCATCTTTCCTTATAAATCTTAGCATTTTCATAAGATTCATTCATTATTTCTTCAAGCTCATTCAATTACAATAATCTCTTTTCAGCAGCATCTTTCAAATTATAGTTGAACTCTTTAATAGCCCAATATGCTTTATGCTCAAGTTCAAAAAGTAAATGACAAGCTTTTTCAAAAATCAGCCTATATGGGGACATTCCTATAGATGTTCTGTAAGAAGTCCTATAGGCCCACAATGCATAATCCAGTTTAATCGACCAATCCTTTCTATTTGGATCAGCAGTTTTTCCAATATTCTTTTAATTTCATGATTGGATAATTCAACCAAACCACTTGTCTTCGGATGATAAGCGATATGCAATGCGATGATTAATATGATATTTCTTTGCTAACTTCCCGATAATCGCATTTCTAAAATGACTTCCCCATCGATTATGATTACTCTTGGTACTCCAAATCCGCAAAATATATTCTTTTCTAAAAACTTTGCAACACTTTGAGCATCACGTTGAGGTAAAGCAATAGCTTCGATCCATTTCGAAACATAGTTTATCTGCTATCAAAATATAAACATTTACGAAAGATAGTGTAAATGGTCCCATAAAATCTAGTCCCCAAACATCGAATATTTCGACTTCCAACATATAATTGAGGGGCATCTCATTTCTTCTAGAAATATTTCTATACTGTTGACATCTATCACAATTTTTAATATAAACATTCACATCCTTAAAAATTGTAGGCCAATAAAATCCTTATTGTAATATTTTATATGCAGTTTTATCACTTCCAAAATGTCCCCCATAATCAGAATCATGACATTTTTGAATAATTTCATAAGTTTCTTCCAAAGGTACACATCTTCGAATTATAAGATTCTTTCCTTCTTTATATAAAAATGGGTCATCCAAAAAATAAGTCTTAGCATGAGACATAAATTTCTTCTTTTCATGATATGTCAAACCATAGGGTATAATATTACTAACAATAAAGTTTACTATGTCTGCATACCACGAAACATGCAATTCTTTAACAGTGAACAGTTTTTCATTAGGAAAATGTTCATTAATTTCTTCAATATCACAGAGAGATTTTTCAATTTCTAGCCTGGACAAATGATCATCAATTTGATTATCAGAACCCTTCCTATCTACTATCTCAAAATTAAATTCTTGCAAAAGAAGAATCCATCTTTTATGTCTTGGTTTTGCATCATTTTTCTTCATTAAGTATTTAATAGCAGAATGATCCGTATACACAACACATTTAGTTCCAATTAAATATGATCGAAAATTATCAAAGGCAAATACTATAGCTAATAACTCTTTCTCAGTAAGTGGTATAATTAATTTGAGCTTCATTAAGAGTTTTACTAGCATAATAAATTACTTTAAAAATTTTATCATATTTCGACCCAAAACAACACCAATAGCATAATCACTAGCATCACACATTAATTCAAAAGGTTTTTCCCAATTTGATGAAATTATTACAGAGTGCGGTGATTATTTTTCTTTTAATGTTTCAAAGGCTTTACAGCGAGTCATCATCGAAATAAAAAATTGCATCCTTTTCCGATAAACGGCATACGAGTTTTGTAATCTTTGAAAAGTCTTTGATGTAACGCACCGTAGAATCCGAGCATGTCCTAAAAAACTTCAATTCCCCTTACATTAGTTGGGCAAGGTAAATTAGATATAACTTGAATTTTTGCAGGATCTACCTCTAAAATTTTTTCTGAAATCCGATGTCCCAAAACAATTCCTCCTGCTACCATAAATTGACATTTTTTCCAAATTAAGGACCAAATTAGTTTCTTCACAGTGTTTTAGAACTTTAGATAGATGTTCTAAACATGATTCAAATGAAATTCCAAACACTGAAAAGTCATCCATAAAGACTTCAATCCCTTTTTCAGTTAAATCAGAAAAAATAGCCATCATACATCTCTGAAATGTAGTAGGGGCATTACATAAACCAAAGAGAATTCTTCTAAAAGCAAACATACCATAAGGACTAGTAAACATAGTTTTCTCTTGATCCTTAGGAGCAATTTGAATTTGGTGGTAACCAGTATATCCATCCAGAAAACAAAAGTATTTATGCCCAGCCAGTCTATCCAACATTTGATCTTGAAAAGGGAGTGGAAAATGATCTTTTCTAGTGGCAAGGTTTAATTTTCTATAATCAATGCATATTCGCCACCCTGTAACTTGTCTTGTTGGTATCACTTCATTCGTTTCATTAACAGTCACAGTTACTCCTCCTTCATTAGGAACACAGTGAATAGGACTAACACATGCACTATTTGAAATAGGGTAGATAATTCCAACATCCAACCACTTTAAAATTTCTTTCTTAACAACGTCTTTCATGATAGGATTTAATCTCCTTTTGGGATCAGCCCGCGGTTTGCAATTATCTTCCACAAGAATTTTTTGCATACAAATTGAAGGACTGATTCCTTTAATATCAACAATTGTCCATCCAAAGGCTTTCTTGTGCTTCTTCAAAATTTCAAGTAAACTCTCTTCTTCTTTTTCAGTTAATTGAGAGGAAATTATAACAGGAAAGGTTGAGGATTCACCTAGAAAAACATACTTCAAATGATCAGGAAGCATTTTTAACTCAAGTTTAGGAGTTTTTTCAATTGATGGACCATAAGATTTATCTTTCTTAGTCATATCCAACACTTCAAAACTTTCATGAACATACTTTAAATCTTCCTCTTGAAAATCTTCAGAATTAAATAACTCCTCTTCTTGCTTATATACAAATTCTTCTCTTTCAGCTTTCTCTTCATAAGTTGATTTGAAATGACATTCACTTAACTATTCAATAACATCCATTCTATAACACTCATCTTCTTTACCTCTAGCAGGATATTTCATCGATTTTGAAATATTAAATGTAACGATCGATCATTAACCCTCATTATTAATTCCCTTTTGCACATCTATCATGGCTCGCCTATAGCTAAAAAGGTCTCCCCAAAATTATGGGTATCTATTTATCTTCCTCCATATCTAACACGATGAAATCCACGGGAAAATTAAATTGATCCACTTTTACCAAAACATCTTCTATAACTCCTTTAGGATATGTGATCGAACGATCTGCTAATTGCAGAGTTACAGTAATTTAGGTTATTTCTCCTAGTCCCAGTCTTTTGAATATTGATTGAGGCATAAGGTTAATGCTTGCACCCAAATCACATAAAGCTTTTCCACATAATCTTTCTCCGATTGCACATGGAGTTGTGAAACTACTAGGATCTTTAAGTTTTTCAGGAAGCTTTTTCTGAATTATTGCACTGCACTCCTCACTAAGTGCAACAATCTAATTTTCTTCAAACTTCCTCTTTTTATTAAGAATATCCTTTATAAATTTCACATAGCTTGGCATTTGTTCTAGGGCTTCAGCAAATGGAATATTGATGGAAAGCTTCTTTAATATCTCCAAGAATTTTGAAAATTGCTTATCCAACTTTTGTTGATGAAGTCTCTGAGGAAATGGAGGTGGTGGATTTTCTAAATCAACCTTAGGTGGAGAAATAGGTCTTTCAAAACCTTTTGGAGAGACCTCTTTAGGTCTTTCAATTTCTTCTTTCTCTACTTCTGTTTCTTTTTGAACTCTACCTTCCAATTCTTTTCCACTTCTCAGTTGAATTGCTTTCACTTGTTCTTTATTTTTTTCTCTTAGAATCACTTCATTATTACTTGAAAGCATTCTATTACTTAAGGCATTTGCAATTTGTCTCAATTGATTTTCAATATTTCTGATGGTTGCTCCTTGAATTTTTAATTGATTTCTCATATGTGATACTACTTTTTCCATAGACAACTTCTTCTCCTTGTTTTGTAAAGCATTGTTATAACCTGAAGGATAAGTTAATCTATTATTATTATTACCTTGGTTGTTCCAATTCCTCGATGGGTTTACTTGGGTGTTCCCCATTGTTAATTAACACCATCCTGATTATTGTTATTCCAGTTAAAATTTGGATGATTCTTCCAACCTGGGTTATAATAATTGGAATATGAGTTGTTAGGTTTGATTATAGCATTCACGGTTTCGAGTGAAGAATAAGAATCAACCATTTGGCACTAATGAATTTTCTTCGATCATGAGATTTGGTGAGAAAAATTCATCCCAAGTTGGTCCATCTTCCTTGATACGATGAGCAACTTGATTTGCTTAACATTGTAAAAACATCATTTTAATAAAAGCCGACTACCTTTTAGGATTAAACCTTTCGGAAGGCCATTGAAAATTATTAGTAGTCATTTCTTCAATTAAAGCATAAGCATCGGAAAATGGTTTAGACATTAATGATCCACCATAGACGACATCGATGATTGATCTAAGAGATCTAACTAATCCATTATAAAAAGTTTGAATTATTAACTTAATACGGTATCACATGATGTGGACATTCCTGAGGAGATCTTTAAATCTTTCCCATGCTTCATATATTGATTCCCGTTCAAACTGACAAAAAGATGTTATATCATTTCTCAACTTAGCAGTCGTAGATGGTGGAAAATATTTAGCAAGGAATTTTTGTGACAGTTCACCCCAAGTTCTTATTAATCCAGGTGTTAACAAATGTAACCACATTTTAGCTTTATCCCTTAGTGAGAAAGGAAAAAGTCTAAGTCTAATAGCATCATCCGAAACACCATCATATTTAAAAGTAGCACACAACTCTAGAAAATTAGCAAGATGCAAATTAGGATCTTCAATTATTGCTCCCCAAACTGATTATTAGACACCATTTGGATAATAGCATGTTTAAGCTCAAAAGAATTAGCAGCTACAACAGGGTTTTGAATACTACCACGAAGTTCAAATACTGTAGGGTTAACATAATCTCTTAAAGGTCTTAATTCTTGATGGATGCCAACAATTTGATTTTGATGATTTGCCATTTCTTGCATATTTTTATCTTTTTCTGTATTTTTATTTTTTTTTTATTTTTCTGATAGTTCTTTCTACTTCAGAATCGTAAGGTAAAAGTCATTCAGAACCTGAACTACACATACAACAATAAAACAAAACAAAACACAACACACTAATAAAAACAAAGAAAAGTAAAAATTTAAAGTTTCTTAATTCTCTTTAAAATGCAATTTTATTAATTTTCCCCGGCAACGGCGCCAATGACTTGATCCCCGATAAATGCAACTGCGCCAAAAACTTGATATTGTTCTGTAAATTTAACGGCGCTAAAAACTTGATCCCTAAGGATATTATGCTTTAATGAAATGTATTTTTTGTGTTTTTGGATGTAGGTGATGTAAAAAAGATCTAAAAAAGAAAAAGGAGCAAAAAGGAACAAAAATGGAGCAAAATACAAAAAGTATATAAAAATATGGCCTGGCGCCTAGGCGCCAGAAGTTGGCGCCTAAGCGCTAGACTCGATACAAAAACTGTCAAGTTTTTGACAATGTTTAATTAGTTATTTTGACAGAGTGAGCGGTTATTAGACATTCTAGAAGACTGACAGTTGTTCCTTGATAATAGGACATGTGATACATTGCATTTGGACGCTCCAAAATGGTTTTAATCACGAAGAGGTGCGAGCCAAAGTGAAGATCTGCGAAGAACTGGATGCGTTGTCCGGTGCCTAGGCGCCAGATTCTGGCGCCTAGGCGCCAGACCGACCTTCTAGAAGATTCATTGAATGTGGACATGTTTTGAAGAGGTGCCTCAAGGAAACCCTTGAAGCCTATAAATAGGGGTCCATTTCTTCAAAAAACGTGCCCCTCCCATTGTAACCCTTTTCTTTTATCCACTTTAGGATCTCTCATCCTTAAAGAGAGAAATAGAGAGAGAAATTTAGGGCCACTTTTATTTAGTTTAGTGAGTTTATTTTCAAGTTGTTGCATCTGGAGTTCATTACACTGTGGAGCCAGTAGGAATCAAAAGATCTGTAGAAGAAAGATTTGAGATAAGTATTTTTATATTTGATTCAAAGTTTATTTATCATGTTTAGCTGTTTATTTTCAATGTGTTCTGAGTAGTTAGTTTACTCTCTTCCTTCAATTATGAAGAGATAGATAAGATAATATAAAGATTCGATGGAGAATTGAAATTCAAAATATTTTCAAAACATTGTGATGACATTAATACCTGATCTTACTTTACTTTTTAAATTGGTCATTTAAATTATTAAAACCTGTTGAAGAGTTTTGAGACCTTGAAGGAGAAGAACTCGTAACTTGTAAATGTCACATGAATCCTTGGGTAGTCGAAGGTCATGTGAGAATTTATTCAAGGTGAAGTGCAAATAAATAGGAAGATAAGATTTAAAGGGCGTAGAATTGATAAGTTTTTAGAGTGACATACTAAATTCTTATAATTTGATTTATATATTAGGAAAGGGTCACTAGTAGGGGCGACCATAGCCACCCTTGGACATCTAGAAGTGTGAGCCTAGATTAACCCATTCTACTAACAATACATCCGAACCTAATGTGTAAATTAGCCAATGTTCTTTGTGCCTGGATCAAAGGGTAAAGAATAGGAATGCTTTTATTTGGCACAATACCATAAATCAAATTCTCCAACGAATATTAAATTATCTTAAAAATCTTAGATTAATTGAAGGGAAGAAAGTTGTTTATTTTATAGTTTTCATAAATCATTTTCTTATTATTGTTTTCTTTATTTGCATCTAGTAAATTAATAGTAATTTATAATTAAATTAAAATATAAAAATATATTAATTTTTTTATTTAGAAAATTTATCACTATAATTCTTCCTGTGGGATCGATATCTGAGGTCTTTGTTTCGAAAGCCTTATATTACTTGAAACGATACGTATACTTGCGTAGTACCCCTAGTGTGTAAAAATATTTTCTAAATTTACATCATATTGATTTTATACACTAGCCGCTATTTATAAATTGAGTCGAAGTTTATGGCCATCTTTTGGAAGCGAATATTACTTGCATTATTCGGGTCGGGTCGAGTTTTTGGCGCGTTGCTTGGGAAGAAAGAAATAGAATAGTATAAATTTTCTTATAAAAAATAAAAATATATTAATATAAAAAAAAGATATATATTTTATTCCTTGTTTTATGCGAAGATTTGGTTCTGAAGGATTAATACCTTTAGATTCTGAATTAGAAAGAACAATTAGAAAAATTAAAAAGGGAAAACAAATTCAAAAATTTCAAGAAATGGCTACTTTACAAAATCCAATTGAACTTAATGATCAAAAAATATATATAAATCATTAAGGGATTATGCTAACCCTACAGTTGATGAACTTCATAGTAGTATTCAAATACCTACTGTAGATGCTTAATTCTCTTGAACTTAAACCGTATATTATTCGAATGGTGCAAAACAATCAATTTGGTGGATCACCGAATGAGGATCCAAATTTTCATCTTGTTAGTTTTTTAGAACTTTGTGCTACCTTTAAATATAACAATATTTCGATGATCTTTATTAAACTTAGACTCTTTCCTTTTTCTTTAAGAGATAAGGCAAAGATGTGGTTAAACTCATTAGCGATTGGTTCTATTAAAACATGGGCTGAAATGACACAAAAATTCCTTGCTAAATATTTTCCTCCTTCTAAAACTCCTAAATTAAGAAATGATATAACTTCGTTTAGTCAATTTGACGGGTAGACAATATATGAAACTTGGGAAAGATTTAAAGACCTATTAAAAAAATGTCCTCATCATGCTTTACCTGATTGGTTGATTATTCAAACATTTTATAATGGATTAATTGGATCTTTAAAATCAATTATTGATCTTTATTCTTGGATGTTCTTTAATGTCTAAATCATTTGAAGAAGCTTACACTTTAATTGAAGAAATGGCTAATAACAATTTTCAATGGCCTTCCGAAAGTATTAATCCTAAAAAGATGGCAAGTATTCACGATAATGAAGCCTTTTCTATCTTAGCTTCACAAGTTACGACAATGTCTAAGAAATTAGATAATTTTGCAATTAATATTTCGCATAATAACTCTACTAATATTGAAGATTCTCAAACTATTGAAACTTTACAAGCTATTGCAAGTAAAAATAATCCTTATTCAAATTATTATAATTTTAGGTGGAAAAATCATCCTAATTTTAATTGGAATAATTCACAACAACAATGGGGTAATAATCAATCTCATCCCACTGGAAATTGGAATAATCAAGTTAATTCAAATTATAAACCTCCTAAATTTAATATTCAACGAGAAAAGTTATCGATAGAAGTATTAATTTTACGAATGAATAATCGATTACAAAATCGAAATACTGCTTATTCGTAATATTGAAAATCAAATGGGGGCAAATTGCTACTTTAATTAATAACAGACCTGTAGGAACACTTCCTAGTAATGTTGAAATTAATCCAAAGGAAACTGGAAAAGAACATGAACAAGTTAAAGTTGTGTAACCTAGAAGTGGAAAGAAATTAAAAGAAAGAATGCAGAATGAAATTGAAAAAGAGATTGAGGTTGAAGAGATTGAAAAACCTAAAGAAACTCTCTCTCTAGTCGAGATCGGATCGTTATACTCGTTAATGTGGAAGTTGAAAAACCACCACCACCTTTTCCTCAAAGACTTAAACAACAGAAATGAGATCATCAATTTTCTAAGTTCTTTGAAATTTTTAAGAAACTTACATTAACATACCTTTCGTTGAAGCTTTGGAATAAATGCCAACTTACACAAAATTTATGAAGGATATTTTAAGCAAAAAATGAAAATTTGAAGCTTTTGAAAGCTGTTGCATTAAGTGAAGAATGCGGTGTAATAATTCAAAAGAAATTACTCGAAAAGCTTAAGGATCCTAGAAGTTTCACTATACCTCGTGCTTATTGGAGAAAAATTTTGTGGAAAAGCTTTATGTGATTTAGGAGCAAGTATTAATCTCATGCCATTTTCTATCTTTCGAAGATTGGATTTAGGAGATATTACTCCCACCACTTGTAACCCTTCGATTAGTCGATAGATCTATCACTTATCCTAAAGGAGTTATAGAGGATGTCCTTGTTAAAGTGGATAAATTTATCTTCCCTGTAGATTTCATAGTACTTGATATGGAAGAAGATAAAGAGATACCTATTATTTTAGGGAGACCTTTTCTAACTACCGGACGAGGTATGATTGATGTGCAAAAAGGAAAACTAACCATGAGAGTTAATGATCAAGAAATTAAATTCAATGTTCTTAAATCAATGAAGTACCCTGACAAAGAGAAATATTATCGAATGGATATAATTGATTATTTAATTGAAAAACATTATCAAGAAAAATGTAAAGTCATTTCTGAAGAAAATTTTGAATTTTTAACTGATGAAGAAGAAGTAGTAGAAGAAGAAGAGACTCATTTTATTAAAGATAATTGGTAAACTTTAGACATAACTCAAAATGATATACTTTTACCATCAATTAAAAAGCCTCTGAACTGGAATTAAAAATGTTACCTTCCCATTTAAAATATGTGTTTCTTGGAAATTCGTTAACTTTACTGTTATTATTTCTTACGAGCTGAGTAAAGATCGAAGAAAAACTACTAGGTGTGTTAAAGAATTATAAGAAAGCTTTTGGTTAGACTAATGCTGATATAAGAGGAATAAGCCCTTCCATTTGCATGCATAGAATCTTAATGGAAGAAAATTTTAAAACTACTATAGAATCGTAAAGAAGATTAAATCCTATCATGAAAGAGGTTGTTAAAAAAGATATTATTAAGTGGTTAGATGCTTGGTATTATTTATCCTATTTTGGATAGTCGATGGGTAAGTCCTATTCATTGTGTTACGAAGAAAGGAGGTGTAAGCTGTCATTGTTAATGATAAAAATGAACTTATTCCTTCGAGACAGAGTTACTTAGATGGCGAATTTGTATTATTTATAGGAAATTAAATAAAGCCACTAGAAATGATCAATTTCCTTTACCTTTCTTGGATCGAATGCTCGATAAATTAGTTGGACACTCATATTTACGTTTTACGGATGGATATTACGGTTATCATCGATTACTTATTGCTCACGAGGACCAGAAAAGACAACATTTACAAGTCCTTATGGAACATTTGCTTTTAGAAGAATGCATTTTGGTTTATGTAATGCACTACGACTTTTCAAAGATGTATGATGTCAATATTTTGTGATTTAATTGACAAAGGAATTGAAATATTCATGGATGATTTTTCGATCTTTGGAACTTCTTTTGAATCTTGTTTGGAAAACATAGCTGACATTACGAAAAAATGTGAAGAAACAAATTTAGTTCTTAGCGGGAAAAATGTCGATTCATGGTCGCAGAAGGCATTGTACTTGGTCACAAAGTTTCACAAAAGGGATGGAAGTAGATCGAGCAAAAGTGAAAATTATTCGTTGAATTGTAACCACCTACTATCATTGTCGATGTGAGAAGTTTTCTAGGTCATGCTGGATTTTATAGAAGATGCATAAAGGATTTTTCTAAAATTGCTAAACCTCTTTGTCATTTATAAGAAAAAGATGTAAATTTTGAATTTAATAAAGAATGTATTAATGCTTTTAATATTCTAAAAGAAAATTAATAAGCACTTCTATCATTGTTGCACCTAACTTGGAATAAATCTTTTGAATTAATGTGTGATGCAAGTGATTTTGCAATTGGAGCTGTATTAGGACAAAAATATGAGAAAGTTTTCAAAGTTGTATATTATGCTTAGTAAAACTCTCAACTGAAACACAAAGAAATTACACTACCATCGAGAAAGAGCATCTAGCTATAGTATATGCCTTTGATAAATTTAGGCTTGTATCTTCTTGATACTAAATGCATAGTTCATACTTGATCATTACGTTATTAAATATGTATTATCTAAGAAGTATTCTAAACCTGAGACTTATAAGATGGGTTTTACTTCTACAAGAATTTGATTTTCAAATAATAGATAGAAAAGGAACTGAAAACCAAATTGTCGATCATTTGTACAGAATTAAAAATGATATTATTTCGAAGAAAATATAAATGAGAAATTCCCTGATGAATCTTTATATGTTATTCAAAGATGCAAAACACCTTGGTATGCTGATATTATTAATTATTTAGTTAGCAATATTTTGCCTTATGACTTGGATAACAATTTTATTAAGAAATTTAAATATGATGCTAAATCTTATATTTGGGTAGAACCTCATTTATTTAAAATTGGTAAAGATTCTATGATTCGAAGATGTGTACCTTATGAGGAAACTTTTGCTATTATTCAAAAATGTCATGATTCGATTTTGGAGGACACTTTGGCATAGATAAAGCTGCATTTAAAATTTTAAATTCGGATTTTATTGGCCTACCTTATTTAAAGATGTGAGACAATATGTGAAAACATGTGATCGATGTCGAAAGGATGGGAAATATATCTAGGAAGGATGAAATGCCTTTAAAGCTATATATTGGAAGTTAAAATTTTTGATATATGGGGTTTAGACTTTATGGGACCATTTGTTCCATCATGCTGGAAAAATTTATATTTTATTAGCGAGTTGATTATGTTTCGAAGTGGATTGAAGGCATGTTGCTTTACCAAAGCTGTGATTCCAAAAGTGTTTCTAATTTTTTAAAGAAAATGATATTTTCGAGATTTGGAATGCCTAAGGTAATTATCACTAATGGTGGAAGTCATTTCAAGAATATAAGAATTCGATCATTACTACAAAATTTGGAATCAAACACGAATTGCAGCTGCTTATCACCCACGAAACTAGTGGAATGGCTGAAGTATCAAACCGAGAAATTAAAAGAATTTTAGAGAAGGCCGTTAATCCTAAAAGAAGCTGATTGGGTTGATAGACTTGACTCTGCATTATGGGCATATAGAACGGCTTATAAGACACCAATCGAATGTCACATTACCGGTTAATTTATGGTAAACATTGTCACTTACACGTAGAACTTGAACATAAAGCTTATTGGGCGATAAAGGAGTTTAATTTTAATTTGAATAAAGCAGGAGAAAAATGATTATTGTAACTAAATGAGATGGAAGAAATAAGAAACGAATCGTATGAAAATGTGAGAATTTATAAAGAGAAAATGAAGATGTTGCATGATAAGAAAATTTCAGGAAAAATTTTTGAGCCTGGACAAAAAATATTCTTGTTTAATTCTCGTTTAAGACTTTTTCGTGGAAAATTAAGATCTAAATGGATTGGACCATATTTAGTTGAGAAAGTATACCATTATGGAGTTGTGGATATTAAAGATCCCAAAACAGGAAAATTTTTTAAAGTAAATGGAGTAAGATTGAAGCCTTATTTGGGAGATATTAAAAAGATTTATAAAGAGGCTTATGAATTGAGTCAACCTGATTAAAGATTTACTTAAGTCGGGCTGACGACGTTAAACCAAGCGCTCTATGGGAGGCAACCCATAATTATCTTTATTTATGAGTGTTTTTGTGTTTTAATATAAGGTTATGCCTCGATCTTGATTACTTTTATCTTACTTTGGAAAAATTTGATGCTCATAAGTCTTTGATGACTTAGGCTGAAAATTATTTTGAAGTATGTAAGATTTAAAAATAGGATCACTCTATTCTGAATATGAGTAAAAAGGAGATCAAGTTAACCTTCATTATGATTGTTTACAATGTGAGTTATTGAGTCTAAATTACTCTTACCAGTATAATTTACCTATCTTGTAGAACGAAATTTTGAAATTTGATGATTAGGCGAAACGGAGTTGAACATAGTTCCGGCGCCTAGGCGCCAGAATTCCCGCCTAAGCGCTAAAATCAACTATGTATCAATAGGTCCGGCGCTTAGGCGCCAGATTCGGCGCCTAAGCGCCACGGTTACTGGTTCGTGCAAACACCGAAAATTTTCAGTTTTTCACACGATTTTCCCCTTTAAATCAATCTATCTTCTTCTCTAACCATCAAGCGATCAAAATTACGTCCCTTGCACTCCATTCTTGAGAGATTTGAGAAACTTTTGAAGAAATGGAAGGAAGAAATCATGGAGAAGAAGCTAGGGACAAGGTTTCAAAAGATCCTCAACTCTACTTCAATGGTTTCATCGCTGTAAGTTTAGAGAAAATTTCTAGTCGTTTGGATAAGTTTGAAGCGGAGTTTAAAAGCATTGGAGATCGCCTTCATGAGATGTTTCATCAAGTTGAACATCTAGAATGGCAAATGAAACTTCAATTTGATCATTTTGTGGCTTATCAAGATGCTCGAAGTTGAAATGTATGCGAAGAACAAGTGGATTGACGAAAAGACGGCTACGGATTTCCCGAGAGTGTTAGTGTTCTTTCCAAGTGGAATACACAATTTCCCTTGTGAAGAATAGAATATTCTGGTAATGAGATAGTTATTATGGTTTGTTGAGTCATTGAATCAATTTAGTGAATCGATTGTGTTTGTTTGTGTATTTGCTTTCATGTTCAATGTGTGTTGTTTTTGTTTAGAAATTGTTGTGTTTGAGTGTGTATTAGGAACTTGAATCAAATATAATACTTATCTGGAATGTATTGAGTCAATATTGAAGGTTATAAATGGAATTTAGTGAGTTTGATTGAAACCTTATGTTTGATTGGTGGATTTAATATTTAATTTTTATAAATTTTGAAAAATGTTGTGGAAGTTAGAAACTGAAGCCCTACTCTGATATGAGTAATTGGAAGTTGAATTTATGAATTTTGGTGGAAAATTAAATTTAAAAATAATTTTTAGTGAAAGGCGAGTCTGGCGCCTCTGCGCCAGAATTCGACGCCTAAGCACCAGTTCGGCATGTACCCGAAAATTTACTTAAATAACCCCCAAAAGCCATTTTTGATGCCTAAGCTTCATCTTCTTCCCCATTTTCACGAAAATACATCCTTTATATCCATTTTGAGGTCAAAACATCAAGGATTTGAGCGTGAAACCACTCGATTTCTTCGTATCAAGGTCAGATCTACACTTTAAACCATTTATTTTCGATTTTCACCATAGATTTCCCTAGGTTTTGCTAAGAATCGAAACTTTTGAAAATATTTTCGATTTTTAGTGATTTCTTTGGATTTCTAAACTTATTTTAAGTTTTATAAACTTAAAAAGAGTTTAAATCTTTGATTCCTAAATTTGTTCTTGTTTTCTTTCACGTTTAGATGACTCCAAAATCTAAACGCGGGAAGACACGAGATAACTTTGATAGCAGCAAATTTTCTACTGCGGCTGCACATTTTCGCTTCCATGAATTTGCGACGTCCAGAAAGTTCATTTCTGAATGAAGTTTCTATCATCCTGGAGAAATAATCGAAAACACTATTGTTGCACACAATTGGCAACGATTTTGTTACTTCTATCGTTGTTCTTCGTTATCCCGATTGTTCGAGAATTTTATGTAAATTTTACGGATGCGAAGATTATGAAGTCTTTGTCAGAGAAATCGGAGTAGGATTTAGTCGAAAGAATCAACATATTTTATGGCACGCTACCGACTATTGAGTGCTATTATTCGGATTATCACCATCCGAGGGAGATTTGGATATGATCATTGCTTATCGATCGACGATGCTTGGATCTTGGAAGATCGAGGAACGGAAAAAGGGTAAACTTCAAATCCTCCGAATTAAATTGTATTTCTAAAGAACGACACTTATTTTATTTACGCAAGATTGTTACCTTCCAACCACCTGAGTGAAGTGACTAGAGATCGAGCGATCTTAAACTACTGCATTCAGGAGAGGAAGCCTATTGATGTGGGGAGTATTATTTATGATTTTGTGGATTCTACTGCGTGGTCCAGCACTTCTGTTGGATTGGGATTCCCATCTCTATCTATTCACTATGTGTTAGTAATGGAGTCACTGCTGATATTTCTGAGGAGAAGTTAAAGTCTACCAAGCCAATTGGGCAGGAGAGTGTTAGTATCTATGATCGTCTTCGAGGGAAGAAATCGACCGCTTCTGCACATACTTCAGGTAGACCTTCTACTTCTCGACCCTCTACTTCTGCGAGCCACCATCGATTTACGGGAATCGATGCATGATCGGTTTTAGAGCGACGGCAAGAGTTATTTCAAACTCAGCTGCGGGATTGATACTATTGATAGGAAACTAGATCATTTATCGATTATACCCGGAGGAAGAGTAGTTATGATGCCGAGTATGATGAAGCCACTAGTCGGATTTACGAAGGGTGAACATGATGTTAGTTTCCCTACTTTTCCTAGATTCACACCATTTGTTCATCCTAAGGACGTAGAATTTTCCTTTGGTGATGATGATGATGATGAGGCTACAACTAGTGACTAGTAGTTATAGATCTTTATGTTGAACTACTCTGTTAGTTTGTTTTGTTTGTTTTGTTTGTTTAGTTTATTTAGTTTTGTATTTGATGTATGTTGATTGATTAGTGTTAAGATTCTGTTGTTAAAATATTCCTAGTATATTGTGTTGAGACTGAAGTTAGAACTAATTTATATGTTGTTTTAGTCTACTGTTTAGTAATTAGTAATTTTGCTCTGTTTTAACTCTGTTTCAAATTTAGTATCATCATAAAATTAGCCTGCTTATTTTTTATACATGCTTAAAATTTTATCTTAATTATTCATAAAAGCGTGATAGAAGTTAATTTTTCTTTTAAGATTGTTTTTACATACTTATTAAAAATTCTTATGATTTTCTTTCTCTCATACTTTCAAATTATCATAGTATATCAAAACTTAAGTTTGGGGGAAGGGAAAATCCATTCAAAAGTAAATTTTATTTGTCCTTAAAGAGCTAATATTTTCATAAAAATATAAACTTTTTAACATAACTTAAGGAATGAAGAATTTATTTGAGATCACCTTTATTTTTGAAAATATAAACAATTTAGTGAAAATTAACCAAAATTTTACTAACTTTGATTGATTTTAAGAATATAATTATTTAACTTAAAGAAGAATAAGATAAAGAATTTTTCTATTCATGATAGAAATAATAGAATTTTAGAAATATTAAGTAATAAAAAATTATCACTTGAAAAAGAAAAGATTGGAAATCTTTTTGAATTCTTATTTATGTTATAATAATTAAGTGGAAATGTATAAGTTTTGAAAATATAAGTTAAGGATAGTGAAGTTCAAAACCATTAACAGACTATCCAGATATAGTAATCCTCTCTATAAAAAAAAGAAGAAAAAAAGAGAAGAGAGGAGAAACTTGAGGAAATGCCTAATCAAAAATTGGCTTCACTTGAATTATCATATAGGAAAAAAACTAGTTACATACTTTACTTCTATACATAAATATTTATTTAGAAAAGATTTTTCAAGAAGATCTTTTTCTTGTAAATAATCTATGAAAGCTTAATATAATAGACTTCTATTATTTTCAAAAATGGATGGAAAGTTTAAAATCTTATGATTTGGTAGTTAAATATTCTTTAAATTTTTAAAATTAAACCTAGTTAGTGGAATTTGGTTAATAATTTACTAAAGACTTTATAAAATAAAAAAATTATAAGGAATATTAAATATTTATCTTTTATTCCAAAGGTTATATATTTTATATAGTAGAAAGAGTTACTTGAGGACAAGTAACATTTAAGTTTAGGGGATTTTGATCTATAAAAAATACCTATTTCTTTATGTCTTAATTCTTATTAATTTCTAAGGATATTATGCTTTAATGAAAGGTATTTTTTGTGTTTTTGGATGTAGGTGATGTAAAAAGATCTAAAAAGGAAAAAGGAGCAAAAAGGAGCAAAAATGGAGCAAAATAAAAAAAGTATATAAAAATATGGCACTGGCGCTGGCGCCGAAGTTAGCGCCTAGGCGCCGGACTCGATACAAAAGCTCGTCGAGTTTTTTACAACGTTTGATCAGTTATTTTAACGGAGTGAGCGGTTATTGGACATTCTAGAAGACTGACAGTTGTTCCTTGATAATAGGACATGTGATACATTGCTTTTGGAAGCTCCAAAACGGTTTTAATCGCGAAGAGGTGCGAGCCAAAGTGAAGAGGTGTGAAGAACTAAACGCGGTGTCCGGCGCCTAGGCGCCAGATTCCTGTGCCTAGGCGCCAGACCGACCTTCTAGAAGATTCATTGAATGTGGACATGTTTTGAAGAGGTGCCTCAAGGCAACCCTTGAAGCCTATAAATAGGGGTCCATTTCTTCAGAAAACTTGCCCCTCCCATTGTAACCCTTTCTTTTATCCACTTTAGGATCTCTCATCTTTAAAGAGAAAAATAAAGAGAGAAATTTAGGGCCACTTTTGTTTAGTTTAGTGAGTTTATTTTCAAGTTGTTGCATACGGAGTTCATTACCGTTGTGGAGTCGGTAGGAATCAGAAGATGCGTAGAAGAAATATTTGAGATAAGTATTTTTATATTTGATTCAAAGTTTATTTATCATATTTTGTTGTTTATTTTCAATGTGTTCTGAGTAGTTAGTTTACTTTCTTCCTTCAGTTATGAAGAGATATATAAGATAATATAAAGATTCGATGGAGAATTGAAATTCAAAATGTTTTCAAAACTTTGTGATGACATTAATACCTGATCTTACTTTACTTTTTAAATTGGCCATTTAGATTGTTAAAACCTGTTGAAGAGTTTTGAGACCTTGAAGGAGAAGAACTCTTAACTTGTAAATGTCACATGAATCCATGGGTAGTCGAAGGGCATGTGCGGGCTATTCAAGGTGAAGTGCAAATAAATAGGAAGATAAGATTTAAAGGGCGTAGAATTGATAAGTTTTTAGAGTGACAGACTAAATTCTTATAATTTGATTTATAGATTAGGAAAGGGTCACTAGTAGGGCCGACCATAGCCACCCTTGGACATCTAGAAGTGTGAGCCTAGATTAACCCATTCTACTAACAATACATCCGGACCTAATCTGTAAATTAGCCAATGTTCTTTGCACCTGGATCAAAGGGTAAAGAATAGGAATGATTCTATTTCGCACAATACCATAAATCAAATTCTCCAACGAATATTAAATTATCTTAAAAATCTTAGATTAATTGAAGGGAAGAAAGTTGTTTATTTTATAGTTTTCATAAATCATTTTCTTATTATTGTTTTCTTTATTTGCATCTAGTAAATTAATAGTAATTTATAATTAAATTAAAAGATAAAAATATATTAATTTTTTTAGAAAATTTATCACTATAATTCTTCCTAGTGGGATCGATACGGGGTCTTTGTTACGAAGCCCATATTACTGAAACGATACGTATACTTGCGTAGTACCCCTAGTGTGTAAAAATATTTTCTAAATTTACATCATATTGATTTTATACACTAGCCGCTATTTATAAATTGAGTCAAAGTTTTTGGCCATCTTTTGGAAGCGAATATTACTGCATTATTGCGGGTCGGGTCAATCCCCGGCAACGACACCAAAAACTTGATCCCCGATAAATGCAACGGCGCCAAAAACTTGGTACAGTTCGGTAAATGCAACGACACCAAAAGCTTGACTCCGCTGGATAAATGCGTTGTTGATTTTAGATATGAAAATTATAATTTTATAATATGGGATACTACGCAAGTATACGTATCATTTATCAAGTAATATAAGACTTTCTGATTAAGTCCCGAGATACGAACCCACAGGGAAAATATGAAAATCTTTAAAGGAATCAGAAAATTATCTTTTTACTTTCTTTAATTATTTTTGAAAAAGTATGTATTGATTTTGAAAAATTTTGAAAGTTGATTTGTCTTTAGAAATTTCCTTAATAAAATGTTAAGCAAGAAATTAAAATTATAATAACTAATAACACTGGATGTAAAATATTATTAACTAGAATATCTTTTTCTTTCCTTTTATGAAGTAGTAATAATTCTTAAAGTATTGTTGTGGAAGTATTCAAATTTGTTATGACAGATAGAAGCAAATGTGTTCTTTACCCTTACTTGGTTCTATAAAGAACATAAGTTAATTTGAAATTTTTATTATTTTGAACATGGTTAGGCAGGGAAGATAACAGTCTGTCACTCTAGAGTTCCCTCGATTCCCACCACACGGGGCTAACTTCTCATAACAAAACTCAAAATTTGAAACCAAATTAGTGGGTTTTAGCCTGTCACTCTAAAATCCTCTAATTTTACTCCATTTTATAAAAATATCTTATAATATTACATTCAATTATATGGACTACAATTCTCACACATATAATTGCATTTGATTCTTACTAACTTTTATGTGACAATACCGCATTGGATCTTACATAATCTTAAGAAATTCTACAACTTAACAGGCCAAATTAAGAAGTAAACAATTTTTTTAGAATCAATCTTCACAACTTCTTCCAACTTTTAAACACTTATACTTTCCACAACAATTCTTTATAAATTAATTACTTCTCCATTTAAGAAAGAAAAAGATAAAGTAAAGTACTCAGAATGCATTGAGAAAATACAAAAACACATTGATTTGAAATTAAAAACAATAAGAAAAATAACAAACTAAAGCGAGTATTAATATAAAGATTAAAAGTAAACACTTATCTGAAAATCCTCTCCACAAGACTAAGGAAGTTCCTCTGAAACTTTGACTCTTCGCTAAACTACTCCTCAGAGCAAGTATCCCAACTCTGATTACTCGGAATAAAGACTTCAGACTTCAATAAAAACTAAACTAAAAGAAAGAAAAGAAGTGGGAAGAAGATGACTTCACTCCCCCCTTTCTCCTTTCTACTCTCTACTCCTATTCTAAAATAAAAACTCTTAAAAATGCAGTGGAAGAACAAAAGAAAGAAAGAAAGAACCCTTCAAAATGCGAAGGAAGAGCTTCCTAATCTTTCTAAGACTCTCTTTAAATAGTAAACCAAAAGGTGCCTTGGTGTCTCTTCAAAATGTGTCCAGATTCGATGTATCTACCAAGGAACGCACCCCTTCATTCAAACTTGCCGCCCAAAGGAAGTTATGGTAGTTATCACCAAGAGTTGCATCCCATCCCCATTGAAATTGGTGCCAAATTCCTTTGAATTTTGATTTTTAAGCCGTGGCGGCTAAGCGCGGTGCAGTGCGCTTAGCCGCAGGTGCCAAAATTTTGATTTTTCATTTTTTTGCTCCAAATTTGATCCAATTTTGCTCATTTCATCATGACCATCCATTTTCATCATACCTGCAAGAAAAACACAAAATACCTTCCATTAAAGTGCAATATTATTAAAAATAGGTATAAAATGTGCATAAAAATAGTAAATATTTTAGGTGTATCATTAGTTTATTGTGATTTCCATTGATGATCATTTCACACCCCTGATTGTGCATGTCACTGTGGGTGGCCAGTTGTCCATATGGCCAAGGAAAATTATTCTGCACCCTTCAGGAACCATGTAGCTACCGTGTACAAAAAACCACCTTAGAGATTGGTGTCAATCGTTATACAATCCTCGTAAGCTTGTTGCGGCCAGGTGGTAATCGTTTATTGGGTATGTTTTTACGTCAAATCGTAAGTTCCACGTGTGTAGAAGACTCAAAGACATTTTTCTTTTTCATTTTTTATTTGATATGTACCAACAAAATATTTTGAAATCATGACGTATTTTATTTATAATGTTAGGCCATTTGAAGAGAATGAAGAAAGAATGTTCATAGATGGTGTCTGAGGGGGACACCTTCAGGAATACCCTTCTACATCTTTAAGTAAGTTCAACAAAATCCTATCGTTGGATCTAGAGGGCAAGCATTTTTTCTTGTGGAATGACTCTCACACTTCCTAACATGAACTTCCTGGAGGATACCTTCAATCTTGTCAACTTTGAACATTTCAAGTATAGAGATGTGGTTGATTTCTTGAATAGTCTTGCCTCGATCATCAGATACTGGAGTGTTTTAGACTCGTGCCTCCTATGATTAGTGACCTCCTAGTCAATTTATTTTATTTCTAGGTAATGTACGTACATGTCAATCTAGCTTCTCTTTTCTTTGACGCAAATTTCCATTGCCATAGGTTTTTCAATCGTAGGCCATTTGAGCCTTTAGGGTTGTCCCTTTCCCATGAGAAGACTCCTGCATAGGAGATTAAAAGCTAGTTTTATTCTCTTCATACATGTTCAATTTTGAAGCTAGAAAACCTGCCGATCTCCGGATTCACCTTACCGAGGTTTCTTGTCATCATCTCGTCCCTTGCTTCAAATTCTTCATTGATTTGATTGATGACTGTTTATGAGTTGACCCGACCCGCAATAATACAGTAATTTTTTATTCCAAAAGATGGCAAAAAACTTGACCCAATTTATAAATAGCGACTAGTGTATAAAATTAAAATGTTGTAAAATTTTAGAAAATATTTTACACACTAGGGGTACTACGCAAGTATACATATCGTTTCAAGTAATATAGGGTTTTCTGTTAAAACTCCAGTATCGATCCCACAGAGAAGCGAGGTAAGAAATTCTTTAGGCTAATTACAGTCTATTTCTATAAGGCCTAAAAATGGAATATTCATTAAAATGGGTTTTCTATTAACTAATCCTAAATAAAGTTCTTAAATAAAAAGATAACTTATGGATAAATTGGTTTGAAGAATTTTGAGATGTAAAAGACTACCTTTCTCTTGCAATTACATAGATAATGTGTATGAAAGAAATGCTTAGAATTTAATGTAGTGCCAAATAGAAGCATTCCTATTCTTTACCCTTTGGTCCGAGGCATAAAGAACATTGGCTAATCAATAGATCGGTTCGGGATGTTTTATTAGTAGAATGGGTTAATCTAGGCTCACACTACTAGATGTCCAAGGGTAGCTATGGTCGGCCCTACCAGTGACCCTTTCCCTTTCTATAAACCAAATTATTAGAATTTAGTCTGTCACTCTAAAAACTAATCAATTCTGCGCCCATTGAATAATATCTTCCTATTTATTTGCACTTAACCTTGAATAACCCGCATAAAGCCTTTGATTACTCAAGGATTCTTGTGACATTTACTAGTTAAGAACTCATCTCCGGTTAGGTCTCAGAACTCTTCAATGGGTTTTAACAATACAAGTGATCAATTTGTAAAGTAAATGAAGATCCGCTATGAATATCATCATCATAATTTAAAAAGAGAATATCTAAGCAAATCTTAATTCCTAATCATGCATCTATTTCATTACAAAATAAAACTAAATGAAAATAATGACATAAGAAGTAAAAGGGTTGATAGAATTATGTAATAATCAAGTGCCAACAAGGAACTTATTTCATTAGTATTATATTATTTTTATGCAACTATCTGTCACCTATAAGCATTTAATAGTTAATTCTATCATAAAAATGATTTTCCTACACATGCCACTACTTCATATTAAAAGAAAGAGTAAAGAAAATCACATATGAAATATGGATAAATCACGACAGAAAACTCAGTTTAAAACAAAGAAAATCCACTATAAAGTGTTTACAACAATTACAAGAGAATGAAGAACACAATACTTAGTTTTTTCCCTCTGAAGGAAAGAGGAAGATCTCTCCACCAAAGTTTCCCACCGATCCATGCGCCGCTCGTACATTCCTTACATAAATATCTCAAAATCCATCACCAATCTCTCCATAAGATATAGAAATCTACATCTTCATGACTCTAAAATGACTAAAATAACTAAGGGAGAAGAAAGAGAGAGAGAGAGAGAGAGAGAGAGAGAGAGAGAGAAGAGAAAAGCACAAAGAAGAGACACCCCTTGTAGAATTGGTCCCTATTTATAGAGCATTGAAAATGACTAAGGGTTGCTTTAGGCACCTCTTCAAAATTTGGTCTAGATACATTGAATCTTCTAGAAACAATTATGGCGCCTAGGCGTCGGGATCTGGCGCCTAGGCGCCAGACTCCTGTGATCAAGTCTTCGCACCCGTTCACTTTGTGTCGTACCTCTTCACAATTAAAACCGTTCCAAAGTGTCAAGATACATTGTATCACATGTCCTATATATTAGGAATAACTTCCAGACTTCTAGAAGGTCTAAAAACTACTTAACACCGTCAAAATAACTCCCAAAGTCGTCAAAAATCCGTCCAATAACCGTTTCTGGATGATTCTGGCGCCTAGGCCTTAATTCTGGCACCTAGGCGCCGTTCTCTCATCGTCACTGGTGCCGGGTTTGGCGCCTAGGCGCCACCCTGTGCGTAGCTCCACTGTTTTGCTCCGTTTGGCTACGTTTCAACTCCGTTTCGCCCCCTTTTAGTTGCGTTGCGTTCCTAACATCTTCACCTACAAGATAGACATAAAAACAACATTTCTCAAAAGTATAATTTCATTCAAAAACATGTGAGAAATATAAAAGATATTAAGCATAGAAAGACATATTGATATGTATCAAGTCAGTATTTTCTTCTTTGCTTACTTTTGGCTCAAAATTGCATAGTTTTTGCTTCATTTTCACTAAAATCATATTTTTATACTTGAAGACAAAAATATGCAAAATTCCTTCCTTTAAAGTGTAATATCTTTAAAAATGTGCATAAAGTTAGCATGAAATGCACACTAAAAATAGGTACTTTTTTCATGGATCAAAATCCACCAAACTTAAACGTTACTTGTCCTCAAGTAACACTATAATCATGTAAAACCACATAAGCAAATCATGTGTATGAGTTTCTTTAGGAGTTTCTAAAATTTTATTCTAGAAATGTAGTAGTCAAATTTAGAAAAAAATTTTAGTAAATGAGACCAATTTAAAGTTTAGAAATCTCTTCGATGAAAGAGTATGAAAATATGTGTTGCTATCTAATTCAGAAATACTTTTAGATTTTTCAAAATATAGGGGTTAGACATTTTTATTTTCTTTACTTAAAAATCTTTATTAAAAATAATTATACTAACTATATTATATTTTTAGGATTAAGACTTTCTCAAATCTTATAAAAGCTCAGGTGTGGAACCAATTTTTGATTAGGCCCTTTAATCCTCAAGCTTCTCCTTCCTTTTTCACATACTATACTTTTCTTTTCTTTTCTTTTCTTTTTCTTTTTCTTTTTCTTTTCCTTTTCCTTTTTTTTAAGGCAAGGATTACTATATCTGGATAGGCCTTTAATAATTTTGACTTCTCCCCTTTCTTTCCTAAAGCATAAGTTAGATATATATCTTTTACTTAGAAATATAATAACAGTATTGAAAATTATGTTTTAATAAAAGAAATTTAAATATTGAAAACAAAAGTCTAATATTTTATTTTTCCAAAAATACAACTTTTCTTACTAAAGATAGTTACACAATATTTATCATTTTTTCACTAAGAAAAATTTAACTTTAAATTTTTCATCATTACTATAAATTTTAACTAAATTTTTTTACTCATTTCTATATTCAAAATTTTATTTCCCTAATATAACTTCATACACATAATTATTTTTCAATCAAAAATCAAATTTATTTATAACATTTTTGAGGACAAATAAAATTTAAGTTTTTCAAAATTCATTTTTCATCCCTCCCCAAACTTGAATTTTAAAATATTTTGCAATTAATTCTACAAAATGTAGGAGTAAGAAAAATAAAAGATAAATCTACTAACTACTACAACATCCTATCAAATTTATATACATACATAGTCAGGATAGAATGATCACAGAAGAAAGTAAATCTAGCCTAAAACATGCTTGTTATTAAACTTAAAGGAAGTATATCAAATTTAAAATATATTTTTCTTCCTACCTTCAAACTTGAATTTGAACATGTATAGCATTCAACACAGAAAATATAAGCATGAAGAAAAATAGTTCAGAAATTCTATCTACCACAAATGTTTTTCAAAAACATCTACAAATATTCATCAAGACATAACAATTTGCAATAGAAAGTAAATTTAAACTAAAACATGCTAGAATAAAATTAAACTAAAGAAAGGTCTAACAAGCAAGACAAACATTGACATGTGAATAAATTTAAGTGTTCATCAAATCTCTAAATTGTTGTAACACGAACACAAACACAAACACACAAACTAAAATACCTAAACTCGCAGATTCGTTAACAAATATCAATTGAGGTTAATTTGATCTCTTTTCTACTCACATTTTTCCTCCTTACTTTCAATTTCTAACGGAAGAAACTACACTAATAATGATAATCTGGTAAATAAAAATAGTGCAGTTCATTCATATGTTATTCATTAAGCAATTTCATGACCTTACTTAGTGAAAACAAAGTTAGATAAAGGAAGTAATAGAGCTGACATGGAGTGGTCCAAGTCTAAACTCTACATGCTTCGAGGTAACGCTCGGCTACGGTTAAGAGCGAGTTATAACGGACTCGTCGACTGTTACTACCGAAGTCATATACGAATTTAGTCAAGACTAAGGCATAACCTCACAACAATAATCTAATCTGCACTAAAGCAAACACAAAACATAAACATAAACAATCATGACTCGCAAGCACACAAAATCAAAGCACACTGATAACTATGGGTTGCCTCCCATAAAGCGCTTGGTTTTAACGTCGCGGGCCCGACATATGATTCCTCCTAGATCAAAATTCCAATTAAGTAATCCTCGGTCAATCGCCCAATCATTTCCAGATCCAGGGATTCCTATAAAATCCTCAAATTTTAATTTTTCATTCAGCACTTCATTTTCAGTTTGATTTATATCATTGTTCTTCATCTTTCTTTCTAGATCTAATATTCTTCTATTAATTTTCTGAATTTGCATATTAATATCATCCTTGAATTTTATAAGAAATAGATCTTTATAAGATACTTCAATATCTCCCAAATTTTGGATCAGATTCTCTTTAGATAATTCAGATTCTGGATCAATATCCTCTATGTTACTCTTCTGTTTCAAATTATCTTCCAATTCTTCCCCTGTATAATTATTAAATGATGGAGGATCTATCTTAGTTGAGGAAATAGGTTTTTCTAATTCCTTAGGAATTTCTTCCAATGGTCTTCCAATATCCTTATCCTCTTTTCTCAACTCAAAGTTCTTTTGAAATATATCCTCAAATTCTCTTTCAAGTCCTAGTTCAATAATTTTATCATGTTCATCATTCAATTCAAGTTTTCCTTGTGATTGAGTCGCATCTAAAGATATAAAGACTGGTTGTGTAGATGAATTTCCTAAATAGGTTGGCTTTAAAATTGTATGGGGTACATCCATCTTATGTTCATGAGATTTTTCAACAAATGGAATTAAAAGTTTACTATTTTTGGTAGCGTCCATCATTTCACACCTCTCCTGAACATACATACAGTCTTCTTTAAATAACGTTTTTGAATCATCATTAAAATCCATTTCAATATCATATGTTAACTTACTCTTAAAACTTTATTGGAAATGTTCTTTACTTAGATAATTAATTTCATCTATCCAAAAACAATCATCATCTTTTCTCTCAGCTGGATATTTCATAGTTTTTAATACATCAAAAGTTACTTCCTAGTCATTAATATTCATAGTCAACTTTCCTTTTTGCACATCTATCATAGCTTGTCTAGTACCGAGGAAAGGTCTCCCTAAAATAATTGGAATTTCTTTATCTTCCTCCATATCTAATACAATAAAGTCCAAAGGAAAGATAAATTTATCCACTTTAACAAGCACGTCTTTTATAACTCCTTTGGATAAATGATAGATCGATCAACTAACATAAGGGTTACAGTAGCGGGAGAAATATCGACTAAACCTAACTTTCTAAATATAGATAAAGGCATCACATTAATGCTTACTCCTAAATCACACAAAGCTTTTCCACATAATTTTTTTCCGATTGCACAAGGAATTGTAAAGCTACAAGGATCTATAAATTTTTGAGGAAAATTTTTCTGAAGTATAGCGCTGCACTCCTCACTTAGTGCAACTGTCTCGTAATCCCCAAATTTCCTTTTCCTATTTAATATCTCCTTCGTAAACTTTGCATAACTTGGCATCTGTTCCAAAGCTTCAGTGAAAGGAATATTTATCGTTAACTTCTTAAGTACTTTCATGAACTTTGAAAATTTTTTATCCAACTCATGTTGTCTAAGTCTTTGAGGAAATGGAGTTGGTGGTCTTTCCAAAATGATTTTAGTTGGAGAAATTAATTTTTCCAAATCCTTAGAAACATTTTTTTCAGGTCTTTTAGTTTCCTTTGTTTCTCTCACAACATCTTTCTCTTTTCTAACCACATCCTCTATCTCTCTTCCAATTTTTATTTGGACAGCTTCTACTTGTTCATTAGTGTTCTCTTTAGGGTTGATATCAATGTTGCTAGGAAGTGTTCCTTGGGGTCTATTGGTAAGTGAATTAGAAATTTGTCCCAATTGATTCTCTATATTTTTAATCACAACATTTTGACTTTGCAACTGGTTTCCCATTTGCAATACCACTTCTTCCATAGAGATCTTCTTGTCCTCAAATTGTTGATCATTGTTAGAGTCCGGTGGATATGAAGGTCTATAGTTTGTGTTCCCATGTTTATTCCAACTTCCATTAGGATTCACATGATTATATTCCCATTTTTGGTTTCCACCATCAGTAGTATGATTCCAGTTAAATTAGCATGTTTCTCCAACACAGGTTATAAAAGTTTGAATATGGGTTGTTTATGGTATTTAAAGTCTCATATAATAAGTTAGAATCAATCATATTCCCTAATAAACTTTCCTCACTTACTGGAGTAAATTGAGGCTGGTTCATTCCAAATTGGTCCAACTTCCTTGATATTTCAGCAACCTGAGATGCAAGAATTGCAATCGCATCTATATCATGAACATTGGCTACCCTTTTAGGATTTAACCTTGTAGAGGGCCATTCAAATTCATTTGTAGCCATTCTTTCAATTAATGCGTACGCTGTCGGCATATTTTTAGGTTATGTATTTTGCAAAGGGGTCGCCTACAGAAGTTGTCGGCGAATTTTTTTTAGATTTTAAATTTAATTTAAATATATATATAATTTAGAAAGTAGTATTTGATTTTGAAAATAATTTTGAGTTTCAAAATTTTAAGATATGAAATCAAACTAATCTCACATCCCGAATAGTTTATATAAAAGAGCACCGCACCACAAACTGTATATCTATCTCGAAGAATAGATACACTGCTTGATGATGGGGCTCGATTAAATAAACTAGAAGATTTGTGACATCCGTTTGGTTCGCGAACCAATTTTATAACCCGACAAGTTCCCCTGCTTAATATAAAGGAATTAGCGGGGTTTATATTACACAGGTTCTTAAAGTTCCTTTATAAGGGCGAGCCCCTATAGTTAATTACATCTTAAATGACGGGAATCATTTAAGAAAACTCTCGATAATGATCGGTGGTTTTGCTCTCGAGAATTTCAAAGTTTAAGGTTTTCGAAAGGATTTGAGTTTTGGAGATTTCAATAGGGAATGGCTCGAATTTGGAACAATTTATTTCGGGAGTCCAAAGGAAGAGAAGTAGGGGATGTCGCGGACCCGAAGTGAACTTCGGTGACTTCCCGGACTATCTAATGTTAGGCTTTGAATTTCGGAAGTGAATTTATTTAAGTTTCAATCCCGCCGATGAATTATAGTAATTACATTTACATAATCACTCGATTATACAAACAACTGCAAAGTAGGAGGATTTACGTCGTATCGGACGACGACCTCGGATTCTAAGCAAGTTAGGGCTTATATTGCACAGCAAGGCTATGCAAAGGCCTAAAAGAACAGGTGAGGATTTATGTCGCACTAGGCGGACTACCTCGAAGTCCTATGGCTTGTTATTTAAACTAAAGAATAGTTTTGTTAATGTCGACACAGGTTTTGTTGTTGACGATGGTCGTGCTGCCCTCGAAGTCGTGCTCCGTGCTCCACGTCGTAGCAAGATCATGATTTAGATTAAAGTTTTAAATTAAAGTGGACATGCAAGCCATTTATTTCATTTTATTGCAAGTGAGTGTGTGCAACAGTGACAGGTGTAGCAAAAGAAAGCAGTAAACAGGAGCATGCTATAGTAAACTAAACAGTAAACATGTTATGCTAAACAAAAGACATGCTAAAATAACATGCTAAGCAAGAGAAAGTACGGGAAAGATAAAACATGCTAAGCAAACATGTACACTGAAAGTAAGCAGGCTGGACTAGCAGAAGTATGTGCTGAAAAGTAGAACATGTAGAGCAGTAAGTAAAGTAAATGACGATTGTCACGAAAGTACCGTATGTTTTGCTCATCCAGCGGCGCATCGTTACCAGTTTATTATTATTTTCATATTTTTTTATTTCTGCGAGAAGAGTCGTTAGCGCGGAAAAAAAACAAGAGTACAAGTAGTGGGCGAGAACCTGGCTCGACGGGAGTACTACGGTACGTACGAAAGGAGCAAAGTACGAAAACCCAACGGTAAAACAAAAGAAAGACGACGGGGAGCGAATAAAATCGTGAAAGAAAGCCAGAAGATTGAGAAAGAAAGAAAAGAACGTCCGTAGAAAACTCTGAGAAAAGTCACGAACGAAAAAAAACAAAACGAAGTCGTAGAAAATCGCAAAAAACACCGGAAGAAACCCACAGATGACCCGCTAAACTCCCGGGGAACCGTAAGAAAGCCATGGGGCATCTGGAAAGAAAGACCCGTAAGCGCGGTGGTGTTTCGGACTCAGAGCTGTGCTAACATCCGGACTTGAGTGCTGACTACCAGACCGACTTCCTGCAGAAGGCAGACCTAATCCGACTCAAATAGCCAACCGTGGACCTTTATAAATTTTTCACACATTTCATTTTTTTTCTGTTTGCATGCAAGTAAAACCGTAGGTAGGTAGGCTGTGTAGTAGTGGAGGTGATTTTATATTTTTCAAACATATGTATTTTTATTGTTTTTTAAAATATATTTTTTTAGTCCACAGGTTGACTACCCTAATAGGACTAGGACTACAAACATCCTTAGACTGTCGGCAGTAGAAACCCCGAGGACGGGCGAACGGTTCGTGGTTCTGCTCTACTCTCTACGGAGTCTCGAGTCGGGCGGCCTCGTTACTATGATTCTCGTAATTTTTCTTTTGCGATCTTATCAATGTCCCCACCGCACTTACGGCCTTGCTTGATGGCCCCACATATAACCCGAGGGGTTATATGTGCACACCTACACGTCCCATGTAGGTGTGTGCTTTGAGCGAAAACGAGGTGAAAACTAGGGACGAGAGGTCAAAGAAAGGAAGAGGGAAAGCGGCTCACTTAACGCAACTTCGAAAAGAAGTGAGTCGATTTCCAATAATCAAAAGACAAGTAAATCACCCTGGACTCCCGACCGACCTCACATGTCCTGTGAAAAGGACTGAAGGCACCTCGACCTCTCGGAGAAGGTGAGGACTAGACCCACAGAACACACTCCTTTTTCCCGAATAACGGTGAATTCATAAACAAAAGAAAGGCCGCTGCAGGTGCTTGGACCACAGACCACTAAACTAGGAGTACTACCACAAAACTCCAAGGCCTAACCCTTTCACTTTTCTTTCTCTCTCTTTTTTTTTACTCTAATTTTCATTTATGTCATAAAATTTCAGGGCTTGAACAAATGCTGCAACAAAGGCCCCCAACCCCAACATCAATTTATCACATAATTGCCAAACTCATGCTTTTGCATATTTCCTTCATCAATTTCAACATTTAACTCCCGAACATTAATTGAAGCAAATGAGAAACGCTCCCACACTCATCCAAACTATCTCACGAGCAAGTGTAGTAAGAAATAAGAAAGAAGAAACATCACCACATCCACCATGTCATTCACCCGAAGCTTTTGGCCAAGACGGGGAGCGAGGAGAGGCCCGCGGCCAAAGTCGCAACAAAAGAAGCCACGAGGGTCGAGCCCTTACCAAATCCCAATTTCCATAAAGAAACTCACGACAGGAGCACGACAAAAGACAACGAGGTAAGACTTCCCACAATTCGGCACATCACGAGTGAAGCTCGCGGCCAAAGCTCCCTAACGAGCCGCTCGCACACTTCCGGCTCAACACTGAAAGCCAAAGCCGGAGCCCTCGAGGAGCTCCAAATAAGAGTGCGACAGAGCCACCTATACTATTTCGAATTCATCACAAATAAATAGGAAGAAATCCCTTAAGTAACTAAGCAATTCAACCCAGGCCATAGCTTAACAAAGCATACAAGCCGAGCCCCATATAGACCTTAACCCGAGCCCCGAGCCAAGGCGCACCGGGGAGGTTCCATGAACGACGGGAACCAAAGCGAACCCCACTACAAACTACGGGAGCGGTGTCGGGCGGCAACGAAGACAAAGTCGCAAAAGGGCCCCAAGTTAAGCGCTTAAAGGGACGAGAATCGGCAAAACGAAACGATAGAAAAGGGAGCGGCTCCCCCTTAAATCCTAAATCCAAGTGTCGCGACGGAAGGACAGTTGCGGGGAGCGGCGAAAACACAGAGAGACAAGCCCCCTTTTTAAGTGCAATAGGGCTAGCTGCTAGGCGGCATAAAAAATGAAAATAAAACCGACCCTAATTCGAATGCCAAAACAACTCCAAAACCCGGAAAACAAAAGCCAGACGAAATAGCCACCCGAAGCCTCCTTTAGAATGAAACAAACTTGCTTAAGAGTATAATGAGCCAAGATAGAGTTTAAAATTCGGCTAAACATGAAGCCTAGGTAAGCACTTCCATACCTCAAGCATATCCGAGCATAAGCCTTTAACATATTTCAGAATGAAAGTAAACTTAGAGCTCTCGAATCAATCTAAAGCCATCCTAGCATGCTTTTTCTTTTCTTTTTTTTTTTTAACAAAGAAGAAGTAGGCGGAGCAAAAAAGCAAGCTCCACATGCATATAGGCTAGAGCGAACCATTTCATATTTTCACATCCAGTTAACATGAATAAAGAAGAAAGGAGAATAAGAGCATGCCATTTAACCAGAAAACCATGACGATCCTAAAAAAAATGCATATATGGCCTCGAATATAAAAAGAATGCGAGCTAAAGATGCTCATACCTCGATGTATATCCAAGTAAAACACACCGATCCAACGACGAGGGTCGAACGGCGCGAGACCGGAGCCAAGCCGAGGAGCCGAGCCTCGATAATCTCAAGGAGTAAAGAAACAACGGCCCCTCGCCTCACTCAGAACTAAACTTATGGAGAACCGTGAGTAGCGAGAGAACGAGAAAGGGGAGGAAGAGAGAAAAGTAATGGCAACACTCTCACAGCCGGCCAACAACACCACCGACGGCCGACCGAAAGAAAAGCCGACCAAAAACTAGCCCGACCACAGATCTTCCACGAGAGGGGTTTATATAGCCAAGGAGGAGGAGACGGAGTTACCTACTCTTACGCAGACCGGTGAGCCGAAGCCATCGATGACGGGAGAAGTCGCGACAAAAGGAAGAGGCGAAAAACGTCGCGATAGAGAGCGGGAGGCGTGGAGTAGGGCGGCGAAGGCGCGGGGAGTAGGTGGAGGCGGTGGGAAGCGGGGGGCGAAGCTTTACTAGAGTACGGAGGAGGGGACCGAAGCTTTGCGAGGATGGCCGGCTAGGGCTTCGCCTTGGCTCAGTTTCGCGAGAAAAAAAAAGGAGGGGCGGACGGTGCGTGAGGGAGATGAGGGTTAGGGATTTTGGTTTTCTCTTTTTTTTAATAATATTCCACACACCTCTTTTTATTAATGTTTTATTTAAATTCGCCGATTCGGACAAAATTTGACCCCGCACGAAACCATATAAAAATTAGTGTCCTTCCTAGGTAATTTCGACATTCCGGACGCAACGGCGCAGTCCGTTTCGTCATCCGATCTTTGTTTGGACAACCTCGTTATCAAAACGAGGTCGAAAAGGTCGAATTTGGGGATTTCGCGATTAAATCAAATTTGGTTGAAATTCAAGAGTTGAGCTGGTAGCGATCGAATGTTGCATTTAGTTTAAGGGAGTGTGTCGAAGTGTTTAAAATTTAAATTGAGAAGAAAATGGCTAGCGTCGGGTCAATTTGGGTCGAATCGAACTGGAGTCGAGCTTAGGTCAAAATTAGGATTTTTGATGAAATCGGCTTAAATTGACAAAATTGGGCTGTGGTGTAGTTGAACAAAATGAAACTGGAAATATTTGGGATTTTCTGGGAATTTCTGGGAATTTTTGGAATTTTTGTAATTTTTGGAATTTTGGGTTAAAAAGGGTATTTTGGGTATTTGGAGGTTATTTGGAGGGTATTGGGGTATTTTGGTGGGTTTAGGGTTCAGGATGTGTGTGAGAGTGTGATGTGTGCGATTCAACCCTCACCGAGACCGGACCATCCGGGGTACTCCTAAGGCCGAAGAGTCCTACGGAAACTCGTCCTTTAAACCTCCACATATTGGTCTTAACCCTCCAAGTGGCTCGGGGTTTACAATCGAACATGTGGGGTTTGAAGGGAATCAAGAAGTGTTTGGAATTTCTAAGTGGTGGGTCCCATTTCTAGTCCTCTAGGATTAGTCAAAGGAAAAGCCTAAGGCTAGATCCTAAGGACTAAGAAGAGAGAAAAGACAATACCTCATCAAAAATGAGGTCAACATACGCTTCATTAAATGATTTTGACATTAACAATCCATCAGTGGTAGCATCAATTATAGACCTAAGGGATCCTACTAACCCATTATAAAAGTTTGAATAATTAACCAATCGGGCAGAGCATGATGTGGACACTTTCTTAGGAGTTCCTTAAATCTTTCCCAGGCTTTGTATATTGTTTCTCCTTCATATTGACAAAATGAGATAATATCATTTCTAAGTTTAGTAACCCTTGAAGGTGGAAAATACTTAGCTAGAAATTTAACTCCTCCCAATTTATAATAGAGCCAAGTGCTAATGAGTATAACCACATTTTAGCCTTATCCCTTAGTGAGAAAGGAAAAAGACTTAGCCTATCAGCATCGTCTGACATGCCATTATAACAAAATGTAGCACAAAGTTCTAAAAAACTAGATAAGTGTAAATAGGGATCCTCGAAGGAGTTCCCCAAAGCGATTGTTCGCACCGGTTGGATAATCTCGGGATTTATTTCAAACAAGTTAGACTTCATGACGGGGTTTTGTATACTTGAGTGAATTTCATATGTCGTAGGATTTATGTAATCCCTCAAAGTATGATGATTTTCCAAGTTATTATCTTGAAAGTTTTCCATTTCCATTTCTGGTTTTTTGAGTCCTTTCTGTATTTTTATTTTTTTATTTTTTTCAAACTCGGTATCATAAGGCACAAGTCTTGCAAATCCTTTGTTTCGCATAAATAACACAACAAACAATACATTAACAATTAAACAAATAATAGATGAAATATATTCAACACAACAAAACATTTTCACAAACACCTTATTTTTCACACAAAAAATATTTTTTTCTTTTTTTACAACATTTTTTTATATAACAAAACACTTTTCACACAAAAATAGTTTTTACGACACTACAATTTTCCAAGTCTAAACCTAATTATTTCAACTAAAATTCTTCTAAAGTTCTTACCGAAGCTTCCCCGACAACGACGCCAAAAACTTGACCCGACCCGCAATAACGTAGTAATTTTTGCTTCCAAAAGATGGCAAAAAACTTGACCCAATTTATAAATAGCGGCTAGTGTATAAAATTAAAATGTTGTAAAACTTTAGAAAATATTTTACACGCTAGGGGTACTACGCAAGTATACGTATCGTTTCAAGTAATATAGGGTTTTTTGTTAAAACCCCAGTATCGATCCCACAGAGAAGCGATGTAAGAAATTCTTTAGGCTAATTCCAGTCTATTTCTATAAGGCCTAAATATGGAATGTTGATTAAAATGAGTTTTATAATAACTAATCCTAAAAAAAGTTCTTAAATAAAAAAGATAACTTATGGATAAATTGGTTTGGAGAATTTTGAGATGTTAAAGACTACCTTTCTCTTGCAATTACATAGATAATGTGTATGAAAGAAATGCTTAGAATTTAATGTAGTGCCAAATAGAAGCATTCCTATTCTTTACCCTTTGGTCCAGGCATAAAGAACATTGGCTAATCTATAGATCGGTTCAGGATGTTTTATTAGTAGAATGGGTTAATCTAGGCTCACACTACTAGATGTCCAAAGTGGCTATTGTCGGCCTACTAGTGACCCGTTCCCTTTCTATAAACCAAATTATTAGAATTTAGTACGTCACTCTAAAAACTAATCGATTCGCGCCGATTGAATAATATCTTCCTATTTATTTGCACTTAACCTTGAATAACCCGCATAAAGCCTTTGATTACTCAAGGATTCTTGTGACATTTACTAGTTAAGAACTCATCTCCGGTTAGGTCTCAGAACTCTTCAATGGGTTTTAACAATACAAGTGATCAATTTGTAAAGTAAATGAAGATCCGCTATGAATATCATCATCATAATTTAAAAAGAGAATATCTAAGCAATTCTTAATTCCTAATAATGCATCTATTTCATTACAAAATAAAAGTAAATGAAAATAATGGCATAAGAAGTAAAAGGGTTGATAGAATTATGTAATAATCTAAGTGCCAACAAGGAACTTATTTTATTAGTATTCTATTATTTTTATGCAACTATCCGTCACATAGAAGCATTTAATAGTTGAATTATATCATAAAAATGATTTTCCTACACATGCCACTACTTCATATTAAAAGAAAGAGTAAAGAAAATCACATATGAAATATGGATAAATCACGACAGAAAACTCAGTTTAAAACAAAGAAAATCCACTATAAAGTGTTTACAACAATTACAAGAGAATGAAGAACACAATAGGTAGTTTTTTCCCTCTAAAGGAAAGAAGACCTCGCCACCAAAGTTTCCCACCGATCCATGCGCCGCTCGTACATTCCTTACATAAATATCTCAAAATCCATCACCAATCTCTCCATAAGATATAGAAATCTACATCTTCATGACTCTAAAAAGACTAAAATAACTAAGGGAGAAGAGAGAGAGAGAGAGAGAGAGAGAGAGAGAGAGAGAGAGTGAGTGAGTGAGAAGAGAAAAACACAAAGAAGAGACACCCCCTTGTTGTAGAATTGGTCCCTATTTATAGAGCTTTGAAAATGACCAAGGATTGCTTTAGGCACCTCTTCAAAATTCGGTCTAGATACATTGAATCTTCTAGAAACAATTCTGGCGCCTAGGCGCCAGGATCTAGTGCCAGACTCCTATGACCAAGTCTTCGCACCCCTTCACTTTGGGTCGCACCTCTTCACGATTAAAACCGTTCCAAAGTGTCCAGATACATTGTATCACATGTCCTATATATTAGGAATAACTTCCAGACTTCTAGAAGGTCTAAAAACTACTTTACACCTTCAAAAACTCCCAAAGTCGTCAAAAATCCGTCCAATAACTGTTTCTGGATGATTCTGGTGCCTAGGCCTTGATTCTGGCGCCTAGGCGCCGTTTTCTCGTCGTCATTGGCACCGGGTTTGGCGCCTAGGCGCCACCCTGTGCGCAGCTCCACTGCTTTGCTCCGTTTGGCTCCGTTTCAACTCCGTTTCGCCCCATTTCAGTTGTGTTGCGTTCCTAACATCTTCACCTAAAAGATAGAAATAAAAACTACCTTTCTTAAATGTATAATTTCATTCAAAAATATGTGAGAAATATAAAAGATATTAAGCATAGAAAGACATATCGATATGTATCAAGTCAGAATTTTCTTCTTTGCTTACTTTTGGCTCAAAATTGCATAGTTTTTGCTTCATTTTCACTAAAATCATATTTTTATACTTGAAGACAAAAATATGCAAAATTCCTTCCTTTAAAGTGTAATATCTTTAAAAATGTGCATAAAGTTAGCATGAAATGCACACTAAAAATAGATACTTTTTTTCATGGATCATGAGTTGTTCTTTACTTCTATGTAAAGGGATCTCATTTTCAGGTTAAGAAAAGACCTGCAATCAAAGCTTTGTACTCTATTTGATTGTTAGTTACTCAAAAAATTATTTCGACTAAGTGGTAGATGTTTTCTTGTGTTAGGCTGCATAAGAATATTCTGAGTTTGGCACATGATCGACTAGAGACACCATCCATGAATAGAGTCTAAGAAGATCTGTCGATCATCGATTCTTCCTCTATTTCTTATGGTTCAGAGAGATCTGCCAAGAAATCAACAATAGCTTGTGCCTTATCTCCATCCGATGAATGTAGGAAATATCAAATATGCTGAGTTCAGCTGGCCATTTAAGCAACTTGTCAAAGTGCGTTGGGGGAGTGAGGATGATTTTCAATGGATGGACAGTGATAACTTGTTTGAGGTGCTCTTAAAAATACTTTCAGAGCCTTTGTGCTTAGATGATCGAAGAAAAAGTTAATTTTTCCATTATGGGGTACCTGAGTTCAACGTCCATGAGGACTCGACTGGTGTAGTACACTGGGTATTGCTTTATGAGTTCTTCTCTGACTAGGACTAAACAAATTGTTTCCTAGCTAATCTCAAGATAAAGGCTAAATTTTTCCCTCAGTTTTGGGCTCTGGAGAAGAGGGGGGAGAAGCAAGAGATTGTTTTAGTTTCACAAAGGCTTCTTCGCATTCAAGAATCCACTTGAAACACCTGACGTTTCTAAGAAAATTGAAGAAAATAGCAATCTCCTGATTTAGAAATGAATCTGCTTAGTCTTGCTCTTTGGCCTGTTTGTTTTTGTATCTCTTTGGTGTCTTTGGGGGATGACAAATCAAAGTGTGCTTGATTTTTTTTCGGGTTAGCTTTATGCCCTCAGGGGTTAGTTAAAATCTCAAGAACTTGGTCGTTGAGGCTCTGAATGTGCATTTCAGTGGATTCAATCTCATGCTAGATTTATTAAATGTTTGAAAAGTTTCTTTTAATATGTTGTGCAGTCAGCCAAATTTTAACAACACATCATCAAAATATACCTCAATATTTTTTTTTCCCTTTAAATTAGCAAAAGTTACATTTATGAGTGATGGTAAGTTGCCCTCATATTCTTAAGCCCAATGGACATTATATTATAACAATATGTTCCTTCACTTGTTATAATAGAAGTATTTTTCAACATCGATAGGATGCATCTTAATTTGGTGGTACTCAGAGAATGATTGAGGAAGTTTAGAACTGAATGGCCAACCATCGAATCCACCAATGCGTTGATGCTTGGAAGTTGTAGGCATACATTAGTCAGGTTGAATTCAAATTGGTGAAGTCCACACACATCCTCCATTTATCATTTGCCTTTTGCTCCATCATAACATTGGAGAACCATGTGGAATACTGCATCTCTTGAATGTAGCTATCATCATGCAACTTCTGTATCTCCTCCCAATAGGTCCTATCCAGGTAGTGGTTGAGCTCCTAATTTTCTGCTTCATAAGTCAGACTAACAAATCTATGTTCAATCGGCGACATGCTACATCAATTAGCACACTAGGCATTTTGATCGCCGTCCATGTGAAGATGTCATGATTTTCTCAGAGGGTCCAGATCATCAGTTCTCTGCGCCCTGTAACAAAAGCTTCACTAATCAGAAAACACTTAACTAGCTCTCCCTTGACTCTAGGATTTCAAGTGTTGTCTTATTGGTATCAAGTCCGCCTCCCATTAAGTTCTGAATGTTCAGGGGATCATGCTCCACATCACTTATGGATCGCAGGTAACAATCTTGGGGTTGTTCCAGATTCCCTCTGACCATGATGAATTCTTCATCTTACGAAAATTCGACCTCAACATGATAAGTGGAAACCACCGCACTAAAGTTGTTGAGGAGCTAGGACTGAATATAGTCAGGGGAGAGTCTGCAATGAGAAAATCTTCTGTCAATGTAAACTGTTACTTATTCTCCCCCCAGCGGACGAGAGCTCAATCATTCCAAGCACTTCGTTCCTTTCACCTGAGAAGCCATTAATTGCCCAAACAGTGAAATCATTCAGTCAGCGGTAAGTCTTAATTTTTTGAACACCTATTTAAACAGTACATTCACAAAGCTCCCTGTATCAATCAAAATGTTTTTCCATTTAATAGTTGTTGATCATTACCGTCACCATAATAATGTCATTGTGGAGGTTCCCATTTAAGGGAAGATCCTCTTCGACAATGTAGATGGGTGGTTGGCTTTTGGATTTTAGGGTAAAAGTCACGGCATAGAGTTCCCCAGTTTGTTGCCTTTTTTTATTCACTTGGGCGGTTTGAGTCCTCCAAAGATGGTGGGTACAAATCCTGCGATGTGGATGGAGTTGGTGTAAATTGGTTTGTCGGGTGCTCCCATCATCGAGACTTTAACCTGTCTCTAAGTCGAGACTCCTGGGGTGACGAACTCCTTCAACTTTCCTTCTTTTATCAGCTCCTCGATCAAACTACGAAGGTACCTGCATTCCTCTATGTCATGGTTATGATCCTCGTGGTGCTTAAAATACTTCCTATTTCTCGTAGAAAATCCTTGGTTCTCATCGGTGGCGCTTCTTTGAAAATTTTCTTGTTCTAGAGGACATCTACTATCTCTTGCATTGATACTCTCAGAGGAGTAACTTGAGGAACTTCATGGTCATATGCGAGGTCATTGGTGGTTCTGGATCAACTGTTGGTTATGGGTCTTTGCTCGTCCTCTTTGGTCCTTTTGATGAATGACTTTCATAACGCAGTCAAATGGATAGTCGTGCATTCTCTCTTGGTTTCCACCCATTATTTTGTGATGGCCACTTATGTTGACTTTGGTCTGAAGGCTCGAGAGCATTCTCATATGCATTGATGTATTTTTTAGCCATTCATAGTAATTTGGCCAAGCTTTAGGTTGAGGTCAAAATAGAACCTTCGGATCTCAACTGCTGAGATGGAGCAGCCTAGGCCATATTTAGTTCAAGTCCCTTACATCATGCATTTCTCTCCAGCCGCGCATTAAACAAGCACAAGCTCTCGTTGGGCCTTGTTCTAATTTTCATAAATATTGGACATTCTTCTTAGATCTTAGTGCACTGCCAAACTGTGTCAGAAAGAGCCTCCTAAATTCCACGCATTAAGTAATTACCCCCACTGATAATGTGTTGAACCATCATAGAGCGGATGATCTTAATGTTGTGAAAAACAGTTTGCACTTAAAGGCATCAGAGAACTTTAGTATGCACATTGAAGATTCAAAAGACGTGTGGTGGTCGTTGGGTCCGACCTTCCCTTATATGACCTTATGGCTAACAGTTTAAATTTCTCCGGGAGTTCAGCCCCAAAGATTTGTAAGAAGGCGTTCCCCAGTTGCCGTAACGCATTGGCTTGCCCAAGTCAATGTCATTCTACCATCGATGCCGATCTGGCATTGTCTTGGTGCAACAAATCTTCAATTCTCTTTAGTAGTTGCTTTTTCCTCCTCCCATTATGCGCTAGTGTGTTTCATGTTAAGCTAGTTCCCTTCTTGGGTTGGGGGCCGCCCCTAAGGCTACACCAACTCTAAGTACTTCTGCAAATTGTCCTAACATCTGATTGATAATCTAAGTTCTCCGATCCTATAATCCCGGTTGGACGAATTCTTCCATGAATTCTTTGGTGCATCCCGCTTCTATTATATTTCTCTGGCTGGTTTCTCCTTGTTACTGCTATTGTTATGCCCCTCTTCTTGTTAATGACATGATTTCATGTTCACCGCACTTGAAAGTATTGAATCTAAAACTATACAAAAATCACAACCAAAGAATAGAGCGTAGTAGAAAGAAGAAACAGTAGACAACTGTGAAATGTGTAACCTTTTAATACGACATGATCCCAATTTATAGATATAAGAGGTGTGAATGTTATAATTAAAGATTTGCCCTCTAATCAGAAGCTTTTAAGAGGTTATTTTAATGAATTACATGAGAAATATAATAAGATATTAAATTAGGTCACCTGACTAATATTGAGCTTGTCAATCGTCTAGCTCAGTCGGTCGACAAAATTCATATTGTGTGTTAGTAATCGACCGAAAAGGGTGTTGATACTTAATTACTCATCTCTTTTTGAATAACCTTCAGGCATTCTGTTTGTTGACCAATCAGATCATTCTCAGACGAATGTCCGCTCCTCTCTCATATATATATATATGTATATATATATATATATATATATATATATATATTCCTCAGATACAGATTATGTTATTAGCTTGTCCTCCAATTATTTTTAGTATATAGTATGTAAATGCCCACTGTTGTGGTCGTGACAGCAAAATTGGTGAGGGCTGGGCAAGTTATACCCGACAAGTTAGTCGACTGACCTTTTCTTCCACGTAAAACAATCCTTATTCCCTTTTCTGCCCCCTCCTCCTCCTATTCCTTACACCTCGGTTTGTCCTGCCGTTTTTGGATACTGGATATGACGGAATCATCAGCGCTCGTTTTATCGTCAAGCTTCCACCTTCTACCGTGTCTCTGTGGGCCGGCAGATCCGTTATCCTCGAAGCTGACATTCGGCTCTTTATCATCCCGTTCTGTTCGCTCTCGTTCTCTTCACACTGTCCGATGTCGATCTGGGGATTCCGGCGAAGGCAGCTACTTCGGGGATGACCCTTATGGCCCGTATCCATGGGAAGCATCCACCCCTTCCGATGAACCGAGTAAGTCCATCCCATTAGCTTCCGTTGTTGATCAACAAGGTTTCTGTTGATATACTTTAATATTGCGACGCTGGAATAGATTTTGGTAGCGAGTAATTGGTTCAGGATAGATTTTGGTTAATGTTTGGAGTGTCCAATTGAAATATGTGTTGGTTTTAGGAATTGTTTTGGTTAGAAAATTCCAATTGTTATACTTTGTGAAAGGTCGGGAGTCTTATTTTAAGGTTCTGAGGAAACAAGTAAATTTAATTTGTGAAATTTCTGCGGTGAATATTGTGAGCTCACTCATTAAACTTTTCACAAAATTCAAGCCACAGGAGCCTCATTGAGTTACCTTTTATTGCGTGAAGCCTGTCAGATTTATGACTGCAGATTTTCATATCAAACCATCACTTCCGTGCCTTCAATACTCGATAGGTTAGTATCTTTTTTAAGGAAAATGGTATTTGGATGATTGGTAAAATGTTGATCTAATGATGTCAACAAAATGTTGTCCAGAATGCATATCTAGTATGCTGATATATAAATCTAGTTTTCAATTTAGTTTTCAATTATAGCATGTGTTTAACATATTAATTCTAATTTTGGTACTTGTCCTAGGATGATGTACTCGGATGTTTGTTTGAGTTGCTAAATGAGAGAAACTAAAAATTTCATCTGATGGAATTTTCCCTAAAGAGAGACAAAAAAAAAAAAAAAATTGTTGAAAATAAGATAGATACTAAATAATTTTATTTATGTATGGTGTATTTTGTGTCGTGCTGAATTTGTGAGTTACTATCCTCTTTCTTTTTGACTTCTTGCATTCACATGTTTAAGTTAATTTAAGCTATGTTCTTATGATGGTGATATTGTTCTAGCAATGATCATAGCGAAGGCTTAAGGAAATTTCATTTTACAGAAGATAGCATTCAAGTTCCACTTTTGCATAGATTATTTATGAGACGTTTTTCATTTACCATGAATGAATTATGTGAGCCCTAATTTGATCTGTGTCCTATGTGAGTTGCCTAAAAGTGGGATGGAAAGGTAATTAAATATATGATTTGGTTACCACATGGGTTGACATAGATATTATAATATAAAACCGATTGACTATTTTAAGTGCTGGTTGCTTCAGAACTTAGAATCTGAAGGAATGAAATAAAAAATTAGCGTTAATATGTAATAAAGTTGCAACAGTATTGTTTACATTGAAAGCAAGGCTAAATTTGAAAGTATTTAATTGTATGCCATGCATTTAATTTTGTTATACTAGTCTTGTTGGTGCAAAGTAGACATAATAACTTTTTCTATACCTTTAAAGTAAGATATAAGGATCTATTAAGCCTTAAAATCTAAGCTCATATTTTTAGGACTTTTTTGAAGCTCAGTACTCCATCTTCTATTCCAATGTTTCTGATGCAATTTTTCTAAAGGCTTATTATAAATTTAATATTTCCCCTTTGTTTTTAATCAACAATTTTGGGACATATATTCATCTGTGCATCTTCTGTTTAAAAAGCGTTATAGGTGCTCATGCATATGTTTGATTGGTGTGTTTTTTCGTTATTTTGATGATTATGATACTAGCTGTATTTAAGTTCTCATTTTATTCTTAATTTTATTTACTGAATACATTTCTTTTCCAAATATGTAAGACTGACATTTTTATAAACACTTGCAGCTTTGCAATGGATTCCTGAAGATAAATTTACTTATTTTACCTCTGAAGGACTTGTTCATATCGGAGGCTCTCTTGTTCCTCGTCACTTTCCAATTTCAGATGTAATTACATAAAGTTTGTCATCATTCTTAATCTCAGTGTCATCGTTGGACCTTTGTTTGATTAGTGAATATGCCACAAATGCTAGTTTTCAGCTTTTTCTTTGTTTGCTTGATGTGTCGTTGTTTTTTGGTAACTAACCAGATAAAGCTATTTATTATATGTTTCTAAAGCTTAACCCATAGCATCGATTCTTGGCTGATAGGAACATGTTGCTATGACATATTGTTAGTCATAGAAGCTTCTGTTACCTTTTTCAACTATGAACAATGTTTTCTAGTTCTGAAATTTCATGCTCTGCATCTAATTCTTGCTGTATATTATTAAAATAATTTATTTTATAACGTTTGGTTGCATTCTAGTTACCCGTTATAACATGTGAAGACGTTGGGTTTAAAAATGGTTTGCAGTTTATTTATTTTTGTGAAAGTTTTGTTGTGCATTTTCATATGCATGCAATAAAATTTTCTTCTCTTTGATAGCTCAATTGGAGATTTGATTTTTCTTACGCTTTGCTTCCTGTAAATAATCTATGAAGGTCCGTTTATCACACTGGTTGCCATTTTACCATTTTTCATGCTGTTGAAATTTTTTAAATGGAATGGAACAATTTGTTCATCATTTGCATTTATGATAAGCTTCATATTAAAAGATATTCACAATCACCCCTGGCAGCATTTTCAAATGCAACCTACAAGTATAATGGATACAACAAAATAAATATTCTTGGTGTTACAGAATTTCTCGTTTGTGATAAATCGTATTTGCTTTCCGATTATATTTTTTTTATAATCTTTATATTTTGAACAGAAGAGACAATGGAGGTCAAAGGCTTCTCAAAGGTCCCAGCGGTTTCAAGAGAGTTATTATATGGATCCTAACCAAGCCCTTTGTCTCGGTGCCCTTTTTGATATTGCAGCCACAAATGTTAGTGGGCGCTTTTTATTTTAACTACATGAATTTTCTTTTGCTTTAGAGCTTATTTTCTGTTAAAATGTGTGTTTAGGGACTTGACATGGGAAGAAGACTATGCATCTTTGGTTTTTGCCGTTCCATTGAGATGCTAAGTGATGTTGTAGAAGATATTGTCTTGGAGCATGGTGGCGAGGTACTTGGCTTGATAGTTGATACGTTTGTTTCATGTTTTGTTGGATATGAACCATATTATGCTAGATTATTCTTTTATTTCATGTCAATAAAGCAATCTATTATTTACTATTTCCAATTTCATCAATATCAAAACCTTTGCATGCTACTTGATACTCTGGATATTCCAAAAATTTGTGTGATTTTTTTTTTTTTAATCATCAACCTTAAGATTTAAATGTTTGCTGGACGCCAAGTTTTAGTGAACTGCTGGTTTGCGATTTTATTCTGAAAATTAATGTTTTGAACACCCTAACTCTTCCATATACTTAGTTTAGAAGATCAAATAGATGTGCAGAATAGTAATACTGTGCTTGCTTTTTTTATTAGCATCATCAAGAATGTTATTTTTTTATTAGGCAAAGTTTAATGGCCAAAATGCCTACTACTTGTAGCTCAGTGAACAAGCTATCTCAGGAAGTTCTTCACCATCATCATCCTCTTAGCCTTATCCTAGTTAATTAGATGTTTTCTTTCATTCTAATATTTTATAAATGTATAATTCTAAAATACAAATCTTGCATAATTTTTGTTCATATAATTTTTACATGGTCACTTTTTCCGTTATCTTTTTATTTTTAATTTTATGACTTGCGATCTTTTTCCCTCCTGGTACACTTGGTCAAACCAACTAAGACTTTTCTATCAAGCCTAAAATAATTTTGATAATAGCGTGTTTGTGATGTTTTGGAGGTTGCCGATTTTAGGCAGAACATTTAAGTTGGAGGGTAATGAAGTGAAAATAAGAAGTCCACCGAAAGCCTAAATCAATGTTTCTAGATCCATAACCAAACCCTTGGAATGTTGGGGTTCATTTCATTTCTTTCACCTTCTTTCAGTCCAAATAAAACCTTATATGGACATCTAACATTGCAAAAGGAATGATTTCTGTTATGGTAAGATTTAAATGTTTGCTGGACGCCAAGTTTTAGTGAACTGCTGGTTTGCGATTTTATTCTGAAAATTAATGTTTTGAACACCCTAACTCTTCCATATACTTAGTTTAGAAGATCAAATAGATGTACAGAATAGTAATACTGTACTTGCTTTTTTTATTAGCATCATCAAGAATGTTATTTTTTTATTAGGCAAAGTTTAATGGCCAAAATGCCTACTACTTGTAGCTCAGTGAACAAGCTATCTCAGGAAGTTCTTCACCATCATCATCCTCTTAGCCTTATCCTAGTTAATTAGATGTTTTCTTTCATTCTAATCTTTTATAAATGTATAATTCTAAAACACAAATCTTGCATAATTTTTGTTCATATAATTTTTACATGGTCACTTTTTCCGTTATCTTTTTATTTTTAATTTTGACTTGCGATCTTTTTCCCTCCTGGTACACTTGGTCAAACCAACTAAGACTTTTCTATCAAGCCTAAAATAATTTTGATAATAGCGTGTTTGTGATGTTTTGGAGGTTGCCGATTTTAGGCAGAACATTTAAGTTGGAGGGTAATGAAGTGAAAATAAGAAGTCCACCGAAAGCCTAAATCAATGTTTCTAGATCCATAACCAAACCCTTGGAATGTTGGGGTTCATTTCATTTCTTTCACCTTCTTTCAGTCCAAATAAAACCTTATAATACGTGGACATCTAACATTGCAAAAGGAATGATTTCTGTTATGGTAAGATTTAAATGTTTGCTGGACGCCAAGTTTTAGTGAACTGCTGGTTTGCGATTTTATTCTGAAAATTAATGTTTTGAACACCCTAACTCTTCCATATACTTAGTTTAGAAGATCAAATAGATGTACAGAATAGTAATACTGTGCTTGCTTTTTTATTAGCATCATCAAGAATGTTATTTTTTTATTAGGCAAAGTTTAATGGCCAAAATGCCTACTACTTGTAGCTCAGTGAACAAGCTATCTCAGGAAGTTCTTCACCATCATCATCCTCTTAGCCTTATCCTAGTTAATTAGATGTTTTCTTTCATTCTAATATTTTATAAATGTATAATTCTAAAATACAAATCTTGCATAATTTTTGTTCATATAATTTTTACATGGTCACTTTTTCCGTTATCTTTTTATTTTTAATTTTATGACTTGCGATCTTTTTCCCTCCTGGTACACTTGGTCAAACCAACTAAGACTTTTCTATCAAGCCTAAAATAATTTTGATAATAGCGTGTTTGTGATGTTTTGGAGGTTGCCGATTTTAGGCAGAACATTTAAGTTGTAGGGTAATGAAGTGAAAATAAGAAGTCCACCGAAAGCCTAAATCAATGTTTCTATATCCATAACCAAACCCTTGGAATGTTGGGGTTCATTTCATTTCTTTCACCTTCTTTCGGTCCAAATAAAACCTTATAATACGTGGACATCTAACATTGCAAAAGGAATGATTTCTGTTATGGCTGCATACTTGCAGATCATTGTTTTTGCGATGCCTAGTGTCACTGAAGCATTTAAAATGTTTTTGGATGCTAGTAATTTAAGTGCAATGAAATGAAATTTGCAGACGTCGTGCCTACATTCTTGAGATCATTTGAGCCGTGTTTCGATATGGTGCCTACTTTCAGTAGAACATATATGGTGTTTTTGGATGCTAGGAATTTGAATAGAATGAAATGCAAATTAAAAATGGTAAAAACACTTACTTCAATGGCTCTGAATACATGAGCAACCTATAAATTTTAGATTTTATTTCATTTCCTTTTTGTTTGTTTCAATCCAATCCTAATTTCGGAGCTTTGGGCTTTTAACATCGATAAGTATGTTTTCTATTCTGGCTAGAATCAAGTGTTATTTACTTTTTCTATTGTGATTTTTTGCAAATTATCATCATTGTCATTATCTATTAAGTACAAAAGCTTGCTAAGAACAAAAATTAAAGTTGAATGAAAAATCATAAGATAAATGAAGACAATTTTTTTTACTATTATGAGAGTAAATCTTTGATATTTATGATCACGCAAATTTCATGATGTTTATCAGGATTCCAAACTATGATGGGGTGATGTACGACGGTCAACAAAAGAGTGGAAAAGATTACATTTTTTTATCAAAATATAATAACTACTTTTAAATTATTTTTCAAATTAAAACATTTTTTGAAACTTACTTGAGTAGGAGCTTTTTAAACCCTCAGGGTTTTGTCCTTATAACCCCATCAAGCGTGGAGTTTGATTAATTCAATAAGCAAAGTCATCGTTTCTGAGAATGAGACTTTCAGCAAACTCCTCTAAACTTCAACATCGATCTTATCCCAACCATCAGATTAATATATATATGAAGCTAACCATTATTTTGTTCTTTCCTAATGATGATATCAGTCTTTGTTTCTCTGAAACTGAACAAGTACCCAGTCCCACATTTTGTGGCATTACACAGGTTGTTACAGCAGAAAAGGCTAGCAAGGAAGGTTTGCAAGAGAAATTGACCATGACTGTTGCAGTGCCGCTGCTCTGGGGAGTTCCTCCAGCTTCAGAGACCCTGCGTTTCGCAATCCGTAGTGGCGGAGGCATAGTGGAAAAGTTCTATTGGCAATGGGATTTCATGTAGAGAAACTAATGGAAACAATTTGTTCTTACTGTAAAAGATTTTCTGCTGCTACTTGGTGGCCTAATCCATTTATCATGTTGTCATTTTTATGTAAATGTAGCATTTGTCCTTGTAAAGAATGTTGTATATCTGATACTTTTGTTGTCTCAATTCATCTGCCCTGCTTCTTAGAAGGAATCAAGGTTGATGCGTCAATGAAAAAAAAAACAAGTTAATCACAATTCATTGAATTTGTGTTGATAGTTATGTTTTGATTAAATGTGATTTCAATTTCAAATATAAATATGATCATGTTTGTGAAAAATTTGATCATGATTATAATGAAGATCCCATCTCCTTGGGCAGTATGATAATTTATTTCATTTTATATGTATTGGCATCATGAATAGATGGATAAGATCAGAGATCGTCACAAAATCATAACCCTCTAACTCGCCCTTCTGGATATTTATCCTTGTAAGGGGCTTGAATGTAGCCCTTGATTATTGCTCATAATCTTATACTATGAAGCATTCCTCAAGATTTCCACAATTTGAGTTTTTTATTGCAGTCTTGGTTGTAATAGTTTGGTATTGTGCTCCACTATGCTGCTCCTATTAAACTGTTCCATTGCTTATAATCATCAACTGCAGTAATTCCATACTTTCTCCCAAGTTTGCGGTCTCAGTGGATGAAGTGTTGCACCACGTATGTCGGGCATTAGACCCTTCATGAAATTTTTTTCAATACTGCTTTTGAAATTCCCCTCAGAAGTTCCCCTCGGTCACCCTAACAAATAGCTCGATTCTTTACCTATATATTATAATAGCCCCTCCCGGAGTCAATGCAAAGAATTTCTCGTATAAGTTTCCTTCCCTAATGTCTCGGAAAATTTCCAACCAAAAATCTTTAAATTTCTTTCACAAGCAAACAATGTATTTAGACTTCCTCCATTGAAACTATACTAGGGTTTCCCCTCAAAATAAAACTTTCTTGCCATGAGCTTCTCCTCCACATTTTAGCTCATTCACCGAGAAATATCACTCCACTTAGTACATCCACTCATGCACGACTGTACCCTCAAAGAGTGGTATCTTCAACTTCCTTATGGGTGAGTCTCCTCTTCAATTCTCTCGATCGAAGTTCATTTTGCACTTGAAGCAGGGGTTGGATTGCATTATGCAACCCATATTAAATTCCATCATTCCATAATCTAGGTCGTCTCATAGTTGGTCTGCCTATGCACATAGAATCCTACCATGCCTTCCGCCCAAATGGTTGTTACAGCAAAAGACACCGGCGTAATTTGATGCAACCCTCTGCTGGTATCTCACCCATCGCAGTTCCCTATTTCAGAATGAAATCCTTCTAATTGATATTCTTCTCCCCCGAATTGCATACCATCCCATTATGCCTGCTGACCCTCGTTCCAACAGCTTGAATATCGCCCTATTTCTTTTAAGTCTTGTCACACGATTCCACTCCTGTCACTATCACCCGATCCTATTGTAAGTGGTTGCAGGTATGTGTGATACTCGATCATGTTCTTCATCATTTCTTCCCAAGTTGTAAATCCACTCTCCATGGATGAAAATTTCCCTTCTATGGACTTAAATCACCCCTCCATCAATGATAAATGCTCATCATTTCCATCTGGTTTGGCTCACATGCTCCTCCAATTTCTCCTCCAAATCATCCATTTTTTTGCTGCCATTTAGTTCATGTCATTTTCTAAGCTTGTGCGTCATGATCCAATAGTTTGTTTGAATTAGACTATTATTCTCTGTTCGATCATAGCCAGCTGGCTCGACTTGCAACTTTTTATGATTAGGGCAAGTCACATTCTTCCCACCCAACTCGTGGAAAAATCAGCTCAAATCTCAATACTTCCCATCAAGCTTAACTCGTCGGTCTTCACAAGATATGGAAGATTCATTGTCGCCTTCCCAACAAGCATGCTAGTTTTGGGTCTTTGTATGTCGTGGTCTTCAAAATGGAGCGGGAGGAGGTGAAAGATAGTATTCCGGGCCTTTGTAGGTTGCAATCCCATTGGCACCGCCCTGCCTAGCTCTGTTCGCAACTGTCAGAAGCAGGAGGAGGCTAAAGATAGGAGTTATGGATCTTTGTAAGCCCGTTAACTTCTTCGCAAAGAAAAAAAAAATTGGGTCTCTATAAGTTGTGAACCCATTGTTGCTTTCTCCACAAGCACTAATCGTGACCGTATCATGAGGTTCAGTGTCGAAAGAGTTGTATCGAGGTATTCAATTGTTGATATCTCAAGAATTAAGAGCTCTGATACCAATTTATTATGATTAGAGTAAAGCTAGCATAATTTTCCATAAAAATTAGGATAAACAAATATTTCTCTTCTATAAAATCAAATTAGAGCAATATAACACTAACAACTCCTTTGAATGGATAAGAGTATCACCTATAATTCGAGATGTAGGTGATCCCTCCCAACCCCTACAATTCGAGAGGTACGAAAACTCTCCCAAATCCTAAACCTAACTCACAATAATGATATACTTACCTAACCTTAAGCTTAGATTCTTTTTATATTAAATAATTGTAAATAATAAAATACTCAATTACTCTTACGTTAACAAAAGCTAAATTTCCCCTTTAGAACCGACATAACAGATACTGGGTTGATGGTTCTTCATGGCACATTTCTTTGATGGGAAAATTATTTCTTTTTTGTATTAGCTTATTGAAGAAATCTTAAAACAACTCACTCTATAACATAACCCGCCTTTTTCAGCATTACATTCTTAACCCAAATATTCACATTCATTTTCTTAGTTCATAACACCACATTACAAAACCTTAGCCTATTTTTTCTCAAACACTTAATAAAAATAACTATCGGCAAGCCAGCTCTCAACCTTTTTCTTAAATATCATATTTGTTTTCTGTTGAAATTTATATTTAGGCCCGCGGTTTCTCTTTATTTCAACTTCCCTGACATGTTTTTCAATGTTATTTCTCTATATGAACTTCATATAACTATAACATACTACCCAAGGTTTCCCATTTAATTTTTTAATATATATTTTACTATATAAATATCAAATTTTTGTACATAAAAAATACGGTTGTAAGAATCTCGAGAAAATTTAATTAGTATAAACACCACAAGACAGTGTATCAGGATATACAAAAGATGAAAATATCAAGCTTGCTTTCTTCTAGTCGGAACTCAGTGCTAACCAATGGAAGCACAATAGAATGAAGGAATAGAAGGCACCTAATTCGAGGGACAATCATTCAAGACCAACTCTCTTAGCCAATTCTGAAATTCTTCACAAAAATGGTGGAAGGGTATCCCACCTTCTAGATCATCTAAAAAGGCATTTTATCAAATTAGAGCTTCCCATCAGATTACAGTGATACACCCTCTTGCTGACGGTGCAAGTTCATCCTAATGACCGAAGGGCCTCTACTCTGAATTCTCTTGAAAGGGTCGGCTGAAGACCTTTTAGCCGACCGAACGATTCTCATTCGGTTGAATGACAACACCAACTGACTATCAATTTCCCCAGGGCTTGTAGGAAACAGTTCCTCAAGACATTTATTAGGGCAAAGTTGGAGTCTATGCTGAGAAATACTTTTTGTCGCTCCTACAACGGGCTCCAGTAATCCTTGCCTCCCTTCTATTTCTTCTTGGTATGTAAGGGGAGGGAAGTGTTAGAATCTTATATTGAAGCATTTCCTCTCCTCTGACATCATTCTTCTTTAGAAACGGCCATCCCATGCTCTGAAGAGGATGATAGCTCAAGCTCCTCCACCACAACTAGGATTTCGTCCAGGATTTTTGTTTCTACTTGCTTTGTGGAGAAAATTGGTGATCGTAGAGAAAGTCATCTAGCGTCCTATTTTCAAAAAGAGGAATAAAATTTGAGAAAGATGATTAGGAAGCTCCCTGGGTCGAAGGTCTCTGAGGATCGCTTAGCATTTGATCCAATGATGTTATATGTCAGTTTCCATTAGAGATTATCCCTCAAAGTCTCTAAGTTCGACAAAGATGATTCTTGCTCGATTAGAATCAATTCACTGGTAACAACATTTTAAGTGACAACTTTTATTTCAAATATAAAGTGAGCTAATTCTAAATATGGGACAGTCTTGACCACCTAATCATACTCTTCCTGGGTCTCTTCCGTCTTAGGGGTAGAAGCTTTATGACAGCTGCACAACCTTTTCGATCAGCTACCTCTCCTCCACTTCATCAAAAGTGGCTCATAGCTTAAGGGTCATGACACCAAATACATAAAGTTCAGGATCTGGTTCACGTACATGGGTTCAATGTACTAAATGACAGACAAATGTTTTCCACAACAGTCAAGGTATGCCCTAAGACCAATTGTGCAGCTCCTTTCTTGTTTTTGTAATAGTCCTTGCAGATACTTCAGAGGAACCAAAACATTCAATCCTTGATTTTATTCTCTAGATTGATTAGATTTAATTTTCTGGACAAGCCAAAGATGACGTAATCATTAGGTTCTACTATGAGAGAGAATATGTATGAGAATAACTAGCGTGACTACGAGATCTCCATATGTTGTATGTAGATAATGAAATTCATTGCTACCAAGATTAAATTTAGCTTTATCTATGCAGGAATGACCATGTAATAGTTAATAATGAACCATATCTCATTGTAGAATGATAATCAAAGTCTCTACCTAAATTGATCCTGGTAGAAGATTAGATCATCACTAAAGTGATCAGTCGCCCTTGTCTCTAGGTCTACCACCTAGAACACTATAATTTTTTGTACACATAAGTTCCTTCCAAGAGCTCTACATCGAACCATGAAAGAGTATACCTTTTTTTCACTAGTACCGAATCAAATAATTGTGGAGAATTATTGGAAGCCTTGAGAAATGCTAGAATTAAGCTAACCAACATGACTAAAGGGAAGGAAAAGGGAAATTTCAAAACCGTAAACCCCTTTGTCCCTTTAACCATATATATATGATATCCAATGAATTCAGAACATGTCAAATCCATACCTCAATCTTCAAGAATTCACATCAAATTTTCATGAAATTTGAGAAAATGAAATGACATAAAATTTTGGAAATTTGCAAAAAATAATGTTTATTTATGTAAGAAATATTTTACTTTATGGTCTTTGACTGTCCAGCCAAAACAAGACCCCAGCTTACAAGACTAGGATATAATGCACACTCCTCAAATTTAAAGTTCCCAAGAGTCTCTTCCTTGCATTGACACTGTAGATTGAGCTAGTTTTTTGAACCTCTGTCAGCTGCATCTGAAGAATCATCATGTTCGCTTAAGGGAACACTAACTCATCCTTCAGTTCTGATATAATAACCTCTCTCTGAAGGCCAGTTTCTAGGGTAAAGGAGTCCACTGTTTTGTCCATACGATGAGCCCTCGTTGCTAGAGATCCCCACTGACCATCGTTCTACCTCTCAAAATTCTCAGGGTCAGAAAAATGGTTGCTAGTACCTCTATCATGGGCTACAATAGACTTTCCCTTTATCACCTCTGGAGTAGAGGGTTAGTTGACCCTTACTATGAATGAGTCAATAATATGTATTGTCTCCTTTGTAAGAATAATCAAATGTCATAAACAGAGAAAAGGAAAAAATCTCCTTAGTTGAAGGAAACAAGTTTTTCTCATACCAATCATTCACGCCATCTCAGACAATCAGAGGCTTTCACCATCAAGTGGCTGGACAACTGCCTCACTGGCCTCATTGACCGAATAAAAGAAAACTGCACTTTTGCATGACTGGACCTAAGTCTCCATAAAAAATTGAATTGGGCACTGAGCTGATCACTTACTCATTGGAGCCAGATCAAGGATTGATACATCAGTGCATGCATATTAGCCTTGCTCCCCATCACACGATAGAGCAAGATCGAGTCAGATGACTTGGCTACTTCTTCCAATCATTGTTTCTTTTGGAACACTTGCTTGGTATACCTCTCTCCATCTAGTTGGTTCCCTCCTTTTGGCCTCCTTGAGCTAACCGGCTGGCTTTCTCCTTCCTGCCTCTTTGTTACTATCGGTTGGCCCTTATCCCTCAACTTCTTCTTGAGTATGGTTTGCAACTCTCTGGCTTATTTTTCTCCCTCATGCCCTTGGGAGGGTTTCATTTCTCAGATGAAAGTTTGAAGGCATTCATTATAACCACCTCATAATCTTGCCTTCGTGATCCTTTAAGAAGACCCCTTTTCCAAGGAGAGTTTCCTATTAAATTACCAACAAAACAAATACTTACCAAAACGTAAGCTCATTCCTCACGCAAGTATGCATGTTAAGTAATAATGAGGTTAAAGAGTACCCCATATCGATCCGAAAAGGAAAGGGCTAAGAACTATTATGATGGGAAAAACTCCGGTTTACTATATGTCTAAATCTAGTTTAGTGTGATCACAAAATAAAAGATAATTTTCAAAAATCCTACTCAAACGAAAAAACAAAAGATAGTGAGGCTGGAAAACATATAAAACAATGGTAGATAAATCTTACAATTCATTAAGGAATATGACGCTTGCGCCTCTCTGATTTAGGTATTGTGGTGGTTTGTGTTCTTTTAAGATTTTTTTATCATGGCATTTGAGGCTTAGGTTGGATGAGAAGTTTACTTCAATTCCGTAATAGCTCCTAAGACAACGTAAGGAACGAATTATGCTTAGGTCAAAAGAAGGCTAGAATCCATGAAGTTGAGGCTTCCTCAATCTCCATAGCATCCCACAAATTTGTTTTGATCCCCATTCTAAGTTGGAATAACTGAATAGAATATGCATGTTCTTACCTAATTTTTGTGTTTAACCATTATGTTATTCTACATAATGGGCACGAAATATATTAAGATCCTAATTGGCCATATCATAAGTAAATTTAATTCTACGATTAACATAGCAACTTAAGCCCTGATTCCTTAAGAAAATAGTGTAGAGAAAAAAATCATCCAATAAAGCCATGAAAAACACATCTCATGAATCACAAAGGCGCAAAAGGAAGTTAAACTACGCATGATAAAATGAACACCAAAAAAATATTTCATCAAAATTATAGTTACAAGTAAAACTGAAGGTAAAAACTTATAAAATAATTTGTTCCCTCTTCCACAATAGCAAATTCCCTTCCATACAATAATAAAATACAAAGAAATAGGCAAGGAAAGTCCTTAGGAAATCAAGAAAGGACAAGAAAACCCAAGGAAGAAGCTCTCCAAACCCTCACTTCTGCTCTATAAACATCTCTGAAACTCTCCCCCTCCTTTAGAAGCCCTAAAGTTGCATTCATATAGCCGAATACTCAAATTTGGCAAGAAATATTCTTATCAAAATAGGTTTTTGATATGTTAGTGAAGTTACACCAGAAACTAGCATGATCACACCAATTTCCAAACTGGGCGGCTTGGTCAATCTTTATCTAGATGTGTGTTGGAATCAATTTTTGATGTCACGACTGTATTAGGTACACCTGCATGCCTTAGGGTAGTTTACAGCCATTCCGTAGCTTCCAATAGTTCAAACAGCAACTCGGGACTCCTTAGCGCTTGTTCTGGGCAAGTAGCAAGGGTTGGCAGTGATTCAGCCTTACCAAGGAAAACCCCCCTCTCAAAAGGGTGTTTTTCAGGATTTGATACATGCTTGGTGCCTGAAATAATATTTATTGACCACTATACATCCTTCCCGAACCTCCCATGGCCAAAGGAACCCACAAAATCCACCTACACATGCAAAAAAAAAAAAACAAATTAGGGTTCTGGACACCTTACTCGCATCGCGGCTTAGGACGACTGCTAGTAGCTATTTCTCCAGCATATGGTTGATTTAAATACTCCATTACAAATCTATGGGGACACATTTCACTCATATAGAGTCCCCAATAAGTTTTGGTTTGAAAAAAATGCACAGTCGGGTGCTCCCGATGATAATCATGGTTTCAGGAGGGACCGGCGCCCCGACACTGACCCCGGGGCCCACACACCCAATATAACTTTCTAGAGCATTTAGCCTGATTCCTTGAGGGTCTACCACCTAATCAAAAAATTTTGAGTCATGCTCGGCACCTAGGCTCCCAAAACAAGCGAAAACCCCCATTTTTCCCGAGAGCACAAAGCCCTAGCACCGCCTAGGCACCTAAACTAGCACCTTCATGCCAGACTAGCACCCAGGTGCATGAGAGTCTGGCTCCTAGGCATCGGTCACCTCTTAAGTCAAGATTTTGGGTGTTTTCGAGTCCATTATAATGCCGTAAGCCACCGGAATGTTAGGAGGCACATGGGACCCTAAAGGGGGTAATGAAATCCCTCATTTGCCCTCATCTAAAAGGATTCAAAGCCCCTTTTTAGAAGTATTTTAGTTTTTTTCTTGGGGGTGAGGGGATTAACCTAAGCCCCCACTTTTTTTTTTGTTAGCTCGATTTTGGCATGGGAGAGGGCTTCGATCGCCCGTCTCTCTACCTCCTTCATGTTCTTCTTCAGCTAGGTGATTCACTGAAAATTTAATAGCCTTTTACTATCCATTTCATGCCTATTTTTTATGATATTGCACTTTAAAAGAAGGTATTTTTTTCATGATTTCATGCGGGCACAATTATTTTAGGCCTTTGGAGAAAAAGGAAGCGAAAAGGAGCAAATTTGGATCAAAAGGGACAAAAGTGTATTTTATTGAACTAGCGCCGAACAACACTGTCACCAGCGCTGGACATCGCCTATTTATAAAGAGTTGCGACTGTTTTGGCAGAATAATGCGCTGCACGGCGCCCTATCCAACACCGAACCACGCCCTATCCTGATTTTGAACTAAATTCAATGTTTTTAGCCTAGGTTGCTTTAAGAAACTCTTGGGAATTCAGTTTTGGCCAAATTTAAACACTTTTGGAGCCAAGTTTAGAAGGGGGAAGAAGAGAAGAGAAGAGTTTAGAGTTTAGAGAGAGTTTCTTTCCATTTAGTGTAGGAAGTTAGGTTTTGTTTTTTGTCTTCTAAGGAGCGTGAGAGGAGAGGGAAAGTGAGAGATTTCTTCTTCCTTACTATTCTAAAGAGAGAATTGTTTGTTGTTGTAAATAAAGAAGAGGAGTCAAAGGAATTCCTTGAGATTCGCTTGGGGAAGAGTTTGAGATAAGTTGTTTTTACTTTACTTTGTTTGTATGACATTGTTTTTATATATATAATCCATGTTTTGTCATCTTTTCCTCATGAGTCTTAAGTAGATTTCTTTGTCTTTCTCCTTTTCATGTGATGTGTTGATGTTGTGATATGGAAATGATGTGCCGATTTTATTATGGAGCATTTATGATGACCTTTTCACTTCGAACTTCATTTACATGTTGGTCTGACCAATTGAATTGTTAAAACTTGTTAGGAAACATATTTTCCGAAAGGATTATGAGTTCCACAACAAAAGTGAAGGTCACATCCAACGTCCATGAATGAGAGACATAGTTCATGGGGATTGAGTGCAAATAAATAAGGAAATATACTTTGATGGGCATAGAATTGGAGATTTCAGAGTGACAGATTGAAATACTCAATTTGGTGCTAATGTTTGGAAACTAAAGCGAGAGTTAGTCTTCAGGTGAAGGGAAGAGAGAGCTCTGGAGTGAGAGCCAGTATCCTCTGATGCGTCAGACTTACATTGCAAGAATTTATGAACTCAAATTTATATATTTAAAATGATTTTGTTAAGTCCAAGAATATATGTATTATATCAAGTAATACAGGGCTCTAATGGAGTCCTGATTATCAATCCCACAGGGAAGTTTGGAATATAAGAAAGCGTTCACAATATAAGTAACGTAACACTAAAATCTTATATTTAATTCACAATTAAAGTTTACTACTTACTACTACTATGCAGGAAATAGTAATGATTAACTACACTACAATTACTTCTAACAACTTTAAAAACAGAATTAACTAACAGACACACTAAACTAAGTATTTGAAAGTTTTTTGATATATGAGAAAAGTATCTTTCCTCTTGCAATGAGAATATGATATGTGGATTGATATGGAACAAATATTTATATTATTGTGCCAAATAAGAGCATAGATGATTCTTTACCCTTAAAAGAGTACCCCCTCTTCAAAGTAAGAAAAGAATATTGACATATCCTAAGTTTAGTCACTAACTCTAAGGTTGAAGTTGGGAGGATACGGCTCTCACTTCGGAGCTCCCACTCACCCTTCACCCGAAGGCTAACCTTTGATATTAGTTACTAATCTTAGAACCAATTTGGGGATTTCAGCCTTTCACCTTGAGGTCCATCAAAACATATTTCCCTATTTATTTGCACTCAATTCTCATGAACTACGCAATTCATCCATAGAAATTGAATGGATCTTTCATTATTGTTGTAGGACATTAAATCTTTTCAAACTTAATGTTCAACAACACATTTTAACATTTCAATTGGTCAAATCGAAAGTAAATTAAGTTCTGAATGAAAAACCATCACAATCTCTTCATTACATTAGAAGCACATCAAATCCACATCAATCCATCATCACATCTTTATGCAAGAAGAAAGACAAGGGAGACTACTCAGAATTCATGGAGAAGATACAATAAAACATGGATTTTATATATAAAAGAAAAGTCATACAAACCACAAAAGAAAGTTCAACTTATCTCTTTCTCTTCCCCAATGCAATTCCCTTGAAGTTCCTTTGAATCCTCTTCTCTCTTTTTTACAACACTTGATTCTCTCTTTAGAATGGAAAGAAAGAAGCAATCTCTCACTTTACCCCTTCTCCTTCACTCCCTAGAAAAGAATTCCTCTCAAATCCCCACTCTACACACTCTTCTCCTAAACCCTAACACTTAACACTCACTAAAACTACTCACAAGAGACTTACACACACACCATTTTCGTCCAAAACAGTTACTTATAAGATAAAGACGAAATCCTAAGAGTTCCATAGGCATCCCTTCAAAAAGTCTCCAAAACTCTTCAAATTTAAACTCCACCGACTCGGGCATTGGCGGCGCTCTATCGTGCCAATTAAATGCTGATGGATTTGGGCGCCGGGGGCGCCAGAACACCTTTTTCACCATTTTGCTCTTTTTTTCTCCGGATTCTTTCCTTTTTGTTTCTTTTCACTCAAATCACCTAAAATCATCATACCTACAACAAATCATGAAAAATACTTTTCTTTAAAGTGCAATATCACCAAAAATGAGTAAAATTATATAGCAAAAACTATATATATATTTTTGGTGCATCAGATTTAACTATTACTTGTCCTCAAGTAATCCCTTTACTACATAAAATATAACTCTAGCAATGTATTTTTCAACTGTAAGCACTAAAATTTTTCATTCAAAAGAATATATTGGTTAGATTTTCAGAAAGAAATTTAGTAACTCAGGTTAACACTACAGGTGTAAGAATATTCAGCAATCAAGTCTAAGAGTTCTAGTCTTCTATTTATTTCAAGATGAACCATAATTTGTCACATTAAGAGTGCCTCAAAAGACTATGTGAAAACGGAGTTCATGTAAAATTCATTAAAATGTAGGCCAGTACTTAAAATATAAATTCAGAAATGAAATCAAGTTCTCCCTTTAGGGTGATTCAAGTGAGCCAATTTTTTATTAGGCATCTCCTCAAGCTTCTCCTCAGAAATATTTTTCTCTCTTTTTCTTTTCTTTTCTTTTTCTCTTTTCTTTTAGGGATTGTTTTTCAATCCTTCTTTTCTTTTCTCTCTTTCTTTTTTTATTGAGGATTACTATATCTCGATAGCCCTTTAATGATTTTGAACTTCACTCTCCTCTTTCTAAAGTTCTAACCTGAAACATCTCCTTACTTTATAGTTAAGTATAAGCTTTATTATTCATCATAAAGTTATAATCTCTTCTTAACACACAATACTTTATGTCCCTTAATATTTCAAAAATACAATTTTCTTTACTTTAAATAGTTGACTATAATCAAATCCTTTCATACCAAATATCTTACTTAAAATCAACCTTTTTCACTAAAAATTTTCATCATATCCTTCCATAATATTCAACTGAAATAAAAAGTTTTAGTTATCTTATAATGAGGTTCAACTGCCAGAAGTTATGTTAATAATTTTTGAAAATATAATAATTGAGAACAAATAAAAGTTAGTATTTCTTTACCCTCCCCCAAACTTAAATTTTTCAATAAATCTGAAATAGTGGAGAGTAAAAGAAAACTAATCTTTCTGTGCTGGGATCTTGAAATCTTGACAATGTATACGGTATTAGTCAAAATTTACAACTAGCAGGCATGAAACAATTAGTAGCAGTGATATAACAATTTTAAATATTTGCATGGGTAAAGATAAATTAACATTAAACATCTAAACATCCAACATAACACTACAACATGAAACAAACTATCACAGTACTAGACAGTCCAGCTAACAATTTTTAATGTTTCAATACAACATAACAATACACCAACAACGTTACACAACATATGAAAATAAATACTACAACACAACAGTACAACAACAGGGTTACACATCAAATGAAAAGCAAATATCTACTACATCACATCAGTACAACACAACACAACAAGAACAATAGAAATAAAAACAAACAATCTATCAGTCTCCATCACCAGGATCAGTAGCGCCATCAGTCGGGTCATCGGCGGGGTCGGGTCTATATGGTGTATAGCTGGGGCAAGTAGGAAATATCACATCGGCCTCCCCCCTCATAAATCTGACCTGAGCATCATAATAAGCAATATCAAACTCAACTCCTCTGAAGATAATCTTCATTCACATCACTCCTCGCCTCAAATACATCCATACAACCATGGATTCTATCTACACTAGCACTTTGTAGTCTCAGCCGCTACATAGTATCAGATAAGGTAGGCGGCTCAGATGTAGATGGAACATCATAATTCGTAGTAGGAATATCAATATTCCTACGCTCAGCTCTGGCTCCTACATGAGACTCATAAGTACGTATAATATTCTTTATAATTGGTCTCAAAGGTATAGCCACTTCTTCAGAACTATCGAATTCCACTCCAGATTGAACAAAGAGGGCATGAACTAAAGCAGGATGTCCTAATCCTCTAGTGGTCTCGCCTCTAGCAATCGTCTGAATATTCTTGTAAATAATAGTCCCAATATCAATCTTTTTCATCTTCTAAATACAGTAGTTCAGAATCGCTCTATCTCTTGTAACTTCGCTGTGGTGATAAGATGGTAATAGTCTCGCAAAAATGAAATAATGCCAAACTTTTGAAGCAACATTCAATGTGGAGGCGGGGAAGTTAATCAACTGTTTTTGACTTACTTTCCATTCTCCTCGCCCGTCAGTCAGAAAAGCAATAATTTCTCTCATATTCTCCCTCCCAGTGTCAAAGTTTTTGTATTCACACACGAATGGTTCCCGAGTCTTATAGAAAGCATTGATACGTTGAGGAGTAAACTCAACCATTTTTCCTCTAACAAGCACATACTCAGTCTCAGTCCATGGTATATTCGAATAGAATTCTCTAACAACTCCCATAACAACATTCGCAGTGAAATAACAAAATCGTTCCCATTTCCGCTCTACAACTAATTGTTCTACAGGTCCTCCGGGACTATTAAAAGCTCGATCCTGGATACACTTCTTGTTGTAGAGGTAAGCGTTATAGTGAAATTGGGCTTTGATGTTAAAGAATTTCTCCTCATCAAAATCTAATTTCTTCTTCCCTTCACTCAACCTTGGAGCCATATGAATTTCTAAAATTTGCAAGAAAATTTCAATTAATCCTAAATTCACAATGTAACAAAACTCCAAACACTATTCTAAACAAGTAAGAGCAAATTTCATCATGGAAATCTCAAAATCTCTTTAAAACTCCAAAAAATTCCATCATAAGCAATGTGAGAGATTTCCATGGTGAAAATCCAAAAACTTTAACTTAAAGTGAAGCTCTTACCAAGAGAAGTGTAGATCCGATGTCGAAAAGCTTTGAAATCTCCTTAAATCCAAGATCTAGCAAGCGCTAGATCTTCAAAATTGTGAACATGGAGGAAGAAGACGAAGGAAAAGGAAAATTTTGTGGGTCCCAAAGTAAAAATCGCGAAACCGAGGGTTTTTAGGCTTTTACTAGGTTCGAGCGCCGGCGACGCTCGATAGGGCGTCGACGGTGCTCAATAGGGCGCCGACGACACTCTATTTAAATAAATTGCCAAACTCTCTGGATTTGGGCGCCGGCGGCGCCAGTCCAAAATATTTTCTAGGTCCGAAATTTTTTTAGTAATTTCAATCGTTTCGACGTCCACAAAGATGTTTAACACTTCAATAAACATTTACATCATCCCATAAGCAATAATTAACACAATTCTTCACACAAACAAAACACAAGAATCTTATATATATAAAATCTAAGTCACATTATAGACACCAAATATGTTCATTCAAACCAACTACTTCTAGATATTTAGTGCAGCAAGTACTTTACGATAGGCAAACACTAAGACCTAAGCACACAATGAAAGTAAGCACATTCAAATCCAAGTTCAAAGCAAATACTACACAAACCGAACATAACTAAAAGAAACAAAATAAACATACAACAAACATAAGTAGAATCCATCAATTACTCCACATTAGTTTCAGAACTATCCTCTCCTCTAATGTCTCCAATTGATTGTTGATGCACAAACAAGTTATAGAGTGGACAAAATGGAAATTCGTCAGATGATTCCTCAGCAATTCATCGTGTTCTTCTTCATCAGATTGATCAAGTCCATTTCAATTCGACCAGTGTGATTGAATTGCTCTTTTATTCTCCAATATATATGATCGAATAAATAAGAAATGTTATTGATCGCATTCATAACATTTCGTACCTCAGTCTCCAACTGTTTGATCCTCTTCAATATCATTCTTGAACCTTCAGGAAAATAGGGTTGAAATGGTTGTGAAGTCTGTGTTGGTTGATCAACGAGCAAGTTCTTGTCATCTTCATCTCCAACTGTCTGGTAGTCATAGGGTTTAGTTGGATCAATAGGCCTCCATGGAAGAAGAACCTTTTCCCAACTTTCATAAGGAATCTGTGACTGACTACATAACAGAAATATGGTGGACGGATGTCTAAGCCCAAATTTAGATCCATGCATAATTAATCCCAGAACTGATTTTACAATGATATTATCAATGTTAACTGGCCTCCCAGTTTGAATACAAAAATTCAAAATGATTCTTTCCTTGATTACTTTGCTAATCTTCAATGTCAGAAATAACTTTACCGAAATAAAGTAGTGTCACTGCTTCGATATTGGATTGAGAGATGCAGATGGGAAACTAATGTATCCATTCTCTCTAACTTCTCATTCTTCATTCTCATCCGTCAGATATCGATACACATCATTCATATTATCCCTCGTGGCATTCAAATTAGAATAATGGAAAATAGGTATGTTCTCGATCATAAAGAGATCGTTAATTCATGCAGGAGTGAATTGCACAAATCTACCACGCACAAATACGAACCCTTGATTGATCCCTTAAAGATTTGCATAAAATTCTTTCACGAAGGGAACAACAACGACAGCGGTAGTGTAGCAAAGCACTTTCCAACGTCTCTCCTTAATAATCTCTTCAATTCTAGTAGTAGGATTATCCATACCTCGATTTATGAAGCCTCTTTCCTTGATAATCCTTCTTTTCATCATCAATTTGTTGAACAAACACTGCACTTCAAAACTTATGAACTTCCTTATGTTGAAAACACAAAATTGAGGGGTTTCAATGGGAAAGGAATCCATAGGATACGAATTGGGATTGGTGGTTTTCATTTTTCTGGAGTTAAGAAGTCAAAAATGGAGTTTATGGAGTTATAAGGACGAAGATCCCGCCAAAACCGCCAAAACTCGTATTTTAAAACTTAAAAACCGTCAAACAGATTTTGGGCGCCGGCGGCGCTCAAACAGATAAGTTCAGTGTAGGAAATGTGATACGGCGTCGGCGGCGCCAGTGGTTAAAAATTCTCACGGAACTTCGTTTGGCCCAAAATATTCCAATATCTCGATTCGATCCATCATTTATCAATTTTTAAAGTATTTAGGAGTAATTAAGATTCAAAAACAACTATCTAAAAAGCACAACTACATCAAACAAGCAAACACACTACAAAGATATATATGGGTTGCCTCCCATAAAGTGCTTGGTTTAACGTCGTCAGCCCGACAAACCATCCAGTTAATCGAGATGACTCAGCATTAAAACCTCTTTGAAGTCAGGTTGAAACCAGTCAAAGTAAGACTTTAATCGATGCCCATTAACCTTGAAAATATTTCCAGTATCAGGCTCTTTAATATCAACGGCTCCAAAAGAATGATCTTTTACAACTGTAAAAGGTCCTAACCATCTAAACTTGAACTTTCCAGGAAATAACTTCAATCTTGTGTTGTATAATAAAACTTTTTGTCCAAATTCCAAGTTCTTTTTCAATATCTTCCGATCATGCCATAATTTCCTTTTCTCTTTATAAAGCCTATCATTGTGATAAGATGCATTTCTAATCTCTTCCAATTCATTGCATAAATTTTTTCTCTCCAGCATTTTTCAAATTAAAATTTAACTCTTCTATCGCCCAATATGTTGTATGCTCCAATTCAACTAGTAAATGAAAAGTCTTACCAAACACTAGTCTATAAGGATACTGATCACAGAAAAATTCATTAAGAAATTCATATCTATTTTTGATGAAATTGCACTTTAAAGAAAGGTATTTTCTTTATTTTATTGCAGGAACGAAGATTTATAAGTGATGAAAGCAAAAAGCATGAAATGGAGCAAATTTGGATCAAAAAGGAGGAAATTCATGCAAATATAACTACTTCGCCGACGGCGAGATCGAGGCCGCCGACGGCGAGATCGTGAGGAGAATTTCTGAAGGAATTATAACTACCTCGCCGACAGTGAGTCCGAGCCCGCTGACAGCGAGATCGTGAGGTTTGAAGTCCTTCTAGAAGCCCCGCTGACGGCGAGCTAGTTCAAAATGCATATACATTGAACCTGGACACTTTTTGAAGAGGTGTTTAAGCACCCTTGGACCTTTGCCTACCTCTATAAATAGAGGCCGAATTCTAGAGTGTGTGTGTGTCTTTTGAGTCTTCGTTGTGTTCATTTCTAGTGTCTTGAGTGTAAGTTTAAGTGAGTTTAGTGAGTTCATTAGTTTAATTGAGTGCTTGTTTAGTTCTTGAACTAGAAGGAAAAGTCGAAAGGAACTTGAGAGTACGCAGGGAGGAAATTAAGATAAGTATCTTTGTTTATTGTTGTTAACTTTAAATGAAATCCATGCTTTGTTTTATTCCCATGCATTCTGAGTAGTTTTCTTAGTCTTTCTCCTTGTTTATGAAAATTATGCGGATCGATGAAATTAAATAAAAGCACCTAATATAGTATAAATAAATTGTGATAATTTTTTACTTAAAACTTAATTTACTTTCAATCCGACGATTGAGTAGTTAAAATATGTTGAATTATCAACTATAGTAAAAATTACATCCGATATTCGGGAAGTCAAAAGCCTTGGAAGGCGGGTGCGAATAAATAGGGAAATATTAATTATCGGACGTAAAATTGGATATTTTAGTGTGACGGACTAAAATACTCAATTCGATCCTATCGTTTGAGAGTTGAAGTGTAGATGTTAGCCCTCGGGTGAGGGAACGTGGGAGCTACGAAGTGGCGGCCGTATCCTCCCGACTGCATTGCGATTCGATGTCAAACATAGGATTAGTCGATGTTCTTTGCACTCGGACCAAAGGGTAAAGAATATGAATGCTCCTATTTGTCACAATACAATTAAAAAAAATTCTATTTAAATTCATCAGTTCACTTAATTTTCTAAAAACAAGGAGAAGGATACTTTTTCTGAATTAATTAAATCAACTTTATTTTAAGCATTAGTTTACTTTAAGTTTGCTTTTAATTTCGATCTACTAGATTAGTAAGTAATTCCTTTAAATTTAGGCGATAACAATTACGTTAAAAACTTCACCGTGGGATCGATAACGAGTGACTCCACTATAGTCTCGTATTACTTAATACGATACGTATACTTGCGTAGAATCCACATTATACATTAAATCATATAATTATATTTAAAGCGGGATCAAGTTTTTTGGTGCCGATACTATTAACTTAAATTGCATACATATAAAAAGTGGGTCAAGTTTTTGGCGCCGTTGCCGGGGAGTAAAGAAATTATTTACTAAAGTAACGGACTAATCCAAAATCTATTTTAAAAATTGTATGCGAAAATTTGGAAACGAAAATTTAATACCTTACGATTCAGAATTAGAGCGTACAATTAAAAGAATTAGAAAACAAAAAATAGAAATTATAAATTTAACACAAATGGCAAATATGCCTGAAAATGAAAATATCAATCAACCAAGACCATTATAAGATTATGCCAACCCTACATTAGATGAAATTCATTTAACTATTCAAAACCCCGATGTAGTCGCTAATTCATTCGAACTTAAACTTGCAATTATCCAAATGAGTGCAAAACAATCAATTTAGTGGTTCACCTATCGAAGATCCTAATTTACATCTTGCTAGTTTTTAGAACTATGTGCTACTTTCAAATATGAAGGAGTATCTAACGATGCTTATTAGACTTAGACTTTTTCCTTTTTCTTTAAGGGATAAGGCTAAAATGTGGTTAAATTCGTTAGCACTCTGGATCTATTAAAACTCGGGGAGAATTATCATAAAAATTTCTATCCGAATATTTTCCACCATCTAAAACTGCTAAGCTTAGAAATGATATAACTTCTTTTAGTCAGTTTGATGGATAGTCAATATATGAATCTTGGGAGAGATTTAAAGAACTTCTTAGGAAATGCTCACATCATGCGTTACCAGATTGGTTAATTATCCAAACTTTTTATAATGGATTAGTAGGATCTTTAAGATCAATCATCGATCTTCTTCTTGGAGGATCATTAATGTCAAAACCATTTGATGAAGCCTATGCATTAATCGAAGAAATGGCAACAAATAATTTTCAATGGCTCATTGATAGAATGAATCCGAAAAAAATAGCTAGTATTCATGAAAATGATGCAATATCTATGTTAGCTTCACAAATTGATGTTATATCTAAAAAATTAGATCATTTTGGAATGAATTACTCTCCAACTTTAACAGAAGAAAATTCATCTGGACAACTTATAGAATCCCAATCTCAATATGAAATAATTAATGCAATTAACAATGAACCTAATAATCCTTATGCAAATTATTATAATCCTGGATGGGAAAATCATCCTAATTTTAATTGGAATAATAATACAACTAATCAACCATGGATGAATAATATGACACAACAATTAGGAAATTCATCTAATCAAGGAAATCCTAATTATAAACCTAATTATCCACCTGGATTTAATAATAATAACCCACAATTTAAAGATAAGAAATTATCTATAGAAGAATTAATATTAAATATGGGTCAACATTTACAAATTCAAGGAAATCAACTACAAATACAAGGAAATCAATTACAAAATCAAGGAACAGCTATAAAAAATATTGAAACTCAACTTGGACATATTGCTACTGTACTTAATAATAGAATATCTGGAACATTTCTTAGTAATGTAGAAATAAATCCTAAAGACAAGAGAAATGAACAAATTAAAGCGATACAATTACGAAGTGGAAAAGAATTAGAACCTCGAATTCAGAAAGAACTTGAGAGTCAAAAAGAGGAAATAGAAATTGAAAAAGAAAAGAATCAACAAGATCTAAACTTAGAAAATCCTTTAATACCTATGAAAATTTCTGTTGAAAAACCTCCACCACCATTTCCTCAATGACTAATTCAACATAAAAAAGACAAAAAATTTGCTAAATTCCTTGAAATTTTGAAGAAATTAACGATAAATATTCCTTTCGTAGAAGCTTTAGAACGGATGCCAAACTATGTAAAATTCTTGAAAGATATTCTAAATAAAAAAGAAAATTTACCGATAATGAAATGGTTGCACTTAGTGAAGAGTATAGTCTTATTATTCGAAAAAACTTCCGAAAAATTAAAAGATCCTGGTAGTTTCACTATACCCTGCGCTATTGGAGAAAAACTCTATGGAAAAGCTTTGTGTGACTTAGGAGCAAGCATCAATCTAATGCCTCTATCAATTTTCAAGAGATTAGGATTGGGAGAAATTTTACCTACTTCAGTAACCCTTCGATTAGTCGACCAGTTACATTACATATCTTAAGGGAGTTATTGAAGATGTATTAGTTAAAGTGGATAAATTTATCTTCCCTGTAGATTTTATTGTTCTAGATATGGAAGAAGATAAAGAAATTCCTATCATTTTAGGAAGACCATTTTTAGCCACTCGGAAAAGCTATGATTGATGTTCGAAAGGAGAATTAACTATGAGAGTAAATGACCAAAAAGTAACTTTTAATATTGCTAAATCAATGAAATATCCTGCGTTAGAAAAAGATGATGAGTGTTTTCGAATGTAAGTACTTGATCATCTACAAAAAGAACATTTTAAGGAATCTTATGAAGAAAAATTAGAAAAAGAAAATACTGAATTAATTGAAAAATCTGAGATAAATGAAGAATTAGATTATATTCAAGAGAAATTTGAATTTTTGGATAACACTGAAAACACTGAAAAAAATATAGTTCCATCAATTATTAAACCTCCTGAACTTATTATTTAAAGTATGTTTACTTAGGTAATTCTTCAACTCTACCAGTTATTATTTCATTTGAATTAAATGAATCTCAAGAACAAAAACTTTTAGATACGTTAAAAAAATATAAGAAAATTTTTGGTTGGACTTTAGCGGATATTAAAGGAATTAGTCCTTCGATCTGTATGCATAGAATTATTTTAGATAATGAACATAAACCTAAAGCCAATCCACAAAGGAGATTAAACCCGATAATGAAAGTAGTTAAAAAGGAAATTTTAAAATGGTTAGATAATGGTATTATATATCCTATTTATGACAATGCATGGGTAAGCCCAATTTACTATGTACCTAAAAAAGGAGGGGTGACTGTCAAAACTAATCAAAATAATGAACTTATTCCTATAAGACAAGTTACTGGATGGCGAATATGTATTGATTATAGAAAATTAAATACAGCCACTAGAAAATATCACTTCCCTTTACCATTTCTAGACCGGATGTTAGATAGATTAGCCGGACATAAGTATTTTTGTTTCTTAGATGGATATGCCAGTTATCATCAAATACAAATTTCTCCTGAGGATCAAGATAAAACTACATTTACAAGTCCTTATGGAACTTTCGCTTTTCGAATAATGCCTTTTGGATTATGTAATGCACCTGCAACATTCCAAAGATGTATGATGTTTATATTTAGTAAATTAATTGATAATGGAATAGAAGTATTTATGGATGATTTCTCTGTATTTGGAACAACATTTGACACATGCTTAAATCATCTTAAAAAAGTATTTAAAGTACGTGAGAAAACTAATTTAGTTCTTAATTGGGAGAAATGTCAATTTATGGTTACAGGCGGCATTATATTAGGGCATAAAATTTCAGAAAAATGCATGGAAGTAGACTACCGCAAAAATTCAAGTAATAGCTAAATTACCACCTCCAACTACGGTAAAAGGGGTAAGAAGTTTTCTTGGACATGCTGGATTCTACAGACGTTACATTAAAGAATTTTCAAAAATAACTAAACCTCTATGCCAACTTCTTGAAAAGGATAAGAAATTTGAATTTACAACTGAATGCCTGAATGCTTTCGAATTATTAAAAGATAAATTAATTACGACACCTATAATAGTTTCGCTAGCTCAGGAGAAACCATTTGAGTTTATGTGTGATGCTTAGTGATTATGCTTATAGGAGCGATTCTTGGGCGGAGATATGATAAGATTTTTAAAGTTATATACTTATGCTTAGTAAAACTCTAAATGATGTCGAAATAAATTATACGATTCTCGAAAGAGAATTATTAGCAGTTGTATATGCTTTTAATAAATTTCGGCATTATCTAATTGGAACTAAATGCATTATGCATACTGATCATTCTGCTATAAAATATTTAATGCAAAAGAAAGATTCTAAACCAAGATTAATCAGATGGATATTATTAATGCAAGAATTTGATTTTGAGATAGTTAACAAAAAGGAGCTGATATTCAATTGTTGATCATTTATCAAGATTAGAAAATCATGAATTATCTAATATTGATAATGAAATTTTAGACATGATTTTCTCGATGAACAACTTTATAATATTAATGAGTTGAAAATACCTTGGTATGTCGATATAGTAAATTATATTATAAGTGACATTTTACCACCTATGTTAACTTTGCAACAACGTGAAAAAATTCATTCACGATACTTAAATCATATTTTTGGGATGGACCATATTTATATAAACGATACAAGGATCTAATTGTTAGAAGATGTGTGCCTTATGAAGAAATTGAACCAATTATTCAAAAATGTCATGATTCGATTTTGGAGGACATTTTGGGACGGATAAAACTGCATATAAAATTCTACAATCTGGATTTTACTGGCCTACTCTATTTAGAGATGTATATAGATATATTAAAACTTGCGATAAATGCCAAAGAGTAGGAAACATATCAAGAAAAAATGAAATGCCTCTAAATTTTATATTAGAAGTTGAAATTTTTTATGTTTGGGGATTAGATTTCATGGGACCTTTTATTCCATCATTTGGAAACTCATATATATTAGTAGCTATTGATTATGTTTCTAAATGGATTGAAGCACAAGCTTTACCTAGGTGTGATGCTAAAAGTGTTTCAAAATTTTTAATGAAAAATATTTTTACTAGATTTGGAATGCGAGAGTGATTATCAACGACGGAGGAACTCATTTTAGAAACAAATATATTCACAAACTAGTAGAAAAATATATTATTATGCATAAGATATCAATCGCTTATCATCCACAAACTAGTGGATTAGCGAAGTTTCTAATCGAGAGATTAAGCGTATATTAAAAAGTACGTAAATCCCGATAGATCGAGCGAGTACTATAAGACTAGACAACTGCGTTATGGGCATACAGAATTGCTTATAAAACTCAGATTGGAATGACTCCTTACGAGCTTATATATGGAAAAACTTGTCACTTACCGAGTTGAATTAGAACATAAAGCATATTGGGCGATTAAAGAATTTAATTTTAATATGAAAGAAGGCTGGTGGGAAGAGATTGTTGCAATTAAATGAATTGGAAGAATTAAGAAATGAATCATATGATAATGATAGGATTTATAAGGAAAGAATGAAATTATGGCATGATCGGAAGATTAATCAGAGAAATTTTGAACCAGGACAAGAAGTTTTGCTTTATAATACTAGATTGAAATTATTTCTTGGGAAATTGAAATCTCGATGGTTAGGACCTTTCACTGTAACTCAAATATTTTCATATGGAACTATAGAAATTGAAGATCCAAAAATAGGACATAGATTTAAAGTAAATGGACATAGATTAAAACCATATTTTGAAAACGAGACGACCAAATTTTAAAGAGGTTTTAATGCTTAGTCAACTCGAACACTAACTAAATTAGGTCGGTGACGACATTAAACCAAGCGCTTTATGGGAGGCGACCCATAGTAGTCTTTTATTTTTAATATTTACATATTAGTGAGTCTATATTATTAAAACAAATCTTACTACTCAAAATTTTTATTAGAATCATCACAAAAATTGAACCTATTGGATGAGATCAGAAAATATTTGTGCCAGAGCGAAAACGGGCGATTTTTACGAATCTCGCCGACAGCGAGCCCGAGCCCGCTGACGGCGAGATCGTGGACCATTACTCAGTTAGTTTTATAACTAAGTTGCTGACGGCAAGAAACTTCCCGCTGAAGGCGAGGCAATTAAAAATTTGGTTTCTTAAAGATTTTTCGTGCGGTTTTGGACGGATCTAAGTCATTCCTTCGTAAGAAATTGATCCAAATCCGATTTTACACCATTTTCTTCCTTAGGAACGATTAGAGACCAATCCATTCCATCCAAAATGGCTTCCAAATTCCTAGAAACCACAAAAACTGAAGTTTTCAACCGGAGAAAATTCGTTAGTTCGGAGGCACAGCGAATCTTCAACAAAGGCTTGATGAAGAAAGACTTATCAAAGAAAGATGATTCGTCAATAGAGGAGTAGAGAATGCTACTACAAAAATCGAAGAAATGATCGCACAACGGCATTGGGAGGTATTTTGTTATACAACTTTCGTTGTAGTTATACCAGTAGTTAAAGAGTTTTACTCTAATTTACATGCGATCAACAATGGAAATGTGTACGTCAGAGGAAGATGGGTAACATTTACTCCTGCAAGAGTAAATGAATTGTTTTCTATAGAAAATACCTGCATGCGTCATTATTCCGACTTTGTGCCTTGAAGATACAATATGAACGAAATCTATAGATATCGACCAGACGAACCGGATGATTGGGAGTTACGAGAAGACGGGTATGTCGGTTTTACGCATCACTTCTAAACCACTGTTTCGAAGCATTCGGCATTTCTTTATATCATCAAAGTTATTACCTACCATGAGAGTAAATAAAGTTTCAAAGGAATGTGCTTATTTTAAACTATTGTATTCAAATTGGATTACCTATCGATGTTGGATCAATAATAGTAAAGTACGCATTGGGATTAATTGTGCATGGGTCGGTGCATGGACTTGGACACCCATCAACTATATTTGCTTTATGCGATCGGTACCAAATTTCTTATGAGGCTTGGGAAAAAGTACTTTTACCATGGAAACCCACGGATCCTACGATATGTTTCCCACTTTGGATAAAAATGATGAGATCACGGTTATTTACGACGAGCATCACGGAACGATCCTTTAGCGAGGCCCATTACGGATAAGACTAATTTCATTACGAAGAAGATTAAAGGATTGGAGAAAGAATTGCAAAATGTGATGAGTTCTATTGACAATATCTACGATATGTTTGATCGTATTGATTGGAGAATGAAGGAGCACTTTGATCATCTTGGACATGCTGGAGGCCGGTTTATTCATCTACTAAGACGAAAGGATGGATTAATGAAGAATCTCTTGCAGAATTCCCTTTCGAGCCTTTATACAATTTATTTGTGCACCTGCGTCGCATCGGAAATATCAGAGAAGATATTAGTTCAGACACTGAAGAGTAGGAAAAATTTCTATGTTTATGTTATATTTGTTTATATATATATTTGTGTGTTTGGTTAGGAGTTAAGTTTTATTATGAGTCGAACTTTAATTTGATCATCTCAGATTTCATGAGATTATTTGTAAATTGTTATGTCTCAGCATTTAGAGTGTTGTGGTTTGGATTGTGATGCTGAGTATTATGGATTTGAACAATTAAGTTAAGTGTGTGTAAAGTTGTTAGTGTGAAATTTGTAAGTTTCATGGATTTCATTTATGAAGTTATGTTGTTTGTTTTGTGTGACTTTTTGTGAGTTAAGTATCTAATCTTCGTATTATTATTAAATTAAGTGATCGGAAGATTAATTAAGGGCAATTCGAGGTTGAAATTGATTGATGAATTTCAAAAATTAAAAATTTTTGGAACCTCGCACGACGGCGAGAATTAGCTCGTCGACGACGAGAAAGCCGCTAACGATGAGACCGAGGCTTCGCCGACGGCAGATTTTTCCCAAAACTTTTGCCTTATGAATTAATTAGCTCGCCGACGGCGAGAAAAACCTCGCTGACAGCGAGAATGCGAAAAAACCTATATTTGACCAGTCAACCAACACTATTCATCATCCCTTTCCTCAAATTTTTGAAAAAACCGACCTAGAGCTTGAGAGATCTCGGATTTGAAGCGATTTCAAGACTTTTTGACACCGGATTTCATCTTCCCTTGGTAAGAGCTTCACTCCTATGCAAAAATTTTTGATTTTCACCATGAATTTCTTCTACATTGGGATATTTTGAAAAATTTTGAAATGTGAAGAAAATACTTGGAAGAATTTCATAGAAATTGAATTAAATGGATTTTAGTTGTTGTAGGAAGCCTTCTTAGTAATATTTTGGAGTTTAGTTAAAATTTTTGTGAATTTCACAGATCGAGAAATGGCTCCACGACAAAAACGACGAGTAGATTTTGACGAAACTCGATTCATTAATGCGAGAGCACAAACTCGATATTTTCAAAATATACAAGCAAGAAAGTGCATACGAGATCGAGTTTTCAAGAATCCAGGAGGAGAAGTAGAGCGAGTTATAAAGGAGCGAGGATGGAAAAACTTTTGCTACGTTACCAACAGAGTAGCTGTAGAAGTTGTGAAAGAATTTTATACAAATTTAACACAGGCGGAAGATGCCCCGGTTAAGATTAGAGGATTTTTTGTTGATTTCAATGCTGCTAGAATAAACGCTTATTATGAAGTTCGAGACACCTACATGAGCGAATATGAAACTTTTAGAACTATGGAAGGACCATTGGAAGAGGTGATCGACTTTCTCACTGATGGGAAAGGAGTCTGTAAGTTAATGCAGCGGGAACGGGTAAAATTCCCTCTTTCCATGCTAAATGCAACATCTAAAGCACAGCATTATTTTATTTGTTCTACTTTGTTACCTATCTACCATCATAGTGAGGTAACAAGAGATAGAGCAGTTCTGAATTTTTGTATTCAGAACCAGAAGAGTATTAATGTGGGAAATGCTATTTATAAAAATATATTAGCCACCGCTAGAAATGAATGTGGAGGAGGACTAGGACATCCTGGTCTTATCTATGCACTCTACCAATTATACGGGGTAGAGCGAGAGATGATGAAGAATGGATAGAGTCTATGAAACCCCTTTCTCGGGCTAATATAAAGAAATATGAATCCCACGAAGGATGGAGATACGGGACGAGGATTATGTACCTTCTTCGAGTAGAGATATACCCTCTACTTAGTTATGAACCACCCCTCGATACACTACTCCTACCCTTAAGATCTAATGAATGAGTTAACCACGAGTAGAAAGAGTTTTGAGTTATTTGGAGAAAATATGGAAAGAAGATTTGAGCATATAGATCGAAGGATCGGAGGCTTGGAGAGAAGACACGATTATGATAGCGAATATCTCCGGCGACATTCGAGTACGAGATTGCATACTATGAAGGCGAGCGTCGTTATAGTAGTGGTGATTTAGATGTTGTCTTTCACGAGTGCCCCCGTTATACACGATACGACCTGCTCGACCTTCTCGGCTTGGAGATCGGGGAGACGACATAGTTTGGGATTTTAATGTAGAAGATTAGAGTCTTTGTTTAGTTTGTTTGATTTGTTTAGATTTGTTGTTTTGCGAAACTTTATTATTTACGTGTGTAATATTTTAGTAATTTCTGTAGACTTTGGACTTAGTATTTTTTTTTGTTTGCTTGAGCTATGATATTAGATTTTTTTATGTGTTAAATTAGTTGCAAATTTTTATAAATATAGGATGTTAGTCTTTCTTTAAATGTATTGTTTAAGTAGTAATAGATTAAGTTTTCTTTGTTATGTTTGATACTTATTTTAAAAATTTCCATCCCTGCACTTTCTTTTTAAATATTATATATAGAAGAATACTAACAGTACATGTTCTATAAGTAATGAAAAGCCTGCAAAATTTCGAAGAAAAGAAATACCTAAAGCTCGAAAGGTATGATGAATTTTATTTATGTACTTTCCTTTTTCACTATGTAGAATAAATAGAAAAATTTAAGTTTGGGGGAAGGTAAAAATACAAATTTAATTATTAAAATTGTTTTCAATATCTATTTTCAAAAATTATTATTAAATGATTTTCTATAGTAATTTTCAAATTCAATAAATATGAGTTGCTTTATTTAATTGTTATATAAAGTTAAAGAAAATAATTCTAGTAATTCGATTAATTAATAGAATGAGATATTTGGTTAAAAGGAATAAGAATATAGTAAACTATTTAAAGTAAGGGAAACTATATTCTAAAATTGGAAATTCTTAAGTATATAGATGAAAAAGAAATGATAGAAACTCAATAAAGTAAAAGTTATGAAATATATATAAGCAAAGAAATATTTGAAGTTTCAAATTTAGGAAGAGAAGTTGAAGTTCAAAATTATTAACAGGCTATCCAGATACATTAATGCTCACTTGAAAAGAAAAAAGAAAAGAAAAGAAAAGAAAAGAAAAATATAAGTGAGGAGAAACTTGAGGAGATGCCTTATCGAAAATTGAGCTTGATGGATTCGACTACAAGGGTAAAACTTAATTATATTTCTAAACTTATATTTATGGATTAATATTTTACTAAATAGTGATTTCTTGAATTTCTATCATCTAAATATCTTAAGTAATTTACTTATCTTAAATATAGTCATTACTGAAATAAATAGAAAGCTAAAAATCTTAGACCTGATAACTAAGTAATCTTATCTCTATAAAATTAATATAAATTACTTAGAAATATTTCTATTTAACTTTATTGTAATGTTATTTAAAATTAATTCATATATTATTTGAATTGAAAAATTCTATTATAGAAATCATTATCTTTATTTAGTATTAAAATTACTTGAGGACAAGTAATAATTAAGTTTGGGGATTTTGATCACAGAAAAATTCATTAGGAAATTCATATCTATTTTTGATGAAATTGCACTTTAAAGAAATGTATTTTCTTTATTTAATTGCAGGAACGAAGATTTATAAGTGATGAAAGCAAAAAAGCATGAAATGGAGCAAATTTGGATCAAAAAGGAGGAAATTCATGCAAATATAACTACTTCACCGTCGGCGAGATCGAGGCCGCCGACGGCGAGATCGTGAGGAGAATTTCTGAAGGAATTATAACTACCTCGCCGACAGCGAGTCCGAGCCGGCCGACGGCGAGATCGCGCGGTTTGAAGTCCTTCAGAAGCCGCCGACGGCGAGGTCGTTTCCGCCGACGGCGAGCTAGTTGAAAATGCATATACATTGAACACTGGACACTTTTTGAAGAGGTGTTTAAGCACCCCTTGGACATTTGCCTACCTTTATAAATAGAGGCCGAATTCAGAGTGTGTGTGTGTCTTTTGAGTCTTACGTGTGTTCATTTCTAGTGTCTTGAGTGTAAGTTTAAGTGAGTTTAGTGAGTTCATTAGTTTAATTGAGTCTTTGTTTAGTTCTTTGAACTAGAAGGAAAAGTCGAAGAAACTTGAGGAGTACGCAGGGAGGAAATTAAGATAAGTATCTTTGTTTATTGTTGTTAACTTTAAATGAAATCCATGCTTTGTTTTATTCCCATGCATTCTGAGTAGTTTTCTTAGTCTTTCTCATTGTTTATGAAAATTATGCGGATCTATGAAATTAAATAAAAGCACTTAATATAGTATAAATAAATTGTGATAATTTTTACTTAAAACTTAATTTACTTTTAATCGGCGATTGAGTAGTTAAAATATGTTGAATTATCAACTATAGTAAAAATTACATCCAATATTCGAGGAAGTCAAAAGCCTTGGAAGGCGGGTGCGAATAAATAGGGAAATATTAATTATCGGACGTAGAATTGGATATTTTAGTGTGACGGACTAAAATACTCGATTCGATCCTCTTGTTTGAGAGGTCGAAGTGTAGATGTTAGCCCTCGGGTGAGGGGAACGTGGGAGCTCGAAGTGGCGAGCGGTATCCTCCCGAGCTAACCGCAGATTCAATAATCAAACATAGGATTAGTCGATGTTCATTGCACTGGACGAAAGGGTAAAGAATAGGAATGCTCTTATTTTTCACAATACAATTAAAAAAATTCTATTTAAATTCATCGATTCACTTAATTTTCTAAAAACAAGGAGAAGGATACTTTTTCGAATTAATTAAATCAACTTTATTTTAAGCATTAGTTTACTTTAAGTTTGCTTTTAATTTCGATCTACTTAGATTAGTAAGTAATTCCTTTAAATTTAGTCGATAACAATTACGTTAAAAACTTCCACGTGGGATCGATAACCGAGGACTCCACTAGAGCCCGTATTACTTGATACAATACATATACTTGCGTAGAATCCACATTATACATTAAATCATATAACTATATTTAAAGCGGGATCATATTTTTTGGTGCCGATACTATTAACTTAAATTGCATACATATAAAAAGTGGGTCAGAGACATTCCAATAGGGGTTTTAAAAGCAGTCCTATAAGCCCATAAAGCAGTATCTAATCGAGCAGACCAACCTAGTTTATGATTATCCACAGTTTTCTCCAAAATTCTGTTAATTTCATGATTAGACACTTCTGTTAAACCACTAGTCTGGGGATGATAAGTGACCTGACCCGCAATTACGCAGTAAATCAACTTCCAAAAGATGGCAAAAAACTTGACCCGATTTATAAATAGTGGCTAATGTGCAAAATCTTAAATGATATAAAAATTAGAAAATATTTTACACACTAGGGGTACTACGCAAGTATACGTATCGTTTCGAAGTAATATAGAGTTTTCTTTAAAAACCCAAGTATCGATCCCACGAGGAAGTGAAGTAAGAAGTCTTTAATCAAATTCTAGTTTACTAATAATAGTCCTTAGTTTGGAATGTCAATTAAAATTGTGTTTTATCTAGCAAATATTCCTAAATGCAAGTGTTAAATTTAAAGATAGTAACTATATCTAAATGCAAATAACAATTCTAAATATAACCTTTTTTGGATGAATTTGTTTGGAGAACTTTGAGATATTAAAAACTACTATTCTTATGTAATGAAATAGATAATGTATAGGATTGAGATGCATGAAATATTGTATGTGTCAAATAGGAGCAATCTTATTCTCCTTTGGTCCAGGCATAAAGAACATTGACTAATCCTATGCTTGGTTACTGAATCCGTGGCTAGGCTGGGAGGATACCGACTCTCACTTTCGGAGCTCCCACGTTCCCCTCGTCTGAGGGCTAACAATCTACACTTCAGCACCCAAACGATATGACCGAATTGAGGATTTTAGCCTGTCACTCTAAAATCTCCAATTCTACGCCCGATAACTATATTTCCCTATTTATTTGCATTCAATTCCCATGAACTTCACCATCCATGAAATTTGAATGTGGTTCCACTTTGTTGAGAATTACACCGCCCTTTCGGGTCGATACTGATTACAACGAATTTTAACACTACAATGGGCCCTTATTGCAATGTAAATGAAGTGCGAAGTAAAAACCATCACATTTGTAATTAAATTTACTTCTACCATGCATCACAAAATCCTAAACATGATTTCTACTCATTGCAAAAGAAAAGTAAAAGGAAAACAAAGGCATAATCTTCTCATGTCACTATTTTCAAAGAAGAAGAAAAAGTATGAGAGATACGTCACAAAGCGCGAAGAAAACACAACGGAAACTTCATGTAACCAAAGCAAATCCACTAAATAAATATTTACAAAATTATAAGATAATGAAGAACAATACTTAGCTTTTTACCCTTGAAAGAAAGACGAAGATCTCTCCCATAAAGTCTCCCGGCGATCCATGCAATGCTAGCGAAATCCCTTACAAATTCTCTCAAAATCTCCTTTCCAATCTCTCCAAAAGAGTAGAAATCTACATTTCTACTTTTAATCCAAGAATCCTAAATATTCCTCTAAGTTTTTCTCCACTTTTCTCTCCCCTAATATACACATTTCTAACACAAATTTGCCATTTTTAAAGAGCATGGACAAATTCCAAAGAGTTTCCTTAAGCACCCCTTCGAAAAAGCGTCCAAATATGTCGAATATTGGCCTAAAACCGCTAAAAGTCGGTTCATGGTCGTCCGGGCCGCTGTCGGCGGGTTCGAGGCCACTGTCGGCGGCCATTTTGGCCATTTTCTGGCTGTCTCAGGAAAATCTCGCCGTCGGCGAGATCGAGGCTGCCGTCGACGAGATGACTCTGCGCAGCTCCACCGTTTCGCTCCGTTTGGCTCCGTTTACTTAATCGAGCCCCATCGTCAAGCAGTGTGTCTATTCTTCGGGATAGATACACAGTTTGTGATGCGGTGCTTGTTTATATAAACTATTTGGGATGTGAGATCTGTTTGATATTTCATATCTTAAAATTTTCAAACTCAAAATTATTTTCAAAATCAAATACTACTTTTTAAATTATATATAATTAAATTAAATTTAAAATCTAAAAAATTCGCCGACAACTTCTGTAGGCGCCCCCTTTGCAAAACACATAACCTAAAAATAAGCCGTACGATTTACGGCGACTCCGTGGGAATTAGTTCCTCTCTCCATTTTTGATTAGATGGTTTTGCTTTCATAAATCGATAGTGAGTCCATATCCACTAGTGGACCAAAACTACCATTCTTCAGTTGGAATACCCCATTCATTTACGTCTTGAACGAGTATAGCCAACTCCTCTCGGATTTAAGAGCCACTATTTAGACACCCCTAAACGGAGAGGTTCCAAGATCCTTTTACCTCTTTTCTGAGGTGGGGTGGACCCCCAATAGGTGTCAGCTTAGGAGTGGTCCTTCGAGTTGAGAAGTCTTGCATAAGACTTTCTCTTCTTTTCCAATTCTAAATCAGGCCCTTTACCTTTTCTATAACCTTTTTTTCCTTCAATCGTTTTGTTTCTAACAAACGAATCTTCTTATAAACAACCTCTTTTATAAATCACAAGTACACTAAGATAAACGAGAATGTGTTCGGACTCTTTCTTTTTCATCCTAAACTTTACGATGAAAGGAAGCGTAATTCGGGACCGACATTCGGAATCGCCCTGCGAAAATGAGCGCCCTAAAGCTAATCTTCTCCTTCACCAATGGAATGGACTTCGCCGTTTACAAGGATGAGCTGCCTGACAATGGAATCATCCGTTTTGGACAAGGATTCGACAACACTGATATCAAATTCGCTGACGTCACTCTCTTCACACTAATGGACAAAGTGTCAGAAACTAAAGAGCCCGTGATTGAGTTCGACCCGAAGTCGGCTCGAGAATTCCCTCCCCTGCAAAGGATTCCAGTTGAAAGGAATGCTACTTGTTCATAGGAGGATTGTTGTCTCGACCCCCACCGGTATAGTCATCTCCGCACCTACCCCGACTTTTGCCGGAGCCGAAGGGGAAGGAAATCCAAGTACGTGATGAGCTTCATCACGTGGAGGGTACGGATTTTGCTACTAATACTAGTCAGTTTTTGAGATTGGGTCCGGTTCAAGAGTTTCACCCCTAACTCGGACTCGAAAGGAGAAATAGAAGCGAGAAAGATCGCCATAATTAGAAAGCCGAAAGCCGTCGAAGTTGCTTTTCTAGAAGAAATTCCCGAGGAAAGAGAAGAAGCTGCCTGAGTATATACCTCATTTGAAGGGAGCGAGTTTCACCCTCTCTCTGCCGCATTAGATGAAGAGAATGTACGTAGGATCGCCAGCTGCATTACCCCGACCTCGCGTACTACGGCAATTACAAAAGGAAAAGGGATAAGACTACGCCATTGGCTTGGCGCAAGTTGTTATAGAAAGATTGGCAAAGAAAGAAAGATGCCTCGTATCGAAATCTTAAGAAGGATAGGACGGGCGCCGGCTAAATCCCGCCTGGACCAGTGAATAGAGCCTGTTCTTTGCCACGAGAGAAACCAAAGAAGAAGATAAAGGCCGGTTCACCCATTGTTGTATCGGATCCACAAATTAGGGAGGATGCCACCTTCCAGGCATATAGCCGAAGCGGATCATCCGGTCCTGGGCTTCCGGTGCATGAAGGATGGTATGGCGACCTACCACTGGCGAGCTAAGACCAAAACAATGTCCTGAGAAGAAAAGTCTCGTCAGGAGACTTGAATCAGAAGAAAGTGCTACTGCAATAAAGGGGACTCCCAGGAAGGAAGTTCAACAACCGTCACGAGACAACTGCTAGACCGTGCGAAAAAGGCCACTAGAGGATGCCATGGATGTTGACCTCATTTTTGATGAGGTCTTCTCTTCTTCTCTTTAGTACTTAGGATCTAGCCTTAGGCTTTTCCTTTGACTGTCCTAGAGGATTAGAATTAGGACCCACCACTTAGAAATTCAAACCACTTCTTAACTCCCTGCAAACCCCACAAACTTGATTGTAGACCCCTAATCACCTAGAGGGTTGAAATCGAATGTGGAAGTTTAAGGACGAGTTCCTATAGGACTCTTTGGCCTTGGGACCGCCTACGGGTGGCTCGGTCACAGTGAGGGCGACTTACACACACACTACACCTATACACTACATTTTCACACACACCTCCTAAAACCACACCCATACCCGATTTGACCTCCGACTCATGCAGGTGCTTCACATGGATGGTCTTTAACCCTAAGCCCTTGGCTAAGAGGGTTAGGAACAACATAGTGAATGCCTCAAATGAGTCCTCTCATGGCTCATATAGGCTTAACATGGCTTCATGGCTCAATCAAAATGATTTCATTCCACTTACATTTACACGATCTTCAATTTTCCAAATTTTTAATTTTTGACCCGGGGACCCTACACCCGCCTAACCTACTCAAAGCCTCGAAGTTACCCAAATTTTTCAAAATCTCCAAATCACCCAAAATTCCTCAAAACCAATCCCAAACATTCCCACATTACTCAAATTGATCATTCATAGCCAAAAATACCAAAAATTCCAAAATTACCTCCCAATACCCTCCAAATACCCAAAATGCCCCTCTTAGCCAAAAAATCCAAAAATTCAGAAAATTCCTAGAAAATTCCAGAAAATCTCAAATATTTCCAATTTCATTTTGTTCAACTACACCATGGGCTAATTTTGTCAATTTACTCCACTTTTGTCAAAATCCCAATTTGACCCATTTTAACCCAAAGTGAACCCGATGTCGAACCAAACCTACCCGATTGACCCAAATTCGGTCCAGATTCGATTCTAAACTTCAATTTAACATCCCCAACACCAATCTAGACCAAATACAAGCCCGATTTGATTGACATTTGAATCCAATTTCACTTTTGACCTTAAAGCCCGATTTGGACCCATGACCCAAACTTAGCTCAAACTCACCCAATTCAACTCCGATTAACCGCAAATCTTTTCTAAACCTTCCCTAACATCCCCACAAACAAAACACTAACATGATTTGCTCAAAATTTAGACCCAAACCCCACTCAAATTCAACCCAAAGCTAGAAGACCCAATTTTGACCTAAACCCAAACCTAACCCAAATAAGCTCAAACCGCAAAATCAAAACCCAACCAAAGCCAAAACCTCTTCGAAACATTCCCATAAACATTTCCCAACATTAATTTTACAACGATACCTAAATTCCAGTTCTCTTCCTTCGAGGTCGGTACCTAAATTCCGACTCTCATTCGAGATCGATTCCTAAATTTCGATTATCTTTCGAATTGATGCCTAAATTTCAATTCTAAATTTCCAAGACTGGTACCTAAATTCCAGTTCTCTTCCTTCGAGGTCGATACCTAAATTCCGACTCTCATTCGAGATCGATACCTAAATTTCGATTCTCTTTCGAATTGATGTCTAAATTTCAATTATAAATTTCCGAGGCCGGTACCTAAATTCCGAGTTCTCTTCCTTCGAGGTAGGTACCTAAATTCTGACTCTCATTCGAGATCGATACCTAAATTTCGATTCTCTTTCAAATTGATGCCTAAATTTCAATTCTAAATTTCCGAGGCTGGTACCTAAATTCCAGTTCTCTTCCTTCGAGGTCGGTACCTAAATTCCGGCTCTCATTCGAGATCGATACCTAAATTTCGATTCTCTTTCGAATTGATACCTAAATTTCAATTCTAAATTCCGAGACTGGTACCTAAATTTCAGTTCTCTTCCTTCGAGGTAGGTACCTAAATTCTGACTCTCATTTTGAGATCGATACCTAAGTTCGATTCTCATCCTTTTCGAGATCGATACTTAAATTTTGATTCTCTTTCAGATTTGATACTTAAATTCCAAATCTCACTCTCTCGAGATCAGTACCTAAATTCTGATTCTCATCCTTTTCAATCGATACTTAAACTCTGATTCTCACTCCGACGCTGGTACCTAAATTCCAGTTCTCTTAGCAATCCCGAAGTTGAAACCTAGGTTTCAATCTTCATTTCATATCCAAATTTCAAATTCAAAATTTCCTTAAATCGATTTCAAATTAAACTTTAAATCGAAACCCAAACTCACACATTGAAACTTGAAATTTAAAAGTAAACTGAAATCTAAATCAAATTCCCCAGATCTTGTGATTTGGAGTTCACCTCCTTTTCCATTCCCCAGCGAGAGTGCAGGGATCTTCAGTCTTGGAAATATACCTGATACTCCCCAGCGAAAATTCTTCTACTTCGTCCTAAGTTTGTCACTTGGACATCTGTGTTTGTTTTGTTGATCTCTTCGGTCAACGCCAATATACCTGATACTCCTCAGCACCACATCACTATAGGTGATTTAGTGGTAGAGAAGCAGAAGTCGAACGAAACTTTGGTGGACTACATACTTCGATGGAGGAATCTAAGTATGAAGTGTGAGCCACGGCTACAAGAACGACGATGTAGTCGGCATTTTGCTTAAGAGCATTCATGGCCCGATAGCACTTCTCCTCGAGGATTTACTTATTAAGACTTTCGAGACGTTATTAAGCAATGCCGGAAGCTTGCAAGAGGAGGCGAAGCAATTAAGTTTCATCGACAAAACGGACAAACGAAGCCGTGAAAACTTTTGAAAAGAAGTCGGGATCGTCGCAACGGTCGATAAAGGCAAGCGACCAATACAAATACCGCCGAACGACTCGCATCAAAATTTATCAGCAACCTCAACAGAATTACCAGCAACCCCGACCCAGCTATCAGTCATCTCAACAGTATGAACAACCACCTCGTCCACAACGTACGTTATGGGAGCTTCGAGCGAGGAGTATCCGTTCGAGAATGAGGCGTGCCGAAAATGTTCCGCAGATCGATGAAGACTCGGATTTCCAACTGCCGAGCCTATGAAACCGAAGAAGTCGACAAGAAAGGTGATCCCGACTTTTGCCCTTAGCACCGGATGCTTGGACACAAGATAGAAGATTGTATTACCTTCGAAAAGTTGGCTCGACGACGATCTTCGAAAAGGGAACATAACGATCCCGAAGGAATACATGAAGGAACCCCGGAATGGAGGTTCCGTCGATGTTATCTCGACGAATCTCATTGTTCGATAGATCCCTATGCGACCGATGATGGATGGACTACCGCTTGGACAAAGTCTTCGAAGAAGATTTTGGATCGCATCCAAACCACTTCGGTGCGAGCCTCAATTCAGAGTTCGAAACCTGTCAAGTCGGCACTATCACTTGCGATAAAAGAACCACCTCAACAAGAGACGATTGAAGAAAAGAAGAAAATTGATGAAGAAGAGAAGACCGAGGCTCCACGAGGCTAGGACTAGAGCCGCTTATCCTAGGATGGTTGTTTCCGATTCGGGGGAGAAATCCCTCGAACTTCTGACTCTGTATGATTATTTGCTCACTCCGGTGAGATCTTATAATGATAAGGGTTATGGCGTTGGCTACATTTTGACTGTTTCTAACGATTACGTAACTAGCGACAACCAACCTAATCCGGACGTCGATTCCGATATAAATAACAATTCTCAAATCATACACAATCTCGACGATCACAATGACAAAGAAGACATCCACCAAGGAGGCTACGAGAGTTCGACAAGCAACGAATCTATTTGCGAGTTTCGAGGAGCTCCGATCATGATAGAGTTAGAGCCTTCGGACTCAAGGCTAATCCGGAAGAAGCTGTCATTCCGATTCGAAGGAGACACCGACGAACTCGATACTAGATTCGAAGAAATCACGAAGTCAACTTAAGAAGTGGAAGAGTTCTACCTCCGAGAATGGGTCCAAAGGACAAAGGAAAGCAGGTGGTTGTTCAGGAAGAACCAACCCCGACAGAAGAAATACCCATTCGGGAAGAAACCGAGACACATGAAAATAAAGTGGACTACAACGTGCTAGCCCATCTTAGGAAACTACTAGCCAAATTGAGCATCAACGACGCTCTCATCTTATCAAAGGAGATGAGAGAAGCTCTGATCAAGGCCTTACTTGATCTAGAAATTTGCTTAGCTCAAATGACCAGAGATTCCTTAGACGAGGTTTGCTCATTGAAGGAATAGCGAGGTGTTACCTTCACGGACAATGACCTACTACTCGGGACGACGAGACCACAACCGACCGTTGTACATTTCGATTACAATTGGGAAGTTTACACTCTCCAGAGTATTGGTGGATCCAGGAGCATCAATCAATATAATGAATCTTCGAACGCTAGCATACTTGGAAATTGATGCTCGCGAGCTCGAAGCGGACAAAATGTTATTAAGAGGATTCAACCAGAAAGGGGAAAGAGCCCTCGGATCAATAACACTGCTAATGAAGACCGGTGACTTAGCAAAGACAACCGCGAAATTTCACATAATTGATTCAGAAACGTCATTCAACGCTCTACTGGGCCGACCATGGATACATGAAAACGGGATGGTACCATCATCTCTACATCAGTGCATCAAATACTACGATGGAGGGGAACAGTGCATCAAAGGTGACTTACAACCATTCTCCGTACATGAAATTGGAATCCATGAAGATGCAGCTTATTACGCACCTCCGAAGAAAATAAACTTGTCCAGAGATACCATAATGAATGAAGCAAAGGAAGTTCGGGACGACGAAGAACCTGAAGTTCTAGTCCAACAGTCAATCACCACTCCCTTACGGCGAGATGGTGAAGGTTTCTCCACAACCGCATCCGAGGTCGAGGCCGGGGACGAGGTCGTGGCGAGACGTTAGGACGAGTTGGACGGAGGAAACTCGGCCATCGATGTTGATTGGGAAGACGAGTCTCGAAGAAGAAAAAGAAATCGAGCAAGAAGCGGCGATAATAAGTCGGAAGAAGTCGCAATTCGGGATCTCTCTCGAAGATGAAAAGAACGAGGAATATAAATCGATGTACGAGAAGATTAACCACTATGTACATACTATGACCCCGACCCCGATCCATTCAATAAGATCGAGGGTATGGTGGTCGAAGAGGTACGTAGCGGCGGTGCAAAGCCCATCAAATTCTACCGTGGTGCTCCTTCCTCCAAAACTGAAAATAATGTACAATTTAAAGATGCCACTTCATCAGAATTAATGGAATTATTTGTTGAGTGGTACTCTCCCTGTGTTCAAAATTTAATTCAGCGTGGTTTCTTACCTCGACAATGGACAAAAGGTCAATCACAACATTTTGAAAAATTATGGAATAACTCCGGTCGTCCACCCAATTCAAGGCATGGTCTCGGATTCGGTACGGTAGGATCGGTTGACGATGTCGAATTTTGCTTGGTTGTCACTTGCGAGTCTAATGAAAGCTGCATGGAAGCTACTGAAAAGAACTTGAAGATTTATAAATTGGAAACGCTCCACCGGAGTTCGAAGAAGAGATCAAATCTATGATAGATGAGTTAACGGAAGTTAACTTAGGTACTAGCGAAGAGCCTAGACCTACCTTTGTTAGATCCTTACTCGATAAAGAAGACTCCGAAGAAATAATTAAGTTATTAATGGAATTTAAAGAGCTGTTTTGCTTGGAGCTACGATGAGATGCCGGGGTTAGCTCCGGAGGTCGCGATCCATAAGCTAGGAGTGATCCTACCTCGTTCCGATCGGACAAGGTTCCGGAAGAATGCGTCTAGAAATCGAACAACAAGTCATAGGCGAAGTTAAAAAGCTAATAGACGCTAAATTTGTCCGCGAAGAACAATACCCGACTTGGTTAGCCAATGTGGTACCAATCGGGAAGAAGAATGGTCGGATCGGAATTTGTGTGGATTTCGGAGATTTAAACGAGGCATGTCCGAAAAGATGAATTCCCTCTACCGATCCCGGAATTAATGATTGACATTGCTTGACACTTGAAATATTCTCATTCATGGATGGATCTTCGGGATACAACCGGATAAAAATAGCTCCGAGAAGATGAAAAACTTACGACATTCGGAATGCCGATCGGAGTACATTGATACACGGTGATGCCATTCGGATCGAAGAACGCAGGAGCAACCTACCGGAGAGCGATGACAAGAATTTTTGATGATCTCATCCACAATCGAGTCGAATGCTTAAGTGGATGATGTGGTCATCAAAAGCAAAGTAAAGGAAAACCACCCGTATGATTTGAGAATTGTTTTCGAACGATTAAGACAATTTAACCTTAAGATGAATCCCTTAAAATGCGCCTTCGGCGTCACCTCCGGGAAATTCTTAGGATTCGTTGTCCGGCATCGTGGAATTGAAATCGACCGGAAAAGATTAAAAGCTATCTTAGAAATGCCACCTCCCGAACCTTAAAAAAACTATGATCTTTTCAAGGGAAGTTGGCATATCTTCGACGCTTTATCTCGAACTTGTTAGGTAGGTGTCAGCCTTTCTCGGCATTAGTTAAAAAAGGCGCCAAATTTATTTGGGAAGAGAAATGCCAGAGGGCCTTCGAGGACATTAAACAATATTTAATGACACCTCCTGTCTTAGCGACCCGGTCTCGGGTAGACCGTTGATACTTTATACTTGCGGCTTTAGACGACTCTCTCGGAGCCCTATTAGCAGAGTCGATGATGAGGGTAAAGAAAATGCTCTTTACTACCTAAGCCGTCGTTTACTTCCGACGGAAGTAAAGTATCCCACAATTGAAAAGCAACTTGTTTGGCCCACGATCTTCGCCGCTCGAAAGCTCGGGCACTACATGCTTTCTCATAAGGTCAACCTGATCTCGAAATTTAATCCATTGCAATACTTGATGACCCGTCCAACGCTTTCTGGCAGACTTGCCAGGTGGTCAATGATATTATTGAAATTCGATATAACTTTCGTGCCTCTTCATGCCGTAAAGGGATAAGTCCTAGCAGACTTCCTCGCAGCACACCCTTTGCCGGCAGAATCTCCTCTCAATGACGACTTGCCGGATGAACAAATAATGAGCTTAGAAGACCACGATGATCGACGTTGGGAATTATATTTCGACGGAGCATCTTCGAGCACACAAAGATGAAGAATCGCAAGTGATAGTGTCCGTAAGGCGGGAATCGGACTAATATTTATAACACCGGAGCGGGGGATGTTAAGATACTCCTACCACTTAACGAGTCGTGTACAAACAACGAAGCGGAATACGAAGCTCTCGTAACGGGACTAGAATTAACTATTCGAGTGGGGATAACAAACATCAACATCTACGGGGATTTGCGAGTTAATCATTCGACGGATCGCCGGACGATACGGAATTTTAAAGCCGAGACTCGAGCAATACTTCCGGTATGCCATACAATTATTGGAACGATTCCGAATGTGACAATCTACAAAATTCCCGAAAAGAAAATGCTTTAGCGGATGCGTTAGCCCGCCTCGCAAAAGAATTTGCACACTTGCAAGATGAATCGATGGAAGTGTCGGTTCGCGGACGTCGGGTCCTATCACGGCTCGACATAGACACAATACACAAATCGGAAAAGAAGAAGAATAAGTTGCGGCGGTGATAGAAAACACAGAAGATTGGCGACGGCCATTAATGACTACACGTAAACGAGGAAACTACCGGACGATAGGTCGTTAGCTCATCGGATCGAAAAGAACTCCGTCTTACGCATTAATAAACAACACGTTATACGGAAGGTCTTTCGATCAAATGTGGCTAAGGTGCCTAGCGGGCCCGAGGCCCGTGAAATTGTTAAAGAGGTGCATTCGGGACTCTGTGGCACTCACCGGTTGGGTCCGAAGATGAAAATGAAAATTAAAAGACTAGGGTACTACGGCCCTCGATGATGACCGATCGCATGAAAATCGCCAAGAGGCGTCACCAATGTCGAGTGCACGGAGTGGTTCTACACCGACCTCCAAATGTGCTACATCCGACAATTGCGTCGTGGCCATTTGAATGTTGGGGCACGGATATAGTGGGTCCGATAGAACCACCATCTTCAAAAGGACATCGCTTCATTCTTGCGGCTACGGATTACTTTTCCGAGTGGGCGAGAGGCGGTTCCACTCGGAGAAGTGAAAGCACACCACGTGCTTACTGATTTTCAAGAACCAAGTTGTCTACCGTTTCGGAGTGCCGCGCGAGATCATCTCGGATAATGGGTCCGCATTCGAAGCACAAAAATCAACAATTTTGTCGGGAGACACGGAATCGATCGGCGGTATTCAACAATTTACTACCCAAGAGCAAATGACTGGTCGAGGCTTTTAATAAAACCCTCATTCAAATTTTGAAGAAAACTTTGGACGATAATAAGAGAAATTGGCACGAGAAGTTATTAGAAGCCTTATGGGCCTACTGGACAACCTTCGAACTCCTACTCGAAGCTACACCTTACGCTCCGGTGTATGGGTCCGAGGCGAGTGTTACCCTTAGAGGTCCGAGCTTCCTTCACTCGGAATTGCGAGTTGCAAACAAAATCACGACGAGAAGAGAATGCCAAATTACGGCTCAGAGGAGTGGAAAGCTCGGAAGGAAAAGACTTGCGGCGCGACGAGAATTTAGAACTATACCAAGCTAAGATGGTTCGAAGCCCATGACAGGCCGGGTCCGCCCAAGAACCTTCAAAGTTAGTGACTTAGTTCTCGTTCTCGAGAGACCTATCCTTGCACACCGCAAGATAGGAGGAAAATTTGAACCCACTTGGGAAGGGCCATTTATGGTTGAGGCGATCTACTCGGGAGGCTCCTACCGGCTAGTGAATTGCCAAGGAGAACGACATATGCTTCCGATCAACGGACGATACTTGAAGAAGTATTACGCTACCTGATGTTTCGAAGGAATGAATTGTTCATCCCTAGAAGCATGGGTGAAGTAATTACTTATGACTGGGTCCGAACCTAAAAATAATAAAAAATGTGCTAAAATAAATAAAATCGTGATAATAAAGTTTTCCTTGTTCTTTCTTCCAAATCAAAATCTTTTTCCCGATCTTTTCCCACTCCATTCCGGTTGAATTTAAAAATACAAAAGGAATAATAAAAAAAAAGAAAAAAAAAAAAAGAAAACTTTATCTCTAATAAACATTTTCTTAATGTTCTTGTTCTTAGTACAGCCCCTGATCCTTTTCCTTGTCTTTTCGCAGGGAAATGTCGAACGGGCGGTTGGTCCTGAACTTTAGAAATGGCGTAAGCCTTGCACTCAACGAAAAGAGGGTGAAAGATGGAGCGATAATAGAGATTGACTCAGACTTTGCACCGGCGGGCTCGCCGATACGAGGAAGGTGACTCGGGTCCCGGTTGACTGAGGAAGCTGCCCGGTCGGACGATAATGAAAGTGGGTGGCCCAAGCCACGACCCAACGACGAAAAAGGAAAACAAACAGCGAGGAGGATAAGAGAATCAAGTACGCGATCGCTACGGCAGGGCGGGCTTGTCGGCGCGCGCCCGCGGAGATTCGGGAAGTATGAAGAGCTACTCTCACGACAGACTCGGCGAAGAAATAAAAATCGCCGTATTCGCGAGATTTTAACTAAACTAGCGACGGACCGGCGCGATGAGGCGATCGCTACTACCGGTGCATATACTTCGAGGATGCCGGTTCGCCGAGAACTCGAAGAAAGGAGGCCGACTCAGAGGATAACGAAGAGACCGGGGAAATCTCAAGAAGATCGGAAGAAGGAAGGCTACCATGCCACCGGATAAAGCCACCGGTAATGCATGACCTTGTTGCGGAAGCAACCCGGAAGATGTCCGACGGAGACCATCCCCGAGGAGCCGAGGTATGCGGGGAGAACGCGAAGGGATTGAGCCATATTCCCACGATACGTCACCGGGCCTCGCCATTTGCGGATTATTCCGAATACGAAGCTAAAAAGAATGCGAGAATGTCGAGAAGCAAACTTTTGAATACTTCGAGAGAATCGGAGGCGGGAGGATCAATATCTTAGAAGGCCTCGAGCTACATACAGACGTGTTCTTAGAATACGAACAACAACAAATCTTGGACTGCATCCGGGATTTGAAAAGAATGGGTCGAGCAGGCCGCCTAAGAGAAAACACTTACTCGGAACCCCGGAGATGGATGCCAGGGAACGGAAGAATTACAATACTAATGTGGATGCTGCTTACTAACTTCGCGAGAAAGCAACGAGGAAACCCACCGAGGATACTCCGTCATGGCAAGGTAGATCCAATGCCATTAGTCATCAAAAGGATGGTAAAAAGAATGATAACTGTTGACCTCATTTTTTATGAGGTCTTCTCTTCTTCTCTTTAGTACTTAGGATCTAGCCTTAGGCTTTTCCTTTGACTATCCTAGAGGATTAGAATTGGGACCCACCACTTAGAAATTAAAACCACTTCTTAACTCCCTGCAAACTCCACAAACTTGATTGTAGACCCCTAATCACCTAGAGGGTTGAAATCAAATGTGGAAGTTTAAAGGATGAGTTCTTATAGGACTCTTTGGCCTTAGGATCGCACACAGGTGGCTCAGTGCAGTGAAAGGCTGACTTACACACACATTACACACTATACACTACACTCTCACACACCTCATAAAAAACACACCCATACCCGATTTGACCTCTTGACTCATACAGGTGATTCACATGGATGGTCTTTAACCCCTAAGCCCTTGGCTAAGAGGGTTAGGAACAACATAGTGGATGCCTCGAATGAGTCCCTTCATGGCTCATGTGGGCTTGGTATGGCTTCATGGCTCAACAAAATGATTTCATTCCACTTACATTCACCCGATCTTCGATTTTCCAAATTTTCAATTTTGACCCCGGGACCTACACCCACTTAGCTTACCCAATACCTCGAAATCACCCAAATTTTCTAAAATCTCCAAATCACCCAAAAATCCTCAAAATCAATCCTAAACATTCCCACATTACTCAAATTGATCATCCACACCCAAAAATACCAAAAATTCCAAAAATACCTCCGATACCCTCCAAATACCCAAAATGCCCCTCTTAGCGAAAAAATCCAAAAATTCGAGAAAATTCCCGGAAAATTCCAGAAAATCCCAAATATTTCCGATTTCATTTTTTTCAACTACACCATGGGCCAATTTTGTCAATTTACCCCACTTTTATCAAAACCCCCGATTTGACCCATTTTAACCCGAAAGTGAACCCGATGTCGAACCAAACCTATCCGATTGACCCAAATTCTGGTCCGATTCAATTCTAAACTTCAATTCAACATCCCCAACACCAATCTAGACCAAATCCAAGTCCGATTTGATTGACATTTGGATCCAATTTCACTTTTGGCCTTAAAGCCCATTTTGGACCCATGACCCAAACTTAGCCCAAACTCACCCAATTCAGCTCCAATTAACCCCAAATCTTTTCTAAACCTTCATTAACATCCCCATAAACAAAACAATAACGTGATTTGCCCAAAGTTTAGACCCAAACCCCACTCAAATTCAACCAAAAGCTAAAAGGCCCAATTTTGACCTAAACCCAAACCTAACCCAAATAAACCCAAACCTCAAAATCAAAACCCAACCAAAGCCAAAACCTCTTTGAAACACTCCCATAAACATTTCCCAACATTTATTTTACATCAATTTCAACCCTAGCCCAACATTGGCCCAAGTTAGCCCAATTTGACCTACATTGGCCCACTTACAAATGAACCCAAATTCGAACCAATTCAATTCCAAATCACACCAAATTGACTCCAAACCATTCATGAAACATCCCTAAACCAATTGTAACATTTATTTGACATGGTCCTTCACAAAATTTTCACCCAAATGCCCATCCTAAAATCAAAAAGCCCACTTCCCTTAAACCTTCCTAAAAGCCCACTTCCTTCAAATTCAAAAGCCCAAAGCCCACATGACAATTCCTTCTTATCATCCCTTTAATTGGAATCAATTCCTAAGTCCCAAATCAATCATCAAATCAACCTAAATTTAGCACCATCTAAATTTTTCACTAAATTGCCAAAATCCCCAAATTCCTTTTTCATATAAATGGATCCACTTTTCCTAAGCCAAGGATGAGCCAAATGAAGCCACATGCGAAGCCATAGACAAGCCACATGAAGCCATGGGGGGTTTGGCATGTCACCATGCCATTTTGGGCAAAAGGAGGAGACTCTTTCCTTAATCTCCTAAAGTCATTAGCCTTAACCATGATTCCCCTTAACCCAAATTTAATCTAAATATTCTTAGAAAGAGACCTCACCACCTTTGACCAGTGACCTAACTTATTCTCTCGGCTTAAAACCGAGTCATGGGGAGGTGAACCCGACCCAAACACATGGGTTGACCCAGACCAAGCCAAAATGGCCTCTTCCCCATTCCATTCCAAGTCATCCCCTTTACACATGGCAAGGCCCGATTAGTCGCACAAGCCTCGGCCCAGACCCACTGACCTCGAGGGTGACTGACCACTGGCCGGCCGACCACCACGATCGTCGGAAACCACCAGGCCGAGAGCTCGCATGTGAGCCCGAGCTTGGAATTCTCACTGTTGGCTGCCCCATGCCCGATGGCCACCATGGTTGTTCTTCCCATGCCGAGAGCGGTGATCCCAAGCCCTAACTCCCCACAGGAGAGCCTCGACCATGCTATTTAAACACCACCCCTCTCGGCCATGAGAGGTGCTTTGAAACAAACCTTAAGGAAACTGCTGCAAAATTGTTCCGGACTCCCTCACACATAGAGAACTTGATCCCAGCTGAAATCCCCTGCCATTTCCTCTCCGCGAGCTCGATTTCGGAGTTGAAATCCGAGCCTAAAACCGAGGACACTTCTCCACGGTGAGCCGATCCCCAGATTGATTGGTCCTACACCTTCACCGGACCAAGAGGAGAATTTTCCCACGAAAGCCCCATCCACAGGCCACTGAGTTGTTCCGGCCTCCAAGCTTTGTGATCGGGCGTGGTCACTTTCATAGCTAGACAATTCACCGAGACCGGGGACTTCATGCGGAGCTTACTTGGACCCGATCGAAGGTGACACAACTCTCGGATCGAAGCTTCACTTCTGCGAGCAAAGGTATGGACTCATTCTTCTTCCCGAGCTTCTAGAGATTCTCCTTTTAATTTGAGTCGATTTAAATACATGTTTACCGTATGGATGTGTTCGTCTCCTCGAGACGAATCCATAGAGCATAAGAACACGAAAATCCGTTGAGAATCGAGTGAGAAGTTAGGGTTAGAAGGTTGACGGTCACGGGTGCACACCGGTCGTAGACGATGGTCGGGAGCCGTTGGATCGAGCGTGTATCGAGCGGACGGTACGGATCGAGCCGGACGGCGCGATGGTGCATGAACCGCGGGCCCTGGATCGGCGAGTCGGATGGCGGCGTCGAATCGAGAGCGCCGCGCGGCGCTTCGGAGATGCTTAGGTTGACGGCTGCGCAGAGCTCGGATAAGTAGAAAAATAGGGATTTTCGATTTATTTAATTCACTAAACTTGAAAATTCATAACTTTGTGTAGAAAAATCGAAAAAATAAAATAAAAATACCCTCTTGCTCGAGTGAACGAGAGGAGAATAATGTGGAAAAAAAATCATTTAATTTCATCCAGGTATTTTATTTTTAATAATTTATTTACCCTCTGCATTGTTTTAATTCTCCATGCATATAGGAAATTCACCATGGCATGAGACCGTAGGGCTTTTGAAGCCTACTGAATTTGGGAACATTCACTGAATTTTCCGAAGTCGAGAGCCATCCTATGAGAAGTTATTGATTTTTCAAATTCATGTTGCTTGTTTTGAGTATTTTAAATTCAATAATTAGCATGTTGTGAAATAAATTCTAGGAAAATTTGGTGATGTTTCTTATGACTGAGGGGACCACTAGGAAAAATAGGTTTTGAATTAATTCACTTGGAATAACCACTAATTGGCTTAAACACCCTAAATAGGTCCTTAATTAATTAGAGTTAATCATACACCAAATTGACTTGAAATCGATTCTCCATTGACCGTTAGGATCGGAGGAACCCACCATAAAAGTTTGAAGTCGGTTGGGTTTGGTTAGCACTATCAAATGGGTTGATTAAGCCATTTAGTCAATTTAAACTTTAAAAATTCATAACTTTCAAAATGCTTTTCAAAAATTCAACAAATTGGTTTTGGTGCCTCTCTGATATTAAGGGAATTTAATAAAATTAAAATTTCAATTTTCTAAAAAAGTTGATTTTTTTTCATTATTTTAATATTTTAATAATTAATAAAATAATAAAAATCATAAAAATAATAAAATTCACCAAAATGTCACATTTTGAATTTTAGTCACTTAGGAACAAACCCATATTTTTCCTAGGTCTCTATGATGAGTTATTAAATTTTAAAGCCCTAGGGTAATTTTAAAATAAAAAAAATGTATTTTCTAACATTTCCACTAAAATAATTCTAATAAATCAAAGAAAAATCAGAAAATTATGAAAATTAGTTCTCTGGTTTCCTTGATACCAGAGAGATTTTTGAAAAATATAAAATTCATTTTTCAACCTTTATTTTATTTTTAAATTAATTAATAATCCAAAACTCAAAATAATTATAATAAAAATAATATAATTCAAAAAATCATCAAAATTGGTCGAAGTGGTCCTACATGGTCATTAGGAATGTCCCATAATTTTCTTAAGAATGAAACTTTCCCTTGGTCATATTATTAAATTTTCCTTGGAAATCTACTATTTTCCACCAAAAATAATTACATAAATAAATTAAATACAGAAAAATCACATTTTCTCCTCTAATGTCTTCATTGACATATGAGTGAAGTCACATAAAAATTTCAAATTCATTTAAGCTCAATTTAGTGAGTTATGAAATTAGTAAGTTTAAAGGGCAAAATAGTAATTAAAATTTTAACCTATAATTAAAAAAATTTAGGTTTAATTAAAAGTGTGGGTAAAATATTTGATCTTAAGTTGATTTTGGATGTTTGAAACTTAAGCAATTAAAGGGTAGAAACCTACTAAATAATTTGAAAATAATTAAAATAAACCTTAATTAAATGATTAATTAAACTTGGAAGAATAATAAAAAATTGGAATTATTAAAATAGGGATATTATTAGGAAGAGATTTATTCTTTAATCTAAAAAATCCCTAAATTAATCACCTCAATAACATTTAATTCACTAATTAAAATGATAATCAAAATTCAAGATTTAAAATATTAAAAGACTTAATCATTAAATTAAATTAAAGATTAAAACATTTAAATTAAATCCTTCCAAAATTTCAATTAAATTAATACTTTAATAATTAAATTGAACCATCTTTAAAATATATATAAAAAAAAGAGATATAAAATATTAAATTAAAATTAAAAATTTAAATTAAATTTAAATTAAATTAAAACATATTAAATTAAATAAAATAAAATTAAATTAAAACATATTAAATTAAATTAAATTAAATTAAAATGTATTAAACTAAATTAAATTAAATTAAATTAAATTGAAAGTAAAATTAAACCAAATTAAATTAAACTAAAATTAAATTAAATTGAATTAAATATAACATCACCAAAGACATAAAGAATTCAAAATAAATCTAAAACAACTTGAACACTATTCCAAACTTAAATCCATTAACTAAAAAATTAAATCATAAACCACTTGAACATCCATTTGCCCTCTAAAGCTCGTGATGTCATAACTCTTAAAAGGAGTGTTAAATGAAGTGTTACTTCATTCATGAGATATTCGAATGTCACAGTTCATCGAGCAAGATAACAAAACTTAAACTCTCGGACGATTAATTCATTTGTATAGTTAAATTCTCTTAGACTTAAAACAATCCATAGAAATATTGAAAAGATGTTTAAGATTCGTCTTAAGCACTTCCTCGATATGATAGGATATTTATAAGAACAATTGAACTTAATTATTCTTTGATGAAGAAAATCGTCCTCGAACGAAATACGAGAACCCAGACGTCATAGAAATGACTAGTTATAAGAATAGGAACTTGGTAGAAAACCATAACCCTTCCCTTAGCTTTATCTAGGAACTTACTTTAAATGCTTAAATATTCTAAGCGTGTTTTAAGTGCGGCTTGGGATGACGGGAAGACCCTCAGGGTACGCTTTTATTTTATTGCGAATTTATTTAATCGCATCGCACTTACTTTTCTTGCATGATAAACAAGCTGTTGCATGAAAACCTACACCTTTAGGATAGTCACTAAAATTGAAACCAAAACTAAATTAAAAGTCATTACAAGATAAAATTCACCGCCATGACATTTCAAAATATAAAACAACTCGAAATTTAATCACAAACGAGCAACAAAACTACAACTACAACTAAATTAAAACGTCTTGTTGGATGATCGGGAATACCTCGGATGATGTAACACTACGTGTTGCTAACGGGATTTCACGCGGTGCTAAATGAAAGTGTGGAACTCATTCGGTTGAGTTTAGCAAATTCATACGGACTAAGTGAATCCGATAAAAATAACGATGCGGAAGGATGGGCAGGTGGGATCTTAACCGGTGTTGTTATAATCAACTTTAAGATTTGTTTTAACTAAAACACTAAAAAACACTTGGATTTTAAGACTTCTACAAACGAACAACTTTTCTCGCTCTACGATTTATGACTTCTAAAACTAAACCACTACGACGACAAGGAGCTCGGAGCATGGTGGGCGGCACGGCCATCGTCATCGACAAAACACGAGTCTACTTCGGCAAAACTTTCTTAGCATTAAATAACGAGCTATAGGACTTCGAGGTAGTTTGCACAGTGCGACATAAATCCTCGAGCTTTCAGTTAGGCATTTGCATGATCATGTCATGTAAATTAAGCCTACTAACCGGTCTTAGGACTCCGGGGTAGTCGTTTGGTACGACATAAATCCTCGCATCTTGAGTTATTTGTATGATTTTATCATACAAATATAAGTCCTAATTAATTAAAATTGGCGAGATCGAAATACTAAATAAACATTAGGGCTTTCCTAAATCCGAAGCGAAACAATAGGATAGTCGGGAAATTACTGAAGTTCGCTTGAATGCGTGATTTCTTTTACCTTTCTTCCTTTGAATTCCCAAAACAAAATGTTCCAAACTTGATTCATTCCACTATTGAAATTCTAAAATTCAATCCTTGAAAACTTAAACTTTGAAATTCTTGAGAGCGAGCTGCGATTATTATCGAGAGTTTTCTTAGGTGATTCCGTCACTTAAGATGTGATTAACTATAGGGGCTTGCCCTTATAGGGAATTTTAAGAACCAGAGTAATATAAACCCTGTTTAATGTTTTCATATTAAACGGGGGAATTTGTCGGCTTATAAAATTGGTTCGCGAGACCGAACGGATGTCATGAACTTCTACAGTTTATTTAATCGAGCCTCATTATCGAGCGGTGTGTCTATTCTTCGGGATAGATACACGGTTTGTAGTGCGGCGCTCGTTTATATAAACTATTCGGGATGTGAGATCAGTTTGATTTCATAATCTTAAAATTTTCAAATTTAAAATTATTTTCAAAATCAAATACTACTTTCCAAATTATTTATTTAAATTAAATCAAAAATATGCCGACAATTTCTGGCGACTCCGTCTGAGGAAAATTCCTCTCTCCATTTTAATCGGATAATTACGCTTTCAAAAATCGGTAGTGTATTCATGTCCACTAATGGATCGAACTACCCTTCTTTCCGTTGGAATATTATGTTCATTTCTACCTTGAACGAGTATAGCCGACATTCTCTCGGATTTAGGAGCCATTTGTTTAGACACCACTAAACGAGAGAGGTTCGAGATCCTTTACCTCATTTACGAGGCGGGGTGGACCCCCGGTAGGTGTTAGTTTAGGAGTGATACTTCGAGTCGAGAAGTCTTGCATAAGACTTTCTTTTCCTTTCCAACTCTGAATCGAATTCATTACCTTCTCTACACCTTTGAACATTCAGTTCTAAATAAACAAACCCTCTAATGAATGACTCTTTTAACAAATATACATGAACAAGAATGTGTTCGGACTCTTTTCGATTCCTTTCTTTTCGTCTGATGAGAAGAAGCATAACTTGGGACTGACGATCAGAATCTACCTTGCGAAATGGAAGCCCCAGGCTGATTTTCTCCTTCACCGATGATTTGGACTTGACATGTTTACAAGGATGAAGTTTGCCCGACAATGGGATCATCCGGTTTGGACGAGGATTCGAGAACACGAATGTCAAGATCGGCGATGTTACCCTTTTCGCACGACGGACGAAGTATCGAAGTCGAGAGACCTATGATCGAGTTCGACCTTAAGTCGACTCGAGAGTTTCCTCCCTACGAAGGATTCCGGTTGAGAGGAGTATCGGTCGTCGATAGAAGGACCGTTATCTCTACCCCCGCGGGTGCAGTCGTCTCGCACTTACCCGGCTTCCGCGAGCTAAAGGGAAGGAAGTTCGAATTTGTAACGAGCATGTTACGGTGGAGGGTACGGATTTCCGTGCAAGACCTTCGTTTTTGAAATTGGGTCCGGCTCGAAGGTTCCACCCCCAACACGGACTCGAAAGAAGAAACGAGAGGCGGGAAGATTGCCGGGAAGGCCGGAGGCTGCCGAAGTCGCTTTCTTAGAAGAAATCCACGAGTACACACCACTACTGAATACATACCATTGTACGAATATACACCCCTTTTGGAAGGAAGTAGATTCCATCCCCTTTCGCCGCGGTGACAAGGAAAATGTCCGCAGGATTGCCTCTACATTACCTCGGCCCGCATATTATAGCGACAACAGAAAGAAAAGGGCAAGGATTACACCATTTGCCCGACTACAAATTGTGATTGAGAAGTTGGCAAAGAAAGAAAAATTCCCTGTATCGGAAATTTTAAGAAGGATAGGACGGGTGCGGACCGAATCCGTCTTGGGCCACGAGTAGAACCTGCTATCGTCTGCAGAAGAGCACAATAAGAAGATGAAGGCTAGTCCGCTTTGTTGTTGTTTCGGGTTTACGGATCGGGGAGGATACCACCTTCCGACATTCGGTCGACGGACCATCGGTCCTAGGCCTTCTGCTGCTAGAAGGATGGTATGGCGTCCACTGCTAGGCCGATTAAGGCCGAAACAACGACCGGAAAAGGAAAGTCTCGTCGGGAGACTTGAGTCGAAGAAAGTGCTACCGCGATAAAGGGGATTCATTAGAAAGAAACCCATCGATTATCACATGACAATTTGCGAGGATGTACGGAAAAGACCACTAGAAGATCTCATGGAAAAGCTAAGAGCGATATTCGGCGACTAGCAAGAGAGAGAAGAGAAATTCGGAGATGAAGTTGACTCGTCGAGTTCATGGATGATGAATATGCGAGAAATTAACATGGTTGAAACACGAGCTTCGTCGGCTTCACGAGGTGCTCCTGCGGCCGCGAAGAGAGGAGCCGAAGTAATGAGAAGGCGGCTTCAGAGAAAGATGATACGATTGCCCGAATGGCAAAAAGGATGGAAGAGATGGGCGTAGCCTACAGCCGCTCTCCGGAGTCGGGTTCGACACCAAAGAGAAACACCCCGAAGTTATTCACATTGTAGACGGAGGAAAGGAGATTACATCCGTCAACGGGGATGATCGATTAAAGAAGGATACAACACGAAGTATGATTCGGAAAAGGATATCAAGAACATGGTGGAACGGCGGAGTGCGAGAAGCCTTGGCACAATCGAAGAGCGGGACATCCATCCGGACGGGTAGACCTTACCCGAAGAATTCGACGACGTCCGATATCCAGAAAGGCTTTGTACCACCTCTGTTCGAGACCTTTGATGGAGCCGGAAATCCTCGGCGGCATGTTGCACATTTTCGTGCCGGTTGTTGCAATGCGGCGGAAGTGATGCTTTACTCTTCAGACAATTTGTCTGCAGCCTGTCAGGGATCGCCTTTGATTGGTATGCGGAATTACCGAACGGTTCGGTGAAGACATTTTCGGAATTAGAGAACCTCTTCATCGAGCGATTTGTCGGAGCTCGGCACCACATCAGTATAGGTGATTTAGTGGTAGAGAAACGAAGCCGAATGAAACCTTGGTGGACTACATACTTCGATGGAGGAACCTAAGTATGAAGTGTGAGCCACGATTACAAGAACAACATGCGATCGGCATTTTACTAAAAAGCATCCATGGCCCGATAGCACTTCTCCTCGAGGATTTACTTATTAAGACTTTCGAGAAGTTGTTAAGCAAGGCGGAAGCTTGCGAGGAGGCGAAGCAATTAAGTTTCACTCAGATAAAACGAACAAACGAAGCCGTGAAAACTTTTGAAAAGAAGTCGGGATCGTCGCGGCGATCGATAAAGGCAAGCAGCCGATACAAATATCGTCGAGACGGCGCGGCAACCTCGACGAAGTGCCGGCGACCCCGAGCCCGGCTATCGGTCATCTCGACGGTATGAACAGCCGCCTCGTCCACAACGTACGTTTAGGGAGTTCTCGAGCGAGGAGTATCCGTTCAAGAATGAGGCGATGCCGAAAATGTTTCGCGACCGATGAAGACTCCGGATTTCCAGTTGCTAGAGCCTAAAAGACCAAAAGAAGTCGACGAAAGGTGATCCCGACTTTTGCCCTTACCACCGGATGCTTGGGCACAAGATAGAAGATTGTATTACCTTCGAGAGTTGGCTCGACGACAATCTTCGGAAAGGGAATATAACGATCCGAAAGAATACATGAAGGAACCCCGAAAGGAGGTTCGTCGATGTTATCTCGACGGATTTCATTGTTCGATAGATCCCTATGCGGCCGATGATGGATGGACTACCGCTTGGACAAAGTCTTCGAAGAAGATTTTAGATCACATCCGAGCCGCTTCGGTGCGAGCTTCGATTCGAGTTCGAAACACATCGAGTCGGCGCTATCACTTGCGATAGAAGAACAACCTCGACAAGAGACAACTGAAGAAAAGAAGAAAATTGACGAAGAAGAGAAGACGAGGCTCCTAAGGCTAGACTAGAGGTCGCTTATCCTAGGATAGTTGTTTCCGATTCGGGGAGAAATCCCTCGAACCTCGACTACTGTATGATTATTTGCTCACTCCGGTGGGATCTTATAATGATGAGGGTTATGGCGTTGGCTACGTTTTGTTGTTTCTAACGATTACGTAACTAGCGACGATCGACCTAGTCCGGACGTCGATTCGATACAAATAACAATTCTCGAATCATACACGATCTCGACGATCACAACGACGAAGAAGACATCCACCGGGGAGGCTACGAGAGTTCGACGAGCAACGAATCTATTTGCGAGTTTCGAGGAGCTCCGATCACGATAGAGTTTGAGCCTTCGGACTCGAAGCCAATCTGAAGAACTCGTCGTTCCGATTCGGGAGGAGACACCGACAAACTCGATACTATATTCGGAAGAAATTACGGAAGTCGACTTAAGAAGTGGAAGAGTTTTACCTCCGAGAATGGGTCCGAAGGACGAAGGAAAGCGGGTGGTTGTTCGGGAAGAACCAACCCGGCGGAAGAAATACCCGTTCGAGAAGAAAACGAGGCACATGAAAACAAAGTGGACTACGACGTGCTTGCCCGTCTTAGGAAACTACCGGCCAGGCTGAGCATCTACGACGCTCTCATCTTATCGAAGGAGATGAGAGAAGCTCGATCGAGGCCTTACTTGATCCGAAATTTGCTTAGCTCGAATGGCCGGAGATTCCTTAGATGAGGTTTGCTCGTTAAAGGAACGACGAGTGTTACCTTCACGGACATTTGCATGAAAACTCAAAATTAAACTTACACATCGAAACTTAAACTAAAACAAAACGAATATCTAAATCGAAATTCCCCCAGATCATGTGAATTGGGGCTCACCTCCTTTTCCCTTCCCCAGCGAGAGTTTAGGAATCTCCAGTCTCAGAGATATACTTGACACTCCCAGGCGGAAATTCTTCACTTCGTCCTAAGTTTGTCGCTTGGACATTTGTGTTGGTTTTGTTGATCGCTTCGGTCACGCCTTGATACGCGCGGTGTGCTTGGTTAGCACCACACACTGTGGGGGTCGATTTGTTGACCTCATTTTTGATGAGGTCTTCTCTCTTCTCTTTAGTACTTAAGATCTAGCCTTAGGCTTTTCCTTTGACTATCTACAGAGGATTAGAATTGGGACCCATCGCTTAGAAATTCAAACCACTTCTTAACTCACTGCAAACTCCACGAACTTGATTGTAGACCCCTAATCACTGAGGGTTGAAATCGAATGTGGAAGTTTAAAGGATGAGTTCTTATGGGACTCTTTGACCTTAGGATCCATACACAGGTGGCACAGTGCAGTGAAAGGCTGACTTACACACACTGATACACCTATACTGATACACTCTCGCACACCTCCTAAAAAAACACACCTATACCCAATTTGACCTCTTGACTCATACAGGTGATTCACATGGATGGTTTTTAACCCCTAAGTCCAATTTGATTGACATTTGGATCCAATTTCACTTTTGGCCTTAAAGCCCATTTTGGACCCATGACCCGAACTTAGCCGAACTCACCCGATTCAGCTCCGATTAACCCCGAATCTTTTCTAAACCTTCATTAACATCCCCATAAACAAAACAATAACGTGATTTGCCCAAAGTTTAGACCCAGACCCCACTCAAATTCAACCAAAAGCTAAAAGGCCCAATTTTGACCTAAACCCGAACCTAACCCGAATAAACCCGAACCTCAAAATCAAAACCCAACCAAAGCCAAAACCTCTTTGAAACACTCCCATAAACATTTCCCAACATTTATTTTACATCGATTTCAACCCTAGCCCAACATTGGCCCAAGTTAGCCCGATTTGACCTACATTGGCCCACTTACCAAATGAACCCGAATTCAAACCAATTCGATTCCAAATCACACCAAATTGACTCCAAACCATTCATGAAACATCCACTAAACCAATTGTAACATTTATTTGACATGGTCCTTCACAAAATTTTCACCCGAATGCCCATCCTAAAATCAAAAAGCCCACTTCCCTTAAACCTTCCTAAAAGCCCACTTCCTTGAATTCAAAAGCCCAAAGCCCACATGACAATTCCTTCTTATCATCCCTTTAATTGGAATCGATTCCTAAGTCCCGAATCGATCATCGAATCAACCTAAATTTAGCACCATCTAAATTTTTCACTAAATTGCCAAAATCCCCAAATTCCTTTTTCATATAAATGGATCCACTTTTCCTAAGCCAAGGATGAGCCGAATGAAGCCACATGCGAAGCCATAAACAAGCCACATGAAGCCATGGGGGTTTGGCATGTCACCATGCCATTTTGGGCAAAAGGAGGAGACTCTTTCCTTAATCTCCTAAAGTCATTAGCCTTAACCATGATTCCCCTTAACCCGAATTTAATCTAAATATTCTTAGAAAGAGACCTCACCACCTTTGACAGTGACCTAACTTATTCTCTCGGCCTAAAACCGAGTCATGGGGAGGTGAACCCAACCCAAACACATGGGTTGACCCAGACCAAGCCAAAGTGGCCTCTTCCCAATTCCATTCCGAAGCCATCCCCTTTACACATGGCAAGGCCGATTGATTGCACAAGCCTCAGCCCACGACCCACCTGACCTTGAGGGTGACCGACCTCGGCCGGCCGGCCACCACGATCGCCGGAAACCACCAGGGTCGAGAGCTCGCATGTGAGCCCAAACTTGGAATTCTCACTGTTGAGCCGCCCCATGCCCGATGGCCACCATGTCGTTCTTCCCATGCGAAGCGAGTCGATCCCAAGCCACTAACTCCCACAGGAGAGCCTCCGGCCATGCCTATTTAAACACCACCCCCTCTCGGCCATGAGAGGTCTTTGAAACAAACCTTAAGGAAACTACGCAAAATTGTTCCGGACTACTCCCCACACATAGAGAACTTGATCCCGCTGAAATCCCCCTGCCATTTCCTCTCTGTGAGCTCGATTTCGGAGTTGAAATCCGAGCCCAAAACCGGGACACTTCTCCGCGGTGAGCCGATCCCCGAATTGATTGGTCCTACACTTCACCGGACCAGAGGAGAATTTTCCCCGCTGAAAGCCCCATCCCCGAGCCACCTAGTTGTTCCGGCCTCCGAAGCTTTGTGATCGAGCGTGGTCACTTTCATAGCTAGACAATTCACCGGACCGGGGACTTCATCTGGAGCTTACTTGGACCCGATCGAAGGTGACACGACTCTCGGATCGAAGCTTCACTTCTACGAGCAAAGGTATGGACTCATTTTTCTTCCCGAGCTTCCGGAGATTCTCCTTTTAATTTGAGTCGATTTAAATACATGTTTACCGTATGGATGTGTTCGTCTCCTCGAGACGAATCCATAGAGCATAAGAACACGAAAATCCGTTGAGAATCGAGTGAGAAGTTAGGGTTAGAAGGTTGACGGTCACGGGTGCACACCGGTCGTAGACGATGAGCAGGAGCGCGTTGGATCGAGCGTGTATCGAGCGGACGGTCCGGATCGAGCCGGACGGCGCGATGGTGCATGAACCAGCGGGCCCTGGATCGGCGAGTCGGATGGCGGCGTCGAATCGGAAGCGCCGCGCGGCGCTTCGGAGATGCTTAAGGTTGACGCGGCGCCGACTCGGATAAGTAGAAAAATAGGGATTTTCTTATTTATTTAATTCACTAAACTTGAAAATTCATAACTTTGTGTAGAAAAATCGGAAAAATAAAATAAAAATACCTTCTTGCTCGAGTGAACATAGGAGAATAATGTGGAAAAAAATCATTTAATTTCATCCAGTATTTTATTTTTAATAATTTATTTACCCTCTGCATTGTTTTAATTCTCCATGCATATAGAAAATTCACCATGGCATGAGGCCATAGGAGCTTTTGAAGCCTCCGAATTTGGGAACATTCCACGAATTTTCCGAAGTCGAGGCCATCCCTATGAGAAGTTATTGATTTTTCAAATTCATGTTGCTTGTTTTGAGTATTTTAAATTCGATAATTAGCATGTTTTGAAATAAATTCTAGGAAAATTTGGTTATGTTTCTTACGACTGAGGGACCCTAGGAAAAATAGGTTTTGAATTAATTCACTTGGAATAACCCTAATTGGCTTAAACACCACTAAATAGGTCCTTAATTAATTAGAGCTAATCATACACCAAATTGACTTGAAATCGATTCTCCATTGACCAGTTAGGATTAGAGGAACCCACCATAAAAGTTTGAAGTCGATTGGGTTTGGTTAGCACTATCAAATGGGTTGATTAAGCATTTAGCTAATTTAAACTTTAAAAATTCATAACTTTCAAAATGCTTTTCAAAAATTCACCAAGTGGTTTTGGAGCCTCTACGATATTAGGGGAATTTAATAAAATTAAAATTTCAATTTTCTAAAAAAGTTGATTTTTTTTCATTATTTTAATATTTTAATAATTAATAAAATAATAAAAATCATAAAAATAATAAAATTCACCAAAATGTCACATTTTGAATTTTAGTCACTTAGGAACAAACCCAGTATTTTTCACAGTCTACTATGATGAGTTATTAAATTTTAAAGCCATAGGGTAATTTTAAAATTAAAAAAAAAATGTATTTTCTAACATTTCCACTAAAATAATTCTAATAAATCAAAGAAAAATCAAACAATTATGAAAATTAGTTCTCTGGTTTCCTTGATATCAGAGAGATTTTTGAAAAATATAAAATTCATTTTTCAACCTTTATTTTATTTTTAAATTAATTAATAATCCAAAACTCAATAATTATAATAAAAATAATATAATTCAAAAATCATCAAAATTAGTCAAAGTGGTCCTCAGTGCATTAGGAATGTCCATAATTTTCTTAAGAACAGAAACTTTCCACTTGGTCATATTATTAAATTTTCGCTGGAAATCTCATTTTCACCAAAAATAATTACATAAATAAATTAAATACGGAAAAATCACATTTTCTACTACAATGTCTTCATTGACATATGAGTGAAGTCACATAAAAATTTCAAATTCATTTAAGCTCAATTTAGTGAGTTATGAAATTAGTAAGTTTAAAGGGCAAAATAGTAATTAAAATTTTAACTCTATAATTAAAAAAATTTAGGTTTAATTAAAAGTGTAGGTAAAATATTTGATACTTAAGTTGATTTTGGATGTTTGAAACTTAGAGCGATTAAAGGGTAGAAACCTACCAAACAATTTGAAAATAATTAAAATAAACCTTAATTAAATGATTAATTAAACTTGGAAGAATAATAAAAAATTGGAATTATTAAAATAGGGATATTATTAGGAAGAGATTTATTCTTTAATCTAAAAAAAATCCCTAAATTAATCACCTCAATAACATTTAATTCCTAATTAAAATGATAATCAAAATTCAAGATTTAAAATATTAAAAGACTTAATCATTAAATTAAATTAAAGATTAAAACATTTAAATTAAATCCTTCCAAAATTTCAATTAAATTAATACTTTAATAATTAAATTGAACCATCTTTAAAATATATATAAAAAAAAGAGATATAAAATATTAAATTAAAATTAAAAATTTAAATTAAATTTAAATTAAATTAAAACATATTAAATTAAATAAAATAAAATTAAATTAAAACATATTAAATTAAATTAAATTAAATTAAAATGTATTAAACTAAATTAAATTAAATAAAATTAAATTGAAAGTAAAATTAAACCAAATTAAATTAAACTAAAATTAAATTAAATTGAATTAAATATAACATCACCAAAGACATAAAGAATTCAAAATAAATCCAAAGGTTTAAATTTTGAATTTTGATTTTGCAAGGATTTGTAATGTCGATTTGAAAAGTGTGGAATTTTGGTGTTTCGAGAATTTCATGAAAGTTGTAAAAGACTTTCATGGAAAGAAATAGATTAGGAGGGAATATGTAGATGCTACATATCCCATTCAAAAGAGTTGATCGAAAGTTCTTTGGTTTGGATTGGATATAATTCCTTGCCACTAGATTCGATCCGGTGTCAATGGAATCAATCGCTTCCATTCCAGACAAGGGAGAGAGTGGAATGGATTGGATTTCAGATTTGGAAGGTTGAGTTTGAATTTGATTGAGATTTGATTTGAGATTTGGAAAATCGAATTTGAATTTGATTGAGATTTGATTTGAAATTTGGAAAGTTGAATTTGAAATTTTGATTGAGATTTGATTTGAAATTTGGAAAGTTGAATTTGAATTTGATTGAGATTTGATTTGAAATTTGGAAAGTTGAATTTGAAATTTTGATTTAAAATTTGTGTTCATTTCGTTTGTCTTTTAACGATTTAGATTTTATTTTATCGTGAATTTGGAGTTTATTATTTTTTAGATTTTTAAGGAAAGTTTTCTTTTATTCCTTTGTTTCTTTTCTGTTCTTTGTTCGAAGTTCATTTAACTTTAATGGCGTTTCTCGGTCAATTTGCACTAAAAGAGGTGAAGGCCGAAAATGTGACATGGTCACTTTCATTCCAATCATCTTGAAGATACATCATACGACTCGATGCGGAATACATCTCATACAATCCATATAGACTCGAAACGGACTATGTATGATCTTTGTCGATCTATCCGAAAAGGCATTTGTCGAAAAAAATCCATGTACGAATAGTGAGGTACATGGTCGATAACATCACCTTCCAAGCCATCCTTAGCGAGGATGCCGTATGGATGTACGTTGGAGGTGTGATATTTTCCATGTAACTCACGGCTCGTATGGGTCGGAGGCTCTCCAACTCCGGGTCACGGCTGGAAGTGGTAAGGTGCTTTCTCGTCGTCCATCCTTCGAAAGTAGCCGAGATCCGATTCACCTGGTACTCCCGTATGCGATGTTTAGCGACATACGCTCCGTTGCCCTTTAGTATCATGACGGAACCTACCGGTAATGGTATCTTTCTCGACCCTCGGAACTCACACAGGCTCTGTATCCGGAGGTCGGATCCGAACATGATATTACACTCGTTCGAGAAAAGAAGCGTGCGAAAGGTCGACGAAGTCGTGGTGATCTATGTGCGGGGGTATGCGGTCACCCTTCTTGTAAATGTTAATGATGCAGCTGTTGGGTATGCGATCTATGGCGGTACCCTCCATGTTATCATTCTTTTTACCATCCTTTTAATGACTAATGACATTGGATCCACTCGGCCATGACGGAGTATCCCGGTGGGTTTCCCTTCTGTCTTCTGCGAAGTTGTAGCGGCATCCACATTGTATTGTAATTCTCCCCTTCCACGGCATCCATCTCGGGGTTACGAGTAAGTGTTTTCTCTTAAGCGACCTGCTCGGCCCATCTTTTCAAATCCGGATGCGGTCCACGATTTGTTGTTGTTCGTATTCGAGAACACGTACGTATGTAACTCGAGGCCTTCAAGTATATTGATCCTCCTGCCTACGATTCTCTCGAAGTATTCGAAAGTTTTCTTCTCGACATTACGTATTCTTTCTAGCTCGTATTACGGGATAATTAGCAAATGGCGAGGCACTGGTGACGTCTTGTGGGATATATGGCTCGATCCCTTCACGTTCTCCGCATACCTCGGCTCCTCGGGGATGATGTCCGTCGGGACATCCTCCGGGGTTGCTGCACGACAAGGTCATGCATTGCGGTGACTTTATCCGGTGGCGTAGTAGCCTTCTTTCTTGTTCTTCTTGAGATTTCCACGGTCTCTTACGTTATCCTCGGAGGCTGGTCTCCTTTCTTCGAGTTCTCGGTGATTGGTGTCCTTGAAGTGTATGTCTTGGCGGTAGCAGCTGCCTCGTCGCGTTGGTTCGCTTGCTAATTTAGTTAACATATTGCGGATACGGCGATTTTTATTTCTTCGTTGAGTTGCTTTGTGAGAGTAGCTCTTCGTATTTCTCGAGTTTACGTAGGCGCGGCGGCGACAAGCCTACCCTCTGCTGTAGCGACTACGGACTTGATTCTCTTGTCTTCTTCGGTGTTTGTTTTTCTTTTCTTCTTCTTTGGATTGGTGGCTTGGGCCACCCACTTTCATTACTTGTCGGCGGGCGGCTCCTCTCGGTCGAGCGGGACCCGGTCACTTTCCTCGTATTGCGGGCTGCTGGTGCGAAGTACGAGTCGATCTCTATTATCGCTCCATCTTTCACCCTCTTTTCGTCGAGTGCGAGGCTTACGCCATTTCTAAAGTTCGGGACCCGACCGCCGTTCGACATTTCCTGCGAAAAGACGAGGAAAAGGATCGAGGGCTGTATTAAGAACAAGAACATTAAGAAAATGTTTATTAAAGACGAGTTTTTTATTACTTTTGTATTTTTCAATTTAACAGGAATGAAGTGGGATAAGATCAGGAAAGAGATTTTGACATGGAAGAGGAAACAAGGAAAATTTTATTATCATGATTTTATTTATTTTAGCACATTTTTTTATTATTTTTGGGTTCGGACCCAGTCATAAGTAATTACTTCACCCGTGCTTCTAGGGATGAAAAATTCATTCTTTCGAAACATCGGGTAGCGTAATACTTTTTCGAGTATCGTCCAGTTGATCGGAAGCATATGTCGTTCTCCTTGGCGATTCAGCTGGTGCGGTAGGAGCCTCCGAGTAGACTTGCCTCGGCCACGAACGGCCCTTCCCAAGTGGGTTCGAATTTTCCTCTATCTTGCGGTGTGCGAGGATAGGTCTCTTGAGAACGAGAACTAAGTCACCAACTTTGAAGGTTCTTGGGCGGACCGATCTGTCATGGGCTTGAACCATCTTAGCTTGGTATAGTTCTAAATTCTGCTGCTTGTTGCAAGTCTTTTCCCTTCCGGGCTTTCAATTCCTCTAGTCGTAATTTGGCATTCTCTTCAGTCGTGATTTTGTTTGCAAGCTGCAATCTGAGTGAAGGAAGGCTAGACCTCAAAGGCAACACTTGCCTCGGACCCATACACCGGAGCGTAAGGTGTAGCTTGAGTAGGAGTTACGAAGGTTGTCCGGTAGGCCATAAGGCTTCTAACAATTTCTCGTGCCAATTTCTCTTATTATCGTCCAAAGTCTTCTTTAAAATTTGAACGAGAGTTTTGTTAAAAGCCTCGGCGGGCCGTTTGCTCTCGGGTAGTAAATTGTTGAATACCGCACGGTCGATTCCGTGTCTCACGACAAAATTGTTGATTTGCGTGCTTCGAATGCGACCCGTTATACGAGATGATCTGCGCGGCACTCCGAAACGGTAGACAACTTGGTTCTTGAAAAATTGTAGCACGTGATGTGCTTTCACCTCTACGAGTGGAGCCGCCTCTGCCCGCTTGGAAAAGTAATACGTAGCCGCAAGAATGAAGCGATGTCCTTTTGAAGATGGTGGTTCTATTGGACCCACTATATCCGTGCCCCGACATTCGAATGGCCGCGACGCGATTATCGGATGTAGCACATTTGGAGGTTGGTGTAGAACCACTCCGTGCACTTGGCACTGGTGACGATTCTTGGCGATTTTCATGCGGTCGGTCATCATCGAGGGCCGGTAGTACCTAGTCTTTTAATTTTCATTTTCATCTTCGGACCGGCTGGTGAGCGCCACGGAGTCTGAATGCACCTCTTTAACAATTTCACGGGCCTCGGACCCGCTTAGGCACCTTAGCCGCATTTGATCGAAAAGACCTTCTGTATAATGTATTGTTTATTAATGCGTAGGACGAGTTCTTTTCTTGATACGATGGAGCTAACGACCTATCGTCACGGTAGTTTTCTCTGTTTGCGGGTAATCATTAATGGTCATCGTCCGATCTTACGTGTTTTACGTCCTCTGCTGTGATTGATCCTTTTCCTTTTTCGATTTGTGTATTGTGTACATGTCGAGTTGTGATAGGACCTGACGTCCAGTGAGCCGACACTTCCATTGATTCATCTTGTAAACGGGAAAATTCTTTTGCGAGACGGGCTAACTCATCCATTAAAGCGTTTTCTTTTCAGGAATTTTGTAGATTGTCACATTCGGAATGCGTTCAACAATTTGTATGGCATCTTGGAAGTATTGCTCGAGTCTTGGCTTTAAAATTGCAGTCTTGTCAGACGATACGTTGAATGATTAGCTGCGAATCCCCGTAGATGTTGATGTACGTTATACCCATTTGAATAGTTAATTCCGGTCTCATTATGAGGGCTTCATATTCTGCTTCGTTATTTGTACACGGCTACGTTAAGTGGTAGGCGTATCTTAACATCCCCGCTCCGGTGTTATAAAGATTAGTCGATTCCTGCCTTACAGGACACTTATCATTTGCGATTCTTCGTCTTTGCGTGCTTGAAGATGCTCCGTCGAAATATAATTCCCAACGTCGATCATCGGGGTCTTCTAGGTTCATTATTTGTTCATCGGCAAATCGTCATTGAGAGGAGATTCTGCCGGCAAAGGGTGTCTTTGCGAGGAAGTCTGCTAAGACTTGTCCCTTTACGGAACGAAGAGGCACGAAAGTTATATCGAATTGCAATAATATCATTGACCATACGGCAAGTCGCCGGAAAGCGTTGGACGGGTCATCGAGTATTGCGATGGATTAAATTTCGAGATCGAGTTGACCTTATGAGAAAGCATGTAATGCACGAGCTTTTGAGCGGCGAAGATCGAGGGCTAAACGGTGCTTTTCGATTGTGGGATACCTTATTTCCGTCGGAAGTAAACGACGGCTTAGGTAGTAAAGAGCATTTTCTTTACCCTCATCATTGACTGCAGGCTAACGGGGCTCCGAGAGAGTCGTCTAAAGCCGCGGTATAAAGTATCGATGATCTACACAGGCCAGAGGCTGCTAAGACGGGAGGTGTCATTAAATATTGTTTAATGTCCTCGAAGGCCCTTCGGCATTTCTCTTCCCGAATAAATTTGGCGTCTTTTTAACTAGCGCGAGAAAGGCTGACACTACACGACAAGTTCGAGATAAAGCGTCGAAGATATGCCGGCTTCCCTTGAAAAGATCGTAGTTGTTTTAAGGTTTTGGGAGGTGGCATTTCTAGGATAGCTTTAATCTTTTCGGGTCGATTTCGATTCCACGATGTCGGACAACGAATCTAAGAATTTCCGGAGGTGACGCCGAAGGCGCATTTAAGGGATTCATCTTAAGGTTAAATTGTCTTAATCGTTCGAAAACAATTCTCGAATCATACGGGTGGTTTTCCTTTACTTTGCTTTTGATGACCACATCATCCACGTAGCATTCGACTTGATTGTGGATGAGATCATCAAAAATTCTTGTCATCGCTCTGCGGTAGGTTGCTCCTGCGTTCTTCGATCCGAATGGCATCACTTGTGTAGCAATATACTCCGATCGAGCGTTACGAATGCTTGTAAGTTTTTCATCTTCGGAGCCATTTTTATGCTGGTTGTATCACGAAGATCCATCCATGAATGAGAATATTTCATGTGTTGAAGCGATGTCGATCATTAATTGCGGGATCGGTAGAGGAAATTCATCTTTTGGACATGCCTTGTTTAAATCTGCGAAATCCACACAAATTCGATCGACCATTCTTCTTCTACGTTGGTACCACATTGGCTAACCAAGTCGGGTATTGTTCTTCGCGGACAAATTTAGCGTCTATTAGCTTTTTAACTTCGATTATGACTTGTTGTTCGATTTCTAGACGCATTCTTCCGGGACCTTGTCGGTGGAACGAAGCGGGATCCACTCATAGCTTATGGACTGCGACCTGCGGAGCTAAATACGGCATCTCATCGTAGCTCCGAAGCAAAACGGTCTTTAAATTCCATTAATAACTTGATTATTTCTTCGGAGTCTTCTTTATTGAGTAAGGAGCTAACAAAGGTAGGTCTAGGTTCTTTGCTTAGTACCTAAGTTAACTTCAGTTAACTCATCCATTGTAGATTTGATCTCTTCTTCGAATTGCAGTGGAGCGTCTCCAATTTGTAAATCTTCGAGTTCTTCTGTAGCTTCCATGCGGTTTTCATTAGACTCGCGAGTGACGACCATGCAAAATTCGGTATCGTCGGTCGATCTCTGCGTGCTGAATCCGAGACCATGCTTTGAATTGGGTGGACGATCGGAGTTATTCCATAAATTTTCAAAATGTCGTGATTGACCTTTTGTCGATTGTCGAGGTAAGAAACCACGGCGAATTAAATTTTGAACACGGGGGAATACCACTCGAAAAGGCAATTCCATTAATTCGATGAAGTAGCATCTTAGATTGTACATTATTTTCGGTTTTGGAGGAAGGAGCACCACGGTAGAATTTGATGGGCTTTGCACCACCGCTACGTACCTCTTTGACCTCCATACCCTCGATCTTATTAGAATGGATCGGGGTCGGGGTCATAGTATGTACATAGTGGTTAATCTTCTCGTACATCGATTTATATTCTACGTTTCTTTCATCTTCGAGAGGGATTCGAATTGCGGCTTCTTCGACTTATTGTCGCTTGCTTCTTGTTTGATTTCTTTTTCTTCTTGAGCTATCTTCCCAATCAACATTGATGGCTGGTTTCCTGCAGTCCAGTCGTCCTAACGTCTCCGCCACGACCTCGTCCCGGCCTCGACCTCGGATGCGAGTGGTGGAGAAACCTTCACCATCTCGCCGTAAGGGAGTGGTGAGTGGCTGTTGGACTAGAATTTCGGGTTCTTCGTTGTCCCGAATTTCCTTTGCTTCATTTGTTATGGTATCTCTGGAGAAGATTGTTTTCTTCGGAGGTGCATAATAAGGCTGCATCTTCATGGATTCCAATTTCATGTACGGAGAACGGTTGTAAGTCACCTTTAATGCCTCTGTTCCCCTCCATCGTAGTATTTGATGCATTGATGTAGAGATGATGGTACCATCCGGTTTTCATGTATCCATGGTCGGCCCGAGTAGAGCGTTGAACGACGTTTCGAATCGATTATGTGAAATTTCGCGGTTGTCTTTGCTAAGTCACCGGTCTTCATTAGCGGTGTTATTGATCCGAGGGCTCTTTCTCATTTACGGTTGAATCCTCTTAATAACATTTTGTCAGCTTCGAGCTCGCGAGCATCGATTTCCAAGTATGCTTAGTGTTCGAAGATTCATTATATTGATTGATGCTCCTGGATCCACCAATACTGCGGAGAGTGTAAACTTCCCGATTGTAGCTGAAATGTACGAGGGTCGGTTGTGGTATCGTTGTCCCGAGTAGTAGGTTATTGTCAGTGAAGGTAACACCTCGTCTGTTCCTTTAACGAGCGAGCCTCATCTAAGGAATCTCCGGCCATTTGAGCTAAGCGAATTTCTGGATCAAGTAAGGCCTTGATCAGAGCTTCTCTCATCTCCTTTGATAAGATGAGAGCGTCGTAGATGCTCAGTTTGGCTGGTAGTTTCCTAAGATGGGCAAGCACGTTGTAGTCCACTTTGTTTTCATGTGCCTCGTTTTCTTCTCGAATGGGTATTTCTTCTGTGGGGTTGGTTCTTCTCGAACGACCACACTTTCCTTTGTCCTTTGGACCCATTCTCGGAGGTAAAACTCTTCCACTTCTTAAGTTGACTTCTGTAATTTCTTCTGAATATAGTATCGAGTTTGCTGGTGTCTCCTCTTGAATCGGAACGACAGGTTCTTCAGAATTAGCTTCGGAGTCTGAAGGCTCTAACTTTATTGTGACTGGAGCTCCTCGAAACTCGTAAATAGATTCGTTGCTTGTTGAACTCTCGTAGCCTCCCTGGTGGATGTCTTCTTTGTCATTGTGATCGTCGAGATTGTGTATGATTTGAGAATTGTTATTTGTATCGGAATCGACGTCGGATTAGGTTGATTGTCGCTAGTTACGTAATCGTTAGAAACGATCGAAACGTAGCCGACGCCATAACCCTCATCATTATAAGATCCCGCGGAGTGAGCGAATAATCATACGAGTCGGAGGTTCGAGGGATTTCTCCCCAGAATCGGAAACAACTATCTAGGATAAGCGGCCCTCAGTCCAGCCTTAGGAGCCTCGGTCTTCTCTTCTTCGTCGATTTTCTTCTTTTCTTCGGTCGTCTCTTGTTGAGGTGGTTCTTACATCGCAAGTGATAGTGCGGACTTGACGGTTTTCGAACTACGAATTGAGGCTCGCACGAAGCGGTTTGGATGTGATCCAAAACCTTCTTCGAAGACTTTGTCAGGCGGTAGTCCATCCATCATCGGTCGCATAGGGATGCATCGGAACAATGAAATCCGTCGAGATAACATTGACGGAACCTCCTTTACGGGGTTCCTTCATGTATTCTTTCGGGATCGTTATATTCCCTTTCAGAAGATTGTCGTTGAGCCGACTTTTGAAGGTAATACAATCTTCATCTTGTGCCCGAGCATCCGGTGGTAAGGGCGAAAGTTGGGATCACCTTTCTTGTCGACTTCTTACGGTCTTTTAGGCTCTGGCGAGTTGGAAATCCGGAGTCTTCATCGAGTTGCGGAACATTTTCGACGCTGCCTCATTCTTGAACGGATACTCCTCGCTCGGGAACTCCCTAAACGTACGTTGTGGACGAGGCGGTTGTTCATCTTGTTGAGATGAGCTGATAGTTGGGTCGGGGTTCTTGAGTAATTACGTTGAGGTTCTTTGCGGCAGTTCGACGATATTTGTATCGGTTGCTTGCCTTTATCGGCTAACTGCGACGATCCGGACTTCTTTTCAAAAGTTTTCACGGGCTTACGTTTGTACTGCTTTATCGGTGAAACTTAATTGCTTCGCCTCCTCTTGCAAGCTTTCGGCCTTGCTTAACAACTTCTCGAAAGTCTTAATAGTAAATCCCTTGAGGAGAAGTCTTTATCGGGCCATGAATGCTCTTAAGTAAAATGCGGCATTGTGTCTTGTTCTTGTAGCTGTGACTCACACTTCATACTTAGGTTCCTCCATCGAAGTATGTAGTCCACCAAGGTTTCATTCGGCTTACGCTTCTCTACCGCTAAATCACTATAGTGATGTGGTGCGGAGCTCCGACAAATCGCTTGATGAAGAGGTTCTCTAATTACGAAAATGTCTTCACCGAACCGTTTGGTAATTCCGCATACCGATCAAAGGCGATTCACGACGAGCTGGCGACAAATTGTCGGAAGAGTAAAGCATCACTTCGCCGGCATTGCAACAAGCGGCACGAAAATGTGCAACATCTTCGTCGAGGGTTTCCGGTTCCATCGAAAGGTCTTGAACGAGAGGTGGTACGAAGCCTTTCGGATATTGGACGGCGTCGAATTCTTCGGGGTAAGATCTGCCGTCCGAATGGATGTCCCGCTCTTTGATTGTGCCGAGGCTTCTCGCACTTTGTTGTTCCGCCAAGCTCTTGATATCCTTTTCGGAATCATGCTTTGTGTTGCATCCTTCTTTAATTGATCATCCCAGTTGACGGATGTAATCTCCTTTCCTCCGTCTATGATGTGAATAACTTACGGGGGTGTTTCTCTTTGGGGTTGAACCGACTGCGGAGAGTGGCTAGGGCTACGACCATATCTTCCATCCTTTTTGCCATTTGGGCGATCGTATCATCTTTCTCTTGAAGTTGCCTCCTCATTACTTACGGTTCTTCTCTTCTGCGTGATTGCTGGGAGCACCTTGTGAAGCCGACGAAGCTCGTGTTTCAACCATGTTAATTTACGCATATTCATCATCCATGAACTGCGACGAGTCGACTTCATCTCCGAACTTCTCTTCTCTCTCCCTTGCTAGTCGTCGAATATCGGTTCTTAGCTTTTCCATAGCATCTTCCGGTGGTCTTTTACGTACATCCTTGCGGTTGTCATGTGATAATTGTCGGGTTTCTTTCTCATGAGTCCCCTTTATTGCGGTAGCACTTTCCTCGGACTCGAGTCTCTGACGAGACTTTCCTTTTACGGTCGTTGTTTCGGTCTTAATTGGCGGTAGTGGGACGCCATACCATCCTTCAGCGATAGGAGGCTGAGGACCGGATGGTGCGTCGGTCGAATCTTTGGAAGGTGGTATCCTCACGATCTGTAAACTGAAACAACAACGGGTGGACTAGCCTTCATCTTCTTATTAGGCTCTTACACGGCGATAGCGGGTTCTACTCGTGGCCCGAGACGGGATTTGGCGGCACCGTCCTCATCCTTCTTAAAATCTCCGATACTGGGGCATTTTTCTTTCCTTGCCAACTTCTCAATCACAGTCTGTAGTCGGGCAAATGGTGTAACCCTAGCCCTTTTCCTTTTGTTGTCGCTATAGTATGCGGGTCGAGGTAATGTAGAAACAATCCTGCGGACATTTTCCTCGTCAGCTGCGGCGGAAATGGGATGGAATCTACTTCCTTCCAAAAGGGGTGTATACTCAGACAATGCTATGTATTCGGGTAGTGGTGTGTACTCGGGGATTTCTTAAGAAAGCGACTTCGGCGGCTACGGCCTTCACGGCGATCTTCACGCCTCTGTTTCTCCTACGAGTCCGTGTTAAGGGTGGAACCTTTGAGGCTGGACCCAATTTCGAAAACGGAAGGTCTTGCACGGAAATGCTGTACCCTCCGCGGTAACATGCTCGTTACAAATTTGAACTTCCTTCCCCTTCGGTTTGGCGGGAGCCGGGGTAGGTGCGGAGACGACTAGACCGGTGGGGGTAGAGATAACGGTCCTCCTATGGACGACGGTATTCCTCTCGAGTGGAACCCTTTGCGGGGAGGAAACTCTTGAGTTGACTTAAGGTTGAACTCGATCATGGGTTTCTCGGTTTCGGCACTTTGTCCGTTAGTGCGAAGAGGGTAACGTCGGCGATCTTGACATTTGTGTTCTCGAATCCTTGTCCAAGCCGGATGATCCCATTGTCGGGCGGCTCATCCTTGTAAACGGCGAAGTCCGGTCCATTGGTGAAGGAGAAAATCGGTTTTGGGGCTTCCATTTCGCGAGGTAGATTCGATTGTCGGTCACGAGTTATGCTTCTTCTCATCGGGACGAAAAGAAAGGAATCGAAAAGAGTCCAGAACACATTCTTGTTCATGTATATTTGTTAAAAGAGTCATTCATTAGAGGGTTTGTTTATTTAGAACGGAATGTTCGAAAGGTGTAGAGAAGGTAATGAATCGATTCGAGTTGGGAAGGGAAAGAAAGTCTTATGCGAGATTTCTCGACTCGAAGGATCACTCTAAGCTAACACTTATTGAGGGGTCCACCCCGCCTCGGAAATGAGGTAAAAGGATCTCGGAACCTCTCGTGTTTAGGGGTGTCTAAATAGTGGCTCCTAAATCCAGAGAGAATGTTGGCTATACTCGTTGAGTAGAAATGAACATAGTATTCCAACGGAAAGAAGGGTAGTTTGATCCATTAGGGACATGAATACACTACGGATTTTTGAAAGCAGAATTATCTGATTAAAATGGAGAGAGGAATTCTCCCCAGCGGAGTCGCCAGAAATTGTCGGCATATTTTTGGGGTTATGTGTTTTGTTTTGAAAAGAGGTCGCCTACAGAAATTGTACGGCTTATTTTTGATTTAATTTAAATAAATAATTTGAAAAGTAGTATTTGATTTTGAAAATAATTTTTAAATTTGAAAATTTTAAGATATGAAATCAAGCTGATCTCGCATCCAGAATAGTTTATATAAACGAGCGCCGCACTACTGAGCCGTGTATACATCTGAAGAATAGACACCTTGCTTGATAATGAGGCTCGATTAAATAAACTAGGAGATTTGTGACATCCGTTTGATACGCGAACCAATTTTATAAGCTAAACAAATTCCCTATTTAATATGAAAACATTAAACGGGGTTTATATTACTGCAGGTTCTTAAAATTCCTATAAGGGCGAGCCCTATAGTTAATTACATCTTAAGTGACGGGAATCACCTAAGAAAACTCTCGATAATAATCGGTAGTTACTGCTCTCGAGAATTTGAAGTTTAAGTTTTCGAGGATTGAATTTTAGAATTTCGATAGGGAATGGATCGAAGTTGGAACATTTTGTTTTGGGAATTCGAAGGAAGAAAGGTAGGAGAAATCACGGATTCGAAGCGAACTTCGGTAATTTCCGACTATCCTATTGTTTGTCTTGGATTTAGGAAAGCCCTAATGTTTATTTAGTATTTTGATCTTGCTGATTTTAATTAGTTAGGACTTATGTTTGTATGATAAAACCATACGAAATAGCCTTGAAGATGTGAGGGTTTATGTCGTATCGGACGGCTACCTCGGAGTCCTAAGACCAGATTAGGGCTTAATTTACATGATATGATCATGCGAATGCCTAACGAAGAGTTGAGGATTTATGTTGCACTTAGCGAAGCTACCTCGAAGTCATATGGCTTGGTTATTTAATTCTAAGGAAAGTTTTCTCTGAAGTAGACTCGGGTTTTCGCGATGACGATGGCCGTCTTTGCCATCATGCTCAGAGCTCCTTGTTGTTGTAGTGGTTTAGTTTTAGAAGTCATAAATCGAGGTGGTGAGAAAAGTGTTCGGTTTAGAGAAAATCTTAAAATCCGGGTGTTTTTAATATTTTAATTAAACAAATCTTAAAGTTGATTATAACAACATAGGTTAAGATCCCGCGGTTCCATCCTTAGGCATCGTTATTTTTATCGGATTCACTTAGTCCAGATGAATTTGCTAAACTCAGTTGAATGAGTTCCACACTTTCATTTAGACCGTGGGAAATCCAGTTAGCAACACGTAGGTTACATCATCAGAGGTATTCCAGATCATCCAACAAGACGTTTTAATTTAGTTGTAGTTGTAGTTTTGTTGTTCATGTTTGTGATTAAATTTTGAGTTGTTTTATATTTTGAAATGTTGTGGCGGTGAATTTTATCTTGCAATGACTTTTAATTTAGTTTTGGTTTTAGTTTTAGGAACTATCCTAAAGGTGTGGGTTTTCATGCGACGAGTTGTTTATCATGCGAGAAAAGTAAGTGCGATGCGATTAAATAAATTGCAATAAGGTAAATTGCGATAAAATAAAAGCGTACATGGAGGGTTTTCCCGTCATCTCAGTTGCACTTGAAACACGGTTAGAATATTTGAGCGTTTAAAGCGAGTTCTAGGTAAAGGCTAAGGGAAGGGTTATGGTTTTACTACAGAGTTCTAATCACTATGGCTAGTCATTTCCTATGACGTCTAGGTTCTTGTATTTTGGTTTGAGGACGATTTTCTTCATCGAAGAACAATTAAGTTCGATTGTTCTTATAAATATCCTATCATATCGAGGAAGTGCTTAAGACGAATCTTAAACATCTTTTCGATATTTCTAGGATTGTTTAAGTCGAGAGAGTTTAATTATACGGATGAATTAATCGTCAGGAGTTGAGTTTGTTGTCTTGCTCGGTGAATCTAGGACATTTGAATATCTCATGAATGAAGTAACACTTCATTTAACACTCCTTTTAAGAGTTATGACATCACGAGCTTTTGAGGGCGAATGGATGTTGAATGATTTATGATTTAATTTAATTTCGAGTTAATGGATTTAAGTTTGGAATAGTGTTCGAGTTGTTTTAGATTTATTTTGAATTCTTATATGTCTTAGGTGATGTTATATTTAATTTAATTTAATTTAATTTAATTTAACTTAATTTTATTTAATGTGGTTTAATTTAATTTAATTTGATTTAAGTTAATTTAATATAATATGATTTAGCTTAATTTAATTTAATTAGATTTAATTTAATTTGATTTAGTTTTAATTTAATTTAATTTAATTTAATTTAATTTAATTTTTAATTTGATTTAATTTAATTTAATTTAATGTGTTTTAATTTAATTTAATTTAATTTAATTTAATTTAATTTAATTTAATTTAATTTTTAATTTGATTTAATTTAATTTAATTTAATGTGTTTTAATTTAATTTAATTTAATTTAATTTAATTTAATTTAATTTAATTTAATTTAATAATTTATTTTAAAAGGGTTTGCTTTAAATAATTTAACTTTAATTTAATTTAATGATTAAGTCTTTTAGCATTTTAAATCTTAAACTTGGATTATCATTTTATTTAGGAATTAAATATTATTGAGGTGATTAATTTAGGGATTCTTAAATTAAAGAACAAATCTCTTCACAATAATATCACTTATTTTAATAATTCAATTTATTATTCTTCAAATTTAATTAATTATTTTATTAAGGTTCATTTTAATTATTTTTGAATTGTTTAATAGGTTTCTACCGCTTTAATTATTTAAATTTCGATCATCAAAATCAGATTAAGATCAAATATTTTACTCTTTCATTTTTATTAAGCACTAAAGTTTTAATTAAGGGTTAAAATTTTAATTACCACTTTGCCATTGAGCTTAATAATTTCATAACTCACTAAATTGAGCTCGAATGAATTTAAAATTTTTATGTGACTTCACTCGTATGTCGATGAAGACGTTAGAGGAGAAAATGTGATTTTTACGTATTTAATTTATTTATGTAATTATTTTTGGTGGAAAATAGGGATTTCAAGGAAAATTTAATAATATGACCGAGGGAAAGTTTACGTCCTTAAGAGAATTATGGGACATTTCTAATGACCGGAGGACCACTTGGACCAATTTTGGTGATTTTTTAAATTATATTCTTTTTATTATAATTATTTTGAGTTTTGGAGTATTAATTAATTTAAAAATAAAATACGAGTTGAAAAATGAATTTTATATTTTTAAAAATCTCTACGATATCAAGGAAATCGAGAGAATCAATTTTTATAATTTTACGATTTTTCGTTGATTTTTTAGAATTATTTTAATGGAAATGCTAGAAAATACATTTTTTTTTAATTTTAAAATTATCTTAGGGCTTTAAAATTTAATATCTCATCATAGAGACCTAGGAAAAATATGGGGTTTGTTCCTAAGTGACTAAAATTCAAAATGTGACATATTAGTGAATTTTATTATTTTTGTGATTTTTATTATTTTATTAATTATTAAAATATTAAAATAATACAAAAAATCAACTTTTTAGAAAATTGAAATTTTAATTTTCTTAAATTCCCTAATATCGGAGAGGCTCCAAAACCGATTTGGTGAATTTTTGAAAAGCATTTTGAAAGTTATAAATTTTTAAAGTTTAAATTGGCTAAATGGCTTAATCGACCATTTAGTAGAGGCTAACAAGTCGATTGACTTGAACTTTTATGGAGGGTTCCTCGATCCTAAAGGTCGGTGGAGAATTGATTTCAAGTCGATTTGATGCATGATTAGCTCTAATTAATTAAAGACTATTTAGGGTGTATAAGCCGATTAGGGTTATTCAAGTGAATTAATTCAAAACCTATTTTTCATAGGGTCCTACGGTCGTAAGAAACATCACCAAATTTTCCTAGAATTATTGGATTTCAAATACTCGAAAACGATAACATGAATTTGAAAAATCGATAACTTCTCGTAGGGATGGCCTCGACTTTGGAAAATTCGGGGAATGTTCCCGAGGTCGGAGGCTTGAAAGCCACATGGTCTCGTGTCATGGTGAATTTCCATATGCATGGAGAATTAAAACAATGCGAGAGGGTAAATAAATCATTAAAAATAAAATACTTGGATAAAATTAAATGATTTCTTTATTCTCCTACATTCACTGAGCGAGAGGTATTTTTATTTTATTTTTTCGATTTTTCTACACAAAGTTATGAATTTTTGAAGTTTAGGGAATTAAATAAATCGAGAAAATCCCTATTTTTCTATTTATCGAGTCGGCGCCGCGTCAGCCTTAGCATCTCCGAAGCGTCGCGTGTCGTCTTCGATTCGGCGCCGCCGATCGACTCGGCGCTCCGGGGCCCCGCGGTTCACGTACCATCGCGGCCGTCCGGCTCGATCCGGGCCGTCCGCTCGATACACGCTCGATCAGGCGGCTCCCGGTCATCGTCTACGGCGGTGTGCACCGTGGCCGTCGACCTTCTAGCCACTAATTTCTCGCTCGATTCTCGACGGATTTTCGTGTTCTTATGCTGCTATGGATTCGTCTCGAGGAGACGAACACATCCATATGGTAAACATGTATTTAAATTGACTCGAATTAAATGGAGAATCTCTGTAAGCTCGGGAAGAAGAGTGAGTCCATACCTTTGCTCGGATAAGTGAAGCTTCGATGCGAGAGTTGTGTCGCCTTCGATTGGGTCGAGTAAGCTCCGGATGAAGTCCCTTGGCACAGTGAATTGTCTAGCTATGAAAGTGACCACGGCCGATCACAAAGCTTGGAGGGCTGGAACGGATGGGTGGCACTGGAGAGGGGGCTTTCGTTGGTGGACTTCTTCCGCTGGTGCAGTAAAGGTGTAGGACCGATCGATTTGAGGATTGATCCATTGTGGAGAAGTGTCTGGTTTTGGGCTTGGATTTCGACTGCGAAATTGAGCTCGCGGAGAGGAAATGGCGGGGGTTTCGGTGGGGATCAAGTGCTGCTATGTGTGGAGAGTGATGCGGAATGATTTTGGCGAGTTTCCTTAAGGTTTGGTTCGGCACCTCTCGTGGCCGAGAGGAGGTGGTGTTTAAATAGGAGAGGGTGGAGGGCCTCCGGGGGAGTTAGGGCTTGGGATCGAGTGCTCTTGGCGAGAAGAACGACTACAATGGCCGCTGGGGATGGGGTAGCTCGGCGAGGTGGAATTCAAAGTTTGGCTTCTCCGCATGTCTCGGCCATGGAGTTTTTCGGCGACACGGTGGGTGGCCGGCCGAGCACTAGTCACCATCTTGTTCGGGTGGGTCGGGGTGAGGTTTAGTGTAAGCGATTGGCAAATGTCATGTGTAAAAGGCTTGGATTAGAATGGAATGAGAGAAGGCTCATTTTGGGCTCAAATTGGTCAACTCATCCCTTTGGGCTAGGTGCACCACCCGAGGCTTGGTTTAGGTCTGAAGAGAAAGTGATTTGGCTCGGCATAATCGGTAGGGTCAAGTCACCATCCAAGCACGATTAGGCATAAGCATGGTTAAGGGGAATCATGGGAGTGGTTAATCACCTTTAGGAATTAAGGAAAGAGTCTCCTCCTTTTGCCCAAAATGGCATGGTGACATGTAAAGAGGCTCTCATGGCTTCCATGTGGCTCATGCATGGCTTCATGGCTCATCTTTGGCTTGGGAAAAGTTAAGTCAACTTTCATGAAAGAGGTTTTTAGGAATTTTGGTAATTTAGGAGTGATTTGATGGGGTTTGGCATATGGCTTGATTTGGAACCATTTGATGATTGATTTGAACTTAGGGATGATTTTAATTGAAGTCATGATGAAGAGAATTTGTCATATGGGCCTTGGCATGAAGTTTGGGCTTTTAGGAAGGTTTAGGAAAGTGGGCTTTTGGTTTGGAAATAAATTTATGGATGGGAAATTTGTGAAGGATTGGGCCAAAAAAATGTTGGTTTTAGCTCATGGATGGGTCATGAGTGATTTGAAGTAAGTTGGTAGTGATTTGGGTTTGAATTGGGTTGAATTTGGGCTTCCTTTGGTGAATGGGTCAACATAGGTCAAATTGGGCTAACTTGGGCCAATGTTGGGCTAGGGTTGAAATTGATGTAAAATAAATGTTGAAAATGGCTTATGGGGCTGTTTTAAAGAGTTTTCAACTTTGATTGGGTCTTGATTTTGGTGTTTGGGCCTATATGGGCTAGGTTTAGGTGTAGGCCCATTTAAGGGATTTTGGCTTTGGGTTGAATTTGAGTGAGGTTTGAGTCTAAATTTTGAGCAAATCATGTTAGTGTTTTGTTTATGGGAATGTTAAGGAAGTTTTAGAAAAGATTTGGGGTTAATTGGAGTTGCATTGGGTGAGTTTGGGCTAAGTTTGGGTCATGGGTCCAAATTGGGCTTTAAGGCCAAAAGTGAAATTGGATCCAAATGTCAATCAAATTGGACTTGGATTTGGTCTAGATTGGTGTTGGGGATGTTGAATTGAAGTTTAGAATTGAAGTGGACCAGAATTTGGGTCAATTGGATAGGTTTGGTTTGACATTGGGTTCACTTTGGGTTAAAATGGGTCGAGTGGGGGTTTTGATAAAAGTGGGGTAAATTGACAAAATTGGCCCATGGTGTAGTTGAACAAAATGAAATTGGGAATATTTGGGATTTTCTGGAATTTTACGGGAATTTTCTGAATTTTTGGATTTTTTGGCTAAGAGGGGCATTTTGGGTATTTGGAGGGTATTGGGAGGTTTTTTGGAATTTTTGGTATTTTTGGTATGGATGATCAATTTTATTGGTGAGGAAATGTTTAGGAATGATTTTGGAGAATTTTGGGTAATTCAAGTGATTTTGCAAATTTTGGGTAGTCTCGAGGGTATTGGGTAGGTGTAGGTGGGTGTAGGGTCCGGGGGTCGAAAATTGAAAATTTGGAAAATTGAAGATTGGGTGAATGTAAGTGGAATGAAATCATTTTGGTTGAGCCATGAAGCCATATCAAGCCCACATGAGCCATGAAGGGACTCATTTGAGGCATCCATTATGTTGTTCCTAACCCTGCTTGCGAGGGCTTAGGGGTTAAGGACCATCCATGTGAATCACCTTCATGAGTACGGAGGTCGAATTGGGTATGGGTGTGTTTTTAGGAGGTGTGTGTAGTGTATAGGTGTAGTATGTGTAAGTCGGCCCTTCACCGAGACCGAGGCCACCGGGGCGATCCTAAGGCGAAAGAATCCTATAGGAACTCATCCTTTAAACTTTCACATTTGATTTCGACCCTCACAGGTGATTAGGGGTCTACGACCGAGTTTGTGGAGTTTGCGGGGAGTTAAGAAGTGGTTTGAATTTCTAAATGGTGGGTCTCGATTCTAATCCTCTAGGATAGTCGAAAGGAAAAGCTGAAGCTAGATCTCGAAATCTTAAAAAGAAGGAGAGAAGACCTCATCAAAAATGAGGTCAACACGGGCTAGCGCATCGGCGAGAGCATTTTCTTTTCTGGGAATCTTGTAGATTGTTATGTTTGGAATTTGTTCCAACAATTTCATGGCGTGCTTGAAAGTCTTGCTCGAGTCTTGGCTTTAAAATTACATGCTGTCCAGGTGACTCGTTGAATGATCAGTCGAGAATCTCCATAGATGTTGATGTCCGTTATTCCCATCTGAATGGTTAATTTCAATCCGGTTATAAAGGCTTTGTATTCTACCTCGTTATTTGTACACGGTTCTGTTAAGTGGTAGGAGTATTTTAACATCCTCTGCTCTGGTGTTATAAAGATTAGTCCGATTCTACGCTTGCAAGACACTTATCGTTTGCAATTCTTTGTTCTTATGTGCTGAGGACGCTCCGTCGAAGTACGGTTCCCAACGTCGATCATCGGGGTCTTCTAGGCTTATTATCTCGCTTGTCGGGCGAATCGTTGTCGAGGCGAATCTGCTGAGTAAAGGGTGTCTTTGCAAGGAAGTCGGCTAGGACTTGTCCCTCACGGCGCGAAGAGGAACGAAAGTTATATCGAATTGCGATAGTATCATCGACCACCAGCGAGTGCGCCGAAAGCGCCGGTCGGGTCATCGAAGTATTGCAACGGACTAACTCTCGAAATAAGGTTGACCTTATGAGAAAGCATGTAATGCCGAGCTTTTGAGCGGCGAAGATCGGGGACGAACAATGCTTCTCAATCGGAGGATACTTTACTTCCGTCGGAATTAGACGATGGCTTAAGTAGTAGAGAGCATTTTCTTTTCCCTCATCATTAACCTGGGCTAGCAGGGCTCCAAGGGAGTCGTCTAAAGCCGCGGTATAAAGTATAAACGGTCTACTTGGGACGGGGGCGCTAAGACGGGAGGTGTCATTAAATATTGCTTAACGTCCTTGAAAGCCCGGCGGCATCTCTCATCCCAAACGAATTTGGTGTCCTTTTTAACTAATGCCGAGAAGGTCGACACCTACTCGACGAGTTCGAGATAAAGCGTAGAAGATATGTCAACTTCCCTTGAAAGGATCGTAAGCTGTTTCGAGGTTTTAGGAGGTGGCATTTCTAAAATAACTTTAATCTTTTCGGATCGATTTCGACCCCGCGATGTCGGACAACAAATCCTAAGAATTTCCGGAGGTAACGTCGAAGGCGCATTTTAAGGGATTCATCTTAAGGTTAAATTATCTTAGTCGCTCGAAAACAATTCTCAAATCATACAGGTGATCTTCTTTCAGTTTGCTTTTAATGACCACATCATCCACGTAGCACTCAACTTGGTTGTGAATGAGATCATCAAAAATCTTCGTCATCGCTCTTTGGTATGTTGCTCCTACGTTCTTTAGTCCGAATGACATTACTGTGTAGCAATACACTCCGATCGACGTTCTGAATGTCGTGAGCTTTTCGTCTTCTGGTGCCATCTTTATCTGGTTATATCACGATGATCCATCCATGAATGAAAATATTTCATGTGTTGAAGCGATGTCGATCATCGGTTACAGGATTGGTAGTGGAAATTCATCCTTTGGACATGCTTTATTTAGGTCTCTGAAGTCTACGCAGATTCTGATCTGACCATTCTTCTTTCTGACTGGTACCACGTTGGCTAACCAAGTTGGATATTTGTTCTTCACGGACAAATTTAGCATCTATTAGCTTCTTAACTTCAGCTATAACTTGTTGTTCAATCTCTAGACGCATTCTTCTTGGACCTTGTCTAACTGGAACGGAAGTAGGATCTACTCCTAATTTGTGAACTGCGACTTATGGAGCTAATCCTGGCATTTCGTCTAACTCCAAGCAAAACAGTCCTTGAATTCCATTAGTTGCTTGATTATTTCCTCGGAGTCTTCTTTATTGAGTAAGGAGCTAACAAAGGTTGGCCTAGGCTCTTCGCTAGTACCTAAGTTAACTTTCGTTAACTCGTCTATTGTAGATTTGATTTCTTCCTCAAATTCTGGTGGAGCATCTCCGATTGATAGATCTTCGAGATCTTCTTAGGCTTCCAAGCAGTCTTTATTATGTTCGCAAGTGACAACCAAGCAAAATCCCGTATCATCAACTGATCCTACTGTGTCGAATCTGAGACCATGTTTTGAATTGGGAGGCCGACCGGCATTATTCCATAATTTTTCAAAGTGTCGTGATCGGCCTTTTGTCCATTGTCGAGGTAAGACACCACATTGAATTAAATTTTGAACACAGGGAGAGTACCACTCAAAAGGTAGTTCCATTAATTCGGAAGAAGTAACATCTTCAATTTGTACATCTTTTTCATTATTGGAAGAAGATGCACCACGGTAAAACTTGATTGGCTTAGTACCACCACCATGCACCTCCTTGACCACCATACCCTTGATCTTATTAGAATGGATCGGGGTCAGGGTCATAGTATGTACATGATGGTTAATCTTCTCGTACATTGATTTATATTCTTCATTCTTTTCATCTTCGAGGGAGATCTTGAATTGGGGTTTCTTTTGACTTATTGTCGCTGCTTCTTTCTCAATTTCTTCTTCTTCTTCGGAAGTGTTCTCCCAATTAACATCGATGATCGGTTTCTTCTATCCAACTGTTCCGACATTTCTTCCACGTCCTCGTCCCCGGCCTCGACCTCGGGTACGAATTCTGGAGAAATCTTCACCATCTCGCCGTAAGGGAGTGGTGAGTAACTGTTGGACTAGAACTTCAGGTTCTTCATCGTCTCAAATTTCTTTTGCTTCATTTGGTATGGTATTTCTGGAAAAGATTGTTTTCTTAGGAGGCGCGTTGTAGGCCGCATCTTCATGAATTCCAATTTCTTGCACGGAGAACGGTTGCAATTCACCTTTAATACACTGTTCCCCTCCTTCGTAATACTTTATGCACTGGTGCAGAGACGACGATACCATCCGATTTTCATGGATCCATGGCCGACCCAGTAGAGCGTTGAACGATGTCTCAGAATCAATTATGTGGAATTTTGCGGTTGTCTTTGCTAAATCATCGATCTTCATTAGTAGTGTTATCGATCCAAGAGCTCTTTCTCCTTTTTGATTGAAGCCTCTTAAAAGCATCTTGTACGCTTCGAGCTCTCGAGCATCGATTTCTAAATATGCTTAGCGTCCGAAGATTCATTATGTTGATTGATGCTCCGGATCGACTAACACTCGGAGAGCGTAAACTTTCCGATAGTGGTCGAAATGTATAACGGTCGGTTGTGATCGGTTGTTCCCGGTAATAGATCATTGTCCGTGAAGGTAATACCTCGTCTGTTCTCTTAACGATCGAACCTCGTCGAAGGAATTACCGGCCATTTGAGTTAAACAAATCTCTGGATCAAGTAAAGCCTTGATCAGAGCCTCCCTCATCTCCTTTGACAGAATCAGAGCGTCGTATATGCTTAGTTTGGCTGGTAGCTTCCTAAGATGGACTAGCACGTTGTAGTCCACTTTATTACCATGAACAAGGCGGTTGTTCATAATGCTGAGGCGACTGATAGCTCGGAAGAGGTTGCTGATAACCCTGCTGAGGTTGCTGATAGCCCTGCTGAGGTTGTTGGTATGTTCGTTGCGGTGGTTGATAACTAGACTGTGGCCGCTCTGACGGTATCTGCATTGGTTGCTTGCCCTTACCTACTACCGCGACGATTCCAGATTTCTTTTCGAATGTTTTCACGGGCTTCTGCTTATCGTTCTTGTCCGCGAAACTTAATTGTTTTGCCTCTTCTTGCAAGCTCCCGGCCTTGCTAAGCAACTTCTCGAAAGTTTTGATTGTAAATCCTTTAAGGAGAAGTACTATCGGGCCATGGATACTTTTAAGTAGGATATCGACTGCATGTTGTTCTTGAAGGCAGTGGTTCACACTTCATGCTTAAGTTTCTCCATCGAAGTATGTAATCCACTAAAGTCTCGTTCGGCCTCGTTACTCCACCACTAGATCACTGATAGTGATGTGGTACTGAGCCCCGGCAAATCGTTTAACGAAGAGATTCTCCAGTTCTGAAAAGGTCTTTACTGAGCCGTTCGGCAATTCTGCGTACCAGTCGAAGGCAATCCCTAACAAACTGCTGACGATTTGGCGGAAGAGTAAAGTGTCGCTCCCACCGGCATTGCAGCAACTAGCACGGAAATGTGCGACATACTGCCGAGGGTTTCCTATTCCATCAAAAGTCTTAAACAGAGGTGGTACGAAGTCTTTCGGGTACTGGACTGCATCGAACTCTTCGGGGTAAGGTCTACCCGTCTGAATAGATGCTCCACCCTCGGATTGTGCTAAAGCTTCTTGCACCTGCTGTTCTACCATGTTTTTAATGTCCTTTTCTGGAATCATGCTTTGTGTAGAATTCTTCTTTGGTGGTTCGTCTCTGTTGACGGATGTGATCTCTTTTCCTCCATCTGCAATATGGATAATTTCTGGGGGTGTTTCTTTCTGAGGTTATACCTGAGTCTGGAGAGTGGCTAAGACAGCAGTCATCTCTTCCATCCTCTTTGCCATCTGGGAAATTGTATCACCTCTTTCCCGAAGCTGTGCTCTCAACACTTCCGGTTCATCTCTTTCTGCAGTTCTTTGGAGCACCTTGTGAAGCTGATGATGCTCGTGTCTCAACCATGTTGATCTCGGTGTACTCCTCATCCATGAACTCTGATGAGTCAACTTCATCTCCTAGTTCTTCTTCTCTTTCTTTTGCTAACTGTAGGATATCGGTCCTTAATTTGTCCATGGCATTCTTCTAGTGGCCTTTTTTGCACATTCTCGCAGTTGTCTCGTGACGGTTGTTGAACTTCCTTCCCGGGAGTCCCCTTTATTGCAGTAGCACTTTCTTCTGATTCAAGTCTCTTGACGAGAATTTTCTTCTCAGGACATTGTTTTGGTCTTAGCTCGCCAGTGGTAGGTCGCCATACCATCTTTCTTGCAGCCGGAAGCCTAGAACCGGATGATCTGTCGGCTATATGTTGAAAGGTGGTATCCTCCCTAATTTGTAGACCCGATACAATAACGGGTGAACTGGTCTTTATCTTTTTCTTTGGTTTCTCCGTGGCGACAACGAGGCTACATTCGCGGTCCAGGCGGGATTTGGCGGCGCACATCATATCCTTCTTAAGATTTTGATACGGGGCATCTTTCTTTCTTTGCCGATCTTCTCATACGGCTTGCGGTACGAGCCGATGACGTAGTCTTATCCCTTTTCCTTTTGTAATTCTTTGTAGTACGCGAAGTCGGGGTAATGTAGTGGCGATCCTACGGACATTCTCTTCATCTAATACGGCGAGAGAGGGTGAAACCTGCTCCTTCCAATAGAGGTATATACTCGGGCGGTTCTTCTCTTTCCTCGGGAATTTCTTCTAGAAAAGCAACTTCGGCGGCTTTGGCTTTCTCGATCCGGCGATCTTTACTGCTTCATTTCTCCTTTGAGTCCGAGTTAGGGGTGCGACTCTTGAGGCTGGACCCGATCTCGAAAACAGTGGTATTGTAGCAAAATACTGTACCCTCCGCGGTGACATGCTCATCACGGACTTGGATTTCCTTCCCCTTCGATCTGCGGAAGTCGGGGTAGGTGCGGAGATGACTAGGCCGGTGGGGGTAGAGACAACGGTCCTCCTACGAACGGTAGTACTCCTTTCGAGTGGAACCCTTTGCGGGGAGGGAATTCTTGAGCCGACTTCAGGTTGAACTCAATCACGGGCTCTTCAGTTTCTGACACTTTGTCCATTAGTGTGAAGAGAGTGATGTCAGCGAATTTGATATCTGTGTTTCCGAATCCTTGTCCGAAACGGATGATTCCATTGTCGGGCAGCTCATCCTTGTAAACGGCGAAGTCCATTCCATTCGTGAAGGAGAAGATTAGCTTTGGGGCAGTCATTTTACGCGAGGCGATTCGAATGTCAGTCCCGAATTATGCTTCCTTTCGTCGTAAAGTTTAGGACGAAAAAGAAAGAGTCCGAACACATTCTCGTTTATCTTAGTGTACTTGTGATTTATAAAAGAGGTTGTTTATTAGGAGGTTCATTTGTTAGAAACAAAATGATTGAAGGAAAAAAAAGGTTATAGAAAAGGTAAAGGGCCTGATTTAGAATTGGAAAAGAAAAGAAAGTCTTATGCAAGACTTCTCAACTCGAAGGACCGCTCCTAAGCTAACACCTATTGGGGGTCCACCCCACCTCAGAAAAGAGGTAAAGGGATCTCGTAACCTCTCCGTTTAGGGGTATCTAAACAGTGGCTCCTAAATCCGAGAGGAGTTGGCAATACTCGTTCAAGACAGAAATGAACGGGGTATTCCAAAGGAAGAAAGGTAGTTTTGGTCCACTAGGGATATGAACTCACTATCGATTTATGAAAGCAAAACCATCTAATCAAAAATGGAGAGAGGAACTAATCCCCAGCGGAGTCACCAGAAATTGTACGGCTTATCTTTAGGTTATGTGTTTTGCAAGGGGGGGCGCCTACAGAAGTTGTCGGCGAATTTTTTAGATTTTAAATTTAATTTAAATATATATATAATTTAGACAGTAATATTTGATTTTGAAAATAATTTTGAGTTTAAAAATCTTAAGATATGAAATATCAAACGGATCTCGCATCCCGAATAGTTTATATAAACGAGCACCGCATCATGAGCCGTGTATCTATCTCGAAGAATAGACACTGCGCTTGACGATGGGGCTCGATTAAGTAAACTAGAAGATTTGTGACATCCGTTTGGTACGCGAACCAATTTTATAAGCCGACAAGTTCCTGCTTAATATAAAGGAATTAAGCGGGGTTTATATTCCTAGGTTCTTAAAGTTCCTTATAAGAGCGAGCCACATAGTTAATTACATCTTAAGTGACGGGAATCACTTAAGAAAACTCTCGATAATGATCGGTGGTTTTGCTCTCGAGAATATCAAAGCTTAAGGTTTTGAAAGGATTGGATTTTGGAAATTTCAAAGGGAATGGATCAAATTTGGAACGGTTTATTTCGGGAGTCGAAAGGAAGAAAAGGATGAAGTGAGGATCCAAGAAGAATCTTAGCGACTTCTCGAACTATCCTGTTGTTTGGCTTGATTTGGGAGTTTGTTTAATGTTTTGATCTTGCCAATTTTAATTAATTAGGACTTATATTTGTATGATAAAATCACACAAACAGCCTCGAAGATGTGAGGGTTTATGTCATATCAAACGACAACCTCGGAGTCCTAAGATAGGTTAGGGCTTAATTTACATGACATGATTATGCAAATGCCTAACGAAAAGTTGAGGATTTATGTTGCACTAGGCAAACTACCTCGAAATCCTATGGCTTGGTTATTTAATGCTAAGGAAAGTTTTGTTGAAGTAGACTCGAGTTTTTTGCGATGACGATCGTGAGTTGCCTATCATGCTCGAGCTCCTTGTTGTTGCGGGGGTTTAGTTTTAGAAGTCGTAAGTCGAGGAGATGAGAGAAATGTTTTGGTTTAGAGAAAATCTTAAAATCCGAGTGTTTTTTAATATTTTAATTAAAACAAATCTTAAAGTTGATTAAACATAACCGATTAAGATCCCGCGGTTCGATCATCCAGCATGAGTTATTTTCATTGAATTCACTTAGTCGAGATGAATTTGCTAAACTCAGCTAAATGAGTTCCACACTTTCTTTTAGGCCAGTGGGAAATCTCGTTAGCAACACGTGGGTTACATCATCCGAGGTATTCCCGATCATTCAACGAGACGTTTTAATTTAGTTGCAATTGTAGTTTTGTTGTTCGTTTGTAATTAAATTTTGAGTTGTTTTATATTTTAGAATGTTGTGGCGATGAATTTTATCTTGCGATGACTTTTAATTTAGTTTTGGTTTCGGTTTAGGAACTATCCTAAAGGTTTTGGTTTTCATGCAACGATCTTGTTTATCATGCAAGAAAAAGTAAAGCACGGTGCATGTAAGTAAATTGCAATAAAGTAAATCACGATAAAATTGCGATAAAGTAAATCGCAATAAAATAAAAGCGTACATGGAGGGTCTTCCCGTCATCCCAGTTGCACTTAAAACACATGTTAAGGCATTTAAATATTTTGCAAGAAATACCTAGGTAAAGCTAAGGGAAAGGGTCTTGGTTGTACTACAAATTCTAATCCTATAACTTGTCATTTCCTATGACGTCAGGTTCTTGGTTTGGTTTAAGGATGATTTTCTTCATCGAAGAACAACTAGATTCGATTGTTCTTCTAGAACATCCCGTCATATTGAGGAAGTGCTTAGGACGAGTCTTAAACATCTTTTCGATATTTACAGGAAAGAGTCTTGGTTGTCTGCAAATTCCAATCCTATAACTTGTCATTTCCTATGACGTACTAGGTTCTTGGTTTGGTTTAAGGATGATTTTCTTCGTCGAAGAACAAGTTAGATTCGATTGTTCTTACAGAACATCCCGTCATATTGAGGAAGTGCTTGGGACGAGTCACTAAACATCTTTTGATATTTACGGGATTGTTTTGAGTCCAAGTAAATTTAGTTGCACGGGTGAATTAATCATCCAGGAGTTTAGTTAAACTTTGTTTATTGCTCGGTGAACTTAGGTATTTGATTCACGATGAATGAAGTGACATCTACTTAATACTACTATTTAAGAGTTATAATAATTAAAGCGCTTTAAGAGGCGAGTTGGTTTATTGAGAATTTTAATCATCCTTAATTTAAGATTCGAGTTAATGGTTTAAAGTATTTTAATTTAATTATGAGGTTTTAATTAATAATTTTAAGTTTGAAATAGTGTTAAATTATATTAAATTTAATTCTTAATGATTTCATTTAAGTTTGGAATAGTGTTTAAATTTAATTCTTAATGATTTCATTTAAGTTTGGAATAGTGTTCAAATTATTTTAAACTTAATTCTTAATGATTTCATTTAGGTTTGTTGTTCAAATAATTTTAATTTAATTTAATTCATTTTGATTTTTAATTTAATTTTAATTTAATTTTAATTTTATTTTATTTAATTTTAATTTAATTTTACTTAATTTTATTTAATTTTATTTCAATTTAATTTAAATTTAATTTAATTTAATTTTAGTTTTAATTTTGATTTTAATTTTAATTTAATTTTAATTGTTAATTTAATTTTAATTTGTAATTTAATTTTAATTTAATTTTAGTTTTAATTTTAGTTTTAATTGTTAATTTTAATTAAGAATTAAATATTGTTAAAGTGACTTATTTAGGAATTTTTAAATTAAAGAATAAATATCCTCTTAATAATATTCCTACTTTAATCATCCAAATTTTAAATGTATTCTTTCCAAAATTTAAATTATTTAATAAATTAAAGTTTCATTTTGATATTTTCAAAGTATTTAATGTGTCTCTACTTTTTAATTTCCCTAAGTTTCGATCATCAGAGAAAATTAAAATCAAATATTTTACCCCCCCCTCACCATTTTGATTAAACCTAAAGTTTTTTTTAATTAAGGGTTAAAATTCTTAATTACGCTTTATGCGCTTTTAAGCTTATTTATTTCATAACTTCATTAAATTGAGCTCGAAATGAATTTGAAATTTTTATGTCGCATCACTCACGTATCGATTAAGATATTAGAGGAGAAAATGTGATTTTTCGAATTTAATTTATTTACTATAATTATTTTTAGTAGAAAATAAGGATTTTCAAAGAAAATTCGACAACGGAGACCAAGGAAAGGTTTATGTCCTTAGAAAAATTATAGAGTGTTCCTAATGACTGAGAAGACCACTTGGACTAATTTTGTGATTTTTGAATTATATTTTATTTATTATAATTATTTTAAATTTTAGAGTATTAATTAATTATAAAATAAAATAAAAGTTGAAAAATGGATTTTATATTTTCTTAAAACTCTCGACCTCGAGAGTTCGGAGAAATAAATTTTATAATTTTCGATTTTTCTTTGATTTATTAGAATTATTTTAGTGAAAAAGGCTAAAAACTCATTTTTTAATATTAAAAAAAAATACATTAAGCGCTTTAAAATTCGATATCTTTATCACAGGGAGTTAGGAAAAATATTTGGTTTGTTTCTAAGTGATTAGGAGTCGAAATGTAACATTTTTATGATTTTTAATATTTTTGTGATTTTAATTATTTTTTAATTATTAAAATATTAAAATATTGTGAAAAATCGACTTTTTTAGAAAATTCGATTTTAATTTTCACGAACTCCTACGATATCGGAAGCTCAAAACCATTTTGTGAATTTTTGAAAAGTATTTTTGGAGTTATGAATTTTTAAAGTTTAATTTTAGTTATGTGATTTAATTAATCCATTTAGTGGGGTTAATCGAAGTCCGATTGATTCCAAATTTTTATGTGATGTCTCTCCAATCATAAAGATCGAGTGGAGAATTATTTTCGAGTTCTTTTGATGTGTGGTTAACCCTAATTAATTAAAGTTCGATTTTAGGGGTTTGGGCGATTAAGGTTAATATGAATGAATTAACTCGAAATATATTTTTTATAGGGTCCTACAGTGCTAAAAACATCGCAAATTTTCTAGAATTTATTTTACAACATCTTAATTATTGGAATTAAAATACCAAAAACGGTGACATGAACTTGAAAATTCGATAACTTTTCGCAGAGATGGCCTCGACCTGAAAAATTCGGGGAATGTTCCCGAGATCGAGAGGCTTGAAAGCCTTATGGTCTCGTACCATGGTGAATTATCTATGCGAAATGGAGAATCAAAACATTGGAAACGAGTAAATAAATTATTAAAAATAAAATACCCATCTAATTAACTTGATTTCTTTTCCACATTATTCTCCTACATTCATCTGAGCGAAGAGTATTTTTATTTTATTTTTGTGATTTTTACTATGCGAAGATATGAATTTTTAAAGTTTAGGGCATTTAAATAATTTAAAAATACCACTAATTTCCTACTTATCCGCGCGGCGCCGCGTCAGACCTCGGCGGCTCCGAAGCCCCTACGTGTCGCGCTCCCATTCGACGCCGCCACTTGAGTCGGCGGCCGCGCGTCCGCCGGTTCATGTACCATCGCGTCGTCAGACTTGATCTCGGCCAGTCCACTCGATACACGCGCGATCCAACGGCTCACGGTCATCGTCTACGGCGGGTGTGCACTCGTGGCCGTCCACACTAAAACCACTAAGATCTCGCTCGATTCTCGATGGATTTTTGTGTTCTTATGCTTCATGGATTCGTCTTGAAGAGACGAACACATCCATACGGTTTATAAGGCTATGAAATTAACTTAAACAAAATGGAGAATCGGCTGGAAGCTCGGGAGGAAGAGTGAGTTCATACCTTTGCTCAGACAAGTGAAGCTTCGATCTAAGAGTTGTGTCACCTTCGATTGAGTCCAGGCAAGCTCCAGATGAAGTCTCTGGCTCTGGGGAATTTTCTAGGTGTGAAAGTGACCAAGCCCGATCACAAAGCTTGGAGGCTAGAAGTAATGGCTAGCCTGGTGAGGGGGCTTTTGCTGGGGAACTTCTCCTCTTGGTACGGTGAAGGTGTAGGACCAATCGATTTGGAGATTGGCTCACTTGTGGTGAAGTGTCATGTTTTTTGGGTGGATTTTTAACTCGAAATTGAGCTGCGGTAGTGGGGATTAGGGCGAAGGAACCACTGGGGATCAGCTGCTCTTGGTTAGGAGAAGGTGCTGGAGCAATTTTGGCGAGTTTCCTTAAGGTCGGATTCATCTCCTTGTTTGGCGAGAGGTGGTGGTGTTTAAATAGGCATGGGCGGAGGGCTTCTCGGGGGCGATTGGAGGTCGGGATCAGCTGCTCGGGTGAGGAGAAGAAGAGCTGCGGGTGTCCGCTAGGGTTGGGACGGCTCGACGAGAGAGAATTTGAAATTTTGGCTCGCATGGAGCTCTCGGCCATGGTGTTTTCGGCGACCTGGGTGGTCGGCCGGCCGAGCATTGGTCACCATCTTGACCAGGTGAGGTCGGGGTCGGGGTTTGGTGAGTTCGATTGGCTTTGGACATGTGTAAAGGATTTGATTTAAATGGAATGGGGGAGAATTGATTTTAACTTAATTTGGTCCGATGCATGGATTAAGCTAGGTGCACCTCCCCAAAGTTGGTTTGAGTCGAAGAGAAAGTCATTAGGATCAGCTTGATTAGTGGGGTCAAGTCACAATCCAAGTACAATTAGGCTTAAGCATGAGTTAGGCGTGACATAGGAATGGTTAATGACTTTTAAGGAGTGCTTAAAGGCCTTCCTCCTTTTTCCACTTATGGGGTGTTGACAATCTTAAGATCTTCATGGCTCTCATGTGGCTTGTGCATGGCTTCAAGGCTTGCTCATGGCTTAGGAATGGCTTGGCTCACTTGCATGAGAAAGGGATTTTGGGATTTTTGAACTTTAGCGATATTTTGGCATGAGGCTTGATTTAGATTTATTTGATGATAGAAATGGAACTTAGGAAATGATTTTGATTAAGTGGATGACAAATGAAAATGTCATATGGGTTTTAGAGTCAATTTTGGGCTTTTGAAATTGTCTTGGGATGGGCTTTTAAAGTGGTTTAAGGAAGTGGACTTTTGGGTTTAAAATAAATTTGGGGTGAAAATTTTGTAAAGGATTGTGCCAAATAAATGTTGGGTTTAGTTTAGGGATGTTTCATGAATGGGTTGGAATCAATTTGGTGTGATTTGGAGTAGAATTGGGTTGAATCTGGGCTTTTCAGTTAAAGGGGCCAAAGTGGGTCAAATTGGGCTAGCTTGGGCTAAGGTTGGGCTAATGTTGGATTTAATGTAAAATTAATGTTGGGAAATGTTTATGGGACTGTGACAAAGAGTTCTCAACTTTGGTTGGGCTCTAATTTTGGAATTTGGGCCCATTTGGGTTAGGTTTGGGCTTAGGTCAATTTAAGGGATTTTGGTTTTGGGTTAGGTTTGAGTGGAGTTTAGGTTCAAAATTTGGGCAAATCAAGTTAGTGTTTTGTTTATGGGGGTGTTAGGAAGGCTTTAGAAAAGATTTGGGGCCAATTGAGGTTGAATTGGGTTAGGTTTGAGCTAGGTTTACGTTATGGGCCAAAATTGGGTCTTAGGTTTCAAATTGAAATTGGGCCTAAATGTCAATCAAATTGGACTTGGATTTGGTCTAAAATGATATTGGGGATATTGAATAGAAGTTTAGAATTGAATTGGACCAAAATTGAGGTCAATTGGGGTGGTTTGGTTTGACATTGGGTTCACTTGGGTTTAAAATGGGTCAAATTGGGGGTTTTGGTAAAAGTGGGGTAAATTGGCAAAATTGCCCCATGGTGTAGTTGAACAAAATGAAATTGGGAATATTTGGGATTTTCTGGAGGTTTTTGGGAATTTTCTGAATTTTTGGATTTTTGGGGTAAAAGGGTATTTTGGTAATTTTGGGGGTTTAGGGGTATTTTTGGAAATTTTGGTATTTTTGGCCAAAGATGGTCAATTTGAATTGTGGGAAGTGTTTAGGATTGATTTTGAGGGATCTTGGGTAATTTAGGCAATTTTGCAAATTTTGGGTCATTTCAAGGACATTTGGTAAGTTTGGTGGGTCCGGGGCCCCGGGGGTCAAAAATTGAAATTTTGAAAATAAGAAGATTGATCAAATGTGAGTGAAATGGAATCATTTTGGTTGAGCCATGAAGCCATATTAAGCCCATATAAGCCATGAGAGGACTCATTTGAGGCATTCACTATGTTGTTCCTAACCCTCTTAGTCAGGGGCTTAGGGGTTAAGGACCATCCATATGAACTACCTACATGAGTCAGGAAGTCAAGTTGGTTGAGAGTGTAGTTTTAGGACTTGGAATTTGTGTGAGAGTGTAGTGTATGTGCAAGTCGACCCTCACCGAGACCGGGCCGTCCGGGGTATTCCTAAGGCCAAAAAGGTCCTATAGGGAACACATCCTTTAAACCTCCACATTTAATTTCAACCCTCTAGGTGATTAGGGATCTACAATCAAGCTTGTGGGGTTTGCAGGGAGTCAAGAGGTGCTTGAATTTCTAAATGGTGGGTTCCACTTCTAGTCTTCTAAGATTAGTCAAAGGAAAAGCCTATGGCTAGATCCTAAGTACTAAAGAGAGAAGCAAAGGACCTCATCAAAAATGAGGTCAACATTTACATGCTATGAAATTAAGTCAATCAAAATAGAGAATCACTGGAAGCTCGGGAGAAAGGATAGGTCTATACCTTGGCTCTGAGAAGTGAAGCTTCAATCAGAGAGTTGTGGCGACTTCGATTGCACCCAGGAGGCTTCGGATGAAGTCTCGGCTGCGGAAATTGCTAAGTACAACTTCCACCAAGCTCGATTTCAAAGCTTGGCAGATAGAGAGAATGGGCGGCTCGGTGAGGGGGCTTCCACTTGGGAACTCCTTCTCTTGGTCTGTGCGGGTGTGGGTGAGTTTAATTTAATTTTGGTGGAGGTTTCGAGTTGTCTCGGTTTTGGGTGGATTTTTGATCGAGAAATTGAGCTCGGTAATGGGGATTAGAGGCGAAGGGACATCGGGGATCAATTTCTCAGGTTAGGAGAAGGTCCTGGAGCAATTTTGGCGGAGTTTTGTTAAGCTGCGGTTCATCACCTTGTTTGGCGAGAAGGTGGTGGGTTTAAATGGACATGGGTGGAGGGCCTCCCAGGGGGAGTTAGGGCTTGGGATCAGCTGCCTTGGTCAAGGGAAGAACAGCCATAGAGTCCAATTGAGTTGGGACAGCTCAGCTAGTGAGTTTGAATTTTTGGAATCAAATGGGTGATCTCGGCCTGGTGTTTTCCGGCGACTATGGTGGTTGGCCGGCCAGGCATGGGTCACCCTCAGGGTCAGGGGGGTCAGGGCTTGAATTTGGTGCAAGCAATGGAGGTTGGCCATGTGTCTAAGGTTTGATTTTAATGGAAAGGGGGGATGGATAATTTTGGGCTCATTTTGGTCCAAGGCATGGTTTAGGCTAGGTGCACCTCCCGAGGCTTGACTTTGGGCTGGGAGGAATCATTTGGGTCAGCCAAGAGAGAGTGGTGAGGTCTCTTTCCATGGTGTGGTGGCTAAGCTTGGTTTAGAGTGTGACATGAATGGGGTTAAAAAGCTTAATGAAGGATTAAGAAAGAGGCCCCTTTCCATGGTGTGGTGGCTAAGCTTGGCTTAGAGTGTGACATGAATGGGGTTAAAAAGCTTAATGAAGGATTAAGAAAGAGGCCCCCTCCATTTTCCATAAATGACATGGTGAGGTGTAAAGTGACTACCATGGCTTGCATATGGCTTGGGAAAAGATTTGGTCAATTTCATGAAAGAGGATTTTATGAATTTTGGCATTTTGGTGGAAATTTGGATGAAGCTTGATTTTGAATGGTTTAATGATGATTTTGAAACTTAGGGGTGATATCAATTAAAGGTATGATGAAAAGAAATTGCCATGTGGGCTTTAGAGCCAATTTTGGGCTTTTGGATTTGGTGAAAATGGGCTTTTAGAATGGTTTAAGAAAGTGGGCCTTTAAGTTTGAAAACAAATTGGTGGATGAAAATTTTGTGAAGGATTGGGCCAAACAAATGTTGGGTTTAGTTTAGGGATGTGTCATGAGTGATTTGAAACAAATTTGAGGTGATTTGGAGTTGAATTGGGTTTGATGTGGAACTTTTTTGGTAAAGGGGCCAAAGTGGGTCAAATTGGGCTAACTTGGGCTAAGGTTCGGCTAATGTTAGTTTTATGTAAAATTAATGTTGAGAAATGTTTATGGGAGTGTCACAAAGAGTTTTCAACTTTGGTTGGGCTTTGATTTTGAGATTTGGGCCCATTTGGGTTTATGGTGGGTTTAGGCCAAAAATGGGGATTTTCGTTTTGGGTTAGGTTTGGGTGGAGTTTAGGTTCAAATTTGGGGCAAATCTTGTTAGTGTTTTTTTTGTGGGGATATTGGGAAGGTTTAAGAAAAGATTTGGGGCTAATTGGAGTTGAGTTGGGTTAGTTTGGACTAAGTTTAAGTCATGGGCCAAAATTGGGCTTTAAGCTTCAAATTGGAATTGGATCCAAATGTTAATCAAAGTGGGCTTGGATTTGGTCTAAATTGATATTGGGGATATTGAATTGGATCAAAATTGAGGTCAATTGGGTTGATTTGGTTTGACATTGGGTCCACTTGGGTTAATAATGGGTCAAATTGGGGGTTTTGGTAAAAGTGGGTTAAATTGACAAAATTGGCTATGATGTAGTTGAACAAAATGAAATTGGGAATATTTGGGATTTTCTGGAATTTTCTGGGAATTTTTGGTATTTATGGATTTTTTTGGTTAAAAAGGGCATTTTGGGTATTTGGAGGGTATTGGGAAATATCTTTGGAAATTTTGGTATATTTAGCCATGGTTGATCAATTTGAATGGTGGAAAATGTTTAGGATTGATTTTGATGAATTTTGGGTAATTTAGGCAATTTTACAAATTTTGGGTAGCTTCAAGGACATTTGGTAGGTTTAGTGGGTATAGGGCCCCGGGGGTTAAAAATTGAAATTTTGAAAAAAAGAAGATTGATCAAGTTTGAGTAGAATGGAATCACTTTGGTTGAGCCATGAAGCCATATAAAGCCCATAAGATCCATGAGAGGACTCATTTGAGGCATTCATCTATGTTGTTCTTAACCTCTTGCCAAGGGTCAGGGGTTAAGGTCCATCCATATGAATTACCTACATGAGTCGGGAAGTCGAAGCTAGGTATGAATGGTTTTAGGATTTGGAATGTGTGTGAAAGTGTAATGTGTGCAGGTCAACCCTCACCAGACCAGGCCACCCAGGGTAGTCCTAAGGCCAAAGAGTCATATAGAGAACTCATCCTTTAAACCTCCACATTTGATCTTAACCCTCCAAGTGCCTTAGAGGTTGTTAATCAGGCATGTGGGATTTAAATGGAGTTAAGAGGTGTTTAAATTTCTAAGTGGTGGGTTCCATTTCTAGTCTTCTAAGATAGTCAAAGGGAAAGCCTAAGGCTAGATCCTAAGTACTAAAGAGAGAGAAGAGAAAAGACCTCATCAAAAATGAGGTCAACAACTCGGAAGATGGTAAAGAATAGGATTGTTCTTATTTGGCACATATAATATTTAATGCATCTCATTCCTTTATATTATTTAATTCATTACTTGATAATAGTAGTTTTTATTATTCAAAATTCTCCAAACCAACTCATCCGGAAAGGTTATCTTTAAAAGTAATATTTGCATTTAGGAATAGTTATTATCCTTACATGAAATCATCTGCATTTAGGAATAGTTGCTAGATAAAATATCACTTATATCGACTCTCTAATCTAAAGACTATTATTAGTAGACTAGAATTTGACTAAGGACCTCTTACCTCGCTTCTCTGTGGGATCGATAAACGGGACTCTATTAGAGCCTTGTTTTATTTGATATGATACATATATTTGTGTTTGAAATTGTGATTTTACAAAATCATTATAAATATATAAATCTGCATTTAGGAATAGTTATTATCCTTACATGAAATCATCTGCATTTAGGAATAGTTGCTAGATAAGATATCACTTATATCGACTCTCTAATCTAAAGACTATTATTAGTAGACTAGAATTTAACTAAGGACCTCTTACCTCGCTTCCCTGTGGGATCGATAAACGGGACTCCATTAGAGCTTTATTTTATTTGATATGATACGTATACTTGCGTTTGAAATTGTGATTTTACAAAATCATTATAAATATATAAATCTGGGTTCATAAATTCTTACATGTAAAAACTCGCATCAAGTTTTTGGCGTCGTTACCGGGGAAGCTTCGGTAAGAATTTTAGGAGAATTTTAGTTGAAGTAATTAAGCTTAGAATTGGAAAACTTTAGTGTCTTAAAATTATTTTTGTATGAAAAGTGTTTTGTTGTATGAATAAGTGTTGTGAAAAAACTATTTATGTGAAAATAAGGTGTTTATGAAAATGTTTTATTATGTTGACTATATTTTTTGATTTATTTATTTTATTGTTAATGTATTATTTGTTGTGTTACGTATGCAAAATAAAGGATATGTAAGACTTGTGCTTTATGGTCCCGAGTTAGAAAAATGGAAGAAAATCAAAAAACAGAAAGGACTTAAAAACTATAAATAGAAATGGAAAACATTCAAAATAATCACTTGGAAAATCATCATAAATCATTAAGGGATTATGTAAATCCTACGACAGATAAAATTCACTTAAGTATACAAAACCCTATTGTAGAAGCTGACTCGTTTGAACTAAATCCAGCGATTATCTAACTAGTAAAGAATAACCAGTTTGGGGGAACTCCTTCGGAGGATCCCTATTTACACTTATCTGATTTTCTAGAACTTTGTGCTACATTTCGTTATAACGGCATGCCATACGATGTTGTTAGGTTAACGCTTTTTCCTTTCTCACTAAGGGCTAAAATGTGGTTATACTCATTAGCACGTGGCTCTATTAAAAATTGGGAGGAGTTAACTCAGAAATTCCTAGCTAAGTATATTCCACCTTCAAGGACTACTAAACTTAGAAACGAAATTATCTCATTTTGTTAGTATGAAGGGGAATCAATATACGAAGCCTGGGAAAGATTTAAGGAACTCCTAAGAAAGTGTCCACATCATGCTCGCTAGATTGGTTAATCGTTCAAACTTTTTATAATGGGTTAGTAGGATCCCTTAGGTTCATTATTGATACTGTTCATTCATTGGTTCATTAATGTCAAAATCATTTGATGAAACATATGCATTAATTGAAAAAATGGCTACAAAAGAATTTCAATGACCTCTGTAAGGTTAAATCCTAAAAATGTAGATAGTGTTCATGATACAGATGTGATTGCAATTCTTGCATCTCATATTATTGCAATATCAGCCTCAATTTACTCCTGTAAGTGAGGAAAGTTCATTAGGGCATATGATTGATTACAAATTATTATATGGGACTTTAAATATCATAAACAATATGTATTCTAACTTGTACAACCTAAGTTAGAAGAATCATCCTAATTTTTTACAGGAATCATACTACTGAGGGTGGAAACCAACAATGGGAAAACAATTATGCAAATCCTAATGGAAGTTGGAATAATCAGGGGAACACAAGCTATAGACTTTCATATCCACTGAAGTTTAACAATAATCAACAATTTTAGAATAAAAAGATATCTATATAAGAAGTGGTTTGCAAATGGGAAACCAGTTGCAAAGTCAAAATGCTATGATTAGAAACATAGAAAATCAACTGGGACAAATTGCTAATTCACTTAGCAATAGACCTCAAAGAACACGATCAAACCTAAAGAGAACAATAATGAACAAGTATTCCTTGTTACTGGACAAGCTATGATAGATGTGCAAAAAAAAGAGTTGATTATGAATATTAATGACCAGGAAGTCACTTTTGATATGTTAAAAACTATGAAATATCCAGCTGAGAGAAAAAACAATTATTGTTTTTGGATAGATGAAACAAAAAAGTTTTGATAGTAAGTTAACAGATGAGATAGAAATGGAATTTCATCATCAGTTGAAAACGTTGTTTAAAGAAGACTATATGTATGTTCAGGAGAGGTGTGAAATGAAGGAAGCTACCAAAAATAGTGAACTTGTAATTCCATCTGTTGAAAAATCTCATGAACATAATATGGATGTACCCCATACAATTTTAAAGCCTACCTATTTAGAGAATTCATCTACACCATCAGTCTTTATATCTTTAGATTCAAGTCAATCACAAGAAAAACCTGAATTGAATGATGAACTAAATAAAGTTATCGAACTAAGTTTTAGAAGAGAATTTGAGGATATATTTCAAAAGAAATTTGAGTTGAGAAAAGAGGATAAGGATATGTCGACGCATTTTTTTGTTAAATTTAATTTAAGTATATATATAGTTTTAAATAGTTTAGAAAATATTATTTGATTTTTGAAAATACGAGACCAAACCGATCTTATATCTTTAGTAGTTTAAATAATTGAACACCGCACCATAAGCTATGCATTTATCCCGAGGAATAGACACATTGCTTAGTAATGGGGCTCGATTAAATAAACAAAAAAATTTATGACATTCGTTAGGTTTGCGAACCATTTTTATTTGTCGACAAATTCTCCTATTTAATACAAAAGAATTAAATAAAGTTTATATTAAGCTAGGTTCTGAAGTTCCCTATAAGGGTAAGCCCCTATAGTTAATTACATCTTAGATGACCGAAGTCTCCTAAGAATACTCTCGATTAAGATCAGTGGTTCTGCTTTCAAGAATTTCAAAATTTAGGCTTTCACGATTGGACATTGAAAATTCATAAGGGAGTGGATCAAATTAGGAACAATTATTTTAGGAATTCAAAGGAAGAATGGTAGGGGATATCACGGATTTGAAGCAAACTTCGATGACTTGCCAACTATCCTATGATTTAGCTTCAATTTGAAAGAATTATTTAGTGTTCCAATTTTGCCAATTTTAGTTAATTAGGATTTATATTTGTATGACACAATCATACAAATGACATGTAAGATAGGAGGATTTATGTCGTAACGAACGACTACCTCGGAGTCCTAAGACGAATTAGGGCTTAGATTATTGCATAACATAATTATGCAAATGTCTAAAGCTAAAGTGAGGATTTATGTTGCACTAGGCAAACTACCTCGAAGTCTTATGACTGTTTATTTATTTCTAAAGAAAGTTAAGTTGAAGAAGATTAGTTTTGCTGTTGAAGATGATCGTGTTGCCCACCGTGCTTGCTTCAAGCTCCTTGTTGTTAAAGAGGATTTAGTTTAAAAAGTTACAATTAAAAGATGAGAGAAGTGTCATGGTTCAGAGGTCAAGTTTTCTATTGTGTCAAATTCAATGTCTTAAGTTTTATTAGAGAAAATATTAAAATTGATTAAGCGAAATCGGTTAAGATCCCACAGTTCCATCATCCCGACACCACTATTTTCATCGGATTCACTTAGTCCAAATGAATTTGCTAAACTCAACTGAACGAGTTCCACACTTTCATTTAGACCGTGGGAAACCCTGTTAGCAACACGTTGGTTACCTCCTCAGAGGGATTCCCGATCATCCAACGAGACGTTTTAATTTAGTTATGATTACAATTTTTTTTTGTTCGTGATTAAATTTTGAGTTGTTTAGCATATTGGGTTCTATCATTTTGGCAATTTATCACAAGTATAATATGCAAAAGCAATAAAGACATTTAAGTAAAGCAACGCAAATTGTAATAAATAAATATGTACCTGGCGAGTCTTCTCGTTTACCCCACCTGAAAGTTTAGTTTCGCAATGCATATATATAATGTTGCAGGAATTTAAAGCATACCAGAAAATAACAAAAAAAGGTATGCACAGTAACGAAAAAGGAAAGAACTGTGCAATAATATATGGTAAGGAAAATGAAAGAGCTGTGTGGTAAAGTAGAGAAAGAAGCTGTGTACCTGGCTAATTCTGTTGATGTATCAAGAGCAACTGATAATAGCAAGTGTCTATATATTAACAAATAAGTTTAGCAATAAGCATATGAAAATCAAAGCGAGGAAATAAGAATTCAATTTGGGGATAGGCTCAGTCTTGACTACTTTTCTTTTTATCACGATCCAACAGGCAACCTGAAGTATTGAAGTCTTTATACCAATATCAACTAAAGTCACCAACAAATCATCCTAGAGTTGTGCAATTTTAATCTCTACCACTTAATTGAGGATTGAATTAATACGTAGTATCTGAACTTTTAAATGTGTAGTATCTGCATGTAGTATCTGAATTCTTAAAAAATGTAATATCTGATGTGTAGTATCTGGTGTGATGTATAGTGTTCAGTATTTGGTGTTCGTTGTATAGTATTTGATATATGGTGTTTGATATGTAGTGTTTGATGTGTAGTGTTTAACGTGTTATATTTGATATGTGTTGTGATGTGTTTATTGTGTTTGTGTCTATTCTTTATGAATGTGATAGATAGTGTCGTACAAGTGTGGTACCTATTTTTATTATGCAAGTGTAATATTTGTTGTAGTATTCATTATTGCAGTATCTGCTTTCGTGCAAGTGTAGTATCCGTTAATGGTTCACGAATCTTTTAAGGGTAGGGATAAAACTACATACTCAAAGGGTAAAATGGACATCTATAATTGATTATTGATTTTGATTTCAGCTATAAAAGCATGATCATAGTATTTTGTGCATCATCGCCTTTAACCCGCATATTCAACTTATTGGTCATTTTGATAATTCATATAAATATCCAACCGTATGAAGAGAAGAATAAGAGTAGTGCTCAATACATAATATAAATCCAACCTCACAGCTTAATATATGATTCAATCCTTAAGTGTTAGATATGTAAATATATAGAAGTTGAGAAGTATGTCCCCGCAAGTGCCTTTGAAGGTGGATGAAAGTAAAATGATAGATTTATAAATAACAAGTTTCAAGTGATCTGTATGTAATTGCCCCTAAAAGATATTAAATCACGAAGATGGATGAAATTCGTTAAGAATAAAAGATTTACATATATACCACTCAATTCCTATGTATTTACATATTTAACTCCTAAACTTGCACCTTTAGGATTCGTGCCATCCTGATCTTTCATAACAAACCATGAATACCACCATTCCCATTAGTAAAAAAAGAAATGACATCCTTCATGCATATGTAAGGTGGCATGAAAAAAAAAAAATGGTTAGGAGTCACATATGCAAACACGTAAAAAAACTGAACGGTGTGCTTGTAAATCCTCCAAGTAAGATTTATCCATCCCAATAATGGCCACATGGGTTGCGTGAGAGAACAACGAGCCATCCAAAGATGTCACAAGTCACTAAAAAGGGCACACCTCATATGTAAGTTTATGGAATCCATACAACTGTTCAAGCCTACAAGAAGAGTGCTAAATGGCAAACAACATCAAAAGAATTTAATTCCCATAAATTCAGATCAAAATTTCCCTTTGAGTTGAAGCTCATGTTTTCTATCTAATATAGTTAACATGAGAGTGATGTCAACTGCTTGAGACATCTCCATATTGGAAAATCATATTTTGAAGGTACAAGTCGAAAATGAAGCATCAAACTCTCATATATCTTTAGAACGAGAGCATCAATACTTTCTATTTCTACATATCATAAGTTTAAGATTTTTAAATCTTTCCAAAAGTAAGAAAATATATGAGCTTCAGATTTCCAGCATCTTAATTGACAAATTTCAGGCTCCCATAAAAATGGATACACAATAATTATAAACTTTCATAAAGCAAGATGAACAAGAGCCTCAACACACACTTGCACGCATGCCACCCAATTCTTTATGTTTACATATCTAGCACCTCAATTTGCATTTATAACACCCAAGTCTCTCATAGCATATCAAAAGATTATCGATATAGCTCCCCGTGCATGAGTATAAGGATGCATATGTAAAGAAATTAAGCCCAAGGTGTTAGATATGTAAATACTCAAGGATTTGAAATGATATGTACGTGAATCCTCCTAATTAAAACATCTTGCAACGCACACCAGGACCGATAAGCCATAAAGACTCCAAACATTATGCCAAATTGAAGTTATAATTATTTTAAATATGTTTCGCATAGAGAAATCATAAGACATAGATATGGTTTCCTTTTTGAAGGCAAAACGGATAGTTGATATATATATATATATATATATATATATATATTAAGGCACATGAAAGATGGTGTGCACATACAAGAGCTTTCCCAGCTAACTGTATCATTAGAATTTTGTGTGTTAAATCCCGCTGTTTCACCTCCAGTTTCCTAAAATTTGCCTTTCACATTTATACCACCAAGATGTTTTATATTACCAAAAGAAAATACTATACGTTGGTGTTAAAACAGCCTGGATGGCCCGGACGTATGTGGGAAGTCACTGCTTTTGCAGGCTAACGCTGAATTGCAGAAAATCAGATCTGCTTTGATGTGGAATGGTGATGAATCTAACCCCTCCAACTCCCCACTTTTCAAACATTTTCTCTTAAGAGGCTTTTCCTTTTTTTTTGTAAATACGCAAGTAATCTGGCATCCTACAGGGGTGTTTGGTAGCAGGAATTAAGCAGGGTTTAACCTAAATCATGTAGGAATTAAAGACAGTGACACAGCGACTGCCTAAAGATGCACGAGTCCATCCCATTCTAGTTGCTCAATTCCATCATAATAATATATATAAAACAAAAAGAAAAGCATCAATATATCTGAATCACCATAAAATATCATTGGCCATAAAGAAAACAGTATGAGCAAGCCACTCTATCTTTTAAGTAAGTATTAAAGTAGAAAGGAAAAGGTGAGTCCCAAACTAAGATTCTCCTTAGTTCCATCAGAAAGCTAATGTACCCACATGTTCTCAACCAAGGAGACACGGATGCAGAGATTACCTATGTAAGCATTGGCCATCCAAGCCACTCCATTGTTGTTACAAGAAGGAAATAGAGATTTCAAAAGAACCACAATGAATTTAATCATCATTGCCTATAATCAGACACACACACACATTCTCATATATTGCGCTCTTCTAACAAATATATATATATAGATATATATATATCCAAACACTATGAAATGTTAGACGCATAAGCATACTGTCAAGAACTACAATTAAACTACTTAGTCCTTATAAATATCATTACCATTCATAAGTTGTTCAAATGCGAAGGCTTGCTGCAATTTGAAGGCAGAAAACAATTTTTTGTAGTACAGTTATGTAATCTGACATCCAAAGCCCAGCAAAAATTAAATATTCTATCACTGGTAAATTAATTTTGGATGCAATTGACATGGAATTTGATTTGCCTTTTTATGAGTCATTTGACCTTAAGAGAGGAATATCTGAAGACGATTCAACGAGAATAGAACCAGGCCTGATTTTCTTGTATTTAACGTGAGTCTAGAATTATGCAATGCTTCAAAATATGTTTCAATCTGTTGTTATTGATAGAATGATGAAATAATGAAACACATTGCAGCTAGTAGTGGTAATTTATAAATCAATTGCAAGGCACTACTAAATCTTGCCTTTCTCTAAATCCCAAAGCTTCATCGAGTAATTAGAAGCTCCGGCAAGAACTAATACTTCAACTGAATCAAAAGTTACAGATTGGACTGTAGTATTACGACCAGATAGACTCTTTTGTTTGCTTTTTTATTTTTTCTTAATCTAAATAGAATTCAGACATTACTATAGGCCAAGCAATCCACAGGGCTTGACCCAAACAAAGTAATTAACTATATGTGTGTAAGTACAATGGCGATAAGCCAAAACGTTTGTTTTCATCTTCAAAGAAGAGCCATATCATTGAATCTTCGAGTAAAGTGACAAATCACAACACAAATGCCTAGCTTGCAAGCAAATCTGAAATACTATAGCAGAGATACCCAAAAACAACATATTGGCAGCCAAATGAGCAACTAGAATAGAATATCGAGCAACTGAATAGGGGCCTTTGAGTAAATCAGTGAAGTATCGAGCAAACCAGTGAGAAATCAGGCACACAAGCGAGAAAGTAAAGCAACAAGCAGAAAAATTGTGATAACAAGCAAAAATATCAAACAAACAAGCAAGAAACCGGACAACCAAATAAAATATCAAAGAAACAAACGAGAAAAACAAGGAGTCAAGGAAAGCCGCGACCCATCCTCGCCCTTCTAGCCAACCCTCTTGCAAGATTTAGGGGAAGGAAACCTCCCTGGCGGCGGACCAAGGAAGGAGGAGGAAGAGGAGGACTCAGCCTAAGGGGGCTAGGGTTTACCTGAAGGAGAGAGGCTCAGCTGACTGAGATAGCCGTTACGCTTTCTCGACCGAACGGATGATGGGAAGTGTCGAGAGAGAGCCTTTGTGAGGGGTAGCGTGAGGCTTTTAAAGAAGATTTCAAAGGAGTTTTTTTTTTATTATTATTTTTTTAATAATATTATTATTACTATTATATTTTCATTTAAATTCATCAATCCGCATGTGATTCACTCGTGCATGAAATCATATCGAAATAAGTGTCCTTCCTAGCTAAAATCGACGTTCCGGACACACTGACGCAGTCCGCTTCGTCATCCGGGATCGTTCGGACAACCTTGTCGACGATCGGGTCAAAAATGCGTCGAATTCAATTTTCGTCGAAATATCCGCTCGCGATCAATTGTTTTAAAAAATTAATTTCAAATTCTGATCAATTATGAAACAAATACATGTGCAAGTGATGTGAATTTCAATATTTAAAAGCGTCAACTGTCCGAACTGTGATGTTAGTGCACACGAAGGTGTAAAATTAAGCAGAAGGCAACCCTATGGCTTAATGGTCCTATGAAAACTCTTTTTGAGTTATGACATGTTAGTTTGGACCTTCTAAATGCTAGAGGTCAAGAACATACATGTAGAACTTCAAAACGAGTAAGGAGGTGATTCGAGTTTCTAAAACAAGGTGGGTCTTATCTCTAGTCCTCTAGGATAGTCAAATAGGAATCTTATGGCAAGATCCTAAGCACTAAGAAGAGAGAAAGACATCACCAAAAATGAGGTCAACAGGATATTGAAAGACCAATGGAAGAAATTCATAAAGAATTAGAAAAACATATTTCCTCAAGTAAGATAGATATAGAAAGACCAACCCATCATTTAATAGTTATCAAGGGAGAATTGAAAAATTACTTGAAACAGAAGAGTAACATAGAAGATTTTGATCTTGAATCTGAATTATCTAGAGAGAATTCGATCCAAAATTTGGGAGATCCTGAATTATCTTATAAAGATCTATTCTTATAAATTTCAAGGATGATATTAATATGCAAATTCAAAAAATCAATAGAAGAATATTGGATCTAGAAAGAAATATGAGGAACAATGATATAAATCAATCTGAAAAGGAAGAGCTGAATAAAAAATTAAAATTTGAGGACTTTGTAGGAATCCCTGGATCTGAAAAAAGATTAGGCGATTGATCGAGGGTTACTTCGGGCTCACGATGTTAAACTTAGCGCTTTATAGGAGGCAACTCATAATTATCAGTGTGCTTTGATTTAGTATGCTTGAGAATCATGATTGTTAGTGTTGTATTGTGTTTGCTTTAGTGTGGATTGATCAGTTTGATTGTTATTGGTAGATGTTTATATTATTAGTTGTTTGATTTGATCTTTGTATGTCATGAGGGAGGTGATTCCTTAACTTCTTATTATGGTAAGATTTATATGTTCTCTTGTAGTAGTTGGATTAACGAGTTCACTAACTCGGGTCTTACTCGGAATTAAGTTTTACAAGAGATATCATGAATTTGAGCAGTGATAAATCCATCTTAATTTTATTACTTCCTTTCTCTAACTTTGCTTTCATTTGGTAAGAGTCGCGAATTTATTTGATGAATAACATTAGGATGATCTTACACTATGATTTATAACTATTAGAGGTGCTTAATTAAGGGGATTAGATGATGCCTGAGGTTGGCGCACGTGAACCAATATATCAGAGATAATCTTATCTTTGGGATTATAATCTATAAAATCATTTAAAAAGTACCTAATTTATTAGTGTAGTGATTCCGTTAGAAATTGGAGGTAAGTAGTGAGATGTGATGAGTTAATTGAAGAATTGACCTCATTTATTATGTGTGTTTATATTTGTGTTACAATTTTATAGAAGACTTAAAGAACATTTTTATATTCCCATGCTGATACATGTTATGCTAATTAAAATTTTATTAGTAAATTTCATTTTGGCATGATTAATTTATATTTGCTTTCTGCTGCATATTGTTCTGTCCTGATGAATAATTGAAGATGTTTTTATAGACATTTGTGGTAGATAGAATTTCTAAACTGTTTTTCTTCCTGCTTATATTTTCTGTACTAAATGTTATATATGCTAAAAATTAAGTTTAGGGGTATGAAATAAAATATATATTAAATTTAGTACACTTCCTTTAAGTTTAATATTATTACAAGTATGTTTTAGGCTAGATTTACTTTCTCCTACAGTCATTCTATCATGATTAATACATGTATGTGAATTTGATAGGATGTTGTAGTAGTAAGTAGATTCAACCTTTACTTTTTTTTCCTGCTACATTTTATGAAATTAATTGCAAAATATTTAAAAATTTAAGTTTGGGGGGAGAAAGAAAAATAACTTTCAAAGTTAAACTTTATTTGTCCTCAGTAGCCTGTATTTAGTTTGATATCACTTTTAAAATGACTTGTGGCATGTGGTGTTATCTTTAGGTTACTATAATTTTGATTTTAGGAATGTTAGAAAAATAACTTAGTTGAAATCCTATGTGATGAAATAGTTCTAGAGTTAAGATATTTTGTAGGAAACATTGGGAAAATGATTTTACTATTTATGATAGAAAGGAGTTGAATATTTGAAAGGCTAAGATTCTCACATTTATACTTATTGATGAGTCTTTATTGAAACCTTTTTCAAACTAATACTTACACTTATAAAAAGTAAGGGAAAGTTTTGAGTTTTGGACTTTAGAAAGAGGATAATGAAATTCAAAATCATTAAAGGCTTATCCAGATATAGTAATCCTCGCATAAAAAAAAGAAAAGAAAAAAGGAATTGAAAATATTCCCGAATGAAAGAAAAAAAAAGGATTGAAAATGATCCCGAAAGAAGGAAAAGAAAAAAAAAAGATAAAAGAAAAGAAAAAGAAAATCTGTGAGGAGAAGCTTGAGGAGAAGTCTAAAAAAAATTAGTTTCACTTGAATCTTTTTAAATGAAAAGACTAAAAAACAATCCTAAGCTTATTCTTATTTCAAAAGGTATTGGTCAAATTGGTATAAATAAGGTGCTTAAATTCTATTTTTATACTTTTTTTGAAGCTTTAGTATGACAAGTTTCAATAACTTTTGAAGTAAATAGAAAATCAGGATTTGTAAGTTTAATATGAGATATTCTTACACTCTAGTCCTAGGTTGATTTGCTAGAATTTCTCCTATGTTGCACTATAATATATCTGAGACAATATTATAGGAAACTCTATTGAAACCCATAACCACAAGTGATCACAGAAAAATACATTAAGAAATTCATATCTATTTTTGATGAAATTGCACTTTAAAGAAAGGTATTTCCTTTATTTTATTGCAGGAATGAAGATTTATAAGTGATGGAAGCAAAAAGCATAAAATGGAGCAAATTTGGATCAAAAAGGAGGAAATTCATGCAAATTGAACTAAGTCGCCGACGGCGAGATCGAGACCGCCGACGGCGAGATCGTGAGGAGAATTTATGAAGGAATTATAACTACCTCGCTGACAGCGAGCCCAAGCCCGCCGACAGCGAGATCGCGCAGTTTGAAGACTTTCTAGAAGCCCCGCTGACGGCGAGACAGTTCAAAATGCATATACATTGAACCTGGACACTTTTTGAAGAGATGTTTAAGCACCCCTTGGACCTTTACTTACCTCTATAAATAGAAACCGAAAGTGATTTAGTGTCTCTTTCTAGTGTCTTAAGTATCATATGTGTGTGTCTAATTTAGTGAGTTTGAGTGTGTTTAGTGAGTTCATTAGTTTAATTGAGTGCTATTTAGTTTGCTGTACTAGAATGAAAAGTCAAAGGAACTTCAGAAGTACGCTTGGGAGGAAATTAAGATAAGTATCTTTGTTTATTGTTGTTAACTTTAAATGAAATCCATGCTTTGTTTTATTCCCATGCATTCGAGTAGTTTTCTTAGTCTTTCTCCTTGTTTATGAAAATTATGGGGATTGATGAAATTAAATAGAAGCACACTAATATAATATAAATAAATTGTGATAATTTTTACTTAAAACTTAATTTACTTTCAATCTGGCCGATTGAGTAGTTAAAATATGTTGAATTATCAACTATAGTAAAAATTACATCCAATATTCGGGGAAGTCGAAAGCCTTGGAAGGCGGGTGCGAAATAAATAAGGAAATATTAATTATCGGACGTAGAATTGGACATTTTAGTGTGACACACTAAAATATTCAATTTGGTCCTATTGTTTGAAGCTGAAGTGTAGATGTTAGCCCTCGGGTGAGGGGAACGTGGGAGCTACGAAGTGGCGGCCGGTATCCTCCCGGCTAGCACGCGATTCGTAATCAAACATAGGATTAGTCAATGTTCTTTGCACCTGAACCAAAGGGTAAAGAATATGAATGCTCCTATTTGTCACAATACAATTAAAAAATCCTATTTAAATTCATCATTCACTTAATTTTCTAAAAACAAGGAGAAAGATACTTTTTATAAATTATTTAAATCAACTTATTTCAAGCATTAGTTTACTTTAGTTTATTATAGTTACTTTGAATTTCCGTTCACTTTTATTCGTAAGTAATTCCTTTAAATTTAGCTGATAACAAATACGTTAAAAACTTCCACAATGGGATCGATAACCGAGGACTCCACTAGAGCCTCGTATTACTTGATACGATACGTATACTTGCGTAGAATCCACATTATACATTAAATCATATATCTATATTTAAAGCGGGATCAAGTTTTTGGTGCCGTTGCTATAAACATAAATTGCAAACATATTAAAAGTGGGTCAAGTTTTTGGCGCCGTTGCCGGGGAAGTAAAAAATTATTTACTAAAGTAACGGACTAATCTAAAATTTATTTAAAAAAAAAGTTGTATGCGAAAATTTGGAAACGAAAATTTAATACCTTATGATTCAGAATTAGAGCGTACAATTAAAAGAATTAGAAAACAAAAAAGAGAAATTATAAATTTAACACAAATGGCAAATATACACGAAAATGAAAATATCAATCAACCAAGACCATTACGAGATTATGCCAACCCTACATTAGATGAAATTCATTTAACTATTCAAAACCCCGATGTAAGTCGCTAATTCATTTGAACTTAAACCCGACAATTATCCAAATGGTACAAAATAATCAATTTCGTGGTTCACCTACTGAAGATCCTAATTTACATCTTGCTGGTGTTTTAGAACTATGTGCTACTTTCAAATATGAAGGAGTATCTAACGATGCTATTAGACTTAGACATTTTCCTTTTTCTTTAAGGGATAAGGCTAAAATGTGGTTAAATTCGTTAGCACCTGGATCTATTAAAACTTCGGGAGAATTATCACAAAAATTTCTATCCAAATATTTTCCGCCATCTAAAGCTCGCTAAGCTTAGAAACGATATAACTTCTTTTAGTCAGTTTGATGGAGAGTCAATATATGAATCTTGGGAGAGATTTAAAGAACTTCTTTGGAAATGCCCACATCATGCGTTACCATATTGGTTAATTATCCAAACTTTCTATAATGGATTCGTAGGATCTTTATGATCAATCATCGATGCTGCTGCTGGAGGATCATTAATGTCAATACCATTTGATGAAGCCTATGCACTAATCGAAGAAATGACAACTAATAATTTTCAATGGCCTGCTGATAGAATGAATTCGAAAAAAATAGCTAGTATTCATGAAAATGATGCAATATCTATGTTAGCTTCACAAATTACTGCTATATCTAAAAAATTAGATCATTTTGGAATGAATTACTCTCCAACTATATCAGAAGAAAATTCATCTGGACAACTTATAGAATCCCAATCTCAATATGAAACAATTAATGCAATTAATAACAGAACCAATAACCCTTATGTAAATTATTATAATCCTGGATGGAAAAATCATCCTAATTTTAACTGGAATAATAATACAACTAATCAACCACGGATGAATAATATGACACAACAATTAGGAAATCCATCTAATCAAGGAAATCCTAATTATAAACCTAATTATCCACCTAATTATCCACCTCGATTTAATAATAATAACCCTCAATTTAAAGATAAGAAATTATCTATAGAAGAATTAATATTAAATATGGGTCAACATTTACAAAATCAAGGAAATCAATTACAAATACAAGGAAATCAATTACAAAATCAAGGAACATCTATCAAAAATATTGAAACTCAACTTGGACATATCGCTACTGCACTTAATAATAGAATACCTGGAACATATCCTGGTAATGTAAAAATAAATCCTAAAGACAAAGGAAATGAACAAATTAAAGCAATACAATTATGAAGTGAAAAAGAATTAGAACCTCAAATTCAGAAAGAACTTGAAAGTCAAAAAGAGGAAGTGGAAATTGAAAAGGAAAAGAATCAACAAGATCCAAATTTAGAAAATCCTTTAATACCTATGAAATTTTCTGTTGAAAAACCTCCACCACCATTTCCTCAACGACTAATTCAACATAAAAAAGATAAACAGTTTGTTAAATTCCTTGAAATTTTGAAGAAATTAACGATAAATATTCATTTTGTAGAAGCTTTAGAACAGATGCCAAACTATGTAAAATTTATGAAAGATATTCTAAATAAAAAAAGAAAATTTACCGATAATGAAATGGTTGCACTTAATGAAGAGTGTAGTGCTATTATTCAGAAAAAACTTTCTGAAAAATTAAAAGATCCTGAAAGTTTCACTATACCCTGCGCTATTGGAGAAAAATTCTATGGAAAAGCTTTGTGTGACTTAGGAGCAAGCATCAATCTAATGCCTCTATCAATTTTTAAGAGATTAGGATTGGGAGAAATTTCACCTACTTCGGTAACTCTTCAGTTAGTTGACCGTTCTGTTACATATCCTAAGGGAGTTATTGAAGATGTATTAGTAAAAGTGGATAAATTTATCTTCCCTGCAGATTTTATTGTTCTAGATATGGAAGAAGATAAAGAAATTCCTATCATTTTAGGAAGACCATTTTTAGCCAACTGGAAAAGCTATGATTGATGTTCGAAAGGAGAATTAACTATGAGAGTAAATGACCAAAAAGTAACTTTTAATATTGCTTAAATCAATGAAATATCTACTGACTTAGAAAAAGATGATGAGTGTTTTCGAATGGAAGTACTCGATCATTTACAAAAAGAAAATTTTAAAGAATATTCTGAAGAAAAATTAGAAAAAGAAAATATTGAATTAATTGAAAAATCTGAGATAAATGAATAATTAGATTATATTCAAGAGAAATTTGAATTTTTGTATAACACATAAAATACTGAAAAAATTATAGTTCCATCAATTATTAAACCTCCTAAACTTGAGTTAAAAATGTTACCTAATCATTTAAAATATGCTTACTTAGGTAATTCTTCAACTCTACCAGTTATTATTTCAACCGAATTAAATGAATCTCGAGAACAAAAACTTTTAGATACATTAAAAAAATATAAGAAAATTTTTTGTTGGACTTTATGAGATATTAAAGGAATTAGTCCTTCAATCCGTATGCACGAAATTATTTTAGATAATGAACATAAACCTAAAGCAGATCCACAAAGAAGATTAAATTCGATAATGAAAGAAGTAGTTAAGAAAGAAATTTTAAAATGGTTTGATAATGGTATTATATGTCCTATTTCTGACAGTGCTTGGGTAAGCCCAATTCACTGTGTACCTAAAAAAGGAGGAGTGACTGTCAAAGCTAATGAAAATAATGATCTTATCCCTATAAGAGAAGTTACTGGATGGCGAATATGTATTGATTTGTCGGCATATTCTTAGGTTATATGTTTTATTTTGAAAAGGGGGGTCGCCTACAGAAATTGTCGGCGAATTTTTATATTTTAAATTTAATTTAAATATGTAGTTTAAAAGATAACATTTGATTTTGAAAGTAATTTTAAGTTTAAAAGCTTTAAGATATGAAATCAAACCGATCTCACATCCCAAATAGTTTATATAAACGAGCACCGCACCACAAACCGTGTATCTATTCCGAAGAATAGACACCGCTTCGATGATGGGGCTCGATTAAATAAACTAGGAGATTTGTGACGTCCGTTTGGTCCGCAAACCAATTTTATAAGCCGACAAGTTCCCCTGCTTAATATAAATGAATTAAGCGGGGTTTATATTACTCAGGTACTTAAAATTCCCTATAAGGGCAAGCCCCTATAGTTAATTACATCTTAAGTGACGGGAATCACCAAAGAAAACTCTCGATAATAATCAGTAGTTCTGCTCTCAAGAATTTCAAAGTTTAAGTTTTCAAGGGATTGAATTTTGGAATTTCAATAGGGAATGGATCAAATTTGGAACATTTTATCTTGGGAATTCAAAGGAGGAAAGGTAGGAGAAATCACAGATTCGAAGCGAACTTCGGTAATTTCCCGACTATCCTATTGTTTGGCTTGAATTTAGGAATGCCCTAATGTTTATTTAATGTTTCAATCTTGCCAATTTTAATTAATTAGGACTTATATTCGTATGATGCGATCACACAAATAGCCTTGAAGATGTGAGGGTTTATGTCGTATCAGACGACTACCTCGGAATCCTAAGATCGGTTAGGGCTTAATTTACAATGCAAATGCCTAACAAAAGGTTGAGGATTTATGTTGCACTAGGCAAACTACCTCAAAGTCCTATGGTTTAGTTATTTAATTCTAAGAAAGGTTTTGTTGCAGTAGATCCGAGTTTTGCTGACGATGATGGCCGTGTTGCCCACTATGCTCCGAGCTCCTTGTTGTTGCAGAGGTTTAGTTTTAGAAGTTATAAATCAGGAGATGAGAGAAGTGTTTTGGTTTAGAGAAGGTCTTAATTTCCAAGTATTTTTATGTTTTAATTAAAACAAATCTTAAAGTTGATTATAACAACACCGGTTAAGATCCCACGGTTCCATCCTTCCGGCATCGTTATTTTTATCGGATTCACTTAGTCCAGATGAATTTGCTAAACTCAACTAAATGAGTTCCACACTTTCATTTAGACCGTGGGAAATCCCGTTAGCAACACGTAGGTTACATCATCCGAGGTATTCCCGATCATCCAACAAGACATTTTAATTTAGTTGTAGTTGTAGTTTTGTTGTTCTGTTTGTGATTAAATTTTGAGTTGTTTTATATTTTGAAATGTTGTGGCGGTGAATTCTATCTTGTAGTGACTTTTAATTTAGTTTTGGTTTCAGTTTAGGGACTATCCTAAAGGTTTTAGTTTTCATGCAACAGTTGTTTATCATGCAAGAAAAGCAAAGTGCATTTGCAATAAAGTAAATTGCAATAAAATAAAAGCGTACCTGGAGGGTCTTCCCGTCATCCCAAGCTGCACTTAAAACACAATTTAGAATATTTAAGCATTTAAAGCAAGTTCCTAGGTAAAGCTAAGGGAAGGGGTATGGTTTTCTACTAAGTTCCTAATCCTATAGCTAGTCACCTGACGTCTAGGTTCTTGTATTTTGGTTTGAGGACGATTTTCTTCATCAAAGAACAATTAAGTTCAATTGTTCTTATAAACATCCTATCATATCGAGGAAGTGCTTAAGACGAGTCTTAAACATCTTTTCAATACCTCTGCAGGATTGTTTTAAGTCCAAGAGAATTTAATTATATAAATGAATTAATCATCCAAGGAGTTGAAGTTTTGTTATCTTGCTCAGTGAACTAGGACATTTGAATATCACTATGAGTGAAGTAACACTTCACTTAACACTCCGTTTAGGAGTTATGACGACAAGAGATTTTGAGGGCAAATCGATGTTCAAGTGATTTGTGATTTAATTTAATTTCAATTAATGGGTTTAAGTTTGGAATAGTGTTCAAGTTGTTTTAGATTTATTTTGAGTTCTTTATGTCTTAAGTGATGTTATTTTTAATTCAATTTAATTTAATTTAATTTTAGTTTGATTTAATTTAGTTTAATTTTAATTTTAATTTAATTTATTTAATTTAATTTAATTTTAATTTTAACTTGGTTTTATTTTAATTTAATTTAATATGTTTTAATTTGATTTAATTTAATTTAATTTAATTTAATTTAATTTAAATTTTAATTTAATTTAAATTTAAATTTAATTTAATTTAATTTAATTTAAACTTTAATTTAATTTTATTTTAGATTTTAATTTAATTTAAATTTTAATTTAATTTTACTTTTAATCTTAATTTAATATTTTATTTTTTATGTTCTAAAGATGATTTAATTTTAATTGTTAAAGTATTAATTTAACTGAAATTTTAAAAGGATTTAATTTAAATAATTTAACTTTAATTTAATTTAATGATTAAGTCTTTTAGCATTTTAAATTTTAAATTTGGATTATCATTTTAATTAGGAATTAAATATTATTGAGGTGATTAATTTAGGGTTTCTTAAATTAAAGAACAAATCTCTTCCTAATAACATCCCTATTTTAATAATTCCAATTTTTTCATTATTCTTCCAAATTTAACTAATTATTTAATTAAGGTTTTATTTTAATTATTTTTTAAATTATTTGGTAAGTTTCTACCCTTTAAATTTCAATCATCCAAATCAGATTAGGATCAAATATTTTACTCTTTCATTTTATTTAGCCTAAAGTTTTAATTAAGGGTTAAAATTTTAATTACCATTTTGCCCTTCAAGCTTAATAATTTCATAACTCACTAAATTGAGTTCAAATGAATTTGAAAATTTTATGTGACTTAACTCATATGTCAATCAAGACATTAGAGGAGAAAATGTGATTTTTTGTATCTAATTTATTTATATAATTATTTTTTGTAGAAAATAGAGATTTCCAAGGAAAATCCGATAACATGACCAAGGGAAAATTTCTGTCCTTAAGAAAATTATGGGACATTCCTAATGACTAGAGAACCACTTGGACCAATTTTGGTGATTTTTTGAATTATATTATTTTTATTATAATTATTTTCAGTTTTGGAGTATTAATTAATTTAAAAATAAAATAAAGGTTGAAAAATGAATTTTATATTTTTAAAAAATCTCTCTGATATCAAGGAAATCAGAGAACCAATTTTTATAATTTTCTGATTTTTCTTTGATTTATTAGAATTATTTTAGTGGAAATGCTAGAAAATACATTTTTTTTAATTTTAAAATTACCTTAGGGCTTTAAAATTTAATATCTCATCATAGAGACTTAAGAAAAATATGGGGTTTGTTCCTAAATTATTAAAATTCAAAATGTGACATTTTGTTGAATTTTATTATTTTTGAAATTTTTATTATTTTTTTAATTATTAAAAATATTAAAATAATGCAAAAATTCAATTTTTTTAGAAAATTGCAATTTTAATTTTCCTAAATTCCCCTGATATCAGAGAGGCTCCAAAACCAATTTGGTGAATTTTTTAGAAGTATTTTGAAAGTTATGGATTTTTAAAATTTAAGTTTGGCTAAATGACTTAATCAACCCATTTGATAGGGCTAACCAAGTCCAATTGACTTCAAACTTTTATGGTGGGTTCCTCTGATCCTAAAGGTCAGTGGAGAATTGATTTCAAGTCAATTTGATGCATGATTAGCTCTAATTAATTAAAGCTTCATTTTGGGTGTTTAAGCCAATTAGGGTTACTACAAGTGAGTTAACTCAAAAAACCATTTTTACTAGGGTCCTCTGGTCATAAGAAAGATCACCAAATTTTCCTAGAATTTATTTCACAACATGCTAATTATTAGAATTAAAATACTCAGAATAGTAACCTAGAATTGAAAAATCAATAACTCTTCATAGGGTGGCCTCGACTTTGGAAAATTCAGGGAATGTTCCCAAATTCGGAGGCTTCAAAAGCCCTATGGTCTCATGCCATGGTGAATTGTATACATGCATGGAGAATTGAAAATGTGCAGAGAGTAAATAAATTATTAAAAATCAAATACTCAATGAAATTAAATAATTTCTTTTCCACATTATTCTCCTCCGTTTATCGAGACGAGGGGTATTTTTATTTTATTTTTCTGATTTTCCTACACAAAGTTATGCATTTTTGAAGTTTAGGGAATTAATTAAATCAAAAAATACCCTAATTTCCTACTTATCCACGCGACGCCGGCTCGACCTAGGCATCTCGCGAAACGGCGCGTGTCGTCTTCTGATTCGGCGCCGCCATCCGACTCAGCGCTCCAGGGCCCCGCGGTTCACGTACCAACGCGCTGTCCGGCTCAATCCAGACCGTCCACTCGATACACGCTCGGTGTGCACCCGTGACCGTCAACCTTCTAACCCTAATTTCTCACTCGATTCTCAACGGATTTTCGTGTTCTTATGCTCTATGGATTCGTCTTGAGGAGAGGAACACATCCATACGGTAAACATCTATTGAAATTGACTCAAATTAAATAGAGAATCTCTGTAAGCTCGGGAAGAAGAGTGAGTCCATACCTTTGCTCAGAGAAGTGAAGCTTCGATCTGAAAGTTGTGTCACCTTCGATATGGTCCAAGCAAGCTCCAGATGAAGTCCCTTGGCCTGGTGAATTGTCTAGGTATGATTTCGACCAAGCCCGATCACAAAGCTTGGAGGCTGGAAGCAATGGTCGGCTCTGGTGAGGGGCTTTGCTTTGGTAAACTTCTTCTCTTGGTCCGGTGAAGGTGTAGGACCAATCAATTTGGGGATTGGCTCGCTGTGAAGAAGTGTCCTGGTTTTTATCTTGAAATTTGAACTCGAAATTGAGCTCGAGTGGAGGGAATTAGGGCTGGAATCCGGTGGGAATCAAATGCTCTATGTGTGGAGAGTGGTACGGAATGATTTTGGCGAGTTTCCTTAAGGTTAGTTCAGCACCTCTCTCATGGCCGAGAGAGGTGGTGTTTAAATAGGAGAGGTTGGAGGGCCTCCTGGGGAGTTAGGGCTGGGATCGAGCTGCTCTTGGTAAGGGAAGAACAGTCTGCAATGGCCACTGGGCATGGGGCAACTCAGCAAGGGAGAATTTCAATGTTGGCTCACATGTGAGCTCTCGGGTGTGGTTTTTTCCAGCGATCCAGGCGGCTGGCCGGCAGGCATGGGTCACCCTCAGATCCATGTGGGTCAGGGCTGGAGGTTTGTGCAGTCAATTGGCCATGGACATGTGTAAAGGGCTTGGATTAAAATGGTATGGGGGAGAGGCTCATTTTGGGTTGATCTTGGTCAACTCATGTAATTGGGCTTGGTGCACCCACCAAGGGACTGATTTGGGTTGAGGGAGGTCGGATGAGTCGGCTAGGAAAGGGTAGTGAAGTCACCATCCATGAATATTTGGATTAATCATGGATTAAGGTGAAGCATTAAAAGGGTTAAAACCTTTTTAAGGGGGTTTAAAAAGAGGCTCCTCCTTTTGCAATTAATGGTATGATGATGTGTAAAGTGAATCCCATGGCTTCATGTGGCTTGTGCATGGCTTCAAGGCTTGCTCATGGCTTGGGAATGGCTTGGCTTACTTGCATGAGAAAGGGATTTTGGGATTTTTTGCATTTAGGGGTGATTTGTCATGAGGCTTGATTTGAAATCATTTGATGATTGATTTGGGACTTAAGGGATGATATCAATTAATGGGGTGATGAAAAGAATGTCATATGGGTTTTAGCATGAAGTTTGGGCCTTTGAAATTTAGTGAAGATGGGCTTTTAAAATGGTTTAGGGAAGTGGGCTTTTGGATTTTAAAATGGATTTTAGGATGAAAGTTTGGTAAAGGCTTGGGCCAAATAATTGTTGGGTTTGGTTTAGGGTTATGTCATGAATGATTTGAAATGAGTTTGGAATGATTTGGGTTTGAATTGGGTTGGATTTGGACCTCTTTGGTAAATGGGCCAATGTAGGTCAAATTGGGCTAACTTGGGCCAATGTTGGGCTAAGGTTGAAATTGATGTAAAATTAATGTTGGGAAATGTTTATGGGAATGTTTCAAAGAGGTTTTGGCTTTGGTTGGGTTTTGATTTTGGGGTTTGAGCTTATTTGGGTTAGGTTTGGGTTTAGGTCAAAATTGGGTCTTTTAGCTTTGGGTTGAATTTGAGTGGGGTTTGGGTCTAAATTTTGGGCAAATCATGTTAGTGTTTTGTTTGTGGGGATGTTAGGGAAGGTTTAGAAAAGATTTGGGGTTAATTGGAGTTGAATTGGGTGAGTTTGAGCTAAGTTTGGGTCATGGGTCCAAATTGGGCTTTAAGGTCAAAAGTGAAATTGGATTCAAATGTCAATCAAATTGGGCTTGGATTTGGTCTAGATTGGTGTTGGAGATGTTTAATTGAAGTTTAGAATTGAATTGGACCAGAATTTGGGTCAATTGGGTAGGTTTGGTTTGACATTGGGTTCACTTTGGGTTAAAATGGGTCAAATTGGGGATTTTGACAAAAGTGGGGTAAATTGACAAAATTGGCCCATGGTGTAGTTGAACAAAATGCAATTGGGAATATTTTGGATTTTCTGGAATTTTCTTGAAATTTTCTGAATTTTTGGATTTTTTGGCTAAGAGGGGCATTTTGGGTATTTGGAGGTATTTTTGGAATATTTGGTATTTTTGGCTATGAATGATCAATTTGAGTGATGTGGGAATGTTTGGGATTGGTTTTGAGGAATTTGGGTGATTTTGGAGAATTTTGAAAAATTTGGGTAATTTCAAGGGTTTTTTGGGTAGACTAGGCCCGGGGGTCAAAAATTGAAAATTTGGAAAATTGAAGATTGGGTAAATGTAAGTGGAATGAAATCATTTTGGTTGAGCCATGAAGCCATATCAAGCCCACATGATCCATGAAGGGACTCATTTGAGGCATTCACTATGTTGTTCCTAACCCTCTTAGCCAAGGGCTTAGGGGTTAAGGACCATCCATGTGAATCACCTTCATGAGTCAGGAGGTCAAATTAGGTATGGGTGTGGTTTTAGGAGGTGTGTGAAAATGTAGTGTATAAGTGTAGTGTGTGTGTGTAAGTCAGCCCCTTCACCAGACCAGGCCACCCAGGGCAGTCCTAAGGCCAAAGAGTCCTATAGGATCTCATCCTTTAAACTTCCACATTTGATTTCAACCCTCTAGGTGATTAGGGGTCTACAATCAAGTTTGTGGAGTTTGCAGGGAGTTAAGAAGTGGTTTGAATTTCTAAGTGGTGGGTCCCAATTCTAATCCTCTAGGATAGTCAAAGGAAAAGCCTAAGGCTAGATCCTAAGTACTAAAGAAAGAAGAGAAGACCTCATCAAAAATGAGGTCAACATGATTATAGAAAATTAAACACAGCCACTAGAAAAGATCACTTCCCTTTACCATTTCTAGACCAGATGTTAGATAGATTAGCCGGACATAAGTATTTTTGTTTCTTAGATGGATATACCGGTTATCATCAAATACAAGTTGCTCCTGAGGATCAAGATAAAACTACATTTACTAGTCCTTATGGAACTTTCGCTTTTCGAAGAATGCCTTTTGGATTATGTAATGCACCAGCAACATTCCAAAGATGTATGATGTCTATATTTAGGAAATTAATTGATAATGGAATAGAAGTATTTATGGATGATTTCTCTGTATTCAGAACAACATTTGACACATGCTTAAATCATCTTGAAAAAGTATTTGAAGTATGTGAGAAAACTAATTTAGTTCTTAATTGGGAGAAATGACAATTTATGGTTACAGGCGGCATTATATTAGGGCATAAAATTTTGGAAAAAGGCATGGAAGTAGACTCTGCAAAAATTCAAGTAATAGCTAAATTACCACCTCCAACTACGGTAAAAGGGGTAAGAAGTTTTCTTGGACATGCTGGATTTTACAGGTGTTATATTAAAGATTTTTCAAAAATTACTAAACCTCTATGCCAACTTCTTGAAAAAGACAAGAAATTTGAATTTACAACCGAATGCTCGAATGCTTTCAAATTATTAAAAGATAAATTAATTACAGCACCTATAATAGTTTTACCTAATTGGGAGAAACCATTCGAGCTTATGTGTGATGCTAGTGATTATGCTTATAGGAGCGATTCTTGGGCAAAGATATGATAAGATTTTCAAAGTTATATATTATGCTAGTAAAACTCTAAATGATGCTGAAATAAATTATACAGTTACTGAAAGAGAATTATTAGCAGTTGTATATGCTTTTAATAAATTTTGGCATTATCTAATAGGAACTAAATGTAGATTCTAAATCAAGATTAATTAGATGAATATTAATAATGCAAGAATTTGATTTTGAGATAATTAACAAAAAGGGAACTGATAATCAAATTGCAGATCATTTATCAAGATTAGAAAATCATGAATTATCTAATGTTGATAATGAAATTTTAGACAGTTTTCCTGATGAACAACTTTATAATATTAATGAGTTGAAAATACCTTGGTATGCTAATATAGTAAATTACATTTTACCACCTATGTTAACTTTGCAACAACAGAAAAAATTCATTCACGACACTAAATCATACTTTTGGGATGAACCATACTTATATAAGCAATGTAAGGATCTAATTATTAGAAGATGCGTGCCTTATGAAGAAATCGAACCAATTATTCAAAAATGTCATGACTCGATTTTGGAGGACATTTTAGGACAAATAAAACTGCATATAAAATTCTACAATTTGGATTCTACTGGCCTACTCTATTTAGAGATGTATATAGATATATAAAAACCTGCGATAAATGCCAAAGAGTAGGAAACATATCAAGAAAAAATGAAATGCCTCTGAATTTTATATTAGAAGTTGAAATTTTTGATGTTTGGGGATTAGATTTCATGGGACCTTTTATTCCGTCATTTGGAAACTCATATATATTAGTAGTTGTTGATTATGTTTCCAAATGGATTGAAGCACAAGCTTTACCTAGGTGTGATGCTAAAAGTGTTTTAAAATTTTTAATGAAAAATATTTTTACTAGATTTGGAATGCCGAGAGTGATTATCACTGACGGAGGAACTCATTTTAGAAACAAATATATTCACAAACTAGTAGAAAAATATAATATTATGCATAAGATATCAATCGCTTATCATCCACAAACTAATGGATTAGTCGAAGTTTCTAATCGAGAGATTAAGCGTATATTAGAAAAGTCTCGTAAATCCTAATAGATCGGACCGGTCTATAAGACTAGTACAACCGCATTATGGGCATACGAGATCTGCTTATAAAACTCCGATTGGAATGACTCCTTATAGGCTTATATTTGGAAAAACTTGCCACTTACCAGATTGAATTAGAACATAAAGCATATTGGGCGATTAAAGAATTTAATTATAATATGCGAAGAAGCTCAGTGAGAAGAGATTGTTGCAATTAAATGAATTGGAAGAACTAAGAAACGAATCATATGATAATGATAAGATTTATAAAGAAAGAATGAAATTATGGCATGATCGGAAGATTAATCAGAGAAATTTTGAACCAGGATAAGAAGTTTTGATTTATAATACTAGATTGAAGTTATTTCCTGGGAAATTGAAATCTCGATGGTTAGGACCTTTCACCACAACTCAAATATTTTCATATGGAACTATAGAAATTGAAGATCCAAAAACAGGAAATAGATTTAAAGTAAATGGACATAGATTAAAACCATATTTCGAAAATAGAAGACCAAATTTTAAAGAGGTTTTAATGCTTAGTCAACCTGAACACTAACTAAATTAGGTCGGGCTGACGACGTTAAACCAAGCGCTTTATGGTAGGCAACCCATAGTAGTCTTTTATTTTTTAAAAAATATCTACATATTAGTGAGTCTATAAAAAAAAATCTTACTACTCAAATTTTTATTAGAATCATCACAAAATTGAACCTATTTGATGAGATCAGAAAATATTCGGACCAGAGCGAAAATGGGCGATTTTTAGGAATCTCGCCGACAGCGAGCTCGAGCCCGCTGACAGCGAGATCGTGGACCATTACTTCATTCAGTTTTATAACTAAGTCGCCGACGGTGAGGAACTTCCCGCCGACGGTGAGGCAGTTGAAAATTTGGTTTCTTAAAGATTTTTTGTGCGGTTTTGGACGGATCTAAGCCATTCCTTCGTAAGAAATTATTCCAAATCCGATTTTACACCATTTTCTTCCTTAGGAACGACTAGAGACCAATCCTTTACATCCAAAATGGCCTCCAAATTCTTAGAAACCACAAAAACTGAAGTTCTTAACCGGAGAAAATTTGTCAGTTCGGTGGCACAGTGAATCTTCAACAAAGGCTTGATGAAGAAAAGACTTATTAAAGAAAGAGGATTCGTCAATAGAGGAGTAGAGAATTCTACTACAAAAATCGAAGAAATGATTGCACAACGGCATTGAGAGGTATTTTGTTATACAACATCCGCTGTTGTTATACCAGTAGTTAAAGAGTTTTAGTCTAATTTACATGCGATCAACAATGGAAATGTCTACGTCAGAGGAAGATGGGTAACATTTACTCCTGCAAGGGTAAATGAATTGTTTTCTATAGAAAATACCTCTGTTTGTCATTATTCCAACTTTGTGCCTTCAAGATACAATATGAACGAAATCTATAGATACCTGATCGACGAACCGGATGATTGGGAGTTATGAGAAGACGGGTATGTCAGTTTTTCTGCATCACTTTTTAACCCTGTCTCAAAGCACTGGCATTTCTTTATATCATCAAAATTATTACCTACTATGAGAATAAATAAAGTTTCAAAGGAATGCGCTACTTTAAACTACTGTATTCAAATTGGATTACCTATCGATGTTGGATCAATAATAAGTAAAGTCCGCATTGGGATTAATTGTGCATGGGTCGTTGCATGGACTTGGACACCCATCTACTATATTTGCTTTATGCGATCGAGTACCAAGTTTCTTATGAGGCTTGGGAAAAAGTACTTTTACCATGGAAACCCCTGGATCCTACTGATATGTTTCCCACTTTGGATAAAAATGATGAGATTACCGTTATTTCTGACAGAGCATCACAGAACAATCCTTTAGCAAGGCCCTTTACTGATAAGACTAATTTCATTCTGAAGAAAATTAAAGGATTGGAGAAAGAATTGCAAAATGTGATGAATTCCTTTGACAATATCTCTGATATGTTTGATCATATTGATTGGAGAATGAAGGAGCACTTTGATCATACTGGACATCTGGAGGCCAGCTTTATTCATCTACTAAGACGAAAGGATGGATTAATGAAGAATCTACTGCAGAATTCCCTTTCAGGCCTTTCTACAATTTATGTGTGCACCTGCGTCGCATCAAAAATATCAGAGAAAATGTCAGTTCAAACACTGAAGAGTAGGAAAGATTTCTATGTTTATGTTATATTTGTATATATATGTGTGTTTGATTTGGAGTTAGGTTTTATTATGAGTCGAACTTTGATTTGATCATTCAGATTTGATTAGATTTTATGTAAATTGTTATGTCTCAGCATTTAGAGTGTTGTGGTGTGGATTGCGATGCTGAGTAGTATGGATTTGAACATTTAAGTTAAGTATGTGTTAAGTTATTAGTGTGAAATTTGTAAATCTCATGGATTTGATATATAAAGTTATATTGTTTGCGTTGTGTGAATTTTTGTGAGTATAAATATCTAATCTTCGTATTATTATTGAATTAATTGATCGAAAGATTGATTAAGGGCAATTCGAGGTTGCAAATGATTGATGAATTTCAAAAATTTAAAATTTTTGGGAGCTCGCCGACGGCGAGAATTATCTCGCCGACAGCGAGAAAACCCGCTGACAGCGAAACCGAGCTCGCCGACGGCGGATTTTTCCCGAAACTTTTGCCTAATGAAATTAATAAGCTCGCCGACGGTGAGAAAAATCTCCTGACAGCGAGAACGTGAAAAGACCTATATTTGACCGGTCAACCGACACTATTCATCATCCCTTTCCTCAAATTTTTGAAAAAACCGACCTAGGGCTTGAGAGATCTCGGATTTGAGGCGATTTCAACACTTTTTGACACCGGGTTTCATCTTCCCTTGGTAAGAGCTTCACTCCTATGCAAAAATTTTTGATTTTAACCATTGATTTCTTCTACATTGGAGAATTTTGAAAAATTTAGAAATGTAGAGAAAATACTTGGAAGAATTTCATAAAAATTGATTTAAATGGATTTTAGTTGTTGTAGGAAGCCTTCTTAGTAATATTTTGGAGTTTAGTTAAGATTTTTGTAAATTTCACAGATCGAGAAATGGTTCCATGACAAAAGCGACGAATAGATTATGACGAAACCCGATTCATTAATGCAAGAGCACAAACACGATATTTTCAAAACATACAAGCAAGAAAATGCATTCAAGATCGAGTTTTCAAGAATCCAGGAGGAGAAGTTGAGAGAATTATTCAGGAGCGAGGATGGGAAATTTTCTGTTTCGTTACCAACAGAAAGCATGTAGAAGTAGTAAAGGAATTTTATGCAAATTTAACACGAAGTCGAAGATGCACTGGTTAAGGTTAGAGGATTTTTGTAGATTTCAACGCTCGTTAGAATAAACGCTTATTATGAAGTACGAGAAACCTATACCAGCGAATATGAAACTTTTGGAACTATGGAAGGACCACTTGGAAGAGGTGATCGACTTTCTCTTCGATGGGAAAGGAGTCCGGAAGATAAAGCGACGGGAACGGGTAAACTTCCCTCTTTACTATGCTAAATGTAACATCTAAAGCACTGGCATTATTTTATTTGTTCTACTTTGTTACCTACCTACCACCATAGTGAGGTAACAAGAGATGAAACGGTTCCGAATTTACGTATTCGGAACCAAAAGAGTATTAATGTGGGAAATGTTATATATAAAAACATATTAGCTATCGCTAGAAATGAAAGTGGAGGAGGACTCAGGACATCCTGGTCTTATCTATGCACTTTGCCAATTATCTGGGGTAGAGGCAAGAGATGATGAGGAATGGATTGAACCTATGAAACCCCTTACTCAGGCTAATATAAAGAAATATGAATCCCACGAAGGATGGAGATCTGACACAAGGGATTATGTACCTTCTTCAAGTAGAGATATACCCTCTACTAGTTATGAACCACCCCCTCAGTACACCACTCCTACCCTTCAAGATCTGATGAATGAATTAACCCTGAGTAGAAAGAGTTTTGAGTTATTTGGAGAAAATATGGAGAGAAGATTTGAGCATATAGATCAAAGGATCGGAGGCTTGGAGAGAAGACACGATTATGATAGTGAATATCTCCAGCGACATTCAGAGTACGAGATCGCATACTATGAAGTTGAACGTCGATATATGAGTGGTGATTTAGATGTTGTCTTTCCTGAGTGCCCCCGTTATTCACAGTACCAGCCTGCTCTGCCTTCTCAGCCTGGAGATCAGGGAGATGACATAGCTTGGGATTTTGATGCAGAAGATTAGAGCTTTTGTTTAGTTTATTTGGTTTGTTTAGATTTGTTGTTATTTTGAGAAACTTTATTATTTTGGATGTGATTATTTCATACTTTCTAGAGACTATGGATGTTGATATGTTTGTTTATGTTATTGATGTTAGATTTCTTGTGTTTTAAATTAGTTGCAATTTTTTTTTATATATATAGGATGTTAGTCTTTCTTTAATGTATTGTTTAAGTTTTAAATGTATGTGTAGTAATAGATTAAGTTTTCTTTGTTATGTTTGATACTTATTTTAAAATTTCATCCCTGCACTTTCTTTTAAATATTATATGTGGAAGAATACTAACAATACGAGTTATGTAAGTAATGAAAAAGCTGCAAAAATTTCAAGAAAAAAATACCTAAAGCCCAAAGGTATGATGAATTTTAATATATACTTTCCCTTTTTCACTATGTAGTATAGATAGAAAAATTTAAGTTTGGGGGAAGGTAAAAATACAAATTTAATTATTAAAATTGTTCTCAATTTCTATTTTTAAAAATTATTATTAAATGATTTTCTATAGTAATTTTCAATTCAATAAATATGAGTTACTTTATTTAATTATTATATAAAGTTAAAGAAAATATTTCTAGTAATTCAATTAATTAATGGAATAAGATATTTGGTTAAAAGGAATAAGAATATAGTAAACTATTTAAAGTAAGGAAAACTATATTTTGAAATTAAAAATTCTTAAGTATTTAAGTGAAAAAGAAAGGATAGAAACTCAATAAAGTAAATGCTATGAAATATATATAAGCAAAGAAATATTTTAAGTTTCAAATTTAGGAAGAGAAATTGAAGTTCAAAATTATTAGCAGGCTAATTAGATACAGTAATCCTCACTTGAAAAAGAAAAAAAAGAAGGATTGAAAATCAATCCAAAAAGAAAAGGAAAGAAAAGAAAAATATAAAGTGAGGAGAAGCTTGAGGAGATGCCTTATCAAAAATTGGCTTCAATGGATTCAACCTAAAAGGTAAAACTTAATTATATTTCTAAACTTATATTTGTGGATTAGTATTTTACTAAATAGTGTTTTCTTGAATTTCCTACCATCTAAATATCTTAAGTAATTTACTATTTTTAATATAGTCATTCCTGAAATAAATAGAAAGCTAGAAATCTTAGACCTGATAACTAAATAATCTTATCTCTATAAAGTTAATTTAATTACTCAGAAATATTTATATTTAACTTTATTATAATGTTATTTAAATTTAATTCATATTATCTGAATTGAAAAATTCTATTATAGAAATCATTATTTTTATTTAGTATTAAAATTACTTGAGGACAAGTAATAATTAAGTTTTGGGGATTTTGATCGCAGAAAAATACATTAAGAAATTCATATCTATTTTTGATGAAATTGCACTTTAAAGAAAGGTATTTCCTTTATTTTATTGCAGGAATGAAGATTTATAAGTGATGGAAGCAAAAAACATGAAATGGAGCAAATTTGGATCAAAAAGGAGGAAATTCATGCAAATTGAACTAAGTCGCCGACGGCGAGATCGAGACCGCCGACGACGAGATCGTGAGGAGAATTTCTGAAGGAATTATAACTACCTCATCGACGACGAGTCCGAGCCCGCCGATAGCGAGATCGCACGGCTTGAAGACCTTCAGAAGCCCCGTCGACGGCAGTGTCGTTTCCGCCGACGGCGAGACAGCTTAAAATGCATATACATTGAACCTGGACACTTTTTGAAGAGATGTTTAAGCAACCCTTGGACTTTTACTTACCTCTATAAATAGAAACCGAATTCTAGTGATTTAGTGTCTCTTTCTAGTGTCTTAAGTGTCATTTGTGTGTGTCTAATTTAGTGAGTTTGAGTGTGTTGAGTGAGTTTATTAGTTTAATTGAGTGCTATTTAGTTTGCTGTACTAGAATGAAAAGTCAAAAGAACTTCAAGGAGTCTGCTTGGGGAGGAAATTAAGATAAGTATCTTTTTTTATTGTTGTTAACTTTAAATGAAATTCATGCTTTGTTTTATTCCCATGCATTCTGAGTAGTTTTCTTAGTCTTTCTCCTTGTTTATGAAAATTATGCGGATTGATAAAATTAAATATAAGCACCTAATATAATATAAATAAATTGTGATAATTTTTACTTAAAACTTAATTTACTTTCAATCTGGCCAATTGAGTAGTTAAAATATATTGAATTATCAACTATAGTAAAAATTACATCCAATATTCGGGAAGTCAAAAGCCTTGAAGGCGGGTGCAAATAAATAGGGAAATATTAATTATCGGACGTAGAATTGGACATTTTAGTGTGACGGACTAAAATATTCAATTTGGTCCTATTGTTTGAGAGTCGAAGTGTAGATGTTAGCCCTCGGGTGAGGGGAACGTGGGAGCTACGAGTGGCGACAAGTATCCTCCCGAACTGACCGCGGATTCGGTAATCAAACATAGGATTAGTCAATGTTCTTTGCACTCGGACCAAAGGGTAAAGAATATGAATGCTCTATTGTCACAATACAATTAAAAATCCTATTTAAATTCATCATTCACTTAATTTTCTAAAAACAAGGAGAAAGATACTTTTTCTAAATTATTTAAATCAACTTATTTCGAGCATTAGTTTACTTTAGTTTATTATAGTTACTTTGAATTTCCGTTCACTTTTATTCGTAAGTAATTCCTTTAAATTTAGGCGATAACAAATCCGTTAAAAACTTCACTGTGGGATCGATAACCGGGACTCCACTAGAGCCCCGTATTACTTGATACGATACGTATACTTGCGTAGAATCCACATTATACATTAAATCATATATCTATATTTAAAGCGGGATCAAGTTTTTGGTGTCGTTGCTATAAACATAAATTGCAAACATATTTAAAGTGGGTCAACAAGTCGACATATTTGGTTTTTAATGATATAGTGTTACTTGAAGATAAGTAACATTTAAGTTTGGGGCATCTTGATACGACTAAAAAATGTTTGATTTTTCATATACTTTTTATGATTAATTTTAATGATATTATACTTTAAAGGAAGATATTTTGTATGTTTTTTAGTTTTAGGTATAAGAAATGACTTTTGGAGAAAAGAAAATAAAAATGGTGCAACTTGTAGCAAAATGAGCAAAAAAATAAAATTTGGCCTGACATATTTTGATAAGTCTTTCTTTGGTTAATCTCTTTTACACTTATTGCATATTTTTGAATAAGATTACACTTTAAAGAAATGTTATTTTTATGCTTAGTTTTTAGGACTATCTGTTATAAATGCAATGCAATGAAAACGGGGCGAATCAGAGCTGAAACTGAGCCAAACGAAGCGAAATGGTGGAGCTGCGCAGTACCAACACCGGACAGCGCCCTATCCGACGTTGGACTGTGCCAAAAGACAGAGAATGATGAAAATAAGTGGAAAATAGCGTCGGACAGCTCCCGATAGGGCGTCGAACCGTGCCCAAACAATTTGGATGTGATTTTGGACGATTAGGGACCGAGATTCAACATATTTGGACGCTTTTTGAAATGTTTCTTGTGGCAAATCTTCAAACTTTGCCCATACACTTTAAAAGAATGATTTTAGATTAGAAAAGAGGAGAGGAATGTTAGGAAAAACGTCGAGAATGTTAAGAGATCTTAGAATAAGAGTACAAAATGTAGATTTCTACCTTTTTGGAGAGATTGGTGAGGGGATTTTGAGAAAATTTGTAAGAGTTTGTTCTAGCATTGCATGGATCAGCGGTAGACTTTATGGGAGAGATTTTCATCTTTAATTCAAGGGGAAAAAGCTAAGTATTGTGTTCTTCATTATCTTATGATTTTGTAAACACTTATTTTGTGGATTTGCTTTGAAATGAGGTTTTACGTTGTGCTTTCTTTGTGTTTTGTGATGTCCTTCTCTTATTCTTTCTTCTTATTTGTAAATAGTGACATAAGAAGATTATACCATTGTTTTCATTTTACTTTTCTTTTACAATGAGTAGGATTTCATGTTTAGGATATTGTGATGCATGTTAGAAGTGGATTTAATTATAAATGTGATGGTTTTTACTTGCACTTCATTTACATTACAATAAGGGCCCGTTGTATTGTTAAAATTCATTGTAATCGCACTGTCCCAAAAGGGTGGTGTAATTCTCAACAAAGTAGAACCACATTCAAATTCTATGGATGGTGAAGTTCATGAGGGTTGAGTGCAAATAAATAGGGAAATATACTTTGATGGACGTAGAATTGGAGATTTTAGGGTGACATACTAAAATCCTCAATTTGGTCCTAGTGTTTGGAAAATAAAGCAAGTGTTAGCCTTCAGGAGAAGGGAAGTGGGAGCTCTGGAGTAAGAGCCAGTATCCTCCCAGTCTAACCACGGATCTAGGGACTAAACCTATGATTAACCAATGTTCATTATGCACTCGGAAGAGGGTAAAGTTATGATTGTTCCTATTTAGCACATATAATATTTAATGCATCTCATTCCTTTACATTATCCAATTCATTACTTGAGAATATTAGTTTTTATTATCTCAAAATTCTCCAAACTAACTCATCCAGAAAGGTTATATTTAGAAGTAATATTTGCATTTAGGAATAGTTATTATCCTTACATGAAATCATCTACATTTAGGCATAGTTGATAGATAAAACACCACTTATATCGACTCTCCAATCTAAAGTCTATTAGTATTATATTAGAACTTGATTAAGGACCTCTTACCTCGCTTCCCTGTGGGATCGATAAACTGGACTCCATTCGAGCCATGTCTTACTTGATATAATACATATACTTGCGTTTGAAATTGTGACTTTACAAAATCATTATAAATATATAAATATGGATTCATAAATTCTTGCATATAAAAAAGTCACATCAGATAGCCACAAAACTGTAACCAAAAATCAAAAATTAAAATCAAAACAAGATAAAATTCACCGCCACAACAATAAAAAATATAAAACAACTCAAAATTTAATCACAAACAGAACAAAATTACAAGAGAAAATAAGTTAAAACGTTTATGTCGGATTATTGGGAATACCTTAGAAGATGCAACCTACGGCTACTAACAAGATTTCCCATGATCTGAATGAAAGTATGGAACTCATTAAATTGAGTTTAGTAAATTCTTTTGGACTTAGTGAATCTGAAGAAAATAGTGGTGCCGGAATGAGGGAACCGTAGGATCCTAATCGGTGTCGTTATAATCAACTTAAATATTCCCCCAAATAAGATATTAAGACACCTCAATTTAAACATTTCCAAAACATGTTACTTCTCTTTTTCTCTTCAATCGACATTTCTAAAACTAAACCTACTACGACGAGGAGCTTGGAACATGCATAGTGGGTAGCACGACCATCTTCAACAGCAAAACTCCTTAGAATTAAATAACAAAGCCATGGGACTTTGAGGTAGCTAGACTAGTGCAGCATAAACCCACACTTTATCTCTTTAAAACTTTACACCTCGTGCAATATAAGACCTAACTCGCCTTTTGATTCCGAGGTTGTCATCAGATATGACATAAATCCTCCTATCTTTCAGGCTATTCACATGATCGATATCAAGTGAATGTAAGCCCTAAATGATAAAATTGGTAGGATGAAACACTAAAAAACTATCTCAAATTGAAGCCAAACCATAGGATAGTTTGGGAAAACATCGAGATTTTTCTTCGATCTTTGTCTTTCCCCTAGCTTTCTTTTACTTTGGATTCCTACAATAATTGTTTCAAAACTTGAGTCATTCACCTATTGGATTTACTATTACCACATTTTCTTGAAGAAACCTACCATTTGGAAGTCATGAATACAATATTTCCTGATCTATATCAAGAGTTTTCTTAGGTAACATCGGTTATCTAAGATGTAATTAACTATAGAGGCTTGCCCTTATAAGAAACTGAAAAACCCCAGATTAATATAAACTCTATCTAATTCCTTCATATTAAATAGAGGAAATAGTCGGTCAATATAAATGGTTCGCAGACCAAACGAGATGTCATGAATTCTTTAGTTTATTTGATCAAGCCTCACCACTCAAGTCATGTATCTATTCTTCGGGATATATACATGTTTTGTGGTGAAGCGCTTAATTATTTAAACTATTGATCATATGAGATTGGTTTGATTTCGTATTTTTCAAAATTAAAATAATACTTTCTAAAAATATATATATGCAATATATTAAATTAAATCTATTCCAGAGATTTTAAACTTTGCACCGACAATTTTCTGACGATTTCGCTGGGGACAAGTTTCTCTCTTCATTAAGATCAGAAAATGTTATATTCATACATCGGTAAGTTCATGTCCCTCATGAATCTTCTAAGCATTTTTTATGTGCAAAATACAGTTCTTCTTGAAATGAAAAGAAAAATCAGAAATCTTAAACTTGACTACTATATATTCTTATATTTTTAGTTTTAACCTACGTTATTGAAAAGTTTTCTTAAATTGTACGATTATATTTAATAAACAAAAATTATAGCAATCTGTAAGTAAAACTCACTCCCATAAGCCATACTATTTATATAGTACATAAGTTACTTGAGGACAAGTAACAGCTAAGTTTGGGGGATTTTAATACACTAAAAAAATGTTTAATTTTACATTTACATTTTATGCTTAAATTTAATAATATTGTACATTAAAGAAAGGTATATTCATGTTTTGTTGTATGTATATTAAGTCTATGCAATTGGAGAAAAAAAGAGGAAAATAAGAAAAAATTCAGAGTCAAATGATGCAATTTTCACAATTGCACTGACGCTAATGGCGCCGGTTTCCAGAGAGCAGAAATTGCACTGGCACCAACGGGGTCAGAATCCAGAGTGGAATGCCAGATTCCATATTTCGGCGCCAATGGTGCCAGAAATGGTTAGTCCTCCTAATTCATTGAAATTGGACGAATTTTAAAGGGGTCCAAAGGAAACTCTTGGGAAATATGTCCCTTGCATTATAAAAAAGTGCTTTTATGTCAGAAAAGGGGTCTTTGTCTGGTCTTTGTGTTGTGTGTGGTCTTTGTGTCTTTTGTATTTATTGTGTGAGAAGTGCGAGAGAGTTTAGAGAAGATTTTCTCTAAGATTTGTAAGAGGAGAGGAAAAGTGAGAGATTTTTTCTTTATTACACTTATAATGAGAATTTTGTGGTATCGTAAAGAGAGAAAGAGATTCAAAAGAACTTCAAGGGATTTGCGTGGGGATTAGATTGAGATAAGTTGTGTTTCCTTACTTTTTCATTTTGTAAACTTATTTTTATATATAAAATTCATGCTTTATTGTATCTTCCTCATGAATTATGAGTAGTCTTTTTTGTCCTTCTCCATACAATGAGATATAGTCATGTGAAAAATCAAGATTATTGAGCAATAATTAAATGTTCATAATTGTGATGATTTAAACTTTGAACGTCATTTACTTTTCGATTTGACCAACTGAATTGTTAAAATTTATTATGAAACATACGATTCAAAAATACTATGTTTTCTACAACAGAGTAAGAATCACATTTGATTTCATGGATGAGAATGTAATCCATGGGGTTGAGTGCAAAGAAATAGAGAAATATACTTTGATGGGCGTAGAATTAGAGATTTTAGGGTGACAGACTAAAATCTCCAATATGGTCCAACGTTTGGAAATTAAAGCGAGATGTTAGCCCTCAGGCGAGGGAAACGTGGGAACTTTCGAGTGAGAGCCATTATCTTCCCAGCCTAACCGCAGATTTAGGGACTGAAAACTAGATCTTTTTCGCTCGCAAAGAGGAGAAAGAATGAGATTACTCCTATTTGGCACAATACAGTTTATAATAATTGGATTCATTCACTAACTATGACCTCATAGTAAAGGAGAAAGATACTTTCTTAAATTTGAACTCTTTGTCCCAAACTTAGCTTAATTTTAGTAAATTTAACTTTGAAGTTTAGAGATTAGACTAGTAAACTTAGTTGCATTAACTGTATTAAACTAATTTCAACTTTTTTTTCTTACTTGATTTCTATATAGTTTGAATATTGTGTCTTTGCATTATTATTATAAGAATTACCACCTCCCTGTTTGATTGATACTCAGGATTCCATTAGAGCCCTTCATTACTTGAGCGATACGTATACTTGCGTTTGCATCGTAGTGACGATTTAAGATTGATAGTACACATTAATTCACTAGGAGTGGCAACTTAATGATTTTTAAAAGTGAAATTGATTAAACTGAAGTAAATATTATTATGATTGATTTGCATATTTCCTAATTTAGCTGTCGAGTGTGTTGTAGTGTTGAAAGACATTTATAACGCACTAGAAAATTCAAATCAGAACTCACTGAATATGTTATCACTTACTGAATATGTCATCACTTATATTTTCCAAATGACAATTAAAGTTCAAGATATAGCAGAATTTCTGGCAGACTTCTCCTAAAAAGGTGAGTCGAGTGAAGGAACTAACACATGCAATTAAACATGGACCTTGAACATTGATGGCGCTTCAATTCAGGTGGGAGTAGAAATTGAACTGACATTAAGGAGCCAACTTGAGAGCATATTTATCATTTCGCTACCCTCGGGTTTGAAGTTACAAACATTTATGTGAAATCTGAAGCACTAATAGTTGGCCTATATCTAACTTACGTTCGACATCTCTTAATGAAGTCAAATTCACAGATAGATGTGAATCAAATCAATGGAGAATTTGTGGTCAAAGATGAAATGATGGATAAATACTTGAGCAAGGAAAAAGCATAGAAATGAAACTTTGTGGACTTTAGAATCAAACACGTAAGTTGGGAAGAAAATTAAGAAGCAGTCCTTTTATCTAAGAGCATTTGCTTTGAAGAAGGGTTGCTCCAAAAGCTTCTCCTACTGTCCATTGAGAAACTAGAGGTTATTGAAGTAGAATCAGAAAATACAAAGTATTGGATGGATCCCTACATCTAATATATAGAAATTAGAAAGATCGCTGAAGAAGTCACTAATCCAAGGAGAATTAAATTTAAATATACACAATATTTCATGATCGAAGGTAAAATTTTTTGAACAGCCACTTATCAATTGCTATGATGTGTAGAAGTAAATGAAGCAGAAGAATCTTTCAAGAAATTCACTCTAGAAAATATGAAAGTCATTTAGGGGGAAAAACTTTGGCCCATCGGATTCAGTGTCAAGGTCTCTCATAAAAAATGCAAAGAAGTTTTCCAAAAGATGTGAGTAATGCCAGAAGTATGCTCCACCAACATTTGGGGATCTCTGATAGTTGATGCATCTAGCATCGAGACAATACTTGGAGAACTATAATACACTAAAATGCTGATCAACAGAGGCTCTATGGCATTTGGTCGGCCAGAAACAAAATGATTTATCTCTTAAAACTCATCTGAAATTGGAATTTAAAAGATTTTGAGCGAATGAAAATCTAGATGTGGTTACTTGTCTAATAGCGATAAAGCGCTAAGTGTTCCGAGAAGATTACCTTGAAAATGTATTGACGACTACCTCCTATAAGGAGTAGTGTGATCGAAAGTAATTTTGAGTATAGTAAAACAACTAAAACTTAGATCCACCTAAGTTAAAAGTAGACATCCTGAAATAAATCAATGCAACACATGTTGCCAGAGCGGTTGAAAAAATTATAAAACAATCAACAACGACACCGAGACGTCCAATCGGTGTATATTGATAAAAATATAAAATGATTGACAACAATACCATAGTGTTCAATTGACCAATTAATAAAAATTATAAAAATGAGTCGAGCGGAGAACTCATTAAAATTAACTAAAAAGCAGCAAATAATATGACGTTATAATTTAGTAAATCGTAAAGAAACAAAAGGTAACAATAGAGGCAAAATTAATTGAAGTTTGTAGTTCAGTCATGTAATTGTTTTGCTATACGTATTTTTTGAAAAAAAAAACCTTTCATATACATTGGTTTAGTTACATATAAAAAATAATCTACTTCTTATAGATTTTGGATTGAGTGTTAGACGATCCGTGGTCCGCCACAATATTCCCCTTATACTCTTCTCTATGTTCAGATGGTGGAGTAGTATCAGAGTACTTAGAATCCACATCTCAATTATAATAAATGGGTCGATTGCCATTTTAGTACCTATCTCAAGGTGGACAACCTCAATGTCAAAACTCCTGAGGCGTCTCTACCTGCTCTATTAATTCAGCGGTCGTCATAAACCTGCAAACTGCATCTATTTCTAATGATAATAACAGTTATCTGGAACTGAAAAAAATATTAGGTCCAGAAACTGTATGAGCACACTCTTATAGACCACCATGTCTTCATACTGAGGACGGAAGACGTGACAGCCGGGGTTTTCGGCCCAATATTTTTCCTTGGAACGGAATTTTGAACTGTGCAGTCGCTGCTCTCCGCCACTTCGATTGCCCCAATGGCCTCATCGTGTTTTTTCACCCTTTCCCCCGCATATATTCTCTGTAAGCCAACGCTCATTCCCTTCCCTGTTCGACGCCTCCCTTTTGGCCGCATCTCAGCCTCAATCTCCTCTTCTTCCTCGACAGAATTCAAAATTTCCTTCGCCCCCTCGCCCAAAAAAATCCTAACTCCCGATACGTCGCCTCAATCCCCGTCTGTTGCTCCCCTTCCCGTCATCATACCTTGGATCGTCCGTGACGAGAATGGCAATCTAAAGCTTCAGGCCACTCCTCCTGCCGGATTCCTTCAAGCAATGTCCGAGTCCAAGCCATCTCCAGCTAAGGAAAAGAAGAAGGAGCGTGCCTTGGCGCCAAAGCATTCCAAGGCAGCAAGGAGGTTTTACAATCAGAATGTGAAGGAGCCGCAGAGACTCAGCAAAGTTCTAGCTGCCGCCGGAGGTATTAATTGTATATTTGGTTTTAATACTTTGGTAATATTCATGTTGTCCGTCTGTATGCTTCAGTGGCATCCAGGAGGGGTTGTGAGCATTTGATATTTGAAGGGAAAGTGACAGTTAATGGGTCTTTGTGCACTTCTCCTCAGGTATGTTTGTCTTATCGATCCAATTTTGGCTAAGATTTTTGTTGCAGAGTCCTTGTGCGGCATTGATTCCAGCTTTTATGTAGTGAATCATCTTCATCTATAGTCTTAGTTCTTTGATTATATTTTAGCCTTACTGAGAATCAGATAAATGCACACACGGGGTTTCTAGCCTTTCTAGCTTTTTGTAAATGGTTCAAGTGGTATACCTTGATGGATTTATAGGATGTTATTTTCCTTTTCTATGATTTATATTTAGAAGCATGTTACTGTAGAATTAATCATATTATAGAGCATTTTTTCTGTGAAAAGGTCCTTATCATACAGAAACATTAGCTTTTGCTCATGCAGAGACACATTGTTGTTCATGAAATATTTATAAATCATATCAATCTTTTATCTTTGTAGGCACGGGTTGACCTCTCAAAGGATTCAATCTATGTTAATGGGAACCGTCTTTCTAAAAAGTTACCTCCAAAGTTGCATTTTGCTCTTAACAAGCCAAAAGGGTGAGTTTGTTTTTCCCATTTTACATAATATTTTCATTTTATATGATGGACAAAGTTCCTTCTGGTGCATAAGATTTGTAAAGAAAATAATATAATATTGATTTGCATAAATAGGTACATTTGCTCGAATGGTGAAGAAACAAAATCTGTGTTTTCCTTATTTGATGATTATTGGAAGAGCTGGGTATGGTCATTGTGTGTGCTAGCAGACAAACATATTTTACAGATTTAACAAGTTGCAAAATCTTTGCAACTTGGAGGAATTTTATCACCTGACAGCACTTTTTATTCCTTTGAAACTTATTTGGTGAATTTTTTTCCTTTTCCAACAGAATAAAGCAAATCCTGGCATACCAAGGCCTCGGTTATTCACTGTTGGGCGGCTTGATGTTGCAACTACTGGCTTGATTATTGTTACCAATGATGGTACTGACATTCTTTAATTTTTGAAATACAACAATGCAATATGCATGTATGGAAAAATATCTTTTGTCATAACCAGTTTTTTTTTTTTGATCAGGTGATTTTGCTCAACAAATTTCTCACCCGTCTTCTAATTCTACAAAAGAGTAAGTCTATAGACTAATTTCTATGATTTTGAAAATTTTGTAATGATGTTATCTCTTTATTAATCTGGTAATAATTTTACGGAATTGTGTTTCCCATAGTAAAAAGACTATTTCTTTCATGTTGATATATATTGCAAACTAATTTGTATCAAGAGAGTCCTTAATGAAGTAAACGTAATCAATAAAAATGATAAATTAGAAGTGAGCTATCTTAGATACTTGAAAGCCTTTGGCTGTTGTATTTATATTGTTGTATAATTCAATATGTAGATATGTTGCAAGTGTAGATGGTGTTGTTCATCGAAGGCACTTGACTGCTCTAAGTGATGGCACAGAAGTTGAAGGCATGCATTGTGCGCCCGATTATGTGGAATTATTACCTGCACAGCCAAATGTTCCTAGGCCCAGACTTCGTATAGTGGTATTCTTACTTATTTCTATTGAATATTGCTTATTTTGATTGGTTGATTTGCTAAGTGCTTTTTTGGCCACTATTGTAGGGATGTTTAGCATTATATGGTGAAAGAATGTAAGTTGCAACAATTTATGCTAGTGATTTCATGTTATTGCGGAAACATAACAAGCTCTCATGCTTTTAAATATTGGTTAGAAACCAGTAGTTGAATGCCACTTGGTAATTCAACCTAGAAAAGCATCTCAAAGCCTATTATCTTTTAAGCTTTATATACTGAAAACATTACATTTTTTGGAGGTAAGTTTGTAATTTTATCATTTTCCATGTTCATGCGTCCATGGAGGTGAACGCGGTGAACTTTGAACTTCAAATTTTGGATGCCAACTTGATCTTGAGGTTTGGAAACATCCAAGATGATCCAAATTTATGCACTCACTGTGTTCAATGCATATAATGAACTAGTTTGAAGCTATGAAGTAATCCTGGTTATTAGATGGTTGATCAGACATGATTATTGACTTGCTTAGTTAATTGTTTGTGTTATTCCAACCTAACACAACTTGCACAACTAATTACCAGCAAATTGATATTCAGCTATTTATGGCCATCTACAATCTTTCCTATCTTTCCTATATATACATATATATATATATATATAGATATATATATATGTATATATATATATATATATATATATATATATATATATGTATATATATATATATGTATATATATATATATATGTATATATATATATATATACATATATTTATATATTGATTTGAAATAAACTTTGTTTCGCATGTTGGAAAAAAAAAACATTTGAAGCATACACTATCTAAAAGAAAAATAGAAAATAAATAAGTAGAAGTGATGCTAAATAGATAGCTAGTAATTAAATATTTTGTAATGGAAGCCTAAAGTACATGTATTATTATTCTGTTGCTGCAAATGTAAAATGCAAGACTAAGCTGAACATGTTAATATGTAATAATTGGTTTTTTAAAATTTTATGTGCACCCTTTAAGCTATAGCAGTAGCAACAAAGTTTGGGTCAAAGGGTTCTAATTAGGCTGATGAATTGGGCGGCATAATTGACACAATGCTTCAGATGAATCCATACAACAATTGAGGATCACAATCTGAGACTAAATCCTGCATCTTTCGCGACGACAAAAATGATGCTGGGAAAAGGAGTTTAAAGAACTGTTAGAAAATGTGATATTTGTGAAGGGATTGATGTATCTTGCCTTTTGTACTGTGGAAATGTTGACTTGCTTTTATTCAAACCCATGACTACTGAGCCGCTAAGGAGATTTCCTAAATAATGATTTAGGCCCATTGATGTATGACTTTTTAGAATCTAGGATTCACTAATGCAAAACTAGGGTGAAATGCAAAGAACACCCCAAAAGAGTAAAATTTAGCATCCACTACCAGCTCTTAGGAATAACGTTATTATTTCAATGCAAATAATTTTCTAAAACTTATTCCATAATCTATTATTAAAGATTGCCTTAAACTTGGAATTTTTACAAAAAAATTGGGAAGAAATGAAACCACATGGTAAAATTAGGATTTATGCTGCAAAAATTAAAACAAGATTATTGCAAGCTCAACAAATTTCATCTAAGCATGCAAAATCATTCAAAATAAATCTGAAGGAAGAAGAATAAGCATAAAGACACCAAATATAGCCTCACATTGATACGTGGAGAAGTTTCTTCCTAGTCTTTGTTGTTATGTCTTGTAAAACACTTGAAGACTTTACATCAAATAAGTTCACAAAAATTTGAGAGGATCATAATTTCATTAACTGATTGATTGATTTTTAATGCCTTGGCATCTTTATTTATGTTCTAAAAGACCAATAATTGACAACATTTTAGAATCCTCATAAGTAAGCTTAATATTGTTTGTTACGACTGGGACAATGTAGAATTTTGACTAAACAACAAGTTTCCTATTACAAATTGATCAAAGTACAATACAACCATTTTTTCTATAAATCTAAGATGGAACAAGGAAACTAACAACTGATTATAAGGGGTAACAAGAGTATCCAATTTCTTATAATAGAAAAGCCGAATAAAAGCAGGGTACTGATTGCAATAAATCTAAAATTGGCAATAGATGTAAAAAAAAATATCACATGAAATGCACAAAGACTCTCTTAGGTGCTAAAATTCAACGGTAGATGAAGTTGTAAGAAGATGATGCCGACAAGCAATTTATAACCCCAAACCCAGGGCAAACAAACAAGAAACTATGGTCTTGAAAATAAGGGATTAAAAATCAGATGCACTTAAGGAATCATATGATCGATCAGAATAGTTTGTGATGGCAAAATTATAGAAGTTGACTTTCCAAATTGTATGACATTGAAGTCATATAATTACAGCTTGTGTAAAATGATACGCGACATATCAGCAAGGGAACCATCTTGTGAGATCTTATCTCTGTATGTATTAAGTTGAATGATACCAACCATCTTTATGCTGCAGAAATTGCAGCTCTATCTCCCGTAGCTGTTTTGCATGGATGTGGGTGCGATTCAATTTTTAAATGTATTCCTTCTAAAATTGATTTATCAAAATTATTCAAGCAACTTCAACTATTAATGATTGGTTTATGAAAATTTTCATCATTGCTGATAAGTTTGCTTGAAGGATGAAGTTTTCTAATCAGGTCTAAAATAGAATTTCTTTTCAATAAATCATTTTCAAAATCATTAATCACATAGCACTCATGCAAATCGTCTTTTCTCATTTTCCTTACTATTTTTCGTTATTTTTGTCTCAACATTAATGTGAATAGTACTAAAACATTCGCTTGCAAAGTGACCTATTATAATTATGAAACTTTGAACTTTTATAGCAGAAGTTAACTATCATTAGAAAAGAGCGGATATACTAGGAACCAAATTCACATGCTTCACATTATTCCTGGATAGCCAAATAAATCAAACAACAATACTAGGAATATTAGATAAGAAAGCATGCTCCTGCTTCTTTCAATCCTCAAAAACCTTCTGAAATCAAAGAAACGATAAACCTTTGTCCAGACCTCAATGAAATTACATTTCACAAAAATATGATCCATGGATTCCTCCTGCATCCTGCGAAGTAAAACAACACAAAGGAATCCTCAAATCTCTAAATTTAGAATATCATCAGTAGGTATAATAGCATGAAAAGATTCTCCAAACAAAAAATGACCAAGAAGGCTTAACCCATTGATTCCATGCCCAACTGAAAACATTATCCTGAAAATTCTAAAAAGAGGCCGCAAAAGCTTTAGAAATAGAATAACCCAATTTACCTTTTACTCTAGGCACATCATCCATCTCCTTATTATTAGGAATGCTAGCAATAAAATTAGCATTAGCAATATGAAAAAACTGCAGCAAACTATCCATATTTCACATCTCCTCATGCCAAAATCATCAATATAAATATTTACCTCTTGAAAACCTCCATATAAATTAGCTAAAGCACCATTACCCAACTAGTCATCATACCATAATGTGCATTTACCTTTACCAATATCCCAACAAATGTAATCTCGGTGTTTTTGGCAACTTTTAACATTTCCCTCAAAGTAACAAAATCATACTGGAAAGTAGAAACTGAAAGAGGGTGAACATTATCGCAATATTTAGCCTTCAATAAAGTAGCCCAAATATAATTACCCACACGGAATTTATACCAAAGTTGGAAACAGTGTGGATAGGGGGTGTTATTTCTTTAGGGGGTATTTTTTAAATGGTCCCTTTCCACCATCATAAATAGATCCTAAAGAATGAAGCACTTTCATATTAAAGAAATGATGTTTCAAACTTGGAAACGGAAACAAAATAGGCACAATAGGAGGTTCTTCTTTAGGATTAAATTCTGTAGACTATTTAAGAATCTTCATGTTCACCCTCTCAATTTGAAGCACGTTCCTGCAAAACAAAGATTACAATCCACCTCCTCCAATCGGATCACAAGATGTCTGCCATCAATCAAGCCCACACTCCACCTGTCAAGAAATCTCAAGTTTGCAAAAAACTTTCTATTAATTCTATTCTAAGATGAGCAAAAATAAATTTATCAAATAATGTAAATTTAAAAGGCTCATCAAGAGAAACCGACTCTTCATGATAAAATTATGTCGGTTTCTCATTCTTTCTCACAACTTTTTTCAATAACTCGGTAGATGAGCAATTTACCATTTGTTCCTTGAAATTGACAGGAAACAAAAGTTATTAACATCCATTGAATTAGCATTGAGCTTACCTACCAAGGCCTTGACATACGACGGCCTAATGGTAGATTCCGCCATCAAAGAACTCAATGAACAAACAAGATCTACAACTAGAATCATAGTCTGAAGGATCAGAGAAAACAAACAAACAATCATAGCAAGAGAGCTACAAGGACCCTAAAAAACATTGCTCCATGAAACAGTCAGGATTCCAAACATTCATGAAAACTTATATGCTACCAGAAAAATTAAGTTCCATTGTAAAATGTGAAGAAAAGAGGTTCAGATCTCACCAAACGGCCGGTGCTCAAACCCTAGAAGAAGAGATCGACGAGACGGAGGAAGGAGAAGATCCTTGTTCTCTGTTGGAGCAAGATCCTCATGGATAGAAGGATCGGGATGAAGAACACACAACATAGACGATTGGGTAAGGGAGGACTTCGCGAATGGGAAGAAGACCCTTGCTCGTGACTTCAATCCAAGCTGGTGCTCAAACCCAAGAAGACAGGCCAGAGGAAGGAGAAGATCCATGCTCACTGTTGGAGAAAGATCCTCGTGCAAGAAGGATTGGGGATGAAGAACTAGCAGCTTATATGATCTGGGAAGCGATGATCGGGGAAGTGCTACGCGAATGCCTTTCGAAGGAAGTGCTAATGACTCTAGAAATATCTTAAAATCCCCAAAAACAGCTTCAAATCAGCAATCTACATCACCAAACTTCACTTTCTTGTGGGCAAACTGAGGAAACCTAGGTAATAGGGGATTAAAAATTAACTTCATATAGGGAATCCAATAACGGTGGTAGTAAATCAAACCTATTAAGATATTCTAACCATTAGAAAGGTCATCCCTTTATTATAAGCATAACCATCATTGATGTGTTTTTCTATGAAATGAAATGAAAAAAATAAATAAAACAACTAAAGCAGTCCCAAGGCAGAGAATCACAACAAATTTGCTTCAACGCTCACATCCTGTGTTTCCAACTAGCATAAAACTTTCAATTCCCATCAACCACCTCCTGAAATGTGCAAAATTATGAATAAAGGCTTGTTTCTATTTTTGGTTGGTTGATTAATTAAATTTTAATGCATTTTCTATCCTTGTTCACTTCAATTTATGTGGATAAGGTGAAGAATCCTAATTGTTCATGAACACTAATATTTATTCTTCTTTTAAACGTTCCATTTAGGACGGTTAATATGAAAATGTTTTCAGTTGAAGCTACAGGGAATTATTTTTTGACAGGTTCATGAAGGCAGGAAACATGAAGTGCGCGAATTGATAAAAAATGCTGGACTTCAGGTAAGTTCGACGAACCTCTTCATTTGTAGAAAATTGGAATGTGTTCTTTTAGCTTCCATAACGCAATAAGTGAAGAGCCTTGTCATTATATTGGCATATTGTGCAGCTCATTTTTATAATATGCTTTTCATTATTGGGAGATTTTAATCATTGTTTAAAGGTTTATTTGAGCCAGATCCTTTTTCTTTCTTACATTAGGTTGTAAGATATTAGGTAAAAAAAATATCACCTTAAAAATTTCGAAGTCCTTATATAACACTACCAATCTAATTGGCTTCTCTTATCATATTTCTGTTGGCGAACTGCAAACTTCATCAATTTCCATTTGACATCCACTTGCAACCAAAAATGCTGTTTGGCTGTGTTAAGCCTAAGAATATGCCTTCCTTTGGAGAGCAGTGAATCCAACCCTTTTTTTCCTTAAAATTAGCACAAATTGAACCTCGAATGTGAAGGTGCTTTTATAGAAGGTTCTCGTCTTTTAAATGTTTCCTTTTGAAATTGGTTATTAATGCATGGAGACATGGATAGAAGTACCATACAATATGATTAAATTACTTCTTGGCTTCAGTGACTTGTTTTTGCTCACATTTTTGTTATTATGTTTTGATAGATTCATTCACTAAAACGTGTGAGGATCGGTGGTTTTCGGCTTCCTTCAGGACTTGGGTAATTTTGTTTGCTTTTTAAATGAAACTTTTACAGTGTTCTTGTCGTATGTTAATTTCTCTTCATTTCATCTTCAAGAATCTTCACTCCACTATCTGTATGATGAGTTTTACCATATGCTCTAACTTACCATACCCGTTACTTTAAAATATCCACATTTATAGTAATATGTTTCCTTGGTGCTGCAAGTAAATTGTTAGATTTTTATTCCACTTCATTGGTTCATTTGGGATGGTCGCAGCCTTTTGTAAAATTATAGAATTGTTGTGAAAAATTAAGTTTTAGAAACATATTATGGGTATTATGGGATTTTCTCTTTTAAAAAATTGACTGATTTCCTTATGACTACCACACTTGATGTTCAGGTTGATGGAAGTTCCACAACACAATTTTTGGAAATCAATTAACAATTTTAGCTAAATAGAAGTATATCAACGGTCTGTAAAATAAATTTTTGAAACATCTAGCTTAAATGCACCATGAGTGAAGAAACATTGTATCATTCAATTTCATATATCACAGGCCATCTTATGCTCTAATATTAATGCATTTGATGATTAATATTCATATGAAATTTTCTTCTCTAATTGGACCATAACTGATCCAGTAGAAATGTTCAAGTAATTTTGTTTGGTATTGCAATAATTTTTTTTTAGTTCTTGGTTCGGTGACATTAAAATTTAATATGCATATATTGTATGTATGTGCGTGTGTGTGTGGCGGTGAAAACTTTAATTTACATTTTGGTTATTAACCGTTTCAGAATAGGCAAGTACATGGAACTCAAGGAATCAGATCTTAAACTGTTGGGTGGCCAGATTCAAAGCCCTTGAACAATGAACTGTTGTATTGTTCAATATTCACATTGATTCTTGTGCAGTTTATTCTCAAATGAAGGATACGTACGACAAGCTTGCTTAAATCATAGGCGTTGTGGGGGCAAGAAGGTCTGATCAATTTTAATGGTCTCACAATATAGCTCACATTCAGGAGCATTTGTGGAGAGAACTTTTTAATCATGGCGATGTGCAAAACTGTTTTTCAACAGTATTTGATGTGTAGATAATCTTTTTTGGTCGCCATGACAAATGCAATATTATTTTTTTATAGTTTTGTATTTAGAAAGATTTTTATTGTAATATGAACGTTGGGCTTGATTGAATCTATAATCTCTGGTTCAGTTTTTTCGATCTGTTGTGATGAATATGTTTTTGACATAAGATTTGTTGAAAGTTGCACAAGTTTTAATTTAATTTGTACTTGGTGTCTTTGTTTCTTATATTTACTCCAGTCAAATTAAAAAAATGTAGCAACTTAGGTATACAACAACAACAACAACAAAGCTTTAATCCCACTAAGTGAGGTCGGCTACATGAATCCTTTTTCTCCATTGTGTCCTATTTAGTGTCAATTTTTCATTTAATTCTAATAAATTAAGATCATTTTTTATGCAATAAGCCTAAGATTTCCTAGGTCTACCACTGCCTTTCTTAACATAATTGTGTCTAAAACATCTACTCTCCTAATCGGATCATCAGGTGGTCGACGTTTAATGTGACCAAACCATCTAAGGCGATTCTCTCTAATTTTATCCGTCACTGGTGTAACACCAACCCTATTACAGATATATTCATTTTGCATTTAGGTATGAATTTAATAATTTAATAATTGGCTAAGATGACATCTGTAAATATATTTATATCAAAATCATTTATCAATCCATAATCTCGAAGGGTAGATCTCCTTGCATGTGTCGTATCCCCAAAAGACTAAGTAATCATACTACACTAGCTTTGCATTACACCTTGCTCTGACTCGACCTGTGAATTAGGTCTAGATTATTTCGGTCATGATAAGTATCTTGCTTGAAATAAAATATGTTTGGAAGCTTATGTTGAAAACAGAAGTCGTAGTAGATTCTCTAATTCACATTGATTCAAGACATTTATGTGAAATAATATCATTATCATTGTTGTCTGAAACCTTTGTTAATTTAAATCTCTTATAGAGTTTGCACTTTATTCTTATAGTGCACCCTCCTTTTTATTAGGAAATTTATATATATACCATACAATTCTTATGTATTTACATATCCTACTGTCAAAGTTTTGAACCAATAGGCTGAATCCTGAATAGGCCCGATGCTTTTTCCCTTTGCTTTCATTCCATTAAATAATAATCTTACAATCTATTTTAGGTACAAAATAAAGTGCATAATCTATTTTAGGTAATTTAGTAATACATATTCCTAATATAAATATTTAGCTAAAAGGGAAATAAATTAGAATAAAGCCATTGTAAATAATTTAAATAAAGAAGCTCATAATTACACAAAACTTTCAAATTAACTGCCTGATTTCCGTCCTTCCTGATTGACATCCCCCCTCAAATTGATGCCGACTGATCAGGAAACATCAATTTGTCAACAATGAACTGATGATGCTGCCCAGAGAGAGCCTTAGTAAGTATGTCGGCTACTTTGAAGATCAGACGAGATATGAGGAAAAGAAATAACACCATTTTCATAGGCTCCTTGAATAAAATGACGGTTCACTTCAATCTGTAGTTGCTGGAGAAGATCCATCAATATGACTCCAATGCTTCTTCCCTTGCAAAACATCTTGAGCTGAAATTCCCATGCTGCATGATTCTTTCCCGTAAATTTGATAGCTAAGATTTCAGAAGACGTTCTAAACAGAATTGTCGCTAACAAGTTGGTTACCATGCAATTCGTTGATCGAAATCAACCTAAAGCCAAATAAAGCTAAGAAATCCAAGAAAAATTGCAAAGAAACCCAAAGAAAACCAAAGAGGACTAAAAAATCGTGCACTGCCTTGAATTCAATCCAAGACCGAAGGAGAGGAATCCGAAGCCGAAGCCTACGATCCTTGAGTGCGACGATATAGGAAGGATCTCGACGCTGAAATACGCCGACTATCCTTGAGTACCGAAGCCGAAGATAAGTCGAAGCTGACGAAGCAGAAGCGGACTAAGCGAACGAAGTGAACAAAATGGACGAGATCACAGATTGCGGACGAGACGACTGATGCACTAAAAATATATACTATTTTTGCTATATAGTTTTACTCATTTTTGGTGATATTACACTTTAAAAAAAGATATTTTTCATGATTTGTTGCAGGTATGATGATTTTAGGTGATTGGAGCGAAAAGGAACGAATTCAGAGAAAAAATGAGCAAAAAGGAGGAAAACAGATTCTGGCGCCGGCAATGCCATTTTCCCGAGAGCTCTGCAATTAATTCGACGATAGAGCGCCGCCGGCGCCCAATGTCGGTGGATTTCAAATTTGAAGAGTTTTGGCGACTTTTTGAAGAGATGCCTATGGAAACTCTTGGGATTTCGTTCCTAACTTATAAGTAACTGTTTTTTGATGAAAATTAGTGTGTGTCCTGTGTATTCTAGAGAGTCTAGTGTGTTTTGAGTGTTAGGGCTTAGGAGAGAAGAGTGTAGAAGTGACAATTTGAGAGGCATTCTTCTCTAAAGAGTGAAGGAGAATGAGTAAAGTGAGAGATTGCTTCTTCCTTTCCATTTTAAAGAGGGAATTGAGTGTTGCAAAGAAGATAAAAAAGGATTCAAAGGAACTTCAAGAGAATTGCATTGGGGAAGAGAAAGAGATAAGTTGTATTTTCTTTTGTGTTTTGTATGACTTTTCTTTTATATATAAAATCCATGTTTTATTGTGTCTTCTCTATGAATTCTGATTAGTCTCTTTGTCTTTCTTCTTGCATAGAGATGTGATGATGTGTTGATATGGATTTGAAGTGTTTTTAAAGTATTGAAGAAATTATGATGGTTTTTCATTTCGAACTTAATTTACTTTTCGATCTGGCCAATTGAATTGTTAAAATATGTTGTTGAACATTAACTCTGAAAGGATTTAGTGTCTTACAACAACAATGAAGAACCCATTCAATTTCCATAGATGAATTGCGTAGTTCATGAGAATTGAGTGCAAATAAATAGATAAATGTGTTTTGATGAACGTCAAATTGAAGGCTTCAGGGTGACAGGCTGAGATCCCCAATTTTGGTCCTAAGGTTAGTAACTAAACTCAAAGGTTAGCCTTTAAGTGAAGGGTGAGTGGGAGCTCTGTAGTGACAGTCGGTATCCTCCCAGCCTAGCCTTAGATTTAGTAACTAAACTTAGGATATGTCAATGTTCTTTTCATACTTGGAAGAGGGGGTACTCTTTTAAGGGTAAAGAAACAATTATGCTCTTATTTGACACAATACCATAGATAATCATTCCATATCATCCACACATCATATTCTCGTTGCAAGAGGGAAGATACTTTTCTTATATATCAAACCCTTTCAAATATATAGCTTAGTGTGTGTCTGTTAGTTAATTTTGTTTTAAAGTATTAGAAGTAATTGTAGTTTGCTTAATTGTTACTGTTTTCTGCATCTTGGTAGTAGAAGTAAACATCAAACTTTAATCGCAATTTGAGTATTGGAATTCAGTATTACATTATCTAAAGTGAGATTCACCCTTCCCTGTGGGACCGATAACCAGTACTTCATTAGAGCCCTGTATTACTTGATACAATACGTATACTTGCGTTGAGTGCATGAACTTTACAAAATCATTATAAAAATATATAAATTTGAGTTCATAAGTTCTTGCAATATTAAAGTCCGGCTCGCATCAATGACAAACGACATAATCAATTACTGGATTGCAGACGAAGTGAATAAAGTGGACAAGATCAACAGATTCCAGACGAGATAATCGATTGTGGGATTGCAGACGAGACAACAAACAAATAGGATTGTAGATCGCAGATGGAACCAGATGCGGGAGACGGAACCGGGTAGAAGCAGCGAAGGCTAGCGAAGCCGATGATGGCATCAGAGACGAGATCAGTCGCGACCTCTTCAAAGTCGTCTACCGCTGCTACTCGCCGGATTCTGGCGAGATCTACGCTGTCAAGTCCATCAACGAGTCTCTGCTCGCCAACGACGTTGATTTTGAGTGCGTGGAAGGGAAGGCTAAGTTTTTGCAGCTTGGTATACGAGGACGAGGCTGCGATTCACCTTGAGATGGACCTATGCGACGAGATCAGTCGTGAATCGAAGGCGGACGAAGCAGTCGAGCAGTCTAGACGAAGTAGTGGAATGATGGTGCAGTTGAAGGTCGAAGCGTCGCAGAGGAAGGAGCAGAATGGGGGTCTCTGTAAGTCGTGATCCGGTCGTTGCGTTCCCAGCTAGTCGCGATTATATCACGTGCGTTCGGTCACGAAGGCAATAGTTTGGGACGAAATAGATTGACGTGGGCACAATAGGTGGAGTTCGAGCGAAGGAGATGCTCTGTCAAGACTGGTCGAGTAGAAGAGGAAGACGAAGTAGAACAAAGACGACGCAGACGAAGAAATAATGAAATGATGAGCAGATGAGCAAGAATCAAGCAAACAAATACTTCATCACTCCCCGCAAGAAGACCGGCGGGAAGGGAGTCTTGACGGTCCTCCAATAACTGTCGGTGGTAGGGCAAAATTTTGGCTCTGATATCATTTCAAAGTTTTGAACAAATAGGCTGAATCCTGAATAGACCCGGTGTCTTTTCCCTTTGCTTTCATGCCATTAAATAATAATCTTAGAATATATTTTAGGTACAAAATAAAGTGCATAATCTATTTTAAGTAATTTAGCAATACATATTCCTAATCTAAATATTCAGCTAAAAGGGAAATAAATCAAAATAAAGACATTGTAAATAATTTAAATAAGGAAGCTCCTAATTATAGAAAACTTCTAAATTAACTGTCTGATTTCCGTTCTTTCTGATTGACACCAACATCTAAAGTTTGATATTTACATTTATAACACCTTAGTATTACAAACCTATGCATACAAAGTTTCTTTCACTTTTAAAAAGTTAGTAATGGTTGTGTTTTGCTATAATTTTATAGATCTGAATGTTATTCATGTAAATATGGAAGTTTAGATGTTTGATATACATAAATATATAAGAAATTGTGTGGAATGTATGTAAGTGCTCCATTTTTACTTAGCGGTCACAAACATATTGGGGTTGAGCTTAAGGGTGATAATTTTTTCATACATTTTTGGTATAAAACCTTAATTATTGGAATCATGATGAATATTTTTTTTGTAAGAATTTATATACCAACAGAGTTAATCCATCCACTTTCCTCCTTCCCCCCACCCAAAAATAGAAATTTGGGCTAATTTGGCATCCATAGATTAAAGCTGGGGTGTAAAGTTACCAACATTCTATTTTGTGCCCCAAAAGAGCTAGTTCTTTTGTCTTGTATGTGCTGTGCTCTATCAGTGTCATATACTACACCCACGCTTTCTTTAGCCTAAATCTTTTTAGGATGATTGTATTTGTTTGAGAGGCCTTGTTGTGGTCTCTCAAGTGGATCTCATTGTATACCCCACAAGTTATTACCTATTAATTTTTTTCACTTTATACTTGCGTTGCATAGTCTCTTTATTGGCATCTTATCATATTTTATTATTATTTTGTGTTAACGGCTTACCATTAACTTATGCTGTAATTCCTAACGGAGTTGTTCGCTTCTAATTCTCTTGTTATTGGTGTATAATCATCCTCCCATTAAGTATTGGATTCTTATTTTGTTTGCCTGTCCTAGGAGGCGCTCTTGCTGTAGGTGTATGATCCTCGTTATCCTTTTGCCATAGGAGATAAGATTCATTGTGCATTCTTCTATAGGAGATAGGATTGCATGAGAATTTCTGCGAGAATTTCTGTGTGTCCTTCCATAACCGATAGGATTGCATCTGTATCCTTTCATAGATTTTAGGATTCTCTCTGTATTCTTATAGAAATGATAGAATTTCACTTGCATCTTTCACTTGGCAAGATAATTATTTTTTGAATCCTTCCATAGGTGATAGGATTCTTTATGCACATTTTATAGGTGACAATTCTCTTTGTATAAGTGTTATAATTTTCGTTGAATCCTTTAATATGTGATATGATTCTCTTAATATCCTTATATATGTTATAAAATTTGGGGCATTCATAAATATTTATATAACACAATATTACATCAAAAATATCACTATTACTTTTCTTTTAAAAGTGAAATATACCTTTTAATGCATAGGTTTTGGACATCATAGCGTTATAAATAACTTTAGGTGTTAGATATGTAAATTCATAGGAATTGTGTGTTACGTATGTTTTTCTAAAATTTTTGTAACATCAGTAATGTGTTATGGTGGCAGTGTTATCCTTCTATAGGCGTTAAGGATTCTCTTTGTATCCTTCCATCAGTGATATGATTTCAATTATATTTTTCCACAAATGATAGGATTTTCTTTGGCATCCTTTGACAAGTGATAAGATCTTAGTTAGATCTTCCATACGTGATGGGGGATATGTGATAAAATTCTCTTTGTATCCATCCAAAGGTCATAGTTATCTTAATTTTTCTTTTAACGAAATGTTGCACTTCTTCAAGATTGCTTTACACTTTCATCCCCATCTCCCTTCCTTGCTCTTGTTTGCCATATGTTTGAGCATCTTTTTAACTTTATATTGCTCTTATATTTCCCATCTCTTAATGCCTTAAGGTTGAGCTATCTCAAGCTTTAATTTCTTTAATCATTGAAGTAAATTTTAAGTTGGATATCTTTCAATGTCTCAATCTTAAGATGATGAGTATTTTTTTCTTGGCTGATTGCCTAAATCATGATGTGGCATTTCATTTTTGAAGAGGTAGTAATAGTGGTATTTTTTATGTGATGTTAAAGATTTGAGTGGTATGCATGCAAATATGAATGTCTAAGTGTTAGGTATGTAAATACCTGAGAATTGTTTGGTGTATATGTAAATGCCTCGTTTCTCTTTTAATGTGTATGTTCTAAATGCTAACATCTCATTCATAACTTCAAATTATACTTATGTCCACCCATTTGCATTCTACTCTTTTAAGTGTTTTGAGTCCATGAGGTCTTAGCAAAGGTAGACATTCACTCAGTTCTGATAACCCTTTGGCCATTTCTGGTTGCTTCAGAAGTGGCACGCTTGATTTCAGCAAGATTCAGAGAGTTCTTTAAAGCTGGAATCTATATTCAGTAATTTAGATTGCTCATGTAATTATCACTCTTCTTATAAAGTTTGATAGCTTATACACCTTAGGCATAATTTTTAGCTTGCTTTACTATATATCAGTTATGCTACATGCAGTTTCTGGATTAGTTGAGAAATTATATTTTCATTTTAGTTTAGGTGGTATAATGTATATGGTTTCTAAGATACTAATCACAGACCTGTTTATTATATAAATGAATAAATTCAGCAGTACAAATAGTAGCACATCAGTTGCTCTGTGGTCATATGTTCCACTAAACAAACCTCTTCCAAAAATTTCAAGCAAAATGCTTGAAACATCAGAAAGCAAAAGAATAATCGCTCCAAAATTTTAACCACAGAATTTTTCTAGTTTGTCTTAGAGACAAAATGCGAAATTATTATATTCGTAATAGGGTTGGTGTTGCATCAGTGACTTAGAGTCACCTTATATGGTTTGACCACATTAAACGTCGACCACCTGTTGATCCGATTAGGAGAGTAGATGTTTTAGATTCATCTTACGTTAAGAAAAGGCAGAGGTAGACCTTGGACGACTTGGGCTTATTGCATAAAAAATGATATTAATTTATTAGAATTAAATGAAAATTTGACACTAAATAGGACGTAATGGAGAAAAAGGATTCATGTAGCCGACCTCATTTAGTGGGACTAAAGCTTTGTTGTTGTTGTTATTGTTGTCGCCGTCGTCTTTGAAAATTACAAATTGAATAAATTGAAATTCGTTGCTTTCTTTTTGGTGGAAATGAAGAAGAAAATAGTGGCTGTTGGATGCATATTTATAAGCAATTGTTTTTCGTTTATGTCTCTGATATGATACAGATTCCCGTATTTGCATTCATATGATCATTTTTCTTTAGAATGAGTACTTCTAATCACTTTCTTAGACGTTAGTGCGTAGATGTTATTTTGAATTGCTGCTAATTTACTTAAAATATTCAAATATGCTAAGTGCAATGAAATTTATGGCATATCACTCATTCTGTTAAAATTAAAACCAATGTTCTGCTTGGTTTTGAAACTCTTATAAGATAAAGGTAATCTTAATAGTTTATCCAATGTTACTCGTTCATCTCATGTATTTCATGTTAAGTTATAATCTTCACTTCAGATTCACTTTATTTGAACTACTGCCTTATCACCTAAATTATAATGGTGATAAGTAAATAGCGAACAATCCTATGCATATAATAGCTAGAAGCTATCAGTTAGCAGCCTAAATAGCATATTTGGATGAGGGTAATGAGTAAAAAAAGTCTATTAAATAGAATAGGTTTATTACAAGCTAAACAGGTCTAGTAGTGATGTTTTCAGCGAACATAATAAAAAAAATAATATCACAACATGGTTCGGTGAGCTTGGAATTACTAAGGCGGGCATTGGCGATGAGACAAAGGAAATCAATCTAACAGTATTATTTCATAACAATGATAACAATCTAAAGCATAAGAGTCATTCTATTTTTAAATTGATAGCTAAAACAGATTGTTTATAATTATATGTATCCAGAAAATAAACTAAACTGCAATACTTATTAGTTTGCGTTCTTCGGCGCCTATACATGTATTTTTTGAGATCTATCTAATATACAACTCATTTTCCTGTAAAAATATTAGTAACTATGGTTTAAGTTAAAACTACTCAGTGAGTAAACATTTCTAAATTACAATAATTCTCATTTTAAAATATATTATAGAAGTACAAATAAAAGATTTTAAAGTGAAAGAGAATAGTAGAACAAAACAATTTCATTTCCTTTCAATTATGAAAAGTGAGACTTGAGTCACACTTTTCATAATTATGAGTCATCGTCTAAATGTATACTTTATAAAAATATACGTTTAACTTATTTCAATCCACAAGAAGGTAGGCAACCTTTTCATTTTTGTTTCCATTTTTATTTTAGTTTCGTATAAGGGTACATGCTCTGGTGTGTTACATGGAGGAGATTCTAAAATTTAAGAAAAAAGAAGTCTCCATTTTAAGTAAGCTTAATTAAGGGAAATAGTAATTAAGCAAGTTTCTAGAAAGAAAAAATATACTTTGGGAATCCTCTTCGGCTTCAAGTGGAGGAAGAATATTCCATATTCCTCAAAGTAAAAGCTTCAGGAATTTCAGTATTGGAAACAAAAAAAAGGAAAAAACGTGAAAAGAGAAAAAGTGAGATTTCAGAAAAAAATTTATTTTAAAAATTTATTTTTTTTCAGATAACATTTTCTTATTTTTGTTTCTCTTTTTTTTCCCAGATATTATGCTAGAGGAATTCTTTTAGGAATATAACTCTAAAATAGGAGAAATGAATGATAGCATGATGTTAGGTTCTTCAACGTCCACTTTGTTAGTGGAAAATTCGATTCATTAAATGGTTATGCATACCGTCAAAATTTATGTAACGAAATTTGATGTAAAAGGGACCTGTAGCACGTGACGATGTGAGATGGTGGATGTGTGGTGTTCTCTAAATCTAGAGAAAGTCTTGGATAACAAGAAACGTCCTGAAGAGATGTTAGAGAGAGATTAATTGAAGATGAATATGAGTACTTGTGGCATGATCTGAAATTACTTGACCAATGAGATCAAACATGGGGTCAGACTTCTGCAGAGAAATTGTGGAGAATGTTGAAAAAATAATATCTCACGAAGAGTGTGGAGAACCATCTCCGTATGAAGCATCGAGTCTACAAATTTCAGATGAGACTTGGGGTTACTATTGAAGTACACATGAATGAATTCACTAAGCTTTTAGAAGATCAGTTAAATTGGACGAGAAGGTTGAAGATGAAGACAAAACGCTTCTTCTATTAAATTAGTTCACGGATGAGTACGAAAACTTCATTATGACACTCATTCATGAGAAAAAGCTCTTGAATCATGGTGAAGTGACTACAATACTTTTGAATCATGAGTTCTATCGAAAGTATAGGGTGCCTGCAAAGATGGAATTAGTTGAGGCATTTACAATCTAACATGATAGATTTGAGAAGAAAAAGAATTGGTCAAAGAATTGTGGCAACAACGACACTTCTCAAAAGCGAGGCAAGTCCAACGGTGCAGTCTTGGGAAGAATCAGTGTGCTTTTATGTTTAGAGACTAGTCATTGGAAGAAAGATTGTCCGAAGTTGAAGGAGAAGGGAAAGTAAGTTGCATTTGAGATGAAAGCCAATTTCAGTGTGGAAAGAATTAAATAGGAGGATTGAGATGTATCGTTATTTGCAGTTTCTCACAGTTTGTTTACTGATGATTCATACTGAATTTTGGATATAGGTGTTACCTATCATATTTCTCCTCATCGAGGATGATTCTATATATACAAGGCGCTGGATAGGGGTGCAGTAACTATGCAGAACGATCAAGCTTGTCGTACAGTTGATGTAGGGAGTATCATTATCAGAATGCATGATGGTTCTATGATGGAGCTCACTGATGTTAAACATGTTCTAGATATCAGAAAGAATTTGTTGTCAGTTGGGGCTTTGGAGTCCAAGGGCTACAAGATAGTTATTAAAGTAGGAGTTATGAGGGTATGTCATGAAGCAACAGTTTTTATGAAGGGAGTTCTTCATCACAATTTTGGTCTCCAACTTACTACCTCGTGCAGAATGATAAACTGGAACCACAAGCACATAAGACAATCTTTATTGGCTTCAGGAGTGGAGTCAAGGGCTTCTAGTTGTATGATAAGTCAGAAAGTAAAACTGTCATTAGCAGAGATGTTACATTGATGAGGCAAGCTTTTTAAAAAATCAGGACTTGGTTTGCAAGTTGAACAAGTCTTTGTTTCCAAGTCTTGGTTTGCAAGTTGAATAATCAAGACTTGGTTTATATGAACGAGTCTTTTTTCAGTGCAGAAAAATCAGGACTTGGTTTCCAAGTTGAAAAAGAAAGGACTTGGTTTGCAAGTTGAACAAGTCTTTGTAAAGGTTCTAGCAGTCACCACGGTAGTGATATAAAAAAATGACCAGTTCATGAGAGGACAAGAGTATAGAAAGAGCCAATATGATCATTGTGCATATTTCAAGAAGTTAGCCAACGATGAGTTCATTTACTTGCTTTTATATGTTGATGATATATTGATTGCATCTATCAGTCAAATTGGGGTTGATAGGATGAAAAATCAACAATCCCAACATTTCAAAATGAAGGAGTTGGGTGAAGCTCACAAAATTATTGGCATGAAGATTCTTAGGGACAAGACAGCTTGAAATGTTCGACTCTCGCAAAAAGCTTATGCTTAGAAGGTGCTGAAGAAATTTGGGGTTGATGACTAAAGCAATGCAGTGAGTCTACTCATTTTATCCCACTTTCAGTTGAGTTTAGATCGGCGTCCTAAAGATGTCCAGGAGAGGAAGGATATGTGATCGACTACACTAAATCTTACTATGCAGGTAATATTGATAGGAAGAGATCTACAATTGGTTATTTATTCATATTAACAGGAGGTCCAGTAAGTTGAAGGTCAATTTTTCAGTCTACTGTTTCTTTGGCTACAACGGAGGCTGAGTACATGACATTCACGGAGGTGATGATGAAAACAACATGGATGCATAGCCTATTGAATGACTCGGGAGTTGATCAGGAGCCTCTAACGATGTTTTGTGACAGTCAGAGTATGATATTTTGATCACAAATCTATTTCTTCATACTTGTATTAAGCACATTGACATGATATACTACTTTGTTTTGGACTTAATCGAAGAAGACAAGGTTGTTGAATAAGATGGATACAAAGGAGAATGCATCGAACATGCTCAGGAAAGGTAATGCATGTCCAGAAGTTCATCTATTCCAGGAGTCTGGTGAACATGTCGGCTCAATATTGATTGTCCAGTCTGGTGTTTGGAAGAACTCAACGTGCCTTGATCTCTTCGGAGCGGGGGTGTGTAGGCAACCATCTTGGTGCAGTCGAATTGAAGTTTAAAGCTTACTTGGACATCTCTCACATATTTGGAAGTAAAAGATGACGTAGAGATTGTTGTATTTATGGCTTTTGTTTGATTAGAGATAATTTTGTTTCTTGGTTTTATTTACTTGTATACCCTAGTACTCATTTAGGAAAGAGACTTAAGAGCTTATGACAGTTGCATGGTGGGAAGTGTTGAGTTGTAACTCCAAACCGTTTTGCTTTCTCCCATGCGGTGCTAGTGGAATCTCCCTCTCTGTGGAATTAGGCGAATCTATTAAACACCAAACCACAAAAATATTTTGTGTTTGATTGTTGTTTTGTAAATTTCTATTCTTTCGTATCGATTTTCATATAACAGGATTTTCAATCGAAACTTTAAAGTTGTGTTCTCGTAAGGGAGCTCACCTAAGATAGTTGACCTCTTCGGAAGTTACCAAAATGGAACAAAAAGCTTGAGGACATTACGGCAAAACATATAATATCTCAACCGGTTAGAATTCGAGTTGTTACACTAGATTAAAGATTTAAGTTGAATATTAAGAAACTTGGAATTAGTTGACGAGCTTAAAAAAAATACAATAAGAATGACAACCTCGTTGAATGTAATATACAACATATTTACAAAATTAATGGTAAAACGATGAGTTCAATAAATCCACTAAATTTAACAAGTTTATTACAAGCAAATTAGGATTGGCGTGACAATAACAGATAAATAAGTATTCTCGAAGAAACAAATAGTGACGTTTTAAGTGACAATGCAAAAAGAAAAAGAGAACATATAACAAATAAGAATACATTGACCAATAAATAATGAAAATGAATCAAATTGGTAAGGTGGTACATATGAAAATATTGAAAACACTTTACAAAATGTTTGTTCTAAATAAGATAAGGCGGTATGTATGAAAATATTAAAGTTTAGGATTTATATATGTAAATACTATGCTATGTTTGGGTCTTGGATAAGGTAATAAAATCCTTGTAAGCAACTGGAAATATTTTAATGCCACATATAAGTCATCTGACTTGTGTAATTCTGAGGTCTTGGTGGCGAGTGCAATGACAATAATGTTAATGTGTGCTAAGCGAGGGATATGAAGTGAGATTTAGAATAGTATCCCTACCTCAAGGATCCTTCAAGAGAGAGAAATAGGACCGATGCTACTATTCCCCAACTTCTAGTAAGATTGTTGCACCTAGCTCTCTTTGGCTGCTGGCAGTTCTAGTATAGTCAAAGAAATTAACTTGTGGACTACTTAATTTACCAAAAATATATTTTCAATACAATATAAAAAGTAAAAATATCTTTTCTCATCACAAACAATACTTTTGGTTGCTAAGTAAATTCTACATGCATGAAAAACATAAATAACCTATAAAATCTTATAAAAGTTCATTCGTTAGTCACTTTGATTAAGAATAGAAACTACCCTCTTATAGATTGCTCGTTTGGTAGCTCTTACTAGGTTTAGGGTTATAAGCACACAACCCAGCTTAGAGCTCCCATCTATTCTAAATTCTTACACTTCCCGGTCTCTTATATGTGACATCAGGTTTTGTTCTGTTCGTTCTTGTTTTTCTTATGACATGTTTTGTTTCTTTATAACGGATTTCTTATGATTTTCTGCATTTTATTATATTATGCCTTTTGTACTAACCCCTTTTCAGTAGTAGCAGAAGCCCAGGTATGCAAGTTTAATTTAAATTTACTGCACTCTCTCTTTATTGTGTTATTTACTTGCCAAACTTTTGGGATTGAGAACATTAGTCTGTTTACCTAGGATAGATAGCTATAACACATGAACACATACCATTTAATAAGATTAAATAATTCAATGATAATCAAAATCAAAACATATGACATAAAACCTTAAACGCCGAAGCTACTACAACAAGGAACTTGGAGCTACCTTCAACAAAGAGCTCAGAGCAGACTTCGTGGGCAGCACGACGAGGATGCAAGTAAAGAACATCTTCAAGAGAGCGAACAAGATCTTCAACAACAAAACTTTCCTTAGTATTAAACAACATAACTTGTAGGACTTCGAGGTTGTCCGCTTAGTGCAACATGAATTCTCACTTTATCTTTAGACTTTTGTACAACCATGTTGTGCGATATAAGCCCTAACTTATTTAGGATTCCAAGGTTGTAGTTTGGTATGACATAGATCTTTTTATCTTCTAGCTTAAAATTAATAAAATTGGCAAGATTGAAACATTAAATGCTATCGTCTTCAATATCAAAGCCAAACAATAGGATAATCTGGGAAGTCATCGAGGTGCGCCTCGAGATCCATAACATCCCCTACTTTTCACTCCTTTGGACTCTGACAATATCTGCTCCTATTTGAACCATTCCCTATTGACTTCTCTGTGTCCAACATTGCAAACTAGATCCTTGAATTTCTTGAAGATAAGAACCTGTGATCATTATCGAGAGAATTCTTAGGTGACTTCGGTCATTTAAGATGTAATTAGCTATGGGGGCTTGCCATTAAAGGGATTTATTTAGTCTCATTTTACCAAAACTAAAATACTACTTTCAAAATAAAAACTATATATTATATATTAAATGAAATTATTTTCAAAGCAACCGACAGGATTCCCAATCCAGCAGCTGATAGATTCCACAAACACACACACCCGAAAAAAATGACTAACATGCTATAAGAATATCGACCCAAAGGAGAAGCAATAAACTGCTTAAGGGAATGAAGACAGGAAACTGAAAAGCATAAACTATATTTTCCATTTATTTATATATTTTGGGTATCCAGGGAATTCATTATGCCTCAAATCTATACCTCAAAATTTGAAAATTTACATCAAATTTACAAGAAAATTAAGAAAATGAAATTTTGAAAATTTTGAAATTCACAAAAATTTAATTTTTTTTTAAATGAAAATATTTTGCAGATGGGCCATTGGCTTCATCGAGAAACAATAGACCCCTACTTAAAAAGACTTTGATACAAAGCACACCCACCAAAAATAATTGTCTTGACACATTTTGCCTCTACTTATTTTCAGTAGATCAAACTAGCCTCTTGAACCTCCACCAGTTCCATGCGAAGGGTCACCACCTCCATTCAAAGATATGCCTTATATGCGTAAAGAACTGTCATCTTTTCCTTTAGGTCTGATATGACAACCTCCTTTTACAAGCCAAGTTCCAAGAGAAAGGAGTCCCCCTTTTCGTCCATCAGGCAAGCCACTAAAACTGGTGATCCCTGCCGATCATTAGTCCCCTTTGAGATCCTCAGGGCTAGATAGATGGATGAATATGCCAACACTATGGGCAAGAACTGAAGGTCCCTCTACCACCTCTGAAGTAAATGGTTGATCTACTTTTATTATCGAGGAGTCGATGATATGCATGGTTTTCTCTACAAGAATAATCAAATATCACAAAAAAGGAAAAATATAAAATTAACCAAGTATAAGAAAAATAGATTTATGTGTACCAATCATTTACTCCGTCTTAGATGAGCAGAGGCTCTCATCGGCAAGAGGTTGGACAAACACCTTCGCGCTGCTAGACCTAATTCTCTATGACCACCTAAATAGGTTGTTGAGTTGCTTGCTGAGCCGATTGCTAACGATTCATAGTCAGGTTATAAATCGCCGCACTAGTGACATGCACGTCATTCCTACTCCCCATCTCACAATGGAGCGACATCGAGTTTGCAGACTCGGTCACTTCCTTCACCCATTGTTTCTTTTATACCACTTTCTTAACCATATTTACTCCCTCCATTCAACTCCATCCACCTAACCTCTTCAATTTAACCAGTCAATTTTCTCCGTTCGGCCTCTTTGCCACCATTTGTTGGCTGTTATCTACGAACTTCTTTTTTATCATAGGTTGACTACTATTTGGTATTTTCTTCTCCCTAGCGTCTTTGGGAAGACAAAGTTCATTGATCAAAAGCACAAATGCCTTCATCATGGCTACATTATTAAATCTCTTATGTTAACAACCGACTGAAGAGCAGAAAAATTCAGAAAGAGTGATAGAGAAATGCTGATCATGCCTTATTTATAAGGACTATGAACAAAAAAGCTTAGAAATTTCAATTAATAGTTATTATTACACAATAAATAAGTCAGTTTTTACATTGAATTCTCTTTCTTATCACATTTATCATTTTTAAGAAGTAAGAGAATCTAATAATTAAATATGTACAACAACAATATGATCACATGAATCTCAAGAAAACTTAATGGGTCTCACCTACAATCACCAAAGGACTGCATAGGAATAGTCCAAAGATAGAAGCACCAAGCGTTGTTATCTTAAGTCAGAACTACTAGCCGACCAAATAGAAAAACAAGTCAAACGAAAGAATATAGGTTACCAAATCTAAGGGATAGTCATTTGTAACAACATCCCTCAACTAATTCCGGAACTATTCACAATGATGGCCAAAGGAACCCCACTGAATATCTTTCTAATTCTCTTAGATAGCTCCTTGTACTGGGAGAGAAACTCATCCAATTAGAGTGATACTTCCTTTGACTGACAATCCAAGTTCACCTTAACCACAAAAGGGCATTTGCGAAGGATTCTCTTAAGGAGGCCGAATAAAGATATTTCATCCAACCAAATTCCTCTCAACCAATCGAATGATTCTCAGATGACTGAATAACAAAACCAACATATCATTAAATGCCCATCTCCAAACAGTTATGACAACTAAATGGTCCCAATGACATAAAACGTCCCTATTAAAATAGGGACAAAGATGTAATTTTATTGCATACCCTAAAATTTATAAACAAGAGGTCATTTCATCATTAAAGGACTACTGAATTTACTCATTTTGATCTTGTGTTATTGAGCACTCTATTTTCCTCTCTCTCTCTCCCCCCTTCCTCCCTCCCCATTTCTCTTGCCCATCCAATGCTATATAACCTTCGATATGATCCAAAAAAACATATTTGCATTCAACAGTAAAAAAAAAAACAAAAAGAATAAATAAAATTATTTAATGTAAATATAATTTTCATTCATCTAGTAAAAAATAAATGAAGATAATTTGATCAATTTAATAAACTAGATAGTGCAAACAAACTTCAAATGCACCACTGCTTTGATTGTCTAGCGACAGTTCATCCCCTTTTTCTTCAACTCTTTCTAATAAATTATTTCAACATTGGAGCGAATTGACTAGAGAAACATGCCAGATTAGCAAATTTGGTCTAGATCTTAAGGCTATAATTGAAATCACACTTTTTACCTTAGAGATTAAATGTTAATATTTCATTATTTTATTTAATCATTACTAAAATAAGAAATTCATATGACATTTACATCTATAAAACTCGATTTCGATGAAATAAACTATTAATTGTAGTTATGAAAAAGGATGCAAAAATACTACATAATCACAAGCATTTACTCACCTAGAAATCTCATTTTAATTAGTTAGAAGAAAAATATTATCCTTTCATGGGATTATTTTATTTCTTATAAATTTTCAAAATCCAGCATGGATCTTGAGCTATGGCACGAATCTCATGGCCTTTTTTTGAGCAAGATTTGTTCATACTTCATTTAAAAATCATCTAGAATCACAATTTCATGAAACATAGACTCAAACATATTGGCTCGATGAGACCGACCCAACATTTCCCAACTCGGTCCGTTCTGAGTTAAATCAAGAATTGATCAAGCCATTATAGCACTTTAACAAGTATTACAGGCATAATTGGAAATTCAAAGAGATTCAAAGCATGCCATGCATATAAAAAAATCAAGTGATTCGATAAGAAAAATTTAAATTTGATAAGAAAAATTTAACGAGCCCAAGATCGTTAAATTTTAACATCATTAATGAAGTGAAATGTCCATCAAGTGTTATCTGATCAAGGGATTCTCTCTTCGCCATCCGATAAAGGAGACCTCTCCACGTAGTTCGATCAAGAGTCGTTTGACTTCTTTCTTTATTTTAACTTGAACTCTAAAAATAGAGCCTTAAACCACTCATGACGAGAGAACATAAACCTTGGGCCAAGGCAAGTCCAGAAAAGGTATAAGAGAGAGTTACAGCCCCTGTATCTTGCTTTGTAGATCCAACCAACTCTGCTTGTTGCCATCGCCTTGGGCAGCCGTCTCTTCCGGTCATTGCTACTTCCACCTGCCGTCTTGAGGCACCGCCGCTTTCCATTGCCGCCACTTTCTGCGGTTGCCACATCATATTGACTCCGACAGTTCCCGCCTCTAATCGCCGCCATTGCTTTTGGTCGCCACCACATCTTTTGGTTGCCCGTGCCTCTAGTCGTCGCAACGTTAAGCTAACTTTAGCCACTGCTGCTGCCTGACAAATCTGGTCACAGTGGCTTCTGTCCACAGCAGTTTTGGGCCATCTCTTCCTCCGATCGCCACAACTTCTAGCCACCTCTGCATACAACTGACTTCGGTCGCATGCGATTCCTATCACTGTCACAACTAAGTTGATGCCGCTTTCGGCCACCACCACATCCGGCTACTGCCAACTCCAACAAACTCCGATCACCGTCTCCTCGGGCTACCATCACTTCCAACTTAAAACACCTTCGTCGCTGCCTCTTCCAGCTTCCATTGCCCCTTACATCCACCACTGCCTCCACCCTCCATCGCCAGCTCCCATTTGTAGGACAACAAGTTCCACACACGATATATTAACCCAAGAAACTATGTAACCCCTTGTCAGCTTGCAGGACATGAGGCTATACTTGTACTCATCAACTCATAGTGAAATAGTTCAATAGGTCACGACTCAGTGGTTTTTTTCCCTTTTGAGGTTTTCCATGCAGAAACTTTTATTGTTTCTACAAGTTACTTGCTTCTATTTAACTGTACTAGATTTTTCATGCAACGCTAAGATGATAATTTATTACTCTTCCTCCTCAAATTTTCTAGCTGTCATCATATACTATTTTATTTTAATGAAATATTCAAAGTGCTATTCAAACTATCTTGGCATGGTGATTGAGAGTACTGACTATCAAACAAGAAGCTCTTAGTTTAAGGTCTTGCATATGCAAGGTGCGTTTGTTTGTGTTTTTTGTGCGTGTGGAAAGAAAGAGAATTGATAATCAGAATGACAAAGCATTATCTTTCATCCTTATACCGTTTAGTTCTTTTATGGTATAAACTTATTTCTCATTAAAAAAACCATTAAAATTACTTTATCAAAATGCCAAAATGATAACATGAAAGCAAAAGGCATGAGGTTTTCATAACTTCACATAAAGTAGAAATCCGCAGATGAGTTGAGACTACTACAAAACAAAATCTTCATCCATCGAACTTCGCTTATATGTAATTATAACGCCAACGACCAACATCAGCTATAACTAAATTATGAAATATTTTTCCCACAAAAATCATGAAACTATAATGTTAATGAAAGCCTTTTTCAACCTGCATTTATTGTCAAAGCTAGGCTCTTAATTATTAAATAAGAAACTGATTCCTTCTGAACTCCACTTTCCACAACCACATGGCCACCCTTGAACCTTTCCTTTCTATAAAAGGAGTCTGCTGCTAGCAAATAATATCTTCAATTTTGCTAGAATCAATCTGGCAGCAAAATTATATATTCAAAATGAGGATTGTGATGTTGATGATCAAATATGTTAATTTCTTATAGTCGAGCCAATGTAGGCAATGACACGCGCACGCGCGCACACACACACACACACACACATATAGATAGATATGTATACATACATACATACATACATACATACATTTATATATGTATGTATGTATGTATGTATGTATGTCTGTATGTCTGTCTAGATGTATTTATATATATCTATTTTTATAACAAATTTTAATTTGTCTACTTGCTCGGGAAAGTTATCTTATTATTAAGTTGCTTTCAAATTAGTTATTTAGAAGATTCTGATAAAAAAAAATAAAATAAGCAAAAGAGCTGAGGTACTCAATCCCATCAACCCCAATTCAATATTTTTTATTAGATTTTCAATGAAATTTATGATGTTTGGTAGTTCGCAGTGTAGACTTTCTCCTTATTGCATTATATTATTTTAATTATTTGTTGTCCTGTACCCTGCATGCATGCAAATCAAATTTAATGAAAGCTGGCCACCTAAGTTTCAATTATTGGCGCATGACCATTCCCATAAATTAAATATTACTTCCAATACGTTTGTACGAAATATGATTTTTAGAAATTGTATGCTCTATCCATTCATCAAAACGAAAGTATATATCATGGCTTCGAATGTATTTCATAAATTTCAAAGCGAGCCTTCATTAGAAGTTATGCCATTCGGATGCTATTATGAAAATATGAAATGTCAGTTCTAATTAACACGCTTTTGTTGTTATAGTTTTTTTTTTTTTGGGAGAAGTTGAAAGAGATTGAAACCAATAACCGTTCAATGTTTATTTGATAGAATAAAATTTAAGGACTATTTTTTCTTGAATTTCGTCTTCATTTATCAATGAAGTTAGTTTCAATTATGAGCTTACTGACATTGAGTTTATCATCTTGATGAGTTACATAAAGTTTTGAATAGTAAACTAGGTATTCATTTCAAACGGCTTATATAGAGAGTGGAAGAAGTTTTCTTCTTCATTTTTTTTTTAATTCTTACATTTTTAGTCATCTTGAACATGGAGTGTTGCAAGAGAATGGGGTTTGAACTTAAAGAGATAATTATCAGTAAACTGGTAAAGCATAAAGTTAAGTATTATCTTACCTTAGATCAACAAAAATTAATATGTGGATGGTTATGGTCTCGGAGTTTCTTAGTGGCTATGCATCTAAGTTAAGCAACATGACTGTAGAAAAGATATTTTACATAAAAAATGATGATTGCAATATTTTATTATAGTGCTTGCCACCAACTATATTTAGTACTTTGCCAAGTCAGATAACTAATCCGAATGATGCTAAAATAGGGTCTAGTTTAGTACCAGTGGATGTATCCATTTGAGAGGTTTATCTTCCAAATACTTAATTATATAATGTACAAGGAACAAATTATCATATTGTACTAAATAATTATAGTTATTCAAAATCATAGAATAAAATTAAAAAAATCGTGAATATAAAGCTTGGTCCGAAGGCTAAATCTGTAATGCATAATTAATGTTGGAGATAATTACTATATGTTCATACTATTTTGAGAAACAATGACAAACATAACAAACTATAGTTGAAGAGTGTTCTTATCCTGTGATTTACATATTTTAAAAATAAGGTGAAACATCACTAAGTTGCAATTCACAATACCTCAATGATAAGGAGCTTCAAGCAAAAATTGTGTATCATCTTTTGAGTTGCAATAAAGTTTAACTATTTCCTTCATAAGATGCATATTAACTTGTAGTTGTTTAACTTTTCACTAAAAGTGTTATATTGAGCTAATTATTTAAGTTTTACTTATGTGAACAGGAGGATAATTATGTGCGTTTTAAATATTAATGATAAGAATATATATATATATATATATATATATATATATATATATATATATATATATATATATATATATATATATATATATATATATATATAGGGGAATGGCGACGACTAGGGTTAGGGCAAGCCGCTCTGGCATCCATGGCGATTTCGCGGCGATCTAGTCCTTCGACGTCGGTGAGATCTTTTCATTTTGCTTCTTTGCACTCTTTCCTCCTTTTATTCGCCTTCATTATGGCTAGGAACTATGCTGATGTGGTTTCAGGGGGCACTCTCCCTAACCCTAACAAGCATTCATGTTTCTTTCCTCAATCTTTTCATGATACTTTGGAATCTGGTGGTGGACATTCTTTTATTAAGAAGTTAGGTCGCAAGAATGACAAGCCGGCTTTATTTTTGACAAATGACAAAACTAATGTGTTGGCCTCTTCTTGCCGACTAGCGCTTATTGGTAAGTTTATGTATGGTCATCCTAAGATGGAGCTTATTCGGAAGGCTTTTGACTCCTATAAACTATCTGGAGAGTGGAAGATTGGTCTACTTGACGGACATCATATACTTATCCAACTTTCTAATGAAGTTGATTAAACTAATTTATTTGCTCGAAAAGTGCTTAAAATAAAAAATCTTACTATGAAAATTCTTAAATGGTCAGTAGATTTTGACCCTAAGGCTGAATCCACGATTATACCGGTTTGGATTAAATTCCCAGGGCTAAAATTTCATCTATTTCATTATGAGATTCTATTCTCACTTGCGTAGGGTTTTGGTAAACCTTTACGTATTGATAATCCTACTCTTGAAGGCACTCGTCCCTCTGATGCTTGTGTTTTGGTGGAAAGAGATATCACACAACCTTATTCTGATGAAATTTGGATTGGTTCCAATCACAAGGGTTATTGGCAGAGTGTGGTAATGGGACCACATCCATCATATTGTACTCATTGTGTAATGTTTGGTCATTCCCCTTCTATTTGCTACAGGCTACATCCCCACTTGAGGCCAAGCCAAAATTCCTCTCACCTTCTTGTTGTAACTCCCCCTGAACCTCTTACAGTTGTTCCTCCTCCTTTACCTACGGTTAACCCTGTTCCTGGGTTTGCTGTTGTAGCCACAAGCAATGTTGTTTCACCAGTTCCTCTACCTTCTATTGCTCCTTCTGAACCAGTTCCTCACATTGCTGATAATGTTGAAGTTGAAACCACCACTTTTCCCATCCCTGACGCTGCCAACCACACCAACACCTTGGTCTCTGATGCTGAACCTTTGATTGCTACGGTGGCCTCACCTCCCCTTCTTAATGCTCCTCTTATCCCTGCTGGGGACCCCATAATTTCCCTACCCTCTCCTCTCCCAGTGTTATCTGAAAGCAACTCGTCCATTCCTCCAGGTTTTACAGGTGCCTCTGATAATGATCCTGTTGTTTCTGCTACTGCTGCAATTGGTACAGAGTGGCAGATTCAGAAATCTAACAAGAGAGAAAAAAAAAGAATTCTCTAGACAAATTACCTAATACAACCGAGTCTTTTGTAACTGAACCCTCTTATTCTGATGAAGATCTCTTACCCCCCTAGGTCAACTAGGAGGGGAGGGCAAAGGCACCATGTTTAATATTTTAACATGGAATATTAGGGGGGTTTGTGATCCTGCCTCCCTAAAGCGTCTTAAACATCTTTGCAGGGTTTATAAAGTTAGTCTTTTTGCTATTCTGGAACCTATGGTTACTGTGCATAAAGACAAAATATTAGCTTCTTTCAAAAATTTCTTCCAATTCTGTAATAAAAATAATAAGATTTGGGTATTTTGGAGACGAAACATTCACTTAGATGTGATTGAGGATGACAATCAATTTGTCTTAGCATCTTTCTCTAAAGATTAATATACTAGTTGAATCACTTTTGTTTATACTAGCACTTTACTTCCTAATAAAATTCAATTGTGGAAAAAGCTCATTGTCATGGGAGAGACTATTACTAATAATTGGATTGTTGGAGGAGATTTCAATATGGTAATGTCCTCTAATGAGAGAAAGGGAGGTGCTAGGCTGGATAATACTCTTACAAATTGCTTTTGTGAAAGCATCTCCCTTGCTGGCCTCTTTGACTTGGGTTTCACTGGCTCCCCTTTTACCTGGAGAAGGGGTTTTCTGTATCAACGTCTGGACAAATATTTTGGGAACACTCTTTTCTTCAACCATTTTCACATTACTAGAGTACAACACTTGAGTTATGCTACTTCTGATCATAATCCCATTTTACTTACTTTAGCTTTTCAAAATAAACCTGCCCAAATTTCTTTTAAATTTCTAAATGTTTGGACCACACATGCCTCTTTTCTTAACATGGTTAAGCAACTTTGGCAACCTAGTAGATGTAAAAATTCTTGGTATGTTTTATGGAAACTTCATAAAATTGTTGCAGCTGGTTTAAAAAGGTGGAATGTTGAGGATTTTGGTAATGTGCACACTAAGGTAAAGGATTCCCAAAGAGTGGTTGATGATTTGGAGGCACAGGTGCATTTAAATCCTTCTCTTCTTCCTTTTCTTACTCATGCTCATCAACAGCTACTTGCTGACATCTGTTTGGAGGAAGATTTCCTATGTCAGAAAGCTCGCGATATGCACTTCTTAAGTGGAGACAGAAACACTAAGTTCTTTCATGCCACTATTAAGAATAGACTTAATTCCAATACTATTCTTAAAGTTTTCACCCATGAGGGAGTAACATTAACTGATCCCGCTCTAATAGGTGCTAATGCAGTCGATTATTTTACTAAGATCTACACTGAAAAAGTACAGGTGTCTCCTGTTGATGCAACTCCTTTTGCTGAGGATGTCTTGCGGGTTGCTTCCTTAAAGCTCTCTAAGGTTCCTACTGGTGAAGAAATTTACATTGCGCTTAAAGACATCAACTCTAATAAGGCCCCTGGCCCGGACGGATTCTCCTCCACCTTCTATATCCATTGTTGGGACATCATTAAGGTTGAAGTCATTTCTGCTATTCAGAGTTTCTTTCTTGGGGAGGACTCCTGTAAATATTTTACTGCTGCTAAGATAGTTCTTATTCCGAAAAATAGTGATAAATCACATTGGCACAATTTTAGACCAATTTCTCTCACAACTGTAGTCTCAAAAATTATAAGTAAGATTCTAGTATCTCAGCTGCAGCCACATCTCTTCTTCCTTATATCTCCTCAGCAATCTGCTTTTATTAAAGGAAGGGAGATTACTGATAATATTTTGTTAGCTCAAGAATTAATCGAGGAGCTGGACAGGAAATGTAGGGGAGGTAATCTTATCATCAAACTTGATATAAAAAAGCTTTTGATACTATAAGTTGGGATTTTATTATGCATATTTTCACTGCTAGAGGTTTTTCTGCTAGCTTTTGCTCTTTAATTAAACGCTGGTTATGTTGTAACTACTATAGTGTATTGTTCAATGGAACTTCTTATGGTTTTTTCAATGCTCTGAGAGGTATTAAACAAGGGGACCCTCTTTTCCCCACAGTTTTTATAATTGCTTTTGATTATCTTTCTAGACTTCTCCAATCCTATCAAAGTCTACATAAACACACTATTTACATGCACAGAGCAAACTTTTTGTTGTCCCATTTAGCTTATGCAGATGATGCAATTATTTTTACTAATGCCTCTAAACCAGCTGTAAAGACTATACTTAAAGTGTTGGACAATTTTCAATATGCTTCTGGTCTTACTTTCAATAAAGCTAAATGTCAATTATTCTTTGGGAAACAAGTTAAACCTCACATCTCCACTTGGGCTGCTACATTTACCGGTTTTAAACTTTCTCAATTGCCTCTTAAGTACCTTGGAGTAAATCTATTAAGAGGACGTTGTAAGCAAACACAAATGGACGAGGTTATTCATAAAATGAGATCCAAGATTGATGACTGAAGAAATGTATATCTTTCCAATGGGGGAAGAATCACCCTGCTTGCTAGTGTTCTTCAAAGTATTCCTCTCTATGCACTTCAAGTTTTCAATGCTAAGAAATCTGCATTGATCTTGCTGGAAAAAATTTTCAATAAGTTTCTTTGGGAGAATGGTGGGGCAAAAAAACATTGGCTCACTTGGCAAAAGCTATGTAAGCCAAAGTATTCTGGTGGGTTGGGCTTTAAAGCTTTACAACATGTAGTTGAAATTAATATGTGCAAGTTATGGTATAAGTTTCGAATGGCCAATTCTCTCTGGGCAAAATTTATGCACAATAAATACTGTTCTAATATACATGTTTCACTTGTCGATTGGAAAGTTGGGGATTCTAAATTATGGAAAGCTCTGATTAGAGCTCGTGACACTGCAACAAATTTCATTTTCTGGGATGTAGGGGAGGGAAATGTTTCCTTCTGGAAGGAAGATTGGGGAGTAGCTAGCCTTAAAAACCTCCAGCATCAATAAGTTTTTGACTCTCTCCTTGTTTCTGATTTCATTTCTAATGGGGCCTGGAATGTTACTAAACTAAGAGAAATTTTTGGTGAAGATTTTGCTATGAAAATTAACACTCTTCCTTTACATAATCAAAAGGATACTCCTATGTGGAAGAAACCACTACACTTTTCTGCCAGTAAAATGCTATATAACCAGTTTCATCCTTTTCCTAGTTGGTGTTGGAGTTCTTTAATTTGGCAACCTGCTTTTAACCCATCCATTTCTTTCTTTCTGTGGAGACTCTTTTTCTCTGTTCTTCCTTTAGATGACATACTTAAACTTAAGGGGTTAAAGATGGCATTTATTTGCCTCATCTGTAGACAAGTAGAAGAGACTTTTAACCATCTTTTCTTTAAATGTGCTTTTGCTAAGACTGTATGGCAGCAACTTGGTGAACACTTTGGTTTGATGTGGGGTACTAACACCTCCATTAGAGCATATATTAATTGTCTGGCGGCAGTCGACACATTTGGGAAAAAATTAATTTCCTTCCCTCTTGTTGTCTTTTGGTTCATCTGGATGGCTAGAAACAACTATAAATTTGAGGATGCAACAATTTCCCCTTTTATTACTTTATCTTACATATTAGCCTATTTTCATAGAACTACAAGGCTTTTCTCTGCTGTCACTCCCCCAATTAGGCGCCGACTACCTGTTTTGGTTAAATGGCAGCCCCCTCCCTTGGGTTGGTTCAAAGTGAATTTTGATGGAAGTTGGACTCAATCTAAAGCTGGAACGGGGGGTGTTTTCAGAAATCACCTTGGCCGTCTACTCTGCTTTTTTTCTTCTCCTGTTATTGCTGATTGTCCTCTTATGGCAGAAACTTGGGCTTTATTTTTTGCCTTAACTACAGTTGTTTCTTTTCATTTTTCTCATCTATGTTTTAAAACAGATTCTTTTCTTTTATATGCAATGCTCACTAAAACTGCCCCATTCCTTGGGATCTCACTTATCTCTGTACAAGAGTTTGGAACATTATTGCTCGACATCATTTGCAGGTTCAATTTGGTTTTATTTACAGGGAGGGCAACTCCTCTGCTGATTGGTTAGCAAAAACAATCACATAGACTCCTTTGGTTGGAACTACACCACCTATGCACCTTCTCACACTGCTTAACAGTGATCTGCTGGATATCCCTTATATCAGATCCTAACCATACAATTTTCTTTTGTTTTCTGATACATGAAGCTTCTGCAAACTGGAACTGGCTGTTTCATCTTAATGCTGTGTTTTTCTGTTAAAGAATGGTTATCCTATTCTAAGTTGTCTTCGTTTCTGGACTTACTGGATCTCAGCTCTACTCAACTGGGGATTTTCTGCTGATGCATCTTGGTTATAAATTGATGTTTGCGCCCTGCATATTACTTTTCTTCAATATACTTTTCATAGGTTCTCAGCTTCTGCATTTTAGTAGTTTCATGATATTTTTCTGTTGCTTATTTTCTTTTGTATGGGTCACTCTCGTCTTGGTTTTTTGGAGAATTTTTTTTTCGTGTGTTGTAACGCTGGAGGCGGAACCCCTAGGGGTGAGTGGGTATTGTACTTTTCTATTTCTTTTAGTTGGGGATCTGTCACCTCAACCTTTATACTGATATTTTTCTAATCAACGCGTAGGGAGCTCTAAGTGCTCTTTCCCCTATATATATATATATATATATATATATATATATATATATATATATATAAATTATTAGAATGATGATTGAAGAAGAGTACCAAACATTGTTCAAATTATACATAAGTTAATCTATGTTAACAACTAGTAGTACGTAAGTTGAATGCTCAAATTATGTAAGTATGTAAATTTTAATAATAAATGCATTATTAGAGTTATAGAGTTATAAAACAGTGAATTTGTACATTATTATAATAAGTTAGCAAGAGTTTGCAGACCTAGAGTAACTATTATAAGTCAAAAAGCAGTTTCATTGCTATAAAAATGTGGCTTATATTTGATGTGAATGTGTAGAACATTCACAAGAGCTTTCATTCCGAAAGAAAGAATAGATACAATTTTGGTGTATGTGTTAAAAGGAATACCCATTTGGATATTGAGGGAGACTATTAAAGGATATTTTCAAGAAATAATGTAGTTGTAATATCTGCCCTCTCTTGAGTGCAATGTGTTTATATTTAATTTTCCTATTTTGATTTTGTTCCTAATCAATGAATAAGAAAAATAATTGCATACGACAAAATTAAAGTTAAAATAAACAGAACATATGTCAAATTTGATCCACTCTTTCTAGTATTTCAAACCTATAAGGTATATTATCTTAGATGCCCTAGTAAAGTAAGAGACACACTTGACTGGGCAATGGTCATCAAGAATAGACCTAGGGTAACTATTGAGATCCAAATAACCACTAAAAATTCCTCATCAGTAGCAGGAAATGTTAGATTTCCATATTCTTCTTGCTTAGATTGAGCTAGTACATACCTTAGAAGATGTTATTGGTGCATATGAAGAAGTTTGCCACAATGTGAGTGAGTTTGATGATGACATAGATTATAAAATTTTATGTTTAATAATTACTCACTTCTTCAATGGATTAGAATAAGATGTGTACTTGTTGATTTTATATTTTGCACCATCTATTTTACTGTTTCCTATATTACTTCAATTTTTTCTTACTTTTACCTCTATTGTTTTTTTTTCCTTTACTTTAGCTATTTCATGATTTCAATTATATTAGTATCCTAATTTACTTCAATAGTTTTCTTCTTTACATAAGTTATTTTCTTCTTTTGGTTATGTTATTTTCTAGTTGTAATATTTTTGATTAATTTACTTCTTCATATGAAAAAAAGATTCAAGTGGCAGCAGTGACCAGGGTCCATAGAAATTATTTATCTATAGCTTCTTCTGAAGCAAGATGTAGATGACAATGAGCACTTTTGTGACAATTACACATAGATTGAAGCATTTTCTATTTAAAACCACTTTTGTGACAATTACCACATAGATTGAGGCATTACCTATTTGAACCATTTCTCAACCTCCTGTTGTGTGGACCTACCCCAATGATGTACCTCTCACAACAGTGCCATCTATGACCTCCATCTTAATAGGCCCCCCAAATCCTCTAAGACTGCTATGAACTTCTTTAGTAATGACGTACATCAAGCCAATTGGAGATTCATAAGTAAATTTAATTATTGTAATTGAACATAGTTTTTAATATATTACTAAATAATATATATATATATATATATATATATATATATATATATATATATATATATATATATATATATATATATGCAGGTTTATCCATCTTGGTTACCTATTTAAAAAATCATGAAGATCATCAATACTAGGTATGATACTCCATACCTATTTTGATCAAAATCCAGATTGAGATTCTAGATATTTAGTTTAGAGACTTGGAGGTAAAATTAAATATTTTCTAATTATATTTATAATTCAAATTTTTTTTTTTTGGTAAAATAACTAGCAAGCAATTTATTGTATTTTTTGTTGAAGAAATTTTGATGAATTTCGAGAATCATGATCCCGATTCTTTTTACTCCCACAAAAATAATGTTATAATTATACTCATGATAATCAGATTATACTAATATTTTTAATAAAAAATTTCCTTTATTACAACGGCACTGATCCGCCTTAAAATTACATAGAGTTTTATATCAAATTTTTATTAATATTTTAAAGATATTACTCTTTAATGAAAGATATTTCTTATGTTTTGGTTGTAGGTACAACAAAATGAGTTTATGAAGAAAGAGAGTTAGAAAGGAGCAAAAATGAGCAAAAAAGAGCAAAGAAGTTGATTATGGTGCCTAGGCGCCAGATCTGGCACCTAGGCGCCAGACACAGCAGATTATTTCTAGAGATTTCTTGATAGTTATTGGATGGTTATTGACACTTTCAAACCAATCTAGAAGCCTCTGGACATTTTCCCACATGTTATAAACTAAATGCAATGAAAATAGACATGGGAGAGCAGTTATTAAACAAAGAGGTGCGACCTAAATGTGAAGGGGTGAGTCCATTTGCGCAGTGCTCCTGGCGCCTAGGCGCCAGAACTGGCGCCTAGACGCCACCGTTAAATACTAGAACATTCAATGAATGTGGATGAATTTTTAAGAGGTTCCTTAAGCAACTCTTGGTCATTTCTAGAGATCTATAAATAGAGGACCATTTCTACAGCAAGGTGTGTCTGGAGTGTGCAAAGTGTGTTAGAGTGAGTGACTAGTCTGTGAGGGAGAATTAATTAAGAGTGTTAAGTGTCTTCTTCTTTATTTTAGTGAGTGTTTAGTGTAAATTGAAGAGTCAAAGTCTTGTTAGAGTTTGTGGGGTCAAATAAACTTCAAAGGATTGCTTGGATTACATTCCAGATAAGTATTTATATCTTATTTCTTAAGTTTAGTGCTTTGGATATAAGTTTTATGAATATGATTTATGGTGTAATTTCTATGCTTTCTGAGTAGTCTTCTTTTCTTTCTCCCTACGAATATGAAATGAATTAATAACATATGTAAATCAGATTTGAGAACTTAATTTCTTTTCTAAAAAAATTGTGATGATACTGTACATAATCTTAATTTACTTTACAAATTGACATCTTGTATTGTTAAAAACTGTAGAGAACTCTTAAGATCTGGCTGTGGGCTAAGCAATTCTTAACTTTTATGTATCACATTTCTCTTAAAGGGGAGGTGTAAATAAATAGGGAGATAATCTTTAATGGGCGTAGAATTAATTATGTTTTTAGTGTGATAGGCTAAATTAAATCAATTTGGTTTTACAAAAGAGGTGACGGGTCACTAGTAGGCCAAACCATAGGCAACAATTCAGGGGGAACCTAGTAGTGAGAGTCTAGAAATTCGTCCCTTTCTACTAATAATACATCCTAATCCAATCTTTAATTTGTGGATCAATTTTATTTAGGGTACTATTATGGAGAGTTTAGAATTCAAATTTGGGGAAATCAACTTGGTTAGGGGGTTCAATTTAGGGGATTTAGGTCATATGGTCAAATTGGGCCTTTTTTATTTAGGTTTAAATTGGGTTTGAAATTAGTTAAATTAGGCTTGTATTTGGTTTTAACTTGGATTGGGCATGATTAATTTTGGCATAAAATTAAAATTGGGAGAGATTGAGTTCAATTTGGTGGAAATTTGGGGTGATTTGAGTATTTTTGGCCTTAAGGGGCAATTTGGGGCTTCTGGTCAAAATGGGTCAATTTGGTTAAATTGGGTCAAATGAAGTGGTTTTAACTGGTTTTGGGGACGTTTGAGATTTATTTTGAATTTTTTGAGAATTTTTGGAATATTTGAATTTGGAGGGGCATTTTGGTAATTTTGGCTAATTTGGGGGTATTTTGGGAATTTTGGGAAATTTTAGATGTTTTGGGTGTTTTGGGTGTTGGAGAACATTTTGGAATGATTTTTGGAGATATTTTGGGAATTTGGGTAATTTGGAGATTTTTGGTGAAAATTAGGGTGTAGGGGCAATTTGGTAATTTGGTGGAGATTTAGGGATAATGGGTCAGAGTTAGAATTTTGGTGAGATTGGTTGTCAATTGATAATTTCAACCTATCTGAGCCATGGACCAAGAGAAATCTCACTTTGGATCCTCCATGTGTTGGTTCTAGCTAAACCCTAACTTAGGGCCAGGAGCTTGGGAACCCACATGAGTTTCCAAAAGAGTAGGGGATCAAGCCAAGGGAATTTGGCTAAGGGTTTGAAGTAGTGAGTGTAAGTGCAAAGTTTAAGTGTGCGTGTGTGTGTCAGCCTGACCTAGACCAAACTTCCCACAGTGAGCCCTAAGGCTTGATCATCCTATAAGGAACTCCTCTCTAGCTTCCTTATGCTTGCTCTCATCCTCCTAATTACTTAGAGGTTAGACTTGAGTATTTGAAACTCCAAATGAAGCAGAGAAGTGTTTTGAATTTCTATGGGGTAAAGTCCCATTGCTAGTCTTCTAAGATAGGCATTAAGAAAGTCCTATTGCTAGACCCTAGGCAATTCTAAAGAAAGACTAGACCTCAATAAAAGTGAGGTCAACATGTTCTTTTGATAACTTAATTATTTTAACCAATGCTAGAAAAATCAATCAAAAATTTTTGAAAGAAATAAGATTTTTTCAAGAATTATCAAGTACGATCTTTAATACTTTTAAATGTCAGTTTTATTTTTCTAAATAAGTTTCTGCAAGTAAGAAGAACTGGATGGTGGATTATACTAATTACACCAAAGCTAATTTACCTTTAACTTGTCTGGGTTTTACTTTAGACAAGACCAATAACATAAAAGCTTTTATTATTTAGTTCATTTGATAAAATTAAACTTAGAATTTTTTGCTTAGGAGAATAAATTTCTTTTATTTGGTGGGAGGATTACTATTTTAAAGAGAAATCTCACTTCTTTACATTTGTATGCTATGCAAATTATGAATAAGCATTTAGGCTTTATTCATAAATTGTAGAATTTATTTAGGGAATGGTAATGATAAACGTAATATTGATTGGACGAGTTGGAAGAAGATTTGTAAACCACTAGATAGGTGGTATGAGCTTTATGAGTTTATCTGATACTATCTATATTAACCATATGAAATTATGGCCTAGAATTAAGAAAGATTAATTCTATTTGGGCATCTCTCATGCATGCTAAATATTGTAATGGTATACACACTCTTGCGGCTACTCCTTCTAAGAAGGATTCTCATATTTAGAAAAGTATGCTTAAAGTTTCTAAAGCCACTAATGAACAGATTAATAAGATATTAGTAAAGGTGATATTTCAAAGTGAAAGATTTTTGGAATTAGAATGGATGGAACAAGTAGCAGATAAAACAATTAATTAATTTTAATGATATGAATTTATTCCAATATACCTATTAAAAAGTGGAATAGGGATATTCCTATGGTTAAAGGTAAAATTGGAGATACTATTGCTAAGACCTTTGTAATTCCTTTCAAACTTTTCAGGGTATGAACTTAAGATTGATTTGGAACTCTTAGGTGAAACCTTCACTTTCTTTCTTTATTTGGAGGCTATTTCATAATCTTGTTCCAACGGATGACATTTTGAAACTTAATGGTCTTAAATTACCTTCATGCTGCTTATTATGTGGAGAAAAAGAGGAAACTATAAATCACCTTTTCTTTGAGTGCAGGTTTGTTATACAAATCTGGAAGAAAATTTTGGGGTTTTTCACCAGAACCAGAAAATTGGTAACTATAACAGCATTGATGATATTTTTAATCATTGAAATTCAATCAAGCATGTTTTTTTCACTAGCATTTCTTCTATCATTTTTTGTTTTATCTGGTTTACATTGAATAAAATTAAAGTCTAGAATGAGCTTCATAATATTAATCATACCTTTGGTATGATTAATAATTACCTCTCGAATAGTCTTAATTTTATTGTTTATAAAAGCAAGAAGAATGTTAAATTGGAGGAAGTTTTTAATATCTTTAAGAATTACATTATTGCTTCTGTTAATAGAACTAATTCTGCAGGTTGGTTAAAACCTCCTTCTCCTTATGTTAAATTTATCATAGATGGTAATTGCAAACTTCATAGGGCCGGTGTTGGAGGTGTTTGCAAGGATCCTTGGGTTCTATTATTTACTGGTTTGCAGCTGTTGTTTTTCACGTTTCTCCCTTAGTTGCTGCGGCTGATGCTCTAGTGTTTGGTCTGCAGGATTCTAAGAAGTTTTGTTGGAATCATATTGTTATTGGATTGATTCTTTAATTCGTTGGAAGTGATGCAGGTATAAAATTTTTTTATCATTGGAGCATTAATATTCAAATGAAGAGAGTTGAAGTCTTAACAAGGAATTTAGATATTTCTTGTCACATATTAAACGAGATGGTAATAATGTGGCTCACTGGTCTGCTATGGTTGGACCCAATCTGCACTCTACTATTGTTTCCAAAGAGTTTCATGGTGCTTTATTATAGTTGGCTTTGAAGCACTTGCTCTGATTTTTATTTTTGTTGTTCCTGTTCGTTGATATTTCTTTTTAGTTTTCAAGTTTGTTGATTGTTGTTGGTAGTTTCTTTTTTAGTTTTTTGGTTGGTGCGTGTGAGTTGTTTTTTCTTTTCTTGATAGACAAACTTTAGGTTTTTATTTTCTTGTGTGAGTTGTTTTAGGTTTTTAGTAGTTCCTCTTACCCCTTTATGTACTTCTTTTTGTTTGGAATAAAAAAGGAGTCGTATAATGCTATTTTAGGAAAAATAAAATGAATATAATCCAATTTAATATAATTTTATTTATCTTGTATAGGATAATATTATAATAAAACTTTTATAAAAATGTATGAACAGTTGTTATCCCATCATAATAAGTTTGATGTATAGGTTTGACATAAGGATGTCCCTCCTAGACAAGTGGCATCAATTATTATGTCTTGTTTGCATTGATGATATCAGGTTTCAATCTTAAGTTTCACAATAACATTGTTAGAAAATTTAGTGAAGAAGAGGATAGGAAAAATGATTCGAAGATTATTATAACAGCACGTAAGAGCACATGTTTGTGTGATTGTAATACATAAAGGATGGTCTTTTTTGGAGGACCAATGATGGAAGGTTTAAGGAAGACAGCGAAGATGATGATGTGACCCAAGCTATTCAAATGAAGTTGAGGTTATTTTGATATCGTTTTTACGATAAATTTCCAAGTAATTTGTGGTAGAATGGTCAATTAAATTGATTCTTCGCGTTTTAAAGCATGGATATTTTTAAGCCATAAAAAAACCATAACAAAAACAACTATAAGTGTTTATTTTTCATAGTAAACAAAATCGGGCACGTGCCATCACAAGCCTATCACACTACCATTACAACATGAGTTTGTATGACAACTACAAATTTGAAACTTTTTTTGTAGTTTATCTTTAATTAAGAAAATATCCTAATTGAATCGCGACAACTAATTGAATTGCAACAAAATTTGATGCACAAATTTTGTGATGGGCAACTTCCTCTCTCCCAAATCCCATTCCCATAAAATTGAAATTTTCCAAGTTGAAAGGTCGATTTAAATTCAATTTAGGTTTATTGGGCCATTTTTCGGTTTGTGGATGAATCTGTCCGGAAAAATTAAACATGTTAGGATATTTAACTCGAACCCGACCTAAAATTTAGATTTTTTGAGCCGGGAATGGGTCAAGTGATGTGTTTAGTCAATTTTTATCACCCCTATTAGTGAAAAATCTCTGAGGTTACAAATCTTCATGTATGGAATATATAAGAATTTTCTTTACAAAAAAAGAAGGAAATACCATTGAAACAATATAACATAATTGTACAATCTAAAGATACGGCGGTTTACCAGATGAGCAACACGGCTAAGCCCGTACGAGTTGAAGTCCAGAAACAATCTATTTATTACAATAATGTGAGAAAATTCGGATTGGATAGATATTTCGTTGGTTGGTGCAAAGGACGGCGTCTATTTGTTGCTCCTATCCATGCAACGTGTTAATATTGAGCCCTCACAATAATTTATTTTTATAATGTTGTCGTGTAACGCCATCCAAGCCAATCTTTTCCGGTTTTGTTGATAATCAGCCAATCGTTAACATAAAATTGAATGATGTTGAATAGATTACTTTGGATGAATTATTTTTTAAATTGATCAATCAATCTAAACATTCAATTTATAAAACTGAGCCAATAAAATAATTAAGTTACGAACAAACTAAAGTTTAGTGATTAGTTAGATTTTGATTACAAATAAGAACAAAATCTGCATATCTTATATTTATTATAATGATTTAATTTTATAAATGAGCTGGATGAGCGAGAATGAATATCTATCCAATGTATAACATTTTAGATTTTTTTAAGCGGTTATTAAGTATAATAATTTAATTTAACAGAAAATGAAGGATAGTAAATTCGTTATTAGACAAACAAACATATATATATATATATATATATATATATATATATATATATATATACTTCTAATCATTGTATAGGGGACAGTTTCAATTGCAATTACGAAAAAATATAAACTTATAAGGAAAAGCAGGTTAATTACACTAAATGCAGGCCACAGGATAAACCCAACAGTCGTCCCGCGGGCCACGTTTCAGGATAAGCTGCTTATCTTTAGACGCACAAACTGCCCCAAACATCCCCTAAGGCTTCGTTTGGGGCAGTGTATCCGCAACGGCCTCACTGTTTGGAAACTATGTTTGAGCAGCTTATTTGAAAACGCAGTTGGTTTTTTATACTAAATACGAACCAGGAACCAAACCCTGCGGTCCGCGTTTTCAGATAAGCGGTTTATCTGAATAAGCGCAAGCTGCCCCAAAGGCACCTTAAATTAGAGCTGCACGAAGCTAAAAATGTACCAACTACGTAAACATTCAAATATAAAAGAGTTTTAGAAAAACAGACCTTCCTATCAAAATCTAAGGCGTATTTCTGCATGTCTTTTTAAAATTCATTTGCATTTGCTCTTAATTATAAGATTTCTAAAGAAAACCATTCATATACATAATGTCAAAACAAATAACTCTTTCATTTATAGCCTATTATTGATAAGAATTCTGTATCTCTTTCCAAATAGGCAAAGCGGTAGTATACAAGTACAAAAATAAATAGATTAGTTTATTACTTTGCATTGCCAGAATTTCATTGGTGTTAATATATCTAAATTCATGCAACAATAGACTTAACCAAAATAAACTGTAATAAACAAGAAATAAATAACAGAACATCATTACATCTAGCTTCTTAAAGGAGTAATACAGAAATTTATGTAATTTGCTTCAGGTAGTTAACAATTGTAGAGTAGATTCGATCAATTACTGAAGAAATCACTAAACATGATATAGACACTACATGAATTACTGCCAAAAACGATTGTTGAATAGGCATTTAAGCTTCAGTCTTTCCGACATCACTATCGATGGCATCAAAATTGAGGGCTTTCTAATGGTGTACCCTAGCAGTTTATAACACATGAATAACTGATGGGTGATACATGTGTTCACCGATGTCAAACCCTTTGAATTTTTCAACTGAACAACAATGCTCATAGTAAAGCCAACAGTTAGGGTTAATATATTGGATCGATGACTTAAATTCCTCATTTTTTATTTCCATCGGACGCGCTTTGGCTCCAGAGCCGATCAACAACTACATGCTTGAATTTTCGCCAAAGTACATTTTTTCTTGAATATTTTCACCAAATCAATGGTAAGCATGTTTCCACTATTCCATAATTTTTTATTTTAATTTTAACCTTTCGACTTACAGCATTTTGAGATCAAGTATTTTGGTGAAATTTGAAAATGTTATTCAGTTTTCAACAATGTATCTCTGTTAAATTGCATAAAACTCAAGTATTTGTTATTTTCATATTTATCAAATAAACTTTAATGAAAAATTTGCATGCCTAGCATACAATGCTTATGTGTTTATGTATCATACACCTAAACATTCATATTTACACATGCAATTTAATTCTATAAATTAATGAATGAAAATGTGTATTTCATTATTAAAAATCAGTAATAGTGTTGTGCTCTACATGATACTAAACATTGCAGTGCTGTGTGAAAATATGAAAATTTATATTTGAGATACATAAACACGTAAAAATTGTATGCTCTGAATATATAGTCCCTTTTTTAAATGGAAATTCACATATTTAGCACACAATTCTTATGTATGTAAGTCTGCCACACCTAAACATTCAAATTAACATACATGACACTTCGATACTTTAAACCTGTATGAAAATGTGTATTTCATTTTTAAAAAGTGGTGATCGTGTTGTTCTTGATGTGTTACTAAACATTTGTGTGCTATGTGTGCGTAAATGAATGTTTATATTTGAGATATATAAATACATATGAATTGTGTGCTATGCATGTAAATGCCCGTTTTAGTTAAATTCATGTACCTAGCATACAATTCTTATGTATTTATATAGTCCAATTAACTTTCATACTTACGCACATGATGCTACAGTGCTTTAAATCTAACCTCAAAAACTATATTTCACTTATGAAAAGTAGTAATAGTGTTATTTATGATGTCAAAGTAAAGTTTTTAATAATGTGTGTAAATTTGAAAGCTTAGGTTTGAGAAATGTAAATAGAAGAGAATTGCTTGCTATGCATGTAAATGCCCATTTTGAATGGGAAATTCACATACCTAGCACACTATTCTTAAGTATTTATGTATCTCACACCTAGCCTTTTGTATTTAAATACATGACATTTGGGTGCTTTAAGTCTATGCTTGTTTGTATTTCACTTTTTAAAAGTAGTAATAGTACTAATTCTTATGTGATTATAGTTTTGAGTGTTGTGTGTGTAAATATGGAAGTTTAGATTTGTGATAGGTAAATACATAAGAATTGTGAGTTATGCCTATAATTGCCCCAATTTTAAATTACTTTTACATTTATTCTACCCAAATCATTATTATCTTCTGTGCTACGATATGTATGGAACAATTAAAATCAAGGTGTCACTGTCGGCCAAATCTGATGCATGTCAAAGGCAAATCTGACGATATTTGAGGTTTATAATCTGCGTCTGATTGATGCCAGACTTTTTCCATGGGTAAATTGGGGGTTGACAATGTTAATTCCGCCGTTTAGCGTTGAAATATTCCAATGCAAATAATTTGTGTCAGTTTTTGCGTCGTAATAGCGTCAGATTTATTTAGTCTACATGTGCTTTGAATTTTGCATCTAAAAATAAGAACGACAAATAATATCGTCAGATTACTATCAAATATGTGGTAGATAACATCAATGAACGATGTAATATTATTTTCATATTAACGTCGGATTTTTCTACTCAAAGAGAATGCGTATCAGATGCAAATTGTACCATAGAGAAAAAAATTCAGAATATCAATTACATTTCTACAATCAACACACAACATATAATCCACATCACATACCACATTTTATCCAATCCTATCATAGATCAAAGCTCCAAAAATATCACGACTAAAAATGTAGATATTATCACAAATTTTCACAAATATGAATATTAAAATTGACGAAAAAATCTAAATAAATATTAAAAATATTGCTTACAAATAAAAGAAAAAAGAAACAAACTGCTCATCACCTCTCTCTTCCTCCTACTCCTCCTCAATGGATGTCATTGGCCGCTTGTCTTGGTGATCTACTAAAGTCTCCTCCATGCACGCTATAGAGTCCTTGAACCTAAGTTGGCCTTCTAGCATCTGCTCGTCCAACTGGCGCATCCCTTTATTCATTATAGCCACTTGCTTGACTATTGCCTCCTAGTCTGGCTATGAGGAGCTCGAGGAACTCAGCACGGGACCACAAGAGAGCTCGACCTCAAAGGCTATGCCCTTCACTCCAAGGCCATAAACTCTCCCCTTTCTTCATCCTTGCTGCATGAGCCAAACTTGTACTCTCACTGCATAGTGGTAGACTAACTACTACTACTACTGGCAGAAGACTTGGTTTGAGTGGCCAAGTGCCTCTCCTGGACTTGCTCGAACTCCTCCTGCATAATTAAAAATAGTATTTAGTTGACACCATTAATAGTTAAGTCAATAAAAAACTTGTAATTTAAGATTTTGAACTTACCATAACCCACCAGAAATGCTCCAAGACCCACTGCGCAGTCTCCAGGTGCTGTTGAGTTCGGACATGCAGCTCCGCAATGGATGGAGCACGGCTCTACCCCTTAGACCGTGTAGCATAAGAAATTCTTTAGCGATGCAAAATTACTTAAAAGATTGATTTAATTTTAAACTTCTAAAAGAATCTTACTAGCCTCCTACAGTGCTTTTTATGGGGGATAGATCCGCCAATATGGAGTTCAGCTTCCCCAGCACCCCCTAAAACCACCCCTCCCGGTTGCCTGGTTTTCTTGGTTTGTCTCTCCCTTCCTATCATAATTAGAACAAAAACCAGGCTTTGGTATATTGATCATGGAGCAGCTCATCAATCCAGGCGAGGTTGCTCGCTCCTCTGACGGGCTATCGTGAACTTATTTCCAAGGAGATGCCTACCTCGAATCTCAAAGATTTGGTGGATCTAATGTTGGTGCTCTAGGAGTCAGCTGTAGTACCTCTACAACGTATAAAAAACCTTGTGTTTGTATAAAAAATTAAATTAAATTTACAAATTTTATTCAAATAACATGATCGTACCTCAAACCCCCAGAACTACATGTTTAGAGTGGCTGTAGGGAGTTATTTCCAGAAAGAAAGGGTTGATTGTATCTGCTCCTGATAATATTCTTGATGAAGGTGAAGGGTATATTATGGGGAATGAATCTGCTTAAGAAAAAAATTAGTTACAAAAAAATATATATAGTATGAAGAATAAACATAATATAATGTTAAAAATAACTTACGAGTCCCCAACAAGTAATAAATGTACCCTCGGAATGGGGGCCACAAGGGGGCATGATTTAATGTGCTAGTCTTAATAGGTGTCGGAGCAGGTGGAGCTAGAAGTAGTGGGGTAGTAGGTGAGTCAACAACAGTAGCAGTTGTAGTAGTTGAGTAGGTACAGAAGCAGCATGTGTCACAGGAGACAGGACAGTAACAGGTGCAGAAGTAGGTGTCACAAGAGTGGCGGTATCAATAGGTGAAGGAGTAGGTGACACATGAGGGGTGGCAACGGTGGGTGCGAGAGCAAGTATCATAGAATGGGTGTAGCAGTATGTGCAGGAGCAGGTTCCACAGAAGGTGTAGCAGCAGTAGGCGAGGGAGCAGTAGTGAAACTAGTGGCAGAAGTAGATGATCTCCTCTTCCTGCAAGGATGGTCTCTACTTTCCCTAGAATATGAGGTCTCTGAGGTGGCTACACCACGTGCACCACCAGCATCCATCTACAAAAGGGAATGACATAAATAAATTTGTCTGATAAGAAAAATAATCATTAGTCAAATGAAAAGGTAGAGTAAAAGGTAAGAAATACGTAGCAGCTATGTCTACAAATAGGAAAAGTAACAGTAAAATCTATGCCTAAAAAAACAAAATTAAAAGACAAAAAGTAGAAGATATGGGGGCAAACCTTTTAATGAAAATTATCATAGAGGAAACTCATGGGTGTTCTGTTTCCCGAGATACTCATACGAGAAAGATCATATGAAAACTACTCAACCATAGGTTTAGGTAGAATACCTATTCTGAGTTCTCATTTTCCTATAAGAGCGAGCTCTTATAGTTAGTTACATTCTACGAAATTGATACTACTTAAAAAAAAATTTGATTAAGGTTAAAATCCTACTCCAAAATAGTTTAAGTGTTAAGGCCAAGGAAAAAAACGTCAAAGTTTTGTCCTAAGGTAATAGATTTCAAAGGATTTGATGCTATCCTAAAAGTTTTGTTTTGTTTTCTATTTTTTCATCCTTAACGGTTTACTTGAAGTTTTTCATTTAATTCTAGGTTTTTGAGCATTCACCCTACATTTAAAGAATACACCCTAATAACATGAAAGGTAAATCTAGAGTGTAACCAACCTCGTGTCTTCAGCAACCTTGTAGATCTAGTACAAAAATTTTGTTAATTCAATTTGTTAGATTTTTAATTTAGATGACCAGGTCAAGATGTCTATGGCTCCATCATCCGGGAGTCACCAGATAACTTGATTTACTTATTCCTAAAACGGGTTTAATTGAGACCGGAAGATTCTTATCAACAATCACAGATTTTGTCGTTAAAAAGATCTTCATAAACCAAGATACTAGGGTTAAAGTTGCATTAGGTGATGATTTTTCATTAAGATTTCAATTAAGTTTTAGTGTTTTTTTCAGACTTTAGGGGTTGGAAAATTTTAATTTGTTTACGATTTCTTAGCCGATAAATAATTTTTTTTATTTATTTTCATTTGGGATGACCCGATCAAGATCCCATGGTTCCTTCGTCCCGGGTCATTGAGATTTGTGGTTTGATTATTCATGAATGACTAGAGAATTTTTTGTTAGCAACCATGGGTAATATTCTCCAAAATATCCTCTCAAACAAAGTTTCATTTTTGGATTCGAGTTTAAGTTTTTATGTATTTTAAAGTAAATTTTATGTCATTTATGTTGGTTTAATGCATTTAGCCCATGTTGTTTCTGATTGAGGCTAAGTATAATGTATGTTAAACTTACCGATGGCTAAGTCTTATATAGGTTAGACTTAGGATTTAGGTTCCATGTAGACTGAACCAACGAGTTTTAGTGGGTTTAGAATAGTTTTGGGTTGAACCTAAGAGTTGAGGTTGATTTAGGTTCAATTTGGGTTGAACCTAATAGTTTAGGTTGGCTTAGGTTCAATTTGAGTTGAACTTAAAAAGTTTAAGTTTGGGTTATGTTTGATTTACGTTGAACTTAAGAGATAGGAGTGCAATTTTGACATGGGTTTAGACCTAAAGTTTTAGGTCTAATGCAAACTTAGACCTTAGTAGGTTTAAAATTTGATTGAGCCTAATTTAATTATGGCTTAAGGGATTAATCAAGTCTATTATGAGTTAATGCTAACTAAAGCTTAAGGTTGTTTAAGCCTAATTTGAGTTAAGGCGTAAGAGATTAGACATGACCAAAGTTTAAAACTGTTTAAAATCACTTTGATAGATATCTATGAGCTAATGCTCGCTCTTTCATAATGCTATATGAGGAGTAAATTTTAGATTTATGTCATTCTATGATTAGGGCTCTATAATCACTTTGATAGATATCTATGTGGTGGGGGTAAATTAAAAATAAACTCAAAAGCATGTATTGATTTCTTGTGCTTAAATTTGCCATGTCAGAATGTCTAGGCTCAAGGTATATTTATACTAGCTCATAAAATATTTACAGCCAATCTAATACAACAGCAAACTATTTTCTGATAGGGCTGTCAAAACGGCTCGTTGTTCGAGAACAGCTCGTGTTCGGCTCGTTAAGAAGCTCGTGCTTGGCTCGTTAGTTAAGTTAACAAGACTTAACGAGCCGAACACAAACAAAGATTTGTTCGTTCGTGTTCGGCTCGTTTTGGCTCGAAATACTATTTCTCAATTATATATATATATATGTGTGTGTGTGTGTGTGTGTGTGTGTGTGTGTGTGTGTGTGTGTGTGTGTGTGTGTGTGTGTGTGTGTGTGTCTATATACATATATATCTACATATCTATAAATATGTTATATATATATATATATATATATTGATGAGAAGTATTTTTAAAATTTTTTAAAGATTAATAATCAATTAAAATTATTAATTAATTAAATATAATAAAAATTATTAAATTAGATTCAAATGATGTTTTAATATAAACAATAATTTTTAAATCTTGTCACAACCTTTAACATCTTATGGTTACATGATTATAGTTGTCAAAACGGTTCTTTGTTCGTGAACAGCTCGTATTCGGCTTGCTAAGCAGACGAGCCGAACACGAACACACTTTTTGGGCTCGAAATATAAACGAGCCGAACACGAGCTAGCCTGAGCTCGCTCCTGTTCGGCTCGTTTAAACCCCTATTTTCTGACATCCAACTTATTAATACAATTGCTAGATACACAGTAATCTTCCTCTCAGCATTATGTAAATGCTCGGAGATAAGTCGAGAAATATTTTCCTTTTCTCATTTAACAAATATAATCTACTCCACCGAATTAAGATACTACTAGTAGGAAATACATATCAAATACTTATCAGTTTCATAGGTTAATTTAACCTTATTGCAGCTCCAAGGCTCCTTACATTAAGTGATGTACATTGTACTAAATTAAACAACTTACAAAAACAAACACTAATGTTTTTATACTCATGGTTGGAATCATATATGATACAAACGACCAATTATGAGGATGTACTACTTTTGATTAATGATGCCCTCCAACAAACATTGCATCTAGTCAAATATTGCCACCATAGCACGAACAATGGTCATAAAATCCATTTAGTTTATCATAATTCAAAGCACAAATTATACTAAAAATGATAAAAAGACCTTTCGGTGTTTTACAAGCAAAACCTATCCAAACCACGAAAATCAAAGATACCCAACTGTCTGTTCAACACACGCCATGTCAATTGAAAATCACGATAAAGTGAGAAGTCAAACTATGATTGAAAATGAAGAGCCGTTACTAATGATATAAATTGCATTGCGTGCTTAGTTGCAGAGTTGCGTTTCAATATTTGCTTCTGTTTATATACATAAAATTTCAAAACTTCATAAAATTTCACATGAGCTATATTTGCTTACACTAATAGTCTTAAAAAAAAAAGGTCAGTACATCGTCTCATCGTTCTAAAACTGCGTTTGCACAGCTTATGCGAAAATACAGTTGGTTTTTTACACTTATTGTGGAAAGCAGGTCGAACTCTGTGATCTGCATTTTTTTCAGATATGTGGATTATCTGAATAAACAAAAGCAACCCCAAATTATAACGGTCTGAAATATGAAAAAATTTGAAAAAATGAAAAAGTTATGTCAGAATATTTATATTGGAAATAATGTGGAAAAAATATATTTATTCAAATTATAACGGCATTTGATATAAACTATGTGTTGTTTAGATTGAAATGTCAGATAACATAGCCTACGAGGTTTTTTTTTTAATTTATTATTATTATTTTACTTGAAAGTAGCTGCAAACGAATGATAGTTTAAATCAAATTTTTTTATTTTGAATAAATACATTTTTTATATTTAATTTAGAGTGATAGAATTTATGACTGAACTCCTGTGATTATATGCATTTATATTATTTTATATTCCAAAACTTTTCGAACGTCTTAAAAAAAAAATCGATATTTGAGAAGGTGATAAATACTTAGAATGAAGATAAAAGAAAACAACTAAATTACATTTCATTATTTCTATTGAAAGTAACGCACGCTTAATTTTTCAAAGCAAGAAAAGCCAAAGTTTCAAAAGTTGACAAAAAGTTAAAGGATAACAACTTAATTGGAATTTTGATTTAAAATCTTTTTTTAGTACGATCAGCTACAAATGCCAATTAAGGTTTTGAATAACATTTTGCATTTTCATCAGAATATTGATTCCATTTAAATTATCTAATAAAGTTGATGAAGGTAAGATTCAGTACTTTGAGAATAAAAGAAAGTTATTCAGAAAAAAACAATAAACATAACAATGTAAATTCATTGACCTCTTACGTTAATATTGCTTTTGTTACATAGTCTCAAATGATGCAAGCAATCCATGTGTGTATGTCTGTGTGTGTGCGCCGCAAGCCGTGGGATGTTGGCTGCCGGGATTCTTTGATGTCCCCTCAAGTTACGGGTTCAATCTCCCATTGCGCGGAGTTCTCGAATATATGAGCACATGGTGTCAGACCCCCATTATAGGGCGGTAACGCATAAACAATCGGTATTTTGATCTATGTCAAATACTTATTCAAAAAGAGTGGTTGACAGAAAGAACCGCCAACCAACCAACCCATTAGGCTCGCAATACCGTTAGGTTTGGGATTATTCCCCATGAGCCAACTAATTCGAAGACCAATTCTATAGATCGGACAACTCGTCTGGAAATGATTCGAACTCCAAACTTGAGGGGACCTATACTGACGAGCTGATGCTCTTCCGACAAGCAGAGGATGCCGAGGATGCGGCTCATATATTATATATATATATATATATATATTATATATATATATATATATATCATCTTTTTCATACGGTACTGATTCAAAAATTATTTCACATTATTATTTGGCATATAGTGATTTATCTTGATGACAATTCCTGCTCATGCAGGACAGTCCGGCGGTGACGTGCAGGCTGCTTAAATGCCGAGTGGACACCCAGTCTCATTAGTCATTTCCAATCATACGGAATGATAATTAGCAAAAAACAGCGGCTCTTAAAAAGGAAGTGGAAAAGTGCAATAACGTCAATTATTGATTAACTACCTCCATCTTTCTTCATTGACTTCACATATAGGATTTTAGGATCTGGGAACAACGCTCTCCTCCTTGAGCCTAAAAAAATTATACTTCACAGCTAACTTCTATTGTAGTAGTATTAACTCTTGAGGATTAAATTAAAAAAAAAAAATTAATTTTAAAAAAAATCTCGCGCATTCAAACGAGCTTAGGAAATATATAAATTTCGTTTAGTAGACCGGAGTTGGGTTGTTAAATCTTCTTTAATAGTCTATATAAATTTTTGTTTTATTGAAAATACTATTCTTAGGACATCGCTTTTAGCAATATAAACTGTTTTTAGGCTTCAACACATCTTCATTACAATATAAACTTTTAATTGAAACTTCACACAAACATTCTTGGTCCTTCCATAAATAGTAGAACTTCCTGCACAAACGAATCAATTTGTCTATCTGAGAATAATATTACTTTTTTCATTGAACACTTCATGCAATTCAAGTAATCCCCTTGACTATTGAGCATCCGGCTTCTACTGCTATAATCTATTCGGCTTCATTGGCAGACAGTGTTCCAAATGTATACATATGTGACTTCCAATAGATTATTAATTCCTCGACATTAGATAAAGAATAAATTTATTACTGAACCTCTCTGATTCTTCTCCTACTAATTCAAAATAAAGATAATCATTATGTAAATGCCTCTTTTGATTGGACTTGCAAACTTTAATCCTACTTCCAGATATAAGTCTTCTTAACATATGTTAATAGCCATTGTATGGCCCCTTCACAGTGTCACATTGTTTGTGCTTATTACACTAACTTCACATGCTAAACATGGCTTAGAACCAGGCAAAATCTACATCAGATAAATAATAGCATCGACATAATGATTTTATGCCATCTCCTCCTTCTCATTAGGAAAGTAAGGACTTTGGACATTTAAAATCATAAAATGGTTTGCTAAAAGTGATGTCCTAAGAATATTATTTTCAAAAAAAAAAAAATTCTTTGTTAAACCATCATTAAATTACTCATTCATCACTATAAAAAAGGAATTTAAATGTCTATCCGTAAATATTTTCATTATTTTTTAGTTCAAATATATTTAATATCAAATTTATATTTTAAGCACTTCTTCAAATTTTCGAATCTCATGCTTATATTTGTAAGTCAAAAGCATAAAAAATATTTCAATAGAATCAACTTATCATTACTTTTAATTAATATATATATATATATATATATATATATATATATATATATATTTGTTGAAATGTTGGCGCTTAACTCAGCTTCTGCTAGGGTTTCTGGTTTCATGGCATGTTGGTTGATTTTGGTTTCAAGTTTATTGATTGAAGGTGGTAATTGCTTCCTTTGATCTTCTTCTGGCTCCATTTCTTCCCGACATTCTTTTTTTCAAATTCTTGCATGCAATTCTGTTACTTTGGATATTTTCTTGATTATGTTGGGGTAGTTTTTCTCTAAAAACTGCAGCAAATTCTCTCTTCTCATTAAGTTTAATGGCTGAATCTAGTCATTTCTTGATTCCTGGTCCCAATTCTGGTAAATCATCATTCGCTCAGGTGGTTATTCATGGTGCTGGAGAAGTGGATAAACTTGTTTTTCCACAATTTTATCATGATTCTGCCTCTGGGAAAGGTGATTGCCAATTTATAAAAAAGGTGGTTAAGAAAGGAGGGAAACCGGCTTTGATTTTCTCTGATTTTGAACTTTCTTCTCTAGCTGATGCACATAAATTTACATTAATTGGGATGTTTCAATTTGGCATCCCAAGATGGAAAGTATAAGGAAGAGCATTGAAGATATTAAACTTGTTGGAGTTTGGAAGGTAGGATTATTTGATGATCGTCATATCATGATTCAATTATTTAAGGAAGAGGATTATGCAAACTTATTTTCTAAGAAGGTTATTCTCATTGAAGGGAAATATATGAAGATCTTAAAGTGGTCTCATGATTTTGACCATAATCAGAAAGCTCCTATAATTCCAGTTTGGTATAAATTACCAAATCTAAAACTTCAGTTCTTTAATCATCAAGTTATTTATGCAGTTGGGACTGCATTAATATTGCTTTTGTTAAATATCTCAAATGATGCAAGCAATATGTGTGTGTGTGTGTGTGCGCGCGCTGTGTGCGTGCGCGCGCGGCTGCCGCAAGCATGGCTTGTTGGTTGGCAGGGCTCTTTGCAAGTTCCCTCAGGTCACAGTTTCAATCCCCCGTGGCGTGGGGTCTCGAATATATAGACACATGGAGTCAAACCCCCATCATAAGGCTGTAGCGCATTAAGAATCAGTATTTAGACTTCTGCCAAATACCGATTCTTTGAAAAAATATATATTTATTCAAAAAGAGTGGTTGACGGGCAGAACCGCCAACCAATCCATTAGGCTCGCAATACTGTTAGGTTTGGGATTGTTCCCCCACAAGCCAATTAATTCGAGTACCAATTCTATAGAGCAGACAACTCGCCTGGAAGGGATTCGAACTCCCTACTTGAGGGGACCTATTCGTCGAGCTTATGCTTTACCAACTGTCCGGTGACGCAGCTCATAGACACACACACACACACATCTATATATATATATATATATATATATATATATATATATATATATATATATATATATATATATATATATATATATATATCATTTTTTTCTATGTTACTGATTCCAAATTATTTCACATTATTATTTGACAATATAGTGATTTATTTTGGTGACAATTCGTCTGCTCATGCAGGACAGTCTGGCGATGACATGCACGCAGCTTAAATGCCGAGTGGACACCCAGTCTCACCAGTCATTTCCAATCATACGGAATGATAGCAATTATTAATTTTTTATAGCAAAAAACAACAGCTCTTTAAAACCAAAGTGGAACACTGTAATAATGTCAATTATTGATTAACTACTTCCATCTTTCTTGATTGACTTGACATATAGGATTTTAGGATCAGGGAACAACGCTATCCTCCTTAGCCTAAACAAATTATACTTAACAGCTAAGTAGTCTTAACTCTTGAGGATTAAATTTTAAAAAAAATAATAAATAATTAATTTTTTAAAAGAAGCTCGAGCATTCCAAGCGAGCTTAGGAAATATATAAATTTACTTAGTAGACGTGAGTTGGGTTGTCAAATCTTCTTTAATAATAAATATAAATTTTTGTTTTATTGAAAATACTATTCTTAAGATATCGCTTTTAGCAATATAAACTGTTTTTAGCCTTCAATATGTCTTCATTACAATACAAACTTTTAATTGAAACTTCACACCAACATTCTTGGTCCTTCCATGAATAGTAGAACTTCTTGCGCAAATGAATCAATTTGTCTATCTGAGAATAATATTACTTTTCATTAACACTTAATGCTATTCAAGTAATCCCCTTGACCGCTAATCTTTCGACTTCTAGTTCTATAATCTATCCGGCTTCACTAGCAGACAGCGTTCCAAATGCCTACGTATAAATTTTCTTAACAAATTTTAATAGCCATTGTATAGCACCTTCATAGTGTCACATTTATTGTGCTTAACACACTACCTTCACGTGAAAATCATGTCTTAAAACCAGGAAAAAACTACATCAGATAAATAATAGCATCGACATAAGGATTTTATGCCATCTCCCTTTTCTCATTAGAAAAGCAAGGACATAGGACATTTAAAATCATCTCCCTATTATATAGTCAGTAAATTTTATTTCACGACAAACCATGAAGAAATATCTAGTCGCTCTAGCTCCAAATCAATAACTACAACCACCTCCTTTAATATTATATTAGATGCATATTTGATTACAAGACGTAAAATATTGGAGTTTAAGTATGCTTTTTGGCGATTGATCTAAGTGTAAGTATCACTAATTAGTTCTCTATAGCATCTACTTTCCTTTTTAATATCCATTTGATGATTACTACCATTTGAGTTGGATTTTTTACTAACATGTAAGTTTCATTCTTAATTAATAAGTCAAATAATTTAGTACAACTTCCAACCACCAAGTTATTTAATGATTTTGTATATTTTATTCGATCACTTTTGGTATACTCTAAACTAATTTATAGGGTACAAGTAATAAGATCATAATAACCAAACCTTTTAGCGCACTTTTACGATGCCTTTGGCTATCACATCCATCATAGAAAATAATCTGAAGCACTTCTTGTAGCAATGGCTCTCCTGTAAGCTAAACGTGCATTCAATTAGATTAAAAAAAATTTGGTTTTATTCTTCCTTAATTCTAAAGTAGTTCACTTTTACACAAAAGAGATAACTTTTTACTTTTTATTTTCTTATTGATGATTCACTATATGCACCAGTAATGTTTGATTTGAAGAAAGAAATCTTATTTAAATATTTTAAAATTTGATTCCTTGGAAATTACTGCATTTATAAAGCCACTTTAAATTATTATATGTGCAACATTTTGCATTCCATGTAATTAACAAACTTACATTTTCAATTTTGAAGCTCCAGTTTATCATCATTTTGATAAGCATAGTTAAGTACTCCATCCTAAAACTCATTGAATTCCATAACAAGAAGGTTTTCTTTCCACATTTTCTTTTGATTCATATTATTATAACACTTGAGGGAGTTTGATATATTGAGTAACAAACTACAGAGAAAATATTCTCCCATAATCAAAATAGATAAACATGGCCCAATTAATAAACACAACACTTTATCTAACAAGAGCTTTCTCGTCACTCTCATAAATTAATTTTAAAAATTTTAATAACATATGTGATAATTTTAATTCCATCCTCATTACATGTCAATTATAATGGTCGTTTTAATAATCATAAAAATTATTTATTTTGGATCACATACTTTTTATCAAGTTAGAATTTATTTAATGTTTTTTATATTTAATTCCTTAAGAGTGCCATCATTAACTTTAACTAGATAGAACTCGACCTTCATTAATTGCATTTTGAGGATGAGATTTAATTAGCTATGCTCTTAATATACTTGGCATGATCTAACAATACTCCTTATTTAATGGACATAACTCTTTGTCGGTGCAGATGTTAGAAATTGTCGGCCTCCGAAATGAATATCCCGACACCCGTTTTAAAATCAATTTAATTTAAGATATATGTATAGTTTAGAAAATATCATTTTTTAATTTTGAAAAATATGAAATCAAACTGATCCCATATAATCAATAGTTTAAATAATCGAGCACTTCACCACAAGACATGTCTATCCTGAAGAATTGATACATTGCATGGTGGTTAGGCTTGATCAAATAAACTAAAGAATTCATGACATCCGTTTGGTCTGCGAACAATTCATGTTGACTGATAATTTCCCCTATATAATATGAAGGAATTAGATAGGATTTATATTAATTTGGGGTATTTAAGTTTCCTATAAAGGGCAAGCCTCTATAGTTAATTACATTTTAGATAACAGAAGTCATTTAAGAAAACTTTTGATAAAGATCAGGAAATATTGTATTCATAACTTCTAAATGATAGGATCTTCAAGAAAATGTGATAGTAAGAAATTCAATAGGTTAGTGGCTTAAAATTTGAAACATTTATCATGGGAATCCAAAGGGAGAGAAAGCTTGGGGAAGAACATAGATCAAAGAGAAATCTTGGTACCTTCCAGACTAACCTATGATTTGGCTTCAATTTTAAATATTTATTGAATGTTTCATCCTGTCAATTTTATTACTTAAGGCTTACATTCACTTGATACCGATCATGTGAATAGCCTGAAAGATAGGAGGATTTATGTCATATCTGATGAAATCCTAATGTGAGTTAGGGCTTATATTGCACGAGGTGCACAGGCATAAACCGCACTAGGCAAGCTACCTCGAAGTCATATGGCTTTTAGTTTTAGTTTTAAGGAGTTTTGTTGTTGAAGATGGCCGTGTTGCCCGCTATGCATGCTCCAAGCTCATCATACCAATTTCAGTTTAAAGAGGTGTCAATTGAAAAGAAAAGAGAAGTATCGTGTTTTAGAAATTTTTTGAATTGATGTGTCTTAATGTCTTATTTAGGGCAATATTAACGTTGATTATCGCGACAACGGTTAGGATCCCACTGTTCCCTCATTTTGGCACCACTATTTTCTTCAGATACACTGGTTTTGTTGTTTGAGGATGATAAGCAGTTGCAATTCTATGCTTAATACTGAATTTTTCCAATAATGATTGAATTCTTATATTTCTGAAATGACTTCCTCTATTTGTGATAATTATCATGGGCATTCCAAATCTTGTAAAAATCATTTTCTTTAAAAATTTTGAAACACTTTTGGAATCATAGTTAGGTAAAGCTACAGCTTCGATTCACTTTGAAACATAATCAACTGCTAATAAAATATAAATCTTTCCAGATGACGGTACGAAAGGTCCCATAAAGTCTAAACCCCATACATCGAAAATTTCAATTTCTAATATAAAGTTTAGAGGCATTTCATCTTTTCTGGATATATTTCCCATTCTTTGACATCGATCACAAGTTTTCACATAATGTCCAATATCTTTAAATAAAGTAGGCCAATAAAATCCAGAATTTAAAGTTTTTAATGCAGTTTTATCCACTCCAAAGTGTCCTCCAAATTCAGAATCGTGACATTTTTGAATAATTGCAAAAGTTTCTTCATAAGGTACACATCTTCGAATCACAGAATCTCTTTCTAATTTAAATAAATGAGAATCTTCCCAAATATATGATTTACAATCATTCTTGAATTTCTTAATGTATTTACTATTCATCTCATAAGGTAAAATATTGCTAACCAAGTAGTTAACTATATCTACATACCAGGGTATTTGTAATTCTTAAATGACATATAATTGCTCATCCGAGAATTTCTCATTTATATTTTCTTCATAAATCTGCTCATTATTATTTTTGATTCTTGATAAATGATCAGCAATTTGGTTGTCAGTTCCTTTTCTGTTCACAATTTCAAAATCAAATTTTTGTAAAAGTAAATCCCATCTAATCAATCTAGGTTTAGCATCCTTTTTAGATATTAAATACTTAATAGCAGAATGATCAGTGTGCACGATACATTTTGTTCCAAGAAGATATGGTCTAAATTTATCAAAGGCATATACTATTGCTAAAAGCTCTTTTTCAGTAGTAGTGTAATTTATTTGAGTTTCATTAAGAGTTTTGTCAGCATAGTATATAACTTTGAAAATCTTATCATATTTTTGTCCTAATACCGCTCTGATTGCATAATCACTTGCATCACACATTAATTCAAAAGGTTTATTGGCAGGTGCAGTGATTAACGTTTCTTTCAGAATATTGAACGCATTCAGAAAATCTTCATTGAATTCAAATTTAGTTTCTTTTTCTAATAAATGGCAAAGAGGTTTAGTAATTTTAGAAAAATCCTTTATATATCTTCTATAAAATCCAGCATGACCCAGAAAACTTCTCACATCAGTAACGGTAGTAGGAGGTTGCAATTCAACAATAATTTCACTTTTGCTTGATCAACTTCCATCTCTATTTATGAAACTTTATGTCCAAATACAATGCCTTCTGTGACCATAAATTGACATTTTTCCCAGTTTAGAACTAAAGTTGTTACTTCACATCTCTTCAACATTTTCGTTATATTTTCCAAGCAAGATTCAAAAGAAGTTCCAAAAACTGAAAAATCGTCCATAAATACTTCAATTCCTTTATTAATCAAATCAAAGAATATTAACTCATACATCTTTGAAAAGTTGTAGGTGCATTGCATAAACCAAAAGGAATTCTTCTAAAGGCAAATGTTTCATAAGGACTTGTAAATGTTGTCTTTTGTTTATCCTCAGGAGCAACGAGTAATTTATGATAACTAGTATATCTATCCAGAAAATAGAAATATGAGTGTCCAGCTAGTTTATCCAGCATTTGATCCAAGAAGGTAAAGGAAAATGGTCCTTTCTAGTGACGTTGTTTAATTTTCGATAGTCAATGCAAATTCGCCATCCAGTAACTTGTCTTGTTGGGATTAATTGATTTTTTTCATTAACAATGACAGTTACTCCTCCTTTCTTCGGAACACAATGAATAGGACTTACCCATTGACTATCCGAAAAAGGATAAATAATTCCAGCATATAACCATTTCAAAATCTCTTTCTTAACAACCTCTTTCATAATTGAATTTAATCTTCTTTGGGGTTCAATAGTAAGTTTACAATTTTCTTCCATTAAAATCCTATGCATATAAATTGAATGGCTTATTCCTTTTATATCTGCAATAGTCCAACCAAAAGCTTTCTTATAATTCTTCAGAACTCCTATTAAATTTTCTTCTTGATCTTTGCTTAATTTTGAAGATATAATCACAGGTAAAGTTAATGAATCTCCAAGAAATGCATACTTTAAATGTGCATGTAACATTTTTAATTCCAGTTCAGGGGCTTTTTCAATTGAGGGTAAAAGTATATCATTTTTAGTTGTTTCTAAAATTTCTCAATTTTCATGAATATAATGAGTTTCTTCAGATAAATTTTCTTCATTGAATGACTCATTATATAACATAGATTCTTTATCTTTATAATCAGAAATGACCTTACATTTTTCTTGGTAATGTTTTTCAATTATATAATAAAAAATATCCATTTGACAGCATTTTGCTTTTTCAGGATACCTCATTGATTTTAGAACATTGAATGTTATCTCTTGTTCATTAACTCTCATTGTTAATTCTCCTTTTTGTACATCAATCATAGCTCGACCGGTAGTTAGAAAAGGTCTCCCTAAAATGATAGGTATTTCTTTATCTTCTTCCATATCTAGAACAATGAAATCCACAGGGAAGATAAATTTATCTACCTTAACAAGAACATCCTCTATAACTCCTTTAGGATAAGTGATCGATCGATCAACTAACTGAAGAGTTACAGTGGTAGGAGAAATCTCTCCTAAATCTAACCTTTAAAAGATTGAAAATGGCATGAGATTAATGCTAGCTCCTAAATCACATAAGGCTTTTCCACAGAATTTTTCTCTAATAGCACATGGTATAGTGAAACTTCCAGGATCTTTAAGTTTTTGAGGTAATTTCTTCTAAATTATTGTACTACATTCTTCACTTAATGCAACAATTTCATAAGCTTCAAATTTTCTCTTCTTACTTAAAATATCCTTCACAAATTTTGCATAGCTTGGCATTTGCTCCAAAGCTTCAGCAAAAGGAATGTTGATGGTAAGTTTCTTAAAAGTTTCAAAGAACTTGGAAAATTGATGGACAAGCTTCTGTTGTTTAAGTCTTTGAGGAAAAGGTGGTGGTGGTCTTTCAACTCCCACTTCAATAGGTACAACAGTCTGATCTTTACTTTGAGAAATGGTATCTTTAGGTTTTTCAATCTCTTCAACTTCTTTCTCTTTTTCAATCTCATTTCATGTTTTATCCTTTAATTCCTTTCCACTTCTAAGTTGTACAGCTTTTGCTTGTTCATGTTCTTTTCCAGATCCTTTAGAATTAATTTCGACATTGCTAGGTAGTGTTCCTTAAGGTCTGTAATTAATGAAATTAGTGATTTGACCCATTTGATTCTCAATATTATGAATAGCAATGTTTTGACTTTGTAGCTGATTGCTTAGTTACAAGATTAATTCTTCTATAGACAACTTTTTCTGCTGATTGTTATAACCAGAAGGATAAGTTGGTTTATAGTTTAAATTTCCTTGATTGTTCCAATTTGGATTAACTTGATGTCCGTTACTCCAATTAAAATTAGGATGATTTTTCAACCAGGATTATAATAATTAGAATAAGGGTTATTAGTTTTACTAGCAATAACTTACAAAATTTCCATTGTTTGAGAATCATCAGAATTTGCAGAATTATCATTACTTACATGTGATATATTAATAGCAAAATTATCTAATTTCTTAGATATCGCAGCCAATTGTGAAGCTAAAATAGAAAAGGCTTCATTATCATGAATACTGACTATTCTTTTAGGATTAACCATTTCAGAAGGTCATTGAAAATTGTTATTAGTCATTTCTTCAATTAAGGTGTAGGTTTCTTTAAATGTCTTAGCCATTAAAGAACCACCAGCAGCAGCATCAATAATAGATCTAAGTGATCCAATAAGTCCATTATAAAATGTTTGAATAATTAACCAATCTGGTAAAGCATGATGATGACTTTTTCTTAATAGTTCTTTAAATCTTTCCCAAGCTTCATAAATTGTTTCTCCATCAAATTGTGTAAATGAACTAATATCATTTCTCAATTTAGCAGTTTTAGAAGGAAATTATTTAGCAAGGAATTTTTGTGTCATATCTGCCCATGTTTTAATAGAACAAGTTGTTAATGAATTAAGCCACATCTTTGCTTTATCTTTTAAGGAAAAGGGAAAGAGTCTAAGCCTAATAGTATCATCAGAAACGTTATTATATTTAAAGGTAGCACAAAGTTCTAAAAAACTAGCAAGATGTAAATTTGGATCCTCATTAGGTGTTCCTCCAAATTGATTGTTTTGAACCATTTGAATAATAGAAGTTTTAAGCTCAAAAGAATTAGCATCTACAGCTGGAATTTGAATACTAACATAAAGTTCATCAGTTGTAGGGTTTACATATTCCCTTAATGGTTTATAAATATTTTGTTCATTAATTTTGATTGGATTTTGATAATTATTATGTAAGTTAGCCATTTTTTGATGTTTTGAAATTTGTTTTCATTTTTTAATTCTTTTAATTGTTCTTTCTAATTCTGAATCGAAAGGCAGTAATCCTTCAGATCCAGAACTACGCATAAAAATTTAAAGAAAATATTTTTTTTCTATTTTTTTTCTCTTGTTATTAAATTCTAATCTATCCCCGGCAACGGCGCCAAAAACTTGATGCGATGCGACTTTATATATGCTTTAAAATACAAGAATTTGATACCATTTTTTAGAATATTTAATTTCCAACAAATGACATCAAAAACTTGACGCGCAAGGTTTACTTTTATAATTTTATATTTAGATTTTATTATTGTAGAAGTCACACTTTTAAACGCAATTGTACGTATCGTTCAAGTAATACAGGGCTCTAGTGGAGTCCTGATTATCGATCCCACAGGGATAGAGAATTTTATAAAAAGTAAGAAATATAAGTAGTATTTTGAAATTTTCAAATGCAATTTATATATACTTTATATATATATATAAATATATATATATATATATATATATATATATATATATATATATATTCAAATTTAATTAACTAATAATTTTTACTAAAAGAAAGTAAGCGATAAGCACTAAAGTAAAGTAAGCGATAATTAAAATTCGATACGAGTATAAAAACGACTTTCTCCTTTTTCAACTAATCCAAGAATTATAAAGTAATTATTTTTTGAAAGGAATTAAGATTATGGTATTGTGTTAAATAGAAGCATTCATATTCTTTACCCTTTGGTCCAGGTGCAAAGAACATTGACTAATCTATAG